>CM067331.1:14542500-16942500 GCA_034376525.1 Nicotiana benthamiana | reverse complement strand
TCATTAAACCCAGCCAACTTTCTCTTCTGCGGTCACACTTCCGCTTAAGCGGCTTCCGCCTACGCGACAATTTGACCGCTTCTGCGGTCCAACTTAAAATCCCATCGACCGCTCCTGCGGTCCTTGACCGTTTCCGCATTGACCGCTTCTGCGGTTTCCAAACCGCTCCTGCGGTCCCAGCCTTTCACCATTGGCCGCTTCTGCGGCCCATCCTCTGCTTCAGTGGATGCCGCCTACGCAGCCCATTGTCCGCAAAAGAGGAAATACCAGAAGGCAGACTCCCAAATTGGAAGGAACTCCAAAAATTCTTGTTTAACCAACCAGAATCACCCCGAGGCCCTCGGGGTCCAAACCAATAACACAATTACGACCAAAAACCTTATTCAAACTTGCTCGAGCCTTGAAAACACCAACATTAACACAAAAAATCATCATTTTCCTCAAATCAAAGCCTAAGATAACTTATAGTTTTCCAAAATCACATTCGATGCTAAAACCAACCAAACGAAGTCCGAATGACCTGAACATTTGTAGACATATCAAAAATCACCTAACGAAGCTACTGGAACTCTCGGAATTCTATTCCGACCATCAGATCAAATTCTCATCTATCAACCTGAATTCACCGAAATTCAACTTAGCCAATTCAAGCCTAATTCTACACCGGACCTCCAAATTCAATTCTGTTTTATCTCCCAAGTCATAAATCACCATCCGAAACTAGTCAAATCATTGGAAATCCGTTCCAAGCCTTCTAACTCAAAAGTCAATATCTGGTTGACTTTTTCGACTTAAGCTTTTTTTAAAGAGACTATTTGTCTCATTTCTAACCAAATTCGACCTAACACCCTTCAAACTCACCAAACACATATATCAACACATGGGGAAGCATAATACAGGGATAACAGGGATGAAATACAAAAGATGACGGGTCGGGTCATCACATCCTCCCCAACTAAAACAAATGCTCGTCCTCGAGCGGGTCAAGAAACATACCTAGAGCCTCAAACAAATAAGGATATCTGCTCCGTATCTCCTGCTCGGTCTCCGAAGTGGCCTCCTCCATGGGCCAACCTCTCCATTGAACCTTCACCGAAGTTATGTCCTTAGACCTCAATTTCCGAATCTGACGACCCAAAATAGACATTGGCTCCACATCATTGGTCAAATCCTAATCCAGCTGGATCGTGCTGAAGTCCAATACATGAGACGGGTCCCCGACATATTTCCTGAGCATAGAAACATGAAACACCGGGTGTACCCCCGACAAACTGGGTGGCAAGAAAGCATATAGGCCACCTCCCCAATCCTTCTGAGTATCTCAAAAGGTCCAATATACCGCGGACTCAGCTTCCTTTTCTTTCCGAACCTCATCACGCCTTTCATAGGCGAGACCTTCAACAGAACCTTCTCGCCCACCATATAAGATACATCCTGAATCTTCCAGTCCGCATAAGTCTTCTGACGCTACTGAGGCGTATGAAGTCTGGATAACCTTCCATTTCTCTAAAGCATGCTGAACTAACTCTGTCCCCAATAGTCTAGCCTCGCCGGGCTCAAACCATCCGACTGGAGATCTACACCGTCTCCCATATAAAGCCTCATACGACGCCATCTGAATGCTGGACTGATAACTATTGTTATAAGCCAATTCTCCAAGCGGCAAGAACTCAGTCCAAGAACCTCCAAAATCAATAACACAAGCACGCAACATGTCCTCCAAGATCTGAATCTGAGTGCCCAACTCCCGATGAAAATTCTTAATGAACTAGGAAGAAAACTGAGTACCCCTGTCTGAGACAATAGAAACTGGAACCCCATGCAGCCGCAAAATTTCACGGATGAAAATCTCTGTCAGCCGCTCCGAAGAATAGGTGGTACACAATGGAATGAAATGCGCAGACTTGGTCAGCCTATCCACAATCACCCAAATAGAATCAAAGTTCCTCGAGGTACAAGGGAGACACAAAGTCCATGGTAATGTTCTCCCGTTTCCACTACGGAATATCCATCTGCTGAAGTACACCACCGGGTCTCTGATGCTCATATTTGACCTGCTGACAATTGAGAAACCTAGCCACATAACTCACAAATGTCCTTTTTCATTCTCCTCCATCAATAATGCAGCCTCAAGTCCTGGTACATCTTCGCGGCACCAGGATGAATAGAATACCGCGAGCTGTGGGCCTCCTCTAACATCATCTGTCGGAGCCCATCCACATTGTGCACGCAAATTCGGCCCTGCATTCGCAACACACCATCACTACCAATAGTCACATCTCTAGCATCATCATGATGGACCCTGTCCTTCAGGACAAGCAAATGCGGGTCATCATACTGGCACTCCCTGATATGATCATACAAAGAAGATTGAGAAACACACAAGCCAAATCCTGGCTGGGCTCTGAAATATCTAACCGCACCATCCGATTGGCCAAGGCCTGAACATCAACTGTAAGGGGCCTCTCCCAAACTAGAATGTATGCCAAGCTACCCAAACTCACCACCTTCTGGCTCAAAGCATCGGCCACTATATTGGACTTCCCCGGATGATACAATATGGAAATATCATATCCTTGAGTAACTCAATCCATCTCCGCTGTAACAAATTTAGATCTTTCTGCTTGAACAAGTGCTGAAGGCTGCGATGATCCATATACAGCTCACAAGATACTCCATATAGATAGTGCCTCCAAATCTTCAAGGCATGAACTACTACAGCCAACTCTAAGTCATGAACAAGGTAGTTTTTCTCATGGGGCTTCAATTGCCGAGAAGCATATGCAATCACTCTACCCTCCTGCATCAGAACACATCCCATGCCAATCCTCGAAGCATCGCAATATACCGTATAAGAACCGGAAGTTGCTGGCAATACTAACACTGGAGCCATAGTCAACAATGAATTGAGCTTTTGGAAGCTTTCCTCGCACTCATCAGACCACACAAATGGTGCATTCTTCTGCATCAACTTCGTCAAAGGTGAAGCAATAGATGAAAAACCCTGAACAAACTTGCCGTAATAACCCGCCAAACTGAGGAAACTCCGAATATCAAAAGCTGAGGACGTTCTGGGCCAACTTTGCACCACCTTGATATTCTTTGGGTCAACCTGCATACCATCACTGGACATCACATGCCCTAGAAAAGCCGCGGAACTGAGCCACAACTCACACTTAGAGAGCTTTTCATACAGCTTCTCCTCTCTCAACCTATGCAATACCACCCTCAAATGATGCACGTGCTCCTCCTGGCTACGCGAGTACACAAGAATATCGTCAATAAACACGATCACAAAAGAATCGAGATACGGCTGAAATACACTGTTCATCAGGTGCATGAAGGCTGCGAGGGACATTAGTCAGCCCAAAAGACATAACTAGAAACTCATAATGACCATATCTTGTCCTGAAAGTTGTCTTCATGATATCAGAATCTGTTATCTTCACCTGGTGATAGCAAGAACGGAGATCAATCTTGGAGAATACCTTTGCTCCCTGAAGCTAGTCAAACAATTCCTCAATACGGGGCAGTGGATACTTGTTCTTTACTGTCACTTTGTTCAACTGTCTGTAATCAATGCACATTCTTATTGTACCATCCTTTTTCTTAACAAATAACACCGGTGCGCGCCACAGCGACACACTCGGACGAATGAACCCATTATCTAGGAGTTCCTGCATCTTCTCCTTCAACACCTTTCGCTCTGCTGGTGCCATACTATATGGAGGAATAGAGATGTGCTAGGTGTCCGGCAGGAAATCAACACCATAGTCGATATCTCTGTCCAGCGGCATGCCCGGAAGGTCTGCTAGAAATACATCAGGAAACTCCCTCACCACGGGAACTGAATCAAGACTAGGAGCCTTAACTCCAAAATCCCTCACAAATGCTAGATATGGTAAATATCCCTTCCCAACCATCCGCTGGGCCTTCAAGAAAGAAATTACCTTGCTGGGTAGATAATCCATCGAACCACGCCACACAATCCTCGGGATGCCCGGCATAGCCAAAGTGATTATCTTGGCGTGACAGTCCAGAATAGCATGACATGGTGATAGCCAATCCATGCCTATAATAACATCAAAATCCACCATGCTCAATAGCAGCAATTCGGCTCGTGTCTCCAGACCCTCAATAGTAACAAGAAATGACTGATACACGTGGTCCACAATAATAGTATCGCCCACCGGGGTAGATACATGCAAAAGCAATGCTAGACACCCACCGGTAGTCCCCAAATGATGAGCAAAGTAAGCAAATACATAAGAATAAGTGGATCCAGGATCAAATAAAACTGAGGCATCCCTGTGGCAAACTAAGATAATACATGCGATCACTGTGTCTGAAGCAACAACATCTCTCATATCAGGAAGTGCATAAAAATGAGCCTGACCACCGCTCGACTGCTCAACGCTCCTGGGGCAACCTCTAGGTGACTGTCCCCCACCCCTACTAGACTGGGATGGTGCTGAAGAAGAGAAGAAGAGGAGGGCCGATCCCTCTGCTGATACCTACGGTCACGATGTCGAGGACAATGTCTCTTCAAATGACCAAACTCCCCACACTCGAAACAACTGCCTGGAGCTGGAGAAGGGGACTGAAGGGAACCCCTCGCCACAGATGAACCCTGGGCTGATGAAGCGGGGGCAGAACTCTGAGCTGGGAGGTCGCTGAGTGAAAACTGCCCCTGCTGGTGACCTTGACGGCCTTGGCCAAAAGAAGCTCCGCTGTGCTCTGGGCGGCCTAACTGCGTAGGTCTAAAAGAACGACCTCTGCCCTGATGAAACTGGCCTCTAGATGGAGCACCACCATAACTGCCCGAACCTCGAGCCCTCTTGGCCTCCCTCTCTTTTCGCTCTCGGTGACGATCCGCCTCAATCTGGTGAGCCATGTCCACTACCTCCTCGAAGGATGCTGCTACCACTCTCTCTCTAGTCATTAAGATACGAATGAAATAGTTTAGGCAGTCAATGAACCTCCAGATCCTCTCCCGGTCTCTCGAGATCATCCAAATAGCATGTCTGGACAACTGAGTAAACCCCAACTCATACTGTGTCACTAATATCTCCCTCTGAACTAGCCACTCAAACTGGCGGCACAGCTCCTCTCTGCGGGATTGCGGAACATACTTCTCTTAAAAGAGAGTGGAAAACTACTGCCAGGTAAGGGGTGCTACTCCTGCGGGCCTACGCCGCTCAAACTCCTCCCACTATGTAAATACTGGCCCCGAGAACTGAAAAGTAGTGAAAGATACCCCCACTGGACACTAGAATCCCTGATGTACAAAGCATCATCTGACACTTATTCAAAAATCCCTGGGCATCCTCGCTCTCAGTACCGCAAAATGTATGAGGCTGAAGCCCACCAAACCTCTCTAACGGATGCCGCTCGTCATCAGGAATCACTGGAAAAACATGACCTGGGGCTGGCGCAACAGGAGCAGCCGGTGCTACTACCTGAGCTGGGGCTACCTCTAGCGCCTGAAGTCCCTATGCAACCTGCTCTGGCGTGCGAGTTGTGGGGGTCTGATGACCACCCCCGGTTTGAGATGTCACTGCCGCAGCTGTAGCTGAAACTGCCTGGGCCAAACCAGTACAGACGGATAAGATCTGAGCTAACACCGCCTGAAGGCCAGGAATAACAATATGCACTGTCGGTGCCTGGACGGGTGCTTCTGGAGCCTCAACAACTGGGGGTTGATCCTAAATAGGGCAACAGGTGGATCAACTGGTACTTCCCCTGCTGCTCTACCTCGACCACGGCCATGACCGTGTCTACGACCTCTAGCTAGTGGAAATGGTGGTCCTCCACCTTGTCCGGTAGCATGAGTTCTCGCCATCTGCGAGAGAATAGAATATAGAAGTGTAGTTCTCGGAACAACAAAACCGCACGAAAAGAGTTCAAGAATATGAAGTGTTTCCAAAAGGTTCTGCAGCCTCCCGAGGATAGATACGAATGTCTACGTATGGATCCGCGAGACTCTACCAAAACGGCTCATAACTCATGAGTCCTAGCAATCTAGGCTTTGATACCAACTTGTCACGACCCCAAACGCGGTTGTGATGACGCCCGGTCGCAAGGCTAGGCAAGCCTGACCAAACCTCTTCCAATGAACGGCATTCCAGCTCAAAGAGATACATCAAGAAAAAACAGTGTGATATGCGACCCTGCACTAACCATGGAATGCGTGTCTAGCCTCATCATAGCGTCACAATGTGATATACCGGGGTTTCAAACCCTCCGGTCATCATCTACACCCAATACTCACCTCAAGCCGGCTGCAAACTAGCTCGTAATGCCTTTCCCTTGACAATCAACCTCCGCGGATGCAAATCTGAAAACCAATAGGAATACGTCACAATAGGTTAATGTAACATAACCCAATTGAAATAACTCGAAATACACCCAAAAAATGAAGTTGGCAAAACCCGAGCCCCGGGCCCACTTCTCAAGAAATTACAAAATTCACATTTTCGAAATCCTTGTCTTGCCACGAGTCCATACATATCAAATTTACAAGAATCGGAGTCCATTTGACCCCTCAAATCAACACTTTAAGATCACTTGGGTTTCAAGCCCTAACAACCATTTTTAACTTCCAAAACCTTGAATTCTTAGTGTTTATTCCATGATTTTATAGTATAATGACATACTTTAGGTCCAAGAGTTCATACGTGATGAATTCCCTCAAAAATCTCTCCAAGAATCGCCCACAATCGCCTTAGTCCGAGGCCCAAATGTCCTTCTCTTTTCAAAATCGCGAAAATACTATTTCATTAAACCCAGTCGACTTTCGCTTCTGCGGTCACACTTCCGTTTAAGCGGCTTCCACCTACGCGACAATTTGACTGCTTCAGCGGTCCAACTTAAACTCCCTTCGGCCGCTTCTGCGGTCCTTAACCGCTTCCGCGGTTTCCAAACCGCTCCTGCGGTCCCAGCCTTTCACCCTTGGCCGCTTCTGCAGCCCATCGGCCCATGTCCACAAATGTGGAAATACCAGAAGGCAGACTCCCAAATCTGAAGCAACTCCAAAAATTCTCGTTTAACCATCCGGAATAATCCCGTGGCACTCCGGGGTCCAAACCAAAAACAAATTTACGACCAAATACCTTATTCAAACTTGCTCGAGCCCTGGAAACACCAACATTAACACCAAAAATAATCATTTCCTCAAATCAAAGCCAAAGATAGCTCAGAGTTTTCCAAAATCATATTCAATGCCTAAACCAACCAAACGAAGTCCGAATGATCTGAAAATTTACAGACATATCCAAAATCACCTAACAAAGCTAGTGCAACTCTTGGAATTCCATTCCGACCCTCGGATCAAATTCTCACCTATCAACCGGAATTCGCTGAAATTCAACTTAGCCAATTCAAGCCTAATTCTACATCGGACATCCAAATTCAATTCTGTTTTTTCTCCCAAGTAATAAATCACCATCCAAAACTAGTCGAATCATCAGAAATCCGTTCCGAGCCCTCTAACTCACATGTCAACATTCGGTTGACTTTTCCAACTTAAGCTTTATTTAAAGAGACTATTGGTCTCATTTCTAACCAAATTCTACCTAAAACCCTTCAAACTCACCAAACACATATATCAACACACAGGGAAGCATAGTACGGGGATAATGGAGCTTAAATAAGAAAAGACGATGGGTCGGGTCGTCACAGCTAAGAATATAATTCTTGCATAGATAATCATAATGCTTCCATGCCTCAGTCACGAGAAAGCGTTCATTGTCCGGATTTTCTTTAGGCAGACCAGGAACATCTTCCTGAATGAACTTTTGTATACTTAAAGTCGTCAAGTAGAAGAACATCTTCTGCTTGCACCACTTGAAATCAATCCTGGAAATTTTTTCGGGTTTTTCTACCGCGCCAATGCCAAAGTTGTTCGGCTTGTCGATGGATTGGCAGTCACCATAGGAACAGTCTGCTTTTCGTTGTCATTTATCATATCTTTAAAAGAATGACATATACAAACATTTAACAAACTGGAAAGTTTTTATATCTTCAAATAGAATAAAATCTGAATAGAAAATCACATAGATTTTAATCTCCAACGGAATAAAAATCGCAACGAAGGCTATAATCTCCAAAACATGAGTAAAAAATAATAAAGGTTTTAGTCTCCAAAATAGTGAGTACAAGAAAAATACAAATAAATTTAAGTTCCTTAAGCTTGTTAGTAAACTGTATTTATAAAATAATTCTAGAGAAGATAAATAACATATAAATAAAAATTTAGAAGAAATAGAATTTAATCCTAGCCCACTAAATACACAACATTATTTTAAGGAACTTAATCACCTCCTAGTACCCGATGTTGTGGATTATTAATTCCCAGGATTGAACGAATTACACACGGATGTAGTGGTACTTTAACCCCTAATATTTTAGCAAATACAATGATCAGTAGCAAATCGCACTTACTGATGCTTTCTTTATAGTTAGAATAATTCATAATAAAGAAGGAGAATCCAAAATTTTGTATGGAAAATCAGAGAGACTAGGCTGTTTATAACTAACATGTTGAGTTCAAAAAGAAGGCGCAACTCTTCAGTGACGACCCGTTCGGTCGTCTTTGAAATTTAAGCCCTATTCCCCCATTAACTTCTTCCCCGAAGTTCATTTCTGTTATTTTTGTTTCCATGATGTTCGGTATTAGAATTCGGAGTGTTTTGGGGCCCTTAGTCCCAAAATGAGAGCTTAAGTATCGGAAAGTGGTCCATAGTATTAACAGTGTGAAGAAGATCTCGGAATGGAAATCTGATGGTTCTGTTAGCTCCGTTAGGTGATTTTAGGGTTGGGGCATGTTCGGAATCTATTTTGGATGTCCGTAGCTCATTTAGGCTGGAAATGCCGAAAGTTAGAATTTGGAGATTTCCGGTCCAATAGTAAAATTTTGATACGATTCTCAGAACAAGATTCTGAAAGTTGCTATAGAACTGTCAAGTCATTTGGGACGTGCGTGTAAAGTTTCAGGTCAATCGGACTTGGTTTGGTCAGGTTTTTAATCGAAAGCGAGTTTGGTGGAGTTTTGGAGTTCTTAGGTTCAAATCATTGTTTCATTCGAGTTTATGGCATTTGTTAGGTGGATTAAGGATTGGTGCAAGTTTAAATGATGTTATAGGATATTTCTGTAGGTTTGGTTGAGGTCCCGGGGGCCTCGAGTGTGTTTTGGATGCTCAACGGAGCAATTGGAGTTTTGAAATTGTAGCAGAAAATTGCAGTCGTTGTTTTCTTCTACGCAATCGAGAAGACGGCATCGCGTTCAAGTAGCTGTGCCCTTACCCTTAATCGTGTTCACGTACCCTTCCCTGAATTCGTGAAGCCCAGCCATCCCCTTCATCGCGTTCGCATTCCATCCTCCGCATTCGCGAAGGCCAAGCCTGGACCCCTTCAGTTTCTTCAACGCGTTTGCGTGAGACCCTTCCTGTTCCGTAGGGTCCAGTCCCAGCTCATCGCGTTCGCGAAGTTCATTTTTCCAGAATTGATATTTTCCTCTCCGCGAACACGAGATTTCCTCTGCGTTCGCGATGAACAGTGCCCTGACCAGTACTTATATTTCAAACACGAACTCTTCTTCCATTTTTACAAAAAACTCAAGCCAGAGAGCTCGCTTTTGGGAAATATTTCGAGGGCTTTTTAAAGGAAATGATTGGGTAGCGATTCCTTACTCCGTTAAGATTAATACCCACCAATCTAACATCAAATTCAATCTTTAATTTCAGTTTTTGAATGAAAATTGGGGTAAAGTTCTTAGACCTAATTGTGAGGATTTGAAGAGGCATTTGACCTTTGATTTGGGAGATTTTTATATGGTTAGACTCGTGTGAGTACGAGGTTTTCGAAAATGTAAAAATTATTTGATTCCGAGATATCGGTCTGAGGGGCGTTTTGGTCATTTTACCTATTTTCGCACCTTAGCTTTAATGTTAATTGTGGAATTGTATAATATTGATGTTATTTACAATATGTAATTGGTTTGAATAGATTTTGGTGACTCGGAGTCGGATACTCGTGGCGAGGGCATCGTTTCATAGTGATTTTTGTACCAGTTTGAGGTAAGTGGCTTGTCTAACCATGTGTGGGGGACCTCTCCCCTTAGGACTTCTTATCTGCTAATTTTAAGCCTTGTACGCGAGGTGATGAGCGTGTACTGGCGCTAATTATTAAATAATCCATTTTACTTAAATTATCTAAATTGTGTTTCTCCCTTTTATTTTACTGGTCCCACACAAGATTTAATCTGTGTTTGTTAGAAAAGCATGATTAGATAGAATTAGTTGCTTACTTTGTTATTTGCCTAAGTTGTTCTACGTGAAACATGCTAGGTTATTCATACATATTTGTTGTTTTTCCATATTTGAATTTCCTGTAAATTCTTGGTTGTGGTTGCGCATTTAAATTTGGACTATGGATGTGGGATTTCGGGAGTTCCCTCTTGTTGTTTATTTGGGACTACGGGTTCGATTCCTGGGAGATCCTCCTACACAATTATATGGAACTATGCCAATGCAGCCGGTAGATTCCCCCAGTTCTGGGTATTGATATGATGGACTATGGGTTAGATTCCTGGGAGATCCTCCGGATATTGATATGATGGACTACGGGTTAGATTCCCGGAGATCCTTGAGATATTCAAATGCAATGGGCTACGGGTTAGATTCCCGGGAGATCCACTAGAAAGTTGAGGAAAATGACTACAGGACGTTATCCTAGGAGGTCCACAAGACACCCTGATTGAGTGATACCTTGTTGTGTTATTTCCTTACTTAGCTTAGTTGTCATTAACTTGCAGCTTCTATCCTATTTTTATCGTTGTTTTTACTAATTATTCTCTGCCTTACACTGTTCATAATGTTATCATGTTTATAGCCTGTGTAGCCCATTGGATTCCGGGTTTTGGGAGTTATTTACAGCATTTTGGTATTTCAGTGTATTGTGCCAAACGACAACTCTATACATTTCTTTATGTTATTTGGTATTCTATGGTTATTTTTCGTCGAGATTGTTAATTACACAACATGTTAGGCTTACCTAGTCAAAAAGACTAGGTGCTATCATGACAGGTTCACAATTGGTGAAATAGGATCGTGACAAGTTGGTATCAGAGCTCTAGGTTCATAGGAGTCACGGGACACATGCCGGTTTATTTGAGTCTCGCTGATCAGTACGAAGACGTCTGTACTTATCTACGAGAGGCTATGTAACTGTTTAGGAAAAATCTTCACTTCATTGAATTCCCTGTCATGATATATTTTTGACATCGACTCTAAACTTTTGTTTTCTATTCTTTCACAGATGCTGGACACACACGACCCAGGACGATCAGGCACCCGCACTCGTTCCTGTAGCCGCTAGAGGCAGCGGTCGAGGCAGGGGTCGTGGACGTGCGTGTGGTATAGCCAGAGCACCTGCACAAGTGGCCACCGAGGTACCACCAGCGGATCCAACCAGGACTCAGGCACCTGACACGCCTACAACCACCACTACTCCAGCTGTTCAAAAGGCATTGGCACAGTTTATGAGCATGTTTACTATGCTGTCACAGGCAAGGTTTCTTCCCCTTCAGGCAGCCACGTCCCAGGCCAGGAGAGGAGCCCAGACTCTCGCAGGCCGCATTCCGGAACAGAGGGTGCATATGGAACATAATCCAGATATTATCCCTGTCTAGCCTGCGGTACCGGTTCAGCCGAAGATGTGTCACCTTCTTCGGAGAATGAGCAGATTAGACTAGAGAGGTTAAAGAAGTCTGACCCTCCTGTATTCAGCGGACAAGCTACGGATGATGCTTTGGGGTTTTTGGAGGATTGTCACCGCTTCTTTCGCACCATGGGTATTACTGCCTCGAGCCGGGTTTCTTTTGCAGATTTCCTACTTCGGGGAGCCGCCTATGATTGGTGGCGCACCTTTGAGTTAGAAAGTCCAGACGAGGCTGCCTCCCTGACTTGGACTCAATTATTAGATATGTTTCAGACGGATTTTGTTCCCTAGAGCCTCCGAGATGCATGGCGCGCAGAGTTGAGCATTTGCGCCGGGGCCCTATTACTGTCTCTGAGTATGCCATCTGTTATACTAGGTTGGACAGACATGCATCGGCTTTGATGGCTATTGTTCCTGAGAGGGTTCAACGGTTTATTAAGGGTCTTATTCCTCCCATCAGGTCTGGCATGACTTGAGAGTTGGAGATTGATATACCCTATCAGCAGGTAGTGAGCATAGCAAGGAGGAGAGAGGGTATGCACGCCAAAGAGCGAGAGGAGAGAGAGGCCAAGAGGTCTCAAGAGTCGGGTCACTACTCTAGTACCCGTATATCAGCAACTGACATCATGGTTGCCTGTTTCACTCATATCTTCCTTCATCCAGCAGTACTCCAGCTCCCCCGAGGTCTTAGAAGCCTTATTATACACCTCAGGTTTCTAGTGTGCCTCCTGCGCGGCGTACTTCTATAGGTCAGCCTAGTAGGGGTGGGTCGAGTTAGTCACAGCCACCGTGCCCTCTCAGAGCTTGTTTTGATGCGGGGATACCCGCCACATGATTAGGGAGTCCCCAGACTTAGGAGGGGTGTGCCTTCTCAGACTTCACATTCTCAACATGCTCTACAGGGTCAGCAGGCTATCTTTCCAGCTCCAGCTGCCACCCCACCTGCCCAGGCAGCCAGGGTGGGGATCAGGGAGATAGAGGTCGCCTTTGAGGGAGGGGCCGGGCCAGATTTTGTGCTATTCCAGATCATGTCGAGGCTGTCGCCTCCGATTCTGTTATCACAGGTATTATATTGTTTTGTCATAGAGTGGCATCGGTTCTATTCGATCCAGGCTCTACTTATTCTTACGTGTCATCTTATTTTTCTCCTCATTTGGGTACAGCCCGAGAGACCTTGAGCTCTCTTATTTATGTTTCTACTCCCGTGGGAGATTTCCTTATTGTGGACCGTGTGTATCGGTCATGTTTGGTTACTTTTCGTGATTTTGAGACTAGGGAAGATCTTTATTACTTGATTTGGTGGATTTCGATATTATCTTGGGCATGGAATAGTTGTCTCCCCAGTATGCTATTCTTGATTGTCATGCTAAGACAGTGACGCTGGCCATGCCAGGTATTTCGTGTATTGAGTTAAGTGGTATTTTTTACCACACTCCTAGTAGAGTTATATCTTTTCTTAAAGCTCAGTGTATAGTTGAGAAGGGGTACGCCGCATATTTATCTTATGTGAGAGATGTCAGTGCTAATACCCCTTCTGTTGACTCTGTCCCAGTGGTACAGGATTTCCCCAACGTGTTTCCAGCTGATCTTTCGGGCATGCCACCAGATCGGGACATTGATAGTTTGTCGGGCACTCAGCCCATATCCATTCCTCTTTACCATATTGCTCATCCTGAGTTGAAGGAGTTGAAGGATCAGTTACAGGAATTGCTTGGTAAGGGTTTTATTCGACCCGGTGTTTCACAGTAGGGTGCTCTTGTCTTGTTCGTAAAGAGAAATAATGGTTTTATGCGCATGTGTAATTATTATCGTCAGTTAAACAAGGCTACAGTGAAGAACCGATATCCTTTGCCTTGTATTGATGATCTATTTGACTAGCTTTAGGGTGCACATGTGTTTTCTAAGACTGATTTGCGCTCAAGTTATCACCAGCTAAAGATTTGGGAGCCAGATATCCCATAGACTGCTCTCAGGACAAGGTATGGTCATTGCAAGTTCCTTGTCATGTCATTTGGGATGACCAACGCCCCAGCAGCTTTTATGCACTTGATACACAGTGTATTCAGGCCCTATCTCGACTTATTTGTCATTGTTATAATAGATGATATTCTTGTATGCTCCAGGAGTCGGGAAGATCATGAGTAGCACCTGAGGACATTACTTCAGACCCTGAGAGAAAAGAAATTATATGGAAAGTTCTCAAAATGTGAGTTTTGATTGAGTTCTGTGGCATTCCTAGGCCACATGGTATCGAGCGAGGGCATCCGGGTAGATTCGAAGAAGGTGGAGGCCGTGCAGAGTTGGCCCAGGCCCTCATCAGCATTAGAGATTCGTAATTTCCTTGGCTTGCCGGGGTATTACCATCATTTTGTGGTCGATTGCAGCCCTTATGACTAGATTGACCCACAAGGGTGCTCCCTTTCAGTGGACAGACGAGTGTGAGGCGAGCATCCAGAAGCTCAAGACGGCTTTGACTTCAGCCCCTATTTTGATTTTTCCTACAGGTTCGGGATCATATACAGTTTATTGTGATACCTCATGGTCATACTTAGAGGGATGTTGATGCAAGACGGTAGGGTGATTTCCTACGCGTCCAGACAGTTGAAGGTACATGAAAAGAACTATCATGTCCATGACCTTGAGTTAGCTGCTATTATTCATGCCTTGAAGATCTGGCATCATTATTTTTATGGCGTGCCATATGAGATTTACATGGATCATCGGAGTTTACAACAGTTGTTCAAGTAGAAGGATTTGAACTTGCGCAAGAGGAGGTGGTTGGTGGTACTGAAGGATTATGATATTACTATTCTTTATCACCCGGGTAAGGCCAATGTGGTAGCCGATGCCTTGAGTATCTGGGCGGAGAGTTTGGGGAGTTTGGCATATTTATCAGCATTAGAGAGACCTACGATGGATGTTCAGGCCTTGGCCAACCAGTCCGTGAGATTGGACCTTTCGGAGCTCACTCGGGTTCCAGCCTTTGTGGTTTCTCAGTCTTCATTGTTTATTCATATCAGGGAGTGGCAGTATGATGACCCTCATTTGCTTGTCCTCGGGAACCCAGTTCAGCATGGCAATGGTAGGGATATGACTATCGGAGATGACATGGCATTGAGGATGCAGGGTCGGATCTGTGTACCCGATGTTGATGATTGAGTGTTGATATTGACAGAGGCCCATAGCTCGTGGTACTCCATCCATCCAGGTGCCGTGAAGATGTATCAAGATCTGAGGAAGCATTACTGGTGAAAGAGAATGAAGAAGGACATAGAAGAGTTTGTAGCTAGATGCCTCAACTGCCAGCAGGTAAAAGCTGAGCACCAGAGACCGGGAGGGTTACTCCAGCAGATGGAGATACCGGAGTAGAAATGGGAGAAGATCACTATGGATTTTGTAACTGGTCTCCCTCTAACGGCGAAGAAATTTGATTCTATTTGGGTTGTTATGGATCGGCTGACCAAGTCCGCTCATTTCATTCCAGTGTGTACTTCTTACTCAACGGAGCGGTTAGCGAGGATTTATATTAGGGAGATTGTCCGTCTGCATGGCATTCCAGTTTCTATCATCACAGATAGGGGTTCAGGTTTACATCACAGTTCTGGAGAGCCGTCCAGCAGGAGTTGGGTACTCCTGTGACTATGAGTATAGCTTTTCACCCTCAGATGGACGGACAGTCCGAGTGCACCATTCAGATGTTGGAGGATATGCTCCTTGCGTGCATGATTGGGTTTAGAGGGCCTTGGGATCCGTTCCGGCCATTGGCTGAGTTTGCATAAAACAACAGTTATCCGTTCAACATTCAGATGGTGCTGTATGAGGCCTTATATGGTAGGAGATGTAGATCCCCGGTGGGTTGGTTTGAGCCGGGTGAGGCCAGGCTATTGGGAACCGAGTTGGTCCAGGATGTGGTAGAGAAAGTTAAGGTGATTCAGGATAGACTCCGTACGGCCCAGTCCAAACAGAAGAGTTACACGGATCGGAAGGTTCGTGATGTTTCCTTTATGGTTGGTGAGCGGGTTCTACTTCGGGCCTCGCCTATGAAAGGCGTCATGAGGCTTGGGAAGAACGGAAAGTTGAGTCCGAGGTTCACTAGCCCTTTTTAGATTTTGAAGCGAGTTGGGGAGGTTGCTTATGTGCTTGCTTTACCTCCCACTTTGGCTGGGGTTCATCTGGTATTTCATGTCTCGATGCTTTGGATGTATCATGGTGACCCGTCTCACGTGTTGGAGTTCACTTCAGTCCAGTTGGACAATGACTTGTCCTATGTTGAAGAACTAGTGGTGATATTAGACAGGCAGGTCCGAAAGCTCAGATTGAAGGATATAGCTTCAGTAAAGGTTCAGTGACGGGTCACCCGGCCAAGGAGGAACCATAGGAGTCCGAGCGGGATATGCGCAGCCTATACCCTCGTCTATTTGCTACTTCAGGTATGTTCTCTATGCTCGTTCGAGGACGAATGAATGTTTAAGATAGGAGGATGTGACGACCCGGCCGATCATTTTTAGAATTTAAGCCCCATTCCCCCATTAACTGCTTCCCCTAAGTCATTTCTACTATTTTTGTTGTCTGGATGTTCGGTGTTAGAATTCGGAGTGTTTTGGGATACTTAGTCCCTGAATGAGAGCTTAAATGTTGGAAAGTGGTATCGAAACAGTGTGAAGATGACCTTGGAATGGAAATCCGATGGTTTTGTTAGCTGCGTTAGGTGATTTCGGGGTTGCCAGCGTGTTTGGAATGTATTTTGGATGTCCGTAGCTCATTTAGGCTAGAAATGCCGAAAGTTAGAATTTGGAGATTTCTGGTCCAATAGTGAAATTTTGATCCGAGGATCCGAACGGGATTCCGGAAGTTTCTTTAGCACCATCATGTCATTTGGGACGTGCGTGCAAAATTTTAGGTCAATCGGACTTGGTTTGGTTAGGTTTTATCGAAAGCGAGTTTGGTTGAGTTTCGGAGTTATTAGGTTCAAATCACTGATTAATTCGGGTTTCCAGCATTGCTTTAGGTGGTTTAAAAATTGGTACAAGTTTGAAAGATATTATTCCGTAGGTTTGGTTGAGGTTCCGGGGGCCTCGGGTGTGTTTCTGATGCTCAACGGAGCAATTGGAGCTTTGAAATTGTACCAGAAAAATTGCAGTCAGTGTTTACTTCTATGCGATCGCGAAGGGGGCATAGCGTTCACATAGCTGTGCCCTTACCCTTCATCGCGTTCGCGTACCCTTCCCCGTGTTCACGAATCCCAGCCATCTCCTTCATTGCGTTCGTGTTCCATCCTTCGCGTTTGCAAAGGCCAAGCCCTAGACCCCCTTCAGTTTCTTCAACGCGTTCGCGTGAGACCCTTCGCATTCGCGTAGGGTCCAATCCCAGCTCATCGTGTTCGCATCCCTACCTTTGCGTTTGCGAAGGTCATTTTTCCAGCCTAGAGAATTTCCTCTTCGCGAACGCGATATTTCCTCCGTGTTCGCGATGAACAGTGCCCTGACCAGTACTTATATTTCAAACACGAACTCTTCTTCAATTTTTACAAAAACTCAAGCCAGATAGCTCGGTTTTAGGAGATGTTTCGAGGGCATTTCAGGGGCAACGATTGGGTAGCGATTCTTTACTCTCTTATGATTAATACCGACTAATCTAACCTCAAATTCAACCTTTAATTTCGGATTTTGAATGAAAATTGGGGTAAAGTTCTTAGACCTAATTGTGAGGATTTGAGGGGGCATTTGACCTCCGATTTGGGAGATCTTTATATGTTTAGCCTCGTGAGAGTGCGAGGTTTTTGAAAATGTTAAAATTATTCGATTTTGAGACGTTGTCCTGAGGTGCGTTTTGGTCATTGTACCTATTTTCGCGCCTTAGCTTTAATTTTAATAGTGAAATTGGTTACTTGCGATGTTATTTACAATATGTAATTGGTTTAAATATATTTGGGCCACCCGGAGTCGGATACTCGTGGCAAGGGCATCGTTTCATAGTGAGTTTTGTACCGTTCCGAGGTAAGTGGCTTGCCTAACCTTGTGTGGGGGACCTCTCCCTTAGGACTTTTTATCTGCTGATTTAAAAGCCTTTTATGCGAGGTGACGAGCATGTACTTGCACTATTTGTTAAAAAATCCACTTTACGTAAAATATCTAAGCTGTGTTTCTCCGTTTTATTTGACTGGGTTCCACGCAAGATTTAATCTGTGTTAGTTAGAAAAGAAAATTAGATAGAATTAATTGCTTACTTGCTTATTTGCCTAAGTTGTTCTATGTGAAGCATGCTTGGTTAGTCATACCTAATTGTTGTCGTTCCATATTTGATTTTCCTGTAAATTCTTGGTTGTTGTTGCGTATTTAAATTGGGACTACGGATGTGGGATTTTTGAGAGTTCCCCCTTGTTGTTTAGTTGGGACTAAGGGTTTGATTCGCGGGAGATTCTCCTGAACAATTAAATGGAACTACGGCAATGCAGGCAGGAGATTCCCCTAGTATTTGGTATTCATATGATGAACTACGAGTTAGATTCCCGGAAGATCCTCCTGGTATTGATATGATGGACTACGGGTTAGATTCCCGGGAGATCCTCCAAATATTCAAATGCGATGGACTACGGGTTAGATTCACAGGAGATCTACTGGAGAGTTGGGGAAAAAGTACTACAGGACGGTATCCTGGGAGGTCCACATGGCACCCTGATATTGAGTGATACTTTGTAGTGTTATTTTCTTACTTATCTTAATTGTCCTTGACTTGCAGCTTCTATCCAATTTTTATCGTTGTTTTTCCTAACTATTATATGCCTTACACTGTTTATTATTGTTATTATGTTTATTCTCAATAGGAACCTGACCTTCCCCGTCACTACTCAACCGAGGTTAGGCTTGACACTTACTGAGTACCGATGTAGTGTACTCAAGCCTTTTCTACGCATGTTTTTCATGTGCAGATCCAGGTACTTCTGATCGGGCACACAATAAGTGATCCAGGAGCTATACTCGGAGACTTGAGGTATGCATATGCCGCGTCCGCAGATTCGAAGAGTCTCCCTCTCATTCTACCTATAGTTAGCTAGTTGTTATTATTTTTTTCTTGTATTAGACTATTCTGGTGATTAGAGCATCGTATGTTCTTCTATAGCCTGTGTAGTCCGTGGGATTCCGAGTTTTGGGAGCTATTTACTGCATTTTGGTATTTCAGTGTATTGTGCCAAGTGGCAACTCTATGCATTTCTATATGTTATTTGGTATTATATGGTTATTTTTTATCGAGATTGATAATTTCGCAACGCGTTAGGCTTACCTACTCGCAAAGACTAGGTGTCGTAATGAAAGGTTCACAGTTGGTTAACTAGGGTCGTGACATCTTTAGAGGTCAGTTATAGATGTTCACGTAAGACGGCCATAACGTAAATGAAGCCGAATCCAAATGAATTTGGTCCAAAAAATTAATCAATCAATCGATCATTTGACCAAATCCAAATGAAACAGAAGCTGAGCGACGACGGCGCGAGGCTTGCTTTCTTCTTAACTCTTTAAGAGCTACAAGAAGAGCAATTATATATATACCCGATCAAAATTTTTTCCTCTTTCAATATAGGACAATATCCCTTTGTCATGGAGGAAAACTCAAATATTTTATTTTCCCCCTAGTTCCCGTTCACCCTTTTTAAGCTAAAATAAACTTTTAAAAATATAACAAAAAATATATTTAGAAGCAGTTTTTAAAAGCTTGGCCAAACATTAATTGCTGCTTAGAAGTAGGGTTGTGCACGGATTGGATCAGATTTAGCACATTGCGGATTCAAATTTCGGATTTCGGATTCTAGAAAATGCAGTTGGATCAGATTTTAAAGTTTTGATCGAATCGGATTTCGGATCGTATTATTATGCCTCAAAGTTAAACTAATATGTATATTTTCTTTGCAAAGAAAGGTAATACATTAAGAAATTCATGTTTATGTAATTATGAGAGTACTATGGTACCAATATAGCTAAATCTAGTAATTTTAAAGGTAATAACTTGGAGGTTGATGTAAAGGAAGTACGGCTATCCGAAATTAAAATGTAGTATTTATACATGCCCTAAGAATTTTGAATTTCAGATCGGATCGGATTAAAATATACCAATCCAAATCCGATCCGAAATTCAAAATTTTAGAAAACACAATCCGAAATCCGAAATCCGAAATTGAATGGATTGGTTCGGATTTCGAATATCCGATTCGAATGGACAATCCTACTTAGAAATATTTTTCAAATTAATTAACCAAATACAAACTGTTTCTCACCAAAAGTATTTTGGAGAAAAAGTACTTTTAAAAAAAATTAATTTTTGCAGCCGGCTAAATATGCTATTTCAACCTTTCTGCCCTTTTGGGTAGGAATAAGTCCCGTCTATATATTACCCTTCTCAAACCCACTTTGTGGGAATATATTGGATAGTAATTGTTGTTACTGTTGTTAAATATGCTATTGCTCGCGTTTGACGTTGCTCTAGAAATTTCGCTTCAAGAGGATTCAACAATTATGCATATACAAAGAATATATTTTACTCAGTTGAACGGTATATAGTCTTGGAACTTGGAAGGACCCTCCTTCAAATCTATGTGTGAATCACATTTCATCAAAAATAGCATCACATATTTCTGTCGTTTCACGTGCATGGTTACTTTTTGTCCTAATATTGATAGTAAACTGACTGTGGCCAGTCCTCGTTATTATCTTTTACGGTACAAAGTTATATGGGGGACGATACTCAATTAAACGGCTCAAATAAAATGGAGGTGATGTAGATCAAATTGATTATTCGTATAATTAGTTTTAACCGCTTTTAAGATTAAGACGTAATTATTGTTGTACCGCCTATGGTCAACTAGCCGGGAATTTCAAAGAAGACGAAAAATATCTATATCTAAAATTTAGAGGAAGAACTGATACACACAAGTTTGAAGGTGAATTAATTACCAATATTTTTATTTTTCAATATAATGTGAGTCTCTATTTTTTGAGAGGAATGATTGTTCAATTTTATAAATATGCAGAGAATATTTACTTTTCTTCAGATATTAGGGCAAGGATGATAAGAACAAGTTAAAATAATACGATGGGAAAATAAAATAAAACTTCCTCCCTTCGTTTAGAAAATCAAGAGGCAAGTGATCTGCTAAGTATTTGCTTGCTTCGAAAACTTATCAGCTCAGAACTCTGTTAGATTTTCTTTTCGATTAATTTTAATTAACTACATTTCAAGGATAAATTTTCGTCTTATACACAGAAGGAGAAACTTTTTAGCATATTAAATTATAACGGTTCTAAGTTAAAAAAACATGTACTAGTAACTTTGAACAACTTATAAAACTGTAGGTAACTTAGATCAATAACGGAGTAATAATTTATAGTTTTAGGGACCAATATATCCCTTTTAGTTTTCCTATGGGGGTACGTGTTTTTATTATTTCCCTGTAAGTGATTAGGTTCACTTAATCCAATCAGAATAGGAAAAATTAAAAGGAGTAATTAAAAAAAAAAAACCAAAGCCTTAAAGTGTACAGATATGCCATCATCAAGAACACGTGTTAAAAGTAAGAAAACATGCCAAAAATTGTCCTCCTAAAATCACATCACTGCAGTCAACAAAAGTATACCAAACCCCAATGAAAAAGTCATAAAAGATAGGCACACTCATTGATTACATAATATAATTAGTTTAAAACCTTTTCTTTGTTCTGTCTGTTATGCAAAAACTACATTACTAGTACTTCATCTAGTAAACATCATTCAAACAAAATTGACTTCCTTTTGAATTATTTTGACTCGTATAAAATATGAATATTATGTTAAGCTAATAACCAACATAAAACTTATCAATTCTGTTCTACCAAAGCCTAAGAATAGCATACGAGTTCAGACCATTATTTTTTCTTTTTTACTCTCTTGTTTCCTTTCATAGTAAAGACTTTACAGACCACCAAGAACTAAAAATGCTGTTTTCCTGCCAAAAAACACTTTTTTTCTTTGTGCAGCATTTCACAGTACTTAAACAGAAAAGATGCATTATAGCAGTCACCAAGATTCTTCACTAATGTTACAAAACTATTATATCCGGTTGGCTCTTTTTAGCTTCTTCAGTTACTTTCCATGTACTAATAATCACACTGTTTTTTCAAGCGGCTCCAACTCCAAGAAAATCAATGAAGTGCATAGTTTTGCTCTTCATTTGTTTTTCTTGTTTTCCATTTTGATAAATGTTAACACTGGCCATGTTGTTGGCTACTGACTCGGATGCTGAAATTTCTGAGTTTGTATCTGACTGATTACCACATCCACATTGACTACCTTCCTCTACATTCTTTGCAGTTGGCTCCTCCTTTCCATACAAGAATTTTGGGTGAACCCCACTTTCCATTTTCAACTCTTCATGTCTTGAGACACCTACAAATTATACACCCAAAAAACAAGGATGGCCTTATCAGTACGGATACGCCCTTCAAATAACACAACCAGATATATCTTACTATTAGCATATGTAACTTGGAAAAAATTCTAAATTATTAGCATATTTTGTCCAATCGTAGCAAGTTAATTACTACTTATTTTCTAGGATACTAGAAGGCGGTTATCCAGTGATATTTTTGGGATAATCTGATTGTGTAAAATGTTCATACTAGTATATAAAGGGCAGCCCGATCCACAAAGCATCCCGCGTTCACGCAGAGTCGGGGAAGGGCAGTCTATCCTGACGCAATCATTAGTAGCTGATTTCACGGCTCGAATCCGTGAGATAATAAATACAAGTCAGGGTAAAAATATAAACATGAGGGAGAAAGGAGTATACCTTTGTTTGATTGAAGGATTTCTTGGTGATGATGATGATGCATAGGAGTAAATCGTGACATGAGAAAAGGAGGAATAATAACTTCAGAAGATGGAGTAAGTGAAAGATCAGTGCAAGATGAAGCTGATTGATGATCAATGTTGTTGTTGTTGTTGTTGCTAGAAATGGTTGAATCACTATTCAAATTAGAAGCAGAGACAATATGAGGGAAATTAATTTGCTGTAAATTTGAAGGCTTTCTTCTTCTGTAGACACTGTTTTGTTCTCTGTGTTTTCTTGCCATTATGACGTGCCAATGGTTCTTAACTGCATTATCTGTCCTTCCTGGGAATAGTCTTGCAATCATTGACCATTTGTTTCCATACATTTTTTGTGCTATTAACAGTCTTTCCTCTTCCTCTTCTGAAAATGCTCTTCTGTTTATCCTTGGATCTAGTTGATTAAACCATCTCAACCTACAGCTTTTTCCTACAAGAAAACTTTAAAGTTAGAATAAACGAACGGATTCAGAATATAGACGTTGTGAGAATAAACTGATGGATTCAGAATATAGACATTGTAAGTTTTGAGTTGAGATTCAGAGACAGATTCATAATTAGACATATGTAGCATATAATCAATCGTTCAACTAAAGATATTAAAGAGCATTTTGGTGCATTAAGCTTACGTTATTTGTCGGGTTCGAGAAATGATGGGTCGGCAGCAACTTTAAATTACCAGTTACGTCTAGCCTTTCCTCTAAGCTAAAAATATAAAAACTAAAAAAAAAAAAGTTAAAAAAAAGAGAAATTACCTGATCTTCCTTCAAGCTTTTCAGCACTGAGATTCCAGTTCTGAGGACCAAATTGTGCAACAAGTTCTCTAAGTTTTGCATCTTCATGTGGTCTCCAATGACCTCTTGCACGTAGCTTTGTATTACTATTCCTCATTCCCACTAAATCTACTACTTCTTTTTCATCCTTCAACTTATTTGTTCCTCTCTCTTCTTCCATTTGATTAAAAAGCCAATGACTTTCTTTAACAGAAGGAAGTAAAAAGTTCATTTCTTCAACAGCACAAGAAACAGCAGTACTATTCATGTGTTAAACACTCTCTCCTTTTTCTTTTTTCAAATTAAGCAGAAAAAATGGGGTAACCAAAGATACAAGATGGGGGTTTTCTACTTAAGAAAAAGAAAAAAGGGAAAGGAAATCTTTTATTTTTTTCAGTTTTCCTTCTAAAACTTCAGAGACTGAAAATGCTAGAAACCAAGAAAAGATCAAGTTTTTATAAGAAAATCAGGGCACAAAAAGTACTAATCTCACTGTTTCAGTAAGAGAGAAAAGGAAAAAGAGAAAAGAGAGAGGTTTAAATGTGAGATGAGAGAGTCATATAAAAGGGGAAGTGACGAGAGGAGCATCAAACAGAATCGTCTTTTCACTGCTTCACTCTGAATATATAGCACAAAGAACAAAACTTAACAGGAAATATATATAAAAAGATGATGGGAACTTACACGATTCTCTCATTTTTGTAGGAAACAAAACTTTCTCATTTTGATTTAAATTACCCTATACTTGCTAACACTATATGAATCAAAGACTACCATTTTCTATCATAATTCCTTTGGGTGGCTTTTCTTTTGAAAAAAAAAAATTAAATTTGCACTAGTCAAATTATATTATGGATCCTGTAACCTAAAGGTTGTTTTGTTTTGTTCTAATATAAAACAATACATAGCTGTTTTACTGTTTTAAAATTTCTTATATTTGTGTTTTTTCTCAAATTAGTCAGTTCACTTTTTAAGGAAAAAAAGTTGCCTTTAATAAACAAATCTCAGCTCTTTCAAAAATGGCTTAAAATAAGTCTAGACACGCCATCAAAGGATATAGTGGAATAAGCAAATATTTTTATTTAAAATCAAAATAATCGAGTTCGAGCACTTTGTATAAAAAGAATTATTACAATAACACTTGACTATTCAATTAGTCCTTACACGAAATAGGTCCCGATTACAACAACAATAACTACCCAGTACATTCCCACCAAGTGGGATCTGGGAAGGGTAATATGTAGACGAGTCTTACCCTTACCCGGAAGGGTAGGAAGGCTGTTTCCAATCGACCCTCGACTCATATGATTAGGTGAAAAACTACAGTAAAACAAACAGAGACGAAATAGGTCCCGATTAATTGATGTCAAACAAATGGTTAAACAAAAAATATCGAGCACACACCATTTTTGAAAAAAAAAAATATGGTTGGAGTTGGACCGTGTCTCTATTCTCTAACCAAACGTCATCGAATAGTTAATACAACAGTAATATAAAATTTACATGAAGGTAACTTTTCTTTAAATTATGTTAGTTTATTACTTTCGGTTGTAACAATAATTATTCCTCAAAGTAAAGTAGGGAATAAAATAAGTAAGATGATTAACAAAGTCTAGAAATAAGTGATGTGTGGTCGTGTGTACGTGGAAATCAAGAACCGCTCGTGTGGGTTGGCGAGAGTTCCATTAACACACTCTTGTACTTGGGTGTTGTGCCTTTTTTCTGTAACTGCTCTCTCTCTTTCCCCTCTCGAATTTTGATAAAAACAGAATCTCCTTGTCTTTTCTCTACCCATTAATTTTATAAAATTATAATATAATATGTCTTATTATTTAAATAAATATTTGTTACTATTTTATTTTTTAATATAGTGTACATAAATATAATAAAATTTATACAAAATCAAAAAATACAAAGCATTATAATAACAAATATATATATATATATATATATATATATATATACATATATATATATATATATATATATATATATATATATATATTATTAAATTGACATATGAATTATTAATAAATTATCAATTTAGTATAATAACTATTCACATATATACACACTACTATTACTATTATTATATTAATAAGAAATTACTCTCTAATTTGAAATGGTAGTTTTTACTTTTTTTATTTTTTATTTTTTTATTACAAAATAACTTTAAAACTCCAACTTGAAACTATTCCCCAATTTGAATGAGTAAAATATTTTTTTATATTTTTATTTTTTATAAATAATTACAAGATATCTATATTTATTAATTCAGTTAGTATAACCAATTAATTCAAAATTCAAAAAAAAATAGTTAGAAAAGTAGTTTATTTTGTCTTCACAAAGGCACTTGGCCTTTTGTGGTTAAGACATTTATCTTAATGTAGTGCTTTTGCTTC
This sequence comes from Nicotiana benthamiana, assembly GCA_034376525.1. NCBI lineage: Eukaryota > Viridiplantae > Streptophyta > Magnoliopsida > Solanales > Solanaceae > Nicotiana > Nicotiana benthamiana. The sequence continues at coordinate 16,916,754 of CM067331.1, read as the reverse complement.
TCCTATTCTATATAGACTCTCTCCCCTCCTCTAGTTGCACATAGGCAAAGTTTATTGAAAATTTTACCTCCTATGGCAAAGCTATACACTCTATTTGTTATAAATCATAATTATTTTTAAATATTATTTTCTATAACTATATTTTATATTTTATGACAAATTAGTATTTAACTTATATACTACCATTGAGGTATGAAATATGCTATTTAAGTTTTTCCTCTCTCTTAGACAGCTTATACCTATTCTAAAGTTGTTTGATGTTGTTGTATTTACGAATACATGGGGCCAATGCATGTGGATACATTCGCATACAGCTGGATTATCCTGATTTTAAGCGCTTTTTATTGCTGTATTCATGAATACAGCAGCTCGAACACATGTGAATACATGCACGTACAACTAGACTACCCTAATTTTAGGCGCTTTTGGCTGTTGTATTCGTGAATACATGGCGTGAATACATATGATGAAAGTACAAGAGGAGGGGTGAATTGTAAATTATTAAACTTAATCGCTTATAAGTTGATTTATAACTAGAGTAGTCGACTGAATATGGTAATATTGCAGATATGATAACTAGAAGTAATATGCAGAAAGTAAATGCAGAAATTAAAGACACCAGAAATTTTATACTGGTTTGGATTCAATGTGAATCCTAATCCAGTCTCTTTTGGTTGCAAGGGAATTCTCTTCAAGTAAATAGTTTTCTTTCGAGTACAGATGTGATGTATAACGCTCAAAGTTCTCTAGCACTCGTTTGATACAATGCATCACCAGTTGTGTAACCTCTTTCTATCCCTGAATTGTTACACAGCAGATTTATGTAAGCTACTATGCTTGTTTGCACTATAATAAAGAGAGTGATTTGGGTTGATCAACGTATATCTAATGAGGGTTTTACAAGGAGAATATATACTACGATGAACGATGAATGCTTGTCAACCCAAGGGTTTTGATCATTGGAAAGAATTGATTCTTTCCAAGAATAAGGAGAGAGTCATTGCTTCTCTTGATATCTTTTAATTCGACGGACGATTGATTTATGGAGATTTATCCTTGATTGTTGGACCTTCCAAACACGGTCACTACCCATATCTTCTGGCATCTTTTATTCTTCCATGATTTTGATAATCATTGATCTCCTCATACCTTGATTATTCTCGCTCTGTTATTTATTGATACTGTTGATTTGATTTCCCAGTTTACGAAGCTAATTCTGATTTGTTGATGCAGTTTTATAGCTTTTCTTGTACATCACGAGTTATTCTGGTAGCTTCCTTTGCGAGTGAGTTCTTTCCTTGTTCGATTCAGGCTATTCTAGTAGTTCTTCTTTACTTATTTGAATTCATGCACATGTGTATTAATTGCATCCTTAAAATATGATCTAACAATCTTTCTCTTTTTGATGATGGCAAAATAATGTACTTATATGTGAAGAAGTAAACAATAGTTAACTTCCCAGTGTGTTACCAGTCGACTTGGCTCCCTCTCAATATGTGCAGTCAACTTGACTTGACTTGATCTCCCCATCAACGTGTGCAGTCGACTTGTACCCATAGAATACCATCTATGCATGTGTAGCATAATCGACTCGACTTGTACCTGGACAGTATATATAGAATACCATCTATGCATGTATAGCATAGTCGACTTGTACATGTACATAATATATAGAGTACTATCTATGCATGTGTAGTATAGTCGACTTGAACCTGCACATAATAGCATAAACCATAGATATATTTTCTCCCCCTTTTTACATCAGCAAAGAGGGATTAGAAAGGCAGCAAAAATAACAGAACCATTCAGCGGCTGATGAAACAGCCCACAATAGCAAGAAATAGAGAAATATCCAAGGGCACAACCCAAAACACCACAAAAACAAGTATTATAAGAAAATAGTCTTAAAGAAACGTCCACACTAGCGACGTAGGAAGTAGGTAAGAGTGTTGCAGATGGCCTCCTTCAACTGTTTCAAACTAGTATTTGCAGCGACGCTCATGCCATCCAACTTGATGCAAATCAAAAAGCTATATTAGACTTTTTTTATTTAGCTCGCCAAAAACAAGTTCTTATATGCCCGTGGATAGGTGTGTGGACGTGTCTTCAAGTTCAAAAGGCCCAAGAATAATTTCAAGGAGCCAAAGCCCTTTCCTTCTTAAAATAGGATTTAGTTTATTCCTTTTATAATAAGGATTTTCCTTTAGTAAGATTCTAGTTTTTTTTCCTTATAGAATATGGATTTTACTTTCCTTGTCTACTTATTTTATTTCCTTCTTAGAATAGGAATTGTAGTCATCAAAGAAGAGACACTACGCCTATATAAAGGGTTCTCGTGCCTTGTAGAATGTAATTCACGTTTTTAGGTTTGCCTAGTTTTACAATAGAGTATATTTTTCTGTTTTATCTTCTTTATCCTTGTTTTTGGTTCCAAGCAAGGTGGTAATAGTCTTTATCTTGTTTTCAATTGCGTGAGTTGTTTCTTTATCATGTTAATTGATTCCAAGTGGTGACTTTAGGAATTTGTTTAGTTCTTGATCTTTCAAGAACACATTTCTTGATCTAAGTTCGTTCTTTTGATATCATAGATTCATAACTTTCAATAAACTGCTGCAGCATCATTATTTACTTGTTTTAAACGAGTAAATAGTCTTTCTTATAGTCAGATCATCATCTTTCACCTCATTTTTTGAATCATTAGATTCTGAGTCCGAAAGATTGAGATACATTGTTTCCTAAAATCTGCCCATAAACCACGTTTTTCGTTTCAAGATCTTGATCCTAGTCGGTTGGTTCTTTGTTAACTCGAAGAATCACATCAATTTGGTATCGGAGCAGCAAGTGGTGAACCTAGTATGCAAGCAAGAAAAGGTCGTTGGGTTCAAGAAGGTGAAGGAAAAACATTTGATCGTGACATTTAGATGGAAGAGATGAGAAGGACAATTGAACAACTACAGAGGCAACTCTAACACTATGAAAGGCAGGAATGACGTAGAAGGCCCAAGGAAGACGATGAAGGGGACTCTAACATTAACCCCTTTCATATGGCTGATGGAGATGACTCTAGTGAAAATTTGGATTCTCCTAGGAGACAACGAGATGATGAATCTGATCGCCCAAGGAGAAGAGGAACCATACTCGGGAGAAAAAGGAAGATGCGAAGGTTGATATTGCTGATTTTGATTGAAAAGCATAAGGGGATGCGTTTATGGAGTGGTTATTGACCATTGAACGAATCTTTGAGTTCAAGGATTATTTTGAGGAGAAAAAAGTTCAGATCGCAGCCATCAAGTTTAAGGGATATGCTTTACTTTGGTGGGACAATTTGATACGAGAAAGAGAAAGACAAGGTCATGGTAAGATTTGAACTTGGGAGAAGATGAAGAGAGAACTTCGCAGACGTTTTCTTCCTGATACATACAAACAAGAGAATTATCTTAAATTTCATAACTCTCACCAAGAAGACCAGACCGTAGAAGACTATATTTCAGAGTTTGAATACCTCATGATTAAGTGTGATACCCGAGAACCCTAGGAACAGACTATAGCAAGATATATTGGTGGCTTAAGGTGTGCCATCTTCGTTGTTATTCACCTACAAACTTATTGGACATTAAATGATGTATGAAAGCTTGCTATCAACATCGAGCAACAACAAAAGGACCCAAAGAAATTATACTCCAAGAAGAATTACCCCAACCAGGGGAGTACTACTAGTGGTAGTTGTGGAAATTCCAAGGCCGTTTATAGAGGTAATTCTTCTAATTCATCTTCAAAGGGTGATGAAAGCTCACAAGGATATTACTAGGAGAAGATGCTTTAAGTGCCAAGGTTTTGGTCATGTGCAAGCTGATTGTCCCAACCGAAAGGTTGTTATGTTAGTTGATGAAGAAGACAATTCCAATCATGAAGACAACCAGCTAATCGAGGAAGTTAATGTGGAAGATGACGATGCCTATGTAGAACCTGATGAAGGTGATGTGCTTGTTATTTAGAGGATCTTACATGATGAACATAGAGATGAAGAATCATTGCAACGAGAGGCCCTTTTTCACACGAGGTATACATTACATGGCAAGGTATGTTCAGTGATTATCGCTGGTGGAAGTTGTACTAATGCTGTTTCAGAAGTGATGGTGAAAAAATTGGGGTTGGAAACTGAGGTACGCCCTAAACCTTACAAAGTCAGGTGGATGCAATATGGTGGAGGTATGAAAGTCACTAAAAGATGCTTGGTCTCTTTTTCTATTTGTAAGATCTATAAAGACCAAATTTGGTGCGATGTGTTAAAGATGGATGCTTGCCATTTATTAATTGGAAGACCATGGCAATATGATAAGTGTGCTTTTCATGATGAATACCATAACACCTATTCATTCATAATTGATAGATTTAAGATTATTTTAAAACCATTGCACCCATATAAATTTTCAAAGAAGGCAAAGATCGTGTCTGATACGCTAATGACCAGATCACGTATTATTGGCCACATCAATAAAGGAGATCCATTATACATAGCAATAGCCATGGTGGACATACAAGATGAGGAGCATGAGTACGATACACGAGCCAATAAGTTACTTGCTAAGTTTGAGGATGTGACCTCGAAAGATGTTCCGTTAGAACTTCTACCCATGCGCAATATTCAACATCGAATTGACCTTATACTAGGAGCATCATTGCCAAACAAAGAATCTTATAGGATGAATCCTACACAACAAGCTGAACTCCAAAGGCAAGTCGAAGAGCTATTGGAGAGGGGTTTGATAAGGGAGAGCCTTATTCCCTGAACGTGCCTGCTTTGCTTGTTCCTAAGAGAAATGGCACTTTGAGGATATGTGTTGACAGCCGAGAAATCAATAAGATCACTATCACATATCGCTTCCCAATCCCAAGGTTAGATGATCTATTTGACCAATTACATGGTTCTAAGATCTTTTCAAACATTGATTTGAAGAGTAGGTACCGCCAGATTCGTACGAGAGAAGGTGATGAATGGAAGACTGCCTTTAACACTAGCAAAGGATTGTACGAATGGTAGGTAATGCCTTTTGGTTTGTCGAATTCTCCTAGCACATTCATGAGACATATGACTCATGTGTTTATACCATTCATTGGGAATTTTGTTATTGTCTACTTTGATGATATCCTAATTTATAGCCAAGAGGAAGTTGAACATGAAAAGCATTTGAATAAGGTTTTTGAAACCTTAAGGAGAGAGAAGCTATATGCACAGCTCCAGAAGTGCATCTTTTATACTAACATTTTTTGCTTTCTTGGTTACATTCTAACTAGCGCTGGTAATCAAGCCGACCCAAGCAAGTTTGAAGCAATCATAAATTGGAAAATTCCTAGGTCAATTTTAGATATAAGGAGCTTTCATGGAATGTTGTCCTTCTATCAAAGATTTATAAAAAATTTCAGCACTTTGGTTGCCCTTATAACTGAGTGTTTGAAAGGAGGCATGTTCTAGTGGAATGAATAAGCTCAAGAGAGTTTGAATTGATAAAGAAGAAGATGACACAAGCTCATATCTTTCAGTTACCTAACTTTAATGTTTTATTTGAAGTAGAATGTGATGCTTCGGGTGTTTGATTCGGAGGAGTTCTTAGCCAGGAAGGTAAACCCATGGCTTATTTTAGCGAGAAGCTAAGTGGATCTAAATTGAATTACTCCACCTATGAAAAAGAGTTATATGCTATTGTTCGTGTGTTGCAGCATTGGAGTCATTATTTATTACCAAGAGATTTTGTGCTACATTCTGATCATGAGGCACTAAAGTATCTTAGTCACCAACAAAAGCTCAACGCAAGGCATGCAAAATGGGTAGAGTTCCTTCAAAATTTTCAGTTCTTAACTAAGCACAAAGCTGGAAACCTCAATCAAGTGGCTGATGCTCTTAGTAGAAGACCCTTTTTAATTTATATGATGCAAACTAATATATTTGGATTCAACATATCAAGGAGCTTCATGAAGTTGATCCAGACTTTGGAGATATTTGGAAGAGATGTTTGGAGGGTCCAAAAAGAATGTTTGTAATTCATGATGTATTTCTTTACTATGGAAAGCAACTTTGCATACCGCAAAGCTCTTTAAGGGAGTCCATTGTCAGGGAAGCGTATGAGGGTGGATTAGCTTGTCATTTTGGCCATTCAAAAACACTGAAGATGAATCAAGAAAACTTCTACTAGCCTAAATTGAACGAAGATATATTGAGGCTGATTGAGCGTTGTGAAAAATGTAGAAAAGAATGAATGCATGGGAGCAATAAGGGATTATATGAGCCTTTGCCAATCCCTACAACACCGTGGGAACATATTAGCATGGATTTTGTGCTTGGATTGCCAAGGACTCAAGGAGGCAAGGATATTATCTTTGTTGTTGTTGATAGATTCTCTAAGATGGCACATTTTATCCCATGCAACAAGAAAAGTGATGCAACTCATGTGGCTATTTTGTTCTTTAGAAACATTGTCAAGTTACACGGCATACCAAGAAGCATTATTTGTGATCACGACTAAGTTTCTCAGTCATTTTGGCATACTTTATGGGCTAAGCTTGGTACGGAGTTAAAATATAGCTCACCATATCACCCTCAAACAGATGGAAAAACAGAGGTAGTCAATCGAGTTTAGGTGCACTACTAAGAAGTTTGATAAAGAAGAACATAAGAGAGTGGGAATCCTTGCTACCACATACTGAGTTTCCTTTCAACAAGTCTGTGAATCGAACACCTGGAAAAATTCCTTTTGAAGTGGTTTATGGTAAGAATCCTCTTGGTCCATTAGACTTCTAACCTCTTCTTAAAACCCATTATTTTAGTGGGGATGCTGATGAGAGGGTCAAGCAATTAAAAACGTTTCATGAGAAAGTTGTACAAGAGATTGAGAGACAAACAAAGGCATATAAGAAACAAGTTGGTAAGAAGAGAAAACAACAATTCTTTAACGTGGGAGACCTAGTCTGGGTATACTTGAGGAAAGAAAGATTTCCTTACCAAAAGTTTCATATGTTGCAACCAAGAGCTGATGGTCCATTTCGAGTTGTTCAAAAGTTAGGTGACAATGCTTACAAATTGGATCTACCAGACGATTATGGGCTTCACTAATATTTAATGTTGTTTTCCTTGAACCATTTATAGAGACTTTAGACTCGAGGATGAGACCTATTCAACCAGGGAGAATGATGCAAATCCAGAAGCTATATTAGCCTTTTGTTATTTAGCTCGCCAAAAACAGGTTTTTATATGCCCGCAGATAGGTTTGTAGGCGTGTCTTCAAGTTCAAAAGGCCCAAGATTGATTTCAAGAAGCCAAGGCCCTTTCCTTCTTAAAATAGGATTTAGTTTATTCCTTTTAGAATAAGGATTTTCCTTTAGTAGGATTCTAGTTTCTTTTCCCTATAGAATAGGGATTTTACTTTTCTTGTCTAGTTATTTTATTTCCTTATTAGGGTAGGAATTGTAGTCATAAAAGAAGAGACTCTAGGCCGATATAAAGGGTTCTCTTGCCTTTTAGAATGCAATTCATGTTTTTAAGGTTTGCCTAGTTTTACAATAGAGTGTTTTTCTCTATTTTATCTTCTTTATCCTTGTTTTTGTTTCCAAGCAAGGTGGTGATAGTCTTTATCTTGTTTTCAATTGTGTGTAGTGTTCTTTATCACGTTAATTGATTTCATGTGGTGACTTTAGGAACTTGTTTAGTTCTTGATCTTTCAAGAACACGTTTCTTGATCTAAATTCGTTCTTTGATACCACAGATTTATAACTTTCATTGAACTGGTGCAACATCGTTATTTACTTGTTTTGAACGAGTAAATAGTCTTTCTTATAGTTCAGATTGTCATCGTTCACCTTATTTTTGAATCATTTGATTTCGAGTCCTAAAATTGAGATACATTGTTTCCTAAAATCCGCCCATAAACTACGTTTTTTTCGTTTTAAGATCTTGATCCCGGTCGGTCGGTTCTTTGTTAACTCAAAGAATCATATCACAGCTTGTCATAAACCTCTTTGAAAGCTTTAACCTCATTCTCCCTTACTCTGTGAACAACCACTCTGATTTTAGGCACATCAGACCCTGTTTCCTTTTAAATAGCATGAGTGTCACCCATAGTGGACTGAGTAGTAGAAAGAAGGGTCTTAATGTCTGAGAGTTGAGAGACAATGGAGCTAAGGTTCTCACTCAGCTCAAAACTAACAAGAGGAAGAGGAGGAACAACGGATGAGGTCTTGGTTTCATAGGAGCCTGTTTTTCTTCACTCTTACTTTTCTTAACATAGGAATCGTTGATAATCACATATCCCATATTAGCGAAATCTCATGAATTGTAAGACTTGGATATAGTAATGAAATGATAATCGTATAGTAAAATTTGATGGGCTTCCAGAATGTGGGTTGTTGCCACACCATAGAGTAAACTGGTGGGATCTTCAACACTCTCTATCATAAAATTTATAACCCAGGGGGAAAGCTTGAGTTTGAGTTTGGTGATGAGACAGTAGACAAAGAAGGTGTCCCATTGAGAGAAGGTGGAGAAGGAACCAGTACGGGAAAGTAGAGTGGTTGCAATAATATGGGCTAGAACCCAAGTTTCAAAACTCACATCACTGGTACCCAATTGGTTAGGAAGGGTTTAAGAGGGATTTTCAACTATGCAATATTTGGCTTGGTCAAAGGAAATTTCAAAGTTCGCAGGCCAAATATTTTTAAGAGAGTGGGGAAACCAGAGCAACGATAGTGAAAAATAGAATCAAACAAGGCACAGTCAAGAATAATGTGTTTACCAAAGAAAAGAGATTCTAGCGTATCTGGTATAATAGAGCGGAGATTGGCATAAAATATACAAGTTAAGGGTTCATACACCTTGGGCGGAGGAATATAGAGAAATGTTTTCCTCCCCTGATAGACAAAAAGATCTTTTACCTTATAGTTGAGGGCTTCCATATAATCAAGATCCACAATTCTTCCATGGGCGATTGGCCTATCCTTGAGAGAAATAAAAATATCCCTGTTTGAGGAATCCCAGAAATTAAGGTCAGAATCGAGGGAGGCAAAGAAATCAACCTGTGATTTCTTTGGAGTGGATGAGACGGGAGGATTTTCCAAGGGACGTTTACCTAAAGCTTATTCTCCTAGGAGTTGTGACTGTTCAGAGAACTCACCCTGAGAAGAGATGAAGCCTTCAGAGTGATCAGACCATAGGTCTACTTGCTCGGGAGGCGCAAAAGAGGATTTCGCCTTAGAGCAGGTGCTTTTTTTGGTGGATTCAGAGGGGTTCTTGGGGTGTTTCGCCATGGAAGAGAGGAGGATTTTCATAGGGTTGGAGAGAGGATGGGGATGAGGGTGGCTGAAAGGGTTTAGCTTTAAGCAACGAATTTTGACAGTTGAGTACAAAAAAAAGGGGTGTAAGTTGAGGAGACATGATGATTGGCTTTCCATATTCGAACTGCGAATTGATGTGAACAAAGTAAAAAGAGAGGGAAAAAATGAGGGATAATTAATGCGTTGGAAAAATGCAATTATAGCACGTTTTGACCAAAAAGAGCACATAGGTCCTAATAGTTTTTTGAAAAGCAAATAATACCAAGTAATTTTCTCAAGGTGCAAAATCTTTCTTCCATCTAGTAAAATGATGCTTGATGTCTATATGCTTTGCTCTAGAGTGATGCTTGGGATTTTTTAAAAGACAAATAGCACTGGAAGTATCACGAAAATTTGTATTGGTTTAAAAGAAAGTTCATAGTCACCCAATTGATGAGACATCCACGTAAGTTTTGCACAACATTGTCCAATGGCAATATACTCAGCTTCAGTTGTGGAAAAGCCGACTGATGTTTTCTTTTTACTATTCCAGGATATTAAAGCATTTCCTAGTAGTTGACAAGTGCCACTTGTACTTTTTCTATATTCTTTATCACCTCCTAGATCAGCATATGAAAAACATTCTAATACAAATGAGTAAGAACTAAGGGTGTTAAATGGGTCTACCGGGCCGGGCCAGGTTCGAAATTTTTCGACCCGTCCGCGTTCTAGGTCGGACCAGGTTGCATAGTAATGGGTTCGTAGCGGGCTGGGTTAGTTCGGGTTAAAATTTAACCATACGGGTTACGAGTTAAAGGGGGCGGGCCGGGCCGGGTTTAGTATATTTTCATTTTTTTTTGGAATTATGTGTAGTATAACTATTAACTTATATTAATAATTTGTAATAATTGAATGAATACAAGTAAGATGGGAAAAAATTGCACTTATTGCAAGTGCTACTTTATTTCTTAATTTCAAATTGAAAAGTAGAAAATGAAATGTTTTTACATTTTTTCTATCAAGTAAACTAGTAAAGTAGTAATTTCAAATGTTTTGCATCACCCTAGCATGTTCATCATAATCAATATGAACTGATTGACCTTCTTCTCGGGAGTTAAATTCGGATGTGTTTCCATGAGTTAATATATCTCCAAGTTCCTCGTCTTTTGGGCTATCAACATCTTCCTTTCCTTTATTTCTTCATTCTGATCTAATCCAATCTCTGAAACATACTAAAACTTCCAAAGCATTGCTTCCCAATGAGTGGCGGGTGTCTCCAAGTTGTTGTCTTGCTTTTCTAAATGCACTCTCCGATGCAAGATTGGAAATTGGCACATTCAGGACGTCCCGAGTCATAGCGAAAAGAACGGGAATTTGCTTTTCATTTTCATACCACCATCCCAACGGTGAAAATTCCTTTGTGCGAGGCTCCTTTTGCTTCTGCAAGTAGAATTGAAGCTCATCAATATTCCTGCTACTGGTTTGAGTGTTAGAAAATATATTAAAACTATCAAGGCCTTCATCATCCACATTAGCAGAACTGCTACATCGCATAGCGGGATTAACATGGCCAGAAGCACGAGCAATATGATCACATTCATTTGCATAATAATTATACAGTTGTTGTAAATATTCATTTAGCTTGTTCATAGAATCATATAAATTTGGGGTTTCAGTTTCTCCAATCTCCATATAAGTATATAAAGCATTCATTAATTGGTAACAATCAGACATTTTAATAGAAGGATTTAAAACTGCACCAATTAAGTAAATCGGAGGAATTGGAAAGTAATATTTTTTGAATTTTGCTTGCAGTTTTAAACAACATCATTATATTTTTCTTTCTTCTTAAATTCAGATAGTAGCAAAGAAATTTCAGCTATATGTACGAAAGCCATAGTAACAGCGGGGTAATATGCGCCAGAAAACACAACAGTAGCAGTATAATATCTATGTAAAAATTTAACAACATCATTAATGACCTCCAAAATATCACTTGTTAACATACGCCTAGGATCAGTACAATGTGCATTAGCAACTTCAGTTATAGGAAATCTATATTTGTAGCAACATTTTAAAAATATATATGTATAATTCCATCTAGTAACAATTTCGTCTGGTATGAATCTAGGTTTATGGTTATACTGGATACACTTAGTCTTAAATTCTTTTATTCTAAATTGTCTATTATTTCCTTGAATACCACCAACTGCTCTTCTAACATGAGTAATCTCAACTGAAAATAAATCAAGGCCACTTTTAACAATTAAATTATAAACATGACATGCATACCTAACATGAAAAATATCATCAAGAGGTGGTTGCAAATGCAATTTTAAAATTGAAACTGCGGCATTTTTGTTTGAAACATTATCAAAAGACATACACAAAACTTTTTTGGTTTAGATTATAAAATTCAACAACTTCAACAATTGTACTACTTATAAACGTAGCAGTATGACCCTGATCTTCATCATATTTAAAAGAGATAATACGTTTTTGCATACAAGAATTAGCATCTATCCAATGGCATGTAATTGTCAAATAATCATTTCCATTAACAGCATGACCAATATCAGAAGTTAGACATACTCTAGAAGGAAGGTGACTAAACAAATAATGCATGTATGTTTGATATTGTCCATGAAGTCTAAGGATATGTGCTCTACAAGTACTTCTAGGGATACCTTTAAATAAAGGATTGTAAATCCTTTGAATATACATAATAAGATACGATGAAGAAGCAAAAGAAAAAGGTAAACAACCCAAAGCAATCATTTTTGCTAATTGCTCACGATCCCTCATTTTATCATATTTTGCTAGACCTCCATAATAGGGTTAATAGTTGTTTGACTTCCATCCCCATTATTTCCCCATTCTATGGGATGGTTAGACATCATATGTCTAGTAAGTGTCCCAGTCCCCCCTAAATTTCCTCCGGTCAAATGTTTAATAGTTTCGTTACAAAGTTTGCACTTAAATCTATTAGTACCTTCTATTATTTCAAAAAATTTCCATACCGGACTTCTTCTTTTACGATTAGAAGTTGGAGCCACTGGTGGTCTACTACCCCTTGTAGCACTAGCAACTCCAACTCCAATACTACCAACATTTCCACTACTAGGTGTAGGTGGTATCTCATCTTCTATTTCAATTTCATTATCTTCTATTCCAAAATCTTCTTATAATTGTTCATAATCAATCTCTACATTATCGTTAGGCGATGATTCAGAAACATGTGTTATTGGGTCACTACTATTACTACCGGAAGCTACATGACTACCTCTTTTTTTATTTCCACCCCTACCAGTAACGTTTCTACACGCTCTTTTAGCAGCACTAAACATATTGTAAAAATGAAAGTATAAGCTAAAATTAAATATGCAATTAAAATATTAAATAAGAGAAAAAGTTGGAGGGAGTGCGCCAAATTCGACAATAAATTGAGCATTTGATTACGCAAATCCGGTGTTACCACGAACAAACGTCAAGCAAGTATTTCAATTTTGAACTTCAAGCTTCAAATTCCGAATGACAAATTGCAATAAATTAAATTTGGGAAAAGAGAGACAAATAAAATTATAAAATTAGAATATGAAATCTTTCAAATTGAAGGGAAGAGAGAGATTGATAATTTTAGAATTGAGATTGAGATAAGAATTTTGAGTGAAGAAATGAAGAAGAGGGGAGGGTATTTATAGATTTTAAAAAGGGTTAATATTGTAAATTAATAAATATAAAAAAATAACCAAAAATGGCTAATTTTTGCAAAATTATCCGTTGGCCAACGGATCTGGACCGTTACCAACGGTAATGTGGGCCCCAAAAAATCAAAAAAAAAATTTACCGTTGAACCGGGCCGGTCCAACCGGTTCACAGTACTGTTTAGTCAAACCGGCTCGGTTCCAACCCGAAAAATCCCAAATGGACCAATCCCCCTCGAACCCAGCCCACCCGGCCCCTTAGTAACCGGGATGGTCCGGTCCCGGTTTATACCGCTCCGGTCTGGTCCCGGTCCGACCCAGCCCGGTTGACACCCCTAGTTAGAACGAGTATACCATAATCCGTGATAAATTGCGCCAATAAGATATCGAATGATTCTTTTTACAGCAGTTAGATGTGACTCCTTGGGAGCCGACTGAAACCTGGAACATTTACATATGTTGAACATAATAGCCGATCGACTTGCAATCAGATATAGTAGCGATCTAATCATTCCTCTGTATTTGGTTTCATCAACTGGAGTGCCTTGTTCATCTTTGTCTAAATTTGTAGCAGGGCTCATGGTAATGCTGCACTGTGGCCGGGGCCTGAACCGGACCGAACCTGGCCCGCGATCCTGGCGGGCCTAACGGGCCTGTGGGTCGGTCCTGGGCCTGGTGTTACTTTTAGGACCGTGACGGGCCGGTCCGCATTCATTATCCCGTGAGCCCGGGACCGTTAGGCCCGGGACTGTCAGTCGGGCCTGGGTCGGTCCTGGCAGGCCTAAACGGGCCCAACGGCTATATTTTTAATTTTTTTTTGTTCTATATATCAGCAACAGACATTTTTTAAAAAGTAGTCGTTTGGTCTTCTATTTGACCGTTTGGAGGTTTAAAAAATGGCCATTTGGCCCCTAAATGGAAGCGCAACAAGAGGGACAAGTGTTGATTCTGTAGTTAACCTTAGTACAGGTTCAATCTATTTCAACTAGGAAGTAACATTGTCACTGGAGGTATTTTATATTACAATTCAAATAGAGATCGTGAAGAATTAGCAAAGATGATTACTGTTATGTGCTTACCTTATACTTTTGCTTCTAATCCTAATTGGGTTCATTATATTAGAAGAGTTTTTAATCATACTTATAAATGTTGGCCTCGCGCAACAGTTAAGGTCGCTATTTATAAATTCAAACATGAATATGAACAATATTTTCGCTATTTATTTACTCATATACCTAATCAGATACTGATATTGGATAGAAGTGGTAATGATTGATTATCAAACTGTTACTAGTCATTGGATAGATGAGGAGTGGACAATGCAAAAACGTATAATTGCGTATAGAATAATTAATTCACGTCACACAGGTAAGTTTATAGCTAACACTATTTCAGATATTTGTATATATTTTTGCTTTAGCGATAAAGTAATGGCAGTTTCTATGGATAATGCTTCTAGTAACACTAGTGCTATAGGCATACTTACAAAAACACAAAATCCTGCATTTACTATTTTTCATGTTAGATGTATTTGTCATATTTATCATTTAATTGTCGTTGATGGTATGCGAATTTTAAACATAGAAATTAAAAAGGTTCGCATGGCTCTTAAGTGGATTTTTTATTCAAATCGTAGAACTAGACTTAGGGAGTATTTTAAAAAATATGATGAATATGGCCTTAGAGAAAGAAAGGTTCATAAACCTTGCCCGACTAGATGGAATTGTATGTACGAAAGTTTAGTAGTTGCATATGAATATAGAAACCCAATTAATGCAACGTTTCATTCTCGGGTAGGTGGTGAGGATGATGATGAAATTTTTACTACCCAAGATTGGACGAATGTTAAAATTCTTTTAGATTTTTAAGAACATTTTCAAGTTTCTACAAATGCATTTTCTGGGCAATATTATACTACTATTTCAAACTTTTTAATTTATATTGTCGCACTAGCTGATTTGTTTGTTGAATTTGGCGATGGTGGGGATATTTATGAACTTGCTATAAATGAAATGAAATAAAAATATAAAAATATTTTTTTCCTATCCCTCCTATTTTTGGTGTTGCTGCAATGTTAAATCCAACAATGAAATTGGGAGGTCCTCAATTTTTGGTATTCAAATACTTATAAGGCTTTAGATCTTTCAAACGAGGAAGTTGCTATACTTACAGATGCAAAAGAATCAAAATTAATTCTCAAACAGTTTATAATGCTTATCAACTTGCCTTAGAGCATGCTAGGCCAAAAATTCCAACCGCTACTTCGTCTAGCTCACAATCATCTAAAAGAGATGTGGGCTTAACAACTCTTAAATCTTGGACAGAGTTTCGGGGTTCTCAAGGTGATAATTATGATGAAACTTCACATCTAAATGAGCTTCAAGTTTATTTGTCTCAGGGACTTGAAAAGGAGAATCCAGACGGCTCTTTTGATCTTTTGGAATGGTAGAAGTCAAGGGAAAAATATTTTCTGGTTCTTGCAAGGATGGCTCGAGATATTTTATCAATTCAAGCTTCAACTGTTGCATCGGATAGCGCTTGCAGCCAAGCAAGACCGCAAATAGGTGATCATAGAGCGTCGATGAGGGATAGCTTGGAAAAATCAGTACATTTTAGAGATTGGATCCGCGCGGAAAGAAGAAACTTTGGAATTGCAGAATCACAACCGGCGATAGATGAAGCTTATGAAGAAATGATAGCGGAACTTGCGGAGGATTTGACAATGCCCGGAAGTGGTGATGAACAAGCTTCTTTTCCACCACCACCAACACAACCTCCTCCCAACCTTGACTGATTTATGAGATTTGTTAGAGATACAATGTACATTATGATGTAACATGTACTTTGGCACATCTTCTTTTAGTTTTTTTTCTTTTAATGGTGATATTAGTACTTTGTTGTGCTCATTCCATTGGGGGAAGGAAGACTAAGAAAGATATGCCATTTAAGGTAATAAAGATTATAAAACATACCCTTGAATATCTTTTTTCTCAATATTTCTTTGTCTTTACTTCGAATTATTTATAAGATACAATATATATATATATATATATATATATATATATATATATATATATATATATATATATATATATATATATAACATACAATATATACTACAAGAAAATATATAAGTAATAACATATATACATAAGATACAATATATATAAGAGATTATATATACATATGAGATACAATATATATATTACAACAAAATATATAACTATATAAGTTATAATATATATATATATATATATATATATATATATATATATATATATATATATATATATATATATATATATATATATATATATATATATATATATATATATATATATATATATATATAAGATACAATATATATACGACAAGAAAATATATAAGAGAATATATATACATAACATACAATATACTACAATAAAATATATAAGGGAATACATATATACATAACATACAATATATACTAATTACTAGAATACAACATACAATGAATATATTGTATCTTATGTGTATATATATATATATATATATATATATATATATATATATATATATATATATATATATATATATATATATATATATATATATATATACTATACTAATAACTAGTATACGGTATAAATATATTTCTATACCAGTATATTATATACTATACTAATAACTACTATACAAGATATTGCCTTAAATAAAAAAAAATTACAAAAAAGCCCGCCAGGCCCACGAAGCCCGGCCCGCTAAGCCCAGGACCACATGAGCTTAGGCTCGTGACGGAATGGTCTCACCCATTGAGCCCACGAAGCCTGGGACAGCTAGAGCCCAGGACCGCGAAGCCCGGCCCGTGAAGCCCGTTTAGGCCCGGGCGCGGGACAAAATACAACACTAGCTCATGGGAGTACCAATTGATTTTGCATTGCTCATACCAAATATTTGGATCAGTTCCTTTGTATATTTAGTTTGACAAATAAGTGTTCCTTCTTCGGCTTGTTGAATTTGTAGCCCAAGAAAGAATGTGAGTTCGCCCATCATGCTCATTTCGAACTCGCTTTGCATAAGATTTGCAGATTCCTTGCACATATGACCTGGCAGGGAAAAAAAAGAAGGGGAGAGAACTGATAGGTGATTGTCCTAAGAAGGCAGTTACCGAGGTAAGTAGTTAAGTAGCTAAGTTTTGGAAGGATTTTTGTATGTACACACCTTCGCAGAATTGACCATTCCAAGAAGATGGACTTCATCTGGAGGAAGTCTCAACTGCTTAGGTTTAAGTTCTCTAATATCATCAACATAAATTTGAATAATGAGATACCTTCTGTTGATCATTTAATGCATAGGGTAGTATCTATTTTACCTATGGTAAAGCCATGATCAACAATGAAAGTACTTAACTTGTCATACCAGGCATGTGGAGCCTGTTTCAATCCATATAATTCCTTAGTAAGATTGTATAATTGGTATGGGAATTTTGAATCTCCAAAGTCTGGAGGCTGTTTTACAAAAACTTCCTCTTCGATGAATCTATTCAGGAAGGCGCTTTTGACATCCTTTTGAAACAGCCTAAATCATTTAAATGATGCGTATGATAGCAGAATTCGTATAGACTCTGTTAGAAACACGTTCTCAATGCAATATACTAAACGTGTACTCTTTTGTAGGTTTTGATGAATGACAAACGAAGCAAAAATTGATATATGACGGAATTCAAGTACAAGCGCACAATGGTTGCGAATAAGATTGAAGTTCAAGATATAGCTTTTAATTGTTATTGAGTTGTTCTAAATTGTAATCTCGATCCTATAACTTGACTCATAGTATGGCCTCTCTCATAAAACTATTTTCCAAAATCATGCATATTTAATTCTGTGTCAAAAAGATTTTAAATCATGCATATTTACATTAGACAAAATATTTTCTAAACATGCCTCAAAAATCTGGGCTAAAATAATCGATTATGTACTTATGATAATCGATTGTTTCTGAGCCAAGACTGCATGACAATCGATTATGAATTAATGGTAATCGATTGTGAGTAAGACAGTGAACATCAGGTTTTTCCAAATCTGCATGATAATCGATTGTGAACAAATGACAATCGATTGTTGTTGAGGTAAAGTTTTTCAATACTCAAAATAATCGATTATGAACTAATGGTGATCGATTGTGTTGAGTTGATGTCTTCCAGTGATTTTAAATTTAATTAAGTAATCGATTATGTCTTTAGATAATCGATTATCACTGAGACAGTAAGTTTTATGATTTTCAGAAAATAACAAGTAATCGATTGTTGCAAAGGACAATCGATTGTTGAAGCTGGCCGTTGTCAAATGATTTTCAAATACCATAAGGTAATCGATTATTGATTCTAGATAATCGATGTTTTGCTTAAAATCTGGAAATGATTTTTAGAACGTTGCTGAAGTAATCGATTATTGATTTTATATAATCGATGTTCTGCTTAAAATCTGGAAATGATTTTTAGAACGTTGCTGAAGTAATCGATTATTGATTTTATATAATCGATGTTTTGCTTAAAATCTGGAAATGATTTTTAGAACGTTGCTAAAGTAATCGATTATGAACTTAGTGTAATCGATTATCTGATTTTGAATATTGCCAGTAATCGATTATAGATTATGTATAATCGATTGTGAAGCGTTAAATCCGGGATTGATTTTTAAACTGACTGGCAGATAATCGATTGTTTGGTCTTAATAATCGATTATCACTGAGTAATTTCAGCAACTCTTAATTGGCAATTAGACAACGGTTGAACCAACTTTTTCAACTATAAATACAGCTTCATTTCAGTGTTTTAATAACAACAACATACACAAACTGATCATTACATTACTATAAGCTTTCATTCAATTGTTCTTCATTTTCTACTCGTTTCATAAAGCTTTTGAGAGCCATATTATTGCTTAAAGTTGTTGTGATCTTGAACATATTCTTTTACTCATATCTACTCAATAAGGAGTACTTTAGTTAAGTGAGTGTCCAAGTATTTGATATACTTGTAAGAGAATTGCGATTCTCTTGTTTCAAGGAACTTGCGTTTCCTTGGGTGAAGTCTTTGAGATTGCGATCTCCGAGCAACTGTTTGAGGCTTGTGTCCTCAAGTGTGTAACGGTTTGTTGAGCACCCTTAAGCTTAACAAGATAGTGAAAAATCTCGAGAGAGTCTCTCGGGGACTGGACTAACCACGTTGGTGGCCAACCAGTATACATCTTTGTGTAAGTTTATTTTTCTGCATTTATTTTACTTCCTGCAAAGTTTAAATTCCGCAAGAAAACGCTAAATTCTATTAATACGCTATTCACCCCCCCCCCCTCTAGCGTAAAGCGTAGTTTCTAACAATTGGTATCAGAGCCCAACTCTCTGAAAACTTAACCGTTTGAGAGAACCATCCATGGCTTCTACTCTTGACTCTTTTGCAGGAATTGAAGAAGGACAATGCTCTACACGACCTCCTTTATTCAACGGCACAAACTACTCATACTGGAAGGAGAGGATGCAAATCTTTGTGCAATCAAATAGCTTTCATTTGTGGAAAGTATTCACCAATGGAAACCAAATTCCAACCAAGAAGGTGGAAGACGAATGGGTTCCAAAGACCGAAGAGGAATATACCGCGGAGGATATTCGTAAGGTTCAAAATAATGCCAAAGCTATAAATTTATTATATTGTGCTGTTAATGCTAACGACTACAGGAAGATATCATGTTGCAAAATAGCAAAAGAAATGTGGGATAAGCTTGAAGTGACATACGAAGGAACCGACCAGGTACGAGAAGCTAAAATTGATTTCTTAACTCACTCTTATGAACTATTCCACATGAAGGAAGGAGAGAAAGTAGACGAAATGTTTGAGCGATTCTCAATGATCGTGAATGATCTACACGCCCTCAAAAAGACGTTTACGGATAGAGAACTTGTCCGGAAGATCCTCAGAAGTCTCACTCCGGCATGGCGATCAAAGGCCGATGCAATCCAATAATCCATTGGCATCACAAATGTCACAATTGACGCATTAAGAGGTAATCTCAAAACCTATGAATCAACTATACTTAACCCGTTTGTTGATGATCAAAGAAGGCAAAGGATTGCTCTAAAGGCTAGCCAACCACAAATTGATGAGGAAGGTGACAACGAGTTTGGACTCGTTATCAAAAGGTTTCAAAAATTCATGCGCAAAGAGTATGAACGCAAGAACAAAAAGCAAGGCGATCAACTAAAATGCTATGAATGCGGAGAAACCGAGCACATAAAATCAAATTGCCCTAACATCAAAAAGGAGAAGAAACCCTTCAAAAAGCAACGTGCATACATCTCTTGGGGAGGAGATTCCGGAGATGAAGCAAGCGAAGAAGAAGACGATGAAGCAACAAATTTATGTCTCATGGCTCAAGAAGACAGCAAAGACGAGGTAAGTCAAATCTCTTCTCAAAATTTCTTTACTCTTGATGAAATGAGAAATGCTTTTGATGAACTATATGCTGAATTTATCAAAGCTTCAAAAACTGTCAAAAGTGTTAAAGAAAGCGCTTCTCTAAAAGAAAAAGATTTTCAAACACAGCTTTCATTAAAAGAAAAAGAATTAGAAAAACTGGTTTTCGAAAATGAGAAGCTAAAAGAGGAAAACAAGTTTTATGGAAAAAGAAGTGCTGATAAACCTGAAGGTTCTACTAGAAACTGTTCTTCTTGTGTGCTTCTTAAGAATGAAGTAGCTAGACTTAAAGGCACATTAGATAAGTTTAATTCTTCGCATAAAAACTTGAATGATGTGCTTGTTAATCTAAAATCAACTAAACATGGAATAGGATTCAAGAATGAAGAAAAGGTTGGTGCTAAACCACAACAACCTAGAGCTCAACCTAGGACTAATAACCAAAATGCTTATCCTAGAAGTAGAAATCCTAGAAATAACTTGCATGTTAGACCAAATAGTGAAAATGCTAGAAGACCTAGAAATGATGCATATTTTAGGCCAAACCTTGAACAATTTAGAAGACCAAGAAATGACCCTCCACCTAGAAATAGATATTCTAGAAATGATGCATATTTTAGACAAACTTGTGAACCTCCTAGAGCTCATAATAGGAGAAACAATGGTGTTCAAAGTAGAGTAAGCAACCTTCATTCATCTAGTTACTATGTACCTAGAAAAATGCATAATCCCAACGTAACTTGTCATTATTGTAGACGTATTGGTCATATTGCTCCCGCTTGCTTTACTCGTCATAGACATATAAATCAATTGCATCATTATAACATGCCTAACCCTCAAGGACCCAAGATGGCATGGGTACCTAAAGAACATTAATTTGTTTTGTAGGTGTGCTTGAAGGGATCAAGTGTACTATGGTACCTTGATAGTGGATGCTCCAAACACATGACGGGAGATGAATCCAAATTCCTTCAACTAGAGCACAAAGAAGGAGGAAGTGTCACATTTGCTGATAACAATAAAGGAAAATCATCGGCATTGGTTCGGTCGGTAAGGACGAAAACTCCTCTATTAAACATATACTACTTGTGAAAGGTTTGAAGCATAATCTCTTGAGCATAAGCCAATTATGTGACAAGGGAAATCTTGCTCTATTTAATTCGGATGAATGTCTTGTATTTAGACGTAGTGATTTCAAGATCATACTGTGGTTTTAGAATTGATAATATCTATATGGTTGATCTTGCAAACTCCTCACCCGAATATGTTGATTGTTTAGTAAGCAAAGAGGATAACTCTTGGCTATGGCATCGTAGAGTAGCACACATGAACATGCATCTTTTGAACAAGCTTCTTTCTCAAAACTTAGTAGTTGGTCTTCCCAGTTTAAAGTTTGAAAATGATTCTATTTGCGATTCTTGTCAAAAAGGGAAGCAAACCAAAGCATCTTTTAAATCCAAGAATATTGTTTCAACGTCTAGACCTTTGCAATTACTTCACATGGATTTATTTGGTCCCTCTCGTATTGAAAGTCTTGGTAAAAATAAATATGTTTTTGTAATTGTTGATGACTTTTCTAGATTTACTTGGACTCTATTTCTTGCAAATAAAAGTGATGCTTTTCAAAATTTCAAGTATTTCCTTAAGCGTGTTCAAAACGAAAAGGAATCGACCGTCACTTCGATTAGAAGTGATCATGGGGGAGAGTTTGATCACAATCTCTTTGCGGATTTTTGTGACGAACTCGGAATCAAACACACCTTTTCCGCTCCACGGACACCACAACAAAATGGGGTGGTGGAAAGGAAAAGTAGGTGTCTCGAAGAGATGGCTAGAACCATGCTCGACGAAGCTAAGATTCCCAAATACTTTTGGGCGGACGCCGTGAGTACCGCTTGCTATGTTTTAAATAGAGTAGCAATTCGGCCGATACTCATGAAAACCCCATATGAACTTTATAAGGGTAGAAAACCCAACATTTCTCATTTACGTGTTTTTGGTTGTAAATGTTTTGTTCATAATAATGGCAAGGACCAATTGGGTAAGTTTGTTGCTAAATCGGATGAAGGTATTTTCATTGGTTATTCCTCACGTAGCAAAGCATATAGGATCTTTAACAAAAGAACCCAAATTGTGGAGGAATCCCCTCATGTTGTGTTTTCCGAAGATAATACTCGCTTGGCGAGAAAGGAATCCGGTTTTGATCTTGCAGGTATCTTGGATAGCTTGAAAGATAAAATCCAAGAAGAACCTTCAAAGGAAAACAAAAATGAAATTGGGGAACAACCAACGGAAGAAGCGCCACAATTAGAAAAAGGAATAAATATGCCTAACGAGTGGAGAACGATCAAGGATCATCCTCCCGAACAGGTAATTGGCGATGTTGGAGAAAAGGTAAGTACCCGAAACTCTCTTAAGAACACTCTAGGACACAATTCTTAAGAGTTCACGGCATTACTTGTTAACACTAGTGTAATTTATTAATTTCGCTATAAATTACTAACTTGAGCGTCGGAGACGTTTAAATCTATTTTGCAGGTACCACCCCAAAGGTAGGGGGAATTATGAAGTTTTAGCACAAAATAATCGACTATTTCAAGCCACTAATCGATTATTTTCTGTGCAGTACATCGATTATCAGTATCAATAATCGATTGTTTATGACTGATTATTACTATTATGCATCTGTGTTTAATTTTTTACTTCCTAAATTGCATAATCGATTTCCGCCTCAGTCATTCAGCAATGCTTTCTACAACAATCGATTATTTTTTTCATACAATCGATTATTTGACAAATTCTGATATTCTCCAAGTTCACTGTATCAAATTAGTTCCCTAAATAATCGATTACCAAGAATTGACAATCGATTACTTCATATTAATTTTTTGTTACCGTTTGGCTCCTCAATCGATTCCTGTCAGGTCTTAAATGCTCCATAATCGATTACCAAAATTTAACAATCGATTATTTCATTCAAATTTTTTACCGTTTGACTCAAGAATCGATTTGTCAGATTCAAAATCTCAATCAAACAGTAAATACAATCGATTATTTCAGTTCAATAATCGATTATCTAACGGTCAGTAATTTTAATTCTTACCGTTTTCTGACTGCTCCTAAACCAAAATCTCAGCAAATGTCTCCATTCAATGCTTGATAATCCTTTCCTCTATAAATAGGCATCATAAGAGCTCACATTCACCCACTCAAGCACTATCTCTAGTATTCAAAAGCTAAATCTCTTCTATTTTCTTTGCCAAATTCCAGCAGTCTTTCTCCTAACATGTCTGGACGATCTTCAAAACGTTCCCGATCCAAACATGGCGCATCAGCCTCAACCGCCCCTCCTCCTTTAAATTTTCCATACCAAGACGGTTCCGTCTTGTTCTTTGAAACCGAAAATAAACTCACAAGGTTCCTATCGAAATTTGAGAAACGCACCATTCTTCCTCCTCGGTTCTCAAATAGTAAACTCCTTGAGCCTTTCACCCCTGCCGCAAATATGTTAAAGGAGTGTCAACTATATGACTTCTTGCTTCTCACTCATCCTCACATAAACACAACTCTCGTTCAAGCTTTTTACTCAAACCTCCATAAAGATGAAGATGGCGAACTTGTCACCTCCATTAATGGGGTTCAAATTCTTCTCTCTGAAGAGAATCTCCACACCATTGCCCGCCTTCCAAATGAAGGTGAAGACCTTTACCGGTATATTGATAAGGCCGGGGCTCTCTTTGATGAAACCATCCTTCTCCACCAAGCCGGTATAACCTCCTATGATCCATCTATCTCTACCCGTCGTCCTACCATAACGGGAATGGATCCAAACTACCGGTTGATTCTTTACTTCATCACCCGAGTCCTCAAGCCTAGACGGCACAATCACACCACCATCTCCCAGGAGGATACCAAACTTCTGCATGCCATTGTCACCGGAGCCAAAATAAATTGGTGTCGGCTCATCAAAATTCATATGCTCGATGCCATCGGTGATGACATGCCTCTTCCTTATGCCCTCCTCATTATGAACTTCCTTGAAGCATCCGGATTTGTCACGGAAAATGGTCCTCTCAAAAGGAGTACCAAAATTTGGGAAATCTCGGAGTCTTCTTTCCATCATGATGGTGATCATGCTCCAGCTCCTTCTTCAAGTCGTCCACCCCGTCGTGCTCGTTCGTCCCAAGAGCCTACTCTCCAAACCATATCCGACCAGCTTGCTCAACTCACTCATGATATCCATGGATACTTTGATCATGTCAATTATCCATATGCAGCTCTTGTTCCTTTTGAAGCAGAGCCGGATAACGAGGCGGACAACGACGGAAATGAATAAATTTTTTTTGTGTTTTGTGTGGTTTTTTGCTGTTGTTCTTTTTGGTTCCCATTGATGTACCCTCTTTTTTTTTCAATAAATAAACCTTGTTTATTTCATCTTTTTGCATCTTTCCTTACTATTTTTTTTTTGCTAATGGCAAAGGGGGAAGAAAACGGGATATCGGGTATGCACCACCTCTTAATTCATTGATTGCTTATAAGCTAAAATTGAGGGGGAACTCTTAAATTGAGGGGGAACAAGAACAAAATTGCATAATTGTTACTTGTCTTGAATTGTCAATATCTTTTGCCTAAATTGCATATCCCGCTTAATGTTTGCCATTATCAAAAAGGGGGAAATTGTTAGAAACACGTTCTCAATGCAATATACTAAACGTGTACTCTTTTGTAGGTTTTGATGAATGACAAACGAAGCAAAAATTGATATATGATGGAATTCAAGTACAAGCGCACAATGGTTGCGAATAAGATTGAAGTTCAAGATATAGCTTTTAATTGTTATTGAGTTGTTCTAAATTGTAATCTCGATCCTATAACTTGACTCATAGTATGGCCTCTCTCATAAAACTATTTTCCAAAATCATGCATATTTAATTCTGTGTCAAAAAGATTTTAAATCATGCATATTTACATTAGACAAAATGTTTTCTAAACATGCCTCAAAAATCTGGGCTAAAATAATCGATTATGTACTTATGATAATCGATTGTTTCTGAGCCAAGACTGCATGACAATCGATTATGAATTAATGGTAATCGATTGTGAGTAAGACAGTGAACATCAGGTTTTTCCAAATCTGCATGATAATCGATTGTGAACAAATGATAATCGATTGTTGTTAAGGTAAAGTTTTTCAATACTCAAAATAATCGATTATGAACTAATGGTGATCGATTGTGTTGAGTTGATGTCTTCCAGTGATTTTAAATTTAATTAAGTAATCGATTATGTCTTTAGATAATTGATTATCACTGAGACAGTAAGTTTTATGATTTTCAGAAAATAACAAGTAATCGATTGTTGCAAAGGACAATCGATTGTTGAAGCTGGCCGTTGTCAAATGATTTTCAAATACCATAAGGTAATCGATTATTGATTCTAGATAATCGATGTTCTGCTTAAAATCTGGAAATGATTTTTAGAACGTTGCTGAAGTAATCGATTATTGATTTTATATAATCGATGTTCTGCTTAAAATCTGGAAATGATTTTTAGAACGTTGCTGAAGTAATCGATTATTGATTTTATATAATCGATGTTTTGCTTAAAATCTGGAAATGATTTTTAGAACGTTGCTAAAGTAATCGATTATGAACTTAGTGTAATCGATTATCTGATTTTGAATATTGCCAGTAATCGATTATAGATTATGTATAATCGATTGTGAAGCGTTAAATCCGGGATTGATTTTTAAACTGACTGGCAGATAATCGATTGTTTGGTCTTAATAATCGATTATCACTGAGTAATTTCAGCAACTCTTAATTGGCAATTAGACAACGGTTGAACCAACTTTTTCAACTATAAATACAGCTTCATTTCAGTGTTTTAATAACAACAACATACACAAACTGATCATTACATTACTATAAGCTTTCATTCAATTGTTCTTCATTTTCTACTCATTTCATAAAGCTTTTGAGAGCCATATTATTGCTTAAAGTTGTTGTGATCTTGAACATATTCTTTTACTCATATCTACTCAATAAGGAGTACTTTAGTTAAGTGAGTGTCCAAGTATTTGATATACTTGTAAGAGAATTGCGATTCTCTTGTTTCAAGGAACTTGCGTTTCCTTGGGTGAAGTCTTTGAGATTGCGATCTCCGAGCAACTGTTTGAGGCTTGTGTCCTCAAGTGTGTAACGGTTTGTTGAGCACCCTTAAGCTTAACAAGATAGTGAAAAATCTCGAGAGAGTCTCTCGGGGACTGGACTAACCACGTTGGTGGCCAACCAGTATACATCTTTGTGTAAGTTTATTTTTCTGCATTTATTTTACTTCCTGCAAAGTTTAAATTCCGCAAGAAAACGCTAAATTCTATTAATACGCTATTCACCCCCCCCCCCTCTAGCGTAAAGCGTAGTTTCTAACAGACTCCTATCGAGCTAATGGGGCAAATGTTTCATCATAGTCGACTCCTTTTTGCTGTGAATAGCCTTGAGCAACTAATCTAGCCTTATTTCTTATGATCTTTCCATCTTCATTCAATCTATTTCTAAATACCCATTTTGCTCAGATGACATATACGTTATCAGGTTTGGGTATTAATTTCAACACTTGATTCTTTCTGGATTGATCTAGTTCCACTTGCATGGCTTGCACCCAGCTTGAATCCTTCAATGTTTCCTCTACCGTTTTTGGCTCTATTTGAGAAATCAGTGCAATATTTTCTTTCTTTTTGAGGGCAGCCCTGATTTTCATTCCTTCATTTGGATCTCTATGATATATTTCTGGGGATATTCAGGTTTGCATTTCCCTTCATTTAGTGAGATAGTGCTTGTAGTCGACTCTGCTGGTTGATCTGGAGAGTTGTCGACTCGATCATGCCAGATGTATTAGTCGACTCCTGTGATTTTCCTTTGTCCTGAGCTGCTTGAGTTCGATCTTCATCACCTGCAGTAGTTCCTTTCTCGACCAAGGGATTATATTTATCGAATATAACATGGAAGAGATTCTTCTGCACATTAAGTACGTTTATTATAAACTCTAAAAGATCCACTATTTAATCAATAGCCAAGAAAAATACATTCGTCACTTCTTGGATCAAATTTTCGAAGATTGTCCTTACCATTATTATGAATAAAGCACTTGCTTCCAAATGGATGAAAGCAACAGATATTTAGACGTTTACCTTTCAAGAGTTCATAGGGAGTCTTTTTCAAAATGGGCATTATAAGGCAATGGTTGAGGATGTGACATGCAGTACTCACACCTTCTGCCCAGAAATAGTTTGGCAATGAATGTTCTAATAGCATGGTTCTTGCCATGTTTTGAGGAGTTCAGTTCTTTCTTTCCGCAACCCCATTTTGCTATGGTGAGCGTGGTGCAGAAATTGTTTGTGTATCCTTGATCGTTACAGAAGCCTTCAAAAGCTCTGTTTTCAAATTCGCCTCCATGATCACTTTTAATTTCTGAGATCAGATATCCTTTTTCTCTTTCAATCATTTTGCAGGAAACCTCAAAATTTATTAGGGATTCATCCTTATGAGATAGGAAAATTACCCAGGTGAAACATGAAAAGTCATCAACAATAACAAAAGCATATTTCTTGCCTCCTATGCTAGCAGTTCTAATAGGTCCAAATAAATCCACATGAAGTAATTGCAAAGGTTTTGAAGTGGACACTATGTCTTTGTTTTTGAAAGAATTTCTAGTTTGCTTACCTATCTAACATGCATCACAAATATAAGTTCTAGAGAAATTCAGTTTAGGCAAGCCAATAACTAAATCATGTTTAGATAATTTTTCAATGGAATGCATGCTAGCGTGACCTAGTCTTCTGTGCCACAACCAGGGATCATTAGACATAGAGGTTAAGCAAATGTGACCATCTATCTTTTCTAATCCATCAAGTATGTAAAGATTTCCATACCTTTTTCCAGGGAGATTATTTTACCTGATTCGTCCTCAATGGCACAACTTGTTCTTTTAAATTTTACCTCATATCCTGAGTTGCAGCATTGACTTATGCTGAGGAGATTGTGTTTTAGCCCATCAACAAGATATACTTCAGTAATGTCACAGTTGTTGTTGAAGGGAATTGTTCCGTTGCCAACTATTTTGCCTCTTGAATTATCTCCAAATTTTACACTTCCTCCATCAATCTTTGTAACTTCCTTAAACATGTTTTTGTCACTTGTCATGTGACTGGAACACGCACTATCTAGATACTATTTTTGTTTGCGGCTTACTCTATGGTGTTCCTGCAAGACAAGATTATCACTTTCTTTTAGGTACCCATGATTGCTTGGTTCCTGGTGAGTTAGTGTTACTAGGTTCAGAAGTTTTTGGTTTCCAAACCCATCCAGACATATGAGATTTACAAAAGTGACAATTAGAATATTTATCCCCACTTTTGTTGCAGTAATGGCATTTAGCTCTAGACCTATTTTCAAGTCTTCCATAGGTATTGGAACTAGCCAACATAGATTTAGCCGGTTCCTTTCCAGTTGACTTGTAAGTCGACTAGTCTGACTGACTCGATTTGGTTCTGGTTGGTTCTTTTCTAGTTGACTTGTAAGTCATCTGGTTTGACATGAGAAAACTAAGACTGGTGGATTTGGTCAAGCTATTAAGCTGCATTTGCAATTCCTCAAACTCTTCTTCAAGTACTTCTTTTTTAATTTCACATACTTCATGTTTCAGTTTCCAGTCTTTGATTTCCTCAGTGAGTCTCTTAAGCTCATTCATCATTTCTTGAGACTTTTCTAAGGTTGAATCAATGATATCCTGCAGTTCATTACATCTTTTACAGTCATAAGATCTTACCTTGCTCGTTTCTCCACGTTCCATGAAATAGTTTTCGTCATATGAATCATCTTTATTTGTCCAGCATCCTGAGGTTTTGTTAATCTCATTTTCTAGAATTTTCATGAAACAAAGATTTTCTATT
The DNA here is from genome assembly GCA_034376525.1 of Nicotiana benthamiana. Classification (NCBI taxonomy): domain Eukaryota; kingdom Viridiplantae; phylum Streptophyta; class Magnoliopsida; order Solanales; family Solanaceae; genus Nicotiana; species Nicotiana benthamiana. Next base: position 16,887,353 of record CM067331.1, on the reverse strand, counting down.
TCTGCATGGTCTGATTCATCCGCATCGCCCCAGCTTCCGAAAGATTTATTCTTGTTGAAACCTCTAGAGATCTTCCTTTTTAGTTCTGGACACTCAACTTGAATGTGCCCAAACTCTCCACATTCGTAGTATTTTCCATAATTCTTGTCTTGTTCATTGTATTGCCTGGATCATCTTGGTGGAAATCTTCCTTTCTTTGTGTTTCTATATCTTCTTATCGGCCCATCCATGTTTCTAGACATCATAGCAATCTCTTCTTGTATAGCTTCAAGATCATCAATTTTTTTTGTCCTCTTGATTTGTCTTCTTCAGATGCGTTCTTTTGAAAGCAATGAGCTTTCCTCGCAGTTCATCATATGATAATTTGTTAAGATCTTGAGATTCTAATGTGACAACTTTACTCTGCTAAGTGGTTGGTAGAATTCTGAGAATTTTTCTAACTTGATCGTCACTGGTGTAGGGTTTTCCAACAGCTTTTAAGTCACTGATAATCTTACTAAACCTGACAAATATTTCTTCTATGAATTCTCCTTCTTTTATTGAGAAAAGTTTTTAGTCATGAACTAGCATGTGGATGTGACTTTCCTTTACTTTGCTAGTTCCTTCATAGGTGACTTCAAGTTTGTCCCACATCTCTTTGGATGTATCCAACTCAATATTTTTTCATATTCTTTACCACTAATAGCATTGGGAAGCAGATTTCTTGCCTTGTTGTTTATTTGTACAGCTTCCAGTTGCTCCTTTGAATATGAGTCCATGTCATAAGGATCAGGAAGAGGTGGGATGCTGGCAGGCAATGGATAGGTTTCCTTCTTGATAACTTTCCATACTTTAACATCGTACGCCTTGGTGAAGATTTCCATTCGGTTTTTTTCAATGGGAGAAATGTTGTTAATTGAAGTAAGGTGTGAAGTTCCTTCCTGAAAGAGAGCTCCTATGATAACATGATTTGCCATTATCTTTTCTCACAGGCAGTTAAGCAAAAAGCAAAGATGTGAGGCTTGCTCCGATATCAATTGAAAGTACAATAGGGGGAGGGGGTGAATTGTAAATTATTAAACTTTATCGCTTATAAGTTGACTTATAACTAGAGCAGTCGATTGAATATAGTAATATTGTAGATATGATAACTGGAAGTAATGTATAGAAAGTAAATGCAAAAATTAAAGACACCGACATTTTTATACTGGTTCGGATTCAATGTGAATCCTAATCCTGTCCCCTTGGGTTGCAAGGAAATTTTCTTCAAGTAAATCAGTTTTCTTTCGAGTACATATGTGATGTATATCGCTCAAGTTCTTTAGAACTCGTTTGGTACCTCACCAATTCTGTACCATCTTTCTATCTCTAACTTGTTACACAACAAATTTATATAAACTACTATGCTTGTTTGCAGTAGAATAAAGAGAGTAATTTGATTTGATCAAAGTATATCTAAGGAGGGTTTTACAAGGAGAATATACACTATGATGAAAGGTGAAGGCTTGTCAACCCAAGGGTTTTGATCCTTGGAAAGAATTCATTCTTTCCAAGAATAAGGAGAGAGTCGTTGCTTCTCTTGATATCTTTTTCTTCGGCAGACGATTGAGTTGACGGGATTTCTCCTTGATTGTTGGATCTTCCAAACACGGTCACTACCCATATCATCTGGCATCTTTTATTCTTCCGTAATTTGATAATCACTGATCTCCTTGTGCCTTCATTATTCCGGCTCTGTTATTTACTGATACTGTTGATTTGATTTCCCTGTTTTACGGAGCTAATCCTAATTTGTTGATGCAATTTTATAGCTTTTCTTTTACATCACGAGTTATTCTTGTGGCTTCCTTTTTGAGTGATTTATTCCCTTGTTCAACACAGGTTATTCCAGCAGTTCTTCTTTACTTCTTTGAATTCCTGCACATGTATATTAATTGTATCATTAAAACATGATCTAGCATATGAATACATCTGCGTACAACTGGACTGCCTTGATTTTAGGCACTTTTTACTACTGTATTCATGAATAGTACATCGCGAATTTATGTGAATACATGCACGTACAGCTGGACTGCCCTGATTTTAGGCACTTTTTGCTGTTGTATTCATGAATACATGTGAATACATGCACGTATAGCTGGATTATCCTGATTTTAAGCATTTTTTGTTGTTGTATTCATAAGTACAACAACGAGAATACAATGAATACACTACCGTAACATCGACACAGTAGCTATAGGAAGCAATTATGAATATGGCAGCTATAGGAAGTTAATAATCACTAAACAATAGTGATTTCTGAAAATTCCTCAAGTTTATTTATATCAATATTTAAGTCAAACAAATAAATATATAGTAGGTATTTATGCATGTTTCTTTTATTAAATTATACTCCTTTCATCTCACTTTGTATGAGATGCTTTTTGTTATTAATCGGTTGCAAAAAAAAAAGCATTGACAATTTAAAATACTAAGTATGAGATCCAATTCAAGCCTCAGGTAAAGATTGTCTAAGATCATACAAGATTATCAAGACACTCATTACATCCGTGAATATGGGACAACTCAACACTGTCCCTCACACTCCGGGCTTGCAAACTGGATCATGGACAACATAAATAGAGGCATAAATAGGCCTAATATCGGTAACAATAAATTGGGATGAGCCTCACTCTGATATCATAAGTAAAAACATGACTCTTGGTTCTAACTACCCCAAAAGCTATCTTATGAAGTGTGGATTGTCTGAGATAATATAAGCAGACCAAGATACTCATTGCCCGCCGATGTGGGATGACTCAATAATTTATATATCAAGAAATAGTTTAACTTTAAGCTTTTTTTATCAAATTATACCCTTAATGAAAAGCTTTTATAGACACATAAATATTATGGTCCTATAGGACTTTTAGCCCTTAAACTTTTAGGCTTACAAATTTCAAAAGTCTTCTTTTATTATTTCTTAAATTCTATACCGAGTCAAACCATTTTATCTAATTGAAACGGAGAGAGTAGCTAATCATTATTGTTTATTTTATTAAATCATTTAATAAGGTAAAATAATAGATGTTGGTAAAAATATCGGTTGCAAAATACATTTTTATATTTTCTGAGTATAAAATTACAAATTGTGCACACCTCTCAGATTTTACGCCCTATTAGTTATTTTGGTCCAATTAGTCTTTGAAATTCGAATATATCCCTCCACTTTCAAATATGGTTTACTTGTACCCTTCGTTATACTATTGGGCTATCCATACCCCTACCGTTATACTATTGGGTTATATATACCCGTACTATCATACTTTGAAATAAAAATACCCTTATTTTGGATGGAGTGCCACGTGTCAGCACCAGATTAAAACGACTCATTTTCTTTTTTTTACCCGACCCGTTTTTTAAAAAGCCACAACCCAGCCCATATATATATATATATATATATATATATATAATGAAAACTGATGCTCTGCCTTCTCTCTACTTTCTCACTCTAAATTTGGTGAGTTTTGTGTGCTAGGGCAGTCATTGCTGCGTTGAGCTCTCCCCAGCCTTTGGTTGTGGGAGAGACAACCCTAATAGCTTCAGAAACGATTCTAAATCATACTGCAAAACAATCTTATGCTTTAAATCTGCTAGCAAAACAATCTGCCACAAAAATAGCAAAACTTGAGCTATGTCCTGTAACTTTCGATCATGGGGAACCTAGAGTGGAATTCACAGTGGAGGAGGTTAATCAGTTCACCATAGAAGAAGGGCTTCACCAAGCAGTCATCGTCAAGTTTTCATATGGAAAACAAGAGTTGCAAGAGTTTCGAAAGATTTTTGCGAAACAGTTCGACGTCAAAGGATATTGCAACATAGGGAAGCTTGAATTTCGACACTTGATAGTAAGGTTTTATTCCTTTGATGACAATGTCCAGTTTGTATCAGGTTCTACTGGATATATTAAATCCAAAGGAGATGAATATTTCTTCAGAACTTTCCCATGGACGTTAGGCTTTAATCCTAGAGAAGAAACATCAAAATCAGTTGTGTGGATTTCGTTCCCAGACCTACCACCCAATTTCTTGGCAATGAAGTCATTAATGTACGCTTCAGCAGTAGGGAAACCTCTCACTGTATACAAGCTAACACAGGATCGCACCAGGCCAAGTGAGGGGAGAGTTAAAGTTTTGTTAGACCTTTTGGACAAACATCCAAAGAAAATCAAGATTCACATCGTTGACAAAGTTTCAGGGAAGTCTATGGAATTCTATCAAATGGTGGCATATTATAATCTCCCAAAGTTTTGCACCTACTAGTGATCAAATTTCTACTGTGGAAAATCCTATGGTAAAAGAAAACACTGCTGATGATCGAGCCAATATGGAAATAATAGCAACTGCTGCACAATTGTGTAATGGATCTAATGATCGAGCTCTATCTTATCATAAGCTAAAACTATTGGAAAGGTTTTACTTTCACAGGTTGCTCAAGAAGTAAATGATCTAGCTCTATTTGATCCTAAGGTTAAAACTATTGTAAAGAAATTACTTTCATAGTTTTCTCAAGGTGTAAAAAATTCAAAAGCAGGACAATGGAGCGTGGTTCGACCATTTGAAGCATAAAATGTGGAAAAGGCATCACATTAACATGTTGTATGCCCCTTTGGTTGATAATAAATTTGCAATAAACAATTGTGAAGCTTTCGTCCAAACCAATGTGGAACGTGCATAGATGGGCTCTTTTGATGGAAGTGGCGTGCAGAATATAGCATCTGTTGGGCGTGTTTTTGAAATGGAAAGCATGAGGAATCTGCTTTACCATTTAGTCATAAAGGACAGAAACAATTAAAGGTAAAATCTGACAATGTGCAACACATGGGATTGAATGAAGTGCAGCACATTAAGGAAAAGGAGGCATCCCCTGTTGCGCGCGTTATTGAAATTGAAAAGGCAGCGAGTCCTGTTTGGTCGCGGGACTGGAAAGGAAAAAGAACAAAATGTTGCGGGCCAGCTTGGTCATTTGACCTTGCAAAAGGCTGCCAAGGACGCTAATTTAATTCAAAATGCATCAAATGAGGCAGCTGAAAATAGTCACGCGGCTACAGAAAAGTTGGCCGAAAAAGATGAACTACATGAGGGCTCAATTGGCAAAGCACATGCGGGCCATTTGGTGGAGCAAATGGCGGGCCATGTAGATGCAAAAGAAGCCAAAAGTAATGCTCCAATTACTGGCCAGTTGATCGAAAAAATTGACCAAATTTCTGGCCATGCGGGCCAGTTATGTCTGAAGCAGCAACGAGTGCAAATTGCTGGCCATGCGGGTCATGTGAATGGTAACGAGCATATTGTTGGCCAGCTTAAAGAAGCCGAAATAATTGAACAAAATGCTGGGAACAAATCGCACGATGGAAAAAATGAAGAATCAGTACAAAGGAACTTTGGTACTGATGTTCATAAGGAGCGTCAATATGGAGTTGCTCGTGTTGTTTCATTACATAATGTTGCAACTGATGGAGTACATCAAAAGATTGTGGAATTTTCATCTCCTGATCATGCATCTTTTTTTGCACATATGAACATTGATCGACCAACAAGAGCAACATATGTTGATCGGGCAACATTCCCTAACTCTCCTTCTCTGTATTTTTCTAGTCCTCTAGTGGAGAAAATCATTAAGGACACTCAAGCTGCCATGATGTTAACTCCCATGATCAAGCATCCTTTGGTCACTTTATCCACAAAAGAGTTATGTGGCTCTAAAGATCAACAAGGTATGTCAAGTGCAATAGTTGCTAAGAGCAAGACTGATCGAGTTGAAGGGCAGGAAGAAAATGATAATGCTGTTGTTCAAACCAGTGCAATCATTTCAGCAGAGGAAAGAAAACTATTGGTTCTATGGACAAGGTGGTGTCTCGAGCGTATGACGACGAGGTTATGAAAGTAATGAAGAATTGAGCACACCAGAGGAAGTAGGATCCTGTAGTAACCTTAATGTCACAGATTACCCTAACTCTAGACAGCTTCCCGTCAATTCTGGGCAGAAACCAATGAGACTGAGCAGTACAACAGATTTGTTATCTCATGATAGACAACTGTTGGATGCAACGCTAAATGCACATCTTTTGAAATTTTGGTTCGTGATATTTATAGCGCTAACCGTGGAAATAGGAGCAGGAATGAGGTACATATACAACAACAAATCAAGCCAAGCGATGTTAAATCATAAGATAAACCAAACTTGGATGCACAAGGTGTTTTACACATGCCAAATCAACGGACAACAGAAGAAGGTGAAGTAACTGAAGTGCTGCCACAATGCGTCGAAACAGTCCCAATTAATGCTACAGAGGAACAAAAGTCACATACAAAGGAAAATAGCAGGGACTACAATGTTACGCGACCTCCAATGAGAAATGCCAAGCTTAAGTAGGCCGCCCCAACTACATCAACAAAGTCCAAACAATCTAAAAAGAAATCATGAATTTTGAATACTCCTTGAAGAATTGGGACAATGTTGATAAAGAATTACAAATTGAAGAAATTGCAAGGATCGACAAAAGGGGCATCATTTTAACTCTTTCATCATTTTAATCTGCCACTTTGTTAGTATCCTCATTTGTAATCTCATCACAGAGTATGTTATAAACTCTGTGATGATCATATAATATTTGGTCCTGTCAAGTTCGTATTTTTTGCATTCCTGTTAATAAGTGAGGTTGTCAAGCCTCAATAGGATTTAGTACTGTACGTTTAGCCCGGTATGTGTTATATGGGTAACAATACCGGTGCTATATATATATATATATATATATATATATATATATATATATATATATATATATATACATATATATATATATATATATATATACATATATATATATATATATATATATATACATATATATATATATATATATATATATACATATATATATATATATACATATATATACATATATACATAATATTTTATTTTTAATAAAAAACAAAAATATTATGTTAATTTTTTTTTCTATTTTTACAAATTTGTTTTCCAGTTTTTTTAAACTGATTTCTTTTTAAAAACTAAAGAAATGAAAAAACATATTTTGTTAAAACTAATTTTTTCTGTTTTAAAAAAAACGAAAATATTTTGTTGAACAACGAAATTATTTTTTTCTACTTTTACAAAGAAAAATTTCAGTTTATGCAAAAAAAAAATTTCATTGTTTACAAATTTTCAGTTAAAAAAACAATTTTTAATTAAAAAATTCGAAATTTTTTTAATTTAAATTTTTTTAAAAAAAATTCAGTTTAAACAAAACTGGAAAAAACTAATTTGTAAAAACAGAAAAAAAATTTTAACATAATGTTTTTGTTTTTTTTTAAATTGAAATTAAAACAAAATTTGAAAAAAAACGAAAATATGGGTCGGGTTGTGGTCTTTTTGAATACGGATTGGGTAAAAAAGGAAATGAGTCATTTTAATTTGCTGCTGACACGTGACACTCCATCCAAAATAAAAGTATTTTTGTTTCAAAGTATAATAATAGGGGTATATATAACCCAATAGTATAACAGTAAGAATATGAATGACCTAATAGTATAACGAAGGGTATATTTAACCTTTTTCCGTAAAAAAATATCATAATCGAGATCCCTTTTTGTCGGTGTATCCCATGTCAATTAGACTCCAAAGTCCAATATAGAGGCGGAATATTCATTTTGTATTTAAGTTTTATTCACTACGAGAGCTCAAATGTAAGGGCATAAGGCGAAAAGGAATATCTTTGTAAAGTCGTTCAGAAAGAATATATGAATTTTTTGAAAAAAAGAAAAATAAAAGGTGAAAGGCCAGACAAACGAATGTGCAGAAAAGGACAGTGGAGTTACGTGTGATTCGACCAAACGTGGGAATGGGAAAAAACCTATGGCGCGAAGAACGGTTTCTTTTGAACTTTTTCTTTGATTCTGTTATGCTAACGCAATACTGATTGTCCAAAAAAGCTGAGTCCAAACCCCACCTTTAACTTAATTATTATCATGTCGTTACATATGCAATTTTTAAATATTATTTAAGCAGAAATATTGTCATCGTAGTATTTAAAGTTGAGGTTGAAAAAGATTATAATTTGATTATATTTGCAATACTTTACAAGTGTTTGTGATGAAATGCATAAACCGAGTCGTCGTATAAGTGAAGGGGGGTACACTATCAACTTATTTGGATGGCGCTTAAGCTCAGTGAAATATAAGCTCACATTTCACTAATTAAAATTTGTTGTAGAAAACAAATACTTAATGCTAAGACCATTATATTGGTGCTCTGGAATTGTCGAAATGGTGTCTGTATACTCCACATTTTCTTGCTTTAGCATTTTGCACCATTGTAAGCATGAAATTATGAACCTACTGGCAGGGGCAGATGCAGTTTATGCCAGGGGGCCGTGTTATCGGACACTACTTTATCGAAAAATTATATTAAATATACATATAAATAATACACAAAATCTAAGGATAATTTGATGAGAGATACTGGCAGATCGCAAGATAAATTTTGTATAGAAATTATTTTTGAACTCACTCGTATACCACTTATGTTGGTTATGGACATCTCCGACTGAATCCGCTTGTACAAAATTCTGAATCTGTCACTGTTGGTTTAATATAAATATCGGCCGGTGTGTGGGTAAGTTCTTACCTATATCCATTGTTCAAATCCTCTCTAACCTTAAGAAGATCAATAGTAATTTACATGTCGATATTTCCTTCTTAGTAACTCAAAAAGTTTTACTAACATTTTAACAATGAACCAGAGCTACTCTAAAAGCGTGCTACATTCAATCGTCACACGTTCTCCCTTTGATTAAATAACAACTTCAAGTTAATTCTTTTATCTGACTGTTCCTTATTTAAGTTAAGATATTGTGCTATCTCAAATATTTGTACGTGGCAAGTCCGAGGAAAAATTAGAATTTAAAGTTTCAAGTTTCTAAACTTACAATCAAACTCATATCTCAATTATTATTGTATCGACAATTAAATAGTGTACACAATATTACAAATAACATCTAAATGAACATATATATCTTGTTTGCTAGTTGATCCCCTTTCTATATAGGTCTGAGATTTGAAGTGTGAAAATAATTTTTAATACTTGTATTAGAATTGACCGTAAATTTTACAAGCTTTGAGATGCCGAATATCATGTGCATAGGGCTGGCTAGCTCCATCTGCTAGCTGCAAACCTCCTCGACTTTACAGAAGCTCCGAAGCACAGTAGTGAGAAAAACGTGAGGGGTAGGTGGGTGGAAAAGGGATTTGTTTTCTGTTAGGTCAGTTTTTGTTTTCTGGGAAAGTGCAGCTCAATGGCATCGTTTTTTGTTGTATTTTTGCAGAAATGAAAAGAGAGGAAACGGTCGTCACTTTTCAAAATGACAATGTTTTCCGTTATGCACACGTGCATCACTATCTTCGCCTTCCACGTGTGCCATGTATCGACAAATTTGTGTCAGTTGGACCTTTATTGGGGTTGAATGGCACAACACTTGATTTTCGAGAAATATGAGATTTTTCGTTTTTTTTTTCCGTTTCGTCGATTTTGTGAAAAATGTTTTAGTAAAAGTAGCCAATACATTTTTCTATCTAAAAACAAAACTATCTACTCTTAATTAGTAGTGTTTGACTCAAAAGTTATTTATGTATTTTATAAAATTAAAAATAAATAAAAATAAAAAAGGGTAAATCGTAATTAAGTGTAATGAGACCTAAAGATGATTGTAGCTATATGATCACCGTAGATTTAATAATATAAAGAAATAGCAAGAGCTTGAGAGCTTGAGAGAGAGAGAGAAAGTATGTTCTAGAAATAGACAAAGAGTAAGAGATTTATATTCTTTAGAATAATACACATGTCCTCATTACAATATGAAGATCTCATTTATATAATACGAGACCTTCCTTGAAATAATCAAAGAAAAAATACAAAGGTAGGTGGCTTCTTCTTACCAAAGAAGTAAGTCCCTAAACAATGTCGCCTTTGTTTTATTAGCTGGGTCGTGCCCTCACTCAAGTCGGCCTTATTGTAATAGACGTACCCACTTGCGTAGGGACGTTAGGAGCCAAATTTTATCCAATACAGTTAGTCCCTTCGTTCGTTGGAGACGTGCTCGATGACCGTCTTCAATGGACAGAAATGCATACTTCGTTTTTATGAAAATTCGGCTACACCTATAGGCACTTTTTTCGAAGGATATGAACATGTGCAGTATGGTTGAGTTGTTGACATACGGCCCCTTTTTTAGAGTGACGTCACCAGTCACATGCGTCATCATTATAATTGTCCCCGAGGCGATCCAGAGTGTGACGTGATGTTTCGGTTTCCTGCATCAGTTCTTGAATCATGCCTTTTCGATTTTCGCATATCTTACCCCTATAAATAGAGGAGCGGTTCAATACGATTCATCTTTAGAATCTTTGAAGAGTGTTTCTCGATTTCTTTCTTCATCCGTTTTTCTGGCAGTCGCTGCTTCATTTAAGAACCACCATTTCCGAGGATTGTACCTCTTATCGTTAACACTTTTCTTTGTAAATCATACAATGGCGAAACATCGTCAAGATAGTAAGAACACTAAGGACAACGCCCCTTCTAGGGTTCCGCCTTTTTCCGGTGGTGAGGAGGAAGAGGCAAAAAAAGTTCTTGTCCCTTTGTCGCTGAACAACATACTTACGAAGAACATGAGCACCGGAACGACTTTAACAAGAAGTGTTCAACTCCCCCTTGGGAGCACAGTAAATTGATGCAGTTCCACTCGGACGCCCTTAGGGCAACGTACAATATCTCAAACCAAATAGAAATGGCTCCGGCTGGGCTAGACTACGCCAATGTGCATAGGCCTGGATTCTGCACGTTCTATAAATATCTTGTTCGGATTGGATACAGTTTCCCACTCAACCCCTTAGTGGAGGAGCTCTACTACTTTTTCAGGGCATGCCCGTCTCAACTCACGCCTTATACTTTAAAGGTGTGTTGAATTCTTACCACATATGTGTCCAAGGTCGGGAGTGTGGTCTCGGTTCACCATCTCTTACAGATATTCAATGAAAGCTATATGAGGGGTACCATACTCCATTTGGAGACTGTGGTATGAAGAGATTCGCAGTGCAGTTCGAGGACAAAGCCAATCGCAAATTTTGGAAAAGATACTTCTATATCAGGACGGAGAACTTGGTGTCTAACCCCGAAGGGCTCCTGGAAACGTAGAACTCGAAATGTAAGTACCCTTGTGTGTGATTTTATGATGATTCTTGTTACGATGACTCAACCATTATGGATTCTTTGTCTTCTTCTTCTTGTGGCGGCTCGCTCGCCTCGAACGATTGAAGATATTAGGTCGTGGGTGGAGAGGTTGATACCGTGTGCGGATGAGTGCTGTACTTGCACCGAATTCCATAGACTGCACGGCCCAACATGGCGCAACAGGTAATAGCCTTTCCTGTTCTTCTCTCTTTTCGTTCGCCTCAGCTGAAGGTTCCTTCTTTTTTATTGTACCCACATTGGTAGGTCTGGGCGTTTCTAAGAAGGCGAAGAAGAAAACTGTTGCTGGCCCGTCTAGGGTGGAGTCTGATTCCGATAGGACGATATACTCCTCGTTGGCCCACTTAGAGATAATGGTATTTCGACTTCACAGCAGGAGGCTGAGCCGGAGGTGGCGCCTAGGGCGGTGCTTAAGGCGTCTCCTAAACCTGTGTTGGAAATGGTGCATGTGGAAGTGCCTGAGGTTGTACCTGAGGCTTCACCTGAGATGATGACTGAGATTGCGTCTATTACTGACATGGTTCCTTCAGAGACGACCCTACAACTCATGGAGGGGATTAATAGAGATGAAGAGACTCTATAACAGAAGAGGCGGCGGTTGCTAACTGGAAAGGCAAAAACGACTCAGGGTGAGAAAGTTAGTTTACCTCGTCGTGAGTGGAGGCCGATTTTCATAGCTGAGGCCATCTGTTCGTGGAGGGCTGCTCCTTGGAGGAGTGTTGTTGCCCATGCCAGCCCAACCCGTACTCAAGAGGGCGGTTCATCGGCTGCTGCGGAAAGAGCGTGCGGATATGTAGTGAGGGAGAGCCCGGAGGCTGCCATTAGGGACGCGGGTGAAGGTGGAGGAAGCTCAGAGCGCGTGGAGATGACAGCTGGTAGGTCTACCCATCGTATCGTAATTCCTTGTGGCTACAACCTATTGAAGTATTACGAGTAGGCCGTTGCAAAAATGACCCATTTGTGTGCGGGCGCCGAGAGTGAGGCGTTGGCGGGAGTTAGTGCTAGGGACTTATCTTTGGAAGGTCGGTGGTGTGTCCTTGCATGTAGCCTTTTGACCCCTTTCTTTTTCGTGTCCAGGGGGTGGCTTAACCATGTACTTAATTTTTCTGTGGTGTTTTTCAGACTCTAGTTTTAGAGGTAGGGAGGGGACGACGCTCGTAGAAGAAGGTGGTTGCCTACAATAAATTGCTGCAGAAATGCAAGAGAACCCGTGAGGCGCATGAGACGTTGGCTGATGTGTACAAGCAAGACCCCAAGTTTAGGGTATCCCTTGAGGGCCTCATGCAATCTGAAGAGCAACTAAAAAGGCGAGTGGCTGAATTGGAGAAGGTTGATGAGCAGCTTGTGGCTGTTGTTGCATGGAAAAATGAGTTAGAGATCCTTCTTCAGTCAAAGGACGAAGAGTTGGAAATCAGCCGTGTAGTAGCTGCAGAAGCTGCTGAATTGCAAACGCGGGTCACGACCCTGACTGCTGAGCTTGATGCTAGGACGGCCGAGGTTGAAGTCCTTAGGTGAACTACTCCACAAGATGATGTGCATCGTAAAGCTTACGAGATGTGGGTTTATGAAGAGGCTCGATTGGTCGTACTTGAGGAGTACTTGGTGGCTGGTCGAGGAACAACGACATTCGACTCGTGTTGCCTGTGAAGCGGCAAATTTTAGTTCTGACTCAAGAGATAGGGAGGGATGCAATTCTGCTGACGTCGACCGCTTGGAATCTAGCTCTTGGATTTCTAAGGATTATCAACATGGTGACAATAATCGACCGGGCCGTGATCAGGCGGGGCAAGATGGGCGAAGTGGTGAAGGCCCTTAGGACTTAGTGTGTACATGTGTGTGTGTGTGTGTGTGTGTGTGTGTGTGTGTGTATATATATATATATATATATATATATATATATATATCTTTTTGGGTGTAAATGGGACCTCTTTTTATGTTCAAACATATGTACACATATATTTTTCGAGATAATGGAATATGACGTTTTGCTGCTGTTATTCTTCTTTTGCTCCTTAGATTTTTATTGTGTTTCTGATTGTCGCCTTCATGCTTTCTGCCGTAGTTGACGTAGGTTGGAACTTTGTGATGATGGCCTTGGCCGGATAGGATTGATGGACTTAGCCATATAGGTGACTTCAACTACCATTGAATCACTTGTTTGCCGTAGTTGAAAATAGGTCGACTATTGGCGGCGATGACCTTGGCGGTAATAGAGTCAATGGCCTTGGCCATGATTAATTTGATGGCCTCAGCCATGTAGGTGACTTCAACTATCGTTGAATCACTTATTTGCCGTGGCCGAAACTAGGCCGAGTATTGGCGGTGATGGCCTTGGCCATAATATAGCTGATGGCTTTAGCCCTGATAAAGTTGATGGCCTTAGTCATGTAGGTGACTTCGACTGTCGTCGAATCCCTTGTTTGCCATTGTCGAAACTAGGTCAACGATTGGCGGTGATGGCCTTTTATATATCGGAGATGGCCGTAGCCCTTTATACATTGGAGATGGCCGTAGCCCTTTATACATTGGAGATGGACGTAGCTCTTTACACATTGGAGATGGTTGTAGCCCTTTATACATTGAAGATGGCCTTAGTCTTTTATACATTGGAGATGTCGTATACCTTTATACATTGGAGATGGCCGTAGCCCTTTATACATTGGAGGTGGCCATATCCCTTTACACATTGGAGATGGCCGTAGCCTTTACACATTGGAGATGGCCGTAGCCCTATATACATTTAAGATTAAGCTAGTCCAGTCCCTTTATCATGTCGGCCTGGAGAGCGTATGGAGAGGCTGATATGGTAAACTTGTTCCGCAAATATTTCTGGGTGTCCCTTCTACCGCCTTGTTATAAACCTCCTCGAGAAAACCCAATTGGGACAAAACTCAGGTATGGTATAAAGAGTACGACTCGGGAGACGCCTTTCAGAAGTGGAAATACTTGAGGTGGGCGACGTTCCAATTTTTTTGGAGCTTTTTTCCTTCCATTGTTTCCAATAGGAAAGCTTCTTTGCTGGCTGCTGCTGTGATTTTGTAGGGTCCTTCCCAGTTGATGCCCAATTTTTCTTCACTTGGTTCATTGGATGCCAATGTCTTGGCCTTGAGAACGTAGTCTCCCACTATATGTGGTCTTATCTTTGCCCTCTTATTATAGTGTCTTCCGACTTGCTATTTTTTGGCCACCATCCTTATGTGGGCCATTTCTCTCCTCTCCTCGGCTTCATCGAGCTCTTGGAGCCTGTTTGTGTCATTTTTTGTTTCACTGGTATGTGAATACCTTAGGCTTGGTTCATCGACTTCGACGGGTATGACTGTGTTGATTCCGTAGACCAAATAGTACGGTGTTTCCCCTGTGCTGGATTTGGGTGTGGTCCTGTGCACCCACAACACTTTGGGTAGCAACTCGGGCCATTTCCCTTTGGCGTCTTCGAGCTTCTTCTTCAGTATGTTTACTACTATTTTGTTAGAGGATTCTTCCTGACCGTTAGCGGAGGGATGATATGGCATGGAGAGTATCCTCTTGATATGCCATTTCTCGAAGAATTCAATCATTGTTTGACCGATGAACTATCATCCGTTGTCACAACAAATTTCTTTGGGGATGCCGAAGCAGCATATAATATTTTTCCATATAAAGGCGATGACCTCCTATTCGCGTATTTGTGCGTACGCACCTGTTTCCACCCACTTAGAGAAATAGTTAGTTAAAACTTGCAAAAATTGTACTATTCCCCGTTCCGCGGGTTGGGGGACGACTATGTCCATTCCCCATTTGATGAAAGGCCATGGAGAGGTGACTGAATGGAGGGGCTCTTCTGATCATGGGGGAGTACTTTTGGTACTGTTCGCACCAGCGAACGTATTTTATTATGAGTATTTCTTTTTTCCTAAATGGAGGGAATCAATTTCTTTTTTCCTGGGTTGCCCTTGGATTAAAGAGCTTAGGAGTATTTGTGATTTTTTAATGAATAAATTAAGGTTAATATAATTAATGTTATTATTAATTAATACATAAAGCTGAATTTCTTAATGTATAAAAATTATCAAAAAATTCATTAACATGGACCAGAGGGAATAACTAATAAGCACCTAACAAACTACCAACAATCTTGTTACAAGTTACAATATTGATTTTATGCTATGAGATTATCGCGTGCACTATTACGTGGGATTGTTTTGGTTTCTTATTTCTCAGTTTAAAGGTAACATGTCTTTAAAATTTTAGAAATAAGAATATTTATTTATAGAAATAAACCCATCAAAATTGCCACCGATTGGCATAGTGTACTATTGTTACGTAATTCAATAATCACTAATATATCAGGTTAAAGGTGGGAGTTTGTTAGCGTAGAGATTACAAGTGTACATTTTAATAATCAGTAAACCACCTTTGCTTGATTCCACCATTATTATTGTCACACAATCAGTTTATTTAAATCTCAGTCATAATTACCTCCTACTACGACTATGAAGCAAGTTCTTTAATTTATTGTCAAAAAAGATATAGTAGTAAGTATTAACTAAGATTTAGCAATTATAATTCATGCATGCTTCAATACGTCCGTGTGTGTTTCTTTTCCTTTAAAGAATTTAAGAAGCAATGATTTAAGTTTTAAAGCGATTGACATATCAAAGAGCATCCAATTTAATACTTGGGAATTTGTTTTAGTGAATTAATATATAGGGCATCCCATTTTATGTGAAAATCATCAAACAGGTTGGAAGAATATTTAGATATATTCACCAGATTAGTTTTACATTGCAGCAAAATTGGAAGAAAATTTGAAAATATTTCTGCATCCCGTTATTAAGGGATGGAGAAATATTTAGGTATATTCATCAGATTAGTTTTCTTAAGGTTTGAAGTTAAATTATTTTGAAACGAATGAAGTATGAGTGAATGGTTTTGCAGTTTTTAAGTAATCTTCCATTTTTCAGTAACAAAATTCTCAAGAAACACATGACATCAAATTTATTAATAATATCTTCAAAAATCAAAGGAAAACTAGGAGCCTAGTGACCTTTGGAGAATTCATTTAATTTGCTCCACACCTTTTTTACCCCTCATAAGATGCTTGGAATTGGGGTAGTTGAGATGTCCCTCTAGTAACAAAAGGACACAAATAGCAGTTTTTGTTGAAAAGCGACCAAGGGAACATCGAGGCATTTTAACCGATGCATTCTCTTATATGAATACTGACATTTTAGACTTTCTCTCCCTTAAAGCCAAAAAGACACAAACATGTCACTTTAAAAAATAACATCAACAACTCAAAGAAATAAGACTAGCATAAAGAAAAATTGATTGAATGTTTTTGATAGGCCACACCCTCTACTACATATATCCTTAAGAAATTAAGAAGCCTTTAAGCCACCCGTGAGATCTTTACTTAAATAGCTTATCGAATTTATTATTTGTTTATTTTAGTTGGTATACACATATTAGATATTGATTTTATACGAGTATACACAAAATACATATAAATCATACATATATTATATATTGTATACGGTCGAAATCAGAGTCGTCTATTGTGTTGTCACGACCCTAGTTCATCAATTGTGAACCTGTCATGACGACACCTAGTCTTTCCGACTAGGTAAGACTAACACGTTGCGAAACTAACAATCTCTACGAAAAATAACCACAAAATACCGAATATCATCAAGAAATGTATAGAGTTGGCCCCTGGCACAATACACTGAAATACCAAAATGCTGCAAATAACTCACAAAATCCGGAATCCCACGGGCTACACAGGCTATAGAAAAAGTACGATGCTCTAAACACCAGAATAGTCTAATACAAGAGGAACGGAATAGAAGCTAGCTAACTCTAGGTAGAATGAGCGCGAGACTCTTTGGATCTGCGGATGCCGCAGATGCATACATCAAGTCTCCGAGTATAGTCTTGGATCACAGGTAGTGCGCTCGACCAGAAGTACCTGGATCTGCACATGAAAAACATGCGTAGAAGAGGCATGAGTACACCACAGCGTTACTCAGTAAGTGCCAAGCCTAATATCTGTTGAGTAGTGACGAGGAAGGTCAGGGCCCTACTGAGAGTAAACATAATAACAATAATGAACAGAGTAAGGCATAGAGTAATGAGGAAAAAACAACGATGAAAATAGAATAGAAGCTGTAAGTCAATGACAATTAAGCTAAGTAAGGAAAATAACACAACCAAGTATCACTCAATACCAATGTGCCATGTGAACCTTCCAGGATACCATCCTGTAGTCCTTTTCCCCCAATTGTCCAGTGGATATTCCGGGAATATAACCCGTAGTCTATCTCATTTGAATATCTGGAAGATCTTCCAGGAATTGAACTCGTAGTCCATCATACCAATGTATAGAGGGTCTCTTGGGAATCGAACCCGTAGTCCATCATATAAATTTCTAGAGGATCTCTCGGGAATCGAACCCGTAGTCTATCATACTCATATCTGGAGGATCTCCGGGGAATCGAACCGGTAGTCCATCATATCAATTTTTGGAGGATCTCCCGGGAATCGAACTCGTAGTCCATCATATCAATTTCAATGGGCAACCACAAACAAGAATTTACAGAAAAAATCAAATATGGAAAAATAATAATTAGGTATGACTAACCTAGCATGCTTCACGTAGTACAATTTAGGCAAATACGCAATTAAGCAATTAATTCAATCTAATCATGCTTTTCTAACTAACACAGATTATCTTGCATTTGAAATCAGTCAAATAAATGAAGAAACACAGTTTAACAACTTAAGTAAAGTATTTTTTTATCAATTAGCACAAGTACACGCTCATCACTTCGCTTACAAGGCTTTCAAATCAGCAGATAAGAAGTCCTAAGGAGAGAGGTCCCCTACACAAGGTTAGACAAGCCGCTTACCTCGAACCGGTACAAAAATCACTATGAAACGATGCCATTTTCACGAGTATCCGACTTCGAGTGGCCCAAGTCTATTAAAACAAATTACATATTGTAAATAATATCACAATTAACCAATTCCACTACTAACATAAAAGCTAAGGAGCGAAAATAGGTAAAATAACCAAAATGCCCCTCTGGCAAACGTCTCGGAATCAAATAATTTTCACATTAAAACCTCGTACTCTTTCAAGTCCAACCATATAAAAATCACCCAAATCGGAGGTCAAATGACCTCTTAAATCCTCACAATTAGGTCTAAGAAATTTACCCTAATTTTCATTCAAAATCCAAAATTAAAGGTTAAATTTGAGGTTAGATTAGTTGGTATTAATCATATGGGAGTAATGAATCGTTGCCTCTGAAAAGCCTTCGAAAACTCCGAACTCTCTAGCTTGAGTTTTATTAAAAATGGAAGAAATCCTCATTTTAAAAATATAAATACTCTTCAGGGGTCAAAGAATCGCGAACGCATAAGATCTCTCGCGTTCGCGAAGGGAATGTTTTGAGTGGCAAGAAAACTGACCTTCACGATCATGAAGGTGAGGTTGCGAACGCGAAGGCCTAGGTCTGGACCCAACGCGAACGCGACGTGTATCACGCGAACGCATAGAAGGAAAGACAGACGGGGTCCAGAAATGGCCTACGCGAACGCTGGGCAAGGACGCGAACGCGAAAGAGGGGATGACTGGGCTTCACAAACGCGGAAACAGTACGCGAACATGATTGAGGGGAAATGTTAAGCTTCACGAATGCGGGGCTTGCTTCATGGAAACGAAGAAGGAACCACTGCTTGCAATTTTCTGCTGCAATTTCAAAACTCCAATTGCTCTGTTGAGCATCCGGAACACACCTGAGGCACTCGGGACCTCAACCAAACCTACGGACACATCCCATAACATCATTCAAACTTTTACCAATCCTTAAACCACCTAAAAGAACGCCAGAAAGCGAATTAACCAATGATTTGAACCTAAGAACTTTAAAACTCAACCAATCTCGCGTCTGATAAAAAACCTAACCAAACCAACTCCGATTGACTTGAAATTTTGCACGCACCAAATGACATGACGGTGCTACAACAACTTTTGGAACCCTGTTTCGACCCTCCAATCAAAAGTTGACTATCTGACCGGAAACATTAAAACTCTAACTTTCGGCATTTCTAGCCTAAATGAGCTACGGACATCCAAAATACATTCCGAATATGCTCCCAACCCCGAAATCACCTAACGGAGCTTACATAACCATATGATTTCTATTCCGAGGTCATCTACACACTTTTTCAATTATGACCATTTTCAAATACTTAAGCTCTCATTCAGGGACTAAGTGTCCCAAAACACTCCCAATTATAACACCGAACGTCCCGACAAACCAAAATTGCAGAAGGGAACTTAGGAGAAGCAGTTAATGGGGGAGACATGGCATAAATTCCAAAGACGACCGGCCGGGTCATCACATGTGTGGCTAATCGAGACTGAAATATGACAGGTTAAAGCTCGATCTCAGGTTATATCGAACGAGGTACGAAGTTACATCGTTGAGTTCATGATCCTGGGACCGAACACGATTGAGACCAAACATGATCGAGAGAAATCTGCCGAGCCGAATAACAGATGGCCGAAATATCCGCGATCAGTTGAATATCAGGGAGGAAATCAGAGCACGTATCAAGGAAAGGCCGATTAATTAGAAAATCATGAGATTTTTTGCCTTGAATAGAATTGTGAGTAGGAAATCCCTACTATATAAAGGGAGGTTTGATCATTTGTAAGACAAATTGAACATGCATTACAAAGAAATATATTCTCAATTTTAGCTTTTATCATCTTATTATTCTGTTGTTGCATCAGTTGAGGCATTCTTGATACGAGGGTGATATGTCACGACCCGAATTTCTCACTTTCGGGGGTCGTGATGGCGCTTACTAGCAGGAGCTAGGCAAGCAAACTTAAACACTTTTCATTAAGCACCTATTCCTTTTTAATAATTAACAACATTAAAATAAAGGCTACAGAACTAAATTCATAAGCGAAAGTCGTAAATTTCAAATAGCTGAATAAATATACAGAATTCCCAACATGAATCTCTACCCAAGAACTAGAGTCACATACTCACGAACATCTAAGAATACTAAATAAAAGGTCTGAAAGAAACATCTTTGGTTTGTCTCGGATACAATGAGATAACAGTAAAATATAAAGGATAGGGGAAACGCCGGGGCTGTGGATGCCTGCTAGGCTACCTCAGTGTCTCACTGGACTAGAAACCTACACCCATGCTACTAGAGTTGCTAGGAAAAACCTAGATCTGTTCAAAAGAGCACAGAGTGTAGCATCAGCACAACCGACCCCATATGCTGGTAAGTGCCTATCCTAACTTCGGCGAAGTAGTGACGAGGCTAGGACCATACTACCAGATAAACTGTGCAGTTCAAATATATACATACAACAAAAAGAAAAAGTAACAGTCACTAACAGAAGGGGAAGCATGTTATGCTTAGGCAACAGTTACAATTGGGAAACCACAATATAAAGATAGAAGCAGCAAAAGAATTTACAGCGAATCAAGTAACGAATATTCGAAATAAAACACAGTTGAATCAACAATTGTTGCGGCGTGCAACCCGATTCTCAAATAGCACTGTTGCAGCGTGCAACCCGATCCTCAAATATAATTATTGCGGTGTGCAACCCGATCCATGAATATCATTTAGCATTGTTGCGGCCTGCAACTCGACCCTCAAATATTATTGTTGCGGTGTGCAACCCGACCCATAAGTATCATGTAGCATTATTGCGGTGTGCAACCCAACCCTCAAATATCGTTGTTGCGGCGCACAACCCGCCCAATAAATATCATTTTTGCGGTGTGCAACCCGATCCATATGGATATTATTTATCTTTGTTGCGGCGTGCAACCCGATCCATATCATTTATCACTGTTGCGGCGTGCGACGCGATCCACTAATAACATTATTCCTCATCCGAACAACAGTCACAAATACGGGGCAAAGAAGTAAACAAACTATGGAAGAAAATCCCGGCAAGGGAACAATATTAATAAATTTAATATCCCGGCAAGGAAGAAAATCAACTACCAACAATACATCCCGGTAAGGGAATAACCATTAAATCATCCCTTTCCTTCGTTTTTTTACTTTATAATTCACTTTAGCCAATGCTCCAGGGAATTAGATAATCATAATTTCTTTTCATATGTTCTTTATAATATATAGGAATCCTCAATTAAGAATGGAAATTTTAACAAAATCATGATAATCGCATTTTAAGGACTCACGGTGATGCTATACACCAATATATAGTTACTCGTCACCATGCCTATACACCGTACACCAATATATGAGCCTGGGAGGCCTTTATTTCTCTATCTCAAAGTTTTGGATGGAGTATTTGGTTGTGTCTTGGGACAACATGATGAGACGGGGAGAAACGAGCAAGCTATTTACTACCTCAGCAAGAAATTTACCCCGTACAAGGCTCTGATTCCTTACCAGAATGCACCTATTGTGCTTTGACCTGGCTAGCTCAGAAGTTGAGGCATTATTTCTGTACTTACACTACCTACCTTATATCAAGAATGGATCCGCTAAAGTATATTTTTCAGAAGCCCATGCCTACTAGCAAGCTCGCCAAGTGGAAAATTTTGTTGAGTGAATTCGACATTGTCTATGTCACCCAGAAGGTAGTTAAAGGACATGCTTTGGCAGATCATCTCGCAGAAAATCCTGTAAAAGGGGAGTACGAACAATTGAAGATATATTTTTCCGATGAGGAAGTAGCTTTCATAGGAGAATATATTGTAGAATTCTATGACGAATGGAGGATGTTTTTCGATGGAGCCGCAAATTTCAAAGGAGTAGGTGTCGGAGCAGTCCTGGTATCAGAAACCGATCAACATTACCCAGTATCCGCAAGCTAAGGTTCCCGTGCACCAATAATATGGCCGAGTACGAAGCTTGCATCTTGGGGCTTAAACTGGCCATTGACATGAACATTCAGGAGTTGTTAGTGATCGGAGATTCAGACCTACTCATACACCAGGTTCGAGAAGAATGGGCAACCAAGAATTCCAAGATACTCCCTTATCTGCACCACATACAGGAGTTGAGAAAGAGGTTTAGCAAAATGGAATTCCAGCACATTCCAAGAATACAGAATGAGTTACAAACTTCATCGACCCTATCTAGGTCAAGATTCATGATCAACCGGCATATTGTGCATATGTTGAAGAAGAAGCCGACAGAAAACCCTGGTTCCACGATATCAAAGAGCACCTGAAAACAGGAGAATATCCAGAGCTTGCTAATGCTACTCAGAAGCGCATGCTTCGAAGGTTGTCTAATAATTTCTTTCACAGCGGAGGAATCCTATATAGGAGGACTCCCGATTTGGGGCTATGGAGGTGTGTCGATGCGACAGAAGCAACCAATTTATTGGAGGAAGTGCGCTTAGGTACTTGTGGGCTGCACATGAACAGTTTTGTTCTAGCAAAGAAGATACTCCGAGCAGGATATTTCTGGATGACTATGGAGACGGATAGCATTCAGTATGTCTGAAAGTGTCACCGTTGTCTGATACATGCAAATATGATAAAGGTACCTCCGAACGAGCTCATTGCAATCAGCTCAACGTGGCCATTCGCCGCCTGGAGAATGGATGTTATTGGACCAATCGAGCCTGCCGCACCAAAAGGACACAGTTTCACCTTAGTGGCAATCGATTACTTCATTTAATGGGTTGAAGCAGCCTCATACAAAGCAGTAACCAAGAAAGTCGTGGCAGACTTTGTGCGAGATCGTATTGTCTGTCGGTTCGGGATCCCAGAGTCGATCATCACTGATAATGGTTCCAATCTCAATTGCGACTTGATGAAAGTGATGTGTGAAACTTTCAAGATCAAGCATAGAAATTCTACAGCATATAGAGGTCAGATGAATGGAGCTCTGGAAGCAGCTAACAAGAACCTCAAGAAAATACTAAGGAAAAGGATCGAAAGGCACAAGCAGTGGCATGAAAAATTGTCATTCGCTTTATTGGGTTATTGTACTATAGTTCGCACATCAACCAAGGCAACTTCCTACATGCTGGTTTACGGTACAAAGGCGGTCATTCCAGCCGAGATAGAAATTCCATCCTTGAGAATCATACAAGAAGTTGTGCTAGAGGATGTCGAATGGGTCATGGGTCACTATGAGCAGTTAGCCCTTATAGATGGAAAGAGAATGAATGCGGTTTTCCACGGCCAATTATATCAGAACAAAATGTCCAGAGCCTTTATCAAGAGAGTTCAACCAAGGAAGTTCACACCAGGACAACTGGTGTTAAAAAACTATTCCGACATCAAGATGAAGCCAAAGGGAAATTCTCTCCCAACTGGCAAGGTCCGCACATGGTTCACCGGGTTCTAACTGGAGGAGCCCTCATTCTTGCAGAAATGGAAGGAGAAGTTTGGCCAAAATCGATCAACTCAAATGCAGTGAAGAGATACTACATGTAATCAGTATGATTTTTCTCTACGATGTAATTTGAACTACACATAACCCGATTACCGTTTAAGAGGGGATACGTAGGCAGCCCTATGGGTTTGGTCACATCTTTAGTAAAATTCCATTTTCCCCGCACTTGGAACTAGGGAAGAATTTCAAGGAGGACCCTCAAAATTTCGAAGTCAGTTTGTTAGTTTCCGCATCAGCATCAACCTAGTAAACTGGGGACGAATTTTGAGGAGGACCCTCCAAATTCCGAGGTCGATCTGTTTTCAGTCATTCAGCACCGCCGTCAGTAGCGCCGGCCCAGAAAACTGGGGTAGAATTTGAGGAGGACCCTCAAAATTCTGGAACCAGCAAGGTTGCCGTGCCATGAACCACGTTGCAGTTGTGGTTCATCATAAAACAAATCTATCTTTTCTATACTTATATATATATATATATATACATTTGCATCATGATTGCCAAAATTTGAATAAAATCATTTGGATCACCATCGTTCAGCAACGCTACCCCAAATTGTACAAGACACCATGAGCCGAGGGATGCGAACTAACCTTTCCCCTTTACAGAGCTCACGATTTTTCTTTGGATGCAGGAATTCAGGACACAAATGGGCGACGCATGTGCCTTACAGGACCAAAGCCCCAAAACAACTACTTACTTTGCAAAAGTTTACTATCTACATCCAACATTTCCCCAGCAGTCATGATAATACAATCATGTACCAGCTAAGAAAATAATTTCTATTTCCTCTTTTAATTTTCACATTGCATAAGGCTATTCTCTTCCTTACGAGGTTAAGCTTTACCTCCATCCTGGATAACGCTATTCTCTGCCTTTCGAGACTAAGTTCTATCTCCATCATCATTTTTGCATAAGGCTATTCTCTTCCTTCCGAGGATAAGCTCTACCTCAATCCTGCATAAGGCTATTCTCTGCCTTCCGAGGTTAAGCTCTACCTCCATCCTGCATAAGGCTATTCTCTGCCTTTCGAGACAAGGTTTGTCTCCATCTGCATTTTTGCATAAGGCTATTCTATGCCTTCCGAGGTTTTGATCTACCTCCATCCTGCATAAGGCAATTCTCTGCCTTCCGATGTTAAGTTCTACCTCCATCCTGCATAAGGCTATTCTCGGCCTTCCGAGGTTAAGCTCTACTTCCATCTTGCATATGGCTATTCTCTTCCTTCCGAGGTTAAGCTCTACCTCCATCCTGCATAAGGCTATTCTCTACCATTCGAGACTAAGCTCTGTCTCTATCTGAATTTTTTAATAAGGCTATTCTCTGCCTTCCGAGATTAAGCTCTACCTCCATCCTGGATATGGCTATTCTCTGCCTTTCGAGACTATGCCCTGTCTCCATCTCCATTTTGCATCAGGCTATTCTCTACCTTTCGAGTTTAAGCTCTACCTCCATCCTGCATAAAGCTATTCTCTACCTTTCGAGACTAAGCCATGTCTCCATCTGCATTTTTCATAAGTCTATTCTCTGCCTTCCAAGGTTAAGCTCTACCTCCATCGTGCATAAGGATATTCTATGCATTTCAAGACTAAGCTCTGTCTCCATCTGCATTTTTTCATAAGGCTATTCTCTGCCTTTCGAGACTAGCTCTGTCTCCATCCGCATCTTTGCATAAGGCTATTCTCTGCCTTCTGAGGTTAAGCCCTACCTCCATCCTGCATAAGGCTATTCTCTGCCTTTCGAGAATAAGCTCTGTCTCCATCCTGCATTGCATAAGGCTATTCTCTGGCTTATGAGATTAAGCTCTACCTCCGATATTTTGCATTTGGCTGAAAAATTGCCACCCTATCTCATTTGGCTGAAATATCATCCCCCATTTAAATTCTCGCTTTGGCTGAAACATCGCTACCCTTGCATTCATTCGGCTGAAATATTGCCACCTTCTCATGAGCTGAAATATCGCCAGCTTATTCAGAGGCGTCATTGTTCAGAGGCACTATCCTCATAGCCCGAGAACACCATTTCATGGCCTGCGAATCTTAACTTTTATGCTCTTCATAGCCTAGGGCGTCATAGTTTGAGGACGTCATCCTAATCGTTCGAAGACAACATTTATGGTCCAATGGGAACTCGCATCACTTTTAAATTATGCAATACATATGCACATCATTCATTTGCAGGTACACCGGCTGGCACGGCCACCTCAGTAGGAGTGGTCCCGTTCCAGTTTTCTGCAGCCCGACTCATCTCCCAACCCTTGACAAGTTTCAAACCCCGTTGCGTCCGCCTTTTCCAAATTTTCATTGGCATATCCCACCAAAGGTTCCTGAACTACATACGGCCTGATTCTTGTAAAACCGGGGATACGTAGGCAGCTCATAAGCCATAGCGCGGTCAAAATTCTCTTACAGTGGCCGTCTTCGGTCAAAATCGGCCATCTTTCTTTACCCGACAACTCTTTCATCCTTCTCGGGTAAAAAGGAAAAGTTGTTGATACCCAATTTTTCTCCATGTATTTCTATTCTCAAAATTATTCCCAAAAAAGCATGTATATGCATATATATATGCATCCATAAAGTTCCTGGTACTTCTCTACATTTTTTAAGGATTTTAAAATTAATTTATGATTTATTTTGTAATATAAAATCCAATATTTAGTCCCAAATATTATTGTTTTGATAAGTAATCTTTTTTAGTCTCTCATTCATATAAAAAATATAATTTATATAATTTTTATATAATTTTTCAAGTGCATTAGGTATTTCTAAACTAAAATTGCGATTTTAGCCTATTTCTCGATTTAATAAGTATTTTAACCATAAAATCGTTCCTCATATTATTAATTGATACTCATACATATATTATTAACTCAGTATATTAATTGGATTTTTATAACGACATTGGCCATTTCATAAAATTCAAATTGGGAAAATCACTATTTAAAATGTAGCCCCTATTTATTTCAATTGTAACCCCACTACAACCCCAATTCAACCCCCCAATTACACAACCCAATTTTTGAATTTCCTGACTCTAACCCGTCCAAAATTAACCTTCCCCACTCACCCTTTTAAATCGTGGCCGTTGATCACTCAGATAACCGGTCCACGTTGAACCTGCCTTAATTATACCCAAACACCCCCAAACCATAATCATTCTCACAATCTCAGCCGCCCTTGTATCCCCGTTACCCCAAATTCTCTCAAGCCCCTTCTGAGCCATAGCCTTCTCCGGCTCTATTTCAACGGCGATTATGGCTTCCCAAGCCTTAAAACATCTATATTTTCCTACTCCTACCTCCCATGGCTCTTGGGTTCAAAGATTGGAACCCTATATCGAAGGTGATCGACTCAGAGGTCCTCCGATATGAGTTTTGTGGCCGTGCTCGGCCTTTCTCCAGCAAGCCTTGAGGCTGTGAGTCCTCTGCTGACTCCGAACTAGTTCGTTCCAGGCTTTCTCGCTATCTAGGGTGCTTTCTCTGAAACCCTAACTCTTTGTGCCTTTCCCTGAGTATTTATCTTTAAGATATCCTCTAGATCCTAGTGTTTTCTAAGATTTTCAATGTATTTCTCATATTTTTCTTTGCCGATTTGATTTTCAAACTTTTCGTCTTCTAAAAAATTAAGGTTTCTTTGATTACGCTGATTTCCTTGATTTCGTTGCTCTACAGTGTTTTCCTCTAGTTCTTATTTTTATTTCTGAGTACTTTCCACCTTGGCTCCTAGGTATTTCTTTACTATGTTATTTTCAGGGTTTCCGAGTTAATATGCTCATTGTGTTCTCTGTTCTTCATTGTGTTCATCTTCATCTATGTTCTTCTTTATACTCTATATGTTAAGCTTTAGGGGGTCTTTTCATTTCTCTCTGCGTGATTGCTTGCTACATGTTTAAACCCTAGCCGCCTCTCATTTCTTACTTGAGAGCTTCTGCTCCATGATTGTTCTACTAATTCCAGTCTTGCATGTTCGAATTTGTGCATCTCTTTATATAGTCCTATTTTCCTCCTTTTTGATAACCCTAATTTTGGGAAATTGATTTCTTATGAATTCATTTGATTCTCTAACTTGTACCCGCTCTTTGACTAAGTTCAAAATTCAATTAGTATCTCAATTCCTTGATTCTCTATATGATTGACGTACCTTATGTGTTAAACCGTGTGCATTTCAAACCTCTTTACGTAATTGTCGTGTATTTTTATGACTTGTTCTTGATTTTCTTTCCAAAAATAAACTGGTGTTTATTTACCTCAAGTACGGTTCCTTAATTAGAGGAAACCCTTTCCCTAATTGATTGTTATTGACACTGAGATTATTTTCTTGCCTTAGTACCTGCTTATTTTCAAACTATAAATATCCTCCATCTCTTTTCACTTCAACACACACACATATACACGAACTACTCTAAGTTTAATCACCGAAAACTCTCTCTTCTATTATGGTCTTCTCTGTTACTTGCTCTGTTGCTGGAGTTAGCCGGCTGAAAGTCAACGCTAACTATAGGGATCCATATACCTTACTTGCTTTGTTATTCAAGTTTTCAACTGGTAGGTTTTTAATTTATACTATCAACCTCCAAACTACCTGTTTACTTTCCCATCTCCCTTGTCTGTTTATGATTTCAGTTAAAGTTCAGCATGCTTAACCGCCTTTTTACCCTTTCCCTTGTCTGCTTATGATTTTAGTTTAAGTTCAACATGCTTAACCGCCTTTTTGCCCTTTCCCTTGTCTGTTTATTGTTCCTTATTTTGGTTTATGTTCCTGTACACCCCTTTCCCCCTGAATCCCATTAAGTTAGTCATGTTCCTTCAAGTATTCATATGTGATACCCCCGTCCCCTAACCCCTGTTTGCATATGAGTGTATTGGTGACTAGGGTGGCACCTCATTGCCACTCTTAGTTTAGAACTAAGGTTGTTATCAGCCTATACTCAAAGTAATCGCATTCCCTATTCCCCATACTATGTGTTTGAGCCTTGACACATGCATGTTGGTGTCTGGATCACCATACAGGCCCTAGTCTAACTTGTATGCAAGTATGCTCTTGCTTGTTGAACCATGTAAGAGGTTAGGGGTGTACCAGTCTCACTTCATAGCTAGGTATGACCACCTCTCGCATTGGTTTTCCTCTAATTCCTCACTTTTACACTTATTCCTAGTTCTTTAAGTCCTACCCCCCTTTGGTATGCCATGCTTAGGGACCCTGGAGTTTCCTCTGAACTTGAATGCCTTAGGGCTGGTACTTCCACACTTGCACTACTCCAATTGCTTAGAGAGTAAGCATTGCCTGGGTTTCCATGAAAGCCTTTGAAACTTTGTAACACTCTAAAGAGAAAGCCTCGGTTTTGGGAGCCCGAATTTGGTAAAAGTCATATGTTGGACATTAATGTTGCTTTGCG
This sequence comes from Nicotiana benthamiana, assembly GCA_034376525.1. Taxonomy (NCBI): domain Eukaryota; kingdom Viridiplantae; phylum Streptophyta; class Magnoliopsida; order Solanales; family Solanaceae; genus Nicotiana; species Nicotiana benthamiana. Next base: position 16,858,292 of record CM067331.1, on the reverse strand, counting down.
CTTCTTCGGGCCTATTGTAACTATTGATGTATTTATTTTATTTCTTTCAATGTTTTTCTGTCAAGATTTTGAAAGTAATTTGTATAAAAGAACTCGAGAATATATTGAAAGGGGATATGGTAGGGGTTTACTTTATTAATTAATGGTAGAAATCATGCCTATTGGTTTACTTTATCGCAATCTTATGTAGAAAGCATGTCTATAGGCTCTCCATGGTGCATTTCACTATAGATACCATGTCTACAAGTCTTTCAATACCGCATATCATAATAGATACCATGTCTATAAGGCTTTACAATGCTGCATCAATCCATGATAGAAACCATGACGATAGGGTTTGCATTATCACATCTCATATAGAAACGATGCCTACAAGTTTCAATGTCATATATCATATAGAAACCATGCCTATAAGCTTTCATTGTTGCATCTCGTATAGAAAGCATGCCTATTGGATCTCAATGTTGCATCTCGCCTAGAAAACATGAATATAGGAATTGTATAAATTCTAGGAGAACAGTAGGCCATCTAAACGTAAAATCATTAACATAAAAGGTCAGTGTGTATATTATGTCCCAAACTCGCCTAGTATGTTTAAAACGTGTTAATGCAATTCGTCCCAAGTCTGTCTATTTTCAAAATCGGGCCCAGATCTGCCCTTTTTTCGCTCTTCTGAACCTATAATGCCTTTTTCAAATGCCAAACCTGCAGTTTTAAATTACTTTGCTTGCATGAGTTTACTCTTTAATGTGCTTTTGAAAACTTTCTTCTTGCATACTTTTTGTTCAAACAATGCGGCTAATCTGTAAGCCATTTTTAAATATATTTGTAACTTCAATTCTCTTTTCAACAGGCTTATTTCTGAAAAATAACTTTTTCCTCTAAGACTAATTGGTTTTAAAACCTGTCAATTCCTAAAAACGGGCCCGGGGAGCTCGAAGCAGATTTTCTATCCAAATTTTACGTGTTAAACTAATCTGTCCTCTCTTTTAACTCTTCTAAAGACCAAATCAGTATTTGAAGTCATGCTAGACTAATTACTGTTGTGTTGCAGGGTTTTATCTGAGCCTTTGAATGTCTTATTTGAATACCTCTTAGATGCTATTTGTTTTGATTGTCGTTCTAGTATTTTTAACTTTGAAAACTCCATATATATCCTATCTTTCTCTCCCCCCTCTTAGGATTAGAAGTCCTAATACCCCAAGACTAACATGTTGGGACGGGTATTAGCATGCAATAAGTAAACGATACCAATGTGTTTCAATACCTTAACGGGGAGGGAAGGGTAGAATATGGAGATGATGACCAGTGAGCTAATGCCATATGCGTCCCCTCTTTGAGGAGTGTGTGCGGGGTATTGTATCGATGTGATCCATATTATAGTAAAACCTAGGACCCCCTTTCCTTTTCTTCCTTTATTTAAAAGTTTTTCTAAAGTAATGCTTTCTTTTCAAATCCATTCTCACTTCTACTTTATTTAACTTATGCCTTTCCTTTTTTTAAAAAAAATTCCTAAGTTGTCCAAATGTTTATATGTGAATCTTATCTGTTTACTTGCTTCATCTCTTCATAAAGTCACATTAGCATGGCCGGGAACTACACTAGTAGATCTTGAGGGGTGCCTAACACCTTCCTCTCGAGATAATCTCAAGCCCTTACCCGAACTCAGGTTTTCTTTCAAAATACTCCTCTCATCTTTAAAAGTGTCCTAATGCGCTATAATCATTAGGCGGCGACTCTTCAAATTCCATAACCCAATTCCCAAACGGGAATGAGAGTTGTTTTGCCCATAATGTCGTAAAATCCGATTTTGCTTTTGAAAACGGAGTTGTCGACACTCCCAGTAGAGTTATATCCTTTCTAAAAGCTCATCATATGGTTGAGAAGGGGTGCGCCGCGTATTTAGCCCATGTGAGAGATGTCGGTGCTGATACCCCTTCTGTTGACTCTGTTTCAGTTGTACAGGATTTCCCTAATGTGTTCCCAGCTAATCTTCTGGGTATTCCACCCGATCGGGACATTGATTTTGGTATTGATTTGTTACGGGGCACTCAGCCCATATCAATTTTGCCTTACCGTATGGCTCCTCTTGAGTTGAAGAAGTTGAAGGATCAGTTACAAGAATTGCTTGATAAGGGTTTTATTCGACCCAGTGTTTCACCATGGGCTTCTCCTGTCTTATTTGTGAAGAAAAAGGATGGTTCTATGCACATGTGTATCGATTATCGTCAGTTAAACAAAGTTACAGTGAAGAACCGATATTCTTTGCCTCGTATTGATGATCTATTTTACCGGCTTCAGGGGTGCACATGTGTTTTCTAAGATTGATTTGCACCAAGGTTACCACCAGCTAAAGATTCAGGATCCGCATATCCCGAAGACTGCTTTCAGGACTCGGTATGGTCAATACGAGTTCCTTGTCATGTCATTTGGGCTGACCAACACCCCAGCAGCTTTTATGCGTTTGATGCATAGTGTATTAAGGCCCTATCTCGACTCGTTTGTCATTGTTTTCATAGATGATATTCTTCTATTGCGGCCCCAATGACTAGATTGACCCAGAAGGGGGCTCCTTTTCAGTGGTCAGACGAGTGAGAGGCGAGCTTCCAAAAGCTCAAGATGGCTTTGACTTCAGCCATATTCTGATTTTGCCAACTTGTTCGGGGTCCTATATTCTATATTGTGATGCCTCACGAGTTGGACTTGGAGCGGTGTTGATGTAAGACGGTAGGGTGATTGCCTACGCGTCCAAACAGTTGAAGGTGCATGAGAAGAACTATCCTATCCATGACCTTGAGTTAGCTACTAACGTTCATGCCTTGAAAATCTGGCGCCATTATTTGTACGGCATGCCTTGTAAGATTTACACAGATCATCAGAGTTTGCAACACTTGTTCAAGCAAAAGGATCTGAACTTGCACCAGAGGAGATGGTTGGAGCTACTGAAGGATTATGATATTACTATTCTATACCACCCGAGCAAGGCCAATGTGGTAGCCGATGCCTTGAATCACTGAACGGAGAGCTTGGGGAGTTTGGCATATTTACCAGCTTCAAAAAGACGTATGGCGATAGATGTTCAGGCTCTAGCCAGCCAGTTCGTGATATTGGACCTTTCGGAGCCCAATCGGGTTCTAGCCTGTGTGGTTTCTCGGTCTTCATTGTTTGATCGCATCAGGAAGCGGAAATATGATGACCCTCATTTGCGTATCCTTAGGGACACAGTTAACAATGGAGATTCTAAGGATGTGACTATTGGAGATGACGGGTATTGAGGATGTAGGGGCGGATCTGTGTGCCCGATGTTGATGATATTCGGGAGTTGATATTGACTGAGGCCCATAGCTCGTGGTACTTCATCCATCCGGGTGCCGCGAAGATGCATCAGGATCTGAGGGAGCATTACTGTTGGAGGAGGATGAAGAAGGATATAGTAGAGTTTATTGTTATATGCCTCAACTGTCAGCAAGTAAAGGTTGAGCACCAAAGACCGGGAGGGTTACTCCAGCATATGGAGATTCCAGAGTGGAATGAGAGAATATCACTATGTATTTTGTGACTAGCCTCCCTCTGACGGCGAGAAAATTTGATTCTATTTGGGTTGTTGTGGATCGGTTGACCAAGTCCACTCATTTCATTCCAGTGTGTACTTCTTACTCAGTGGAGCAGTTAGCAGGGATTTATATCAGGGTGATTGTCCGTCTACACGGCATTGCAGTTTCTATCATCTCAGACATGGGTTCAGTGTTTACATCACGATGATGGAGAGCCGTCCAGCATGAGTTGGGTACCCAGGTAACCATGAGTACAACTTTTCACCCTTAGACAGACAGACAGTCCGAGCGCACTATTCAGATTCTTGAGGATATGCTCCGTGCGTACGGGATTGAGTTTATAAGGTCTTGGGATCAGTTCTTTAAATTGGCTGAGTTTACATACAACAACACTTATCATTCCAGTATTCAGATGGCGCCTTATGAGGCAGTATATGGTAGGAGATACAGATCCCCGGTAGGTTGAATCGAGATGGCCGAGGTCAGGCTATTGGGCACCGATTTGGTTCAGGATGCAGTTAAACATGTTAAGATGATTCAGGATAGACCACGTGTGGCCCAGTCCAAACAGAAGAGTTATGCGAAAGGTTCGTGATGTTTCCTTTATGGTTGGTGAGAGGGTTTTTCTTCGGGTCTCGCTTATGAAAGGCGTCATGAGGTTTGGAAAGAAAAGGAAGTTGAGCCCGAGGTTCATTGGGCCATTTGAGATTTTGAGGCAGATTGGGAAGGTTGTTTATGAGCTTGCTTTATCTCCCAGTTTGGCCGGGGTTCATCCGGTATTTCACGTTTCGATGCTTCAGAGGTATCACGGTGACCCGTCTCATGTGTTGGAGTTCACTTCAGTGCAGTTGGAAAATGACTTGTCCTATGTTGAGGAGCCAGTGGTAATATTGCATAGGCAGGTTTGAATGCTCATGTCAAAGGATATAGCTTCAGTAAAGGTTCAATGGCGGGGTCAGCCGGCCAAGGAGGTGACTTGGGAGAATCAGCGGGATATGCGCAGCCGATACCCCCCATCTTTTTGCTACATTAGATATGTTCTCTATGCTCGTTCGAGGACGAACGAATGTTTAAGTGTAGGAGGATGTGACAACCCGACCGGTCGTCTTTGGAATTTCCCGTTCCCCATGAACTGCTTCCTCTAAGTTCATTTCTTCTATTTTAGTTTTCGGGGATGTTCAGTAATAGTATTCGGAAATTTTTAGGACACTTAGTCCCTAAATGAGAGCTTATGTGTTGAAAAATGGTCCATAATCAGAATAGTATCAAGAAAATCTCGGAATGGAAATCCGATGGTTCCATTAGCTCTGTTAGGTGATTTCGAGGTGGGGAGCGTGCTCGGAATGTATTTTGGATGTCCGTCGCTCATTTAATCTAGAAATACCGAAAATTAGAATTTTGAAGTTTCCGCTCCGATGGTGAATTTTTGATCCAAGGGTCGGAATGGGATTCCTTAAGTATCATTTGGGACATGCGTGCAAAATTTCAGGTCAATCTGACTTGTTTTTGTTAGGTTTTGAATCGAAATAGAGTTTAGTAATGTTTTGGAAATTTTAAGTTCAAATCGTTGATTAAATTGCATTTCTGGCGTTGTTTTAGGTGATTTAAGGATTGGTACAAGTATGAGTGACGTTAAGGGATAGGTTCGTAGGTTTGATTAAGGTCCCGGGGTCCTCGGGTGTGTTTCGGATGCTCGACAGGTTAGTTTTGGGAGTTAGAATGTATTTAAAGTTGTTACTTCTATTGTTTCCGCTTCTGGTTCTTGGGGACCGTAAAAGCGGTACCACAAAAGAGGTACCGCAAAAGCGGATGGTCAATCGCAGGAGCAGAAGGGGGGCCATGAGGCCAGGAACCGTAGAAGCGGTCTTGGTTCCACAGAGGCGGACTCGCTTCTGCGAGTTGTGGACCGCAGAAGCGGAACCTTAGGGGATGAGTGAGGACCGCAGAAGTAATGGATTTTCCGCGAAAGCGGGATTCGCATCTGTGATGTAAGGTCCGCAGAAGCGGAAATTGCTATGTTAAGTGGAAGCCACAGAAGTGGCATTTTGACCGCAAAGGCGGGAGCGCAGAAGCTATCCCTGGATAGGCAAAAGCGGAAATCGTTGTTGTTAAGAGAAAATCCGAGGGTTTAATTTCATTAGTTGGAAAATCAAGTTTGAGCTCGGACCAAGGCGATTTTGAAAGGGATTTGAAGAAGAGAATACTGGGTAACGTTTCTATGATCCATTCTAGCTTTAATTCATCATTTAGTTGTTAAATTCATCTTTTAATTTCGAATTGAGGATAAAAAATGGATGAATAATGGGGTAGAGTTCTTAGACCTAACTTTGATGATTTGAAGGGCCATTTGACCTCCGATTTGGGAGGTTTTTACAAGGTTAGACTCATGAGAGTACGAGGTTTTTGAAAACGTGAAAATTATTTGATTCTGAGGCGTTTCCTTGAGGGGCATTTTGGTTATTTCACCTATTTTCACTCCTTATCTTTAATTTTAATAGTGTAATTAGTTTCCTTGGCCTCGCGGGGTATTACCGTCGTTTTGTAGAGGGGTTCTCGTCTAATACGGCCCCAATGACTAGATTTACCCAGAAGGGTGCTCCCTTTTAGTGGTCAGACGAGTGAGAGGCGAGCTTCCAAAAGCTCAAGACGCCTTTGACTTCAGCCCTATTCCGATTTTTCCTACTGGTTTGGGGTCCTATACACTCTATTGTGATGCCTCACGAGTTGGAATTGGAGCGGTGTTGATGCAGGATGGTAAGGTGATTGCCTACGCGCCCAGACAGTTGAAGGTGCAAGAGAAGAACTATCCTATCCATGACCTTGAGTTAGCTACTAATGTTCACGCCTTGAAAATATAGCGCCATTATTTGTACGGCATGCCTTGTAAGATTTACACAGAACATCAGAGTTTGCAATACTTGTTCAAGCAAAAGGATCTGAACTTGCACCAGAGGAGATGGTTGGAGCTACTGAAGGATTATGATATCACTTTTCTTTACCACCCGGGCAAGGTCAATGTGGTAGCCTATGACTTGAGTCGCTGAACGGAGAGTTTGGGGTGTTTGGAATATTTACCAGCTTCAAAGAGACCTATGGTGGTGGATGTTCAGGCTCTAGCCAGTCAGTTCGTGGGATTGGTCCTTTCAGAGCCCAGTCAGGTTCTAGCCTGTGTGGTTTCTCGGTCTTTATTGTTTGATCGCATTAGGAAGCGGCAGTATGATGACCCTCATTCGCTTGTCCTCAGGGACACAGTTCAGCATGGAGATGCTAAGGATGTGACTATTGGAGATGACGGGCTATTGAGGATGCAAGGGCGGGTTTGTGTGCCCGGTGTTGATGATATTCGTGAGTTGATATTGACTGAGGCCCATAGCTCGTGGTACTCCATCCATCCGGGTGCCGCGAGGATGTATCAGGATCTGAGACGGCATTACTGGTGGAGGAGGATGAAGAAGGACATAGGAGAGTTTGTAGCTAGATGCCTTAACTGCCAGCAAGTAAAGGCTGAGCACTAGAGACCGGGAGGGTTACTCCAGCAGATGGATATTCCGGAGTGGAAATGAGAGAATATCACTATGGATTTTGTGATTGGCCTCTGTATGATGGCGAGAAAATTTGATTCTATTTGGTTGTTGTGGATCAGTTGACCAAGTCCACTCATTTCATTCCAGTGTGTACTTCTTACTCAGTGGAGCAGTTAGCAGGGATTTATATCAGGGAGATTGTCCGTCTGCACGACATTCCAGCTTCTATCATCTCAGACGTGGGTTCAGTGTTTACATCATGGTTATGGAGAGCCGTCCAGCACGACTTGGGTACCCGGGTGACCATCAGTACAGCTTTTCACCCTCAGACAGACAGACAGTCCGAGCGTACTATTCAGATTCTTGAGGATATGCTTTGTGCATGCGCGATTGAGTTTACAGGGTCTTGGGATCCATTCTTGCCATTGGCTGAGTTTGCATACAACAACACTTATCCGTTCAATATTCAGATGGCGCCTTATGAGCCCTTATATGGTAGGAGATACATATCCCCGGTAGGTTAGTTCGAGCGGGGCGAGGTCAGGCTATTAGGCACCGATTTGGTTCAGGAAGCGATTAAAAAGGTTAAGGTGATTTAGGATAGACCCCGTGCGGCCTAGTCCAAATAGAAGTGTTATGCGGGCCGGAAGGTTCGTGATGTTTCCTTTATGGTTGGTGAGCGAGTTTTTCTTAAGGTCTTGCTTATAAAAGGCATCATGAGGTTTGGAAAGAAAGGGAAGTTGAGCCCGAGGTTCACTGGGCCATTTGAGATTTTGAGGCAGATTGGGAAGGTTGCATATGATCTTGCGTTTTCTCCTAGTTTGGCCGGGGTTCATCCAGTATTTCATGATTCGATGCTTCGGAGGTATCACGGTGACCCGTCTCACTAGTTGAAGTTCACTTTAGTGCAGTTGGACAATGACTTGTCCTATGTTGAGGAGCAAGTGGCAATATTGCATAGGCATGTTCGAAAGCTCAGGTCAAAGGATATAGCTTCATTAAATGTTCAATGGCGGGGTCAGCCGGCCAAGGAGGCTACTTGGGAGACTGAGCGGGATATGCGCAGCCAATACACTCATCTTTTTGCTACTTCAGTTATGTTCTCTATGCTCGTTCGAGGACGAACAAATGTTTAAGTGTAGGAGGATGTGACAACCTGGCCGGTCGTCTTTGGAATTTATGCCCCGTTCCCCATTAAATGCTTCCTCTAAGTTCATTTCTTTATATTTTGGTTTGCCGGGATGTTCAGTAACAGTATTCAGAGTTTTTTAGGACACTTAGTCCCTAAATGAGAGCTTAAGTGTTGAAAAATGGTCCATAATCAGAATAGTATCAAGACAATCTCGGAATGGAAATCTGATGGTTCTGTTAGCTCGTTTAGATGATTTTGAGGTTGGGAGCATGCTCGGAATATATTTTGGATGTCCGTAGCTCATTTGAGATAGAAATACCGAAAGTTAGAATTTTGAAGTTTCTGGTCCGATGGTGAACTTTTTATCTGAGGGTCGGATCGGGATTCCGGAGGATTCTATAACACCTTCATGTCATCTTGGATGTGCGTGCAAAATTTCAGGTCAACATGACTTGTTTCGGTTTGGTTTTGAATCGAAAGCGAGTTTAGTTATGTCTTGAAAATTTTAAGTTCAAATCATTGATTAAATTGCATCTCTGGCGTTGGTTTAGGTGATTTATGGATTGGTAAAAGTTTGAGTGATGTTAAGGGATAGGTTCGTAGGTTTGGTTGAGGTCCCAGGGGCCTCGGGTGTGTTTCAGATGCTCGACGGGTTAGTTTTGGGAGTTAGAATGTATTTAAAGTTGTTGCTTCTATTGTTTCCGCTTCTGCTGCTTGGGGACCGCAAAAGCGGTACCGCAAAAGTGGATGGGCAATCGCAGGGGAGGAAGGGGGGCCATGAGGCCAGGAACCGTAGAAGCGGTCTTGGTTTCGCAAAGGCGGACTCGCTTCTGCGAGTGGTGGACCGCAGAAGCGGAACCTGAGGGGATGAGTGAGGACCGCAGAAGCAGTGGATTTTTCGCGAAAGCGGGATTCGCTTCCGTGATGATAGGTCTGCAGAAGCGGAAATTGGTATGTTAAGTGGGAGCCGTAGAAGTGGCATTTTGACCGCAAAATCAGGACCGGTGAAGCAATCCCTGGATCCGCAAAAGCGGAAATCACTATGTGTTATGAGAAAATCCGAGGGTTTAATTTAATAAGTTGAAAAAATCAAGTTTGAGCTCGGACCAAGGCGACTTTTAGAGAGATTTAAAGAGGAGATTACTGGGTAAGTTTCTATTATCCTTTCTAGCTTTAATGCATCATTTAGTAGTGAAATTCATCTTTTAAATTCGAATTAAGAATCAAAAATGGATGAAATGTGGGTTAGAGTTCTTAGACCTAACTTTGATGATTTGAAGGGCCATTTGACCTCCAATTTGGGATAATTTTATATTGTTAGACTCCTGAGAGTATGAGGTTTTTGAAAACATGAAAATTATTTGATTCCTAGGCGTTGGCCTGAGGGGCGTTTTGGTCATTTCACATATTTTCACGCCATAGCTTTAATTTTATCACTGTTATTAGATACTTGAGATTATATTTACAATGTGTAATTGGTTTGAATATATTTGGGCCACACGGAGTCGAATACTCGTGGAAAAGGCATCGTTTCTTAGCAGTTGTGTGCCAATTCGAGGTAAGTGGCTTGCCTAACTTTATGTGGGGGACCTCTCCCCTTAGGATTTATGGACTGTTGTTTAAAATGCCTTGTGAGCAAGGCGACAGGCGCGTACTTGTGCTAGTTGTTTAAAATTCACCTTACTCGACTTATTTAGACTGTGTTTCTTCACGTACTTAGCTGTTAAAAATGCAATTCACTTGTTTTAGCTTAGGGAAAGCATGTTAGTAACTTATTTGCTCTACTTGGCTGACTTGCAATATCTGTCTTCTTGCGAGCATGCTAGACTCTAGACTTTTACCCGTTACTTGTACTTAGCTTCCTCCCATTAGTATTGATTTGTTGTGATGTGTTTATTTGATGTGCTCGACTACGGGTTCAATTCCCGGGAGATCCTCTGTTATTGGTACGTTAGAGTACGGGTTCGATTGCAAAGAGATCCTCTGTTATTGGTATGACAGAATACGTGTTCAATTCCCGGGATATCCTCTGATATTGACATGACGGACTACAGGTTCAATTCTCGGGATATCCTCTGTTATTTGTATGACGGAGTACGGGTTCGATTCCCAGGAGATCCTCTGATAGTGATATGACGGACTGCGGGTTCAATTCTCGGAGATCCTTTGTTATTGGCATGATGGACTGCGGGTTCAATTCCCGGAGATCCTATGTTATTTGTATGAAGGACTGCGAGTTCAATTCCCGAAGATCCCCTGTTATTGATATGATGGACTATGGGTTCGATTCCCGAGAGATCCTCTGATATTTATATGATGGACTGATGTGGTATCGATTACCAGAGGTCCTTTGTTATTGGCATGATGGACTGCGAGTTTAATTCCCGGAGATCCTCTGTTATTTGTATGAAGGACTGCCGGTTCAATTCCTGGAGATCCCCTGTTACTGATATGATGTACTACGGGTTCTATTCTCGGGAGATCCATAAATATTGGTATAAGTGGACTGCGGGTTAAATTCCCGGAGCTCCATGTGGCATCCTGACTTAAGAGTGATTTTCTTGTGTTCGTAGATTGTAATTGAGGCCCGTTCTGTTTTTACTTACTATCTTGCTAGATATTCGAGATTTACTATGTTTTCTTTCCACCACCCTATTTTGTTGAGCGATTTGAGGGCAAGAATTCTGACATACAATACCTTTTTCAGCAAAAATATTGACATCTAGACAAGCTGGACCCTAATTCTAGAGCATCATCACTCCTAACAGTTTGGAATTTAGTGTGGAATTGAGTTTTAACCATGGCAATAATGGCCTTTAGAATGTCAAAAGCATTGCTTTTGGCTCCTAAAAGGTGAGTCCAAGTAGCTCTAGTATGACCATCAATAATGGTAAAAAAATATTTGGAACCAAAATATGTAGTGGTGTAATAAGGTCCCAGGTGTCAATTTGAAGTAATTGGAATGGTGTGGTTGACTGTATAGAACTATCTGGGAAAATAATTTGGTTTCATTAGCCAAGGGACAAATGGGGTAAATAAAAGACTGTTTAGATAAAAATTTGGTTCCAAGATTAGGCTTGTGCTTCATTTAAGAAAAAGGTAGATTCCCTAGTCTATAATGCCAAAAAATATTATTTTTATTCACTTTATTCATAGGTAAAAGACAAACTTCTACTATTACCAGGAACACTAGAACATTTATTAAAAAACAATAGTTGGAACATTGCAAGGATAAACAAAAGGTAAAGATGAATCAGAAAATAGAGACCTTGAAACCATTGGGAGTTGAACCAGCTTGTACAATCCACTGTCAGGTCTAACAAGTACCACTGGCTTCTTCAGAGAAGGGCCCAAAAAAGTACAGCCAGTATCGGTAAACTGAACCATGTGACCAGGTTTAGCAACAAGATTGTATACAAAAATAAGATTGTATTTAAAACTAGGAATATAAAACACATTGTGAAGAATGAGATCAGGAAATAAAGATAAAGAACCTACATTGGGAACTTTAACTTTTTAACCATTTGGAAGAGATACTAGGTAAGGAACATATAATTTTTATATGTTGAAAAGAAGAGATTTATCATATGTCATGTGATCTGAGGCTCCAGAATCTATAATAAAAATAGCATGTCTATTTTAGTAAGCAAGCAAGTTCTAACTGAACAATTCTCAGGTAGAAGCATACCGGCAAAATTGACAGATGCCATGAGTATAGGAGGAGAAGATGGAGTGGAAATAAGAGACTATTGTAGCAACATCATGAGTTGAGAATATTGATCATTAGTTAAACCAGGGATTGTAGAAGTTTGGGGAGACTCAGGTTGTCCAACAGTGCTACTATGAATCCCAACATGACCAGAATAATCACCCTCAACATGTGCAGTAGCTTTGCTAGGACCAGGTCCCTTAGTGAACATGAAATTGGGAGGGAAGCCATGCATTTTATAGCACTTTTCAATAGCATGCATGCCCTGGTTTCTTGCAATACTTGCAGATTAAAGATGACATTTGGGACTCTGAGTTAAACTTTGAAAGAGAATTTCGTGGTTTGGGAGAGTCAAAATTGACCTTGGATGGGAAACTTTGTTTTGAAACCCCCACATTAAAGGAGGCAGAATTGTTGTTGAATTGAGATGCAGAGGATACCTATCTCTGTTTCTCATCAACCAAAAGAGTATTGTACATAGTGTTCATTGAGGGCAAGGGCTTCATCATGAATATGTTGCTCCTTACTTGAAGATAAGTCTCATTGAGTCACATCAAGAACTGATAAACTCTTTATTCTTCCTCAGCTTATTACCCCCCCCCCCCCCCACAGGTACAAACAAACAAATGATTGACAGAAATGAAAAATATCTCATCCCAAAGTTGTTTTATGGTATTTAAGTAAGATGCTATATCTGGTGAACCTTGAGATATGTGTGACAGTTTCTTCTTAAGTTCAAATAATCTAGCTCCATTAGCCTTTTCATATCTCTCCTCAAGTTCACTGCAAATGTCTTTGGCTAAATCAGGATACTCAATACTATGAGATATTTCTTTGGAAAGGGAGTTTGTCAACTAGTAGATGACCAAATCATTGCATCTCTGCCATTGCCTTGCCAATGGAGACTCAGCAGGTGGCTTGACATATGAACTACTGATGAAATCAAATTTATTACGAATAGATAAAGCTATTAGGATAGTCCGGCGCCAACTAGAATAACTAGATCCATCAGAAGGAACAGAAACTAGACAAGCACCAAAAACATTAGAGAGATGAACATAAAGTGGGTGACATGGATGAGTGTAATCATCCAGATGAAAAAAAATACAGGATGAAGTCCCTATAGCATCGACTGGAGTCTCAAAATTATTTGTCATATTAACAACTAATCACAACAGCAACAAAAAAAAAGCTGGACCAAACTACCAACAATACTCGAATTCAGGACTTGAAAATTCTAAAACAAATAAAATTGTACATGCAAAACAAAAAAATAATTGCAACGAGCTAACAAAGAGCTAGGGAGATAAGAAAATATTACCAAAAGAACCGTTCACTACCAGAAGGGGATGACCTTGACAAAAAATGAAGAAGCAGACATAAAGTTTGGAGAAGATGAGCTGATATACAATCCAAATAAAAAGATCACAATGGAAAATTGAAAGAAGAACTCCTTTTCATCAACAATTTCTTCTTTGCAAAAACCTAGATTTCGATCTCTGATGAACAACAGAATTAAAATGATATTTGGCAGAGAAAACCTCACCAATATCATCGCACATGGATGCAAGAACAGATCTTAAACGTCATGGCTCTAATACGATGTTAGATTCAGAGATCGAAGAGAAAATGGAAGACACCCAGTTAGGGTTCTATGATATGAAGAGATAGAAAACATATGATTTTTTATTATTCAATTAATTTACAAAATAAATCGGTTTTTGTTATATATTGTAGTCTCAGAAGTTGGGCCTATACGTAGGACATGTAAACCCAAATACAATAATGGAATTTTTACCTCCTATAGCAAAGGTTAACACCTTTGTTATTTAAAAAAAATATTATTTTGAAAAATTACTTTCTATAGATACCTTTTTAAGGTTTGTAGTAAAATATTTAATTTTGGTTACCTCCTAGCCCTAGGCCACTAAATGCGCTAATCAGTTACACTATTTTCTCTGACGACCCGGCCTTTCGTCTTTGGAATTTATGCCCCGTTCCCCCATTAACTGCTTCCCCTAAGTTCATTTATACTATTTTTGTTTGTCAGGATGTTCGGTAATAGAATTCGGAGTGTTTTGGGACACTTAGTCCCTAAATGAGAGGTTAAGTGTTGGAAAATGGTCCGTAATTAGAACAGTGTCAAGACGACCTCAAAAAGGAAATCTGAGGGTTCCGTTAGCTTTGTTAGGTGATCTCGGAGTTGGGAGCATGTTCAAAATGTCTTTTGGATGTCCGTAGCTCATTTAGGCTAGAAATGCCAAAAGTTAGAATTTTGATGTTTCAGGTCTGATAGTGAATTCTTGATCCGCGGGTCGGAACGAGATTCCGGAAGTTGTTGTAGCACCATAATGTCAGTTGGGATGTGCATGCAACATTTCAGGTCAATCGAACGTGTTTTGGTTAGGTTTTGAATCGAAAGTGAGTTTGGTAAAGTTTTGAAATTTTAAGTTCAAATCATTGATTAAATTTTGTTTCCGACATTGTTTTAGGTGATTTAAGGATTGGTACAAGTTTGAATGATGTTAAGGGATATGTTCGTAGGTTTGGTTAAGGTCCCAGGGGCCTCGGGTGTGTTTCGAATGCTTGACGGGTTAGCTTTGAGAGTTTAGAAGGTATTTAAAGTTGCTGCTTCTGCGGCTTAGGGACCGCAAAAGCGGATGGGCAATCGCAAGAGCGGAAAGGGGTCCATGAGGCCAGGAACCGCAGAACCGGTCTTGGTTCTGCAGAGGCGGACTCGCTTCTGTGAGTGGTGGACCGCAGAAGCGGAACCTGAGGGGATGAGTGAGGACAGCAAAAGCGGTGGATTTTCCGCGAAAGCGGGATTCGCTTCCGCGATGTAAGGTCCGCAGAAGTGAAAATTGGTAGGTTAAGTGGGAGCCGCAGAAGAGGCATTTTGACCGCAAAGGCGGGACCGTAGAAGCAGTCCCTGGATCTGCAAAAGCGAAAATCGCTGTGTGCTAAGAGAAAATCCGAGGGTTTAATTTCATAAGTTGAAAAATCATGTTTGAGCTCGGACCAAGGCGATTTTGAGAGGGATTTGAAGAGGAGATTACTAGGTGACCTTTCTATGATCCATTCTAGCTTTAATCCATCATTTAGTTGTTAAATTCCTCTTTTAAATTCGAATTGAGGATAAAAAATGGATGAAAATTGAGGTAGAGTTCTTTGACCTAATTTGATGATTTGAAGGGGCATTTGAGCTCCGATTTGGGAGATCTTTATATGGTTAGACTCGTGAGAGTACGAAGTTTCTGAAAACCTGAAAAGTATTCGATTCTGAGGCGTTGGTTTGAGGGACATTGTGGTTATTTCACCTATTTTTGCACCATACTTTATTTTTAACAGTGCAATTAGTTACTTCCGATGTTATTTACGATGTGTAATTGGTTTGAATAGATTTGGGCCACTCGGATTCAGATAATCATGGTAAGGGCGTTGTTTCTTAGCGGTTTTTGTACTTATTCGAGGTAAGTGGCTTGTCTAACTTTGTGTGTGGGACCTCTCCCCTTAGGATTTCAGATTTCTTGATTGTTGTTTAAAATGCCTTGTGCGCGAGGTGATTGGCACGTACTTGTGCTAGTTGTTGAAAATTCACCTTACTTGACTTATTTAGACAGTGTTTCTTCACATACTTAGTATTAAAAATGCAATTTCACTTGTTTTAGCTTAGGAAAAATATGTTAGTAACTTATTTTCTCTACTTGACTGACTTGCAATATCTGACTTCTAGTGAGCGTGCTAGACACTAGACTTTTACATGTTGCTTCTACTTAGCTTCCTCCTGTTTGTATTAATTTGTTGTGATGTGTTTATTTGATGTGCTGGATTACGGGTTCAATTTCTGGGAGATCCTCTGTTATTGGTATGCTGGACTACAGGTTTGATTTCCGAGAGATCCTCTAATTTTAGAATGACGGACTACGAGTTCAATTTCCGGGAGATCCTCTGATATTGACATGACTTACTACAGGTTCAATTTCCGAGAGATCCTCTGTATTTGTATGACGCACTACGGGTTCGATTCTCGGGAGATCCTCTATATTGATATGATGGACTGCGGGTTCAATTCCCGGAGATCCTTTGTTATTTGCATGATGAACTACGAGTTCAATTTCTGGGGACCCTCTGTTATTGGTATGAAGGACTGCGGGTTCAATTCCCGGAGATCCCTTGTTATTGATATGATGGACTACATGTTCGATTCATGGGAGATCCTCAGATTGGTATACGTGGACTTCGGGTTAAATTCCCGGAGCTCCATGTGGCATTCTGACTTAGAGTGATCTTTCTTGTGTTCGTAGATTATAGTTGTAGCCCGTTCTGTTTTTACTTACTGCCTTGCTAGATATTCGCGATTTACTTCATTATCTACTGTTTATTTATCTTACATTATTTCTTATGTTCATCTCAGTAGGGCCTCGACCTCCATCGTCACTACTCCACCGAGGTTAGGCTTGACACTTACTGAGTACCGTTGTAGTGTATTCATGCTACTCTTCTGCACACTTTTGTTGTGCAGATCCAAGTACTTCTTGTCGAGCGCGCTATCTTTGAGTTTAGAGCTTCACTTGGAGACTTGAGGTATGCATCTGCCGCGTCTGCAGAGCCGAAGGGTCTGCTTCCGTTCTACCTTTAGCTACCAGTTTCATTTATGTACTCACTTGTTGTAGACACTTCTGGATGTTAGAACCATATGTTATATTTTACTCTTAGCCCGTGTTACCCGTAGGTTATCGGGTGTTGGAGGTTTTACATTATTTGAGTCAAAGTGTATGTGCCAAGCGGGACCCTATACATTTGCTTATGTTATTCAGTATTATCTATCATTTTCGTAAAGATTGTTGAATTTCCGCAATGTGTCAGGCTTACCTAGTCACGAAGAATGGGTGCCGTCATAACAGGTTCACGATAGGTGAACTAGGATCGTGACATTTTCTTTCTCTCTCTATTTTGATACATCTCATCATCTTTTCCCATTCCATTAAAATTTTCGCTATCATCCTTCCATCGAATTTGTGCAAAGCCCACTTCAAAGCAAGTTTACTATCCTACAAGTCTTTCCCGACGACGGAATTGATAAACCAACATAGAATTGATTGATACACAACCTGACAGTTGATTTTGATTGATTGAGCCCACTTCAGAGTTGATTATTTACATCAACTGACATAGAATTGATAAACCAAAAAAGTCATGGAATTTCTCCTTCATCTTTGCTTGTGCAATTATATATATATATATATATATATATATATATATATATATATATATATATATAGATATATATATATATATATATATATAACAGTTCGTTAAGCATGATCTTACCAAAATATAGCTCCACAAACGCGACACGTTTTCACTATCGACTTCCGATGAACGTTGGATTCGTCGGAAATTAGGGTTGTTCTTGAATAACGACAATGGAGTTTGGGGCTCAGCAACTTAATTTTCTATTAATTTATTTCTATGTATTTCACTGTATTCATTGTTTTTTTTATTGTAATTCAATGCATTTCGTTATATTCATTGTCTTTTTTCCTATTGTATTTCAATGTATCCCGCTGTATTCTATGTATTTTATTGTATTTACTCTCTCGCTATACGCCATGAATGTATTCATATGTTTTTTGAATTAATATAATTTATGTATTCAAATGTATTATATAATTTCTCTGAAGATTGCCTTTTTTTGCGTATTTTTTAGTTGAGAATCTTTTTTATAAATGATGAAAATATAACTTTGTGTATTATAATTGAGTTTGTTGAGTTATACTAGAAGACTATTATGTTAATTGATTCGTTTTTCGTTCAAAAAATAGTGTAATTCCCCATTTCACGCCGTTAATACAGACGAATATAATAATCTATCCAGGTGTAATCTCATGTTTCACTCCATGAATACAGTCGAATACACTCGAATACAACAACTGATTAGCTGGATTTCATTGTTTCACGCCTATTTTTGCTATTATATTCATGAATATATAGTAACTTAAATACATCAAATATATCTTATAACCACAAACAAAATGTATCTATAATCTATAATATAGCTAATTATTACTAACTGATAGTGCTTTATAAAAAAATTTCTACAATAAATACAAAAATTGAGACCGAAATACTAAATACAACTTGAACTACCACGCATACTAGTTAATATCAAAGTCTAAGCTATTTTCTAAGCTACGAATCCAAACAATATCTTCAATATTTCTATGAAGAAAATAAAAGGATTTGCCGTATGATCGCAGAATAAACTAAACAAGAAGTAGGTAAATTATCAAAGCAAGGTAAAAAAGAGCATATATCGTCATTCCTTCTTATGGAAAACTAATCTTTGTCAGTACATATATTATCCACCGACAAAGATAGTCATCATTTATTCTTTCGAACCCCACAATATATATTAATCGTTTTGGCATAAACTAATGCCAAATTGTTTTTACTAGGTGTCCTTTTCAAGTTGTCTAGTTTAATAACAACCAATATTAGAAAACCAGAGAATAAAGACAAATATTTTTATTCCATATCTAGGAGCTTGAATCAAGAATACGATCCAAAATTTTACTAACAACCATGACAGTGACAACAGCTTATTAGCAAGAGCTTAGTTAATATCATGCTTATTATTAAATTCATGACCTAAACCTTAGTATAATATTTTTTCGAGAAATAATTGACCTCCATTATTGATCTTAAAGAGGTAATCTTAATGCTTTAAGTGGAAAAATTAGCCAGAAGTATTAGATATATAATTTCACTTATTTATTTATGAGGATTAGGGCAGATTTACATGGGGTGAAGCGGTGTCGCTTAGTAGAAAAATTTAACAAATTATATGTATAGAAATTATACCTGCACGGTAAAAGCGGTTTAAATACTTAAGTGTGATACCGTTTATAAAACAATCTACGTACACCACGAGTGAGGATAAACAGTAAAATTTTGCCCACATCTGTGTTGACGCAAAATTAAGAGATATATTAACGTAATATATCTATAATTTAACTATGGTTAAGTAACAAGGTGATTTGAATTTAATATAATGGGTGCAATATTTAAGCATTTTAGCTTTAAAATTATTATACTTTTCAAATTACGAAGTCAAATTTAATATTACTAAAATTTTGTTTCTTTATACATCAATTTAAATTTTTTGGTTAATACACTGGGTTTCAACCTGCAGCACAAAACTACATCCGTCGTTATGGTTAAGTTTTAGAAATGTATATAAAAATGATAGTTCACCCAAATATTTTTTACCGAGATAAACACATCAATAGTGAATTAGTTTGTAGTTCAAAACGTCACTAAATTTTTATTATTTCTTTTTTTTTTTTGTTTGGTTACAATTTATGACTGTTCTCGGAATAGTATAATTAGGTAATCGATTTGTGGATAACTATGCTGTCCATTTTCGTTTCATTACATATATTGTTTTTTCTTTGGGGGTATTTTAGAAGTTGAACATTTGCCATTATCGAGAACATGAACCTAATTTTGGATGGTTTTAGGGTTTGTCGATTCTATGTAGTGTATTTTAATGCTTGTAATATATACTACTTTTTGGAAATGTGATTAAGATGTAAGAAGAGAACAAGAAGAATCAAAACTGACATCTTTATTTTTGGTTAAGAGGACGAGATTTAGATTGTTAATTTTATAAAGAATAATGATATTAGTTATTGGATTCGACTTGCTAGTTGTCAATCCGTACACTATATTCTAATATTTCAGAGGATGATTCCTATAACCACAGCAATAATACCAAGAATAACAGTAAAATGTGGGATAGAACAGGTAGGCAAATTCCTTTCGTGAGATTTTTAAGTTGCAACATACTATATAGTAGTAGTATTTTGTCCCTTTCTTCTTCTCCTTCTTTACATTTTTATAGAATTTCAAGATTGTAATTCTTAGCCCATGTTTGGCCTTACATTTTTCCAAATTTAATTTGAAGTTTATTTTTAAAATTCATATTTGACCATAAATTTGACTCACATTTTGGCCAAAACCCAAATCTCAAATTCATCTAATAACCTAAATTTGGGCAAAATTATGAACATTGTATTTTTCCAAAATTTTCAATATTACCCCAAACTTTTATATTTTATAAAAAACCCACATTTATAAGTAATGACTTCCAGTTTCTCGCAATATAGTGAATGCTTCTTGTGTGGTTAAGGGATTTTCGTTGCATTGTGGAGAAGATGTTATATTCA
The DNA here is from genome assembly GCA_034376525.1 of Nicotiana benthamiana. NCBI lineage: Eukaryota > Viridiplantae > Streptophyta > Magnoliopsida > Solanales > Solanaceae > Nicotiana > Nicotiana benthamiana. The sequence goes on along the minus strand of CM067331.1, from coordinate 16,838,142 downwards.
TCTGGGATTTTTTGTGATGTTTGAAGGAAATTAGGTGATGAGAAGGCTAATAACATAGAAAACAATCTAATTTGCTTAAGGCAATATATGCAAAGTCACTTTGCAGGGATTGTCTTAAGGGGGTATACTTTCTGCAAATTTTTTTATGTAATGTTTTGGCATAGAACATATGCTATGAATGTCACTGGAGACGTGACTTACTGCTCTTGAGCAGTACTCAGCTTATGCCAATTTTCATGGCATCTTCTCCTTTGTATTGAGAAATATGGTTTGTTATAATGACAATGAATGTTATTGATGAAGGTTTTGTATATACAAGATAGCAAGTTTATTTGTTTGGCACTGTTAGATATTTTTTTATAGTTTTAAGAATTTGTAGGTATAAATTAGCCCCCATGTTTTATTAAATAAAAAGTGAAATATGTTATGAAATAACATATCCAAACACATTTTCATCTTCAAATCAAACTTCACCCAAATTAAATTTTTCAAAATAAATTTGAAAACTATGGTCAAACGCTAGCTTAATGTATAGACTCCCCAAGTACACTTGGATTTTGTGCCCTTTTCAAAGTTTCACTCTTATAACACATTTAGGCCCAAAAATTAAAAGAAAAGAATAAATATATTACACCATTTATCTTGAAATTTTGTTTTGGTTTCATCAAGGAGAAGATGAGAAAAATACATTGCTAGGCTTTCTTGAGTATTTTATATTCTATTTTTTCCTTTCTATTTTAATTAGTATGCTATAGATACTAGTATGGTAGGCCACAAATGGAAAGAATTTGTACCTAGTTTAAGATTTCTCCTTCACTAACACTACTAAAAAATAGCTGATTTGCAATTGAATATTTACGATCGAAATTATCAATCGCAAATTTATAACTGATTCAGTCGGAATATTCAAAAATAATATTTGCTATATATTTCTTATTTTTTGGCTCTAAATTGCGACTGGTTCGATCGTTCAATTGTGCGGAAAATATCGCAAATTTTTTTAACGTTTTGTGACTAAATCGGTGGTAAATATTAAAAATAAAAGTAAAATTAAATCAAAAATTGCGACCGATGTGGTCCAAATACGCAATAAAAACGAGATCAGACTAGTCAACAGTAGTTGCGACCGAATCGGTCGCAATTTGAAAATTCAAATTTTAAATTTCAAAATTTAGATTTCAAATTTCAAATTTCAGTTGCGACTGATTCGATCACTAATTGTTTTTTAATACATCCTAACCCGTTTTTTCTTCTTTATTCTTTCTTCTCCTACTTTTTTCCCTCTTCTCCCCTCTCAACTTGTGCCCCCAACCAGGTCTATTTGTCATTTTTATCCTCTAATCTAACCATATTAGGTATGATTTACCTCTATCTCACTCCTCCTCTCCTTCACCCTCTTCATCTCCCCCGTTCAGTCGGCCCCTATCCGCTCTCCCCCAATTATTTTTTTCTTAAGTTGTTTAACTCAATTTTGGTGATGGAATTCAGCATCTCATCCCTCTCCGGTGATAGTTCGGCAGCAGATTTGTTTATATTTTTAATTTTTTTCTGTAGTATAATATGTATATAGTATTATTAATAATTTAACTTGTTTAGATTAATTTGTTATTTTTATTCTTTATATCAATTCTTGTTTAATACTTATTTATATAAACTCTAGTTTATAATTCTTTTATAATAATGCGTTTTAATGTTTATATTGTTGTGTTTATTAAGTATACTTTATATATTTCAAAGTTGTTTATATCTATTTGTAGTAGATATTGGATTTTTGATTGCTACATTAGGTTTTTGGTTACTTGCTAGATGCTTGTTTGGCTGTTTTATTTGACAAGTGGTGTAATTAGAAATACAACACGTTTCTGCTTAAAATGCAAAGATTTATGACTGAATATGAGCATACTTCTCCAGGAATTATCCAGATTTGCGACTGATTCAGTCGCAATTGACTATTTCTAACAATTGTTTATTAATAGTTGCGACTGAATCAATCTCTACATTTGTGACTGATTCGGTGTTTGCATTTGTGGCTGATTCGGTTGCAAATCGCTTAATTTAAAATGTCCCCGTATTTTTCAGTTTGCGACTGAATCCGTCACAATGTTTCAACTGATTCAGTCGCAAACATATTGCGACGATGTATTTTCTGACCGACACATTTCAGTCCCAAATTGATCGAGAAAACATGATTTGCGACTGATTTGCGACTGATTTGACGGTCACAAATTTATTGTTTTTTAGTAGTGTAAATTTACAACTTGACTTTCTTTATATATCTTAATTAGTGATTTACCTCAAAGACTAGATGTAATGGTCAAGAGGTCAAGTATGTAGTAAACTCGCATGTACCAATATCATATCACACGTCTACAGTCCTTTGAGTCAAGTTTATTGTTCTCCAAAAATACCCTTGTCATTATTTATGGGTGGAAGGATTAACACACACTCTCTCTATCTATATATATGTATATCTAAAAAATAAATAACAACTGAATTTATACGCGGTTTTAAGGGTGTGTGATATAATTTGGTACAAATTAAGAAGACAAATTAATATTGAAATTGACGATAATAAGAATAAATGGAAACCACACAAATTGAACAGCCTTGGCCTTCGAGTTCGATCACCCTCGAACTAAGAAATGCCTCAACTTATATAAGAACATAATAATAAGATGATAAAAGCTAAAATTGACAGTATATTGCTTTGTGCAGCATGTTAAAATGTGGCTTACAAATGATCAAAACTCTTTTATATAGTAAGGGTGTCCTACTCATGATATAATTCTATACAAGGTAAAAACTCTCATAATTTGCTAATTAACCGGCTACTCCTTTATATGTACCGAGATTTTCGCTGTGATCTTCAACTAATCACAGATATTTCTGTCTTGTATTATTCGGCTCGGCATATTTTTCTCGATCTTATTTGGTCTCGATCTTGTTCGGTCCCGGGATCACGAGCTCAACAATGTAATTTCATGCCTCGGTTCGATATAAACCGAGATCGAGCTTTAGTCTGTCACGTTTCAGTACCGATTGGTCACACAATAGACGAATCTAATTTCAACCGCATACAGATAGTCCCCTCATTTTTCGGAGAAAAGATGACGAGAAACAATATGAACTTTTGTTAGGATTTATGCCCGTCACTAGAGGGGGGGTGAATAGTGCGGCACGAGAATATTGATAAAAATTGCGGAATTAAAATTGCAGGAGTAAAGTAAATGCGGTAATTAAAATGGTAAGGAAATAACACACCGAATTTATACTGGTTCACCACAACGTGTGGTTAGTCCAGTCCCCGAGAGACTCTCTCGAGTTTCCACTAACTCCGTTAAGCTTACGGGTGCCTAACAAACCGTTACACTTGCTCGTAGATGTACACTCTACAAGACTTCAACTTGCTCGAGGATACCGCACCTCAAGACTTCACCTTGCTCGTGGATACCGCACCACAAGACTTCACACACTAAGATTGAGGGTACTTAGCAAACCCGACAATCAATGAGAAGATATGGTCTTCTCAAACACCTTTCTCTTTTACAACAACAACTCTCTAAAAAGAGTAGATAAAGAGATACAATATTAGCTCTATGAACAACTCAAAGTTGTCTCTCAAATGGCTCAACAAAAGCTCTAAAATGATGCCCAAATAATATCAATATGTATATGAACAATGAGAGGTGTTGTGTATTTCAATTCAGCTCAAACGACCTCTATTTATAGGTGTTAGAAGTTATATGTCTGTTGCTTAATTGACAATCAATTATGCTGATTTTATGCAAGATAATCGATTATCCACTTTGCATAATCGATTATCTTCTCAACATTCATAAAACGGAACGTTGGGAAGGTAACGGATAGTGAAATAATCTATTATTCTAATCACATAATCGATTATGTTGCCTTGCGGAATTTCCAGCAAAGCTGGAATATACCAGAGTATACCAGAATCAAAGCTGGAGTATACCAGAATATACCAGAATCGAAAACTTACTTCAAAAACCATTTTGGTTAAAATGAAGACGTTAAAATCATTTTGTTTGAAGTATATTAAAAAAGTTTATGATATATATGATTTAATAAAATGATTTTATGCATATTAATGATGACCTATGTTGAGCCAAAAGACGAGATAACTTAAACGTTGCTCTTACATTGGTTCTACCTAGCGACCTATGCCTTGGGTCTTCGGTCTTGAACGTTTGAGCTCTTCTTGGCTTTTCCATGCAATCCATTCATCAATATGCTTCTCGGCATTCAATCTTGATTGTTTGATAATGCATCTTCATTATTTGTCATACAATAACATTGTTTAACAAGTTGACTTCATTGTTTGTCATTCATCAGAACCTATACCTGAAAATCATGCTAGTACAACCAAAGCGCACATATCACGGATAGAATGATTTTCTACAATTTCCCCTTTTTTGATAATGACAAACAACAGGAGATATGTATATTGGATTCCCCCTAAATTCATGCTATATCTCAACATACAATTCATGCAAACTATTCCCCTTAATGATAATTCCCCCTCAAATAAGGCATACTATAACGTAGATTCATTCCCCCTTATTTGATGCATATCGCCTAATTTCTTCCCCCTTTTGGCATTAGCAAAAAGAAGAGTATACAAAGGCTACTTTCCCTTTTCGACACTTCCCCCTTTTGGGTATATCAATTGTTAGTGTCAAGAATAAAATAGGAAATACAATGAGGAATATACATTGACGATATTTAAAAAATCATACCAACATGAAATAATACCAAATGTTAGTAAAAACATAACAACCATAATAACGGTTATTTTTCGCAAATCATATTACTTAAGAACATATCAACAGTTAATTTTTATCAAACCAATAGTTGTATTAAAAACATCAATCATTTATTTTTCAAGAATATATCAACTGTTATTCAAACCAAAAAAATATTCATCAAAACATGAATCAATCATTCTTTTTAACAAAAATAATTGATACCAATTGTTATTCAAGATAAAAGTTATCAAAACATGAATCAACAAAAATAATTAATATCAATTGTTAATAAAGATATATTAATTGTTAACACATATCAACTATTATGTTTTATCAAAAATATGATAACTAGCCGAAATTTCCCCTCGATGCAATAAGGTTTCGTGCTTGGTGCATCTACTACGATATTGTAGTCTTCAAGCACACCTTCAAACGTACCTAAAAATAGGTTTTCGATACCCAGGCACTTTTGGGTCCTTGGGGGTTAGGCAAATAATAATCATAGTCAAAAGATAAATCTCTATGTTTTGCAAAACATACGGGCACAATGTGTCCTACCCGGTTGCAATTATGACATATAACATTCGGGTTGTGCATATGTCTTGGTTGAGCCAAAAATGTTCTAGGTGATCTAAAGTCGTTATTCCTAGACGTATTGCGATTCCTAGAGTTATTTCTAGGTGGTCTAGAATTATTCATTCTCGACTCATTAACAAATTCCTAGAGTCGTTTCTAGGTGGTCTAAAATGATTAATTTTAGACTCATTAGTGAAGTTCCTAGAATTATTTCTAGGTGGTCCAACTTCATTTCTATCATCCTTTCTAATATTCTTCTTAATTTCTTCAATTGTTTTAGGATCATCAACGCTACGTTTTTCTAGTGTGTTCCTAAGTTCTATGTTCTCTATTTTCAAAGAACTACAGGAAAAACAATTGGAACTTTGATCAATTGAAGAGGCTTCATTCATTTCCTTAATTTTATTTTTAAGATCAATATTATCATTTTCTAAAAATTTATTTTCTTCTTCTAACTTCTCATTATCACGAGTCAATTTTTCAAAATCTTTTTCTTTCAAAGAAAGTTGTTTTTCAAAATCTTTTTCTTTCAAAGAAATTGTTTTCTTCAATTCTTTTATGGTTTTGGAAGCTCTAATAAATTCACCAAATAATTCATCATAGGCATTTTGCATTTCTTCAAACGAGTAAGAGTTAGAATTACTTACCTCTTCTTCCTCGTTGGCCATGAGGCATAGTGCGGCAGTTTCATCGCCCGAGCTGTCCGAATCCCATGTCACGCGCCTATGGTGTTTCTTCTTTTTCTTGTCCTTGGGTTTTGGACAATGTGATTTGGTGTGGCCAAGTTTTCCACAATTTTGGCATGAAGGACTTGGTTCTTCCTTCTTTATTTCCTTCTTCATAAATTTATAAAACTTTTCAATTATATCATTAGAAATAATATCATCATCGCTTTCCGAATCACTTACCTCTACTCTTTTAGAAGATGAGGCTTTGAAGGCAATATTCGAACTTTTACTTCTAAGATAGGGATTAAGAATTGTACTTTCATAAGTTTCGAGGTTACCTCTTAGTCCATCAATTGTGACATCCGTGATTCCTATCGACTCTTGGATGGCATTGGCTTTGGAACGCCATTCGGGAGTGAGACTCCGTAAGATTTTTCGAACCAGATCTTTGTTCGTGTACACTTTCCCGAGAGCATGAAGATCATTGACGATTTTTGAGAATCGTTCGAACATAATACCGATGGGTTCTTTCTTCCTCATTTTAAAGAGTTCATATTCATGTGTTAAAAAATCAACTTTAGATTCTCGGACTTGAGACGTACCTTCATAAGTGATCTCGAGTTTATCCCACATCTCCTTGGCGGTTGTGCAGCAAGAAATCTTCCGATAGTCATCCGGATTCACCGCACAATATAATAAGTTGACGGCCTTTGCGTTATTTTCAACTTTCTTGATGTCCTCGGAATCATATTCATCTTCCTCCTTTGGAACCGTGGTTTCCCCAACTTTCTTTGTTGGCATTTGTTCACCGTTCTTGATGATTTGCCACAAGCGAAAGTTATTTGATTGGATGAAGATTCTTATCCGTTCTTTCTAATATGTGTAATTTGTTCCGTCAAATAGTGGAGGCCTATTGGTGGAGTGTCCTTCGCTCATCATTCCTGCATTCAATATTCTCAACAAAAAATATATCGTTCTCTCAACCGGTTAAGGCTTTCAGAGAGTTAGGCTCTGACACCAATTGTTAGGATTTATGCCCGTCACTAGAGGGGGTGTGAATAGTGCGGCACAAGAATATTGATAAATATTGCGGAATTAAAATTGCAGGAGTAAAGTAAATGCGGTAACTAAATAGTAAGGAAAGAACACACCGAATTTATACTGGTTCACCACAACGTGTGGTTAGTCCAGTCCCCGAGAGACTCTCTCGAGTTTCCACTAACTCCGTTAAGCTTACGGGTGCCTAACAAACCGTTACACTTGCTCGTAGATGTACACTCTACAAGACTTCAACTTGCTCGAGGATACCGCACCTCAAGACTTCACCTTGCTCGTGGATACCGCACCACAAGACTTCACACACTAAGATTGAGGGTACTTAGCAAACCCGACAATCAATGAGAAGATATGGTCTTCTCAAACACCTTTCTCTTTTGCAAGAAGAACTCTCTAAAAAGAGTAGATAAAGAGATACAATATTAGCTCTATGAACAACTCAAAGTTGTCTCTCAAATGGCTCAACAAAAGCTCTAAAATAATGCCCAAATAATATCAATATGTATATGAACAATGAGAGGTGTTGTGTATTTCAATTCAGCTCAAAAGACCTCTATTTATAGGTGTTAGAAGTTGTATGTCTGTTGCTTAATTGACAATCAATTATGCTGATTCTATGCAAGATAATCGATTATCCACTTTGCATAATCGATTATCTTCTCAACGTTCATAAAACGGAACATTGGGAAGGCAACGGATAGTGAAATAATCGATTATTCCAATCACATAATCGATTATGTTGCCTTGCGGAATTTCCAGCAAAGCTGGAATATACCAGAGTATACCAGAATCAAATCTGGAGTATACCAGAATATACCAGAATCGAAAACTTACTTCAAAAACCATTTTGGTTAAAATGAAGACGTTAAAATCATTTTGTTTGAAGTATATTAAAAATATTTATGATATATATGATTTAATAAAATGATTTTATGCATATTAATGATGACCTATGTTGAGCCAAAAGACGATAACTTAAACGTTGCTCTTACATTGGTTCTACCTAGCGACCTATGCCTTGGGTCTTCGGTCTTGAACTTTTGAGCTCGTCTTGGCTTTTCCATGCAATCCATTCATCAATATGCTTCTCGGCATTCAATCTTGATTGTTAGCTAATGCATCTTCATTGTTTGTCATACAATAACATTGTTTAACAAGTTGACTTCATTGTTTGTCATTCATCAAAACCTATACCTGAAAATCATGCTAGTACAACCAAAGCACACATATCATGGATAGAATGATTTTGTACAACTTTCAAACCCCGTTTCAATAGATCATGAGTAAGCGACAAACGGTTACTGAAACGTCCCGTCGATCCAGTTACCAAGGCATTAAATATGTGTCAATCGTTGGTTGGCCACTACAGTTTTTGAACCGTCATTAGCAGATTATAAATATCCCAACTTTCATTTATTCAAATTTCCTAAACATTTTGCAAACCACTAAGCGGTTAATTTTCTCTTCTTTATCCCTGCTCTAAAATGGCGAAAACTTCTAAGATTGTCTCATAAAAGGAGGTTGCTTCTTCATTATGACCCGTCGGCAATGGGACTGCGTATGGAACCACTCCTTGAAGAGTTCATTCCCGGAGGGTGCCCGGTCGATGCTGATTTCAAAGTCGAAAGAATGTCCTCGGTACCAGGTCGCTGGGAGCCGGTCTCTAAGTACATATGTTCTATCACCAATGATCCCCTCTCCAAGGTAAGTGTATTGCAACTTGGCCAATAAGAACATGGTGGTGCCTTCGCCCGAGGAAGGAATCACTACCACATGGAGGATTTTTTAAGTGTTTACACTCATCCATTTACGTTAGGCCCCTTAGACCCAATCATTATCGCCTTCTGCCAGAGGTACTAGGTGATCCTTGGTCAAATCCACCCCTCCGTCTAGAGGATAGTGATTCTTCTTCGTTTCTTTGTAAACTAAAACGAGAGGTGTCCTTTCACCCTCGATCATCTTATGCACTTGTACAGTCCCTGAATTTATCGACGGGGATTAATCAAATTTGCTCAATGGGCTAGCAAGCCTCGTTCTCGAGTAGAGATGAGGATCAAGACCAAGGTTGGATGGGCCGAATCATTCGAGTGAGGACCTTAGACTTGATCCCTATCGAGGACATGCCATATCCCGAGAAATAGAACGTAAAACATAATAATAACTTTGCCTTATAGATTTTATTTATTGTTTCTCCCCTTTCCTCCCTACTTATTGGTGTTTTTGTGGGCGGTTGTGGTTCGGATACCGGATGCACTTCCACAATTCAAGGAATGGGTCTAGGGTCTCGTGTCACAGAGAGCATATTCTGAGCGTGCATGAAGCAAATTATCGAAGGGTCGACGGGAGACCCGTAATCATGGCAAGTTTTCTTTTCTAATTCAATAATGTTTGATTTTCTTCTTGCACTGTCGAATCCTTATTGGCTCTGTTTTTCTTTTGTAGGCCTCCCTAAAGATGTTGCAATGAGGACTCTATCCGATGATGAGGATGAGCTTCTCGAGTCCCTTTCTTCGAGGCAAGGGGATGAAAAGAAGAGAAAAAGGGTCCGAGTTCCCCAAACTCGAAAAAGGAAAAACCAAAGAGGAGATCGCATAAGGCCAAGAGAAGCTCCGGTGCTCTACCCTAGGACCCAATCCACCGTCTAAAGGACAAATAAGAAGAAGAAGAATAAGAACAACGAAAATAATATGAAGATAAATCCAAGCTTGTGGTGTCAACGCCCCCTTTTTCCTCGAAAATGGGTTTTGAAATCAGGTATACGACATTGTGGGAGGACTACTCTATTCCCTTACGAGAATTGAATTTTTTGAATTTGGAGAATCGCCACCTAATGACTATAGTGCATTATAACACTTTTAAAGAAATAATTCGAGATGAAAAATCAGAGTTTGGGTAAGGGTTAGAAATTATCTCGAGGAGAAGGTGTTAGGCACCCCTAAAAATCAACTAGTGTGGTTCCCGACCATACTACAATTGTGACTTTGGAAGAAAGATGAAGAAGCAAGTAGAGTTTTCACATAATTGTTGCAAACAAGTTCAATAGTTTAAAGGAGAAAAGAGACGGAAGTTTTAGAAAAGAAAGTTAGTTTAGAAGAAAACTTAGAAGCAACATAAAAAGTAAAGGGAGAATGGGGTCCTAGGTGTATACATAATATGGATCACTTCAATGCAATACCCAACAATCACTCCTCAAAAGAGGGGTTGCACGTGATATTAGCGCATTGGACATCATCTCCATATTCTACCCTTCCCACCCATTAAGGTTTTAATGCATCGATGCTGAAGTTGTATTTTGAATGTTGTGGTGCTTCTGTGGGTTCGACATGTTTATCGAAGCCACTTTTACTCATGAGCCCTCGGGAGCACTATCGTAGATCATTCCTTCAATAATTTTGAACGGTATTACGTAGTACACTATTTTTACTATCTGTATTGTATGGTTGGTAACGATCTTTGTTTCAATCGGGGTTCTCTATCGTTGTCCCTTTGAATTCTGCTGACGGGCCTATTTGAGTAAACAGAACTGGAAGGGGTTCCCAACCGATCATCCTCGACCCCAATCTTCGACCGATATCGATTATGTATACCGGTGCAGGTCACAACTAGATATTAAATTATATTCTGCTTTAGTTATCGCGATGCTATCAAACTTCACTCGTTCAAACCTTGAGTGAAGGCTTGAACAACCAATCATCTGTGACCAGGGGTAGGTCGATGCATTCCATTTGGAACCAAGATACAAATTCTCTAAACATTTCAGTGTCTTTTTGTCTCACTTTGAAGAGGTCCGACTTCTTAGTCGCAACATTTATTGCTCCAGCGTGTGCCTTCATGAACGAATCTGCAAGCATGAGAAGGAATTGATGGAATTGGGCGGCAAGTTGTAGTACCATATCTTCGCCCCCTTCAACAAAATCTCCAAACATTTTCAATAGAACAGATTCGATCTTATCGTCTTCTAAGTGATTCCCCTTTATTAGGCATGTATAAGAAGTAATGTGATCATTAGTGTCGGTGGTCCCATTGTATTTGAGAATTTCTAGCATACAGAATTTCTTTGGGATGGGCTTCGTAGCCGTACTTGGAGGGAAAAGCTTCTGCACGAACTTCTTCAAATCCAAACCCTTTAAAATTGGGGGTGCACCTGGAATTTGGTCAACACGTGAGTTGTACGTTTCTACCTTTTGTCCCTAGCCTCGATTTTGTTTTAACATGATTCGATCCGTTTAGTGAGTTCCTCAAGAATCTTCGTAATGGTAGGGTCAGTCCCCAATTTATTGGCATTCTATATCTCCGGTGCATGTTCCACTCAACGAACGACCTCTTGTGATGTTTTGAGCTCAATTTTTCTTGGTGCTCGATTCTGATTTTGGAGTTGCGCTATTGCGGCTTGTTAAGTCTACAATATTTCAAAAATCATTCGAAGACTAATTCTGCCTTCTTCACCGCTCTGTGTTCTAATTGGCTGCTCGGGCATCTCTGTGAACGCTATTTTTAGGGTGGACGCCTAAATTTTCATTAATGGCAATATGAGTGCTGACATCGACTGGTTCTACGGCCGGTGGTCCATCGGCGTTAACTGGAGGTACTCCGTTTTTCGGGATGACTATGTTTTTGTTCTCGCCATGAAGACCAAGGCTGTTGTCTATGTGAGTGGGTGCTACTTGAGAGTAAACATGTTGATTCCTGAAATCAAAGACACTTACGAGAACAAGTGTAAAGCAGTGTGCGTTATGGGAATTAGTACTAGGCAATCTCTATTATCCTTAGATCCACGGTAGGTGCCAAACTGCTTATCCTTAAAATTGGATAACAATTAAACTTATAATATGGTTTTATGGACACGTGATTTCACCTAATATCAATTGATAGTTTTAGGATTAATCATAGAAATTAACAATAATATAAAGCAAATCAGTGTTTGAACGAAGTTTAGTCCTCGAGCCCGAATACCCTCGAACTGATTGGTGCAAGAACAGTTAAAAATATAACAAGCCGATGAACACGAACATAGGTAAGTATTGTATTGCTTTTATGTGCATGAATGTAAGGTGCTTACAAAATGATTAGAATCCTCTTTATATAGTAGAGGGATCCTATCTATGACTCAATTCTAATTACGGAAGTAAATCCCATGATAAGCCTAAACAACCACCCTTAACTTGATCTGTTTCGAGATTTCTGCCATGATCTTCAACCAGTCACGGATATCTCACCTGTCTGTTACTGTGCTTTGCTTGAAGTCTGCCTACTTGGTCTCGATCACTGCCGACCTCGATCTCGATAGGTACCTCGATTCTCGAACTCGATACCTTGTCCTCGTGCTTTGATCTGATCCACTACGGGACCAATCTTCGATACAATTTTCTGGTTCCGATCAAACAGTAAAATCGGGTAGACCTGATTTTAAACGTATACAAGTATCTTTGTTTCCTAGCCGTGCATTTTTTGCTGCTAACTTTTCATTATTCTTATTGATATTTTTATTGTTAAAGTTCACTTCCATTTTAGTTGAAAGTCTCGGTCTTGGAGAAATGCAGCAAAATATACGTGATGAAATTTTAATGGAGTTTGTGAAAAAGAGAAAGGGTAACGGAAATGATAGTGCAAAAGAAGGATAAAAAAGTAGTACGTACTAACATCGATAATAAATCTATTGATTTCAATAATGCTAGTTTAGTTGTTACACAAGTACATTAAGTAACATATTTTTATTTGATCTTTACTTTATTTGGTGGATCGATTAAAAATAATTACAATCGCTAGTTAAATTAAATAAAAAAAATATATACTAATTATGTAAATTATAAGTTAACATGTAAAAAATTATATATATTTGGTGGTTATTATTATGGAAAAGGAAATGCAATTGTAAAAATGAAAACTTCGTATACCTAGTCATAATTACGAGAAAATGATAGTGCTGATGTGTTTGACTAATAAAGTTGATATACCCACACAAAAATAGAAGCTTCACGATATGAGTAACGAAAACCCCAATAAGAGCCGACTCCAAATATTGACTTCATACTTTACTACTACTCATCAGAAGAAGAAACCTGCTGCCATGGCTTCCGAGAAAGAAGCTGCTCTTCTCGCCGTTCCTTCAGATTCACCTACCATGTATTCATCTCTCTTTTTATTTTTTTCATTTTCTGTTTATTTGGATGGTTAATGTAGCCTTTTCTTTTTGTTGTAAATAGTGAGTTTATTTTAATTGATTTTTGTTTTTTCAGATTTGACAAGATCATTAACAAGGAAATCCCAGCAAACATTGTCTACGAGGATGACAAGGTATTTACTGCCACTTGGGTCTCTGTCTCTGTGTGTGTGTAGGTGCCATGTTGGGTCTGTACTTTTTGGTCTTGTACTTATTTGCTTAGGTAGAGACCTTTGTGTTTAGCTTTTATTTAGGTATTTCATGGAATAGTGAGGTGTACGCAAGTTGGAGTGGATGTTACTTGTTATTAGGAAAAAAAAATAATTTTGAAAATATTTTGATAGGTGTAAAAGTAAGTGAAAGGTGATATCAGAGGCGGATCCAAGATTTAGAGGCTTCGGGTGCCACAAAATTTTAAACGTATTCATGCTACAATTTACATTGTCTAAATAAGGTATGAAGTTAATCGGTTTGGTAATGGTATTTGGGTTCGGTTCTGATTATTCGTCATTGAAGTTAATATAGACAAATCGATCAAGCAAAAGTATTACGTAATAATTATGATAACTTGGAAAAGAAGCATAAAATTCAACTGGAATATCCCTTTTGTATAAGGAAAAAAGGCTCGTTATCAATTTATATTTAGATACTCACCTGGTGGGAGTATACTGGGTAGTTGTTGTATACTCTAAGGCAAAAACTTATACTAATAAACACTCTAAACATTAAAACAGAAGCAATTTTACGGACATTTTTTAATTTACTACTTTTTTTTATAAAAGTTAACTCACTCAATATTATATACAATTATCCTACTTTAGAGCAATCTGACAATAAAATAAACTTTCATCCTTGATTAGAACAGTAACTTATTCAAGGATTTCTATATTTTTTTGGTTTCTACAAATAGATATATCGGAATTGTGCTGCGGGAGGAAAAAATTAATTTTTTACGTCGATTAAATCATAGAAGAGGTGGGAAAGCGCAACAATTGTTTTTTTTCTGGGGGGCGGGGGGGTGGGGGGGGGTGGGGGTCTTTTTACTACTAATAAACAAAAAAAGAGCAACTAAGCAAAGAGAAAAAAGAAACAAAGGAGTAAATATCCTCCTAATACTTATAGGAGTCTTAAATGCACCAAAGAGAACTTCTACGAACAGCGTGCTTAGCCCGACAAGGGTGGAGTGAGAAAAAAGAGCAATTGGAGGAAAGAGTAAAAAGAAACAAAGGAGTAAATCTCCGCCTATAATTAGAGGAGTCTTAAATGCACCAAACAGAACTTCTACAAAGAGCGTGCTTAGCAGGATCGAACGCGCGCCACAAGAGTGGAAAGATAGTGCATTGCCAGTGGTACCTTCGTTCATTTTGTTAATGAAGGTGCCACTTAATATATTTCTCTACATTCGTTCTGTACAAACTTGCAACAAGGGTGGAATGAGAAAAAAGAACAATTAGAGGAAAGAGTAAAAAGAAACAAAGGAGTAAATCTCCTCCTATAATTATAGGAGTCTTAAATGCACCAAACAGAACTTCTACAAAGAGTGTGCTTAGCATGATCGAACGCGCGCCACAAGAGTGGAAAGATAGTGCATTGCCAGTGGTACCTTCGTTCATTTTGTTAATGAAGGTGCCACTTAATATATTTCGTTACATTCGTTCTGTACAAACTTGCATGCTTACATACTATTGAATAGTCTCAGCCAAAGCTTGCAGGTGGCATACTATCCCATCCCTTATACATAGATCCGCCCCCGGTGATACTACAAGATGCGGGGGGGGGGGGGGGTCTTTTAACTACTAATAAACAAAAAAAGAGCAACTAAGCAAAGAGAAATAAAGAAACAAAGGAGTAAATCTCCTCCTAATAATTATAGGAGTCTTAAATGAACCAAAGAAAACTTCTAAGAACAATGTGCTTAGCCCGACAAGGGTGGAATGAGAAAAAAGAGCAATTAGAGGAAAGAGTAAAAAGAAACAAAGGAGTAAATCTCCTCCTATAATTATAGGAGTCTTAAATGCACCAAACAGAACTTCTACAAAGAGTGCTTAGCAAGATCGAACTCGCGCCACAAGACTGGAAAGATAGTGCATTGCCAGTGGTACCTTCGTTCATTTTGTTAATGAAGGTGCCACTTAATTTATTTCTCTACATTCGTTCTGTACAAACTTGCATGCTTACATACTATTGAATAGTCTCAGCCAAAGCTTGCGGGCGGCATACTATCCCTTATAAATAGATCCGCCCCCGGTGATACGACAAGAAGCAGCATTGGGTATAGGGATGTGTTTTGGTGGGGTTTTTGAGTACTAAAGTTTGTTAGCAATGTGTAAGGTGTTGATTGAAGTAAGTGATATGGTGGAAGAGTTGGGATATTTGTAAAAGAAAATGACTGCCGTCAACAAGTGACACCAAGTGAATTCTCTCCTTTTGGTAGAAATTATTTTCATTACACCTATCACTAGAAATCATTTTCCTTTGTACCAAAACACACCCATAGTTGTACTATTTCCTGCTCCAAATATTTGTTTTCCCAGTTTTTTTATCCTTCCCTGTAGTTCTTTGTTGAGTGCAGAAAAAGATTAATTGAAGCTCCACTTCCATTAATAAGCGGAGCCCTTGTTGACAGGGAAAAGAGAACCTCTCGGGCATTCTTGCTTTACTTGTGCGTGGAAGATACTCTGAGATGTGACTGAGACAATGTTATATAGTAAAAATATTTCCTGATATGAACTTCTGCAAATCAGCATATGCAGGCAGATGGTCTTGGATTATGTCTAGGGAGTTCATAAATTCTAGATTCTGAGAAGGAGGGGGTATAGTGTTCCTTAATATTATGAAAGTAGGCCACTTCACTTGCACCTGGAAAAGATTTAATAAGATGGGCATTAAAATTGTGTTTTTCTAATCCAAATTTCCATGAGATGTGAAGTGTGTTTGGTTTCTGGTGATTGTTTTAACTCATCTTTTATATTACATTGGGAACTGAAATTCGCTATTTCTTTTTTAAGCTGCATCCAACCTTTGCTTGGATGTTGGAAAATATCGTATAATTTGCTGCTGACCTGCTGTTATTTTGACTCGCCGAGGGTCGATTGGAAGCAGCCTCTCTGCCCTTTCGGGCAGGGGTAAGGCTCGTCTACATATTACCCTCCCCAGACCCCACCTGGTGGGAGTATACTGGGTAGTTGTTGTTGTTGTTGTTGTTATGTTACTCGATGAAGAGTGTTTGTTTTGCTTTTTCTATTGCCCTGTCAGTACTTTATCCACCGTTTATGGTATTAATGTTTTGATTTTGTACATTAATATTGCTAGCCTTTAAGCTTCATGCTGGCCATTTTTTGATGTATTGTATTTTATATTCAAGTCAATAATATTCATGCCAGGTTTTAGCTTTCAGAGACATAAATCCCCAAGCTCCAGTGCACATTCTGCTTATTCCCAAGGTCAGGGATGGTTTGACGGGACTTTCCAAGGTATTCTTTCTACTCTTGAAAGAGTATAAATAAGCTTTTTGTAGGGAGCTCATAGTGTTGAAGGGTTGCACACAAGAAGCACAATGGTACCCTGCATTTACACCTCAGAATGTCTGAGGTGCAGTGCTTGTAACTGAAGTAAAAAAATGGTGACGCTTTGAGGCGAGCTTCGTTCGTTTATTGCTTTAGAGATTAATGGTGTACTTTGGTTTATGTGACCGCACTCAACATAATGATCCTTACAACAACAAAAAATCCAGTATAATCTCACATGTGGGATCTGGGGAGGGTAGTGTGTACGTAGACCTTATCCCTGCCTGGATAATGATCCTTACTACATCTGATCAAATAAAGTTGTAAAAATGGAAAAGAAGAATAATAATTAGAAACTAGCTTTAGCTCATTGCTGCTCGCTGACTCGCAACATTCCTTGTAGCTACTCTAATGGGAGTATGATCTCCTTGCTTGTTTCTTTCTGTATTTTTTTTTTCATTAAGTTGTTTCTCTCTAGGTTCATCAATTCATTCATTCTTGCTTGTTTCTTGTTCTCTTCCTATCCTTCTTTCTCGCTTGCTTTCTTCTGAATAGGCACTAAAAAAATTAATTCCACATCCGAGATACTTTTTTTCATGTGATCTCTGTCACCCATTTGCTTACCGGTTTGGGGTTTTGTCCCTGAATCATTAGATGGAATTTGGGAAGTTTCTTTTTGTCTAATTAATAGGCACTATTTTTTGGTATGTTGCTCATAGTTGCTTCACTGAATTTATTGCTTTGAAGGCTAAATATTTGCTCTTTTCATGTGACTGCACCTTATATGATGATCCTTGTTATATCTGATCGAACAAATTATTGGAAACGAGAAAAAGGAGATACAAGATTTAGAAATTATCTTTTCCACTGAGCTGGTTAAGACTCTCAGCATTCCCTGAAGCTGCTATTCAATGGCTGAGGGGGTTATCTTTGTCCTTTTTTTTCTTTCTTTTATCTCTTCAGTTTTTGTTTATTTAATGGGAAAAGAGAATATTTCTTTTATAGAGCTTGTCACAAAACTTGAGCATTCCTAGAAGCTGTCTATCTGTCTTTTGCTCTCTTTTCCCTTTCTTTCTCTCTAACCTGTATAGGCAGTATGCAGCTAATTCCACACCTAATCAAGGCATGGGCCCAGAGTAAGACAGTAAGAGTAACGAATAAAAGGAAAGAGCAGAAGTAAAATTAGATAATATGATTTTAAATTACATAAGTTAAGGGAGACAAAATTCACTTGATTTGATTCATCATGAGAAAAACTCACTTTGACTATAAAAAAATCTTATATTAAAGAAGGAAGAGAAGATGCAGGCTCCGCACCACTCGCTTTATGTGGGTCCTACGGATTTAGAGGCTTATGGTACTTTTTTTGAAGTTGGAAGTGATTTAGCACATTTGAGATAATGCCTCTTGTTTCTCATTTCTTTTTGATTCACCAATTTATAGAAGATTGAATGTATTTTGTAGAGAACTATATTTTTGAGTATGTTCTTTACCCTTTAATATACTTCGCGTATGGGAATTTTTCGACATTGTAAAATTACTATAGCTTATCAAAAACTAAAAAATCAAATATTTCCTTATCTTTCTTAGGAACAAGAACTGTATGCTTATTTGCTTAGTTTTTGGGATTTTTTGAGCCTTAATCAATATATGGAGCTTATATCCTTGTACTTCATTATAGTTTTTGCTTTCCACTCTAGTGTGATGTTATTGATCATTGAATTAATTGGTACCCTAGCACCCTGATAATGAGAGAAAAATGGGACCTCAATATGATAAAAATGAGGGGGGAAATTGTATTTGAATTTACTTGGTCATGTTATGAGCTTGAAGATGTCGGACCAGGAAACTACAAAACTTTATAGTCGTTATACATTTGGTTTAGCTGAATTAGCAAATGTATTGGGTGCATAGGACAACGTCCTTAGTCCTTATTCTGCATAGCTGGACCTAGTGTTGTCAAAGGCGCACTTAAAGCACTCTTAAGCCCTGAAGCGAGGCTCAAAACACGTTGAGCGCTTTACTGTCGCATCAAAGCTCTAAGGCATACTTTTCCTTGCTAATGAGTGTAATCCTGAAAAGGCGACCTTAAACAATTGATATTTCACTTTATAATGATTTTTTTTTCAATTTCTTTGTCTATATTTGTTATTCATGCTCATAATGATTAGTCTTGGACTACATGCATATTTTTACTTTTTTTCCCATTGCGCCTTTTTTCATTAAAGCCAACGCTCTTTGCGCTTAAAGTTCCAAAGGACCTTAGAGTTTTTTTGCGCTTTTCGCCTTTGATAACACTGGCTGGACCTCTTAAATGATTTGATTACAATGGCTCTATGCTGCTTTGTAATATGCAAAAGCCTCTTTCATTTAATCAATCTAGTATTGCTTCCATATCTAAATTATTGTCATCATTTCTTCATAGACGGTTGAGTTGGTCGTGTTTGATATATTCTCTTGCTTGTTTGGTCACCTGTTTTTTTTTTTTCAGGCTGAAGAAAAGCATTGTGAAATTCTTGGTCAACTTCTTTACACTGCAAAGCTTGTTGCTAAACAGGAAGGTCTGCTGGAGAATGGGTTCAGACTTGTGATCAATGATGGGCCTAGTGGATGTCTGTATCTTGCTTCTTGCTCTCATAGTTTCCAGCTAGAGTTGCATTTAAGTGTATATTAACCTGAAGATTGTTTTGTCAGGCCAATCTGTTTATCATCTTCACCTTCACCTTCTTGGGGGACGTCAGATGAACTGGCCACCCGGCTAAAGGAAGCCGAGATGAATTCCTGATCTCATGGAGTATCCAGACTACATGCGATCACATATGTGTAGCACCTTACTGAAAACACTATCATCTATGTGTAGTGTTCGAAGAATCAAGCTCGAAGCTTATCCTATGCTCCTATGGAGACACAGGTCTCATTCAGACTATTATGTTGATCATCAATAAGAGAGATCTCCTTAAACTCTTTCAATAATTTCTAATAATTTGTGGTTCAGATGGTGAGATAAATAGTGTAAAGCCCATCATGTTGGAGGGAGACACTAGCGGAATACACAAAAATGAGATAGAGGGTAAGGGGTGGATTGCCATTCTCAGGGTTCCTATTTATAGACTAGTGTTCTGAAATTTTAAACTAAAAATCTTAACTTCAGAACAATACAAGATATTTTTGTCCCGAAAAAATTTATTTGGAAAATTGAAATTAAGGATGCACTAACTAATTCTTAAATAACAACCCTTTAGAGTGGCTAGCTGGTGTCATTTCTAGTCTCCTTTAGGATGGTCTTAACTAGGTAAATTAGAAAGGCAATCAGCATGGGCTTTTTCCAAGTAATAGCGTATCCTCCATTTGATTTGCTTATGGCCATTTCGGCTCGTTATGTTCTTCTAAGATTGCTACTAGTTTATTACTGAGAATAGTGTTCTGTAAACCATCCTTCATTTTACCTTTTACTCTCCTTTATCATATTCACTTAAAATAAATGATGACTACTATAAAAACAAAAAGGAAAATAGGATATAGCGTGGAGAGTTATCTCAGTTTTTAAATAAAAACAATTAATCCTCATAAGCTGTCTATTTGTTGAGTTTGTGTCGCGTATTTATCATATGATGTAATTGATAGAGGTTTTAATATATGAAGATGCTGGTTAGGATATCTGAGAAATTTCTCTTGTTGATGTAGATGTTACGTGAAAGAAAACGTGCAGTTTCATGTCCCCATAAATACGTAACAAAGTTGGCAAACCTTCATTCGCTACAAACTAGGACCTTTCCAAATATTCAATTTATTCTCTATACCATAAGCTATGTCCCAAGAGGTTGAAACTCGATTATGTCACCTTCTGCAAATTGACACACTTTCTATTATCACCATATAAATAGTCATTATTTTATCTTAATAAATAACTTTTGTTTTGTGTCAATTAATAGTGTCAAAGGCAGCCTAGTCATTAGTAAAGACTGTGTTTTCATTAAGGAAAATAAAAATGTAAGGAAGTAAATACACCAAAAAGTCGATAGGATTCAATACACAGTATATACGCGTGAAGAGATATTCTTTATCTATCTAAACAGTATAATTTTCTGGCAAAGGGGTGTCAATTGGCACCATCTGAAGCTATGTGGCTCCCCCACTGAGCCTAACGAATTAAAATCTCGCTATCCGTGGAGTTAAGAGTACCGGACCATAACAAGTCAATTATATGCAACCTTGGCTTATATTATTGCATGAGCTTGTTTGTACAGCTTAAACTCATGACATTCATATCACATGGAAAAAGCCTTTACCATTTGCGCTAACGGTAATTTTATACTCAATAATAAAATATTATTTTCTATGAGAGCGGAGAAATCTTCCTACAAAACGTTAATTTAAGAGGGAGTGAAAAATTAATCGCGGGAACAAAATGTCATTGCCACCTCTTCTCTTAAAGTACAAACTTAGAAATGGCAACACATAAGCAATTAATGACTTCAAGAAATGAAACTTTCAAGCAATAATAATGAATCTTTCAGTATAAATTTGCACTTGAACCAACCCACGAAAGACCACTTCAACATTGAGAAATCTACAAACTGAAAAAGTTCTTGTATTCATTAATTGCTTGTAAAAAAATGGAGAAAGTTGGTAAAAGACTGGCAGTTCTAGTTGGCTGCAACTACGAAAACACACATTACAGGTTACATGGATGCCATAATGATGTTTTAGCCATGAGAGAAGTGCTCGTGAATCGGTTCGGGTTCGATTCACAGCACATTGAACTGTTGATGGATAAACCAGGAAGTCCAGTGATGCCTACTGGAGTTAATATCAAGAAAGCACTTAACAGGATGGTTGATCAAGCTGAAACAGGGGATGTTTTGTACTTCCATTTTAGTGGCCATGGAACATTGATTGGAAAAAAGAAACAAGACGAAGCCATCATTCCTCTTGACTTCAATTATATCACTAGTAAGTTTCTTCATCTTATCTAATCTATAAACTTGATGAAGAAAGTAGAATTATTTCTTTCCCCTCCAGAGATGGACCCAAGATTTGAAGGCCGACGGTGGCACTTACGGATTCAATCAAAATCTGCTTTGTATATAAGTTGTCCACTATTAATATATTACTTTTTTTTAAAGAAATATAAATGTACATGTCAATTTTTCCCGAACTTTAGGGGTGTCGGTGACCCCTCCCTATATAGCATAGGTCCGCGTCAGTTCCCCTCGGAGAAGGCAATGGTTAAGAGGCGGAGGTAAAAGATAACATTATTTATATCAAGTAAAGTTAGTTCACATGAAAATAAGGCAGATAACTTTGTTACAACATATTACAATAATAATGTAAAATCTCTTTACGCTGATAGTGTATGTATTAGATTTCATAATTTTACATTGTTGCTAACCTTTAAAAACGTGTAGTTGGCAGATATAGACATTCGAAAACTAGTGAATCGCGTACCAGAAGGAGCAACGATCACTATCCTTTCAGATTCTTGCCATAGCGGAGGCCTAATTGACAAAGAGAAAGAGCAAATTGGACCATCCCATAAGCCAATAAACCAAGCTGAGGGAAAAACCATTCAATCATCACAATCTTGCAAGCCCAAATTCATTCCTCATGAAACTGTCTTGGAACATCTCACATCCTTAACAAACATAAATACCTCAGATATTGGAACACATATGTTACAACTCTTCGGAAATGAAGCTAGTCTTCTATTTTGTTTGCCCCAAATGGAGTTGGATTGTTGAAGCCTCTTAAACAAGATGAGGGCATTTTACTAAGTGGTTGTCAAGCTAATGAGGAATGTCAAGATGTAGGAGGAAGTGAAAATGGAAACAAAGCTTATGGGGCATTTAGCCATGCAGTTATAGCTGTGTTGAACAAACATTCTGGACCTCTTAGTAACAAAGAGCTGGTCTTAATGTCAAGGGATGTTCTGAAAAATGATGAACATATTGAGACTCAACATCCTTGTCTATATTGCAGCGATGAGAATGCTGAAGCAGTTTTCTTGAGCCAAGGCTAAAACTACTTCTAATGCTATATTTGGAATGAAATGATGACAATTAATGAAATAAATGATCAAAAAATTAATAGAACTTCCTTTCATCTCTCAAGCAAATACTACTTCACTAAGGTGTTGTAGTTTTATCATGATTCAAAGGAGCTATATATTGTGGTGGTTCCTCAATTAGAAAATTATGTTAATACTTTTCGATTGAATATTCTTACTTCACAAATGTAGAACATTATTTCTCATCATCCATTAAAGAGTAACTCAACAATTTTGGTTTCAAGCGTGGACTTTTAGCTATATAGATTGAAGTGTAGGGATAAAACAAATAGTCTAATGCACTTAAAAATGTTGCAAATATAAGAGATGCTCGGAGCACTTGAAATTCTTGAAGACGAGAAGTCCTAGAACGATAAAATGACTTGAGAAAAGAAAATGAAGACTTAACAAACAAGTATATGAAAAACAGACTATAAGAAATAGACACGAGGCAACAAACAATTTTACCCAAGTTTGGCTCCACAAGCATGGATTAAAGCCGCAGAATAAAGCTCAATTGACATTCTCCAAAAGGTTACTGGTAACTAAAGACCTACAGAACTTAGAGAATTTAGTAAGACTAATTGTTATTCAAAAAGAACAACAGTTAAATTCTGTGAATTACGGACCATAGGAAGTGTGAAAGTTTCTTGACATTTAGAGGGTGCTTGGTGGCAGACCCAGGATTTTGTGAAAACGGGTTCGGTCGGAGAAGTTCATAACTAACATAAATGGTATAAGACGTATAAGCGGGTTTAAAAATAATTTATACACAAAATTTATCTTGCTTTAGCCATAATATATACTATACACAATATTACTTTTTGACGAAGAGGGTTTAGTTAAACCCACTTCTCTCCACTTGGGACCACCCCTGAGGGTGTTTGGGTAAGCTCATAAGTATTTTTTTAGCTTATCTAACAACAACAACAACAACAACAACCCAGTATAATCCCACTTAGTGGGGTCTGGGGAGGGTAGTGTGTACGCAGACCTTACCCCTACCCTTGGGTAGAGAGGCTGTTTCCAAATAGACCCTCGGCAACCTTCCCTCCAAGAACTTCCCACCTTGCTCTTGGGGAGACTCGAACTCACTACCTCTCGGTTGGAAGTGGGGGTTGCTTACCATCAGAGCAACCCCTCTAGTCTTTTAGCTTATCTAAGAATTTGATAAATATTAGAAGTGTTTATAAACCAAAATAAGTCACAAATCATAAGTTGGTCTGCTCCAACTTATGACCTTTTAGCTTATATGCACTTTTGTTTGACCAACAATTGTATTATTTTATCCCTAGTATTTTTATTTAATCCCGAAAATTCCTTTTTAAAAACAAAACCCCTTACCCTCCCTGTGATTTCGCTTCCTCACCAGTTACTCGAAACCTAGAACTTTCATGACTTCTTCAATGTCAATAACAATATGCTGCAGATTCTCCTTGTCATTATTTGGGGTGAGAAAGTTTTTCGTTTGCTTTGTTAAATTTTTTTGTAACGACCTGACCGTCCGTTTTGAGTTCCGGTGCATCATTTAACAGTCTGAGTCCATGATCAGCTTTATTTCAGGTATATTGACTTGTGCTCGTGGTCGGAATTGAATTTCGGTAAGTTCAGAGTGGAATTAAAGGAGAATTCTCACTTTTGAAAGCTTTAAGTTGAAGAAATGAACTAGGATTGGAATTTTGAGTAAATGACCTCGGAATCGGGATTCGAAGGTTCCAGCATGTTCGTATAATGATTTCGAACTTGGGCGTATGCCCAGATGGAATTTTGGATGATCCGAGAGCGTTTTGTCGCATATTGTGGAAGTTTGAAATTTAGAAGAAATTTCATCTGTTCGGCTTGAAGTGTATTTTAGTGTTATCGATGTCCATTTGGGATTCCGAGACTGGGAGTAGCTCGGTATGGCAATTATGGAGTTGGGAGCGCGATAGGAAGTGAATTCAGAGGTCCGTATATCATTTTGAAGTCATTTGACTAAAGATAGAAATTTAAAGATTTTTGAGAAGTTTGACCGGAAGTGGATTTTTTGATATCATGGTCGGGGTCCAATTCCGGAAGTTGAGTAGGTCCGTAACGTCAAATATGACTTGAGTGAAAAATTTGAGGTCAAACGAACATGCTTTGATAGGTTTAAACATCGGAAGTAGAAACTGGAAAGTCCAAAGTTCATAAAGCTCGAGTTGGGGTGTAATTCATGATTTTAGCGTTGTTCAATGTGATTTGAGGCCTCGAGCAAGTCCATCATGTGTTTTGGGATTGGTTGGTAGGTTTGATTTAGGACCTGGGGGCCTCGGGTGGATTCCGGGTGGTTAACAGATCAAAATTTGGATATTTAGAAAAGCTGAGTTGGCTGGTATCTGGTATTTCCGATTTTGCGAAAATGGGACCGCAGAAGTGAAGAAGAAGCCGCAGAAGCAGACTAGGGCGAGGGCAGCCAGGACCGCAGAAGCGGCCCTTGATATGCTAATGCGGAACCGCAGAAGCGGTAGCTAGGACCGCAAAAGCGGAAGGCATGGAGTGGATGGGAGCCGCAGAAGCGGCAAGTGGTCCGCAGAAGTGGGACCACGGAAGCGGACAGGGTTCCACCGAAACGAAAGGCTTGGATGCAGCAAGGTTGTTTTAAATTATGGGGTGAGCTCATTTCTTTCATTTTTCATGGGTTGGGATGATTTTGGGGAGCTTCTAAAAGGGATTTTTGTCATCAATGATTGAGGTAAGTTATCCCCACCTATTTTGAGTTAAATACATCAATTTTGTGTGAATTTGGGCAAGAAAATTAGTATAAAAATTGAAATTTTTGGTGGAAAACCTAGTAAATTATATTCTTGGATTTTGACCACGATTTTGAGAATGGAATTAAGAGAAAATCATATATTTGAGTACGTGAGTTCTTGGGTATACTTTATCTTCGAGAAATTTCGGATTCCAGGCACGTGGGGCCGAGGGCATTTTTGTCCTCTTTTCGTTTGGGGTTAGAAATTGTTATAAATTGGGTTGTAAAGTATAATTGAGAAAATACTAATGGATTTATATGATCGTTGGCTAGTTTTGGAGCATTGTGTGTTGGTGCAAGTCTTCGGAAGAATATAGAATGCCAGTCGTGGATCTTCGGAGCAAGGTGAATCTCCTTCCTAATCTTATGAGGGGGAATTTACCCCATAGGCGAGCTAAATTGAGTATGTGCTCCTATTTGTGGGTGCTACGTACGTACAAGGTGACGAGAGTCCGTGCGTAGCTACTATTATGCTACTATCCGGGTAGTCTAGGACCCAAAAGCATGTTATACTTGGATTATTGTGAACCCATTGATGGCTTGAATTGCCTAAATTACATTAAAATTAGTAAATGATTTTCAAAGGGGTTAATCTTCATTTCTTAAAAATTGTTAAAGGACAATTATTTTACTTGAATAAATATTCCCAGATAAGCTCTTATTTGACTGATTGAGCATGTATTCTTATGTGTACCTGCGTCGCATGCATGATTTAAGAGCACGGTATGTGTTTATTTCTGAAACGGGCCGAACGCCTCAACAGATTAAAAAGATGCATATATGATACGGGCCGCTCGACCCTCGGCAGTGCACAATGTATATTTCCGTGGGAGCGGGCGGTCGACCTCAGCATGATTTGCGCATGTTTGTGCAATTATCGTGAATTTATTAAAGCTGTCGATACCTCACCCTGACTCGAGATTTATTTATTATTAATAAAGAGAACTTATGGAAAAACCCTAAGAAAGAATTATGTGTTCACTTGTTCCTCTATTTGGATTAAAATTATATTTATAAAATAAATTTACTGTTTAATATATTTATTAAAGATGAATAATTATTGGACCACTAGAGAGTGTCAAAGTTGACTATCTCGTCTCTATCCATTCGGGATTAGGCAGGATACTCATTGGGTACACGTTATTTTTGTACTCATACTACACTTGTTGTGCATTTTGTTTCATAGGTGTATGTGACTCCAGTGGCTTACTAAGCATAGCGGCACGGATGATTCTGGGACTAGGTGAGCTGCAACATTCGAGACGGTCGCAGCTAGAGTAGTCCCTTCTTTTGTACTGCATTTACTTTCTGCCCATTGTATTCCGGGCGGTTGTTGTATTTTATTTCTCTTATCAGTAGATTCTCATGCACTTGTGACATCGAGTTCTGGAATAGTTTGA
The DNA here is from genome assembly GCA_034376525.1 of Nicotiana benthamiana. Taxonomy (NCBI): domain Eukaryota; kingdom Viridiplantae; phylum Streptophyta; class Magnoliopsida; order Solanales; family Solanaceae; genus Nicotiana; species Nicotiana benthamiana. The sequence continues at coordinate 16,811,191 of CM067331.1, read as the reverse complement.
AGTATTGTATTAATTGCTTAACCTTTACATTTAATTTAAAAATAGGCGAAATGGCTTCCTGGCCACTCAAACTTGCAGCCGATTTTAAAGCCGATACATGAACTTTGAACTTTCCCATTTGAACACTCAAACTTAAAAAATTGAGTACTAATAAACACTTTTGACTGTTGACCATGCCTATGTGGAAGCACTTCAGCTGACATGGCTAAAGTGCGTGCAAATCACGCTGCCAAGATGCGTGAATAGTATTATTTTTATTTTAAAAATTAAAATTTGAATAAAATATAAATAAAAAAGTAAAATGAAAAAGAAAAAAAAAGACTTTTCAACTTTTTTCGTCTTCCCAGCAAAACTCCAACCCAATGTTTTCATTTATTATCTTAATTTTTCTTCCCTTCCCGTTTTGTCTGTTTTTTTCCTTCATCTTCCTCTTCAATAATTTTTTCTAGTCTCCATGTGTATTAGCACTATCTTCTACACAATCAAATCCAAACTCATGTGATACCTAGGATGGGAGAAGCCTCAAATAATTCGTCTCACTCTGATTCTTTCATTCTAAGTTGGGTCTCGATTAACCTGTATCTGAGTGACCAAAAAGGGACAAACCATACAAAACCCAGCCTCTTAGTTCTTTCCTTTAATTTAAAACAGAAGCTGGAAAGAGGATACATCAATTTTGCAAGGAGAATTGGGAACAGAGAAGTAAGGAAGAGAGATATCAAGAGAGACGATGGGTAAGTAGGGGAGATAAATGGGTGGGTAGGGGGATGTGGAAAGACAGGTGGGTTGCAGGGGCTGCCAAGCAAGATTTGTGTAGTATGTTTCGGGCCTTTTCTTTTTCCTTTTTGTATTTGTAATTTTTTTATCATTTTGTATTTAAAAATAGGACCCACAAGTAACACATGTCAAGTAATAAATAGCCTAACATGATGTGTTGTACATGTCAGCACATTTGGTATACACGCTCTGGTGGATGTGTTTATTAGTACTCGTTTTTCAAGTTTGAGTGTTCAAATGAGAAAGTTCAAAGTTCGTATATCGGCTTTAAAATCGGCTGCAAGTTTGAGTTAACAGGAAACCATTTCGCCTTAAAAATATATTCTTTAAAATTTCTAAATAATGTAAGAAAAAACATGTATTTTAAAAGTCTTAAAATGAGACTAACTTAAAGTATTTGAGTTGACTGACCTGACAGCGGTGTCCGGCGCCACCACGGCCCTTAGTGGACTTTGGGTTGTGACATCTTTTGCATATTGTAGAAACACAAGGAGATAACAAATTGAATGATAATTCTGATCTGATTTCTCAGAATATTTATTATCGTTTGATATGTTCCAAAATTTGCGAGCTAAGAAAAAGGGAAAGAGAAACCTAAAGAATAAAAATGGAAGAATTACTCTTGAACATGATCCCTAGAACTTAACCGTAAATTGAGTGTAAATGAGAGAAAAGAAACAGGGGTAGTCCTTTCATAATGAAAGTAGAACAATCGTTTTAGGCCCCATATTTGTGGAAGCTCCATTTTTTATTACATCTTGTAGACTATGTATAAGTTTTAAAAAAAGTTTTGTAAAGTGAAAAAGTTTGATTTATTTCTTTAACAAATATAGAGAAGATGGTTTGCAACTGCTATCATTTCTACCAAGGAAATTGAACTTGAAATAAATATCGAACCCGAAATTCCTAAGAAATATTTGATACATAGGAAGTAACAATTTGATGCGAATGTTGATAATGAAATCTCAAAACCATCCGAAGAGTTCTTCAGAGTTGATTAATTCTATACATAATAGTCAAGGCTATTTTTCACTTCAAAATAGATTTGAACAATTGAAAGCATATGCAAATATTTTTTGTGTTTTATGTGGCAGTAAAAATTAAGATCACTAGATGTTGGAAATTTGAAAACATATTACCTTAATCTTGGATGTTCCTTAATGCATAATAATCAATTCGATATTGATGGATTAAATTTATTTTTTGAATTAAAGTATTAAGGAAAGCAGTAAAATTACGTAGAAGATAACAGTTAAATTGATACATTTAAACAAATAAAAAGATTTAATTCTTTTTCAAATGCTAAATTTCTTATGGAATAATGTTAATAACTCATGTTACCGTTGCTTCAATGAAAAGAAATTTTCAAAATTAAAATTATTAAAATCTTACCTAAGAACATAAATGTCACAAGAAATATTAAGTGGATTAGCTATATTGTTAGTTGAAAAATACTTATTAGGGTTGATTATCAGAAAATCATTAATAACTTTGGGTGTGTTTTTGATATGATGTAAAATGTTTTCCGTGGAAAATATTTTCCAAGAAAATATTTTCTTGGAATACAAGTAGTAATCTTATTCATTTTCCGGTGTTTGGTAAGCAAACCATGGAAAACATTTTCTCAAAGAGTATTCATAAATAATTTCAATACATTAAACATGAAGCCATAAACTTTTGAGCCAACAACTTTCCGAATTCCCAAATTTCATAAACTTCTGAACCGCAAAACTTTCTAAACCGCAAAATTTTGAACCCATAAACTTTATAATTTCTAAATCCGTAAACTTCGTAACACATAAACCTCCAAACTTATAACTTTGGAACTTTTAAAATTTCGAACATGTAAATCGAAAGATGAAAAAGTAAAACTAAAAATATATTAAAATTTTTTTACCGGAGAGGGGGGTCGGGGGCAGGGGTTGGGGTGTCGAAATAATAAATTAAAAAATTACAGAAAAGGTGAAAAACAAATCTTGTGCATGAGGGGGTGGTGGGGGGGGGGCGTGGGGTGGGGTTGCAGAAAAAAATAAAAATTTAATACAAAAAAGGTAAAAAAAAATACAATCTTGTGCCGGATTGGGGCGGGGGGAGGGTTAGGTTGGTGGGGTGGGGGTTAGGGAGAGGGTGCAAAAAAGAAAACAGAAATTTTAAAATTTTTTAAAAAAAGTAAAAATAATCTTTTTTCTTGGGAGTGGGGTGAGCGATGGGGTGTGGGGCGGATTGGTGAAGATAAGGAATATGGTGGAGAAGGTTGAGAAGAAGTTTTGGAAAATATTTTTCCTCCATTTGATAGGGAAAACATTTTCCTCCAATTTGATGAAAATGAGTTTATGAGGAAAATGTTTTCCAAAATATTTAAGGCAACCAAACATGAAAAAATTGAAAAATATTTTCCGGAAAATGTTTTCCTTTATACCAAGCACACCCTTTGTATCTAAGAAAGCTAAAAAGAAAAAAAAAAGAAGACTTCAAAAATAATACAAAAAATTTAAAAAGTTAGGGCCCCTCATAAAGTTTGGCATCAGGACACAAAATTCATCGGACCGCCCCTGAAAAGAGAGAGACGAGCTTATTGATCTTAATTCTCCACAAACTAAACATTACAATCATAGTAGCTCAAACCTATATACACACTTGGCGGAAAAGTTAATTAGAACTAACTAATAGAAGTCACCTGCAAACCCACCCCTTTCTAACTTATTCTAGCAAACTCTAACAACCTGTTGACTTCTTATTCAAGATTTGAATTTCAGATTTAGCGACTAACCTAATAAGATAGTAACGGTACCCTCCTCCTCAAGAATCCTTGTCCTCAAGGATTGAAGTGAGGAAACTTTGGTTTAAAGGATTGAAGGTCCTCCTAAGTGCGGTCTTTAGGTGGAGCATTCAATCATTCCACCAAAATTTGCGCGATAGTGTTACGACCCTAAAACCAATCCGATCGTGATGTTGCCTATCATGGTACTAGATCAACTGACACAATCCCAAATATAATCCAACATTTCATAATAAAGTTGTTTTTAAGCTGTTAATTAATAAAACGTCATAGCATAAGTCTAAATAACAAAGTGCAAAAATAAACAAAAGCCCGACATCGGAGTGTCACAAGTCATTAACATCTACTAAGGACTATCCGACAACACGGCCAAATTAGGAGGTAAGGCAAGCTCATAAGCAACCTTCCCAACTCTCCTCAGAATCTCAAAAGGGACAATAAATCTCAAACTCAACTGCCCTTTCTTCCTAAACCTCATGACGTCTTTCATAGGCGAAACCTGAAGCAGAACCCGCTCACCAACCTTATAGGAAACATCATGAACATTCCGATCCGTGTAACTCTTTTGCCTGGACTGAGCTGTTGTCTGTCATGAATCACCTTAACCTTCTCCAATGTAACCTGAACAAAATTTGTGCCTAATAGTCTCGCCTCACCTGGCTCAAACCAACCCACCGGAGATCTGCACCTCCTAAGGCCTCACACGGGGCCATCTGAATGCTGGACTGATAACTATTATTGTAAGCAAACTATGCCAATGGCAAGAACTGATCCCAAGACACTTCAAACTCAATCACGTACGCACAGAGCATATCTTGAAGAATCTGAATGGTGCACTCGGACTGTCCGTATGTCTGGGGTGAAATGTTGTGCTTATCGTCACCCGAGTACCCAACTCCTGTTGAACGACTCTCCAGAACCATGATGTTAACTAAGTACCCTATTTGAGATGATAGAAACTGTAATACCGTGCAGAGGAACAATCTCCCTAATGTAAATCTTCGCCCTAACCGCCCTAATGAATAAGTAGTAAACATACGAATGAAATGCGCGGACTTGGTCAGGAGATCTACAACAACCCAAATGGTATCAAATTTCTTCGCAGTCTGAGGGAGACCAACTAGAAAATCCATGGTGATCCTCTCCCATTTCCACTCCGGAATCTCTATCTACTGAAACAACCCACCCGATCTCTGGTGCTCAAACTTCACCTGCTGACAGTTGAGGCATCTAGCTATAAATCTCACTATGTCTTTCTTCATCCGCCTCCACCAGTAGTGTTGTCTCAAGTCTTGATACATATTCGTGGCACCAGATGGATGGAATACTGTGAACTATTAGTCTTTGCCAAGATCAACTCCCAAATACCATCAACATTGGGTACACAGACCCGACCCTGCATCCTCAATACCCCGTCCTCATCGATAGTCACATCCCTAGAATCGCTATGCTGAACCTTGTCCTTGAGGACAAGTAAATGGGGGTCGTCATACTACCACTCCCTGATACGATATAATAATAAAGACCAAGAAACTACACAAGCTAGAACCCGACTGGACTTTGAAAGGTCCAATCTCACAAACTTGTTGGCTAGGGCAAGAATATCCATCGCCATAGGCCTCTCTGATGCAGGTAGATATGCCAAACTCCCCAAAATCTCTGTCCGACAACTCAAGGCATTGGCCACCACATTGGCCTTTTGCAGGTGATGCACAATAGTAATATCATAATCCTTCAACAAATCTAACCACCTCCTCCGGCGCAAATTTAGATCTTTTTGCTTGAACAAGTGCTGTAAGATCTGATGATTTGTATAAATCGCACAAGGCACACCGTACAAATAATTATGCCAGATCTTCAAGGCATGAAAAATAGCAGCTAACTCAAGATCATGGATCGGATAATTCTTCTAATGTACCTTTAGCTGTCTGGATGCATAGGCAATCCCTCTACTGTCCTGCATAAAAAACGCTCCATGAACAATCCTCGAGACATCATAATACACACTATAAGAACCCGAACGTGTTGGAAATATAAGAACTGGGGTATTAGTCAAAGCTCGCCTCGCACTATTCCGTCCACTAGAAAAGAGCACCCTTCTGGGCCAGTCTAGTCATAGGTGCTGTAATAGTAGAAAATCCCTCAACAAACCGACGGTAATAACTCGCCAAGCCAAGGAAACTACGAATCTCTATCGCTGACACCACGTGGCCTAAGAAGGCCATAGAATCAAACCAAAACTCACACTTTTTAAACTTTGAATAAAAGTTCTTTTCCCTCAGAGTCTGAAGCACTATCCTCAGGTGATGCTCATGATCTTCCTGATTCCGGGAGTACACAAGAATATCATTAAAAAAGACGATGACGAACATATCAAGATATGGCATGAACACACTATGCATCAAATGCATAAAAGTTGTTGGGGCATTGGTCAGCCCAAATGACATAATTAGAAACTCGTATTGACCATACCGAGTCCCGAACTTAGTCTTCGGGATATATGGCTCCCGAATCTTCAACTGATGCCAACATGAGCGTAAATCAATTTTGGAAAACACATGCGTGCCCTGAAGCTTGTCAAGTAGATCATCATTACAAGGCAAAAGATAACGGTTCTTCACTGTAACCTTGTTCAACTAACAATAATCGATGCACATACGCATAGAACCATCCTTTTTCTTTACAAACAAAATAGGATCGCCCCACGGTGAAACACTAGGTTGAATAAAATCTTTGTTAAGCATATTATGTAACTGATCCTTCAACTCCTTCAACTCAAGAGGAGCCATATGATACAAAGGGATGGAAATGGGTTGAGTATCCGGCAATAGATCAATGTCAAAATCAATATATTTATCAAGTGACATGCCCGGAAGATCAGCCGAAAACACATCGGGATAATCATGTACTGCTGGGACTGAATCAACGGAAGGGGTATCAACACTGGCATCTCTCACATAAGCCAAATACACGGCACACCCCTTTTCAACCATACGATGAGCCTTAAGGAAAAAGATAACTATACTGGGAGTATGATCTAAAGCACCACTCCACTCAACATGCAGAACATCTGGCATAGCCAGTGTCACAGTCTTGGCGTGATAATCAAGAATAGCATAATGGGGCGACAACCAGGCCATGCTGAAGATAATATCGAAATCAACCATGCCGAGTAACAATAAGTTTGCTCTGTTCTCAAAACCATGGACAGTAACCAAACACGACGGATAAATGCACTCCACAACAAGAGAATCTCCCACGGGAGTAGAAACATAAATAGGAGAACTCAAGGAATCTTGGGCTATGCTCAAATGCGGAGCAATACAAGAAGACACAAAAGAATAAGCGGAGCCAGGATTGAATAGAACTGATGCATCTCTATGAGAAACCAGTATAATACCTATGATGACATAATTAGCGGCAACAACCTTGTACGCGCAAGAATGGCATATATCTGGCCTGGCATCCCCTCGAGGCCGACCTTTACCACGTCGACCTGCGCCCCTAGCTGGCTGGGCAGATGTGGTAGCAGCTGGAATTGTGATAAGGTGCACCCTTCCCAAGTCTGGGGAAATCCCTAACCATGTGGAATGTGTCACCATACTTAGAACAAGCTATGGGAGGACATGATGGTTGTGACTGAATGCGGCTAGGTCTGCTGGACTGACCTATGAAAGCACCCCGCGTAGGAGGCGCGTAAGAAATTGGAGGTTTATAATAAGTCTCGTGAGATCTGGGAGGAGCTGGAGCACTGCTAGCTGTTGGAATAGTTGAATGAACAGGGAGACTCACATAACCCCTACCACATCGACCTGCCGCTGGGGTACGGGTACCAGAGTAGAGACCCTACTCTCAAGACCTCTTGGCCTCTATCTCTTCTCGCTCCCAAGCGAGCATACCCTCGATCCTCCTACCAATGCTTACTACCTGCTGATAAGGAATGTCCATCTCCTACTCTCGAGCCATGATAGATCAAATGAGTGGAATAAAATCCTCAATGAATCGGTAAACTTTCTCACGGACAGCAGCAACCAAAGTCGGTGCATGCCTAGCCAGTCTAGTGTAACAGATAGCATACTCTAAAACTGTCATAGCACCTTGGCGCAAATGCTCAAACTCTGTGCGCCATGTGTCCTTGAGGCTCTGGGAATAAACTCTCTCAGAAATATATTCGAAAATTGGGTCCAAGTCAAAAAAACAGCCTCGTCCGGACTATCTTACTCATAGTTGCACACCAATTATAGGCGGCTCCGTGAAGCTGGAAAGCAATGAAGGAAACTCCGCTCGATCCGGAGATACCCATAGTGTGAATAATACGATGGCAATCCTCCATAAATCCCAAGGCTTCATCTAAGACGAAACCACTAAAAAATGCATGATCATACATCTTGAACCTCTCAAGCCTCCACTGTTCATCCCAGAAGCAGCTACCCATCCTCGAGCTAAATCGGTACTGCAGGTTGTACAAGAATGATATGTGGGAGTTTGTGCTCCTCCCCTGGCCTGGGATGTGGTTGTAGCAAGGAGATGCAATTCTACTTGAGCCAGAGTGGTGTACATACACATAAATTATGCCAAAGTCTCCTGAAAGACTGGAGTAGTTCTAGTTGTAGGCGTGTCAGGTGCCTGAACTCCGGCTGGATCTGCTGGCGGTACACTAGTGGCAGCTCGCGCAGGTGCTCTGGCTGCACCACGTGGGCGTCCACGGCCTCTGCCCCGGCCCCTGCTTCTGACGGCTGCATGAGGAGGTGCGGGTACCTGATAGTCTCGTATAGCACGTGTCCTCACCATCTGTGAGAGAATAGAAGAAAAAAGTTTAGAATTGATGTATAAAATATCGCGAGACAAGGAAATCAAATAAAGTGAAGGTTTTTCCTAAGCAATTACATAGCCTCTCGTACATCATATGTCTCTGTATCGATCAGCGAGACTTTAATTAACTGGTCTGTGTTCCACGACTCCTATGAACCTAGAGCTCTGATACCAAGTTGTCATGACCACAATTCAACCTCGGCGAACATGTTAGGACGGCACCTAGTCCTACGACTAGGTAAGCCTAACAATGGGAAACAAAATATTTCGCGGAAAGAAAGAACTAAAATTAAATAACTAGAAGGAAATTTGTATATCGGCATATACACCTCAACATCACGAAGTCTGTGGCAATATCCCAAAATATGAAAACTCACGAGAAACACAGGCTAGAGTAATACAATAAAGTACTATAATCTCTAGAAATGTCTACATCAAAGTACGATAGAAGACTAAACGCTACAAGATAGAGTAAGAAGGAGACTCTTGGGTCTACGGACGCGTCAGATATATCTCAAAGTCTCTGTAGCTCTCCCTGCCTCATTGATAATGCGCCTGAGTGGAGGTACCTGGATCTGCGCATGAAAAACATGTGCAGAAGAGACGTGAGTACACCAGAGTGGTACTCAATAAGTGCCAAGCCTAACCTCGATCGGGTAGTGACGAGGAAGGTCAGGGCCCTACTGAGGATAAACAGTATAATAAGAATGTACAGTATGTAAATAGATTAGAAATAAGGTGAACAACAGTTAAATGAGATAGAAATTTACAAGGCAACAACAAATAAGCGACGAATAGAGTAAACACCGAAATGTACAGCTCAATACCAAGATACAAATGAGGATCTCCCAGGATACCGTCCTGTACTCCTTTCTCAACTGTCCAGTGGATCTCCCGGGATACCTTCCCGTAGTCCATCACATATGTATAACCCAAGGATCTTCCCGGATACCCTCCCGTATTCCAACTATCAATGTGCAGGGATCTACCGGAATCCAATCATTAGTCCCAATGTAAACATGCGGGGGGCTCTACCAGGAATCTAACTTGTAGTCCCAAAATAAACAAATAAGGGAGGGAGCTACCGGAATCCCACATCAGTAGTCCCATTGTAAAAATACACACCAACTGCAATAGAATTATCAGAAACGAAATTAAACACCAAGGAAACAGGAAATTCTATCCTAACATGATTCACGTAGTGCAACAAGTTAAATTAAGCAACTAAACCAATTAAGTCAACTAAACATGCTTTTCGAGGCTATCAAGATTTATATTTGCAAGTAAACAAGGCAAGTAAGGAAGGAACATCAACTTAATTATTTAAAGTAAAACCGGACTTTTCAATATTTAGCTCAAGCACGCACTCGTCACCTCACGTACAAGGCACTCAATTATCAAATAACCAGTCCTAAGGGGAAAGGCCCCCCATAATGTTAGACAAGCTACTTACCTCAAACCAGCTCAAAACTCAACTAGATACCAAGCCTTTCCTACGAGTGTCCGACTCCAAATGACTCAAATCTATTCAATTCGATTACACATTATAAATAACATCTCAAAAAATTGATTCCACAATATAATTCAAAGCTAAGATGCAAAATTATACAAAATGACCAAAACGCCCCTTGCGACAATGTCTCGGAATTGGATAAATTTTATATTTTCAGAACCGTCGTACTCTCACGAGTCTAACCATATAAAAATCTCCCAAATCGGATATCAAAAACCCGCTCAAAACTCAGAATTTTAACCTAAGAAATTTCTTCCAATTTTCCCATTTTTGATCCTCAATTGAATTTAAAAGATTGATTTCACTATATATTTATGGAAAGTAACTAAGAAGGATTAATAAAATGTTACCCAATGATCTTTTCTTCAAAACTCACTCAGACGCCCTCTACCGAGCTCTAGTTTGATTTTCCAACTTTTGAAACTAAACCCTAGAATTTCATATTTCTGCCTAGTGATTTCTACATCTGTGGTCAAGGGACCGTATCAGCGGACCAAGTGCCGCTTCTATGGCTTCGCCTTAAGTGAACAGTTTTCACATCTGCAAACCCATTTTCGTAACCAGCTTCTGAGGTCAAGCCTCCTGCTTCTGCGGAATCTAAAAGCAAGGCTGAAATCCGCTTCTGCCTCCATGCAGCTTCTGTGTCTCCACACCTACGGAATCCAATCCACAGATGTGGTTATGATAGATACCAACACATTTAATAATCTCCCAACTCCAAAATCTTTCCGCCAACCATCCGAAATCATCCCGAGGCCCCCGGGACATCAACCAAAAGCACCAATAATACCTAATACCATATTCAAAATTTTACCAATCCTTAAAACACCTTAAACAACACCGAAAAGCTGAATTAATCAAAAATTTAAGCTTAAGAACTTCAAATTTCATCAAATTATACTTTCGATCAAAACCCAACCAAAACACGTCCGAATGACCTGAAATTTTACACATACGTCCCAAATGACATGACGGTTCTAGTGCATCTTCCAAAATTCCATTCTGACCCTCGGATAAAAAACTCACTACCGGGCCGGAAACTTCAAAATTCCAACTTTCGCTATTTCAAGCCTAAATTAGCTACGAACTTCCAAAACACATTCTGAACATACTTTTGACCCTGAAATCACCTAACGGAGCTAACAGAACCATTGAATTTCCACTTCGAGGCCGACTTCATATTGTTCTTACTACAGACCACTTTTCAATACATAAGCTCTCATTTAGGAACTAAGTGTCCCAAAACACTCCGAAATCTAACACCGAATATCCCGGCAAATCAAAATAGCAGAAATAAACTTAGGAAAGTAGTTAATAAAGGATCAGGGCATAATTCTAAAAACGACCGGCCGGGTCGTTACATCCCCTCCATCTTGACTGGTTACTTTCTATATTTCCTTTTCCGTCGTATATATATATTGAACTGCACAGATTTGTTTGGTAGTCTGGTCCTAGACTCGTCACTACCTCGTCGGGGTTAGGCCAGGCACTTACCTGCACATGGGGTCGATTGTGCTGATGTTACTCTCTGCACTTATGTGCAGATACCGGAGCAATATTCAAAAGTGTAGCAGTAGTCTGGGAGCGAGTCTTTAGTTCAGCGAGATACCGAGGTAGCCTTGCAGGCGTCCGCGGGCCTGTCGTCTTCTTTATATTTTATTTAAGTCTGTTATCTTATGTATTTGAGACAAATAGTTTATATTTTCTTTCAAATGTTGTATTTAGCACTCTTGGCGGTTCGTGAGTAAAGTGACAAAAGTTCTTAGGTAGAGGCTTATGTTGAACTTTCGTATTATTGTTTCAGTTTCTTAAATTTAAGACTTCCGCTTATCTATTTAAATTCCGATGTTTCAAGTTATATTGATACTTATGAAAGAAGTAATTGTTTAATGAAAAAGATAGTTAGAGGTTGGCTTGCTTAGTTCTCAATAGTAGGCGCCATCACAATCTCCGAAGGTTGGGAAATCCGAGTCGTGACACTTATATTTTATAAATTTTTTAAATAAAAATATAATTATTAAAATTTTATAACTAGGTCCCATTTTAGCGATCAAAGGTTGTCGCTATCTGCCTACCCTTTAATTAGCGACCAACATTGGTCGCCAATTTTAAATTATACTCCCTCCGTTTTAATTTATGTGAATTCATTTAACTGGGCACGGATGTTAAGAAAAGAGAGAAGATTATTGAACTTGTGGTGTAAAATGCGACATATATATTTTGTGTGGCTGTAATCATTGCAAAAAGATAAATTATTTCCAAATAAGGAAATTGTTCATTCTTTTTTGTACAGACTAAAAAGGAAATATGTTCACATAGATTGAAACGGAGGGAGTATATATTTGCAATTTATAAATTTTTTACATAATAATATAATTATTAAAATTTCATTGACGTGTCCCACTTTTGCAACCAATCTCAGTAAAACCTTTGACCAAACAAGTTTGACTAGTCCAGTCAACATTTTGACTAATTTAGCGACCAAAGATTGATCGCTAAATTATTTCAACTATTTATTTTATTATTGTTGCTGTTTTATTAAAAGGTTCAGTTTCAGTACTATCGAGCTTTGTTACACAGCCTAAGAAAACCAAAAGCCTTATTGAAACATTGTTTTATTAGAGGCTGGCCACTTGAACTCATATGACCATTTCTCTTCCTTTCGAGTTGACCCTTTCTAATTAAGTTTATTAAACCATTTTTGTTTTTGTTTTCTTTACCAAATGAAGGGAAAAGCAGTCATCAATACTATAACTCTTTCGTTACCCAATTTTGTTCCAACTCTTCAGCTAATTTTGAGACAATATTTTTGGAAGATGAAAGAGTCTCTAAAACGTTAATGAATAGGCATATAGTAAATTTACCTTATATGAGTAGTATTTAGATGAGAGGAAAAATGTCGACAAGTTTGTTACGAACATTTTAGTTAGTCAACTTCACAACTTAGGGCCTTCTCACTTTTATTATTGTATATGATATATGATATATGATATTTGATGTATGATATATGGTAGAATCAGATTAGTTTATATGAGCTGTAACACTCATTTGACAAGAAGAGATACCTCGTTTTTGTCTCTAAATTTCCTTTTCCTTCTATTTGTTCTCAATTTGCTACCTAAATTACAGTAATTCAAAGAAGAATTCGAGAATTAAGAAACTGGGGATAGGAACTCTACAAAGGAGTTCGAGTGAAACAACTCAAAATTATTGGAAGATGAAGAAGAAGAAACATAATATGAAATATTCTCATTAATGACTTGTAAATAAAAGAGAGAGGGAGAGAGAGACAAAATCTTGTGCTGCTATGCTTTTTTGGTTATTAGAAATGGTGTTACAAACACATGTTTTACTTTACGAAGGAAACTAGTTAAAAAGTAATGTATAAAAATATATTGTTAAAATTTTTATAATAAAAAAATAAAATCAATAGTATAAGGGAAAATTAAAGTACATGTGAAAAAATAAAATAAAAGAACAAATTCAAATAAAAGCATTAGATATATTTTGTTTTATCATGATCGAGTTTTTGAGGAACAAATATAAGTGAATAATCTTAAATAACACAATAACATAAGGAAGATAAAAACGTTAATAACACGAAGACAAAAGTGACAGACATTGCTTATTGAAGATCTTCAAAAATCTCTTCGGAAAGCTTTAATTTTGTTGAACTTTCTAAAGCTTCGTTTTCCTTGTATAAACTATGAACTTCATTATGTAGCTGTAGCAGCCATGTCTGTGAGAGCAAATTGCGCACTTTATCATTATCTTTTACAAAATTCTTTGACGAATAAAGCCGGCCACAACGCTCGATCCTATTCGTACAAAGGTAAACACTAAAGATTCACAGTATCAGTTGACTTGATATATATATATATATATATATATATATATATATATATATATATATATATATATAAATATATATATATATATATATATATATATATATATATATATATATATATATATCTAAAAAATTTGGCAGCAGAAACCTTGGCCCCTATTAAAGATAAAAGAAAGAAATCTGTTATTGTATACAGTATCACGCATAATGCTCTTTGTAATTATGAGTAGCACATTCTATTACTCGCTCTCTTTAGTGTCTCATTGTGCTTCCTTCTTAGACAACAAATATGTTCGTTCAAATATCTGAGAGAAAGCATCTCAATTAGCTAAGAATAATGACTATATTAAGAGGAAATTAATTAGTATAGCATTCAGAATGAAGGTAAGAAAACTTTGAGAAAAGATCATAGTAGCCTCAAGAACCACGAGTTACTCTTGAATGAATCAAACTCCTATGAAAGAGCACCTTTAAGAAATAAAGCACTATTGAAGCAGCTTAAGAGAAATAGAGAAAGATCAGTTTGATTCAACAACATGAACTTTTCTATCCAAGTATGTTAGCTGCCAAACACACACCCAAGTATATGCGGTCGACAAGTAATATAGGATTGTAAGTCCAAATATCGTACCCACAAGGATTTGTGATTAACTATCAACTAAATTAAACCAAACAATTAATCTATTTAAGTGAATCCTAACCTATGAATATTTGACAAAAATTAATCTAGAGTACAAATTAAGAGATTAAAGAAAATAAGTTGGCAAATTATAGAGATGAATTCAATGTGAGTGAATATTCTAAAGCTATCGGTTAGCTATCAATCCCGTTGAGTTTATCACTTAAATCATCTAATTAGTTTATCTGGTTTATTGGTTGACAAGGTTAATATTGCTCGTAGCATTCTCCCGAAGTACAACTTGCCTATTCAAGCTAATCTAACGCCTATATTTCTACAGAATTAGAATTAACAGGAACGCAATACTAACTCATGTATAGTAACCAAGTAAAGCGATTAGGTATATTCCTATCCCAACTGCAAATCCCCCCCCCCCCCCCCCCTCCAGAGTTAAGATCTTGCTCTACTCAATCTTATATGCAATCTAGAATTCTCTCTCTCGAGTTCATTCCTAGATTTGTAGATAGTATTCAATTGGTGATCAAGTAGTCAAATAATTAAGCACAAGATTAAATAAATAAACTAATATAATAAAATAATAAGAACAATTCAACCTTCAAACTACAACGTTCATGCAACACCCCACAACTCTAGAACTAATAAACTATGAGATTAAAAGAAGAGAAGTGAAAAAAAACTAGTTAGAACCCTCTTCCAAGCATGGTGTGTGTTCCTCCACGTGAATTATCCTTCAAAAATGTTAGATCTCTCCAAAGTGGCGTCCGTCCCTCAAAAAAATATGTTTAGTCTTGTTTTTATACGTGTTGGGTAGGTCTAGGGCCGAAATAATCTTGTCCCGGGCAAAATTTGACAAATTTCACGTCACTGGCGCCCTGAGAAGCACACATGCCCTCCGTGGCACAGTGAAAATTTTTCTACAATTTTTGGTGCCACAGGTAGGGCTGGGCGCCACCTGTGGCACTAAATATGCCTTTTTCCTGTATTCGTTCGTTTTTGCTCTAATTTCGCACATATCGCTCTTGATTGCTCCCAGATCGTTCCTACACATTAAAAAACATCAAATTAATATAAATCAATATATTTCACACCCTAAATTCACGAAACAAAAGTAAAACATGAGGCGATTTATATAAATATATATACTTTAAGCTAAACATTAATACCCCACACTTAGACTCTTGCTCGTCCTCCTTGCGTGGTTTTTAACGAGGCAACCAATAGGCGCATATTCAAACATGTGTACTCTTTTTCCTTACTTTAAATTTTCCCATTGGGTTTTGGTTTTAAGGTTTTAACGAGGCACATCATTGAATAGACATTCAAGGGGGAGTATTATAAATACACTTCTATTTAAGGTGAATGTCTTTAATTAGAGAGATTCTAGAGTTCTATTCTTGGTAGCTAAATCATCCTCCTCCCTATAAATAGAGGTGCCCTCTACCATTGTAAATCACTCCTAACATTCTCTAAGTATCAATAAGAAGAACTCTCTCTACTCTTCTCTCTATTTGCTCTTGTTCTTGTTCTTGTCTTTTATATTATTTCGTAACACGTTATCAGCACGAGACTCTACCGTCTCAAGAACCATTCTCGAAAAATCTAAGGTATTTCCCTCTTCCTAATTTAATTTTCGATTATGTCTGACATTACGAAAAGAAAGTTCGTTGCCCTTGAAATTTCGGGCAAGAACTATATGACATGGGTGTTGGATGCTGAAATCCACTTAGATGCTATGGGTCTCGGAGACACCATCAAAGATAGAGAAAAAGCATCCACCCAAGAATGTGCGAAGGCCTTGATTTTCTTGCGCCATCACCTTGATGAAGGTTTGAAGATTGAATATCTCACCGTCAAGGATCCACTCATCTTGTGGAACGGCTTAAAGGAGAGATATGACAACCTGAAGTTGGTCACTCTGCCACAAGCACGATATGATTGGGCTCATCTGAGGCTCCAGGACTTTAAGTTCGTTTCTGAATATAATTCTGCAATGTTCAGAATTACTTCTAAATTGAAGCTATGCGGGGATAATATCTCCGATTATGATATGCTTGAGAAAACGTTTACAACGTTTCATGCCTCCAATATAGTACTGCAACAACAGTACAGAGAGAAAGGCTTTACAAAGTACTCTGAACTGATTTCTCTTCTACTAGTGGCTGAGCGAAATAATGACCTGCTCATGAGAAATCACGAAAATTGACCCACTGGGTCTACACCACTGCCTGAAGCAGATAAGGTGCACTCTCATTATGCCAAACATGAAAAGAGCCATGGTCATGGTCGTAAACGGGGTCATAGCCAGGGACGTAGACAAGGAAGAAATTCCAATGAAGTCCGTCAACCCCCAAAGAGAGATAACCGCCGAAAGCAGAAACGGGATCATGAAGATCCTAAGGCAAATGGTTCAGAAACTATATGTTATCGTTGCGGTGGGAAAGGGCACTGGTCAAAGACTTGCCGTATACCAAGACACTTGGTTGACCTTTATCAAGCATCTCGAAAGAGAAAAGGCCCTGAAACAAATTTTGTCTATGACGACAATGAGGACATCACCCACCCGGATGTGGCAGACTTCTTTGAGCAACCCGAGGGGAAAATAGACCACCTAATCGGTGATGGGTCCGTGATGAAAGAAGATGGAGTTATTTGATTTTGTTCTACTTATTTGTATTAGTTAGTGAATAAACTAATAGTCATTAGTATTAGCTCGTATTAGTTAGTTCATGATGCAATGTTAGCAGTAGTTCTTTAGAATATCTTCAATATGCTCAAATATCAATAATATTTTTATTTTCCAGTAGGGGTAATCGACTAGCCTGAAAAACTAGTCGATTATCTACTATTTTCGCATTAAAGCTGAAAAACAATTGATCAACAATCGATTGTCTTTGTCTAACAATCGATTGTCGTTAAGACAGTATAATCTGGAATCTTTCAAAAATCATCCACAATCGATTGTCTTTGTCTAACAATCGATTGTTGTTAAGACAGTGTAATCTGGAATTTTTCAAAAATCATCCACAATCGATTGTCTATGCCTAACAATCGATTGTCGTTATAACAGTGTAATCTGGAATTTTTCAAAATAGTCAACAATCGATTGCCTATGCATAACAATCGATTGTCTTAAAACAGTGTGCTCTGGAATTTTTCAAAATAGCCAACAATCGATTGTCTATGCATAACAATCGATTGTCTTAAAACAGTGTGCTCTGGAATTTTTCAAAATAGCCAACAATCGATTGTCTATGCATAACAATCGATTGTCTTAAGACAGTGTGATCTGAAGTTTTTCAAAATAGCAAATAATCGATTGTGTGTATTTAACAATCAATTGTCAATGTTCAACAATCGATTGCTTGTGTTTAACAATCGATTGTTTGAAGAAAATGTTTAAACTGAAATTTTCAAACTGCAAAGTAATGGATAACATATCTGTTTTTGTTAGTCAACTGTTAGCAGCAGATTTTGAAAATATTATGTGACACAAAAGAATTGAACTTGTTTATTCTTATGTTCGTGTATCTCTTTTGTATGTCAAACTATGGGATAGCAAATATGGATATCTCACAAAGCGAACTTGGATCAACGTCCAACTGTAAAAGTATTTGCCTAGTTGATTCATGTACTACACATACAATACTCAAAGAAAGGAAATATTTCTCTCAACTAAATATGTGTAAGGCAAACGTTACTACAATCTCTGGAAGTAGTAAATTGATTGAAGGCTCCGGAAGAGCAATTGTAACTCTGCCCA
Organism: Nicotiana benthamiana; assembly: GCA_034376525.1. Lineage (NCBI taxonomy): Eukaryota > Viridiplantae > Streptophyta > Magnoliopsida > Solanales > Solanaceae > Nicotiana > Nicotiana benthamiana. The sequence continues at coordinate 16,793,060 of CM067331.1, read as the reverse complement.
AAGGCACGACGTTAATCATAGAGAATGCAATGTTCTCCTCCAAGTCTAAGAGAAACTTGTTGAGTTTTAAAGATGTACGCCGGAATGGCTATCATATTGAGACAATGGATGAAGATAATCTTGAATATCTCGTCATCACAAAGAATGTCTCCGGCCAAAAGAGGGTTATTGAGAAATTCCCGTCTTTATCTTGTGGCCTGTATTGGACAAGAATTAGTGCAATTGAGGCACATTCAACAGTAAACCAAAGGGTTACTGATTCCAATACCTTTGTACTTTGGCATGATCGATTGGGACACCCAGGATCGATCATGATGAGACGGATTATAGAAAGCTCATATGGGCATCCGTTAAAGAATTTCAAAATTCTTTCGAATAATGAATATCCTTGCACTTCGTGTTATCAAGGCAAGTTGATTATCAGGCCATCACCAACAAAGGTTGGGACTGAGTCACCCACGTTTCTGGAACGTATACAAGGGGACATTTGTGGACCTATTCACCCACCTAGTGGGTCGTTTAGGTATTTCATGGTCTTGATAGACGCATCCTGTAGATGGTCTCATGTGTGCCTGTTGTCATCATGCAACCTTGCGTTTGCGAAATTAATGGCACAAATAATTCGACTACGAGCACAATTTCCAGATAATCCAATCAAGTCCATTAGACTGGATAATGCTGCTGAGTTTACATCCCAAGCATTTAATGATTATTGCTTATCAATCGGGATAAAACTTGAACATTCTGTAGCTCATGTTCACACTCAAAACGGTCTTGCAGAATCGTTAATCAAACGCCTGCAGTTGATTGCAAGGCCATTACTTATGAGAACGAGGTTGCCCACTTCGGTATAGGGTCACGCCATCTTACATGCAGCAATGCTAATTCGTCTCAGACCAACGAATTACCACAAGTATTCCCCGTTGCAATTGATTTTGGGTCATGAACCCAATATATCCCATTTAAGAATTTTTGGATGCGCAGTATATGTGCCTATAGCACCGCCATCCCGCACCTAAATGGGTCCGCAAAGAAGGTTAGGAATATATGTTGGGTTTGAATTGCCCTCCATCATTCGCTACCTCGAAACATTGACAGGCGACTTGTTTACTGCACGATTTGCAGACTGTCGATTTGATGAGACACTTTTCCCAAAATTAGGGGGAGAAGTTGGTGAAACCAAACGGGAAATTTTGTGGAAAAATGCATCATTATCTCATCTTGATCCACATACCTCTATTTGTGAAAGAGAGGTACAAAAGATTATCCATTTGCAAAGAATAGCAAATCAAATGCCTGACGCATTTACGGACTTGAAGAGGATAACGAAATCCCACATTCCCGCGGAAAATGTTCCAATCTGTATTGATGTCCCTGTTGGACAATCATCTAGTGTCATATCCAATGAGTCAAATGCACGCCTGAAGCGTGGCAGACCATTAGGTTCCAAAGATCGAAATCCTAGAAAGAGGAAAAAGAACGATCAAAATGACACCACGAAAGAATCTCATGATTTAACAAATTCTGAGATTCATGAAGAATCCATTGAGCCCGAGACTCTGAAAAATACGGAACTATCCCTAAATCCAATTAATATTGAGGCAAATATTAATCGAGTGGATATTATGGTGGATAATGCCTTTGCTTATAATGTAGCATCTAGCATTGTGCAAGAATGTGAGGATCTCGAACCTCAATCTGTTGAAGAATGTCGAAAAAGACAAGATTGGCCAAAGTGGCAAGAAGCAATTCAATCAGAATTGAATTCGCTGGCATAACGTGAAGTTTTTGGCCCTATAGTTGAAACACCTAATGGTGTTAAGCCTGTCGGCTATAAATGGGTCTTTGTACGCAAAAGAAATGAGAAAAACGAGGTACAAAGATATAAGGCACGCCTTGTTGCACAAGGTTTTTCTCAAAGGCCTGGTGTCGATTATGAAGAGACATATTCGCCTGTAATGGATGCGATAACCTTTCGTTATCTCATAAGTTTTGCTGTCCATGAAAAGCTTGACATGCACTTAATGGATGTGGTTACTGCCTATCTTTATGGCTCATTTGATAATGAGATATACATGAAAATTCCCGATGGACTCAAGATGCCAAACGCGCATAATTCAAAATCTCGGGAAATGTTCTCAATTAAATTGCAAAGATCCTTGTATGGTCTAAAGCAATCTTGACGAATGTGGTATAATCGTCTTAGTGAGTACTTGTTAAAAGAAGGCTATATAAATGACGCCATTTGCCCGTGTGTTTTTATAAAGAAAACAACATCGGAATTTGTTGTACTTGCCGTATATGTCGATGACATAAACCTTATTGGAACCCCTATAGAACTCCAAAAGGCAATTGATTATCTAAAGGATGAATTCGAGATGAAAGATCTCGGAAAGACTAAACTATGTCTTGGTTTGCAAATTGAATATTTGGCAACCGGAATTTTTGTTCATCAATCTACCTATACAGAAAAGGTACTGAAACGGTTTTACATGGATGAAGCACATCCTCTAAGTACACCGATGGTTGTTCGATCACTTGATGTGAACAAAGATCCATTCCGACCACAAGAAAGGAATGAAGAGCTACTTGGTCCTGAAGTACCATATCTTAGCGCAATTGGCGCACTAATGTATCTTGCAAATACTACAAGACCTGACATATCCTTTTCAGTTAATGTCTTAGCAAGATTTAGCTCGGCTCCCACGAGGAGACACTGGAATGGGATCAAACACATATTGCAGTACCTAAAGGGAAATACCGATATGGGCTTATTTTATGGTAAGAATTGCAGCCCGGATCTTGTTGGTTATGCTGATGCTGGATATTTGTCCGACCCACACAAGGCTCGATCTCAAACGCGTTATGTGTTTACATGTGGAGAAACCGCCATATCTTGGCGATCGACTAAGCAATCAATTGTGGCTACTTCATCTAATCATGCCGAGATAATTGCTATTCATGAAGCAAGTCGGGAGTGTGTGTGGTTAAGGTCGATAATACATCATATCCAAGACAAATGTGGTTTGAAGTGTGATAAACTACCCACAACTTTGTATGAAGACAATGCAACATGTATAGCTCAATTGAAGGGAGGATTTATAAAAGGAGATAGAACGAAGCATATTTTACCAAAGTTATTCTTCACACATGATCTTCAAAAGAATGGTGATATCAATGTTCAACAGATTCGTTCAAGCGACAATATGGCTGATTTGTTCACAAAATCTCTACCAAAGTCAACCTTCAAGAAGCTAGTTCACAAGATCGGGATGCGAAGACTTAAGGACATAAATTGATGTTCTTATCAGAGGGAGTTTAATGCGCGTTGCACTCTTTTTTCCTTACAAGGTTTTGTCCCACCGGGTTTTCCTTGCGAGATTTTTAACGAGGCAACCAATAGGCGCATATTCAAACATGTGTACTCTTTTTCCTTACTTTAATTTTTCCCATTGGGTTTTGGTTTTAAGGTTTTAACGAGGCACATCATTGAATAGACATTCAAGGGGGAGTGTTATAAATACACTTCTATTTAAGGTGAATGTCTTTAATTAGAGAGATTATAGAGTTCTATTCTTGGTAGCTAAATCATCCTCCTCCCTATAAATAGAGGTGCCCTCTACCATTGTAAATCACTCCTAACATTCTCTAAGTATCAATAAGAAGAACTCTCTCTACTCTTCTCTCTATTTGCTCTTGTTCTTGAGTTATTGTTCTTGTCTTTTATATTATTTCATAACACATTAGATATATTTTGTTTTATCATGATCGAGTTTTTGAGGAACAAATATAAGTGAATAATCTTAAATAACACAATAACATAAGGAAGATAAAAACGTTAATAACACGAAGACAAAAGTGACAGACATTGCTTATTGAAGATCTTCAAAAATCTCTTCGGAAAGCTTTAATTTTGTTGAACTTTCTAAAGCTTCGTTTTCCTTGTATAAACTATGAACTTCATTATGTAGCTGTAGCAGCCATGTCTGTGAGAGCAAATTGCGCACTTTATCATTATCTTTTACAAAATTCTTTGACGAATAAAGCCGGCCACAACGCTCGATCCTATTCGTACAAAGGTAAACACTAATATATATATATATATATATATATATATATATATTTATATATATATATATATTTATTTATTTATATCTAAAAAATTTGGCAGCAGAAACCTTGGCCCCTATTAAAGATAAAAGAAAGAAATCTGTTATTGTATACAGTATCACGCATAATGCTCTTTGTAATTATGTGTAGCACATTCTATTACTCGCTCTCTTTAGTGTCTCATTGTGCTTCCTTCTTAGACAACAAATATGTTCGTTCAAATATCTGAGAGAAAGCATCTCAATTAGCTAAGAACAATGACTATATTAAGAGGAAATTAATTAGTATAGCATTCAGAATGAAGGTAAGAAAACTTTGAGAAAAGATCATAGTAGCCTCAAGAACCACGAGTTACTCTTGAATGAATCAAACTCCTATGAAAGAGCACCTTTAAGAAATAAAGCACTATTGAAGCAGCTTAAGAGAAATGGAGAAAGATCAGTTTGATTCAACAACATGAACTTTTCTATCCAAGTATGGTAGCTGCCAAACACACACCCAAGTATATGCGGTCGACAAGTAATATAGGATTGTAAGTTCAAATATCGTACCCACAAGGATTTGTGATTAACTATCAACTAAATTAAACCAAACAATTAATCTATTTAAGTGAATCCTAACCTATGAATATTTGACAAAAATTAATCTAGAGTAACAAATTAAGAGATTAAAGAAAATAAGTTGGCAAATTATAGAGATGAATTCAATGTGAGTGAATATTCTAAAGCTATCGGTTAGCTATCAATCCCGTTGAGTTTATCACTTAAATCATCTAATTAGTTTATCTGGTTTATTGGTTGACAAGGTTAATATTGCTCGTAGCATTCTCCCGAAGTACAACTTGCCTATTCAAGCTAATCTAACGCCTATATTTCTACAGAATTAGAATTAACAGGAACGCAATACTAACTCATGTATAGTAACCAAGTAAAGCGATTAGGTATATTCCTATCCCAACTGCAAATCCCCCCTCCCCCTCCAGAGTTAAGATCTTGCTCTACTCAATCTTATATGCAATCTAGAATTCTCTCTCTCGAGTTCATTCCTAGATTTGTAGATAGTATTCAATTGGTGATCAAGCAGTCAAATAATTAAGCACAAGATTAAATAAATAAACCAATATAATAAAATAATAAGAACAATTCAACCTTCAAACTACAACGTTCATGCAACACCCCACAACTCTAGAACTAATAAACTATGGGATTAAAAGAAGAGAAGTGAAAAAAAACTAGTTAGAACCCTCTTCCAAGCATGGTGTGTGTTCCTTCACGTGAATTATCCTTCAAAAAATGTTAGATCTCTCCAAAGTGGCGTCCGTCCCTCAAAAAAATATGTTTAGTTTTGTTTTTATACGTGTTGGGTAGGTCTAGGGCCGAAATAATCTTGTCCCGGGCAAAATTTGACAAATTTCACGTCACTGGCGCCCTGGATAGCACACATGCCCTCCATGGCACAGTGAAAATTTTTCTACAATTTTTGGCGCCACAGGTAGGGCTGGGCGCCACCTGTGGCACTAAATATGCCTTTTTCCTGTATTCGTTCGTTTTTGCTCTAATTTCGCACATATCGCTCTTGATTGCTCCTAGATCGTTCCTACACATTAAAAAACATCAAATTAATATAAATCAATATATTTCACACCCTAAATTCACGAAGCAAAAGTAAAACATGAGGCGATTTATATAAATATATATACTTTAAGCTAAACATTAATACCCCACACTTTGACTCCTGCTCGTCCTCGAGCAATGGGACTATCAAATAAACCCCCAGCCACGTACAAGTCTCAATTATAGAGGAGCACTTTAACTTTTAACCACATTGTCACGACCCAAAGTATCATCACCTGTTTTCTCATTCGCTTCGTGCTTCCGAGGCCTTGAAAACCTCATTTTAGTAGCCTCGATCTACGTGCGCAGTCCGGGCGCATTGATAAATTTGTATTTTACTAACTTATCTTGCCTTTAAACCTATACTTTTGCTATGTTTGAGTGATAAAATCCAACATTTAATGTTATTTATTTTTATTTTACAGGGTGAATATATTCTAATAGTGATGGTGAAGAAACCAAGTGAAAACAAGTTAAAAGAAGCTAAAAAGAGAAAAATCTAGGCAATGCCCAGATGGGTTACAAATGCGAAGAGTACTTCGCAAATGTAAAGTCAACTGGAAAAAATCAAACTTCGCAAATGCGAAGAGTGGTTCGTAAATGCGAAATCAGCTGTAATACTCAGTCTTCCCAAATGCGAAGTCAACAGGAAAGGTTAACCTTCGCAAAGATCGTGCTTCCAGCATGGGCAGTTATGGAAATTCATACTTTTGATCCCCAAATCATATAATACCCGATTAGGCTCATTTGTATAAGATCTTTTGGCTTATTTTTTAAAGTATCGATTAAATATCTTGTTGTGCTTATGTATTGAATGGTGTTTATTTATTTATGAAGTGAGTTATTGTTACTTAATTATTCTTGTTCTTTAATATTTCCAGAGGGATTAGCTAACTCTAGGAAACACCTATTAACTCTGAATTGATTTTGGGAAAAATAGTTTGGGGTTGGGAAAGATTAATTAACAAGAACTTGAGGCGTTAACCCTCATTTTATAAATTCTACCCAGGGATAGGATTGAACTTCTTGTAGCCTTCCAGGTCTGCTTAATCTTCTAATTATTTTAGGGATAATTAAATTAGGAAGTCATGTTAGTCTTTGGAAGAAGCTAATTAAGAATTGTTATCCGTGGCTAATTAACATAAACTTGCTCATATTGGTAAAATCATGAAATATATTAGATCGTTACTTGAGTGTAATGCCCGATGCATTCATTCTTGTAGGCATTGATCATTTACTTTCTTTCTAGGTTAGTTTACATTTTCACAATTAGACATAAAAATATTTTCCAATCAAAATTCTTAGTGTTTGGCATTGCGCAACTAGCGATAATTTTCTTATGTTCCTAATCGCTGACACATTGTTCTCCATGGGATTCGATCCCGACTCATAGTTCGGTAATCTATATTGCATGCAAACATGTCTATTTCTTTTTAGCAGTAGATTTGGATGTCATAATACGTAGCTGGAAAGCTTATGTGTTAAATTCTGTGAAAAGTTGCTAAAATTTTTCTTTTAAATGATTATGTTGACTTTGGTCAATATTTTGAATAAATAGACCTGGACCCGTGATTTGACTGTCCTGGAGGGTCCATAGAAAAAAATAGGACTCGGGCGTGTGCCTGGAATCAAAATTCAATGTTCCGAGCCCGAGAAATGAATTTTATGAGAAATTATTTTTTCTGAAATTTATATAAAAATTTGAAACGAAATGAATTAGAAAGTATTGGTATCGGTCCCGTATTTTGGTTCCGTCATCCGGTACAGGTCGTATATATGGTTTAAGATGTTTTTGTGTAATTTGGTCAAAATCGGACGTCGTTTGACGTGTTTCGAGCCTAAATATCAAAAGTTGAAAATTTAAGAAGTTTGATGAAAAAGTGATGATTTTGAGTTTAATTTCTCGTTTATGATGTTATTTTGGTAATTTGATCATTCGGTTAAGTTTGTAGGATATTGTTGAGTTAGTGTGTGTGATTGGTTAGGATCCTCGAGGGCTCGGGAGTGTTTTCGGAGGTGTTCGGTGTAGTTGGAAACTTAGTAAATGTTGTAGAAAATTCTGCTATAAGTGCCAAGGTCTTCCCTTCTATGTGTTCGCGGTCCTTCCACCGTGTTCACAACGCTTTAATGTTTTTCTCCTTTGCGTTCGCATCACAACCATCATGATCGCGTAAGCCAAAAATAGGAGCCTAGCAGCTTCCTCTTTGCATTCGCAAGGCCTTCACGCATTAGCATAGTTCCAGCCTTTCATTCAATGCGTTCGCATATCCCCTATCGCGTTCGCATAGGCCAGTCCCATGGACCCATATATTTACCCTATGCATTTGCGTCCCCTTCTCACGAACGTGATGCATGCCAGTTCCCCCTTCTTCACGAACGCAACCTCTGTGACACAAACACATAGGGCATTTTTTCCAGTCATTTAATACTTCAAAAAACAGACCAGTGACAGGTTTTGTTCCAAATTTCTCATGAGCTCTCTTCTTCCCCAAGCTCTAGGACTCCATTGAAGCCCTCATTTTATAAGACCACTTGGGCAAGTAAATTCCCACTCATTTCCTTCACTTTTCCTTCATTAATTAGTGTGTTTCTAAGCCTAAATCATGTAATCTAGGGTAGAAATTGGGTAAAATAATTAGAGTTAGGGTTTTTTGATTTTCTTTGATTTAGACATCGTTTTGGGGTCGGATTTGAAAACAAATTGTATATCCGGACTCATGGGGGAATGAGTGATATGAAATTGGTTCCAACCTCGTGTTTTGACCAAACAGGCCCGAAGTCGGTTTTTTGAATTTTTGGAAGAAAATTTGAAATATATATTGAGGCACTGGATTTGGTTTGTTTAGCTATTATTGATACTATGAAGTTGTTATTCCATAGATTTGACTGAGTTGGATCCGAATTCGAGGGGTAAATCTATACTAGAGGCTTGAGTTGAGTTTGGAACATTCGAGGTAAGTGTTTGATCTAACTTTGGATTAAGGGAATAAGATTAGAATATAGTTTTCTAATTGCGAAATGATGAGTACGGTGTATAGGTATGGTAATGGGTATCTAAACACTGGTACCTAGCATGACCGTGAGTATTAACCTGTATTTATTATGGTTTTGTTGTGACCTTCCATGTTTAATTGATGATTTCTATGTAAAGTGAAGAGTATGAAAAATAATTATGAGTTGTAAACTCTTTGGAGCATTAGGTCTAATGATAAAATAACTATTGAGTATGAAATGAAAGAAATATATAGAAATGTGATTATTCCCTTACCGGGCTGTTGTAGAAATTGATTATCTCCCGTGCCGGGACGTGTAAGTTATTGTTATTGCTCCCTTGATGGGAATGAACTGTTTACTTGTATTCGCCCTTGTTGGGACGGTCGAATCGATTCTTTATCCCTTGCTAGGAAACACTTTTATATTATGAAATGGGATCTTGTGGCACGCCGACCACTTATATATTATAAAATGTGTTCGAGTGGCACGTCGACACTTATATAATATAAAATGGCATCGTGTGGCACGTCGACCACTTATATATTATGAAATAGGATCGTGTGGCATGTCGACCACATATATATATCATGAAATGGGGTCGCATGACGCACATACCACTTATTTTTTGTTAAAAGCAAATTAGTTGCAGTTGCTTATTTATCTCTGCTGTTCTGTTTTATCAGTTACCCCCAAGAGCATGTTCCCCTCCCAGAATTAGTTATTACTTTCCGCTGTTATTTTGTTGGACTTGTATACATATATATTCATAGGTTTGATTTGGTAGTCCTGTCTAGCATCCTCACTACTTCGCCGGGGTTAGGCCAGACACTTATCAGCATATGGGGTCGGTTATACTAATGCTATACTCTGTGCATCTTTTTGCACAGATTACGGAGCCGGAGAAGCTTGTGGACCACAGTAGGAGCATTGGAAGCTGACTTCAGTCCAGAGATTCCCGAGGTAGCCTTGTTGGCGTCCGCATACCCAGAGTCTCTTCTAGTTTATCTTCGTTTGTTTTCTTTGTACCAGAACAAAAATGTTGTACTTTATTTCAGACTTTGTATTTAGCATTCTTTAGATGTTCATGAGTTAGCGACACCAGATCTGGGTAGAGTTGTATTTGAACTTCGACACTTGCTTGCAGTTATTTATGTTTTAAGACTTCCGCTTTTGTATTAATTGTCTCGTCTTTCTTTATATTATTGATGTTGTTGAGAGAATTATTAAATTAATTGGCTTGCCTAGCTCCTATTATTAGGAGCTATAACGACAACCGATGGTGGGAAATCTGGGTCGTGACAAGTTGGTATCATACCACTAGGTTACATAGATCACACACTCATGGACAAACCTAGTAGAGTCTGAGGGATTGGTACGAAGACATCTGTATTTACTCCCTAGAGGATGTAGAGTAAGAAAAAACTTCACGTTTGTTCTTTCTTTTCGCGCGATTCTGTTTCTCAAATACTGATTGTCTTTCTACTCTGTTCTTTCGCAGATGGTGAGAACACGTGCTTCCTCATCTATTCCTGAGCAGTCTGTGCCCCAGTAGTAGCTTCTACGAGGAGCAGAGGGAAAGGCCATGCTATTGTTATACACCCCACCGAGAGAGAGAGAGAGAGAGAGAGAGAGAGAGAGAGAGAGAGAGAGAGAGAGAGAGAGAGAGAGAGAGAGAGAGAGAGAGAGAGAGAGAGAGAGAGGCTGCAGAGGTTTATTGATGGATGGATTCAGCCAATCCGTCTCAAGATGGCTACGGGCACCGGGGGGTGAGATTTCTTTTCAGGGGGCAGCTAACGTGGCCCGTAGAGTTGAGATGGACCTTTCTCGGGGAGGTGGTTAGGGGTAAGATAAGAGGCCCCGTCATTCTAGTAGGTTTACTGGTACCTCGTTTAGAGGTAAGGAGTGTTATGGTAGAGGCCAACCACAGAGGCCCTTTCAGTCTGCTCTCCAGGTCTCTCATGGTATTTCAGTTGGAGGTAGTTCTCAACAGCACCATTCTGATCATCAGTCTTTCAGTGCACCGTCAGCACCTATTACCGCACCACCACTCTACTATTCTCTGCAGCCGAGGGCTTGTTACACGTGTGGCGACACGAGATATATTTGAGGTATTACCCTCGAGCATCTAATAGTTCTCAGCAGCAAGGTCCTCATCCTATGATTCAGGCATCAAGTGATCCACAAGACACATAGCCAGGTAGAGGCGGGGGTAGAGGTCATAGAGGTGGAGGTAGAGATCATAGTGCTGGATCTCGAACCGCCAGAGGTAGAGGCCAGTCAGCTGCCGAGCATCCTAGAGATATGGTTTAGGGATGTGGGGCCCTGCCTCGATGTTATGCTTTGCCAGCTAGGCGAGAGGTTGAGTTATCAAATTCTATTATTACAGATACTACTCTGATAGAGATGCTTCAGTTCTATTTGACTATAGGTCTACGTATTCATATGTGTCATCCTATTTTGCACCATACTTGGTTATGCCTAGAAATGCCTTGAGTTTTCCTGTTAATGTACACCGGTGGGTGATTCTATAGTGGTCGATCGAGTGCATCGTTCCTGTATGGTAGTGTTTGAGGGTTTTGAGACACGTTATGATTTATTGCTCTTAAACATGGTGTATTTCGATGTTATATTATGGATGGATTAGTTGTCCCCGTATCATGCTATTTTTGATTACCACGCCAAGACTGTGAACTTGGCTTTACCAGATTTGCCCTGCTTCGAGTGGAGAGGGACTCCAGGGCATGCCATCTGCAGTGTTATTTCATATGTTAAGGCTCGATGCATGGTCGAGAAGGGGTGTCTAGCTTATCTAGCATATGTTTGCGATTCCAGCGTAGAGGTCTCTTCTATTGATTCTGTTTCTATTGTTCGAGAGTTCCCCGAGGTTTTTCCTTCAGACCTGCTGCGTATGCCGCCTGACACGGATATTTAATTTTGTATTGATTTGGCTCCGGGCACGCAGCCCATTTCCATTCCGCCGTATTGCAGGACCCGCCAGAGTTGAAATAATTAATGGATCCATTGTAAGATTTGCGTGAGAAGGGTTTTATTAGACCCAGTGTTTCACCTTGAGGTGCCAGTGTTATTTATGAAGAAAAAGGATGGGTCGATGAGGATGTGTATTGATTACCGGTAATTAAACAAAGTGACAATAAAGAACATGTACGATTGACGATTTGTTTGACCAACTTCTGGGTGCAATGGTGTTTCCAAAGATAGATTTGAGATCTGGCTACCATCAGCTGAGGATTAGGGCATCTGATGTCCCGAAGACAGCATTCTGCACTCGGCATAAGCATTTTGAGTTCCTGGTCATGTCATTTCGGTTTACTAATGCCCCATCAGCACTTATGGAGTTGATGAACCAAGTGTTCAGCCCTTATTGGAATTGTTCGTGATAGTTTTTATTGTAGATATTCTGATATACTCCTGCAGTCAGGAGGAGCACGAGCAACACCTCAGAGTGGTTCTTCAGACTCTAAAGGATAGTTAGTTATATGCCAAGTTTTTGAAGTGCGAGTTCTAGTTGATTTCACTTGCATTTCTGGGTCATGTTGTTTCAGCAGAGGGTATTCAGGAGAACCTGGAGAAGATTGAGGTAGTCAAGAACTGGCCTCGCCCAATATCAACTATAGAGATTCGGAATTTCTTTGGATTAGCAGGTTACTAATGACGGTTCGTTGAGGGGTTGTCATCTATTGCAGCCCCAATGACCAGATTGACCCAGAAGGGTCCCCAGTTCAGAAGGTCCGATGAGTGTGAGGTGAGCTTCTAGAGGCTCAACACAGCTCTGACTACGACACTGGTATTAGTTTTGCCCACAGGTTCAGGGCCTTATACAGTCTATTGTGATACTTCCCATATTGGGCTTAGTGTAGTATTGATTCAGGTTGGCAGAGTCATTGCCTATGCTTCGAGATAGTTGAAGATCCATGAGAAGAATTATCCATTTCTTGATCTAGAGTTGGCAGCCATTGTTCATGCTTTGAAGATTTGGAGGCATTATCTATATGGTGTGACGTGTGAGGTGTACTCTAATCACAAGGTTCTTCAGTAGTTGTTCAAGCAAAAGGAGTTGAATTTGAGATAGAGGAGGTGGTTGGCGTTGTTGAAAGACTATGATGTTACTATCTTGCACAACGCGGAGAAGGACAATGTGGTGGCTGAAGCATTGAGTAGGATGTCAGCTAGCATGGGTAGTCTTGCTTATATTCCGATCAGTGAGAGATCGCTTGGTTTGGATGTTCAGGCCTTGGCCAACCGATTTGTGAGGTTGGATATTCCAGAGCCTAACCAAGTGTTTGCTTGCACGGTCGCTCGTTCTTTATTATTGGAGCGTATTCGTGATCGGCAATTTGTTGATCCCTATTTATGTGTCCTGATAGACACGGTGCAGCGTGGAGGTGCCAAGGAGATGACCTTAGATTGTGATGGTGTTTTGATATTGCAGGGGCAAGTTTGTGTGCCCAATGTTGATGGGATTCGAGAGTTAGTCTTAGTGGAGGCCCATAGTTCTCTTTATTCTATTCATCCAAGCGCCGCAAAGATATATCAGGATCTAAGGCACCACTATTGGTGGCACAGAATAAAGAAAGATATTGTTGCATATGTGGCTCGATGTCTGAACTGTCAACAGGTTACGTTTGAGCATCAGAAACTTGGTAGATTGTTTCAGAGGATTGAGCTTCCCGAGTGGAAGTGGGAGAGGATTACTATGGATTTTGTTACTGGACTTCCCATGACTCGGAAGAAGTTTGATGCTATTTGGGCCATTGTTGATAGGCTGACTAAGTCAGCACATTTTGTTCCTGTTGCAGCCACTTATTCATCAGAGAGGTTAGCTGAGATCTAAATCAGAGAGATTGTTCGCCTTCATGGGGTGCCGGTATCTATAATTTTGGACCTGGATATACAGTTTACCTCGTGCTTCTGGCGAGCAGTCCAGCAGGAGTTAGGCACCAGAGTGGAGTAGAGCACAACATTTCATCCTCAGACGGACGGTCAGCTCGAGCAAACTATTCAAATATTGCAAGATATGCTTCGATCATGTGTCATTGATTTTGGAGGCTCATGGGACTAGTTTTTGCCTTTAACATAGGTCGCCTACAACAACAGTTACAAGTCTAGCATTCATATGGCTCCATATAAGGCGTTGTATGGTAGGCAATGTCGGTCTCCAGTTAGATGGTTTGAGCCGGAAGAGGTGCGATTATTGGGTATTGATTTAGTTCAAGAGGCGTTGGATAAGGTCAAGATCATTTAGGATAGGCCTCGTATAACTCTATCTAAGCAGAATAGTTATGCAAATCGCAAGGTTCTAGATGTGGCTTTCATGGTTGGTAAACGGGTACTGCTCCGAGTGTCACCTATGAAGGGCGTGATGAGATTCGGGAAGAAGGGCAAGCTTAGCCCTAGGTTCACTGTCCCATTTGAGATTCTCTATCGTATGGGAGAGGTGGATTATAGACTTGCCTTACCGCCTAGATTGTCAGTCGTGCATCCGGTGTTTCATGTATCCATGCTTCGGAGGTCCGGAGATCCAGGACACGTGTTAGATTTCGGCACTGTCCAGTTGGACAAGGATATTTCTTATAAGAAGGAGCCGGTAGCTATTCTAGACCGACAGGTTTGACAGGTGAGGTCGAAGAGTTTTCCTTCAGTGCATGTTCACTGGAGAGGTCAGCCTCCTGAAGCATCGACCTGGGAGTCGGAGTTCGATATGCGGAGCGTTATCCTCATCTATTTCCCGACTCATGTACTTCTTTCTTTTGTCCGTTCGAGGACAAACAGTTATTTTAGAGGTGGAGAATGTGATGACCTAAAGGGTCATCACCTATTTTTTCATTCGTTCCGTGCTTTCGAGGACTTAAAAACCTCATTTTTAGTCTCCTCAATTTGCGTGTGCAGTCCGGGCGCGTAGTAGGAAAGCTTATATGTTAAATTCTGTGAAAAGTTGCTAAAATTTGGCTTTAAAAAGATTAAAATTGACTTTGGTCAATATTTTGGGTAAATGGACCCAAACCATAATTTGACGATCTCGGAGGGTCTGTATAAAAATATAGGACTTGGGCGTGTTCCCGGAATCGAAATCCGAGGTCCCGAGCCCGAGAAATGAATTTTTAAGAGAAATTGCTTTTCTAAAATTTATATGAAAATTTCAAAAGAAATGGACTTGAACGTATTGGTATCGGGCCCTTATTTTGGTTTCAATGTCCGATATAGGTCTTACATATGGTTTAAGATGTTTCTGTGTAATTTGGTCGAAATCTGACGTCGTTTGAAGTGTTTTCAGACCTAAATATCAAAAGTTGGAAATTTAAGAAGTTTGACGAAAAAGTGATGATTTTGAGGTTGATTCCTCATTTATGATGTTATTTTGGCGATTTCATCACTCGGTTAAGTTCGTCGGATGTTGTTGAGTTAGTGTGTGTGATTGGTTTGGAGCCCCGAGGGCTTGAGAGTGTTTTTGGAGGTGTTCGGTGTAGTTGGAAACTTAGTTAATGTTGCAGAAAATTCTGCAATAAGTGCCAAGTCTTCCCTTCTATTTCGCGGTCCTTCCATCGCATTCACAGAGCTTTA
Source organism: Nicotiana benthamiana (assembly GCA_034376525.1). Lineage (NCBI taxonomy): Eukaryota > Viridiplantae > Streptophyta > Magnoliopsida > Solanales > Solanaceae > Nicotiana > Nicotiana benthamiana. Next base: position 16,777,764 of record CM067331.1, on the reverse strand, counting down.
ATATTTTTCTACTTAGAGTTCGCATCACCACCATCGTGATCACGTAATCCAAAAATAGGAGTCCAGCAACTTCCTCTTCGCGTTCGCAAGGCCTTCACGCATTCTCATAGTTCCAGATTTTAATTCAATGCGTTCGCGAATCCCCTATCGCGTTCGCATTGGCCAATCCCCTAGACACTAGTATTTACCCTATGCGTTTGCGTTCGTGTCCCCTTCTCGCAAACACGATGCATGCCAGTTCCTCCTTTGTCGTGAACGCAACCTCTATGTTGCGAATGCATAGGGTATTTTTGCGTAGTCATTTAATGTTTCAAAAACATATCAGTGATGGGTTTTGTTTCATGTTTCTCACGAGCTCTCTTTTTCCCCAAGCTCTAGGACTCCATTGAAGCCTGCATTCTTCAAGACCACTTGGGTAAGTAAATTGCCACTCATGTCCTTCACTTTTCCTTTATTAATTAGTGAGTTTCTAAGCCTAAATCATGTAATCTAGGGTTGAAATTGGGGAAAATGGGTAGAGTTAGGGCTTTTCAATTTTCTTTTATTTATACCTTGTTTTGGAGTCGATTTTGAAAACAAATTATATATCCGGATGCGGGAATGGATGTTATGAAATTTGTTCGAACCTCATATTTTGACCAAGCGGGCCCAGGTCGATTTTTGGAATTTTTGGGAGAAAGGTTGGGAATCTATATTTAGGCATTGGATTTGGTTTGTTTAGCTATTATTGATACTATAAAGTTGTTATTTCATAGATTTGACTGAGTTGGATCAAAATTCGAGGAGTAAAGCTATACTAGAGGATTCAGTTGAGTTTGGAGCATTCGAGGTAAGTGTTTGATCTAACTTTGGCTTGGGGGAATAGGATTAGAGTATGGTTTGGTAATTGGTAAATGATGAGTATTGTGTATAGGCATGGTGACGGGTATCTATACACTTGTGCCTAGCATGACCATGAGTCTTTACCTGTATTTATTCTGGTTTTGTTATGACCCTTCCATGTTTAATTGATGATTTCTATGTAAAGTGAAGAGTATGAGAAATAATTATGAGTTGTAAACTCTTTGGAGCATTTGCTCGAATGACAAAATAACTACAGAGTAAGAAATGAAAGAAATAGAAAGAGATGTGATTACCCCCTTCACGGGCTGTTTGAGTATGTTGATTTTCTCCCTTGCCGGGGCGTGTAAGTTATTGTTGTTACTCCCTTGCCGAGAATGAACTATTTATTGTATTCTCCTTTACTGGAACAGTCGAATTGATTCTTGATCTCTTGTCGGGAAACACTTATATATTATGAAATGGGGTTGTGTGGCACGCCGATCACTTATATATTATGAAATGGGATCGTGTAGCATGCCAACCACTTATATAATATGAAATAGGGTCGTGTGGAACGCCGACAACTTATATATTATGAAATGGGATCGTGTGGGACGCCTACCGCTTATATATCATGAAATGTGATCACGCGGCGCGTCGACCACATATTCTATGTTAGAAGAAAATTAGTTGCAGTTCCTTATTTATCTCTGTTATACTGTTTTATCTGTTACCCCAATAGCAAGTTCCCCTTCCATTCTTAGTTATTACTTTTCACAGTTACTTTGTTGTACTTGTACACATATATCTGCATAGGTTTGATTTGGTAGTCCTGTCTAGCCTCGTCACAACTTTGCCGGGGTTAGGCCAGGAACTTACAAGAACATGGGGTCAGTTGTGCTGACGCTATACTATGTGCATTTTTTTGCACAGATTATGGAGTCGGAGCTGCTTGTGGACAACAGTAGGAAAATTGGGAACTAACTTCAGTCCAGAGATTCCCGAGGTAGCCTTGCTAGCGTCTGCATGGCCGGAGTCTCTTCTAGTTTATAAACGACGAATCTCTTTATGATAAACAGATCCATTTTGCAAGTTCGTTATTACGGGTAGTTCCTACAAAAGATCAGACTAATGACGTATACAATACCTTTGTTTATTTTCTTTGTACCGGAACAAACAACATTGTACTTTATTTCAGACTTTGTATTTAGAACTCTTTAGATGTTTGCGAGTTAGTGACACCAAATCTGGGTATAGTTGTATTTGGAATTCCGCACTTGCTTTCAGTTATTTATGTTTTAAAACATCCACTTTTGTATTAATTATCTCGTCTTTTTTATATTGTTGATGTTGTTGATAGAAGTATCAAATTAATTGGCTTGCCTAGCTCCTATTAGTAGGTGTCATCATGACTTCCAATGGTGGGAAATCCGGGTCGTGATACACATACTATACCCTTGACTATGATCAATACCGGCACACAAGAATGAACACACAAAATTTCACATTCTTCCTGTTTTAACATGCCCAGGTATAACCTTTCAATTCAATCAATTTCAACAACCTATTTGTCACCACCCAACCTCAAAATTCAACTTGCAACCACTAAGTTCCCTCAACTCATGCACATACCCAACAAGAAAGTTTACAACAATACTTATCATTCATGAGGTGATGTGCCCTCAACAACAAACAAAAGAGTGAATATATACCAGTCCACACATTCATAGGTAGTTTTGAATATAGATTAAGGACATCGCGCAATGGAACAAAATTCACTCACTCTCACAAAGAGTTTATATGCATCATATTGGCGTACTATAAGCTTGCTCGTAGTGTGTATCTCTACTAATTTAAGCTAGCCAAATATAGGATCAATTAGGACTTTAAGGTTGTAGTGTAGGCTAAGGGACGGGTATGGTACATCTTGAAATAGTGACTAGCCCTAAGAACTTTAATACACTACATTCACAGTTCAAGTACACATTCTTCTCAACCAATTCACTTGCCACAAACCATATGCAACATAGTCCTCTTTTCAATTAATCACTTTTATATTTCCACTAGCACAAATCAGTAAGAATTGGAGGTGTGTGTTTTTCTTACGTACTTTAACTATCATGTTTTTCTTTTCTTTTTCTTCAGACACTCCATACATTAAAGTTCATCGGCTAGTGACTTTTGATTTCAACTCTAGTGCACCAACGGGCCTTTCCATGGTTTCACTCAAAATATATTCCCTAATCTCTCACCTTACTTCTTTTAGCGACTAAGTGTTGTAGTAGGTAAAGGTTCAATCAATATCAAATTAAGGACAAAATAGGGGTATATCTTGTAATGTGGGTGCCAAAGAAAAGGTTTATAGCCTCAAAGTGTCTAGCAACAAAAAGTTTTATTTTTATGTGACAAGCACATCTGTGATCAAGCAAGAAAATTCCTACGTCATCTCCTAGATTAGCATAACTAACAATTTCACTTCAATTAACACACGGAGAATGTTTTGCACTATACAGGATAGCACAAAAGATCACAAATTCTCACACACACATTGCACATGACTCAATCAAAATGGTTTTGTTCAACTGTCAAGTCAAGCAAACATACATAATTGAGAAATTTAAGCAACATTGCACTATGTGGCATACAAGTTAAACAACTAAGAAAATACGTCACAAAATAGGTTATTTACTTTACTTAGGCTTCATAATTCAGACCAAATACATGGGAAAATATAATGTATGTCATAGCCTAATGTGCCAGCATCACCCATTTCAATGAGGATCTCTGAGCGACTCAGTTTCTTCCTAAGCTACTCCTCAAAAAATAAAGTACTCGGTTCGAGCTGCAACCTTGAAAAAGAACTGGGGCCCAAAGAAAACCCAAGGAATACTACCTAGCTATTAAAAAAAAAATCTTTTTGGTATTTTAAATCGATCTTTATCCCTCAAGAAAATTCTCCAAAAGATTTAATGTCGGGAAAAACCCGAACTTTTTCTATAAAAAAATTCAATTTTCATTTTTTTACCTAGACTTTGTCTACTATGATTTCTAAAAGAAAAGCTAAATAAAAAAATTGTTTTATACAACTACACTTCGAAAAGTAGTTTTTTCACCCCACACTTATATTATGCATAGTGCTCGATACATGATCGTAGAAAACAATATTAAAATAAGGGTGAGAAATACTCCCTGACGTCCTCTCGGGCCTAGCTCTAACATGATCCTCAATAATAAGGGTCGGGATGACCCCACACTTAAGCTCAAACATACTCTTCAACTTCAACTTTGGGCACTCAGACTTCCCCTACCCTGAAAAACAAAAACAATATGAAACTTGACACTATAAGTAAATTACAATACAAGTTGGGTTGCCTCCCAACAAGCACTTGATTTAACTTCGCGACACAACGTTATCACGTTCACCACTTTTCCTTTGTGAATACCCAAAGGGTCATCACCTATATCTAATTGAATTCTGTATCTTCGAGACCTTGAAAACCTCATTTAGGGTTGCCTCGATTTGATTGTGCAACCCGGACGCGTAGTAGAAAAGTTTAAATATGAACTCTATGAAAAAAGTTCTATGTTTTGACATTAAGATGAATAAATTTTACTTCGGTCAACATTTTAGGTAAACGGACCCGGAATCGTGATTTAACAGTCCCGGAGGGTACGTAAGAAAATGCGGGACTTCGGCATATGCCCGGAATTGAAGTTTGAGGTCCCAAGCCCGAGAAATGAATTTTTAAGTAAAATTATTTTCTGGAAATAATTAAGGAAAATGGTAATGAAATGTGATTAGAAAGTGTTGGTATCGGGCCCATATTTTAGTTCCGGCATCCGGTACCGGTGTTATATAGGATTTAAGATGTTTCTGTAAAGTTTGGTTGAAAACGAACATCGTTTGACGTGTTTCGGACTCAAAGTGAAAATTTTAATGTTTTATGAAATTTGGAAAAAATCATGAATTTTGAGACATAATTCGATGTATATGATGTTATTTTGGCGATTTGACCACATGGATAAGTCTGTAAGATGCTTTTGAGGTTGTGTGTATATTTGGTTTAGATCACCGAGGGCTCGAGTGAGTTTTGGATAGTCCGTGAGTGCATTTTTTAACCTTAAAAAATTGTTGGCTCGCAAAAGCGAGCTCACAAATGCGAATGCCGCTCGCAAATGAAAAAAGCCCCCATAGTGCCAGTGATCGCAAATGCGATCGATATGTCGCAAATGCGATACGGGTCTCACAAATACGAAGGTCTAGGATTTTGGCAGTGTTCGCAAATGCGAATTATTTTCTAGCAATTCCCACACCAGCATGGTCGGAGTTCGCAATTGCGAACCTTAGTTCGCAATTCCCACTCTGAGACCTGCATATTTTACACTTAACCGATTTTGAACTCTATTTTACATATTTTCTCAAACTCTAATACCCATAGGCGAATTATCAAGAGTTCTTTCTTTTCCAAATCAATTGTAAGTTAGTTTCTACTAATTTCTTTCAATCATTAACATTATTTAACATGATTTCAGCATAAAATCAAAGATTTTCCTGGGGGAAATTGGATATCTTGGGTAGAACTTATGTTTTTCTAAAATTGGGTATTTAGACCTCAATTTGAAACCGATTTCAAAATAAATCATATATATGGGTTTGTTGGGGAATAGCTAACCGGGTTTTGGTTTGAACCTTGGGTTTTAACCACGTGGGCGCGGGGGGATTTTTGACCTTTTGGGAGAAACTTTGGAAAATTTATTCTTATGTATTCAAATTGATTCATTTAGCGTTTATTGACGTAATTAACTAACTTGTGACTAGATTTGAGCAGATTTGTGGTGAAATCAAGGAGGTAAATATATAATTGAGACGAGTTCAAAGCATCAAGTAAGTGTTCGGTCTAACCTTAGCTTGAGGGATTAGGAGTTGAGTCATAATTGCTACTTGTTTTATGTCGAGTACGACATATAGGCATGGTAACGAGTATCTATACATTGATATCTACCATGATCGCGAGTCTTTAAATTGTGAATATCTTTATTCTTGATGTATCGTCCATGCCTTAGTGATGGATTCTAATTGTTGTGAAACTTTTGAGGAAAGAATTATGATTCTTATGAACACCGAGGAGCATTGGCTCAAGTTATTTTACGAATTGAGAAAGTATATGAAATATTGTACCCATTGGAACATCGGCTCAAGTGGTAATGTGAGTGATGAAATTAATGTGAAAGAAAGAGGAAGAATCATTAAATTGTACCCTTTCCGGGTTATTATTTCTTATTGATTATTTCCCTTGCCAGGATGTTAAAGTTATTGATGTTGTTCCCTTGCCGGGATTTAACTATTTACTTGTTGCTGCCTTGCTGGGACTTCTATTATTATTTTGTTTATACCCTTATACATATTGAACTGTACAGGTTTGTTTGGCATTCTGGTCCTAGACTCCTAACTACCTCGCCGGGGTTAGGCCAGGCACTTACCAGCACATAGGGTCGATTGTGCTGATGCTACATTTTGCACCTATGTGCAGATACCGAGCAACATTCAGAGCATAGCAGTAGTTTGGGAGCGAGCCTTCTGTGTAGTGAGACACCGAGGTAGCCTTACAGGCGTCTGCAGACCCAGCGTCTCCTCTATCTTTTATTTCAATCTGGTATCTTATGTATTCGAGACTAGTAGTTTACCTTTCCTTTCAAATGGTTGTATTTAGTATTTTTAGTAGTTCATGAGTAATGTGACACCAGTTTTTGGGTAAAGCCTTCAGTTGGATTTCCTCATTATTATTCACTTTTTTTAATTTAAGTTTTTCGCTTATTTAGTTAATTCCAATATTTCTGTATTATTTTTGGTAATTTCGAAAGAAGTAATTGGTTAATGAAAAAAGTAGTTAAAGGTTGGCTTGCCTAAATCTCAATAGTAGGCGCCATCACGATTCCGGAAGGTTGGGAAATCCGGGTCATGACAAGTTGGTATCAGAGAACTAGGTTACATAGGTCTCACAACTCACAGAAAAGCTCAGTAGAGTCTGAGGGATCGGTACAGAGACTTCTGTATTTATCCCCAGAGGCTACATAGTTAGGAAAACTTCATATTTGTTCTTTCTTGTTGTGCAGTTTTGTTTCCCAATATTGATTGCCTTTCTACGTTTTTCTTTCCCAGATGCCGAGAACACGCTCTTCCTCATCTACTGCTCAGCAGCCCGAGCCCCCAGAAGCAGCTCCCACAATGGGTGGAGGCCGAGGCCGTGCTAGAGGCTGAGGTAGGGGCAGAGCTCAGACTCGAGCAACATCCCCAATGGCGGAGCCTCGGGTTGATTTTGACAAGGAGGTTCCAGCTCCAGCAGCTTTGGTGGGCCCAGCTCAGGTCCCAGTAGGGTTTATTTCTACCACTGGTCTTCAGGATGCTTTGGTCCGATTGGTGGGCCTCATGGAGAGTGTCACCCAAGCAGGTTTGCTTCTTGTAGCACCAGCCACTTCTCAGGAAGGAGGAGGGGATCCGACTCCTACTACCTGCACTCCGGACCACGTAGCTCCCCAAGTTCAGGTTCTAGTGGTTCAGCTAGCTATGACAGTTTAGCCAAGTTTAATGGCTTGGAAGGGCGATGGTGCATCTATGTTCCTTGATGCTTTGTGGAGATTGGTAGGATAACCAAGCTCTTCACTACCACTTTCAGCGAAGCTTCCTTTGAGGATCCCTAGGATTTCCTATATAGCTACCACAAGGTTCTCAGGAACTTGGGCATCGTTGAGACCAATGTGGTCGATTTTGCTACATTTATCCTATCTAGTTCGCCAAGACTTGGTGGAGAGATTATTCCTGAGCTAGGCCAGCATGGTCGCCATCTTTGACTTGGGAGCAGTTTTCAGAGTTGTTTCTAGATAAGTTTCTCCCCGTTACTCAGAGAGATTCCTTTCGGAGGCAGTTCGAGCGCCTCTAGCAGGGTTCCATGATTGTTACCCAGTATGAGACCAGGTTATTCGACTAAGCTTGCCATGTTCTTGTCATACTTCCTTTTGATAGAGAGAGGGAGAGGAGGTTTATTCATGGTCTGATTCAGCCGATTCGTCTCCAGATAGCTAGGTAGATCGGGCGCAAGATCAGCTTTTAGGAGGCGGCCAATATGGCCCGCAGAGTTGATTTTGTTCTATCACAGAGAGGTGGTCATGGGTCGGAAAATAGGCCCCGCCTTTCAGGCAGATTCAGTGGTACTTCATTTGGAGGTAGAGATTCATATGGTTGAGGCCATCCTCCTAAGCCCTTTCAGTCAGCTCTTTAGGTTTCTCACGGTGCTTCAGGTAGTGGTGGTCCTCCGGTGTAATAATATGATCAGCAGTCCTTCAGTGCACCACCAGCACCTATCAGTGCACCATTGCTTCAGAGTTTCTGATGTGGTCATTCAGGCTGACAGGGTCAGTCTCAGTTTCCTTAGCAGTCAAGGTCCTACTACACTTGTGGTGATCCGGGTCACACTACCAGGTATTGCCCTAGAGCACCGGGTAACTCTTAGCATTAGAGTTCTCGTGCGATGGTACTGACACCATGTGTTCCACAGCCTGCCCATCTAGCTAAAGATGGGTTAGAGGTGCTAGAGGTGGAGGTAGAGGTCCTAGAGGTGGAGTTTAGGCTGGCAAAGGAGGAGGCCAGCCAACAGCAGGTCGTCCCGGAGAGGTAGTTCAAGGTGGTGGGGCCCAGCCCCGATGTTTTGCACTTCGAACGAGGCCCAAGGTTGACTCTTAAAATGTAGTCATTACTGGTACTATTGTAGTTTGTGATAGAGATGCTTCAGTGCTATTTGATCAAGGGTCTACGTATTCATATGTATCATCTTATTTTGCACCGTACCTGGTCATGCCTAGTGATTCATTGAGTATTCCTGTTTATATGTCTACACCGAAGGGTAATTTTATTATGGTCGATCGAGTTCATCATTCTTGTGTTGTGGTGATTGGGGGTCTTGAGACCCGTGTCCATTTGTTGCTTTTAGACACGATCGACTTTGATGTTATATTGGGGGTGGATTGGTTATCCTCGTATCATGCTATCTTGGATTGCCATGCCAAGCTGTGACCTTAGCCTTACCGAATTTCCCCGTTTAGAGCGGAGAGCGACTCCTAATAATTCTACTCGCACTGTTATTTCGTATGTGAAGGCTCGACGTATGATCGAGAAGGGGTGTTTGGACTATTTGGCATATGTTAACGATTTTAGCGCGGAGGTTTCTTCTATTGATTATGTGCCCGTTGTTCGGACCTACCAGGCATGCCACCCGACAGGGTTATCGACTTCTGTTTTGATTTGGCTCTAGCACTCATCCTATTTTTATCCCGCCGTATCGCATGGCTGTGCCAGAGTTGAAAGAGTCAAAGGAACAGTTGTAGGATTTTCTTGAGAAGGGTTTCATTAGACCCACCATTTTTCCTTGGGGTGCGCTGGTGTTGCTTCTGAAGAAAACTGATGGTTTAATGGGGATTTGCATTGATTACCGACAGTTGAACAAGGTTACAATCAAGAATAAGTATCTAATACCAAGGATTCATGATTTATTCGATCAGCTTCAGGGTGCCAAAGTATTATCAAAGATCTACTTGGGATCGAGCTACCATCAGTTGAGGATTAGGGCATCTGATGTCCCTAAGACAACTTTCCGCACTCGGTACGGGCATTATGAGTTCATGGTTATGCCATTTGGGTTGACCAATGCTCTTGCAGTATTTATAGAGTTGATGAATCGAGTGTTCAGGCCTTATTTGGACCAGTTTGTGATAGTTTTTATTTATGATAATCTGATATACTTCCGCAACTAGGAGGAGCACGAGCAGCACCTCAGAGTGGTTTGTTAGGCTCTGAAGGATAGTCAACTATATGCTATGTTCTCAAAGTGTGAGTTCTGGTTGAGTTCAGTTGCATTCCTAGACAACGTTGTATCAGCAGAGGGTATTCAGGTGGACGCGATGAAGATTGAGGCAGTCAAGAACTAGCCTAGACCAGCATCAGCTATAGATATTCAGAGCTTCTTATGATTGGAAGGCTACTATCGTCGGTTTGTGTAGGGGTTTCATCTATTGCAGCCTCGATGACTAGGTTAACCAAGAAGGATGCCCGGTTCAGATGGTCGGACAAGTGTGAGGCGAGATTTTAGGTGCTCAAGATAGCTATGACTACGGCACCGATATTAGTTTTGCCCACAGGTTCAGGGCTTTATTCAGTCTATTTTGATGCTTCCCGTATTGGACTCCGTGCAGTATTGATGTAGGATGGCAGAGTCATTGCCTATGCTTCAAGGCAGTTGAAGATTCACAAGAAGAATTATCTGATTCGTGATCTAGATTTGGCATCCATTGTTCATGCATTGAAGATTTGGAGGCATAATCTATACGGCGTGTCATGTGAGGTGTTCAGTGATCACAAGAGCCTATAGTATTTGTTCAAGAAAAAGGAGTTGAATTTAAGGCAGAGAAGGTGGGTGAAGTTGTTGAAAGATTATGATGTAACTATCTTGTATCACCCAGGGAAGGCCAATGTGGTGGTCGGTACTTTGAGTAGGAAGTCAGCCAACATAGGCATTCTTGCTTATATTCCGGTCAACTAGAGATCACTTTCTTTGGATGTTCAGGCCTTGGCCAATCGATTCATGAGGCTGGATATTTCTGAGCCTAGTCGGGTCATAGCTTGCATGGTCACTCGTTCTTCATTATTGGAGCGTATCCGTGATCGGCAGTTTGATGATCCCAATTTTAGTGTCCTTAGAGATATAACGCAACGTGGAGGTTCCAAGTAGGTGACCTTAGAATATTATGGAATTTTGAGATTGCAAGGGCGAGTTTTTGTGCCCAATGTTGATGGGATTCCAGAGTTGATCTTAGCGGAGGCCCATAGCTCCCGGTACTCTATCCATCCGGGCGCCGCGAAGATTCAGGATTTGCGGTAGCATTATTGGTGGCGTAGAATGAAGAAAGATATTGTTGCATATGTGGCTCGATGTTTGAATTGTCTGCAGGTTAAGTATGAGCATTAGAGGCCTGGTGGATTGTTCTAGAGGATTGAGTTTACCGATTGGAAGTGGGAGAGGATTACCATGGATTTTGCTACTGGACTTCTGCTGACTCGAAGAAGTTCGACGTAGTTTGGGTCATTGTTGATAGGCTGACCAAGTCAGCGCATTTCATTCTTGCTGCAGTTTCCTATTCATCCGAGAGGCTATCTAAGATCTATTTCCGGGACATTGTTCGTCTTCATGGTGTGCTAGTGTCTATCATTTAGGACTGAGGTATGCAGTTTATCTCGTGTTTCTGGAGAGTAGTTAAGCGAGAGTTGGGTACTCAGGTGGTGTTGAGTATAACCTTACATCCCCATACAGACGGCCAGTCCGAGTGGACTATTCATATTTTAGAGGACATGCTCTGATCCTATGTCATTGACTTTGGAGGATCGTGGGATCAGTTTTTATTTTTAGAAGAGTTTTCCTACAATAACAGCTTCCAGTCGAGTATTCAGTTGGCTCCTTATGAGGCGTTGTATCGTAGGAGATATTGATCTCCGGTTGGATGGTTTGAGCCGGGGGAGGCTCGATTATTGGGAATCAGATCTGGTTCAAGAGGCCTTGGACAAGGTCAGGATTATTCAGGATAGGCTGCGTACAGATCAGCCCAGGAAGAAGAGTTATGCAGACGCAAGGTTCGGGACGTGGCTTTTATGGTTGGTGAGTGGGTATTGCTCCGAGTGTCACCTATGAAGGGCCTGATGATATTCGGGAATAAGGGTAAGCTTAGCCTTAGGATCATTGGTCATTTTGAGATTCTCGATCAAGTGGGGGATGTAGCTTATAGACTTGCATTTCCACCTAGCTTATCAGCCGTGCATCTAGTGTTTCATTTTTCCATGCTTCATAAGTATCACCGCGATCCATCCAATGTGTTAGATTTCAGCACTGCCCAGTTGGACAAGGATTTGTCTTATGAGGAGGAGCTGGAGGTAATCCTACACCGGCAGGTTCATCATATGAGGTCTAACCTTAGCTTGAGGGATTAGGAGTTGAGTCATAATTGCTACTTGTTTTATGTCGAGTATGACGTATATTCATGGTGACGAGTATCTATACGTTGGTGTCTAGCATTACCGTGAGTCTTTAAATTGTGAATATCTTGATTCTTGATATATCTTTAATGCCTTACTGATGAGTTCAAATTGTTGTGAAATGTTTGAGGAAAGAATTATGATTCTTATGAACATAGAGGACTCAAGTTATTTTACGAATTGATAAAGTATATGAAATATTTTACCCTTTGGAGCATTGGCTCAAATGGTAACGTGAGTGATGAAATGAAAGTGAAAGAAAGAGGAAGAATCATCAAATTGTACCCTTGACAGGTTAATATTGCTTATTGATTATCTCCCTTGCAAGGATGTTAAACTTCTTGATGTTGTTCCCTTACCAGGATTACTGTCTACATGTTGCTCCATTGTCAAGATTTCTATTATTATTCTATTTATTCCCTTGCCCATTGGTTGTGGTTGTTGTTTGGGTGAAGAATAGTCATAAATCACGAATGTGATGCCTTGTAGAGATTGATATTGTAAGGAAAGAGTGTAAAGCATGAAGGGTGATGCCGTGTCGTACGATGTACCGTTCCGTACTGATTATCATTGATTATATAGTGAGGAAAAAGAGTATAAGCACAAAAGGGTGATACTGTGTACTTTGTTATATTATGAATGATTTAGTGAGGAAGAGAGTAACAACACGAAGGGTGATGCTGTGCAACTGTTGATTTTCGATTCTTGTTGACATTCTTGTTGGGTTGTTCCTTCCTTACTTGGTGTTTCTATTTCTGAACTGTTATTTTCCCCACAGCACGTTCCCTCTCTCTTTGACTGGTTATTTTCTGTATTTCCTTTCTGTCGCATATACATATTGAACTTTACAGGTTTGTTTGGCAGTCTTGTCCTAGCCTCGTCACTACCTCGCCGGGGTTAGTCCTGGCACTTACGATCACATGGGGTCGGTTGTGCTGATGCTACACAACGGTAGTCCGGGAGTGAGCCTTCAGTCCAATGAGACACATAGGTAGCCTTGCAGGTGTCTGCAGGCCTGGCGTCTTCTCTATCTTTAATTTCAGTCTATTATCTCATGTATTTGAGACAAACAGTTTACATTTCCTTTCAAACGATTCTATTTAGTTTTTTTAGTGGTTCGCGAGTAATGTGACACCAGCTCTTGGGTAGATGCTTAAGTTTGATTTCCGCATGATTATTCAGTTTCTTTAATTTAAATCTTCCGCTTATTTATTTAATTCCAATGTTTTCGTGTTATTATTGGTAATAATGAAATAGTAATTTGTTAATGAAAAGGGTAGTTAAAGGCTGGCTTGCCTAGTTCTCAATAGTAGACGCCATCATGATTCCCGAAGGTTGAAAAATTCGGGTCGTGAAATCCTTCCACTTTGAAGATATAAATTGCACCCCCAATTTCGCATCAACTTTTGTATCACGTCTTTGGGGCGGTGGTGTAAAAATAAATGAACCAAGCAATAGGTATCGCATCTTGATCTTTTTTGCCTTTAAGTGGGGGATGTCATTTTTTCTCCTTGACACCACAAATTTCATAATATGAACACTCCATTCCACATCCATTGACTCCTTCATATTCTCGACTGGATCAATTTCCATGTTATCAACCAAACACAATGTTGAAACGTGTTTAGAATGAGGTCTAAAACGCTTCAACCCCAAAATTGCATTATTTTTGACATCCTCAATTTTGCGCACTTCGTCAACCATGACATCATTAATAATATTTTGGTCAAATAGTTGAAGTTCCTCTTTCCACTGCATAAGCTGGCCAGTATCCACAAAAAAAGGTTGTAGGACATTAGACGCATAAACCTTTTTATTCAATTGATCATGTAGGCCATGCATATCTAAGCCAAATTGGTCTATTTCTTGCCTAAGCTCAGTTCTTTCGCCTATTAGTTGTTCTGTCATATTTGAAAGACCATCACGGAGAAACTCATGAGATTTTATCAGTTGAGCTTATTCCTCTAGCCAAGATTGGCTCACTATACCCGTTTCTTCAAAATTATTTCTTGTGGGAACTCAATCTCTTCATCGAATTGAGGTTCTTCTTGGAAATTGGCCATTAATTCGTCCATTCTAGCCTGGAGTTTTTTTTATTGTTAAGGCATCAAGAATTTGTTGCTCAACTATTTGCCTCATCATGTTCTGTTGCTCGGCTTTTTGCCTTATCATGTCCATAATACGGGTCGTGCTTTCTATATCCTCCACTTCATTGCTTCTATCAAACCCATAAACATTATTAGAAACATTATAATAAGAACTCTGAGAAGGATAATAAGAATTAGGAAAGATATCCCAATGACCACCTTGACAACCACACACATTACTCATTCCACACATTAGATTTAGATGCACAATCTTTCCACAAGTTTGGTCCTCCACAATATGGACAAGTATCACCAAAATTAGAATAACTAATATTTGACCAATTCTCGTTCCAAGATGTCATGTAAATGAAGATAATAAAATACTAAAATAAGATAAAAATAAAAATAAGAACTTGGATAGACAAAAGGTAAAAAAATCCAATATAGTAAAATAGTTAATTTTCAAGTCCCCGGCAACGACGCCAAAAACTTGTTGCTCACAAACGCACACAAGGATACGAGGTCGACAAGTAAAATAGGATTGTAAGTCCAGATATCGTACCCACGGGGACTTTTGATTAACTATCAACTAAATTAAACCAAACAATTAATCTATTCAAGTGAATCCTAACTGATGTGCCGGAGAATTTCAGCACATTTCAATACTAATTGCTTAGATTCTAGCTTGTTTTAATGCAATTATAACTGATACTCATGTAGATTGGGTGTTCTTACGGCATAAGAGTAAAGGAAGACCAAGGATACAAAAATGGACGCAAAAAGCGAAGAAAAGAGCATGATATTGCACAAATGCAAATCTACGGTCTAGTCTGCGATCGTAGAACACACATGTGGACCGCATACTAGTCTCTCACATCGTAGAGCGTATCTTAGCCAACATTTGCATATCTTAAAGGGGGCACAACCTTGGTTGCTTTTATCAACTTATTGACTCATTAATTGTTGAAATTAGTTGTTACTCAAACTGAAACAATCATACACAATCTTGTCACTACACACCACTCTGTTGTTACAATTAACCGAATAGAGATCGAACTCGGGTCGAGCAACACACTGAACAAGTAACATTTTCATACTTATTCCCTATGGGATTCGACCCCAACCTTGTTGGATTATTATATTTGACATCGACCACCTTACACTATTTATTAAAGTGTAATTTGAGCGTATCACTAACGTGTGAATATTTAAATAAAATTAATCTAGAGTAAAAAATTATGAGATTAAAGAATATAAGTTGGAAAATTATAGAGACAAATTAAATGTGAATGAATATTCTAGAGCTATGGGTTAGCTAGCAATCCCGTTGAGTTTTTCACTTATATTGCCTAATTCATTTTTCTGATTTATTGGTTGACCGGGTTAATATTTCTCATAACCTTCTACCGAAGTACAACTCGCCTATTCCAGCTAATTTAACGCCTATATTCCTATGAAATTAGAATTAACAAGAACGGATTAATAATTCCTGAATAGTAACCAAGTAAGGGGATTAGGTATATTACTATCCTAACCGCAAATCCTCCCCTCCTCCTCCCCCCCCCCCCCCCCCAGAGTTAAGATCTTTCTCTACTCAATCTTATATGCAAACTAGAATTTTCTCTCCCGAGATTAATCCTAAATTTGTAGATAGTATTCAATTGGTGATCAAGCAATTAAATAATTAAGAATAATATTGAATAAATAAACCAATATGATAAAATAATAAGAACAATTCAAGCTATTAAAAGAAAAGAAGAGAAAAAAACCTAGTTAGGAGTCTCCTCCAAGTGTGGTGTGTGTTTCTCCACGTGAATTCTCCTTCAAAAAATGTTAGATCTCTCCAAAGTGGCGTCCCTCCCTCAAAAAATATGTTTACTCTTGCTTTTATATGTGATGGGTAGGTCTAGGGGCGAAATAACCTTGTTTCTGGCAAAATTAGACAAATTTCACGTCACTGGCTTTCTATTGTCACTACCTGAATTTTCCACCATCGAGGATCGTCATGGCGCCTACTAATAGGAGCTAGGAAAGCCAACTTAATTTCTTTCCATTTAACACACATTCTTTTCCATAATTATCAACATGAAAAATAAAGGCAAGAGAATTAAAATTTCAAGTGGAAGTCTTAACTTATATAAAACTGAATAGAAATGCAGAAAGTTCAACAAAAATCCTCTACCCAATATTGGTTTCACAATACTTATGAACTTCTAAGATTACTCAATACATTCCTCTAAAAGATATCATAAATTATTTGTTTCAGTACAAAGGATAACAAACTGAAATAAAGATAGAAGAGACTTCGTGCCTGCAGACGTCAGCAAGGCTACCTCTGTGTCTCTGGACTGGAAACTCGCTCTTGGACTACTGATGCTGCTCAAATGCTGCTCCAACACCAGGATCTGTGCAAAAGAGCATAGAGTGTAGCATCAGCACAATCGACCCCATGTTTGGTAAGTGTCTAGCCTAACCCTAGTGAGGTAGTGACGAGGCTAGGACCAGACTCCAGATAAACCTATGCATTATATAATATACGGCAAATCAAGGATAGAAAATAACAAGTATAACTGGGGAGGGGAAACATGCTTTGGGGATAACAAATAAAAATAAAGTACTAGGGATAAAAGAGTAAACATCTACAATTTAGATTTCAACGCAGAATGAAGGGGTAAGATAACTTTCATGTTCAACTCATCTTGTTGCAGGCGTGGAACCCGATCCCATTATGTCATGACTCGTGGTAGGCGTACCACCCATTCCCATTTCAATCAATTCCTAAAGGTTTCAACCCGTTGTCACACTATTTGATATACCCTGTATCCAATTTAGAAATAATTAAAAAGCCTTATGATTTTTTCCTTGGTACTTAACATTGTCTCATCAAGAGAATGGACCAAAATTTTAGTTGACAATGTTGAACCATCATTAATGACCTTGTTTGATCTCCTTGAACCTAGATCTTGGGATCTCTAGTCTTCTAGGTAGATTTACCACCACAATAACTTGTTCTCGGTCATAGTCTCATTTCCCTTGATGATTTCTTTACTACCTCTCTAATTAGGCCTTTTGTAGGTGGATCCGACGCATTATCACTTGACTTTACATAGTCAATCATGATAATTCCTCTAGAGAGTAATTATCTAATGATTTTATGTCTTCGTCATATATGACGAGATTTACCATTATACATAACGCTCCTAGCCCTTCCAATTACCGGCTGACTATCACAATGTATGCATATTGGTGCCAATGATTTGGGCCAAAATGGAATGTCTTCTAAGATATTTCAGAGGCATTCAGCCTCTTCACCGGCTTTATCTAAGGCTATGAATTCACCCACCATTGTAGAGAGGGCAATACAAGTTTGTTTGGACGACTTCCAAGATATCTCTCCTCTACCAATAGTGAATACATATCCATTTGTGGATTTCGAATCAGCTGAATTGGTTATCCAATTTGCATCACACTATCCCTCAATCACCACAGGATATTTACGGTAGTGCAAGGCAAAGCCTTGGATATGTTTTAAATATCCAAAACTCGTTTCATTGCCATCCAATGAGATTGACCTGGATTGCTCGTGTATCGACTCAATTTACTTATAGCACAAGCTATATCTGGCCGTGTAGAATTCACGATATATATCCCAACATACGAGCATAATCCAATTGTGATATGTTTTGGCCTTTTTTCTTTGCTAATGCAAGATTCACGTCAATTGGAGTCTTTGCAACTATAAACCGTAAGTTCTTGAATTTTTCAAGTACTGTCTTATATAATGAGATCGTCACAATGCCAGACCTTGAGGAGTCTTATGGATCTTGATTCGTAGAATTAAATCAGCAACTCCCAATTCCTTAATATCGAACTTCCAAGTTAGCTTACGCTTAGTAGCATTTATGTTGGCAATGTCATTACTCATTATCAGTATATAATCCACATATAAGCAAACAATGACTATGTGATTTGGAACATTTTTAATGTTCGTGTATTTATCACATTTATTTATCTTAAAACCATTTGACAATACTTTTTGGTCAAATTTCGCATACCATTGTTTGGCTGTCGTTTTAGTCCGTAAAGGGGCTTAACAAGTCTACATACCTTCTTTTCTATACCTGAAACCACAAACCCTTCAGGTTGTTCCATGTAGATTTTTTCCTCCAAATTCCCATTAAAAATTTCTTCTTAACGCCTATTTGATGAATTTCAAGACTATAAACTGCAGCTAATGCTACTAACATCCGCATGGACGTAATTCTTGTAACTCGAGAGTATGTATCAAAGTAATCAAGACCTTCATATTGTCTATACCCTTTGACTACAAGTCTTGGCATAAATTTATCAATAGTGCCATCATCTTTCATTTCTCTTAAAAATCCATTTAGAACCCGAAGATTTATTTTCAGGAGAAAGATCAACCAATTCCCATGTATGGTTTTTCAAGATGGATTCTATTTCACTATTGACTTCCTCTTTCCAAAACAATAATTCCAGAGAAGACATAAGTTCTTTAAATGTTTGAGGCTCATTTCCAATAAGAAAGTCACAAAATCTGGTCCAAATGAAGCAGGCATTCTTTGACATTTACTATGTCTTGGATCCTTCTGGTTAACTGTACTTTCTTTTGTTTCTTCCCAAGGTCGTTTAGATCCGACACCAATCGACTCACATTATTTTTTATACGGATATCTATTTTTTACAAACCCAGCATGAATATCGGAATTTTTTGATTTATGAACCAGAATCGATATGCTTTACTATTAGTCGCATATCCTATGAAAACACAATCAACCATTTTCGGTCCTATTTTTACCCTTTTGGGTTTAGGAACTTGCACTTCTGCCAAACACCCTCACACTTTAAAATAATTCAAGTTGGGCTTCCTTCCTTTCCATTTTTCATATGGAATGGATTGTGTTTTGCTATAGGGTACTCGATTTAGTATTCGGTTAGCTTTAAGAACTGCTTCCCCCATAAGTTCTGTGGCAAACTGGAACAATCAATAATGTGTTCATCATCTTCTGTAATGAACGATTCGTTCTTTCCAATATCCCTTTGGATTAGGGCGTGTAAGGGCCAATGTTTGATGAATAAGTTCATATTCAAAACATATTTATTCAAAAGGAGATTCATATTCACCACCCCTATCACTCCTTATCATTTTGAATTTCCTGCTAAGTTGCGTTTCAAGTTCATTTTTATTGCTTGAATGCGTCTATTGCTTCATCTTTACTAAGTAAGTAAATATAGAAATATCGAGAACTATCGCCAATACAGATTATGAAATAATTCTTCCCACGGCGAGATGGTATCTGTGAGAATTAAGTCTAAAGGATCTGAATTCCTTTTAACTGACTTATAAGGATGTTTAACATACTTAGATTCCACACATATTTGATATTTTGATTTGTCGCATTCAAACTTAGGCAGTACTTCCAAGTTAATCATTTTTGTGCAAGGTTTTATAATTGACATGACCCAAACGTATATGTCGTAATTCATTTGGCTCAAGAAAGTAAAACGAAGTTGAAAAATTATTATTATTCTCAATAACCATTACATTCAGCTTGAAAAGGCCCTCGGTGAGGTAACTGTTTCCTACAAATATTCCGTTCTTACTAATTACAACCTTATCGGATACAAAAACACACTTAGAACCATTCTTAGCAAGAAGTCCAGCAGAGACTAAATTCATCCTAATTTCAGGAACATGAAAGACATTGTTCAATGTTACCAGCTTTCCAGAAGTCTTTTTCAGAAATACCTTCCCACCTCTTCAATATTGGCCGTTGCAGCATTTCCCATAAAAGGGTATCTTCGCGTCTAACAGGAGCATATGTAGCAAAAGTTTCTCTAACAGCACAAAATGGCGAGTGGCTCCAGAATCAATCCACAACTCCTTAGGATTTTTCACCAGGTTGCATTCAGAAAGCATAGCACACAAGTCATCAATATCTTCATGCTTTTCAATCATGTTTGCTTGAACCTTCTTCTTGTCTTTCTTCGGAGCACGTCACTCCATAGATTTTTGTCCAGCTTTCCAACAATTGTAGCAATTTCTATTGAATCACTTCTTGCTTGGATTGCTTTTTGGTCCGGAAGCCTTCTTCCTCTTTCTCTTATTTTGAGAAGTATCCTTAATAATGTTTGCTCACATTATTGTTGAGTTTTCACGGTCTCTCTTTTCAGTAGCCTTATTGTCCTCTTCGATTCTCAACCGAACAATGCGATCTTCAAGCGATATCTCCTTGTGCTTGTGTTTCAAGTAGTTTTGAAGTTCTTCTACAAAGGAAGCAACATGAAAATCATCGTTGCCACTTGCAATGCTTCATTAATAATAAGTCATTCAATGAAAATTCTGTTAGTAAAAATACTAAAATTACTACTTTCAACATCAGTACTAATTTGATTTATACCTTCAGCAAGGAGATCGTGAGTAACCACTTGCAATTCCTAGATTTGGGTAGTAACAGGCTTGCTATCTACCATTTTGTAGTCCAAAAACTTAGCGGCAACGAATTTCTTCAACCCAACATCCTCAATTTTGTATTTCTTTTCAAGCGCAGTGTTATGCCCAATATTACTATGATGTTATGCCTTACAGTATGACTTTACAATGATGTTAAACTTTGGATTATTAAATCATGATGATGTTTCACCCTATTGTGCTGTACGCTGAATTTATCGTAAGGTAATTGACATCAATCCAAGGAAAAGATTATTTAGAAATTGTAAGAATTATGCTATTTTAAACAAGTGATGAATAAGTTCGTGAAGGTGAGAGGGGAAACAAGTCAAAGATAATGAATTTTCATCGAAGTTTGTCAATTTGGGATAAAATACGGTCCAAGCTATAATACCCCGATATTTATGGACTAGTACCATATGATCATGATAATAGGATGTATAAAGTGTATTAAAAACAAGTAAAATTATAAGTAATTTGAGGCAATTCTTAATTATACGGGTAATTAATTAATTACCGGATAACGGGACATTACCTAGTTAAATATTAAATTGTGAAAATAAGACGTGGCAGCAAGCAATCTCACAAGACTAATGACTAAGTAGTCACACAAGATTAGTGTCTACCTAGAATCATAGTGTAAGACATTAAGCACTCAAAGTATATATAAATTTGGTCACGTTTAAGAATGGGATCTCTTTTGAAAAGTTTGATTCATTTGAGCAAAAGAACAAAAACGTTCTTTTCCTGGTAACAAAATATTCCGTTCCATTTCGTATAAGCAAGAAAAACATATATTAACTTTCCTACTTCAGTACTACAAGAAATCTTAGTCCGTTCAAAATATATCAAAGAACAGAAGCTTAATTCCATCCAAATTTTACCGTTCCAAATTCAGTTCCAACGAAAATAGTTAGAATAGTACCAACGTAAAATTTTACAGTTCTAAAAGAGTATGGTGCAATTTTCGCCAACAATATTATACAGAGCCTTTCCTACTTCAGGTATGTTAAGGCTATTCTTTTTTTTTTCCTTTTAGCATGATCTAGATAATAAAAATGAAATTATCAAAATACGCAACTTTCATAAATGACTCTATTCATAAAAATATTAGAGGTGTCTATATTCTTGATTCTCCATGTAAACTATTATTATATCTTCTGTTCATGGGTCTCAGAAAAATACGTATTTGATAAAGTTCATCCGAAAAACAAGAGAAAATTTTATTAACCGTAATTCTTATATAATTCATGCATTTATACACGTACATTGATCCATAACAAGAATATATATATATATATATATATATATATATATATATATATATATATATATATATATATATATATATATATATATATATATATATATATATATATATATATATATGGGATATGGGAAGAGGTTACGGCGTTATATATGCACCACCACCTAATCAGCTAGTATACGTTGATGATTTATCCTCATTGACCGAGATGATATGATAGGATGCCCTCAGAGGCTTGATGGTGTTATGAACACATGTACCTATGCACGACATGGCATTCATACGCATATGCATGACACTATAAGTATTTCATGGTTTACAAAGTTATCCAGACGTACAGATTAAGTTATTTACTCTATTCTTCTTCCATGTCTATTATGTACTTATTTATATGCCTTACATACTCGGTACGTTATTCGTACTAACATCTCTTTTTTCCTGGGGATTCTGCTTTTCATACCTGCCGGTCCCGATAGACGTATCGAGAGCCCTCCAAGTAGGCTATCAGCTCAATGAAAGATGTTGGTGCGCTCCATTTATTTCAGAGTTGTTTGATTGGTTAGTATGATTTAGACGTGTAATGTTTGGTATGGTGGGACTCTGTCCGACCTTATGAAAATTAAGTATTCTTAGAGGCTTGTAGACAGACGTCATGTACATAAAATATTGTATGGCATTGTCGGTCCATGTTCAGTACACGAGGAGCTAATTTGGTCTTATAAGCCTGTATTTCATATGTATAAGTTTGTATTCCCTCATGCTTTACTCCAGCCCATTTGCCTATTGTAGAATGATATAAAAGATACGTTATGTTGGTACTCGATTGAGAATGGTACCGGGTGCCCGTTACGGCCCATCAGTTTGGATCGTGACAAAAGTTATATCAAAGTAATTCTGTCCTAGGGAGTCTGCAAGTCGTGTCTAGTAGAGTCTTGTTTATGGGTGTATCGTGCACCACAATTATAAGCAGGAGGCTACGTGGCATTTAGGACTGTCACTCTTTCTTCTTGCTCTAGATCATGTGGTAGAGCTCATTTATAAGAACTCAAATTCCAAACTTCTGTTTTATTCGTAATAAAATGATGTCTATGTTCAGAAAGATGATCCATAAGAGATATATAGTTGTGGCAGTGTTGAACTAGAGGAATTCACTTTTGCATCTTGCTTATGATGAGTAAATGCGAGGTCTTCAGTAGATCATGCGTGTACTAAAAGGTGCATGGTTCGTGATATGGAGCTTAGGGAAGAATACTTATCCACTCTAGTGGTAAAAAGGAATAAAAAATTGAAAGTTAGACACCAATTGCAACAAGTAAAAGAAGCGGGGTGAAGAAGGGCATAAGGTACCCAATTAATAAAGATTATCATTATTACCATTCAAGAAGGGAGATATAAGCATTTTGAATTACCTTCAACAGTAATAGATGTACGTACAGTCGCACCTATTTCAGTCATGCCCTATGGGAGCTAACGGATATGGTTTAAGAGAAGGACAAGACAGTAGGATCTGGCTGGGATTAGAATAACCCAAAATGAGTAATTGATGGTAAGGATATTACAGAGGTGCTAATAGATCTCTTTATGAGACACCCAGGTGGTGCACTCCAAAAATATTACAATTAGATGACAATACTAGCGTGATCAAAAAGGTCCAAAGGTAGGCATTGAAATCCTAAAAGGGATAAATATTTCCATAGCGTGACTCTTGTCCCTAGTAGAGAGAGGGGGTTGAGCAACCCGAAGCGCTGTGAATGAAGCAAGGAGAGCTAAAAACGAAAGAATATGTTGTTGAAAGTTTCAGAATAAAGTGATAAACAGAAATGTTAGCAGGAAATAAGAAGAGAGTTGATGAAGCGTTAAGAGTAAGATGTGATACCTGGATGACAACAGTAGGCAAAAAAGATGACGTATTACAGAATCTATAGTCAAATGAAGAAAGAGACGATGTGTGATGGAACTTAAGAAAACAAAAGAATATAGCCCATACAGTCATGTCCTCATCCCAAAATATAAGTTTGTGACTCTAACATAATTGACAGAAGGGAAAGTTAGACCCCAGAGTAATGGAAATCAAAGTGGACCGGTGAACAAAATAAGCTAGACATGATTAGGAACCGAGTGATTTGATAATAGTTAGCATCATGGGAATTTCATATTGTATTTCGGAAATAATAGAATGGACAACAGATGAATATCCATGAAGAATTCAGAGGATGGTCATTCAGGAAAATGGTTCTCTAAAGCAAGTAATGTGAGCAAAGTTAAGCTTATATGTGCCACTTACACTAAGTGCTACCATTGCGAGTAAGTAATTTTGTTATCCTTGTACATAAGGATTACCGCAAGGCGAGTAAGGGTCATTGATGATGCTAAAGGACGCCAACGATGGAGAAGAAAAATATCTATAGGCAGGTCGTCAAAGCTCCAAGTCTTAGTACTCCCCTAAAGGGAAGAATATGGAATGATAAAGGAAGAATGCGATAAAAATGAGAAAGGAATGAGATTGCACTTATTTGAATCTTGCAGATATGCTATGATTCCAGAACATTACATAATGATGTCAAAAAAAAGGAAGTGAAGGTTCCTACCCATAAGGTTATTGATAAATAAAGAACTGGTACAAGAGATAAATTAGACAAAGGAAATAACCAAAGAGAGATTACGCGAAATATGAATATGAGAATGGGTCGATGAGTAGTTAGTAGTTGATTCAGGAAGAGCCTAGTCATTGCTAGACAAGAAGTTACATACAAATCAGTAGATTATGCAAGATAAATATAGTAAACACCAACATAGAGAATTCAGTCTCGCAGTAATGTCATTATAATACTTGAGATATATTCAAATAGGAGTCGGGGTAGTTAAAGGTACCGTATGAATGTTTTGGGGATAAAAGAAAGTACCACTAGGAAGTTGGCCAAAATATCAACTCAAAAGCAACACTACAAGCACAGAGGCACGGAGGTAGGCAACTAAGAATGATTATAGGCAAGGAAGGACATCAAAAGTCCACAATAAACTCATAGCTTTACGAGAGTCAAGGGTTCTCCCTATGTACAACAACTAAAGACTAGTTGAGGAAATAAGGAAGAAAGCTTCAACCTAAGCACACCGATCTAAAGAGGAAATGATTGTGTAACAACATTCGCACAACAACATTGTAAGCACTCCAAATGAAAGTGGCACCTACCGTGGTTAATGAATGGGAAGTAAAATTAAAGCAATATTCGATATCATATAAGTTGCACGAAAACGTTAGCATGCATGGGAACTAAGATAAGCTAAGTATGTACGCTATAAAGGAGAAAATGACCAGGAAAAGTAATAGCTTACGCTAAAGAAATCTAAGAAGGAATGAAAGGAATTATTTGATCAATGATCCTGAGTTGGTGACATTATAAATGCACTTAAGAGATTGGAGTTATATACCCTCAACATATGCAGCTGTAGAAGATTCTGGTATACGTTAAAAGAAAGAATTGAGCGCAGGTCATAGACGAAAGATTGAATTGTTAAAGGATTCTGTCATGGATATCCCACAGCGCCTATGAAAGGCTATAGCAATAACTAATACCAGGAGCCGCATATCGGAAAATAGCTTAAGCCTACATAAAGTCTGATCAGAAATAAGAGAAAACCAAAGAGCTATATCGACTAAGCAAAATAGGAGGGACCAAGAGAATTATAGGCCTTACGATCACTCTTAAGTAGAAGAGGTATAAGAGAGATAGTACAGTAGCCATATTTTATAACAGCTCTACGATAAAACCAAAGAGTACCATCCTCATAAAAAGTTAGTATGAAGCTCCCACCAGATTGTGTATGCATCAAAGGTGCAAGTATTATAATAGAGCTTCAGGTTGTAGAGATAAATTATGCATATCTGGAAGGAACGTTATGAAAGAAATAGAAGAATGTGAGGCAATATTTTAAAGTAAGTAATGAAAAGGTGAACAACATACAAGATACTCAAATACATAAGGTTATGAATAGTCCACACTGCGAAAAAGGGGCTAGAAGCATGGGATTCAATATTCGGGAATGATAGCAACATCGTCATCGGCATACCTTCAAGCCTATGGTTCCTAAGTACCGAAAGGTCTAATTAGAGAGTGAAGGAAGAGATAGAGACGACATGATACCTCGACGTTAAAGAAAAACATAAGGAAATTAGTCACAAGCAAAAGTATGATGTAACGACAAGGTTTTAGAAAGATAGGAGTAAGGAAAAGAGAAGGACAAGTGAGTAAATGATGAAAATGGATAAGTCCTCAGGATTAAGCCCGTGAAAAAAAGGGAGCTGATGGTTCATCTAAATTATGGAAAGTCAGTATAATCTGAGTGAACTCAAATGTGTCTAAGACTAGTAGCATTTAGAAGAGATGGAATGCTACCCTGGTAATAGAATAATAATGTAATTGTGATAGATAAAGGATGACGCTTGATACTTCGATTGAGTAATAATGTAAAAAATAAAAGAAAGGGATATCATGAATTGAACATGATTAAAACACCCACATAAGGTAAATCACAGTGGGATGCTATAAAGTATGGTTATGGAAATATAGTATCACCCTTAGGTGGATCAATCTAATTACTCCAGAAGCCCCAATGAGACATGAACCCGAGCGGCGGTATTATATAAGAGATCAAGTTATCACTGGTAGACGATGGATCAACATTAAGGTAAATCAACAATAGATAAATAAAAATTCCACAATATGAGATAAGATTAGACCACTAGTCTTATAAGCAACTAGTGTAACGTGGAGTTGGTTGCAGACCTCAATAATGATAAATCAAAGTAAGAGTTATGGCATAGTATGACCTATGTAAATGCAGTAAATTCATACAAATAGATAATCAGGTCTATGAAATAAGATATATTCATATTCGCAAGTTCTACAAAGTACCAAGCAAAGAACTTCAGTATACCTATAGATGCCCAGAGAAGCATCCAATTAAGCCTTGTATATGTTTACAAAGTAAGGCCTAGAGATTGGCTAAAATCTTGAGAAAAAAAGGAGAGAAGAGTCGCATAGGCACACATACAATGTCAGTATCATAGAGGTTACATGATAGAAGATAGCAACAGTTACGAAATTGGAAATAATTTGATCACAAGTCGTGGCATGGGAAAGTGGCCTAAATGGAAAGGAGAGTATTAAGTTACTCACAAAAGCTATAAGTTACGAAAATGATAAGACCATCAGTCAACATTCGAGGAAGAATGTTCCAAAGGGGGTAACGATGTTACGCCCTACAACATTACGATGATGTTACACCTTGCAATGTTACTTTACGATGATTTTATGCTTTGCAATATCAAATTACAAAGATGTTGCATCCTGCCTGTTGTACGTTGAATTTATCGTACACTAATTGACATCAGTCCAAGGAAAAGATTATTTGGAGATTATAAAGATTATGCTCTTTTGAACAAGTGATGAGTAAGTTTGTGAAGGTGAGAGGGGAAAGAAGTCAAGAAAATAAATTTTCATCAAAGTTTGTCAATTTAGGATAAAATGCGGTCCAAGCTATAATACCCTGATATTTATGGACTAGTACTATATAAGATATCATATGATCATAATAGTAGGATATATAACGTGTATTAAAAATATGCAGAATTTTAAGTAATTTGAGACAATTCTTAATTATGTAGATAATTAATTAATTACCAAATAGTAGAATATTACTTAGTTAATTAATAAATTGTAAAAATAAGACGTGGCAGCAAGCAAGCTCACAAGATCAATGACTAAGTAGTCACATAAGATTAGTGTCTACCTAACATCAACGTGTAAGATATTAAGCACTCAAGGTATATAACAATTTGGTCACTTTTAAGAACGGGATCTCTTTTGAAAAGTTTGATTCATTTTGAGAAAAGAATAAAAACGTTCTTTTCCTAGTAAAAAAAAACTGTTCCATTTCATATGAGCAAGATAAACATATATAACTTTCCTAGTTCAATACTACAAAAATCTTAGTCCGTTCAAAGTATTTCAAAGAACAGAAGCTTAATTCCATCCAAATTTTGGGGTTCCAAATTCAATTCCAATGAGAATGGTTAGAATCATAGCAACGTAAAATTTTACCATTCTAAAAGAGTATGGTGCAATTTTCGCCAATAATATTATATAGAGTTTTTCCTACTTTAAGTATGTTAAGACTGTATGTCGCAAAAATGGTAATAACAATTAAAATTGTAAATGGGACTCTAAAAATACGTGATCTATTCCCGAGCTAGTTGTTGAAACAGTTAATGCTAAGAGCTTGAAGTATAAATATAAAATGTGAGCTGATAGGAGGCGGTAATCAAACCAAAGGGGCTTGTTGCCCGAGCTCGGAAATGGTCGATGAAGGACCTCGAGCTCGATACCTGGCTCGAGATTGAGCTGTCGGGGATAGGATAACAATTAAAGGTATGATTACGCAGGCTTTATATTGTCAATATTGGACAATATAGTGAAGGACAAGTAAGAAAATAATAAATTTGAAGGAGGCCTCGGGCCTATGAGGATGAACCACTTAGAAGAAAAGAGAGAGAGAAAGAAAGAAAGATATTTTTGCACTTATGGAGATATAGACCAACATCAGCCCTTTACAAGGTGGGGCGAGTTCTCTTTATATTGGAGGGAAGACTCGGCTATAGGTATATGGGGATTAATTACAAAGTACGGTGATGGGATGGCTTGACATGATAATTCAACATAGACTCTAGATAGGTCGGGCTCGTCAGATGTAGCCCAGTACCTAGAGGGCTTCCCCTTCTGCCCCTGCTTCATTCTTCATTTTCTCTGAGTCGGGCTTCTACGAGTCCCGAGGTCGAGGACTCAATCGCGACCCCCTGCCCCCGGGGTCCTAGAACATTCTTCCTAAATATATCAATAGCGAGAAATAAATTCTTCATATTTCTCCTTGTACAGATAGTCTCTGTGTTTCCCATAAAAAGTGATGGGAAATGATTCTGACACTTGAATCCTCGAGCTTCCTTCGGTGACGCCATATCAATGATGCGACTCCTACATCGTGATTTTTGACCTCATTCATTGCACTCCCTGATTTTTTGCCAAGAAGAGGTACCGCCGTCGGTTCAGTTTTTCGTAGATGCATTAACTCCGCCCTTCGGTCAATCTTCCACAGCATAGATGACCGTGTAGTAATCCCCTATAAATGGGGGCCTTGGCCTTGTTTCTCCTACATCAATGCGTCCACTAGCTTGCTTGCTTTTTCCTCCCTCTTATTCTCTTTTGCCTTTAAACATCATGTTAAGAGCTTATGGCTTTAAGGCTGTTTGGAGGAGTTCCCTCAAACTGCATTATGGCTTTCTGCTGGGTTCTCCCTTCATCAAATGTAAGCATGTTATCCCACTATTTTTGTGGTCATTAGTATACTGGCCCTCGCTGCTGGTACTAGCCCGAGGTGATGGGGGATTGGGAGTCGGTTTCCTTTTCATGTAGACAGCTATTCAGATTATGCACCGCTGCTCAAAAGGGGGCTCGAATTATACATCGCCGCACACCTTCATACCCCGGCTTTGATGTGGTGCTCTGCATCGAGTTAGGGGATTGCACGGCTGGACGTCCCAAGAAGTGGATTCAAAGTGGCCTTGCAAGCGGGACCGAGGATTGTTCGATCTGCCGTCTCACCTGGGCTTCCTTGTCAAAAGAAGGTCCTCGGGCCTTGGAAATCTATGGCATTTTTTCATCCCTCCCTGCCACTTGCCTTTTCTCTTGGGATATTAGTGTGGAAAGTTGGATGACACTTTCGTGGAAAGGTGTTCGGAGGCACCTGGTGTGGACTTCCGAAGGTGGATTGGTCTTCGAGCATTCATCTAACGTGTGCATCCCTTTGCCTATTCCTCTAGACATGGACTCTTGAAGACCTTTGTAATTATATATAATGACCCTTCAAGGGCTACTTGTACGAAAATATTTATGAATGAGAATATACTTTGTTGATTTCTGCCTTCCTTACTTTGCGTTGCTTCTGTATGCTCCCTTTCCCTTCTAGGACCTTCAAATGCCTTCCTTTATTTGTTGGCTAATAATTTTTGACTTGAGTGCGGGCGCTCATTCTGATCTCCTGCTGATCGACATGACTTTCCTCCAACCCATTACTGTACTTCGGACCAATCTTGGATTGATTCTGATAGCTCTAGGCTACCGAGGCCCTTGGAGTTGTTTGGAGATCATGCGTCGAATTCTGAGGCCTTCAGGAATGTTACCCCTGATAAATGTCATTCCAGGGTACCCGTGGGTCCCTATTCCCCTTGATGTAGAAAACCCTTTTAGGATGAATATGGTTGACTTCCACTGGGGAGTTTACAGGTATTTGGGCGCTTCCTCGGACCTTCGTGGAACTTTCGCGATTGGAGCTTCCCGTGTTTATTCCTTTTACGGGAAGAGGGAAAATGAGACTAGGTGCTTTCCTTGCATCGACTTTGACATTTAATGTTTATCGAGGTTCGACTTCTTTGGGCCAGGGGTCTTTGACATAGAGCGATGCCCCGAGCATGAAGATTATATGAACGACCCCTTGAGTCTTGACTCATCATTGGAGGGTGCTCTCTGGATCGGGTGTCGATCCGTCGATCTGTATCAAAGCTATTGGCTTTCCGTGGCTTGTCTCGGGCAAGAAAATTGTCGTTGTTTCTCGCATATATGTTGGGTGGCTTCCGCTCCTTGACTAGACTTCACTACTTTTAGATAGCTTCCCTTCTGCTTTGGCACGAGATACTTCATCTCTTTAGGCATAAAATGTGATGGCGCGTGCCCTTTACTTGACCAGTCAATTTCACCATAGTCATGGGAACCACTTTGGGGACAATCCGATAGGTTACGGGGGACGCTTCTTGATCGCTCCCAACTCGACGCTACACCAAGGTAGGAAGAGCGGGTCATAATAGGATTTACCCAATATGAGGGTGAGGATCGATTTCCTTAGGGAGCTAGTAGTGGAGTTGGAATATTTATCTATCTTAGAAGTGTGTGTTTGCTCCAATTATCACTTCCAACATATTTTGGGTTTTCAATTATAACTACTATTATCAAACTATTAATTGAAATTAAATTAAGCGACGAGATGATTGCTACAGTTTTATCTAATGGGAAGAAGGGCACTAGGGTCATGACATCACCTAGGTAGCTAATTAACGGGTAGATGTTACTAAGGTTCGATTGACATAATTGGGACTTATACCATAACCGTTGCATAACTTTACCCACTCTCACACCTCTCGGTAGAGAGAGTGATTTTTCTTAATTGACTCTCTAGGGACTAAATGGGTAGGCAAACTAGATCAAGCAACTAGGGTTCAAGTAGGGTGATTACTCTCTTGTTTAACCTATTAATTGGGACTATCATTTCTCATGAGTCCATCCCAATTCCTTGTTGGATCAATTTTGGCGACATAGACTGTCTTTCTCAAGAAGATTCAAATCCACAAAGCTCAAATCAGTGTTTTCAATCACCAATTCTTAGATTAAAACATAGATTTAATCCAAATAGCAAATACACATAGTCAATCTAACCCTAGATGGCAACACCCACCAATTACCATACTAGGGTTGGGCTATAACCCTAGCTAATGGGTTTAGATACTCATGTCCTACAAAGAAAATAAAGAAATTGATAAAGAACAAGACATATTAATGAAATACTAAATGATAATACAAGAATCTATCATTAATTTGAAGTTAAGGTGCCAAAAATGGCTACATATTATGTCCTCGCGAGCACAACTCAATTTTGCAGATAATACATAACCTAAAAATGGTAAATATTCTATTTATATTAGGCTGGAAAAATTGGACAAAAATAGCCCTGCGGGGTCAGTGCGGGCCGCATAAAATGGACCGCAACCGCACTAGACTCTTTGACAATAATTCTAGATTCTCTAAACTTTGCGCCGCACACCGCATAGAATGGACGGCTCCGCACAATCACATCCGCGGACCGCATGGCCTGGGCTTGGCATGATTCCGTCTCTCTAAATCTCTTGTCCGCGGACTGTACAAAAGGGTAGTGCGATCGCGGACCGCTAAAACTGTACCGCGGAAGCATTGCCTTAGCCTTGTTTTGCCAACTATTTGAACCACCTAGTGGGGCCGCATTTGACTTCCCGTGGTCCGCACTGGGCCTGCCTACCCTCGGATTGCTTTGTCTTTGATAGTTGATCAATCCTGCAATCAAGCACAACTTATGAGCCTTTTGGGATTATTTTGTAACAATTTATAAGCAAAGCATAGGCAAGTAGGGGTATAAAACACATTAAAATACCTAGTTATCAACTCCCCCAAACTTAAGCATTTTGTTGTCCTCAAGCAAAAAAAATAAGACCCACCCCTTAAAGGAAAATCCAAATAATTCCATCTATCCTAAAATAACCTCAACAAGCATCACTTGGGACTAACAATTGCCGTCAATACGAATGAATCATTAACAACATTTAAACATTGAAAAACAATGGATCAAGTGTGACACAAGAACATCAAGAGTTGACTCATTACATCAAAGAACGCTCTCAATTACTTTGGTCATTGTGGAACCCAAACTCACGCATCCTCAACTCTCCCTAAGCAAACTTCACCTTTTAGAGTATTGACACACAAACCGAGGTTAATGGAATTTTACTCATCTCTCTCAATAAAAAGGTCACAAGTCCGGCTTTAAGTACCATATGATTGACCTTTATGTAAGTATCCACTAATGTAAGCTTCATTCAACTCAAGATCTTATAGGGATTTTGTGGAGTCATTGTGAAGCCTTTTGGGTAAGGGTAGGACATGTTTTTGTTCAAGTGGGTTCAATTTTCCCTTAAGCATTTCTTTTAGGTTTATTTGACACAATTCTCTTGACTCTTTGAGTCTTTTAACTTTTTTCTAAGAGGTTAGAGAGACACATTGTCACTCTTTCTTATGCATTTCAAACCATTTCTCCTTCTTCAACTTTCCACACCTTTCTTTCTTTTCTTTTATTGAATCCCTTTGAGATCATTTTCACATTGATCATTTTGCTTTTTTTTATTTTTCATTGCCTTACCTTTTCTTCATTTATGTGCCTTTTTACCACTTTGTTTCATTCCTCGTCTCTCCCCCCAAACTTATACTTTTGCCATGTGCTAAAGAAAAGATTTGGGTGCCAAGAGAGGGTATCTTTGAGAACGGGTATAGGCTTGTATTATGGTTCTTGAAAGAAGAAGTTCTAAGGCTCAAAATGGTTGACTAGGGATTTTATCATTGGTAGGATATGGAATTGTTCAAACTATCATTTGGATCAAGAGAGCCTATAATCAATTCTCAAGTCAACGTTCACTTAGGATTTTGCCTCAATAAACATTCAGGGCAAGTTCTAGACCATTGGCTCGGGAATCGGACTCGCAATTCGATACATCACCATACACGCTAGGGGATTGCTAAAGACATCGATTTGAGGGACCACTTACCATAGTTACGATTCAAGCACATAATGGTCTGAAAAACCATTTTGATGATTGTCAGTCAACACGAAAGTCTCAAAGTTACGACTTTAACCATCCTAAATACAACATTTTGCCTTTGATCATGGGATCAAATGAAAATGTGTTAGGCCAGGTGAAGCTTTTCTTGAGGCACCCTTAACTATAAACTACCAAAAACAAAATAAAAAAACAAAAATGGACTCAAACCCTTAAGAAGGTTGTCATGCCATCCATCGTCAGGAAGAGCCACCCGGTTCACACATTACTCCACCTTTGGAAAGAACCGTGGCATTAAGAAAACCAAAGGCTTATTGAAAGCGCCAAAAATGAAACAAAAGGCTACAAGCCTATCTACGAAGCAAAAAACAAAAAATAATTTTACGAAAATAGAAAATAGAATGAATATTTATAATAGGGGATTAGAATATTCAATGGGGGATGAATATATACAATAGTGTAACTTTATACACAGACCAAAGAGAAGATAAAAAAGTACGATAAAAGTAACTAAATGTAAAGTTATATACAGACAAATAGAAAATAAAAAGAAAGCATAAACTAAATCAATCTATCAAATGGATAAAATGTAGCGGGCACCCCCTCAAATAAAAGCTGGCATTATCCCCAATTACAACTAATCAAATAAGCACCAAAAAATATAAGGCAAGGATATGGGAATTCCCTAAGCCTTGTTAGTCCGCATGGGAACATGAGTGGTCCCTTGGTCCTCTGTATATGCGAGAACCTCAGACTGGTTCCCAGTCTCCTGCTGCTCAACTGCTGGGACAAGGGCCTGGACCTGGACGAACTGAATATTAGGAGCATCATGTGGCTGACTAGAGGATGCCTCCAGTGGGTCTGCCAACTGGATGGCCTCATCTACACTAGGGAGCTTCATCTCCTTCCTAGGAAGCCTCTATGTCTTCTCCTGTTATGGCTCTGTTACTGGGACTGCAATAGCAGTTGGATCCGCAAAAACAAGTCTAAAGGCAGATGGTCCACCTTCAGCTTGTCCACATCCTCTCTGAGCTCCTTCACAGACTCCTTGGAAGCCCGTGTTTTTCTCATTTTTTATGCTCCCGGGCAAGCTCCTTCAGATCCTTGCCATGTAAATCCACTACCTTAGATAAGGCAGTCTGAGTACTCATGATCTTTTCCTGGTTCTCCATGATCTTCTTTAGCATATCCTCAATGGACTTTGGAATTTGAGCTGTCTGTGGTGCTGACTAAGCCTCAATGGTAGAAGACAGAGTAGACAAATTGGATGACATAGCTCACACCCCATTGTTCAAGCTATGGAGTATCTGGCTTAGTTGGTGAGAAATGATATGATGGGCCAAGGAAGATGGAATCCCCAGGCCAACTGAAGTAGAGGGACCAGCAGCAGCGGAAGATCCGGGAGGCATGTCGGCGATAGTGGAAGAAGGCTCACCGGAAGGCTCCACTACAATCGGCTCTTCAGACTAGCCAGTTGCTGTAGAGGCAGGTGGCTTGTAATTTTTGTCCTTGGGGTTGTCTGTCCCCTTTAAATTGTACCACGAGAATGGACTCACCGGTTTAACCTTGACATCAAAGGGCTTCTTCTCCACTATCAAGTCCCGGAAGTACATGGTGAGGGTGTTGGGAAAAGGGTAGTTCCGGTAATACTCAACCCCACTGTAGAAATCACACCAGACATCACATTGCCCACGTTGATAGGGTATCCTTCCATAATCGAAGCAACAAGAAAAGCCCGGCAAGTGGAATGGTCAGATAATGGGAAGTAAGTTCAAGTAGACTGGATACGGAGTTCAACCACCACTAGTCTCAAAATTGAGAGTCCTCCAAATTATTTTGGCCCCTGCTATTAACCACTCTGGAAAAATACCCGGTATTTCCAAGTATGCAGCTAACCACAGACAAACCTCCTCGCCCATTGCCAACTTCTCATTATACATGGTCTCATATTTTTCATTGAGCCCCAAGTACTCATTTAGTGCCTTCCAAGAAAACACCATATTTTTTTCCGCACTTTGGTCACTTTTGTGCCCTTCGCGATGCGGGCCACATTGCTATAGAACTCCTTGATCATATGCTCATTTGCCTTTATACAATCATTCCTAAAATATTCCCAACCCATTCAAGCTCAAAATTGTCTATGTACTTTTGGATTTAGGGATAGGAAGTCTCTGTCAATAGAACTTCTTTCTAGAATCAGCTTCCATAATGGCCACCATACCTTGAGCTTGTGGAAAGCCACCTGGCTAACAAATTTGTCTTCCCATACTGCACGGTTTCTGGTCCGGTCAACCCCCCCCCCCAACCTGAAGTACACCACTCTGAGGCACCTCCTCATAACTACCATAACCACCCTCATCACCTCCGCGTGCACTCTCCCCGAATAATGAATATGTGGGGGATGTGGAGTACTCACCACTGCTGGCTGTTGAGCCCTAAGATGACTCAGAAGATATACACTGTGGAGCTTGGGTGGTGGGTGAAAATAGAACAGAGTGAGTTTGAACTGAGTCGGAGGAGAGGTCTTAAAAAGGCATGTACTCACTCACTCCCCGATTGGTCACCGGCTATATCAGCAGCCTTGGTTACTTACCTTATGGTATGACTAGGTTGGGAAGTGAGTTTTACTTGTTTTTCTTTGCCTCCCGGAGAGGAGTCACCTCGGCCAGGTTGTTTTGCACCTCTACCTCTTTGTTTGACCATTTTGTGCAAGCACAGACATCTAACATTGTTAGTTTAAGCACATGCAGTGAAGCAGATGATGAAATTGAATTGCAGAATAGCAGATCAAACGTTGCAGAACCTATTGCAGAAACAGTGCATCGCGGCCCACACAAAAAGTAGTGCGTCCGCATTGGGTGCACCGCGGACCGTATAAAAGTCACTGAATTCCGCATTTTGGGCAGAGTCCTAAAAACATCTTCTTTGAATCTCTCCACCGCGATCCACACAAAGTGGTATCACGACCGCGGTGGACCAGCACGGACCGCACAAAGTGCAAAGCCGCCGCGCTGGGCACAAGTCAACTTTCAGTCAAATGAGCATCGCGGTGTGCACAAATTGGTACCACAGGTCGCACAAAGGCGACCGCAGCCCGCAGAGGGTGCATCGTTCAGGCACTGAGTTAGGTTTTTAGTTTTTTCAATTTTTGTTCAAGTTTTTCACCTAACTTGTCCCTACTCAATTTATCCTGTTATTATGCACATTAAGCACTCAAAATCCAGCAACTAAAATTTATGTAAGCTATCAAATAAATAAACACTGGAAAAAGAAGAAGCTATGGCTACTGGACATGAAAATAAAAATGAAACTATAAAGTTAAACAAAGAAAGATGGATGAAATGTTATCAAATTGTGAAGATGGTATGCAACTAATCAATACAGGCAAGGATTTACGCAAAAAGATATGATGAACAGTAGATTCAGGCTTTTGAGAGTCAAGCTTTCGGAAAATGTAATCGGTGACCCTTGGGGTCTATTTAAAAAAAAACACTGGGACCCCACCTTACCTACCAGCGCGGCTGCACAAAATGGATCGCGGACCATGCTGGGTTTGTTCAAAGGCGTTTGACTAGGCAACCTCTGTGGTCCGCACAAACCAGACCGCGGTCGCGTAGGTGCACCGCCAATGCACTAAATGGAATGTGGCCGCGGTGGCAAACTTTATAGAGTACCTCACTTGTACTTCACCAGTGCGTACCGCACAAAGTGCAATGCAACCGCACTGGCAACTTCAGAGACTGTTCAATTTTTCCAAAATGTTTTGCACTGCATCAACTTAATCCTGCAACATCTCACAACCAATTAGTCCAAAAATAAAACCTAAATATTGAGGAAATCAAAGAAAATAAGAATAAAAAGACATGGGTTGCCTCTCAAGAAGCACCTGATTTAACATCATAGCACGACACATGTTACCATCGCATCACTTTAGATAAAGGAGCATCACCACGTGGCTATCATCAAATTTCCCAAGATAATGCTTGACACGATGCCCATTGACTCTGAAAACTTCAACATTTTTGTTCTTGAGATCAAGAGCACCAAATAGGGTCACAAATACAACTTCAAATGCCCCACTCCACTTTGATTTGAGCTTTCCCAGAAACAAACGTAACCGGGAGTTAAACAAAAGAACCATATCACCAACCTTAAACTCCTTTCCTCTAGAATATTTGTCATAAAGGTACTTCAACTTGTTCTTATACAAGGATGAGCTGGAGTAAACATGGAATCTAAACTCATCAAGCTCATTGAGTTGTTCAACACGGAAATTGGCCGAAACATCCCATTCCAAATTCAACTTCCTTAAAGCCCACATAGCCTTGTGCTCTAATTCGACCGAAAGATGGCAAGCTTTCCCAAACACCAACCGGTATAGAGACATGCCAATTGGAGTCTTATAAGTCGTCTGACACACCCATAGAGCGTCATCAAACTTTTTTGACCAATCGGTCCTATTACATTGACCGTCTTGGACAAGATACTCTTTATTTACCTGTTGGAGACTTCCACTTGACCACTAGCTTGAGGATGATCGGGGGTGGTCACTTTGTGATTGACTCCATATTTGGCAAGTAATGAATCAAAATCCCTATTACAAAAGTGTGATCCCCCATCACAACTTATTGCACGAGGAGTGACAAACCTTGTGAAGATACTCTTTTTATGAAATGCCACCACACTCCGGGCTTCATTATTAGGAAAAATCACGGCTTCAACCCACTTTGAGACATAATCAACCACCACTAGAATGTAAGTGTTCCCAAAAGATCTAACAAATGGACCCATGAAATCTATGCCCCAAACATCAAAGATATCCACTTCAAGAATTGTATTTAGAGGCATTTCATCCCTTTTGGAAATTCCACCCGCTCTTTGGCATTCATCACATCTATCGACAAAATCACTCACATCTTTAAACAAGGTTGGCCAATAGAAACCACAACTAAGCACCATAGAAGCCGTCATCACCCTGCCATGATGTCCACCACAGGGAGAGGAGTGACAAACCTCCAAAATACTCAATTGTTCTTCTTCCGATACACATCGATGAATCACATCATCCGTGCAAATCTTGAAGAAATATGGCTCATCCCAATAAAACTCAAAGCTATCCCGCTTGAGCTTCTTCCTTTGGTCAGAAGAGAGCTCGTATGGGATTATTGCAACCACAAGATATTTGGCAACATCGGAACACCACAGCATATCATGCATTGACACCGTAAGGAGCTGTTCATTGGGAAATGAATCATTAATCTCAAGGCCATCACAAGGCCTCCCCTCTTCCTCCAAATAGGACAAGCGATCCGCCACTTGATTATCACAACTTTTCTGGTCCACAAATTCTAGATCAAACTCTTGAAGAAGAAGAACCCATCTCATCAATCTCGCCTTGGAGTCTTTCTTGGTCATCAAATACCTAAGGGTGGCATGATCGGTGTGCACTATAACTTTGGTCCCCATAAGGTATGGTCGAAACTTATCCATAGCAAAGATAATAGCCAAAAAATCTTTCTCGGTGACTGTATAGTTTCTTTGAGCCTCATTCATGGTCTTGATAGAGTAGTACGCCAGATGAAATATCTTGTTGATCCTTTTGTCCAAAATAGCCCTGACCGCAATTTCACTAGCATCGTACATGAGCTCGAAAGACAAGCTCCAATTTGGTGCGATAATGATGGGAGTAGTGGTCAACTTGTGTTTAAGAATCTCAAAATCCTCCATGCACTTCTCATCAAAGACAACTTTAGCATCCTTCTCTAGCAACTTGCACAAAAGGTTAACTGCCTTTGAAAACTTTTTAATAAACCTCTGGTAGAAACCCGCGTTCCCAAGAAAACTCCTCGCCCTTTTGACAGAATTAAGGGGAGGAAGCCTTGAAATAACCTCTTTCTTGGCCTTATCAACTTTAATTCCTCGCTTTGAAATTTTGTGACCAACAAAATGCCCTCTTCAACCATAAAATGGTATCTTTTCCAATTGAACTAGGTTCGTGTCTTCATACCGGGCCAATACTCACTCATTGAAATAATCCCAACCACTCTAAATCATCCATGAAGACCTCGAATTTATATTCCACCATGTCGTTGAAAATGGCCATCATGCAATGTTGGAAGGTCATCGGAGCATTACACAATCTGAATGACATTCGAGAGAAAGAGAATATGCCGTAAGGACATATATTCCTCTCTTGGTCCTTCAGGGCGATTAAAATTTGAGTGTACCCCGAGTTACCATCCAGGAAGTAATAGAAAACGCGCCCCGTAAGACGATCTAGCATTTGGTCAAGGAATGGCAATGGGAAATGATCTTTCCGGGTCACATTGTTTAGCTTTGGTAATCCATACATAATCTCCAACCGGTTACCCTACGAATAGGAATAAGTTCATTGTTGGCATTGGTCACCACTGTCATACCACTCTTCTTCGGTACATGTCGATGACCCCTTTTTCTTAAGGAGAGAAATAGGGTTTACGACATTATGGGTGGAAAGACTCTTTTATCCCCTCTTGGGGAATTTGGGCAATGGAGTTTGGAGAGTCGCCACTTAATGATTATAGTGCATTAGGACACTTTTTAAAGAAAGAAATAAGGATATTAGAGAAAATCAGAGTTTGGGTAAGGGCTTGAGATTATCTCGAGGGGAAGGTGTTAGGCACCCCTCAAGATCTACTATTGTGGTTCCTAGCCTTGCTCAGTTGTGACTTTAAATAAGACTAGGAGTAGACAAGCAAAGTTTGCACACAATAAATATTAACAAATTGGCAATTTTTTTAAAGAAGAAAGGCACAATTGAAAAGAGAACTTGGTTTGAAGAGAACATTTAAATAAAGGAAAAGCAAGAGAAGAAGTGGTCCTAGGTTTAATTATAATATGGATCATTCGGTGTAATACCCAGCAATCATTCTCACACGAGATATTAGAGCACCATCATCATCTCCATATTCTACCCTTCCCACCTCGTTAAGGTATTTAAACGTGATTAGTCTCGTTTACTTATTGCATGCTAATACTCATCCCGACCTATCAGTCCCGGGGTATTTGGACTTCTAATCCTATGGGGGAGATGAGGGGAAGGCATATATAGAGTTTGAAAGGATAAAATACCAAGCATCACTCAAAATCAAATAATAAATAAACAGGTGTATAAAACAAACACTCAAAGGCTCGTACAAATCTCATAGATCACAACAGCAATTAGTTTAGTGTGACTTGCACGTATTGATTTGGTCTTTAACTAAGGAAATTAAGAAGCGGGCGAATCAGTTTAACTCATAAAGTTGGATAAAAAGTCTGCATCGAGCCCCTCGGGTCTGATTTGTTAGTTATCGAGGTCTTAATGCAGAAGAGTTTAAAAGAAAGTAAAACTGCAATAAATTTGTAAATGGATTTGAAATCAGCACACCGTTTGAGTAGAAAAATGAGTTACAAAAGATTTTTTAGAGGCATGAATGTCTTAAGATAAGAGTGAGTTACAGGACCATTTAAATATAGTCTCAAGGACTGAGTAAAACATTTAGGCGGAATGTTTAAAGATGCAGATTTAAAGAGTTAAAGAACATACTGGTTTACAAGAGTTTTTATTGAAAATGTTGCATTAAGTCATTAAAGGGCCAATTAACGGATTGTTATTATTTTAAATGAATCGGACAAGTTGAGACGGAATCATATAGGCAGGATATTTATACCTGAATTCATCTGATTCGCCACTGCTTTTAGAACATTAAGGGACTGAGTAATTAATTAACCTACTATTTGCCTAACGTTTTATGCGTTTCCTATAGGCATGATTTCTATGTGCTTGCAATGCAAAGTCCTACAGACATCATCTCTAAATTATTTGCAACATCAAAATCCTATAGGCATGGTTTCTAAATGATTGGAAATATTAAAGTCCTACACGCATGGCATCTAGATGATTTGGAATATTAAAGTCCTATAGACATGATTTCTAAATGATATGCGATATTAAAGTCCTATTGGCAAGGCGTCTAGATGACTTGCAATATTAAAGTCCTATAGGCATGGTGTCTAGATGATGAAAGCATAAAAGACCCTATAGATATGATTTCTACCCATTGACTCATGCAAGCAATATAAATCCATCCCACACCCTTTACTAATATTTTCCCCGAGTTTTACTGCATAGTTATTACAAAACTGGAAAGAAAAAAAACTGAAGTAAGTACATCAGAACTAAAGCCAGACCCGAGGAGGCTCAATGCAACCTTCAATATCTAACACATGTGTTTCACCAAATCCGGATTCTAGATTCCAAGGCCTTCTCTTAGAGTGTTTCAAAGTTCCAAGGGCTTTCAGGAACCCAAGCAATGCTTACACTCTAAGGATTGAATCAGAGTAGTGCAATGTGAGGAATTACCAGCCCTTAGGCATCCAAGTTTAGAGGGAACTCTAGGGTACCTAAGCATGGCTTACCATGGGGGGCAGAACTTAAAAAACTAAGCATAAGTGTAAAGTGGGGGTCTTGCAAAGCTTAGCAAGAATCAGAGAACATGAGATGAATTTAGAGATTAGGGTTTTTGAAATCAGACAGGAAACAACACAATCGCACATAAGTGGTTTGGAAAACTCCAAATTTTAGGGTTTTCTCCACGGATTGAATGTAAATACAGAAGCATACAAAATCAGGCAAAACAAACTAAGGAAACCAAAAGAACATAGACATTTCAGGAAAGCAAACACAATAAACGAAATCTCTAGAAACCCTAGGAAAATACAGTAAAGAAAATACACAGAAACCATAGTGAAAACACTTAAGACTTATAGCAAAGAAAAAAATATAGCAAGAAATAGCAGTAGAGCAAGTAAAAAATCTAGGAAACCCTAGGTTCGAGAAAACGAACAATTTTGAAAGCAAAAATCGGAAAAGATGTAAAAACTACTTTGAAAATCTCAGAAATAGCACGAATCTAGAGTAGAGAGAAACAAGAAAACCTCA
This sequence comes from Nicotiana benthamiana, assembly GCA_034376525.1. NCBI lineage: Eukaryota > Viridiplantae > Streptophyta > Magnoliopsida > Solanales > Solanaceae > Nicotiana > Nicotiana benthamiana. The sequence goes on along the minus strand of CM067331.1, from coordinate 16,735,616 downwards.
AAAATGGCTTGGAGTTTCAGAGAAACCCTAGAAAAATGAGAAAGGGCTGGTACGAGTCGGAGATAAACTCGTAAGGCTAGGACACGCCGGAGATGGCCACAGAACCTAAATTGGGGGTATTATGAGCCAAGGTTTTCAAGGTCAGACCTTGGAACTTTGAGTAAAATGAGTATAAGGGCACGTGGGGGTGAGTACAGGCCACCCATGGCTTGGGAGGCCATGGTTTCCCGCGAGATAAGGCAGAAATCGATGAAAAAGGGGCTAGGGTTTCGGCGAAGAGAGGATTTGGGAACAAAAGGGTTTCAGGGGCGGTTGTTTGTGAGAAGTGATTAGGGTTTCGGTTTTGGGATGAGTTAAAAAGGAAAGGGCAAACGTGGACCGTTGATTAAAACGATCAACGGCCACGATTTAAAATGAGGTCCGGGCGGGTTTATTTAATTGGCTCTGGGTCGGGTAGGAAATGGAATTAGTTTTTTTAATTAGGGGTAGATTGGGATTGAAATTGGGTTATAATTGAAAGCAAAAGAGGTTATAATTTAAATAGCCAATTTTTCCATTTTGAATTTATTAAAAATAGTAAAAGCTGTTTAAAATCAAATTAAAATATTGACTTAATAAACAATATGTAAGTATTAATTGAAAAATATTGGGAATGTTTTTGTGATTAAAAATGCTATTAAATCGAGAAATAGGCTAAAATTGCAATTTCATGCAATCTATATATAATTAAAAGTAGAAGACAAAAGCCCCTTGTGAAGCCAAGTGGCAAAATAATATAATGACACATGGCATGTTAAGACATTGCTCCTAATTATTAGGAAGTAGAATTCAAACCATTCATGAGTAAACCGTGGGAACTTCTGTGCAGTTTTTTTATTTTAGTTTTAAAATACCAAATGGACTTGTAAAATTATATAAAAAATCATGTAAATTATGTTTTGTGTAGATGTGAGAATAAAATAAATTATTCACCAAAATGATAAGTTTTGAGAATAATTATTGGATTTTATAGTGCAAAATAGGTCATAAATTGGTTTTAAAAATCTTTAAAATTTTGGAAAAAAATACCAATACCTTTGGGGATGCTTGTATATGTATATACATGCTGTTTTGAAAGTATTTTGAGTATAAAAATACATAGAAAAAAATAGGTTATCAACAGTACATATTGCACCGGAGAAGTCTAAGAACTGTCAGAAATAAGATAAACCACACTGGCATCTAACCACTTGATGACCTCTTTCTTCACTACCTATTGCATTGCCTCATTTAGTCTTCTTTGATGCTCCAATGAAGGCCTTGAATACTCCTCCAAGATGATATTATGCATGCAAAACGCGGGTCTTATTCCCCTAATGTCGGCCAAAGTCCATCCAATCGCCTTCTTCCGCTTTTGAAGTACTGCCAAATTGGCGTCAACCTGCACATTACTTAAGCAAGACAAATGAATAACATGTAAAGTAGAATTTGAGCCCAAGAACTCATACCTGAGGTGTGGAGGAAGTGGTTTCAACTTCAACACCGGTGGCTCCTCAATCGATGGATTTGTCGGCAGAGTTTTGCTGTTTTTAAGGTGCAAAGACAACTTCCTAGGCTCGTATGAATATGAACCTGTACCATGCAATGCATTCACACACTCCACTATACTAGCATCATCATTAATGTTTCATCCACTATCACAGTTGTGACAATGTCCACAAATGAACACACATCGTGCTGTTGGGTTATCTCATGGATTTGCAAACATGGAAGACGACCTTCTCATCCCCCACTCGGAAAGTTAACTCGCCCACTTCAACATCAACCAATGCTTTCCCCGTAGCAAGGAAAGGTCTACCAAGAATGATCGGTACCTCAAAGCCACTTCACAATCCAATATGACAAAGTCGGTCGACAAAATAAATTTGTCCACCCGGACAAGTACATCATCAATTATGCCCAAGCGTCGCTACATCGACCGATCCGCCATTTGAAGTGTCATTGAAGTTGGTCAAGGTTGTCCAATTTCCAAGATCTTGAAGACCGAGTATGGCATCAAATTTATGCTAGCCCTCAAATCATAAAGGGCCTTGGCAAAATCTGCACTTCCGATAGTGCAAGGGATAGTAAAAGCCCTGGGGTCTTCAAGTTTTAGGGCCATAGAATGTACGATAGCACTCACTTGATGAGTCATTTTAATTGTTTCACGCTCTATCGACCTCTTCCTCGTGACCAAATCCTTCATACACTTGGCATGCCCCGACATTTGCTCAAGTGCCTCCACCAAAGGCACATTGATTGTAAGGCTCTTCATTATGTCTATTAACGTTTTGAAGTGGTTGTCACTCTTTTTCTTTGCTAACCGTTGAGGATAAGGCAGAGGTGGCCTAGGCAAAGGTGCTTTGGCTTGAGGCACTACCGGCTCGGGCGTGTCAATCACGTGTTCCCTAGATGGGTTCACGACATCTTGTTTTTCCACCTTGGCCTCATGAATATCAATGCGCACATCATTGTTCACATTGTGATAAACCATATCTTCAACTACCAAAGGTACATCATCATCCTGCAACTCATCATCATCGACCATAACTTGCCTTCCTCTTAAGGCATGCACATGCGCCTCTCCCACTTCGTGTTGTAACCACCATCACATGATTATTATTCACACTCTTTGGCTTTACTACCATATCACTTGGTAGAGCACCCTTGGAGCGAGTATTCAGAGATTAAGAGATTTGTCCAAGTTGCACCTTCAAGTTCCGGATAGAGGTATTGTGGGAAGCCAATTGAGCATCGGAGTCTTGGTTCGTTTTATCATTTGCTTGAACATGATTTCAATTTTACCCATATCATTACCCGAAGAACTAGACCCTTGAGACTAAAACAGAGGTGGATTGTTCAGTTGTTAGTACATTGGGGCCCTTTGAAAGCCTTGCCCCAGATTGCCTTGGTTTTCATTGTTATTCTACCCGCCTTGATTACCATTGTTGTTCCAATTGTTGTTGTTATTCCCATTCCAATTCCCTTGATTGCCCGAATTGTTGTTCCCCTAATTTTTGCCTTGGTTATTATTGCTAAAATTACCACCACCTTGTTAATTGCCCAATTTCCTTGGGGTTGCCATTGTTGGTTCGAAGAGTTGCCTTGGTTGTGTTGATAGTCATTGACATATTGAACCTCTTCACTTTGATCATGATATCACTTATTTCAAAAACCACTATCATCATCATAATTATCACAGTTTCCTTGAGGTTGTTTCCCTCTTTTCCTTCTCTTAAGCATATTCACTCCTTCCATGGTATTGACTTGGCGCGGATTTTGGACTTATTACAATTGCGCCTTTGCCATTTGATTCATAGTCATGGTAAGCTCGGTAATAACTTGACTGTGGTCATGCAACTCCTTGTGAAATTGGATGACCGTGGGGTCACCTTGAGGCACATTCTCTCTACTTTGCGACGCCGAAGAAGTGTCGTCCATTTCATCCAAAACATCACAAGCTTCATTATAGGGAAGCTTCATAGAGTTACCTCCGGCCAATTGATTCACAATGCATTGGTTAGTGGTGTTGATGCCCCAATAAAATGTTTGTTGAATCATCACATTTGCCATATTATAATTTGGACACTCTTTCGCCATAGTTTTAAACCTCTCCCATATTTTGTGCAAGAGTTTCATTCTCTCTTGCTTAAAGGCCAAAATTTCATCTCGGAGCGCCTCCATATGACTTGGTGAAAAGAACTTGTAAATAAAATTGTCCGCCAATTTATCCCACGTTGTAATGGAATGATTGGTGAGCCTTTATAACCAATCCAATTCTTTACCCCGAAGAGAGAACGGGAAAAGCCTCAATATCAATGCATCCTCGGACACGTTTGTCTTCCTGTTACCCTAGCATGTATCTACGAACCTCTTCATGTGCTTGTGGGCATTTTAATCGGAGGCGCCCGTAAAATACCCTCTTTGCTCGAACAAGGTCAACATAACATTTGTGATTTGAAAGTTCCCTACCCGATTTCGGGGAAGAACAATGGCACTGGAATATCCTTGATTTGGTAATACTCTAGGAGACACTCTTGGCGGTGGCAGAGGAGGGTCTGGAATATTGTTATTCTCATTTGCATTTACATTGGAATTTCGGCCTCTCTGTGGTCCTTGAGGTGCAAGAGGCACATCATCTTTCTCAAGATCTTCTACCTCCACCCCTGCTATGACATTGCCAAGAGGGTCATTAGCATTTAGAGCCATTGGTACCTGGGTAATCGACACAAACAAAATTAGTAAATAAGGAAAGAGAAATAAAACACAAAACTAACTAAACAGATAGTCAACAGCGTAAGCTCCCTGGCAACGGCACACAAAAGTGGTCTCTTTCAACTCAACGCTACACCAAGGTATGAAGAGCGAGTCGCAATAGCTTTTACCCGATATGAGGGTCAGGATCGATTTCCTCAGGTACTAGTAGTGGAGTTGGAATATCTATCTAGCTTTGAAGTATGTGTTTTCTCCACATATCACTTCCAACATATTTTGGGTTTTCAATTATAACTACTATTATCAAACTATTAGTTGAAACTAAATTAAGCTACGAGATGATTCATAAAGTTTTATCTAATGGGAAGAAGGGCACTAGGGTCGTGACATTACCTAGGTAGCTAATTGACTGGTAGATGTGACTAAGATTCGATTAACATAAGTGGGACTTATAGTATAACTGTTGCACAATTTTACCCACTGTCACACCTCTCGGTAGAGAGAGTGATTTTTCCCAATTGACTCTCTCGAGACCAAATGGGTAGGCAAATTAGATCAAGCAACTAGGATTCAAGTAGGGTGATTACTCTCTCGAGGTTTAACCCGTTAATTGGGACTATCATTTCTCATGAGTCCATCCCAACTCTTTGTTGGGTCAATTTTGGGGACATAAACTATTTGTCTCAAGAAGAGTCAAATTCACAAAGCTCAAACCAGTGTTTGCAACCACCAATTCTTAGATTAAAATGTAAAATCAACCCAGATAGCAAATACCCATATTAATTCTAACCCTAGTGTTAGAATATACGCTTAACGCTAGAGGGGGGGTGAATAGCGTTATAATAAAAAATAGCGTAAACTTGCGGAATTTAAAAATTGCAGGAATGAAATAAGTGCGATAAGTAAATAATAAGGAACGAACGCACCGATGTTATCCTGGTTCACCACAAGTTCACCACAACCCGTGGCTAGTCCAGTCCCCGAGAGACTCTCTCGAGATTTCCACTAACTTCGTTAAGCTTACGGGTGCTTAACAAACCGTTACAAACTGAGAACTTGAGTCACACAAGCCTCAACAACCTTTGCTCGAAGATACAACACTTCAAGACTTCAACCAAAGGAATCACAACGTTCCTTCTTACAATACAAGGGATTAACACTTCCCTTCAAGTGTATAAAAACACTTTGCACTCAAAACAAGACTCTCCTTAAGAGTAGATAAGAGTAAAATAAATACGCTCAAGAACGCAACAACTTTCGTCAAGAATTTGGCTCTTAAAAACTTATGTAGTGAATAAAAAATGATGAATAAGAGAGTATGCAAGCTTTAGCAATAATATGATCAGTTGTTGTGTTTAGAAGACTGATTTAAAGATGTATTTATAGTGTCAAAAACATGCATAACCGTTGCCTAATTGCCAATTAAGAATTGCTGATTTTGTGCTACGACAATCGATTGTCTAATTGGCACAATCGATTGTTTTCCAATCGTTCCAAAAATCATTCCCAGATTTTACGCAGCATAATCGATTATCTAAGACGTATAATCGATTACTGGCAACGTTCAAAAAATCATTTCCAGATTTTACTTAAAACAATCGATTATCAGAAATATACAATCGATTACTTGGCAACGTTCGAAAAATCTTTTTCAGATTTTACTTCAAACAATCGATTATTAAAATCCTATAATCGATTATCTGACGGAGTTTGAAAATATTTTGGCAACGCTCATTTACATAATCGATTATGCTATATGGACAATCGATTATTTTTCAGTCTTGAAAAATCTAATAGACACTGCCTCAACACAATCGATTGTCGTAAGGTTCACAATCGATTATTTTGTATCTTTGAAAAATCTGATAGACACTGCCTCAAAACAATCGATTGTCATAAGGTACACAATCGATTATGTTGTAGCTTTGAAAAATCTGATGGACACTGTCTCAACACAATCGATTGTCATAAGGTACACAATCGATTGTCATGCAGATTTCAAACATCTGATGGACACTGCCTCAACACAATCGATTGTCATAAGGTACACAATCGATTGTCTTGCAGCTGCCTTAACATAATCGATTATCATAAGTACATAATCGATTATCTTTGTCCAGATTTTAGAGGCATGTTTAAAAATCATTTTGGTAAATAAATATGCATGATTTAAAATCATTTTGCTCTAAATTAAATATGCATGATTTGATAAAAATGTTTTTACGAGAGAAGCCAAGTCTTGAGTTAAATTGTCGGATCAAGATCACAATTAAAGAACGACTCATGTATAACTTTGTTTAATCTTGATCTTTGTTTGTCTTGTGCTTGAACTTCGTTACGTGACATTTGCGCGCTTGTGCTTGGACCTCGTCATATGTCAATTGTGCATCGTTTGTCATTTATCAAAACCTACAAATATGAACACACGTTTAGTTTAGTGCCTTGAGAACGTGTTTCAACACCTAGAAGGCAACTCCAATCAATTACCCACACTAGGGTTGAGCCACAACCCTAGCTAATGGGTTTAGCTACTCATGCTTGACAAAGAAAATAAAGAAATAGATGAAGAACAAGATATATTAATTAAATACTAAATGATATTACAAGAATCTATCATAATATGAAGCTAAGGTGCCAAAAATGGCTACAAATTACGTCCTCACGAGCGCAACTCAATTTTGGAGATAACAGATAACCTAAAAATGGTAAAATATTCTATTTATACTAGGCTAGAAAAACTGAACAAAAATACCCTTGTAGGGTCAGTGCGCGCCGCATAAAAGGGACCACAGCCGCACTAGGCTCTTTGACATCAATTCTGGCTTCTATGAACTTGGGATCCGCGGACCACGTAGAATGAACGGCGGCTGTGGAGGCAGCTGGCGTGGTCCGCACAATCATGATCGCGGATCGTATGGCCTGGGCTTGGCATAATTCCATCTCTCTAAATCTCTTGTCCGCGGACCGCTTAGTGCGGCCACGGAGCCTTCACCTAGGACTGCTAAAACTCTACCGCGGTCGCGTTGTCTTAGTTTTATTTTGCAAACACTCTCAACCACCTAGTGCGGCCGCATTCGACTTTGCGCGGTCTACACTAGGCTTGTCTGCCCTCAGATTGCTTTGTCTTTGATACTTGAGCAAGTTTCACTCCTTTTGAGCCGAACTTTGACATTTTGTTACTTTGTCGATCAAACATGCAATCAAGCACAACTTATGAGCATTTTGGGACTATTTTGAAATAATTTACAAGCAAAGCATAAGCAAGTAGGAGCATAAAGTACGTTAAAATCCCTAGTTATCACTGCTCTTGGCGCTCAGGTACCGAGGGACTTCGTTCTGGAGACGGCGTCTTTGATAAGGGAGGAACACATAGAGATGGAGAGGATGTACTGCATTTGGAGCAAGGGGGTAACACTATAGGTGCTTGCCCCAGATGAGGGCATCACAGACTCCATTGAGGGTTTCTTAAGCGTATACCTGTATCATTTCGCATTTGCCCCCCTGATAGGGTTCTGCTTGATTTTTTCTTGAAGTATCGGGTCACACTGGCACAGATCCATCTGTCATTTTGGGGAACAGCATTGATGATGAAATTCTTCATGGAGAAGGCCGGGCTTGAATTCATGCTTGATCACCTTGTCAGGCTATATCGACCCTTTCATCATCGAGGCCTGCTAACTCTGAGGTGACGTTTGTCCATGCCCTTCATTGTTGACGATGAGGACGGCGAGGATGGAGAGTGGGCTAGTTGGTTTATCTGGGTTCGAACGACCGGTATTATCCCTGTGGAATTTTTTCCTTTCCCCGAAGGGTGGAATTATGCACTTGAGTGAGGTGTTTTGGCGCTTTTACAGATTCCGCACATAGAAACAATCAGCTGAATAAGAATTTTATTTCCCTTGCTGCAGCAATTTCGTGGATGATGGGTGAGGTTCATGACATGCCCAGTTGGATTCGGAGGCTGGTGACCTATTCATCCTTTGATGAGCGTACATGGTGAGTTGCACTCCATACCGGATGAGGAGCACGGCACCAAAGTATATGCGTACGTTGCCTTTGTCCCGCCTTTGTATACCCGAGGTAACCATTTCCCCCTCCACTCGTGCCGTTAATAGATATTGGGCAGTTCCTTGGGATGGGGCAATGTTCTTCCGAATAGAGGAAGGAGACTTCGGCTTCCGGGCCGAGTGGCGATGTCGATAACCCTTAAATGGCGCTGGTCGGGCTCATTTTTCCGAGGAAACGGCGTCGTCCGAGTCTGCTGCTCCCGGAGTTCCTGATTCCTAGCCCGCGGTTCCTTTGAGCGAATGTGGTGTACCTCGGATCGATTCTTCCGAGGCCTCAAGGTCAGGACCAACAGGAGTGTGTTCTGACTTCGAGGAAGTCCGTCGGCTTACTTTGTGGTGAGTTTTACATACAGCTTTATAGACATGTGATTTTTTACCTTCCCTAAGATTTTTCATATTTTTAGCACGTAAATATTTAATTAGGCATAATATAGATACTTTAAGTAATTTTGACTTTTTTACTTTATTTTATTACAAGAAAATAAAAATTACAAAAAATAGTTTCATTAATGTGTTATAGTCATTTTTAATCTTGAAAATTACCCAAAAAATAATTTGTTTTAACAGTCAGTTTTATGTTAATAGTTTATTTTACTTAAGTAGGACTAATTAATAAACAAGATCGCATTTTTAATCTCGTTTGCGAGAAAAGAATAAAACTTGGGCTCGAGTAACCTATTTTTAAGCTTTATTTTGAACCTAACCCATAATTCCTAGCCTCATACCCGTAACCTAATCTCTAACCCTATATATTAGTACATAATCCCTAATATTAGGGAACTAAAAAAATAAGATCCGCCGTTTGTCTTCAAGAAACGAACCAAATGGAAAAGCCAAAAAACGGCACCTTCCCCTTCTGATCAAAAATCAACCAGCCATCACTCTCATTTGGAAGTCTCGAACTCCACAAACACTCAAAAAAGAATAAAAATCTACAGCAGCTGAAATACACACAAGAAAAAATACTAAGCAGCAAAAGACCGAAAGTTTTGTGGCTGATTTTATTTTTATTCGTTCACTTAGCAACCTGACACCCTATCATAATTTGTGTGGATTGAAAGAAAAAAGAAAAACACAGATAAACATAACAAAAAATATAGCATCCTGACACTTGCTTAGCCATTAGAGATTAGTCAAAATTGGATTGACCCCAAGAAATTTCATACCCAGATGCCTTTCTTAGAATTTCTTCTATGAAACAAGAGCTATGACTTCGGAAGGTGGATTCTTCCCAGATTGTCATTTGCAAAGAAGAAACGGAGTTTGAGCGAGGTCGCTTTGGTTTCTGAAAAGAATGGACATTGGGCCTAACTCAACCCCAAAAGCTAGCTTATGAGGTGAGGATTGCCCAAGTCATATAAGGAGACCAAGGACCTCAAATCCCTCCGATGTGGGACAACTCAACATCCCCCATCACGCCCAGATCTCTGGAGCGTGGACAATATAAATGGGGGCCCAACATTGGTAACAATAATTGGGATGGGCCTGGCTCTGATACCATGAAAAGAATGGACCTTGGGTCTAACTCAACCCTAAAAGCTAGCTTATGATGTGAGGATTGCCCAAGCCATATAAGGAGACCAAGGATCTCAAATCCCTCCGATGTGGGGCAACTCAACAGTTTCTGAATTTTTGGGTGTCGATTCGAGAGTCCGTCCGAGTTCGTGTTTAAGATTTCTGTCAATTTGAGTTCTGATTGTAATTATGCTCTGTTCTTGTCCGTGTATTATTGGACGACTTCAACAAATTGAAAATTCTAATTTTTTTCAGGTTCAATTCTTTCCCTCTTACTTTATCTAATGGTGTTTATTTCTTGTTTTAGGATATTAAAGGCAGAATAGCCTGGAAGACATTTGTACTTGCTGGTTTGTCATCGCGGTGCCTACACACTATAAAATTTCATCTGGACACTTCAACTTAATCAAAACAAGACATATAAACCCTCCGAAATAGCGTGATGCTCACTTGCTTGACGTGGATGACAAATCAGCATCCACATCAAATTTTATGCCAAAATAATATTATTTTAACAAAAATTTAATTTCTTAAACAAAAAGTAAAATGAAATAAGCAAAAAATTAAAATTAAAGAAAACCTCTCTCCCTTATTCAAACCAACCTGCCATGGCCTCTCCACCTGCCATGAGTTCTCCACCAAATATCACTACTTCATTCACTCCTCTTTTAAAGAAAGTTAGCTATCCATAAAAAATACATGAGCAAAGAATTAAATCTTGAATTTTAACTTATTCCTTTGCCCTAATTTGAAAGGACTGTGAAAAAATTTGAAAGCTAAAACCACCAAAAAATGAATGAGTCATATAGAAGGGGAAGATGACATTGAAGAAAAGAGGGGAGGAAGGAGGGTGGGGGGCAGAACGAAAGGGGGAAATGGCTGAATAAGAAGAAGAGGGGGGCAGAACGGGGGGACGGGGGCTGAAGAGGGGAGGGTAGGGGCTGAAGAAGAAGAAGAATGGAGTAGTATTCTTTATTTATTTATTTATTAATTTTTATTTTTTAATAAAGAAAAATCATCAACTCACGCACTTAACGTGCGTATAAATCACCTATTTTATCCAATTCAGCCATATCAATATCACATAAGCTCGGTCAACGGTCAGAAGGGTCCAAAATTTTTATTTTAACTAATTGAAGTGTCCAGATAAAACTCTATAAAGTGTAGGGATCGAAATTACAAATCAAAATAAATAAAAGTATCTCCCAAGCTATTCTACCACATTTAAATATTAGTAATGAATTTTGATGTTGGTAGGATAATTTTCGAATCTGCTGAGGTTTCTTTAGTTGCTTTTAGTCATATTAATTTTAATCATATTGAGTGTTTTTCTGTGGAATGTTTAATGCTATAACTTGTTCGGATGTTTTAGTTGAATTAGTAGATGTCATTATTTTGTTCTCACTGATTTCTTTTATTAAAATCAAAATAGTGATGGAAGTCGGATTCGATGTATCTTTTCAGATGAATTTCTCTTGTCAATCCATATTTGGACTTTCGTGACTCTTTTAATTAAACTTGAAGCGTGCCATATTAAGCAAGCTATAAATTTATGACCCGCAAAAGATTAATTCAAATATCCACTAAAATTAAAAATCGAGGTTTGCCATTAATTGAATTTTCCATGGCTTTCGCAAACTTGAAAAGACGTAGTTGCTTTAGGCACGTAATTTAAATTACTTTCCTAAACTCGGGTGTGCATTTATGTGACCCAAATCCAAATATCAACTACATTAGATAAAATATGCCGTGGACCGCGGGTGCATTTATGTGATGTGGTTCAAGACGTATTTTAGATAATGTTGAATCTTTCCTAGAAAAAACTAATTAAAAGCGGCTAATAAGTTAAAATGTTACATAGGCTAAAACATGTGTTATAATCTGATAATAGGCCATTATAATAGTTTAAGTGACCATGCTAGAACCACGAAATTCGAGAATGCCTAACACCTTCTCCCGGGTTAACAGAATTCCTTACTTAGAATTTTTGTTTCGCAAACTTCAAAATAGAAGTCGAAATTTCCTTGATTTGGGATTAAAATAAACCGGTTACTTGGGACACCCATAAACTATCCCAAGTGGTAATTCTGAATAAATAAATAATCTCGTTTCGATTGTCACTTAAATTAGAAAAAACTCCTTTATACCCTCTTCCGGAGGTGTAGTAAAAAGGAGGTGTGACAAGCTTTCATGTATTCCGTGTCCTCCTTCCTCTATTGAATATTTCTCGTGCAAGCTTGTGACCGGCTCAAGTCTGAGCTGCTCCGTCAAGGGGCCACACATTAGAAAATTCTGGGTGAGGGCGAACCTCTCAGGCTCCTTAGCGAAGAGAAGGAAGTGGAGCTGTAGCGTTCGCGATATGAGGCATACCGGAGCTCAAACTATGAGAGTTATTTGGTAGAGCAGGTAACTTCCTGTAGTGCATGATTCACCCCCTTCTAACCTTAAGGCTAATTCCCTTTTGCCGTATCAGTTGCAGAAAAATTCGAAGGCCTTGGAGTACCTCAAGGGCGATGTCGATCGTGTCAGAGATGCTTGCGATGAGCTAAGGGCTAAGGTGCAGGCTCGAGCTTCAAAGGAGATAAGCACCTCGGCTAAGGTCCCTGCCTTCGAGGCTCACCTCAGCTTGACTCATGATAACGCCAAAGTTCAAGCGGACATGATTGGTAAACTTGAATCCGATCTCTCGAAGGTCAGAGCTGAGATAATCGATGCCCAGGTAGAAGTGGCATTAAGCCGAACTAGCGTTGATCGTGAGATGGTGATTCATATGAAACATGTTGCTGATGCCCAAGATGAACTGAAGCGAGCCTTCGACCAGGAGAATAGAATCGAGGAATACATCCGCTGTAAGTCCCAGAAAAAGGTACTTGAGGAGGTCGGAGCAAGGGGCTTTATTCTCTCGGAGGAACTGGCTCGAGAAAAGGCGGACAAGCGTGCCGCTCGGTTTCTTCTTGTCGACGTTGCGGAGGGCGAATTTGACAAGCTGCCCTTTGGCGCAGAGTTTAGATCTTGTCATTTTGTTGATTTGTCTCTGATATACGTAGGACATGCTTGTAGATAGAGTATGCACCCTTTTCGCGCGTGTAATATAAAAGAAAGAATTTGAAGCTTTATTCATTTTCTCTCTTTTTTTGTTGTTTCTTTCGACTGGTCAGGCCGATTTTGGTGATTGGAGAGGTCCTCTCAGATCCGAAACGGATCGGACAGACCGGGGGGTCCTTCTGTGCGATCTTTGGCGCGAGCAGGTGCTGGGGCCTCTATGCCTGGCCTGGCCGTTTAAGTTTAGTCCCCGAGTTGCATTGTGGCTAGCGCTTTAATTGACCCTTAGGCTCTCTCCTACCTTCGTGGGCGGATGATGAAGGCTTTATGTGCATTTGGTTCGAAGGTTTACTCGGCTGGCGATGGTGGCGTACATGTCGTGCCCTTAGGCATATTGCAGGTTTTGGGTCCAGTCTCCGAGTCGCATTGCGATTCGAGCTGTAATCGACCAGTAAATTTCCTTGAGCTTTTGGTTGGCGAATTTGGTATCCATGTCGTGCCTTTCGGCACGTCACAACTTCTAGGTCTAGTCTCCGATTCGCGTTGCGATTCGAGCAGTAATCGATCCGTAATATTTTCATGATTCTCAGGCCGGCGATGGTGACATTTATTCTGTGCCCTTAGGCAATCATAGCTTATGGGTCCAATCTCCGAGTCGTGTTGCAATTCTTGTTGTAATCGACCCGTAAAATTTTCATGATTCTTTCGCCGGAGATGGTGACATTCATGTCATGCCCTTAGGAACATCACAGCTTCTGGGTTCAGTCTCCGAGTCGCGTTGCAATTCGAGCTGTAATCGACCCATAAAATTTTCATGATCTCTGGCTAGTGATGGTGACATTTATGTCGTTTGGTCGTTTGAGACCTTTTGGTATATGACCCGGAGGCTTTACATAGTTAACTATTTTGGATCTGATCTCCGAATCGTGTTACGATTCGAGCTCATTTTAATCCTCAAGTTGTTAAGATTTTTTAGCTAGCGATAATGGCTCTTACGGTGTTTGGTCGTAGAGACCTTTCAATATGTAGCTCTTAGGCTTTCTTAGCTGGTGACAATGGCTCTTACGCTATTTTTTGTCCGTGGCCTTTTTGTAGTCTTTGTTTCCGCTCGTTAAGGTCTTTTTATAGTATTTTGCCTAACCCGACGTCGGTTCCAGAGGACCTCGTAAGGTTCATAGCTCGTAGGTCGAGTAGATCGATGCTCTTGCATTTTGGAACCGACATTGTCTTAGCTCGTTTTTGCCTGTTGAGGGAAGCTTAGTTTAATCAGTTCTTTTCGAAGTATATTCGGAGTAGTGGCCTACAGTTTTCTTAACGACAGTCGGGCGTGCCTGAGTCGTGTTATTTTGGTTGTATCATCCGATTTGATCGTAGTCATATGTGTTTGGTCGTAGCCTCTTTTGATCCCTAATGAGAGTTTAGGCGTCTACATAGAGGGTATGCTCTTTTGGGATTCTTACATATGCAATGTATAGCCTAAACTTCAGGATTTTTCATGCATGTTGAGGTCTTAAAGTTTGTTATGTCTGTTGAAGTCTTACAGTTTTCCATGCCTATTGAGGTCTTACAGTTTGTAGAATAGATCCGGTTACGCCGAGGCTGGCCACTAGGAGTTTTATATTTTTGGTTTTTCCAGATTGTATGGAATTAATAGCAGTCTCTGAGTCATTGAGTTTGTTTGAGCTTGAAGACAGCTTCTCATGAGCTCGGAGCTGCCTTTCACAGTCTTGGTGAGCCCGAAGTTCCGACCCTGAGGTCATGCAAGTTGTCAAACCACTTATACTGAGTCTCCGAGTATATGGGGGCTCGTTTAAAGGACAAGCATTTGCTGCGAATATGTCGGAATCTTCCCGAAATAGGAAATGTCGAAAGGGTATTCTTTATTGCTTGGCGTAAATATATGTTCTAAATACATATTGTCCCATTGTCACGAGCTCGGCCCACATGGATGTGGCTTCTCTGATTATATGATCCATTTACATGGTTCCGTTTTTGGAATTTAGCCTGCCAATTGTTGGCCCTTCCGAGGGGATGGTGCCACTAAGAGGAGGTCATAGCACGTCGTTCGGCTGTAGAACAAAGGACTGCGATCTTATCAAATCCCTTTCTTGGGGGTACGTTGCTTTGCTAATAATCTTGTTAGCGGGGCCCTTAGTCTAAAAAAACCCGATCGAGGAGAGAGAGCTCGGCGGTGGTCTTGTAGAGGCCTCGGATCCCTGAGTGGAATTTCAGAATTTTTAAGTGCCTTGGCTGACTACCTGCATGTAGGTAGTAAAAGGAGAGAAAAAAAACAAAGGAGCGGAGTAGTCCTTCTCTGCTGCGAGGTGTGCAGGCGATGTTTTTGAGGTCAGGTATGTTCCTTGCGTTTCGAGGAGCGAGCCCTAATGCACCCTTCTGTTGCGTTAAACCATGATCGGCCGAAGATGCATATCTTCTTATCCTTTAGTTGCCTCGAAGGCGGAGTCTTGATGACTGTGACGGGTTTCATAGTGAGGGATTTCCCCTCATCGTGTGTAGTTTTTTGTCGAATGCCTTAGTCCTACCTTTGTTGGGGAGTCTCACCTCTGGGATTGAAATCGCCTCTGGGTAGTACGCCCATTGTCGTCCGAATAGAAATGTCCTAGCTTCGCAAGCTTGGCGCTCCAGTCCGAGCTCAAGCGAGCTGTATAGAGGGAGGAGCCTTCTTTATTGCTGTGGCGATCAGCGTCTTGAATCCATCAAAGATTTTATGTGTGGGAGTGATTTGGTTCGTTAGTCCGAACTGTCTTATTGGCTTTGGCCCGACACCGTTGGTGTAATTGGTCGAAGCACCTACACTCATGAACACATGCTTTACTTGTAATAGGTTAAATAAGGGAAGGGGTGTTGATACCCAATTTTTCCCTATATATTTGTATACTTATAATGCTCCCAAAATAGCATGTAGATGCATACATAAGCATCCACAAAGATTTTGGCATTTTTCTACACTTTCAAGATTTTAAAAATCAATTTGGGGCTTATTTATCCAATATTTAGTCCAAAAACTTGTTATTTTTGTGAGTAAAGCATTTTATTCTCTCATTTACATAAAAACATAATTTACATAATTTTTACATAATTTTACAAGTTCATTGAGCATTTGTAAACTAAAATAGCATGAAATTATAATTTTATCATATTTCTCGATTTAATAAGTATTTTAACTACAAAATCATTCCTGACATTTTTAAATTAATACCTATACGTTATTTATTAACCTAGTATTTTAATTTGCTTTTTACAATATCATTTACAATTTAATAAAATTCAAATTGGGGAAAATGGCTAATTAAATCGTAGCCCCTTTTTATTTCAATTATAACCCAATTTCAGCCTCTAATTCAACCCAATTACACTACCATTTTAAAAAATTATCCGACCCAACCACGTTAAAACTAACCCGCCCCGTCCCCTCTCTTAATTCTTGGTCGTTGATCATTTAGATCAATGGTCCACATTAACCCTTCCATAATTAAACCAAAGACCCCCCCCCCCAAACCCTAATCATTCTCTACACTCATCCGCCCTTGTATCCCCTCACCCCCAAAATGCTCTCAAGCCCCTCTGAACCCTAGCCTTCTCCAGCTCCGTTTCACCGGCGACCATGGTTTTTCAAGCTCTAAGGCACATGTACTCACCTCTCCCTACCTTCTATGACTCTTTTGTTCGAAGATCAGAGCCCTATCTCGGAGATTATCGACTCAGAGGTCCTTCAACTTGAGTATTACGGTCGTGTCCAGTCTCTCTCCGGCAAGCCTTGATTTGTGAGTTTGTCGTCGATTCAGAGTCAGTCCATTCCAAGCTTTCTCATTTCTCTATGGTTCTTTCTCTGGAACCCCAATATTTAACGTTTTCTCTTTGTTTATCTTTACGATCTTCTCTAGATCCTAGTTATTATCTAAAGTTCTAAGTATTTCTCACATTTCTCTGCCGACTTTGTTTTCAAACTGTTCGTCTTCCTAAAATTTAGGGTTTCTTCGATTTCTTTGCTTTATTTGCTCTATTGTTATTTCTTCTAAATTTTACTGTGATTTCTGAGTATTTTCTACTATGGCTCCTATGTATTTTCCTTACCGTGGTGTTTCTACTGTTTTCGAGTTAAATCTGTTCACTATTTTCCTTATGATGTTCTTCCTAGGCTTATCTTCACCTATGTTTCTTCTTTACACTCGAGAGGTGCTGGAAACCCTAGGGTTTAGGGATTTTTCATTTCTTTCTAAGTAATTGCTTGCTACATGTTTAATGTCTGAACCCTAGCATGCTTCTGATTTCTTGCTTATGTGCTTTTGCTCTTTGAGTACACGACTGTTCTACTAATTTCAGCCTTGCATGTTCAAATTTGTACACCTCTTAGTCATATTTTTCCCCTTTTTGAATAACCCTAATTTTGGGAAATTGATTTCATTCAAAATTATTTGATTTTTTTTTAAGTTTGGACCTGCTATCTGACTAAGTTTAGTATCAATTCGTATCTCAAATTCCTTGATTCTCTATGTGATTGACTTACCTTATTTGTTTAAACCGTATGAATTTCAACTTTACATGTACTTACCTTGTATCTTATGACTCATTCTTGATTTTCTTCCCCAAAATAAACTTGGGTTTATTTACCTCAAGTCTGGTTCCTTAATTAGAGGAAACTCCTTCTCTAGTTGATTATGATTGATGCTAAGTTATTTTCCTACCTTATTAGTTGCTTACTTTCAAAATATAAAATCCTCCCCATCTTTTCACTTCAAAAAAAGACGAGCAATCCCAAGTTCACTCACATAAAACTCTCTCTTCTCTTCTTTATTCTTCTCTGTACTTGTTCTACCGCTAGAGCTTAGCCGGCTGAAAGCCAAGGCTAAACTATAAGGTCTCACCTGCCCTATTTGCTCTACTGTTTGAGTTTACAACTGGTAGGTCTCTGATTTACATATTAATTCCAAACTACATGTTTACTTACCCCTTCCCCATGTCTGTTTATGTTCAGTATGCAGTTAAATTTTAGGATGTGCATCCCTACCCTATGTCCCTATGCTTTTGATGCTATATGTTCGTATGAGTATATTCATGTACATCCCTTTCCCAAATCCCTTTAGTTTAATTATATTTGTTACAAATGTTCTTATCTTACCCCATCCCCTTAACCCCCTATTTGCGTGTGAGTTTTTTTTTAGACTAGGATGGCACTCCATTGTTATTCCTAGTTTAGAACCAGGTTGCTCTCAACCGATACTCAAAGTAGTCGCATCCCTTAACCCCCTATTATGTGTGATCTTGACACAGATCTGTTGGTGTCCTAATCACTATACAGGCTTGAGTCTGACTTGTCTCAAGTATGCTCTTATTTGTTAAACCATGTAAAGGATCAGGGGTATGTCAGTCCCAATAATGGCTAGGTGTGACCACCATTGCATTGGTCTTCCTCTAATCTTTCACTTTTACAATTACTCCTAGTTCTGAAAGTCCTACACCCATCTCGTAAGCCATGCTTAGGGACCTTCGAGTCTCCTCTGAACTTGAATGCTTAAGGGCTGGTAATTCCACACATTTCACTACTCTAATCATTTAGGGTGTAAGCATTGCCTGGGTTTCCCTAAAAAGCCCTTGGAACTTTGAAATAGTCTAAGAGAAAGCCTTGGAATTTGGAGCCTAGATTTGGTAAAGTGCATATGTTGGACATTAAGGTTGCTTTGGCTTCCTTGGGTCTGTTTAGCTTTGATGTATTTATTTCCTTAGTATTTTCCTTCCATTTATGTAAACCAGCTTTGTACAAAGAACTTGGGGACATAGTGAAAAGGGTATGGGAGGGGTTTACATTATTGCATCAATCAATGGGTAGAAATCATGCCTATAGGTTTTCAACAAGGCATCTCATATAGAAATCATGCCTATAGGTTTTCAACATTGTTTCTCATATAGAAATTATGCCTATAGGTTTTCAACATTGTTTCTCATATAGAAATTATGCCTATAGGTTTTCAATATCGCATCTCATGTAGAAATTATGCCTATAAGATTTCAATATTGCATCTCATATAGTAATCATGCCTATAGGTTTTCAATGTTGCATCTCATTTAGGCCCCTTTAAACGTACTAAAGGTAATAAAAATCAATAAATAGATATCCTGCCTATAGGGTTCAAGCATCGCCTTATTTGTTAAACGTTTTCAATATAGTTTGTCCCAACGCTGTCTATTTTGAAATCAGGCAAAGTCTGCCCTTTCACGTTATTCTGAACATGTCGTATCATTCTTTTTAAAATCCCAAATCTGCATAACTAAATTTAGCATGTCTAAGCTTACACTCCAAGGCTCTCTTTTTGAAAACTTTATTTAAGCAACTTTCTGCAGACTCTAAGTCTCTCTTTACAGATCTATGCCTAAAACTAACGTTTTTTATCTGCAATTGCTGGTTTTAAATCATATCAAGTTCTAACTATCGGACCCGAGGGGCTCAAAGCAGATTTATTATGCAGCTTCACGTGTTAACTAATCTATTCGCGATCAGCTTTAATATTAAGGCTAAATCAGTATTTGTAAGTCAATCTAGACTAATTGTTGTTATGGTTTACGGGGTTTTGTATGAGCCTTTGAATATCTGACTTGTGTACCCTTATATGCCATTTGTTTTGGATTGACACTTTTGTATTTTTACCTTTGAAACTCCATATATGTCCTATCTTTCTCTTCCCCATTTAGGATTAGAAGTCCTAATACCCCAGGACTAATAGGTTGGGACGAGTACTAGCATGCAATAAGTAAATGAGATCAAACGTGTTTAAGTACCTTAACAGGGTGGGAAGGGTAGAATATGGAGATGATGACCGGTGCACTATACTATAGGCGAC
This sequence comes from Nicotiana benthamiana, assembly GCA_034376525.1. Lineage (NCBI taxonomy): Eukaryota > Viridiplantae > Streptophyta > Magnoliopsida > Solanales > Solanaceae > Nicotiana > Nicotiana benthamiana. The sequence goes on along the minus strand of CM067331.1, from coordinate 16,715,902 downwards.
CCCTCTTTAAGGAGTGTGTGCGGGGTATTGTACCGACGTGATCCATATTATAGTCAAACCTAGGACCTCTTTCTCTTTTGCTTGCTTTATTTAAACGTTTTCCTAAAGTAATTCTTTTCAAATTAATTCTCTCTTCTACTTTTATTTAATATATACCCTTCCCTTTATCAAAAAAAAATCTCAAGTTGTTTGAATGCTTTATATGTGAGTCTTACTTGTTTATTTGCCTTATTTCCTATTAAAGTCACAATTAATACGGCCGGGAACCACACAAGTGGATCTTGAGGGGTGCCTAACACCTTCCCTTCGAGATAATTTCAAGCCCTTACCCGAACTCTGGTTTTCATTCAAAAATACTCTCTTCTTCTTAAAAAAGTGTCCCAATGCACTATAATTATTAGGTGGCGACTCTTCAAATTTCATAACCCGATTCCTAAACGGGAATAAGAGTTGTTTTGTCCATAATGTCGTAAACCCAATTTTGCTTCTTTTAGTTGAAAAAGAGGTCGTTGATAGCATGGAGACTTGGCGCGGTCCCTACAACCCACTGGAGCACCCTCTATCTCAGTTAGAGCAGACCTTTCAGCCCGCTGATGTTATATCAGAGGAAGATGAGATAATGGCAGCCATGAAGAACCTGTTTCTGGAGGATGGTATGGATTGATGTGTTACCTTCAAGGAGGAAGGGGAGGAAGGCCCTTCCATTCAAGCTGTGAACCGAGGGGAGTGCCTCACCAATTGGTCAATCAGGACTACCAGTGCCCATGGAGCCTCGGGGTAGCAAGGCTAAACGATACATATGCATCGCACTTTACTTTTAGTTGATTTTTACTTTTCAGCATTGTCTTTACTTTTGAAAAGAGCTCCGATGTTTCAGACAATTATGATTTTTTTTAAAAAGCATTTTCCAAGTTTATCTTTATATTTCGCTCTCATTTATTTTCATTACCATTTACTTTATTTTACACAGCATTACTATTACATATCTTGATGATGAACCCACGACTGTAACTTGCAACAAGACAATGCGACAAATGGACATAGATTCAGAAGAGGATGAAATACCAGAAGAGGTTATTAAAGAGGTCTAAGATTTTGAGAACAGACCTAAGTCCTATTTAGACAAAACTGTGGTCATTAATCTAGGAGACGCAGAAAATACCAAAGAAACACGAATCAATGTACACTTGTCACCGTCAGAAAAGGAAGAATACATGGAATTTTTGAAAGAGTATGAGGACATATTCACCTGGTCATATGATGATATGACCGGTCTCAGCACATCCATTGTGGCTCACAAGTTGCCGAAAGATCCGACATACCCACAGGTCAAGCAGAAACTCAGAAAATTCAAGCCAGGCATGAGTTTGAAAATCAAAGAAGAAGTCACCAAGCAAGTCAAAGCCGGGGTTCTCAGAGTAGTGGAGTATCCAACATGGTAAGCCAACGTTGTAGCGGTTCCAAAGAAGGAGGGGAAGGTTAGAGTCTGTGTCGACTACTGGGATCTCGACCGGGCCAGTCCTAAAGATGACTTTTCTTTGCCAAATATACACATATTGATCGACAACTGCGCCAAACATGAGCTGCAGTCGTACGTCGATTGTTTTGCTGGGTACCATCAGATATGGATGGATGAAGAGGATGCAGAGAAAACAACATTCATCACGCATGGGGAATATATTGTTACAGAATGATGCCCTTCGGTTTCAAAAATGCTGGTGCTACTTACATGAGAGCCATGACCACAATCTTTCATGATATGATACACAAGGAGATTGAGGTATATATGGACGACATCATCATTAAATCCAGAAAAGCTGCAGATCACATGGAAGATTTGAGAAAATTCTTCAACAGTCTGAGGAGATACAACTTGAAACTGAACCCCGCCAAGTGTGCATTCGGGGTCCCAGCCGGAAAATTATTGGGTTTCATTGTGAGTCGCCAAGGTATAGAACTGGATCCATCAAAGGTCAGAACAATTCAAGAGTTGTCACCGCGAAAGAACAAGAAAGAGGTAATGAGCTTTCTAGGGAGGCTCAACTACATCAGCTGCTTCATCGCTCAGTCCACTGTCATTTGTGATCCCATCTTCAAAATGCTAAAGAAAGACGCTGCCACTAAATGGATTGATTGCCAAAAGGCTTTCGACAGAATCAACGAATACTTGTCACCGCCGCCCGTCTTGGTTCCACCTGAGCCCGGGAGACCTTTATTACTTTACCTTGCAGTATTGGATGGGGAATTTGGTTATGTTTTGGAACAACATGACGAAACAGGAAGAAAGGAGCAGGCCATCTACTACCTCAGCTAGAAGTTTACCCTTTACGAGGCTCGGTATTCCTTATTAGAGTGCATGTGTTGTGCTTTAACCTGGGTGGCTCAGAAATTGAGGCATTATTTATGTGCTTACACTACTTACCTCATATCAAGGATGGATCCACTTAAAGTATATTTTCCAGAAACCCATGCCCACTAGCAAGTTCGCCAAGTGGAAAATCTTGTTTAGTGAATTTGACATTGTCTATATCAGTCAGAAGGCGGTCAAAGGACAAGCCTTGGCAGATCACCTCTCCGAGAACCCTGTAGGAGGATAATACAAACCGCTAAATGTTGGAAATCATGTATATCTATGGTATGTGCGCGTTGGTTGTATGAGCATGATTTTCAGGTATAGGTTTTGATGAATGACAAACAATGAAGTCAAGTGTCAAATAACGATATAATATGACAATCAATCAAATGGAGAGAAGCACACTGATGACGGAATTGCATGAACGAGCCAAAGAGTTCAAGACCGAAGACCCAAGACGTAGGTCGTTAGGTAGAATCAATGTAAGAACAACGTTTAAGTTATCTTATCTTTTGGCTCAACATTAGGTCATCATAAATATGCATAAAATCATTATATTAAAGTAAATCATTTTATTAAATCATATATATCATAAATATTTTTAACATACTTCAAACAAAATGATTTTAACGTTTTCATTTTTAACCAAAATGGGTTTTGAAGTATGTTTTCAATTCTGGTATACACAGTGTATATCAAGTGTATATCAATGGTATATAATCGATCCATTGCCAAAGTTTTGAATACTGGAACAACATAATCGATTATATGAAGTACACAATCGATTATATGAAGTCAACAATCGATTGTTTACTTTTAACAATCGATTATTTTGAGACAGTGCAACCGGTTTTTAAACATCAAAACAATCGATTGTCTTGTCATACAATCGATTACCAACAATCGATTGTCATTTTCATACAATCGATTATATTTTGACCGTTCCCACAATCCTAAATTGATTTTGAACGTTGAAAGCAATCGATTATTTAGTCCATACAATCGATTGTTTAGCCTAAAATCAGGAATCTGTTTTTTGAACGTTGGTCAGACAATCGATTGTCACCTCCAAACAATCGATTGTCTGAGCACAGAATCAGGGATTTTATTTGTCAATTAAGCAACGGTCAGCACCACTTTTTCACCTATAAAAAGAGGTCTTTTGAGCTGTTTTTAAACACACAACTCCTGCATATATTGATATACATATTGATCATTTTCAAGCATCATTTTAGAGCTTTTGTTGAGCCATTTGATAGACAACTTTGTGTTGTTCATAGAGCTTATTTTGTTTCTCTTTATCCACTCTATTGAGAGAGTATTTGTTGTAAAAGAGAGTTGTTTGAGAAGAACATATCTTCTCATTTGTCGGGTTTGCTAAGTACCCAAAGTCTTAGTGGTTGAAGTCTTGGGGTGAGGTATCCTCAAGCAAGTGAAGTCTTAAGGTGTGGTATCCTTGAGCAACTGTAACGGTTTGTTAAGCACCCGTAAGCTTGACGAAGATAGTGGAAATCTCGAGAGAGTCTCTCGGGGACTGGACTAGCCACGGGTTGTGGTGAACCAGGATACATCGGTGCGTTCGTTCTTATTTATTTACTTATCGCACTTATTTATTTCCTGCAATTTTTAAATTCCGCAAGTTTACGCTAATTTTTATTATAACGCTATTCACCCCCCCCCCCCCCATCTAGCGTTAAGCGTATTATCTAACAATTGGTATTAGAGCCTAACTCTCTGAAAGCCTTAACCGGTTGAGAGCAATATATATTTTTTCTGTTGAGATTATTGAACGCAGGAACGATGAATGAAGGACAATCCACCAATTGCCCTCCATTTTTCGATGGAACGAATTACTCATATTGGAAGGAGCGAATGATAATCTTCCTCAAAGCAAACAGTTTTCGTTTGTGGAAAATCATCAAAAATGGTGAACCAATGCCAACAAAGAAAGTTGGAGAAACCACGGTTCCAAAGAAGGAAGATGAATATGATGCCGAGGACATCAAGAAAGTTGAAAATAATGCAAGGGCCATCCATGTATTATATTGTGTGGTGAATCCAGATGTTTATCGAAAAATCTCTTGATGCACAACCGCCAAGGAGATGTGGGATAAGCTCGAGATCATTTATGAAGGTACGCCTCAAGTCCAAGAAGCCAAAATTGATTTTCTAACACATAAATATGAAATCTTTAAAATGGAGAAGGAACCCATTGGTGTTATGTTTGAACGATTTTTAAGAATCGTCAATGATCTCCATGCTCTCGGGAAAGTTTACACGAACAAAGATCTTGTTCGAAAAGTTCTACAGAGTCTCACTCCCGAATGGAGCTCTAAAGCCAATGCCATCCAAGAGTCGATGGAATTCACGGATATCACGATTGATGGACAAAGAGGAAACCTCGAAACTTATGATAGCACAATTCTTAATCCTTATCTTAGAAGCAATTCAAATTTTGCCTTCAAAGCCTCATCCTCTAAACGAGAAGAGGTAAGTGATTCGGAAAGGGATGATGATAATATTTCAAATGATATAATTGAAAAGTCTTGTAAGTCTATGAAGAAGGACAAGAAAAAGAAGAAACACCATAGGCGCGTATCACGGGATTCGGACAGCTCAGGCGATGGAACCGCCGCATTGTGTCTCGTGGCAAACGAAGAAGAGGTAAGTACATCTAACTCTCACTCGTTTGAAGAATTACAAAATGCCTATGATGAATTGTATGGTGAATTTGTTAATGCTACCAAAATGATAAAAGATTTGCAGAAAACACTTTCTTTACAAGAAACAGATTTTCAGAAAACACTTTCTTTACAAGAAAAAGATTTTGAAAAATCCTCTTCTTTGAAAGAAATAGATTTTGAAAAATTGACTAATGAAAATGGTGTTCTTAAAAATAAAATTGAAGTTTTAGAAATAGAATATAAGTTTTTGGAAAATGACATTGTTGATTTCAAAAATAAAATCAAGGAATTGAATGTAGCCTCTTCTATTGATAAATGTTCCAATTGTTCCTCTTGTAGTTCTTTAAAATTAGAGAACATAGAACTTAGGAACGCACTAGAAAAACTTAGTGTTGATAGTCCTAAAATTGAAGAGAATAAAAATGATATAAGTAATGAGGTTGGTCCATCTAGAAAGAATTCTAGGAACCTCACAAATGAGTCTAAGATTAATTATTTTAGACCACCTAGACACAATTCTAGGAATTTTGTAAATGAGTCTAGAATGAATAATTTTAGACCACTTAGACATGACTCTAGGAAATTCAACGCTTCTAGGGGGAACAACTTTAGATCACCTAGAACGCATTTGGCTCAACCTAGACATATGCACAATCCTAATGTTATATGTCACTATTGTAATCGGGTAGGACACATTGCACCCGTTTGTTTTGCTAAACATAGAGATTTATGTATTGATTATGATTATTATTATCCTAACCCCCAAGGACCCAAAAGAAGTTGGGTACCAAAAATCTATTTTTAGGTTCTTTTTGCAGGTGTGCTTGAAGACTACAATATTGTAGTGGATGCACCAAGCACTAAACCTTAATGTATTAAGGGGGAACGTCGGTTAGTTATCGTATTTTGAATAAAAACGCAATAAGTTGATATATGCTAATAATCATTAATTATTTTTGGGTGATACATGTTTTAATAAGTTTTATTATTGAAAAACAATTAGTATCAATTAGTTTTATAATAAGTGATTGATTCATGTTTTGATGAATATTTTTAGGTTAAATAACTATTGATGAATTTGCGAAAAATGACCGTTATTATGGTGTTACTAATATTTGGAATTATTTGATTTTGTTTATAACAATTGATATCGTCAATGGTTTAAATAACTTTTGGTATGCTCTTTTTGCTAATGCCAAAAGGGGAAGAATATGGGCGATATGCATGCCTTAATTGAGGGGGAATATTCAATTAAGGGGGAATTATATTGAATTGTTTGCATTAATTGTATGTTGAGATATAGCATGAATTTAGGGGGAATTCAATATGCATATCTTCCGTTGTTTGTCATTATCAAAAAGGGGGAAATTGTTGGAAATCATGTATATCTATGATATGTGCGCTTTGGTTGTATGAGCATGATTTTCAGGTATAGGTTTTGATGAATGACAAACAATGAAGTCAAGTGTCAAATAACGATATAATATGACAATCAATCAAATGGAGAGAAGCACACTGATGATGGAATTGCATGAACGAGCCAAAGAGTTCAAGACCGAAGACCCAAGACGTAGGTCGTTAGGTAGAATCAATGTAAGAACAACGTTTAAGTTATCTTATCTTTTGGCTCAACATTAGGTCATCATAAATATGCATAAAATCATTATATTAAAGTAAATCATTTTATTAAATCATATATATCATAAATATTTTTAACATACTTCAAACAAAATGATTTTAACGTTTTCATTTTTAACCAAAATGGGTTTTGAAGTAAGTTTTCAATTCTGGTATACACAGTGTATATCAAGTGTATATCATTGGTATATAATCGATCCGTTGCCAAAGTTTTGAATACTGGAACAACATAATCGATTATATGAAGTACACAATCGATTATATGAAGTCAACAATCGATTGTTTACTTTTAACAATCGATTATTTTGAGACAGTGCAACCGGTTTTTAAACATCAAAACAATCGATTGTCTTGTCATACAATCGATTACCAACAATCGATTGTCATTTTCATACAATCGATTATATTTTGACCGTTCCCACAATCCTAAATTGATTTTGAACGTTGAAAGCAATCGATTATTTAGTCCATACAATCGATTGTTTAGCCTAAAATCAGGAATCTGTTTTTTGAACGTTGGTCAGACAATCGATTGTCACCTCCAAACAATCGATTGTCTGAGCACAGAATCAGGGATTTTATTTGTCAATTAAGCAACGGTCAGCACCACTTTTTCACCTATAAAAAGAGGTCTTTTGAGCTGTTTTTAAACACACAACTCCTGCATATATTGATATACATATTGATCATTTTCAAGCATCATTTTAGAGCTTTTGTTGAGCCATTTGATAGACAACTTTGTGTTGTTCATAGAGCTTATTTTGTTTCTCTTTATCCACTCTATTGAGAGAGTATTTGTTGTAAAAGAGAGTTGTTTGAGAAGAACATATCTTCTCATTTGTCGGGTTTGCTAAGTACCCAAAGTCTTAGTGGTTGAAGTCTTGGGGTGAGGTATCCTCAAGCAAGTGAAGTCTTAAGGTGTGGTATCCTTGAGCAACTGTAACGGTTTGTTAAGCACCCGTAAGCTTGACGAAGATAGTGGAAATCTCGAGAGAGTCTCTCGGGGACTGGACTAGCCACGGGTTGTGGTGAACCAGGATACATCGGTGCGTTCGTTCTTATTTATTTACTTATCGCACTTATTTATTTTCTGCAATTTTTAAATTCCGCAAGCATACGCTAATTTTTATTATAACGCTATTCACCCTTCCCCCCTCTAGCGTTAAGCGTATTATCTAACACTAAAGATGTATTTTCCTGATGAAGAGATAGCCTTTATAGCAGAAGACATTGCAGAATCCTATGATTTTTGGAGGATGTTTTTCGACGGAGCCGCAGACCATAAAAGGAGTGGGTATAGGAGCGGTTTTGGTATCAGAAACTTGTCAGAATTAGCCGGTGTCCGCCAAGCTCAGATTCCCCTGCACCAACAATATGGCCGAGTACGAAGCCTGCACATTAGGGCTAAAGCTGGCCATTGACATGAATATTCAGGAACTCCTAGTAATCAGAGACTCAAACCTACTCATTCATCAGGTTCGAGAAGAATGGGCAACCAAGAATTCCAAGATACTCTCCTATCTACACCATGTATAGGAGTTGAGGAAAGGATTCAGAAAGATGGAATTTCAGCATGTTCCCAGAACACAGAATGAGTTCGCCGATGCTTTAGACACTTTATCCTCTATGATCCACCATCCATATACAAACTTTATTTATCCTATCCCGCTCAAGATTCATAACCAACCATCTTGTTGTGCTCACATCGAGGAAGAAGCCGACGGGAAACCTTGGTTCCATGATATCAGGAAATATTTGACAACGATAGGGTACCCAGAGCTCGCCAATGCTACTCAGAAACGAACACTTCGGAGGTTGTCCAATAATTTCTTTCACGGAGGACTCCTAATTTGAGACTATTAAGGTGTGTCGAGGCAAAAGAAGCAATCAGACTATTGGAGGAAGTACATGCAGTGACTTGTGGACCACATATGAATGGTTTTGTTTTGGCAAAAAAGATACTTCGAGCAGGTTATTATTGGATGACTATGGAGACAAACTGCATTCAGTACGTCCAAAAATGCCACAGATGTCAAATACATGCAGATATGATAAATGTGCCTCCAAATGCGCTTACTGCAACAAGCTCACCATGGTCGTTCGCCGCTTGGAGATGGACGTCATTGGACCAATTGAGCCAGCCGCGTCAAACAAGCACAGGTTCATCCTAGTGGCAATTGATTACTATACCAAATGGGCTGAAGCAGCATCATACAAGGCATTCACCAAGAAGGTAGTCACAGCTTTCGTCCGAGATCGTATGGTTTGTCGGTTCGAGATTCCAAAGTCAATCATCACCGACAATGGCTCTAACCTCAACAGCGACCTAATGAAAGCAATGTGCGAAACATTCAAGATCAGACATAAGAACTCTACGGCTTACAGAACTCAGATGAACAGACCTGTAGAGGCATCCAATAAGAACATCAAGAAGATACTAAGGAAAATGATCGAAAGGCACAAGCAATAACATGAGAAGTTGTCGTTTTCCTTATTGGGTTATCGTACTATAGTTTGCACATCAACCGGGGTAATTCCCTACATGTTGGTTTACGGTACAGAGGCGGTCATTCCCGCTAAGGTAGAAATCCCATCCTTAAGGGTCATACAAGAAGCTGAATTAGATGATGCGGAATGGATCAAAAGTCTCTATGAGAAGTTAGCCCTTATAGACGGAAAGAGAATGAATATTGTCTATCACGGTCAACTATATCAGAACAGAATATGCAGAGCCTTCAACAAGAGAGTTCGACCAAGGAAGTTTACACCAGGGCAACTGGTATTGAAGAAGATATTTCCACATCAAGATGAAGACAAAGGGAAATTCTCTCCCAACAGGAAGGGTCCGTACATGGTTCACCGGTTTCTGACTGGAGGGGCCCTCATTCTCGCGGAAATGAACGGAGAAGTCTGGCTGAAGCCTATCAACTCAGACGCATTGAAGAGATATTATATTTGGTCACATGCTTTCTTTTATGATGTATTATGAACTACGCCTGACCTAATTCCCGCATGAGAGGGGATACGTAGGTTGCCCTATGGGTTCGGTCACATTTTTAATAAAATCCCATTTCCCCCCCCCCCCCCCCCAATTTGGAACTGGGTAGAATTTTGAGGAGAACCCTCAAAATTTCGAAGTCAATTTACCAAGCATTCGCATCAGCATCGACCCAGTAAACTGGGGCAAGAATTTTGAGGAAGACCCTCAAAATTTCAAGGAATTCGTTTTCAGTCATTCAGCACCGCTATCAACAGCGCCAGCCCAATAAACTGGGGCATAATTTTGAGGAGGACCCTCTAAGTTTCGGCGCAAGCAAGGTTGTCGTGTCTTGAACCACGTTGCAATTGTTGGTTTATCATAAAACAAAAATTATTATTTTCTTTACATATGTATACATTTGCATCATGTTTGCCAAATCTTTTGCATAAAATCATTCAGATCAATATCGTTCAGCAACGCTACCCCAAATGGCACAGGACGGCACGAGTCGAGGTATACGAACTAACCTCCCCTTTTACAGAACTCACGATTTTTCTTTGGATACAGGAATTCAGGATACAAATGGGCGATGCATGTGCTTTACAAGACTAAAACTCACGAAAAAATTACTTACTTCGCAAAAGTTTACTACCTACATCCAACATTTCCCCAGCAGTCATGCTACCGCAATCATCTACCAGCTAAGAAAATCATTACTATCTTATCCTTTACGTTTTCGCATTGCATAAGGCTATTCTCTGCCTTCCGAGGTTAAGCTCTACCTCTATCCTCCATAAGGCTATTCTCTGCCTTCCGAGGTTAAGCTCTGTCTCCATCTTGCATTTTGCATAAGGCTATTCTCTGCCTTCTGAGTGTTAAGCTCTACCTCCATCCTGCATAAGGTTATTCTCTGCCTTTCGAGACTAAGCTATGTCTCCATCTTTCATTTTGCATAAGGCTATTCTCTGCCTTCCGAGGTTAAGCTCTACCTCTGTCCTACATAAGGCTATTCTCTGCCTTTCGAGACTAAGCTCTGTCTCCAACTTGCATTTGCATAAAGCTATTCTCTGCCTTTCGAGTCTAAGCTCTGTCTCCATCATGCATTTTTACATAAGGCTATTCTCTGCCTTCCGAGGTTAAGCTCTACTTCCATCTTGCATAAGGCTATTCTCTGCTTTTCGAGACTAAGCTCTGTCTCCATCGTGCATTGCATAAGGCTACTCTACCTCCTTTATTTTACTTGGCTGAAATATCGACACCCTATTTCATTTGGCTGAAATATATCCCCCTATATTTAAATTCTTGCTTGGCTGAAATATCGCCGCCCTTGCATTCATTCGACTGAAATATTTCCACCTTCTCATGGGCTGAAATATCGCCAACTTATTCAAAGGCGTCATAGTTTGGAGGCACCATCTGCATAGCCCGAGAACACCATTTAATGGCCTACGAATCTTTACTTCTACGCTCTTCATAGCCCAGGACGTCATAGTTTGAGGACGACATCCTAATCGTCCGAAGACAGCATTCATGGTCCAATGGAAACTTGCATCACGTTTAAATTATGAAATATATACGCACATTGTTCATTTGCAGGTACATCGGCTGGCTCACGACCATCTCAACAGGAGCGATCTTGCTCCAGTTTTTCGCAGCCTGTCCGACCCCCAAACCCCTGTCAAATCTCAAACCCCGTTGCGTTCGTCTTTTTCGGACATCCATCAGCACATTCTGCCAATGGTTCCTGAACTACATATGGCCTGATTTTTGTAAAAACAGGGATATGTAGGCAGCTCAGAAGCCGGAGCGCGGTCAAAATTCTCTTACAGTCGCCGTCTTCTGTCAAAATTAGTCATCTTATCTTTACCCGACAACTCTTTCATCCTCCTCCGGTAAAGAGTGGCAGTTGTTGATACCCAATTTTACTCTATATATTTCTATACTAAAAATACTCCCAAAATAGCATGTAGATGCATACATAAGCATCCACAAAAGTTTTGGCATTTTTTTACATTTTTAAGATTTTTAAAATCAATTTGTGGCTTATTTTTGCACTATAAAATCCAACATTTAGTCCCAAAACTTGTTATTTTTGTGATTAATATATATTATTCTCTCATTTACATAAAAAAAACATAATTTACATAATTTTACAAGTTCATTGAGCATTTCCAAACTAAAATTGCACGAAATTGTAATTTTAGCCTATTTCTTGAATTAATAAGTATTTTAACTACAAAATCATTTTTGACATTTTTAAATTAATACTTACACATTATTTATTAACCTAGTATTTTAATTTGATTTTTACAATATCATTTACTATTTTATAAAATTCAAATTGGGAAAATGACTATTTAAATCGTAGCCCCTTTTTATTTCAATTTAACCCATTTTCATCCCCCAATTCAACCCCAATTACACTATCCATTTTAAAAATTATCCGACCCAAACCCATTCAAGCTAACCCGCCCCTTCCTCTCTCTTAAATCGTGGTCGTTGATCATTTAGATCAACGGTCCACATTAACCCTTCCATAATTAAACCAAAGACCCCCCCCCCCCCCAAACCCAAATCATTCACTACACTCAACCGCCCTTGTATCCTCTCACCCCCAAAATGCTCTCAAGCCCCTCTGAACCCTAGCCCTTCTCTGGCTCCGTTTCACTAGCGACCATGGTTTTTCAAACTCTAAAGCACATGTACTCACCTCTCCCTACCTTCTATGACTCTTTTTTTGAAGATCGAAGCCTTATCTCGGAGATTATCGACTCAGAGGTCCTTCAACTTGAGTTTTGACGGTCGTGTCCGGTCTCTCTCCGGTAAGCCTTGATGTTGTGAGTCCATCGTCGACTCAGAATCAGTCCATCCAGGCTTTCTCATTTCTCTATGGTTCTTTCTCTGAAACCCTAATTTTCAAGGTTTTCTCTGTGTTTATCTTTACGATCTTCTCTAGATCCTAGTTTTTTTCTAAAGTTTCTAAGTATTTCTAACATTTCTCCGCCAACTTTGTTTACAAATTGTTCGTCTTCCTAAAATTTAGGGTTTCTTAGATTTCTTTGCTTTATTTGCTCTATTGTGATTTCTTCTAATTTTTACTGTGATTTTTGAGTATTTTTCTACTATGGCTCCTATGTATTTTCCTTACCGTGGTGTTTCTAGGGTTACCGAGTTAAATGTGTTCTCTGTTTTTCCTTCTGCTGTTCTTCCTAGGCTTATCTTCACCTATGTTTTTTCTTTACACTCGAGAGGTCCTGGAAACCCTAGGTTTTAGAGGTTTTCTGCTTCTTTTTATGTAATTTCTTGCTACATGTTTAATGTCCAAACCCTAGCATGCTTCTGATTTCTTGCTTATGTGCTTTTGCTCTTTGAGTACACGACCGTTCTACTAATTTCAGCCTTGCATGTTCGAATTTGTACACCTCTTTATATAGTCATATTTTCCCCCTTTTTGAAGAACCCTAATTTTGGGAAATTGATTTCTCACAAACTTATTTGATTTTTTTTAAGTTGGACCTGCTCTCTGACAAAGTTCAGTATCAATTCATATCTTAAATTCCTTGATTCTCTATGTAATTGACTTACATTATTTGTTTAAACCGTGTAAATTTCAAACTTTACATGTACTTTCCGTGTATCTTATGACTCATTCTTGATTTTCTTCCCCAAAATAATCTTGGGTTTATTTACCTCGAGTGTGGTTCCTTAATCAGAGGAAACCCTTTCCCTAATTGATTGTGATTGATGCTAAGTTATATTCCTACCTTATTAGCTTCTTACTTTCAAACTATAAAATCCTCCCCCTTTTTCACTTCAAAAAAAGACGAACAATCCCAAGTTCACTCACATAAAACTCTCTCTTCTCTTCTCTATTCTTCTTTGTGCTTGTTCTACTCCTTGAGTTTAGCCGGCTGAAAGCCAAGGCTAAACTATAAGGCCTCAGCTGCGCTATTTGCTCTACTGTTTGAGTTTACAACTGGTAGGTCTCTGATTTACATATTAATTCCAAACTACATGTTTACTTACCCCTTCCCTCATGTCTTTTTATGTTCAGTATGCAGTTAAATTTCAGCATGTACATCCCTACCCTATGTCCCTATGCTTTTGATGCTATATGTTCGTATGAGTACATTCATGTACATCCCTTTCCCAAATATCTTTAGTTTAATCCTGTTTGTTATAAATGTTCTTACATGACCCCATCCCCTTAACCCCGTATTTGTGTGTGAGTTTTGTTTTAGACTAGGATGGCACTCCATTGTTATTCCTAGTTTAGAACCATGTTGCTCTCAACCTATACTCAAAGTAATCCCATCCTGTAACCTCCTATTATGTGTGAGCTTGACACAGGTCTGTTTGTGTCCTAATCACCATACAGGCCCTAGTCTGACTTGTCTCACGTCTGCTCTTATTTGTTAAACCATGTAAAGGGTCAGGTGTGTGCCAGTCCCATTCATGGCTACGTATGACCACATTCGCATTGGTCTTCCTCTAATCCTTTACTTTTACACTTACTACTAGTTCTTTAAGTCTTACCCCCCCCCCTCTGGTAAGCCATGCTTCGGGACCCTCGAGTCTCCTCTGAACTTGGATGCTTGAGCGCTGGTAATTCCGCACTTTGCACTACTCTAATCATTTAGGGTGTAAGAATTGCCTGGGTTTCCCTGAAAGCCCTTGGAACTATGAAACATTCTAAGAGAAAGCCTTGGAATTTGGAGTCTGGATTTGGTAAAGTGCATATGTTGGACATTAAGGTTTCTTTGGGCTTTCGAGGGTCTGTTTGGTTTTGATGTATTTATTTCCTTAGTATTTTCCTTTCATTTATGTAAACCAGCTTTGTACAAAGAACTTGGGGATATAGTGAAAAGGGTATGGGAGGGGTTTACATTATTGCATAAATCAATTGGTAGAAATCATGCCTATAGGGTTTCAACATTGAATCTCATATAGAAATCATGCCTATAGGTTTTCAACATTGTTTGTCATATAGAAATTATGCCTATAGGTTTTCAATATTGTTTCTCATATATAAATTATGCCTATTGGTTTTCAATATCGCATCTCATTTAGAAATTATGCTATAAGATTTCAATATTGCATCTCATATAGAAATCATGCCTATAGGTTTTCAATGTTGCATCTCATTTAGAAATTATGCTTATAAGTTTTCAATATTGCATCACACCTAGAAACCATGCCTATAAGAATTGCATAAAAGTTCTAGGCAAACAGTAGGCCCCTTTAAACGAACTAAAGGTAATAAAAATCAATATATAGATATCCTGCCTATAGGGTTCAAGCATCGCCTGATTTGTTAAACATTTTCAATATTGTTCGTCCCAACGCTATCTATTCTGAAATCGGGCAAAGTCTGCCCTTTTACGTTATTCTGAACATGTAGTGTCATTTTTTTAAAATCCCAAATCTGCAGAACTAAATTTAGCCTGTCTAAGTTTACACTCCAAGGCTCTCTTTTTGAAAACTTTCTTTAAGAAACTTTCTGCAGACTCTAAATCTCTCTTTACAGATCTATGCCTAAAACTAATATTTTTCTCTGCAATTTCTGGTTTTAAATCATGTCAAGTTCTAATAACCGGACCCGAGGGGCTCAAAGCAGATTTATTATCCAGTTTCACGTGTTAACTAATCTATTCAAGATCAGATTTAATATTAAGGCCAAATCAGTATTTGTAAGTCATGCTAGACTAATTGCTGTTATGGTTTACGGGGTTTTGTATGAGCCTTTGAATGTCTGACTTGTATACCCTTATATGCTATTTGTTTTGGATTGACGCTTTAGTATTTTTACCTTTGAAACTCCATATATGTCCTATCTTTCTCTTCCCCTTTTAGGATTAGAAGTTCTAATACCCCAGGACTAATGGGTTGGGATGGGTACTGGCATGCAATAAATAGACGAAACCAAATGCATTTAAGTACCTTAACGGGGTGGGAAGGGTAGAATTTGGAGATGATGACTGGTGCGCTAATACCATAGGCAACCCCTCTTTGAGAAGTGTGTGCGGGGTATTGTACCGACGTGATCTATATTATAGTCAAACCTAGGACCTCTTTCTCTTTTGCTTGCTTTATTTAAACGTTTTCCTAAAGAAATGCTTTTTCCAAATTGATTCTCTCTTCTACTTTTATTTAATTTATACCCTTCCCCTTTTCAAAAAAATCTCAAGTTGTTTGAATGCTTTATATGTGAGCCTTACTTGTTTATTTGCCTTATTTCCTATTAAAGTCACAATTAACACGACTGGGAACAACACTAGTGGATCTTGATTGGTGCCTAACCCCTTTCCCTCGAGATAATTTCAAGCCCTTACCCGAACTCTAGTTTTCATTCAAAACTACTCTCTTCTTCTTAAAAAAGTGTCCTAATGCACCCTAATCATTAGGTGGCGACTCTTCAAATTCCATAACTCGATTCCCAAACGGGAATAAGAGTTGTTTTGTCCATATTGTTGTAAATCCGATTTCGCTTCTATTAGTTGAAAAAGGGGGAGTCGACAAGGGGTTACCAATGTGTGAATATGAGGCCAAGGCGAAGTCTCGGCGTCCCTTTCCCTAGATGCAAGGGTATCCTTCGGGTATAATCCCCGGACCTGCCTTTTCCTGGCGACGAGCACTTTCTCTCTGCAATTTACGAATCTTTGAATGGTGCCGCCACCCTTATACTATCATAACAATACAATGTGGCTTGTCAGCTTCGTTTTTCTCGATATCCTTTCTCCCTTGGAGCAGGATTCGAGCCTGACTGCTCGATGATACTTGGTGGGAACCTCTATTGAATAGCACGGTTGTTGCTATTTTGTGTTGGTGATCCCGTACGCCATGTGGTTCTTGCGCCGGGCCGTAGTTCTCTTGGAGGAGTCTTGGTCGAACAGGTCTGAACCGCACGGCGTTTCCTGATTCGCTTATGGTAATAACGATGTTTGGTACAGTAATGCTGAAACTGCACACGGCTAGGCGGGATTTCCCTACTAGCTGTGCCTTGTTGAATCTGGTTCCATCAGAGGTTCCTCAAGGATGTCGTCCTCGGGCCATCTCCCTGCTATTGCGAGATAGGTTACATCTCAATTCGTTCCTTCCATTTGCCATGCACGGATGATACCTCCATCTGCTTTGTATCATCTTCTTTATCGAGGGTCTGCTTGGATATACCAAACCCGAGAAGGTTCTTGGAGGGTTGTCCATGGCCCTGATTCGATACTGGTGTCGGGTGCGGGCATCCAACCAGACCTCGGCTGGGCACCTGATCGACCTCCGCTCGAAATGCCCCATAGTCGTTGGGCATGCTTTGCTTAGGCTTCGGGTGAGGGCATGTGTTGTCCAGTCATCCGGAACCGGGAACGACCTCATTCGCCTTATCAGGGGATGGGGTGTGGCTTCCCGTAGCCTTTTATTTCTTCTTTGTTAGACCTCAGGTGTACCGGGCCTTCTCGATATTTCTTTGGTGGTACTGGTGCGCGCTTCCGCGGAGGCCCACGCTAGTAAAGCAAGCGAATATGTGAGGTAAGGTTCCAAGCAATGGCGTTGCGTCACGGTTCCTCTTAAAAGAGTTTCTTCGAAATTTCTCAACAAGACAGGCTCGAACCCATCGTCTCGGGTGTCGCTGCCTCTGAATGCACAAGTGGTAGTGCGCCCATAGGGATCCAAGGTCCTATCGTACCTAGGGAGTTCCAGTGTTCTGGTTTTCTGCGAAGCGAGTTCTGGGACTATTTCCTCAGGAGACGATCGCTGTAAGAGCTTCCACGAACCTGATTAGATCCTTTTGAAGAGATTCCCAAGCATCTCCACTGCGGCGGAGTCAGTTATTGACCAGTCGTTACTGGACTTCTCGGATACTAGCTCGTCGTAAGGAGGTGTATCCGTCGCTATTGCCTTGGGAGTTTCTGAGAGACTTTCCAATTGAGAGATAGCCAACTGTCGTGCCTGCAACATTTCAAAAATAACATAAAGAATAACTTCTTGTTCTACCCGGGCCAGGGTTTTTTGTGCTACCTGTTGGTCGATGTGTCGTACGCTCCTATCGGTGTGAGATGTTTTGTCGACTCGTTGTGCTTCCTGTGAACCTGTGTACGCTAGGATTGGTCCGGGAGCGATATCAGAACAATGGGTTGGTGCTCCAGCGGCTGGGATAGCCACGCCATTTTCCCCATGATTTTTGAGGTTGTCATTCTCAACTCCATTTACCGAGCTGGACATTTTGGCCTGAAATCAAAGGATCTTGGACAAGAAAAAGTGCGAAAGATAATGTATGTTTGTGTGACGAAACCAACAAGAAATTAATCACGATTATTTTTAGCCATACGGTGGGCGCCAAACTGTTTACCGTGCAAATGATAACAACAATTTGTTGAAACACGTTCTCACAAGGCACTAAACTAAACGTGTGTTCATATTTTTAGGTTTTGATAAATGACAAACGATGTGCAATTGACATATGACGAGGTCCAAGCACAAGCGCGCAATTGATACATAACGAGATTCAAGCTCAAGACAAACAAAGATCAAGATTAAGCAAAGAAATAAAGTTATACATGAGTCGTTCTTCAATTGTGATCTTGATCCGACAATTGACTCAAGACTTGGCTTCTCTCGTAAAATCATTTTTATAATATCATGCATATTTAATTTAAAGAAAAATGATTTTAAATCATGCATATTTATTTTAACCAAAATGATTTTTAAACATGCCTCTAAAATCTGGACAAAGATAATCGATTATGTACTTATGATAATCGATTATGTTAAGGCAGCTGCAAGACAATCGATTGTGTACCTTATGATAATCGATTGTGTTGAGGCAGTGTCCATCAGATTTTTCAAAGCTGCAAGACAATCGATTGTGTACCTTATGATAATCGATTGTGTTGAGGCAGTGTCCATCAGGTTTTTCAAAGCTACAAAATAATCGATTGTGCACCTTATGACAATCGATTGTGTTGAGGCAGTGTCTATTCGATTTTTCAAGACTGTAATATAATCGATTATACATATAGCATAATCGATTATGTAAATGACCGTTGCCAAAATATTTTCAAACTCTGTCTGGTAATCGATTGTATGATTCTGATAATCGATTATTCTAAGTAAAATCTGAATATGATTTTTTGAACGTTGCCAAGTAATGATTATATGATTTTGATAATCGATTGTTTTAAGTAAAATCTGAAAAAGATTTTTTGAACGTTGCCAAGTAATCGATTATATGATTTTGATAATCGATTGTTTTAAGTAAAATCTGAAAAAGATTTTTTGAACGTTGCCAGATAATCGATTATACGATTTAGATAATCGATTATTATGCGTAAAATCTAGGAATGATTTTTGGACGATTGGAAAACAATCGATTATGCAACTTAGACAATCGATTGTTTTAGCACAAAATCAGCAATTCTTAATTGGCAATTAGGCAACGGTTGTGCATGTTTTCAACACTATAAATACTTCTTAAAATCAGTCTTTTAAGTACAACAACTGATCATATTATTGCTAAAGCTTGCATACTCTCTTATTCATCATTTTCTATTCATTACATAAGTTTTTGAGAGCCAAATTCTTGACGAAAGTTGTTGCGTTCTTGAGCGTATTTATTTTACTCATATCTACTCTTGAGGAGAGTCTTGTTTTGAGTGCAAAGTGTTTTTATACACTTGAAGGGAAGTGTTAATCCCTTGTATTGTAAGAAGGAACGTTGTGATTCCTTTGGTTGAAGCTTGAAGTGTGGTATCTTCGAGCAAAGGTTGTTGAGGCTTGTGTGACTCAAGTTCTCAGTTCGTAACGGTTTGTTAAGCACCCGTAAGCTTAACGAAGTTAGTGGAAATCTCGAGAGAGTCTCTCGGGGACTGGACTAGCCACGGGTTGTGGTGAACCAGGATAACATCGGTGCGTTCGATCTTTATTATTTACTTATCGCACTTATTTCATTCCTGCAATTTTTAAATTCCGCAAGTTTACGCTGATTTTTATTATAACGCTATTCACCCCCCCCCCCTCTAGCGTTAAACGTATATTCTAACAATTGGTATCAGAGCCCAACTCTCTGAAAAACTTAACCGTTTGAGAGAAACAATCCATGGCTTCTACTCGTGATTCTTTTGCAGGAATAGGTGAAGGACAATGCTCCACCCGACCACCACTATTCGATGGCACAAACTATACGTACTGGAAGGAGAGGATGAGAATATTCATTCAATCGAATAATTTTCATCTGTGGAAGGTTATAATGAAGGGAGAACAAATTCCAACCAAAAAGGTTGAAAATGAATGGGTTCCAAAATTCGAAGATGAATACGATGCGGATGATATCCGAAAAGTGCAGAACAACGCTAAAGCCATCAACTTATTATATTGTTCTATAAACGCTGATGATTACAGAAAAATATCAATTTGCACAACGGCGAAGCAAATGTGGGATAAGCTGGAAATCACGTACGAAGGTACGGACCAGGTAAGAGAGGCTAAAGTTGATTTTCTAACCCATGCATATGAACTGTTTCACATGAAGGAAGGCGAAAGGGTAGATGACATGTTCGAACGATTTTCAAAAATCGTTAATGACTTACATGCTCTTAAGAAGACCTTCACTGATAAGGAACTTGTCCGAAAAATTCTCCGAAGTCTCACTCCGGAATGGCGCTCCAAGGCCGACGCGATTCAAGAGTCTATTGGCATTTCTAATGTCACCATCGACGGATTAAGAGGTAATCTTAAAACTTATGAATCTACTATACTTAACCCTCTTGTTAATGATCAAAGGAAACAAAGAATCGCCCTCAAGGCAAGCACAAGTCAACCTCAAAATGATGAGGACGGAGATAACGAGTTCGGACTCGTTATTAAGAGATTTCAAAATTTCATGCGAAAAGAGTATGAACGAAAAGGCAAACAACAAGGAGATCAAGTAAAGTGCTATGGATGCGGAGAAATCGGGCACATTAAATCAAATTGCCCAAATGTCAAAAAGGAGAAGAAACCCTTCAAGAAACAACGAGCATACATATCTTGGGGAGGCGACTCCGTAGACGAGTCAAGTGAGGAAGAAGAAGACGAAACCGCAAATCTTTGTCTTATGGCACACGAAGACAATCAAGAAGAGGTATGTCAAATTTCTTCCAAAAACTTCTATTCTCTTGAGGAAATGCAAAATGCCTTTGATGAGTTGTATAGTGAATTCATTAAAGCTTCCAAAACTGTTAAAAACACTAAGGAAAATGCTTCTTTGAAAGAAAAAGATTTTGAAAGACAACTCTCTTTGAAAGAAAAAGATTTGGAAAAATTGATTTTGGAAAATGAGAAGTTGAAAGAAGAAAACAAATTTTTCGGCGAGAAAAGCGCCGACAAACCCGAGAGCTCTAGTAAAAACTGTATTTCTTGCATGCATCTAAAAATTGAGGTAGAAAGACTTAAGGGAATCCTAGATAAGTTCAACTCTTCTCATAAAAATTTGAATGAAGTTCTTGTTAATTTGAAATCGACCAAACATGGGATGGGTTTTAAAAACGAGCCTAAAGAAAAAGTTGAAGCCAAACCCCAACCACCTATGGCTCAACCTAGGATAAATAAAACAAATGTTCATCCTAGAGATAACAATCCTAGAATCAACATGCATGCTAGACCAAACACTAGAAAAAACTTTGAACATTTTAGGACACCTAGAAATGGCCTTCAACCTAGAAATAACTATTCTAGAAATGATGCATATCCTAGACCAAACACTAGAAGAAACTTTGAACTTTTCAGGACACCTAGAAATGGCTTTCAACCTAGAAATAACTATTCTAGAAATGCTGCATATCCTAGAACAAATAGTAGGAGAAATGATTTTCATGAAATGCGCAATAGTCATATTGTCGAAAATAGAGTAAACAAATTTCGTCCGTCCAACTACTATCAACCTAGACGAATGCATAATCCTAATGTCATTTGTCATTATTGCAATCGAATTGGACATATTGCTCCTGCTTGTTTCACTAGACATAGACAGTTAACTGCATGTCAAGCACAACAGCATGTTACACCTAACTCTCAAGGACCCAAAACAGCTTGGGTACCAAAGACTCATTAATTTGTCTTGTAGGTATGTTTGAAGGGATCAAGTGTACTTTGGTACCTTGATAGTGGATGCTCCAAACACATGACCGGAGACGAATCCAAGTTCCTTCAACTAGAACACAAGGAAGGAGGAAGCGTTATTTTTGGAGATTACAACAATGGAAAAATTATCGGCATTGGATCGGTCGGTAAGGATGAACCTTCTTCCATTAAGCATATTTTGCTAGTTAAAGGTCTAAAACATAATCTCTTGAGCATAAGTCAATTATGTGACAAGGGAAATCTTGTTTTATTTGATTCGGATGAATGCTTAGTTTTTCGCCGTAGCGATTTTAAAATTATTCTTCGTGGTTTTAGAATGGATAACATCTATATGGTTGATCTCGAAAATTCTTCATCTGAATATGTGAATTGTCTTATGAGCAAAGAAGATGATATGTGGTTATGGCATCGTAGAGTAGCTCACATCAACATGCATCTTTTAAACAAATTAGTTTCACAAAATTTAGTTATTGGTCTTCCAAATTTGAAATTTGAAAAAGACTCTATCTGTGATTCTTGTCAAAAAGGGAAGCAAACAAAAGCATCTTTTAAATCGAAAAATATTGTTTCAACTACTAGACCTTTGCAACTTCTCCACATGGATCTCTTTGGACCATCTCGCATTGAAAGTCTTGGTAGAAATCGTTATGCTTTTGTTATTGTTGATGATTATTCTAGATTTACATGGACACTATTTCTTGCTCACAAAAGTGAGGCTTTTCATAATTTTAAATGCTTTCTTAAACGTGTTCAAAATGAAAAGGACACAACCGTCACTTCAATAAGAAGTGATCATGGGGGAAAGTTCGATCACAATCTCTTCGCGGACTTTTGTGACGAACTCGGTATCGAGCACACCTTCTCTGCTCCACGTACACCACAACAAAATGGAGTGGTGGAAAGGAAAAATAGGTGTCTCGAAGAGATGGCTAGAACCATGCTCGATGAGGCTAAGATTCCCAAACATTTTTGGGCGGATGCCGTGAGTACCGCATGCTACATTTTAAACAGAGTAGTCATAAGGCCAATACTCATGAAAACTCCCTATGAACTCTACAAGGGAAGGAAACCAAATATCTCCCATCTTAGAGTATTCGGTTGTAAATGTTTTATTCATAACAATGGAAAAGACAATTTGGAAAAATTTGATGCAAAATCCGATGAAGGAATTTTTATTGGTTACTCTTCACGTAGCAAAGCATATAGAGTATTCAACAATAGAACCGAAACTGTGGAGGAATCCCTTCATATTGTGTTTTCCGAAAATAATGCTCGCTTGGCGAGAAAGGATTCTGGTTTTGATCTTGCAGGTATTTTAAACTCAATAAGTCCTCAAGACAAAGTATAAGAGGAAACTCCTAAGGAAATTCAAGATGAAATCTTAGAACAACTATCGGAGGAAGCGCCACAACTGGAAAAAGAAACAAAACTGCCTAACGCGTGGAGGACAATCAAAGACCATCCTCTCGAACAGGTAATTGGCGACATTGAACAACAGGTAAGTACTCGAAACACTCTTAAGAACACCTTAGGTCATACTGCTTTCGTCTCTCAAATTGAACCCTCAACCATCTCCGAAGCAATTGGGGATGAATTTTGACCTTGGCAATGCAAGAGGAGCTTAACCAATTCAAACGAAATGACGTTTGGATTTGGTGCCAAGACCCGAAAATCATACCATAATTGGTACGAAATGGGTTTTTCGAAATAAATTAGATGAAAATGGTGTAATCACTAGAAACAAAGCTAGGCTTGTAGCAAAAGGCTATAATCAAGAAGAGGGAATTGACTATGAAGAAACATATGCACCCGTAGCAAGGTTAGAAGCTATTCGTTTATTACTTGCTTTTGCCTCTTCTATGAATTTCAATTTATATCAAATGGATGTAAAAAGCGCTTTTCTAAATGGTGTCATTCAAGAAGAAGTTTATGTTGAACAACCCCCGGGATTTGAAGATTTTAAATCTCCCGATCATGTTTTCAAGCTTAAAAAGGCACTTTATGGTCTTAAACAAGCTCCCCAAGCTTGGTATGAATGATTGAGCAAATTTCTTTTGGAAAATGAATTCATTAGGGGAAAAGTTGACACCACTCTATTTGTTAAGCGTAAAAACAATGATATTTTATTAGTTCAAATCTATGTGGATGATATTATTTTTGGTGCTACTAACAATGCTTTGTGCAAGAAATTTTCTGATTTAATGACAAGCGAATTTGAGATGTCTATGATGGGTGAGCTAACCTTCTTTTTAGGGCTGCAAGAAAAGCAAATGGAAGAAGGAACCTTCATTTGTCAAGCTAAATATTGCAAAGAATTGCTAAAACGATTTGAAATGAGCAACGCAAAAGCAATGGCCACTCCCATGAGCACATCCGACCATCTAGACAAAGATGAGAAAGGTAAGGAAGTCGACACCAAGAAGTATCGAGGTATGATTGGATCTCTCCTTTATCTTACTGCTAGTAGACTGGACATCATGTTTAGCGTGTGCTTATGCGCTCGTTATCAATCATGTCCTAAGGAGTCTCACCTAACTGCGGTGAAACGGATATTGAAGTATCTTGTTGGTACTGTAAATGTGGGTCTATGGTACCCCAAAGGTTCTTCACGCCAACTTGTTTGCTATTCCGATTCTGATTTTGCTGGATGCAAATTGGACCGCAAGAGCACTAGTGGCACTTGCCATTTGCTCGGTAGCTCTCTAGTTTCTTGGTTTAGCAAGAAACAAGTAAGTGTTGCGTTGTCCACAACCGAGGCTGAATATGTAGCCGCGGGGAGTTGTTGCGCTCAAATCCTTTAGATGAAATAGCAACTCTTGGACTATGGCCTAAGTATCGATCATATCCCTCTTAGATGTGATAATACTAGTGCCATATGCTTGACGAAGAACCTCGTTCTTCATTCAAGAACAAAACACATTGAAATTAGGCATCATTTTATAAGAGATCATGTTCTCAAAGGTGATGTCGAAATTGAATTTGTTGAAACCAAACATCAATTGGCCGACATCTTTACAAAGCCTTTAGAGAAAGAGTCCTTCTTCCGAATTCGTAGTGAACTCGGGATTCTTGACTCCACGTTGATCTAAGTCATGCATTGCATTTTCCCTTTCACATAATTACTAACTTGAGCGTCGGAGGAGCCTAACTTATTTTTGCAGGTATCGCCCTAAAGGCAGGGGGAATTATAAAAGATTGGTGCAGAATAATCGATTCCTCTTCAGAATAATCGATTTCTCTTTAATATATAATCGATTATCAAGTATCACTAATCGATTATGATGACATTATTTTTTTTCTTATCCCTTTTATGAAATTGCAATTCTAGTTAATCAATAAACAAGTTATTTGCTTATTTTTTTGCAAATGTCAAAAGGGGGAAGAATAAGGGCTATGCACTTAATATTTATTGGCATAAATTAAGGGGGAATTCATATGTTGAGGGGGAATTAATTGCATATCTATTTACTTGTCTTGGATCGTCATTATGAATTATCTAATATGCATATCCCGGTTAAGGTTTGCCATTATCAAAAAGGGGGAAATTGTTGAAACACGTTCTCACAAGGCACTAAACTAAACGTGTGTTCATATTTGTAGATTTTGATAAATGACAAACGATGCACAATTGACATATGACGAGGTCCAAGCACAAGCACGCAATTGATACATAACGAGATTCAAGCTCAAGACAAACAAAGATCAAGATTAAGCAAAAAAATAAAGTTATACATGAGTCGTTCTTTAATTGTGATCTTGATCCGACAATTGACTCAAGACTTGGCTTCTCTCGTAAAATCATTTTTATCAAATCATGCATATTTAATTTAAAGAAAAATAATTTTAAATCATGCATATTTATTATAACCAAAATGATTTTTAAACATGCCTCTAAAATCTGGACAAAGATAATCGATTATGTACTTATGATAATCGATTATGTTAAGGCAGCTGCAAGACAATCGATTGTGTACCTTATGATAATCGATTGTGTTGAGGCAGTGTCCATCAGATTTTTCAAAGCTGCAAGACAATCGATTGTGTACCTTATGATAATCGATTGTGTTGAGGCAATGTCCATCAGGTTTTTCAAAGCTACAGAATAATCGATTGTGCACCTTATGACAATCGATTGTGTTGAGGCAGTGTCTATTCGATTTTTCAAGACTGTAATATAATCGATTATACATATAGCATAATCGATTATGTAAATGACCGTTGCCAAAATATTTTCAAACTCTGTCTGGTAATCGATTGTATGATTCTGATAATCGATTATTCTAAGTAAAATCTGAATATGATTTTTTGAACGTTGCCAAGTAATGATTATATGATTTTGATAATCGATTGTTTTAAGTAAAATCTGAAAAAGATTTTTTGAACGTTGCCAAGTAATCGATTATATGATTTTGATAATCGATTGTTTTAAGTAAAATCTGAAAAAGATTTTTTGAACGTTGCCAGATAATCGATTATACGATTTAGATAATCGATTATTATGCGTAAAATCTGGGAATGATTTTTGGACGATTGGAAAACAATCGATTATGCAACTTAGACAATCGATTGTTTTAGCACAAAATCAGCAATTCTTAATTGGCAATTAGGCAACGGTTGGGCATGTTTTCAACACTATAAATACTTCTTAAAATCAGTCTTTTAAGTACAACAACTGATCATATTATTGCTAAAGCTTGCATACTCTCTTATTCATCATTTTCTATTCATTACATAAGTTTTTGAGAGCCAAATTCTTGACGAAAGTTGTTGCGTTCTTGAGCGTATTTATTTTACTCATATCTACTCTTGAGGAGAGTCTTGTTTTGAGTGCAAAGTGTTTTTATACACTTGAAGGGAAGTGTTAATCCCTTGTATTGTAAGAAGGAACGTTGTGATTCCTTTGGTTGAAGTCTTGAAGTGTGGTATCTTCGAGCAAAGGTTGTTGAGGCTTGTGTGACTCAAGTTCTCAGTTTGTAACGGTTTGTTAAGCACCTGTAAGCTTAACGAAGTTAGTGGAAATCTCGAGAGAGTCTCTCGGGGACTGGACTAGCCACGGGTTGTGGTGAACCAGGATAACATCGGTGCGTTCGTTCCTTATTATTTACTTATCGCACTTATTTCATTCCTGCAATTTTTAAATTCCGCAAGTTTACGCTGATTTTTATTATAACGCTATTCACCCCCCCCCCCTCTAGCATTAAGCGTATACTCTAACACAATTAAATTTGTAAATGGGACTCTAAATATACGCGATCTATTCCCGAACTAGTTATTAAAGCAGTTAATGCTAAGAGCATGAAGTATAAAGATAACATGTGAGCTGACACGAGGCAGTAATCAAACTAAAGAGGCTTGTTGCCCGAGCTCGAAGATGGTCTACGAAGGACCTCAAAGTCGATACTTGGCTCGAGATCGAGCTGTTGGGGATAGTCGGGGATGGGATAATAGTTAACGTTATGGTTAAACAAGGCTCTATATTGCCAATATTAGACGATATAGTGAAGAACAAGCAAGAAAATAATAAATTCGAAGGTGACCTCGGGCCTATGAGGATGAACCACTTAAAGAAGAGAGAGAGAGAGATATTATTGCACTTGTCGAGAAATTGAGCAACATCAGCCCTTTACAAGATGGGATAGGAGGGGAGACTCGGCTACAAGTATATGGGGATTAATTATAAAGTACGGTGATGGGATGGCTTGAGATGATGCTTCAGCACAGACTCTGGATAGGACGGGCTCGTCAGATATAGCCCTAGCTTGCCCCTTTGCCTTGGCTTCGTTCTTTATTTTCTTCGAGTCGGGCTTCGACGAGTCCCGAGGTCGAGGAATTGGTCGCGACCCCCTGCCCCCGGGGCACGGGGACATGCTTCTAAAATATCTCAACAGTAAGAAATCAATTCTTCCGATTTTGCCGCGTACAAAGGCTATCCCTTTTTTTTATTTTTGGTATGATCCAAATAATAAAAATGAAACAAGCAAAATACGCAACTTTCATAAATGACTCTATTCATAGAAATATTAGGGGTGTCTATATTCTTGATTCCCCATGTGAACTATTATTATATCTTTTGTTCATGAGTCTCAGAAAAATACGTATTTGATAATTTTATCCGAAAGGCATATTGATCTTTATTGTATTTCGAAAAAATCTTATTAATGTAGTTCTTATGCATTTCATGCATTTACACATATACACTGACACATGACCAGATGGACTTATATATGTATATTCTATGTATATGAGATATGGGAAAAGATTACGGTGTTATATACGTATCACCACCTGATCAACTGGTATACATTGATGATTAGCCCATAGTAGCAGAGATTATATGATGGGATGCCCTTAGAGGCTTGATGATATTATAAACACATGTACCTATGCACGATATGGCATTCATACACATATGCATGACACTGTAAGTATTTCATAATTTACAAATTTATCCAGACTTACAGGTTAAGTTATTTACTCTATGCTTCTTCCATGGAGGTTATGTACTTATTTATGTGCCTTATATACTCGGTACATTATTCATACTGACGTCCCTTTTTAACCCTGGACGATGCGGTTCATGCCCCCGATAGATAGGTCGAGAGCCCTCAAAGTAGGCTATCAGCTCAGCCGAAGATGTTGGTGTGCTCTATTTATTTCAGAGTTGTTTGATTGGTTAGTATGATTTAGGCGTGTATTGTTTGGTATGGAGAGACTCTATCCCGGCCTTTATGGAAATTATGTATTCATAGAGGCTTGTGGGCAGATATCATATACGTAAAAGATTGTACGGCCTTGTCGGGTAGACGAGTGGCTAATTTGGTCTTATAGGCCCGTACTTCATATGTATAAGTTTGTATTCCCTCATGCTTTACTCCGGCCCATTTACCTATGATAGAATGATATGAAAGATACATTACATTGGTACTCGGTTGAGTAAGGTATCGGGTGCAAGTAACGGCCCATCAGTTTGGGTCGTGACACGTAGTCCACAATTCTTTTGACGTCTCCATGCCACTGTAGACATTAGACAGACCATCTTCCAGTCCGCTAAGAATATAATTCTTGCATAGAAAATTAGAATGCTTCAATGCCTCAATCACGAGAAAGCGTTCATTCTCTGGAGTTTCATTGGGCAGAACAGGAACATTTTCCTTAATTAACTTCTGCAGACTTAAAGTAGCCAGGTAGAAGAACATCTTCTGTTGCCACCGCTTGAAACCAATCCCAGAAAAGTTTTTCTGGTTTTTCTATCGGTTCCAATGCTGGTGTTCGGCTTGTCGACGCATTGGCAGTCACTATTGGAACAGCTTAATTTATGTTATCATTAGTCATTTTTGTATCATTTCTGTAAAAGAATGACACAAGAAAACGTTAAAATCATGTAGATTTTAATCTGCAACGGAGTAGAAACCACAAAGATTTTAATCTTTAGAACAATTAATATAACAGAAATACATAAAATATATGTTAAATTCCTTAAGCTTGTTATCAAACTATATTTGTAAACTAATTTTGAAAAAAAAATAGAATAACATATAAACAGAAAATGTAAACGAAACAAGAGTTAATCCGAGCCCACTGATTTCACAGTATTTCCTTAAGGAATTTAATCCCCTCCTAGTACCCAAGGTTATGGATTATTTTCTCTCAGGATAGAATGTATTACACACTGGTGTAGTGGTACTTTAAACCCCGGTGTTTCAGCGAACATAAAGTTTGATAGCAAATCACACTTACTGTTACTTTCTTTGAAGATAAAACAATGCAGAAGAAGAAGGAGAACTCCGAAAATCGTATGGATATTCTGAGAGAATGGACTTGTATTTATAGCTAATGTTGGGCTGAAAATTAAATAGTTACAACTCTTCAGAATGGTTATTTATGCAAAACGGTCATAGCATAAATGTCATAACATAAATGGCTAATTTATGCAATATTAAATCAGGAACTGAAGAGGGAGGTTAATTTTCAATTACAAAACTGAAAAACGGCAAACTGATAACGAACCGTTGGATTTAATATTAATATTTATTTTAATATTAATATTATGTTATTAAAACAGTAATTAATAATATTTCTATTAATATTTTACTATTAACAAATAAATTTGATCCAAAAAATTAATCAATCGATCGATCATTTGACCAAATCCGAAGCCGAAGCCGAGCAAGCGACGACGGTACGAGGCTTGCCTTCTTCTCAATTCTTTAAGAGTTAGAAGAAGAGCAATTGCTTATATACCCATCAAAAACATCTTCCTCTTCCAATATGGGACAATATCCCTTTGTCAAAGAGGGGAACTTAAAAATTACTCAAATATGTTTTTCCTCTATTTTACATTCACCCTCTTTAAACATTAATATAAGCTTAAAAACCTCCGATACAAAGGTGTGGAGGTCGAGAATTGAGGTGGTGGGTTAATAAACAGTCTAGAGTTTCACCTTGTCTTACTAGTGATAGTACTAGTCGTATATCTTCCTATTCCTAGTCCCTTGTTTTCCTATGCGATGTGTCGTTATTATATGTAGGATCTGCACTACTCTTATAGTTTTATATCGCTGGATCTCTGTTATTACTCTATCTATTACTTGTTTCATTGTTTTATTACCTTGTTGCTATTGTTTCTCTATTGCTTCATTTTTACTGTTCTTGAGCTGAGGGTCTTTCGGAAACAACCTCTCTACCTTCATGAGGTAGGGATAAAATGTGCGTACAGACTACCTTCCTCAGATCCTACTTGTGTGTTTTCACAATGTTTGTTGTCGTTGTAGTTGTATATATCTACTATTGATGCCAAAACAAAAAAAAATGATCAAGATTATTTATGGGAAACTTATATAAGTGTCTCATATAAGTTTAAACTTACCAACCTCTAGCCAATATTCCAAAAAACGAAACAAACAAGGAATTTTTTTAATGGATATAGTCAAAATTCATTAAAAACATATACATATGTTAATATACAAAATTTGAGGAAAATTGGTGGTGATTTGGACTACTTTTGTATCAAAATTCATAATTAAATCAATGTCAAAAAAATTTTCTGTGACACATGTATAACGCATGTATCTCACACAAAGATATACATGGATATACATGTGATACACAATCGATACAAATATGATACATATGTGATACACAGTGTGATACACGTATTATTTTTTTTATATTCAGTTTTTAATTCGAATTGTCAATTCAAACCACCTCAAAACTTCACCAAATCATACCAAAACTGAGATTCAAACTCCTTAAGATATACCCAATCTATTCTAATAGCACCCACTCAAAAGAAAAGTAAAGAATTAATTTTTTTTTTGCTACAAATAGCTAATTGGCCATTTTGGCTAATACTAGTAATTTTTATCACTTGGTCAATTTTTGTAATGAGCTACTTCTAAATGGACATAGCTGGTAATTTCTCATTATTTATCCAACAACTGAAAGATGTCTCGGGCAAAGCACGGGCCCAGATGTAGTTCAACTTTTTAGCTTTCCCTTTCCTTCTTTTGTTTAGAAGAAGAGAAAATTTTGTAAAGTCACGAATCACGTCCTACTATCTGATTCCACTCGAATGACGCAATCAAGAATACATAAATTTGTCTATATATTTATGTACATATGTATGATGATATGGAAACTAAAAGTTAAGTTAGCCTGCAACTGCAATCAATAGCTGAATAGTTAGACGACAACAACAATGAAGTTATGGAAGAGCAGCTCCGTTAGCAATCTGCAATTGCTTGTAATCTACATGCCTGCACGACTTTATGGACTAACACATGCGCGTAGCCAACAGGTCGCAAGTAACTGTAACTCACCCACAGACAAACTAATCAACACAGCCTTTAATTTCGTTTAACCTCCGTTATCCAAAGTCCATTGGTCCAACTAAGCTGGATTCGCCCAGAGGCCCACTAAGGGGAGCAAAACTCTCCATACCAAAACCAGCATAATTATCTTTCCTGCACAACAGCTAGTCAAGGTTAAATTACGAATGAAATATATAGATTTAGACACGTGAACTGCAGCATTCAAATGAATAGCGTCTGGCTCCATGTTTGAGTAACAAGCAATTGTACTTTTTATACTTGACATGGACATATTTAATCATGTCCTGGCCTCTGTTCCTTATATCTTGGGCTGTCTTAATCTTTTCAGAAACATACGAGCAAGAGAACAGACACAACTGAATGAGGGAACGTTTATAGAAGGTAAATACAAAACAAAAGACAGAAGCTTATGAGACAAGCAACAGTTGGTAGCAATCCAAGGGATAAAATGATTGCTGCATTTGTGGTTTCCGTGATTACCTGTGCAAGAGACCCAACTAACATCCTATTATTAATTTAATGTAGTTAGTAAAACTTATTTGATTCCCAAAGGAAAACTGTCCTCCTTCAGAGATTGATCTCCCAAACTTCTATTGCACACAAGCTTCCATGGAGATGTTTTACTTCAATGAGACTTCGCTTATTTCAAGTTAAGACAGAGAAATTAAATCAACAGATTCATAATATTGTTCTGTGTTTTAATAGGAGTAACTATTATCGGGCATTCTTGAAGCAAAAGCTGCAGCCCGGGTTTATGTCTTAGCACCTTTGCTAACCCTGCAAGATATTTATGTTAAATCATTTTCTTTCACTACAGTTTTCCATTTTCATCTTTTCTCTGTCCAATTCTCCGCACATAGTGACAAATTTGAATATAGAACAAGAGTCAAAAAATCAGTGATTACTTCACATTTGGATTTCCACAAGGACCACAACATTCAAGACATTCTCTCCAAGAATCATGAATGTACATATTCAACAAAATGGTGAAAAAGAGCCAGTTTTAATATTTATTTATTTTTTGTGGTGTTTATCCGAGGAAGACAGGAAGGTTTTGGGACTAAGGCATCATAATTGGGCCAAAAAATCATTGCATAGCACATCCATCCAGGCATTAAAAGTTAAAAACACATGCTTGCTTACCAAATTTTGAGCAGGATGTCTTAATCTCATTTCTCGTTTCTTGAAAATACCTTCAGTTCCATGAGGATTTAACAAATAGAGAGATGCATCAACAACTAATGTTCTGACCTTTCAACAGCTTGTTTACCATGCAAAGCTGCAACACTCGCAAGTTGATATATTTTATCAAAATTCCGTTGAATCATTGCCTCTTTGTCAAATATAGCATCTGATAGAACAACTGCTGATGCTCCCTGACCAATGTATTGCCCAACCAAATCTGCACCAAAGCACAGATATCCTTCATTTCTCATAAAATGCATGAGTAAACAGTACATCTGCTATAGAAAAGTAAGATATGCAAGAGAGATATGAAAGATTAGAGAAACAACAGATCCTCCATAAGTATACATAAGATACTGCAGCCATAAATAAAAAGTACAGATGGTCAACTAATATAAATCAATCCAGACAGTTTGTTTTCACATTAAAAATCTATTTGAAACATAGTAAAATTTTAGTAGTATGATGATTTAAGCACTTTACACTCTTCTTCAGCATACTTTTTGTTGTCAGTAGCTCCTGGAACTTATTTAAGTTTTCCTTTTCTGATGGAGAGAGGTGGAAGACGAGCCAAAGGCACCAGCGACATTGCATTATTCCTTTCCCCATAAAAAATGCTCCCTAAAAGAATTTCTTAAAAATCAAATTTTAGCAAAGACAACATTTCGAATTTCATTAGTACCAACAGGTCAAGCGGATCTTTTCAGTTCTACTTCTAAATGAAAAGCACTGGGCAATTTTTGAAATGTCTCTAAGATGATAATTTTTGAAGATTGGCTGATGACTAATTTTTAAGAAAATTAAAACAAGGGATTATAACTGTTGAGTTGTCCCACTTCGGAGGGATTTGAGGTCCTTGGTCTCCTTATATGGCTTGGGCAATCCTCAACTCATAAGCTAGCTTTTGGGGTTGAGTTAGGCCCAAGGTCCATTCTTTTGATAAGAATGGACATTGGGCCTAACTCAAGCCCAAAAGCTAGCTTATGAGTTGAGGATTGCCCAAGCCATATAAGGAGACCAAGGACCTCAAATCCCTCCGATGTGGGACAACTCAACACCCCCCCTCACGCCCAGATCTTTGGAGCGTGGACAACATAAATGGGGGCCCAACATCGGTAACAATAATTGGGATAGGCCTGGCTCTGATACCATGATAAGAATGGACATTGGGCCTAACAATAACCAAGAAATCTCTATTCAGATAACCAACCTAGTGTTACGCCTTGTGATGCAACCATAGGGATATGAGGAAAAGGCCTTTTCAGAGCTGAAATGTACCCGACACCACCTAATGCAGAGACAGGATAAACCTAGGTAAAGCAGAAAAAGTAAGTTGTAAAATCACTACGAACTCAAATTGTTTATCAATCTTCTCTCCATACAGACAAACATATTCATTTCAATTAAAGGAACAAACATCATGACATACATCACATGTACTCTTCCATTTGACCAATCCTATCTTCTGGGGAATACTTGTACAATTGGTTGGATGATATATAAGTAAAGATTATTCTTTTACAGAATTCCAACAGCATATACCTGGACTGAGTGTCAAGTTCCTGCGGTTGACTATATATAACAAATTCCTAGAAATACTAACTACACGGCAAAAGGTGTTTAAACAATAAGCATTATCCATCACATCTTTTCATAGGTAGGAACACAAGAACCCTGCTAGCTATACTGGTATGCCATAGAGCAAGGGACACATGAAAACAGTCATGACTCACCTTGACAATCTTGGCACCTGCATTGAAAGCAGATAATATCTGCAGGATTATAAAATAATTGCATTACTTTATTTTTCCGTTATAATATGAAGATTATTATGACAGGAAGAAATCTCGTAGATATTCAAGAAATGAGCCTGTCACGTTGTGGGATACAGATAGGACTAAAAACTCAGCACTTAGTTGTGCCCCTACCCTTTCCCAAGTCTTTGGAGGAAAAATGTTGATATCTTTTTCTGTTCGAAGATCACAAGATGAAATGAAGACAAAGATATTCCAGTACCTCCGTGGGGGTCATTACCCCAGGTATATATAGAGCATCACCCGCTGAGACACCAACTAGAATATCCTGAGATAAAGAAAAAACATGTAAGTATCAAAGAAAAAAGAGTCTCCAAGGTCACAATCACAACTACCATTTAGGCATTCATGACTTTGTATATATCCATTAAAGACATTGGCTGGTAACAAGAACTGATCTTTCGCACAAGATAGACATTAAAATAGACATTTGGATTTGGCATAATTTCTAAAAGCTCGAAACAATAGCACATACCATAACTGTTGCAGGACTCATAAGAAACTTAGCTCCAGACTTTATAGAATCTTTGGCATCTTTTGCCTGTAACAGTGTTCCATCCTGCAAACATAAAGAAGTGTGTTTACAATTACAAGTGGTAGCCTGTCCTTATGTTGATAACATATAGTCCAAAATATACAAAGTTGGCATTATCGTATTAAGATGCTTCCTTTGTTGAATAAAGATCTCCACTGATACAAGCATGCCCCCACCATTGGCATAACTGCTTATCCACGGACAATTATCATGCCTCTAGAAAGAATGTCTTGCAACTCACAGATAAAGGGAACTAGAGTTTTCACTTAAACTAAGGTAAAGTTAAAAAACTTCACAGCACAAAAACAGAGGAACTAAAAACCTACCAGGAAGGCAGGAAGTAGACTCATTGAGGATCTTGAACTGAATTTACACCACATCTTGACGGGTGATAAGGGGAGGATATGGTTAAGGGAAAGCCAAGAAGAACAAGACTTTTTTTTTTTTGTGGAGAATGGTAACAAATTTTATTCATCAGCAGAAAGATTATGCTGGCAACAGTATTTACAGGGTACTATCCTTGTGAACTTTACAAGGCTTCCAATAATTGTAGAATAGATTCTTCATCTCCTACAGAAAACCCTTTACACCAAATGCGAAAATTTAAAATACAATTCATTTTAACTAGTTGTATGGAGCTACTCCTATCTTCAAAACATCTATTATTTCTTTCCTTCCATATGGTCCACCAAATGCAAGTTGGGATAATCCTCCACCATTGTTTCTGATAGACCATTTTACCAGCAATGTTCCAAGCTTTCAGTAGATAGATTCCATAGTTGGGAAGTGAAAGCACAATGGAGAAAGAGATGGCTATTGTTTTCAGATTCAGCTTTGCAGAGGAAGCATCTGGACCCCTTCTCTGAAGAATATCCTGAGATAGACACGCCTTCCTTGCTACCAGCCATGTAAAGCACTTAACCTTGTAAGGTATCTTGATCTTCCCAATTTGCTTCCAAGGCCAGTTGATGTTCTGTTGTCCATAATTGGAGAAATAAGTATATGCATCTCTTGCTGTTAATACCTTGCTGCCCATACCATTCCATACCATGATATCTTCATTGTCATTGGGACTTCTCAATCCCTCCATAGTTAGATAGAATGCAGTCACTATCTCCATTTCCCAATCATTTAAAGCTCTCCTGAAAGTGAGATTTCATCCATGTTGGCTTCATACTTCACTGATTTTTGACTTAGGCAGAAGTGCTAACCTAAATATTTCAGGGAACCTATCTCTTAGTTTATGCCCTATCCATTTATCAGACCAAAATGTTATTTCCCATGGCAGAACTCTGTATTAACTGTAAAGTCTTCCCATAAAGCTCAGATGGACTTCCAATTCCTCACCTTATAGGCAGTGTTGATAGGTTTTGGTGCATCAATGACCCATTTTACAAAATTTTTGAGGTACCACCTCTTTCCACAGGTTATTTTCTTCCCTGCCATACCTCAATAGCCATTTACACATTAAGCTCTTGTTATGAATTTTTAAGTTCCTTATTCCCATGCCACCTACTATCTTACTTGAGGTTACTATTTTCCATCTCACCAAACTATACCCTTTCTTTTCTGCGTTTCCATGCCACAAGAAATTTCTCCTGATAGCATCCAGCCTCTTCTCTACCTTGGCAGGAAGTGGAAATAACGACATAATATATGTAGGCAAAGCGTCCAACACAGTATTTATCAAAGTGGTTCTGCCACCAAGTAATGAAGTTATTCGAGAGAAGGTGGGGGTGGCCCCGGTGGATGAGAAGATGCGAGAAGCGAGGCTGAGGTGGTTCGGGCATGTACAGAGGAGAAGTCCTGATGCCTCGGTGAGGAGTTGTGAGCGGTTGGCGATAGTCGGAGCACGGCGAGGCAGAGGGAGGCCTAAGAGGTATTGGGGAGAGGTGATTAGGCATGACATGGCTAGAATGCGGGTTTCTGAGGACATGGCCCTTGATAGGAAAGTCTGGAGGTCTAATATCAGGGTTGTAGGATAGGTGCCCCTAGAATTTTTCGTACTCCTCACCCAGGGTTGGGTGAGGCTTGGCAGGGCTATCCATAGATGCTTTGTGTTTTGGATTGTGTCTCCCTTATTGTAGTTATTCATGGTAGTTACTGTATGATATTATTGAATGCTATTTTATTTGCGGTTCTTATGTTTAGATAATTATTGACGCTATTTCTGTTGGACTTACTAATGCTCTTTTGTTTTTGTTTTTGTTTTTGTTTTTCCTTTCCTTCACTAAGCCGAGGGTCGATTGGAAACAGCCTCTCTGCCCTTTCGGGTAGGAGTAAGGCTCGTCTACATATTACCCTCCCCAGACCTCACTTTGTGGGACTATACTGGGTAGTTGTTGTTGTTGTTGTTGTTGTTCTGCCACCAAGTGATAGATATTGTATCTTCCATCTAGTCAATTTCTTATCACATTTGTCTAGTACATCGTTCCATATATCCATTGCTTTGTATGTGGAGCCTAGAGCAAATCCCAGATATTTTGTGGGTAGTAATACCACCTCACATCCAAGGATACCAGCTAGAACCTGAGTTTCTGCACCTCCATTTACTGGATATAACTTATTTCCCGCCTTCGGGAAGTAAAAGACAAGGCAAAGTAAAGTCAGGCGGTGCATTCAACCCCTCCACACCCCTCCAAAAAAAGAGAGAAATTATAATAATAAAGAGGGAAATGAATGTCTTCTACTTCCTTTCAGCTACAGAAGACACTGAAAAAGGGAAGTTCCTCCAAAGAGAGGTAAAGAAACAAGTTCCTATTCTGCTTTCCCTTCCCCTTCCTTTGAACAAAAAATAGTGTGAATTAGTAAAAGAAGCTAGTGAATACTTACTCCAAAAGTTTTTGCGGGATAATCATGGACTAGGTTTCTTAACACCTGCACAAAGGAAAAGAAGCACATAAGTTAGACAAATGTTTACTTCTTTCCAACATGAGAAAAAGCAAGTAACAGCATGTCTCAAAGTACCTCAAAGACATCTGAAGTGGACACCACGATTTCAAGCAGCAATTTTAGAAGACAATAACTATCAGAACACCTCTGGGCACTCTCAACAATATTCATTCAAAAGGTAGAAATTTCCTCATAACAGAGAGGCAATAGCAAGGTTACATGGCATATGGAGAAAAATGTTGTTACCCGAGTTTTAGCTTTTGCTAATTCCTACCTCTTCTCTAATATAAAACCTTAAAAGCAACAAGATCTTGATCTTGTGTTTCGTCGGGAAAAAATGAAAATGGCTTACCTATACTCTCCAACTTTGCAGCCTTCCAATACAAATAAGCATAGGGTGGTTTTCACTATATATCAACTAATAATCTAGAATTCGGGGTGGCAATAAAGTGTTAAAAAACACATGGCGGTTGAGATTCACTTTTCCAAGTCAGGGCATCTCAAATACAGAAATTAAGAATTTAAACAATGAATCTTTTACAAAGAAGTTGGGTTGGAGGGATAAGTATAACAGATACAAACTTACAACTGATATTCCACCATCCAATGCGGCACGTGCAGCTCGAGTCGCCAGGTCTGCATAAACAATAT
This sequence comes from Nicotiana benthamiana, assembly GCA_034376525.1. Classification (NCBI taxonomy): domain Eukaryota; kingdom Viridiplantae; phylum Streptophyta; class Magnoliopsida; order Solanales; family Solanaceae; genus Nicotiana; species Nicotiana benthamiana. The sequence continues at coordinate 16,677,232 of CM067331.1, read as the reverse complement.
GGGGGAAAAAATTGGAGCAAGTAACAAATTTACTAGAAAGTAGTACACTTTCATTCAAGATAAACCTTGCTAATGTCCAAATTATTAGAATCTTCACCAGAAAAGTTTAAGCATTAGCTTTATTTCTCGAAACTGAAACAGAAAGAGGGTAAAATGAGTTACTTTTGGGCTCGAAGGCAAGCAATAACACCAGATTTTTGAATTTCCTGCAATTCTTTACAATTTGGAGGCGAGGGCAGGAGTTATTGAAAGGTTAGAGGTATGGAGTCAGAATCTCGAGTCAAGGTTTCAAAATAGGCACATCTAAGACAGAATACCTGGAGTGCAAGTTTAGCGCCGATCCGAGCGAAGTAGGCAGGGACGTGATGATTGGCTCTCAGGTCATCGCCAAGAAGGACAGCGTCCGTTATCTTGGGTCGGTGATTCAGGGGGACGGAGAGATTGACGGGGACGTCACACACCGTATAGGAGCAGGGTGGGCTAAGTGGAGGCTTGCATCAGGAGTCCTGTGTGACAGGAAAGTCCCTCACAAACTCAAGAGGAAATTCTATAGAGTCGTGGTTAGACCGATGCTGTATGGGGCGGAGTGTTGGCCCGTGAAGAATTCGCATGTTCAGAGGATGAGGGTCGCGGAGATGAGAATACTTAGGTGGATGTGCGAGCACACCAGGCTAGATAAGATTAAGAATGAAATTATTCGAGAGAAGGTGGGGGTGGCCCCGGTGGACGAGAAGATGCGTGAAGCGCGACTGAGGTGGTTCAGGCATGTGCGGAGGAGAAGTCCCGATGCTCCGGTGAGGAGCTGCGAGCGGCTGGAGATCGTTGGCGGTCGGTGCGGCAGAGGGAGGCCCAAAAAGTATTGGGAAGAGGTGATTAGGCAGGACATGGCTAGGATGCAGGTTTCCGAGGACATGACCCTTGATAGGAAAGTATGGAGGTCTAGAATCAGGGTTGTAGGATAGGGGCCCCTAGAGTTTTCCGTTTGCCCATCCTGGGGATGGGGGTTGATCAGCAGGGTTACTCATAGATGAGTTGTGTCTATTGTACGTTACTATTACTTGCTATTGCATGTTGGTATTTTGTTTCCTTTGTTCGGTTTATTATTAACGCTATTTATACTTGAATTTCTAATGCACTAATGCTATACTGTTTCTAATTTGTTTTTGTCTCTGTTTTGTTTTACTGCAGTTTTTCACCTAACCATATGAGCCGAGGGTCGATTGGAAACAGCCTACCTGCCCTTCCGGATAGGGGTAAGGCTCGTCTATATATTACCCTCTCCAGACCCCACCTGGTGAGAATGTATTGGGTAGTTGTTGTTGTTGTGCTTTACAATTTGGAGGCGCAGAATTTGACTGCTTAAGAGAGCTGCTGCAGGAAAATGGTCGTCGAGGGAAATATGTAAGAAGTAAACTGAAAGGTTGCAATGGCCAAACTTTCAAGACCTGCAATTTAAATTATCCGATATTGAAATTATAAGCAAAAGGATAGCGCTTTTACATACGATTCGTGCCATTTTTTGGGTAAATTATATTTGAAACAAGTTCACATTACTTTGTAAATTTGATTGATGCTTTTGTAGATGGTTAATAAGGGAGGGTAAAAAAGAATAATTCCTTTGGCTCAATTTTTAGCCGATATCTCGTGAGAAATATCTATCCCACCCTCTTATATGGAACTAGTATACGTACCCGCAGGATGCGTGGGTCCGTTAAAAGAAAAATATTTTGCCAAAGAGAAATAGTAAAAATATATGTATATTGTGGATTTAATTTAGTGATTGCAATAAAAACAATCCAGTCTGTAACATAAGCTTTACATCACCTTGGTCTAATTGGAATAGTAAAAACATGACGCAAATGAATTACTTTAATGGAATTGTGAATAAATAAGCAAGAGTGAGATTTGAACCGCCAATCCAGTGAAAATATATTATGATAGTGAAAATATGAGTCAATACCTCCTTATTGACATAACATTCAAAGGATTTTCCAAATCTCTCGGTAACTACATTTCTTAGTTAGCGTAACTGTGACGCATCGACGAATCTTGCTGCTACAAAAATCAATGATGATACAACTTCTTTGTACACCTCATGATATTCCCTATGAACAAAAATTACCAAAGATGAACTAACAGGTGGTAAATCATCTTATATTAAGAAGAAAAGAAAATTTAGTTGACATTAATTATAAAAGTTTTGTGCACAATCTTTGTATAAAGCAACAGTCATTGTAACGAAATTTAGCTAAGTAACATAGGTAATTTAGTTCTTCTATCTAATGGTTACAAAAGTGATCGATACAAAATACAGAGTGACTAACCTTTATGTTAATATTTTAATCATAAAATAGTTGTTGAACTATAATATTTAACCTTCCAATGCAAGCGATCCCACCCTACTGCCTCATTGGGTTGTACTATTGAGAATAAATGCCAGCAATCCAGAAGAATTGCTAATTATAGTCTATGAAACAGAAGACTGAGTAAGGAATTCTGTTGACCGAGGGGAAGGTGTAAGGCACCCCTCGAGTCCCGCGTTTCTAACACGGTCGCTTTTATTGACTAATGTAATGCTTAAATTAGTTTTTGACTATTCTTGTATTTTATTCGTTATGGCCTGTCTATTACCACTTTACTCAATCTTTACATTTTTATTAATTGTTTTGACCAAGATGCGGTACGCACACAAGGTATTTCTTTGAAGCCAGATATTAAACCAAGGTAAGAAATGTACACATGGCTCAAATATAATTATTTTAAATTTAAAGGCATCAAGACACTTTAATGCGTACATGTTCCTTTTATTATTTAAACGTATCAATCCAAGGTTCGGGTATGAACACATGGACTAATATTCAAAATACGTGGAAACCTTTTCTAACATTTTTAGAATATTTTAATTATTTTGTCTCTTTCTGATTCAAGATATTTTATTTTTATAATTTATTATTAGTTAGATTATTTTGCCATAATTGTTCGAACGCATACCTTGGTTTTAAACTTGGAAATCATAATTATGTCACGTGAACTTATACATAATCACAATAATAGATTTGTTACTACATGCGTAAAGAATAACAGTGGTTTTGACACAAGTTGGCGTTATTTATTAAAGAATGATGGACCACGCTTACAAATTTCAAAACTTTAGGCTGCTGAGTTAAAGTCTATTTCTCACTAAATATCTAAAGCCTAAATTACAAATTTGATTGCCAAACTAATGTTCTTTCCATTTTAGCCAAGAAATATGTAGTCCAATTAAATCTTAACTGTCAGTGCGGTCCAAAATCTATACTAACACAAAGAAAACAGGTCCTAAACAATAGTATCATAGCATAAAGAAAACAACAAAGCAATTTAACATAGAAACAAACTGCCAAGTAGTTTACAGACGTGTCTCTCTTTTCTTCAATTATGTAACTGAAGAGCTTCAATGATAGTATTTTCTTTGTAAAATGAAGATATGACAATTAGCATTAGTATGCTTTTCTTTATTTGTACAGAAGAGAACAAAAAGAAGTTATTACCTAAAGTCCACTTAAGTTTTAATATGCATAAACAGAATATCAGACTTTTTATATATATGAAGAATACGGTGAGAATCATATTGTTATTATTATTACTATTATTATTATTATTATTATTATTATTATTATTATTATTATTATTATTATTATTATTTATGATTTGTAAATTAGCAAGCAAACCAAACATTCAACATACATTTCACAAGATTTATGCAAAGAAACAGTTAAAAGCTTTTAGTTAGACCCATTAAAGTAACAATTAAAATAATAAAATAAAGAGAAGAAGACCTTTGTATAGATGGATAAAACTGAAAAATTTGCAATTCAATCGGGATAACAAAGCAACAATCGTCAGACTGAAACGCCGAAACTGCGAACCGGAATCTCGAACTTTTGAACCGCAGACCTCGACTTTTCAACCTCAAACCGATCTCAAACTAAAACCCATTTCTGCTTCACGTGCTTCTTTCCAATTCAAACTTAGACTAAGGAAAATTATCTTTGACGTGAGATCTATAAGCTAGAAAAACTGGGATTTCTTTTTTATTTTTCGTTTATGGATTAATGATGGGGTAGTTGTTGTTTCTTTTCTTGTGTATCTGCATGTGTACGTGATTTTTCCTCCTTCTCCGTGAGTTCCTTCCCCTTTATTTAAAAAGCCGAATAAGTAGTTATCTAGTCTTGTGCAAAAGATTTATAAGTGGGGATGTGGGAAAGTGAGTAGAGGAAAGTGGGGGAGTGGAGCGTGAGTGAAGAGGGAAAAATGGGGAACATGGAGAACCAATATTTATAATATAGTTTAAATTATACTAAGAAAAATACTACTAATCTAAGGAATGTCTAAAGCCAACAACATAGTAAAAACTTAATTTTTCTTTTTCAATCCCAAAACTTAGAAGTGATGTAATTGTTTTCATATGTATAATTTGTTCCCCAATATTGATTTAGGGGAAGCGGTTATTCTATTTATAATATATTTTTTACTATATTTTGCCAGCTTTTTAAGATAGAAATTACCTTTTTAAACATTATACGTATACATTTTTAATTTTTAAAATTATTAGATTAGATTCTGCAGGTAGTGAGAACAACTACCTTTCGTAGGAGAAACCATTATTAGCAGTTGTAAGTAGTGGAATATATTACTCTATATAATAGGTTTGAAACTAATTTAAACTTCTACATTAACCAATTAATTTAAAATTTAAAATTGAGAAGTTTTTTTTAGTTAGAAAGTTGGTTTGTTTTGTCTTACATGTGGCAATCAAGTGTTGTGTCATTTGGCTTAATGATAAGCTTTTGTCTTTGACTTTTAAGTATATATAGATAAATAATATTACTATTAAAATTATATCATATTAATTAATACCTACAACAAAACATAAAATAAGTATAATATCAAATTTTATACTAAAATTAATATCCTTATCTCGGTATTGTATAGTATTTGTTTATCTTGCAGTACAGATTAAATGGTGATTCTTTATTTGTGATTTGCTCTCTAAAATTGATTTGCTTTGAGTAACTCAGAAGTTGGAGGTTTTCTTTTCCGAAAAAATAAAAATAAAAAAATTGTTGAAGGTTATATGAACATTTAAATATCTGTGGAGCAGTACAATTTTAAAATAACTTGTTCGAGTTATAACTTATACACACAATATATCAACTTCATTTAAGTTTGCGAAATCCCCTAACTTTGGATCTATATTTGAAAACTTTAGGCAAATGATTCTCAACTTCGATCTCACAAATGGAAAATTAATTTTCTAATGGTTAGTATTTTATAAACTTCGACTATTCTATAAGTACAACAGAAAAGGCCTAAAAATACTATTCAACTAACATAAATAACCTATTTATGTCATCCGTTAAAATGCCGCCCTATTCATACAACTAACGTTATACTTATGGCCTATTTATGTCATTGTCGACTAACCGTTTTATTTTTTGTTTTTAAATAATAAGAATTAATTTTTTGACCCCACTTTTGCCATGTGTCTTTATATTATTGGTTCTTCTTATTTGATCCTATATTTCTTTTGACCCTGATTATGTATAATTAATCATGCCCAACCCGATAAAATTTAACCATCTTTTAACCCAACCCTTAATTTCTTCTCACGCCCCAAAATCTAACTAGTCGTAATGGCACATATCCCAACCTGCTAGGTAAGCCAATTAATAACTATCCAATTTAATGAGATTTTTTTAGACAAATAAATGATAAATAACTTAACCTTAATATTTTTCCCAAAGACTCATAGTACAAATCATGAGCTTCTAAGATTTAGATTTTTACAAACTGAATTGAAATAAACACAACATCGGTTGCAAATAAATACAAATCACTTACCATTAATTTTATTAGGTCTTGTCAAGGAATTAAGGGTTGGGTTAAAAAAAATGAGTGGATTTATCGGGTTGGGAATGGTTAATTATACATAATCAGGGTTAAAAAAATATAGGGCCGAGTAAGAAGAACCATTAATATAAAGACACGTAGTAAAGGTAGGGTCAAAAAATTAATTCTTATTATTAAAACCCCAAAAAATGGAACTGTTAATCGACAATGGCATAAATATGCCAAAAGTATAACATTACTGGCATGAATAAAGCGAACTTTTAACGTATGACATATAGGCCACTTATATTAGTTGAGTGGCATATTTAAGCAATTTTCGTAAGTAGAATCCTAAATATGGCTAGTTGTGCACTTGTTAAAACAGGAAAAAGTTAGCTTACATAGTTGCTTTTTGGGTCAGCCATTAGAATATATCAGATTTTGAATGTGATAGTCAATATTTAGGCGAAGTGCACTAATAGTCACTTTTAAGCATGCTATTTAAAATATATTCATGATTTATAGCATATTTGAAAATTAGCCAAATCATTCAAACTTCAGGATTAAGTATCTTGAATTTTTGAGCTGTTAATTTGAAATTTAGAACTTAAGGTGTGTTTGGTAGAAAATATTTTCTAATTTTTCCATGTTTGGTTGGCTTAAATATTTTGGAAAATATTTTTTCATAAACTCATTTTCATCCAATTGGAGGAAAATATTTTCTCTATCAAAAAAAGGAAAATATTTTTCAACCTTCTCCGCCATATTTCTCATCCCCACTGACCCACCCTTACCCTTATCCCTACCCCTACCTCTACCCTACCCCTCCCCCACTCCATCTTACCCCTCTCCCACCTGACCCCACCCCAACCTCGCCCATCACCCACCCTAAATAAAACTACTGTTAAGAGTACCTTTTTTCACGTTGTAGATAGAGGAATTTTTTTTATTTCAACAAAATTAGTATATTCTTTTCATGATGTAGTAAATGTATTTATTTCATGATAACAAAATAAGTACTTTCTTTTCATGATGTAGAAAAAATATTTTTTTGTCATTTCAACAAATTAAGTATTTTCTTTCATTTTAACAAAATGAGTACTTCTTTTTTATGATGTAGAAAACTTTTTTTCTTTCATTTTAACAAACTAATTATTTTCGTTCATTTTAACAAATTGGGTATTTTTTATGATGTATAAAAAGTATTTTCTTTCATTCAACAAAATGAATAATTTATTTTCATGTTGTAGAAATGATACTTTCTTTTTCAACAAAAATAAAATATTTTCTTTTTAGTTATCGAGTTCAAATTTCAACGTTGCTCATGTGTGAAAAGTAAAGTAGTACAGTAGTTACTTCAGGTATGTGTAAATTTTGAAGAGAATAATTAAATTCTCGAAGAAAATAGAGCCCAGGAGAGGAGTACATGAAATATAGGGATTTGGGAAGGTGGGTCGAGAAAAGTAGCATAAAACTTATTTTTCTAAAACTATCTTATACTCTCTAATCAACCACTAAAAAAAAGATTCCGGAATAAGTTTTTTCACTCACCAATAAAATAAAAGAAATAAGTGATAAAACCATTCACTTTCAAGAAAAATATTTTCTTTCATGCCAAACATACCCTTAGAGTCCTGCATTTTTGAACTGCTAATTTAAACTTCAGGACTTAATATCCGAATTTCTGGACACGATTCTCAAACTTTAAGACACGATGTTCTTAAGTTTGAACCTTGAGGTTTAATCTTTAAGATGTTGTGTCCTGAGGTTCAATCTTCAAGATGTTGTGTCCTGTGTTTGAGCGAATTGCTAATCTTTAAATATATTTTTATTAATGTTTGACAAAAAAATATTAAGCTTTTTAGTAAACTAATTAATGATAGAATGGAGGGTGAATCTTAGTTAAATATAATAAATTTTAGATCAAATATTGTAGGATATTGATAAGATGAACGTCGTTTGAGAGCATTAAATAACATTTTATTTGTGCTCAATGATTATCCATAAATATTGTAACATGAACATGCAGTAAATGTAGATAATGACAATAAATGTAATAAGAAAGAATCTACCACCCAATTATTATATGATTTGGATGGTTCTTTCTCCTGTCAATGACGTGGAAAAATGAAAAGTGAGGATGGATAAGGAATCTTAGATCTTGTGAACAAAGGCTAAACAATGTGTGCTTCAATCCGATAATCGGTGAACCAAATAACTTTTTTATATTCCTTCTAGTCAACCTTCTACAATATACTTCTATCAAAAAGTGAAGATCCCTCATTTGTTCTCTATCTCTTCCTATTTATAAGGGATATTCTCAAAAAATCCTAAAAAGTACAAAAAAGGAATGTCCAAAGGAATATTTCTTTTGTCCATTTCTAAACCTATCCTACCGTTATTTCTTTACTCCAGCTGCTCATCCTTGACAATGATTTTCTCGAAGACGGCTTCCCGCTATTACGCCGTGGTTGACTCCATCCTCGATCCTATTTATTTACCGTTACCAAGTCACCAAATTTAGACCAATACAGTTAGTTCCTCTGCTTGTTGAGGTCATGTCAAGACCCCAATCTCGGTCGCGATGGCGCCCAACACAATTGCTAGGCAAGCCCGACCAATTAACACTCAAAACTCAACCATACAACCCATTTCCAAATTTATAGCATTTAAATTATCAAGTATTATAGTCCAACTAGATAATAGACTAAGGTATTAATAAAGTCATAACAACTGCCAATAAAACTCCCAAAGACCTGGGGGCATGACTAGAGCCTTTAGGACAACAAAAAAAATAAATCCTCATTAATACTGATGTTCACAAATGCGGAAAATAACAAAGGGATAGGGGAGGAGTCGGGTCCTACGAACGTCAGGCAGTTACCTCGACAACTCCTGAGAACTCTGAAACAACAAAAGCTCAACTATGCTCCTGAGGTACCTGAATATGCACACATGGTGCAGGGAGTAAAGTGAGTACTTCCAACTCAGTGGTAATAGACATGTATGATGACTGAAAGTAAGAAATCCCAAAATACCACAAAGTAAAGCTGAAGCTAACCACTTAGCACTTTTGAAGATGGATCACAGTAACCAAAGACAGATATACAAATAGACATCAATATATGAATGTAATGTAATGCACATGAACGTTGCGGCGTACAACCCGATCCATTTGGTTACCCGCGCTCACTTTGGGGGTTCAGACTCCGGAGGGGCTCTTACAGCCTAAGCGCAATATCATCGTAGCATTCGTTATGGTGTGCAACCCTATCCACAATCAGTCCAGTTATATACATGCAAGCCACACGGGCACAATCAAGTTTACCATTTTTAGTTCCATTTATCATGTATTATAGCTTAAGTGTTTAAAAACCTTAGAAGTTTACTAATCATTTTTAGACAGTATTTAACTCATGACTGATATCATGGAACATGCTCAATATCATGGGAGCAGTGATAATAATTGATAACTGTGAATTATACATGAATTAGACCCATTCTTACCTTAGCTTTGTGCATAGATTGCCTTTGACTAGTCCTAAATTATTTACAAGTTGCGCTTGGTTTCAGGTTTGAGAGACAAGATGATTAAACTCACAAATCGGCTCAACAAGGAGTGAAACCTTCCAAGTGACAAGAAGTGGGAATCAAGACAATGAGCAGACAACACTATTATGCTGTGCAGCCACGTAGGAATGTTCAGAGACTCCTCAAACTTTCCTATCTCATGCGCGGCCTGCCTGGTTGTGGATGCGGCTGCATGAAAAAGTTCATAGAGATGATATTTGAGGGAAAACCCACGTGGGCCGCACCCATTTTGGTGTTGTCCGCATTGATGAAGCTGCATAAGCTAGGATTCAAGGCACAAGATCCACGCGGCCGCATACCAAAAGTAGGTGGTCCGCATGGAAACAAGTTCAAAGAAGCAACAAATTGACATTTCCTCTTGTGCGGCCACATGCTACTTTTGTGCGGTCCGCTTGATCTACCATGTGCGGCCGCGAGGCATTTCGGTGCGGTCCGCTTGACAAAACCTACGCGGCCGCAATACATTTCTGTGCGGTCCGTATCTCTGATCCAGAAGCAGCTAAATCGAAGACATCACACCCTCAGGGGCATTTTTTTACAGTTTTCCTGAGTAGTATAAATAGAACACTTTACTCTTTTAGGTTAAGTTTTATGATCTGAACAGTAGTTGCGCTCGTGAGGTTTTACATTAGCCTATTTTAGGCAACTTCCTATTGTAATTAAAGTGGATTTGAGTATATTTAGCATATAGTTAATGATTATGTTCATCTCTTCCATTATCTTTGCTTTTTCTACTACTTCCATATCTAGATAAACCCATTAGCTAGGGTTGTGGCTCAACCCTAGTGTAGGTAATTAATGGGTATTTTTGCCTAATGCTTGGATGTTATTGGGTGTTTGGTATTTGGGTTGTGTGTATGTTTTCACTTAGATTTGGTTGTTGCAAACACTAAGTCAAGCTTAGTGGGTCTTGACTCTTCTTGAGAAAGAGAGTCTATGACCTCACATTCAACCCAACAAGGATTTGGGATGGAACCATGAGAATGATAGTCCCAAGTAACGGGTTAAACCTCGAGAGAGTAATTACCCTACTTTAACCTTGTGTTGCTTGGGCAAATTGGCCTACCCAATTGGTCTCGAGAGAGTCAATTGGGCAAAATCGTTCTCTCTACCGAGAGGTGTGAGAGCGAGTGCTAAGAGTGCAACGGTTATCCTTATTCCCCATAATTAGCATCCTTGTGTTAGAATTCTATACTCATTGATTATCCGCCTAGGTGAGTGTCACGACCCTAGTGCTTTTCTTCTATTGCTTAATTATAGCATCAATCATCTTAGTTTAATTTTAGATCATATTAGTAGTTGATAACTCTAGTTTATAATTATATTAAAAACCCAAAAATGAAAGAAGACCAATTTGAAGCTAAGATGCATCTCTAAGCCATATAATTAATCATCTCCAACTTGAAGCTCCCTGAGGAATTCGACCCCAATATACTATTGGGTTAGTAGTATCGCGCCCGCTCTTTCTTCGGATTGAGTTCGACCCGATCAATAATCCCTAAGGGGTCCAAATAATCGGCACGCAACCCAAATATGCTTATAACAATCCAAGTAGGATGTTTACCAGCCAATTTCTAGTCAATAACATAGTATGGACATCACTCGGATGGACTAAGCCATAGTCCCCGTCCACAAACGACCCTCACTCACAGTTGAGTACATGTCACACTTCAATACAACGTCACACTATGATATACCGGGGTTTCAAACCCTCAGGTCATCATCTACATCTATTACTCACCCCAAGCCGGTCGAAGACTAGCTCGCGATGCCCTTTCCTATCCTATCGACCCCCTCGCGCGTCGAATCTGGCCAAAACCACGACGAATAGGTTACAATAGGCTAATGGAACACAAGATAATCGAAAAGACTCGAAAAATACTAAAAGTCACGAAGTTGGGAAAACCCTAGCCCTAGGACCACCTTCTTAAAAAAATTACAAAATTTACATCACTGGATTCCTCGTCCCTCCACGAGTCTATACATATTAAATTTACTAAAATCGGAGTTCAAATGGCTCCTCCAATCCTCAATTTAAAATCTCAAAACTCAAGCCCTAGTTCTTCCCAAATTCCATCTCAAATCACTAATTAAATGATGAATTCAATGTTATATTCATGTACTCTAACCAAATCTGAGTTAGAATCACTTACCCCGATGAATTTCTTGAAAAAACTTTGAAAAATCACCAAAATCCGAGCTCTATAGATCAAAATATCAAATAAAGCCCAAAATCTCGTATTTATAGAGTACCCGCCGGATTTCGACATCGCTGACCGCACAAAAATGGCTGCGGTCCGCGCCCAGGAAGTGCGGTCCGCACAAAAAGGGCCGCGGCCGCGCAGGAATTTGACTGCAGTGACAGGCTTCACTATTTTGGCCATAACTTTCGCTACAGATGTCCAAATGCCTATTATAATATGTTTCTGAAAACTAGATTCAAATATCTACAACTTTCGTGTTGTAATCACCCCCAAATCCCCTGTAGATTAAACGATATGAGCTTCCTAAGTTGGACTAATGACCTGCAAGTCTTCAGTGACAGCGGCCGCGCGCCCAGCGCGAGAAGGAGCGCGGTCCGCACCTCTACTGCTGCCCCCTACATTTTTCTAAGTTCTGGGTGTTAGTACTCACTCAAAACTCACCCGAAACACACCTCAAGCCCTCGGGACCCCAACCAAAAGCACCAATGCATCCTAAAATATTATTCCACCTCGTTCCAATCATCAAAACACCTCGACTAACACCAAAATCCTCAAATCACATCGAATTAAAGCCTATGAATCTCAAGAACTTCCAAATTCCATTTTTGATCAAAACACAATCAAACCACGTCCGAATGACCTCAAATTTTGCAGACAAGTCCAAAATGACATAACGAAGCTACAATAACTCTCGAAATTGCATTCCGACCCTCGGATCAAAATCTCACCTATCAACCGGAATTCGCCAAACTTCAAACTTAGCCAATTCAAGCCTAATTCTGCATAGGACCTCCAAATTCAATTCCAATTGCACTCCTAAGTCACAAATCATCCCCTGAAGCTAACTGAATCATCATAATTCACATCCGAGCCCTCTAACTAAATAGTCAACTTTCAGTTAACTTTTCCAAAACAAGCTTCCCTTTAAGAGACTAAGTGTATCATTTGCAACTAAAACCGATCCAATTCTATCCAACCAACTCAAATGCTAATATTGAATCATTGTGAAGCATAATATGCGGGAAACGGGGCGGTAAACCACGTGACGACGGGCTGGGTCGTCACATCCTCCCCAACTAAAACAAACGCTCGTCCTCGAGCGGGTCAATAAACATTCTTGGAGTCTCAAATAAGTGAGGATATATACTCTGTATCTCCTGCTCGGTCTCCCAAGTGGCCTCCTCCACGGGCCGACCTCTCTAATGCACCTTCACCGAAGCTATGTTCTTTGCTCTCAACTTTCGAACCTGACGACCCAAAATAGCCACTGGATCCACATCGTAGGTTAAGTCCTCATCCAACTGGATCGTGCTGAAGTCTAACACGTGAGACGGGTCTCCAACATACTTCTGGAGCATAGAAACATGGAACACCGGGTGAACTCCTGACAAGCTGGGTGGCAAAGCAAGCATATAGGCCACCTCCCCAATCCTCTTAAGTATCTCAAAAGGTCTAATGAACCGTGGACTCAGCTTCCCTTTCTTTCCAAACCTCATAACGCCTTTCATAGGCGAAACCTTCAGCAATATCTTCTCACCCACCTTATAAGATACATCTCAAACCTTCCGGTCTACATAACTCTTCTGACGTGATTGAGCTGTATGAAGTCTCTCCTTGATCAATTTCACCTTCTCTAAGGCATCCTGGACTAACTATGTCCCCATTAGTCTAGCCTCGCCGGGCTCAAACCAACCAACCGAAGACCTATACCGTCTCCCATATAAAGCCTCACACGGTGCCATGTGAATACTGGACTGGTAGCTATTATTATAAGCAAACTCTGCAAGTGGAAAGAACTCTGCCCAAGAACCTCCAAAATCAATAACACAGGCATGCAACATGTCATCTAATATCTGGATAGTACGCTCGGACTTTCCGTCCGTCTAAGGATGAAACACCGTGCTCAACCGTACCAATGTGCCCAATTCCTGATGAAAAGTCCTCCAGAACTGGGAAGTAAACTGAGTACCCCTATATGAGACAATAGAAACTGGGACCCCATGCAACCATACAATCTCCGGGATGAAAATCTCCGCTAATCGCTTCGAAGAATAGGTAGTACATACCGGAATGAAGTGCCCGGACTTGGTCAGCCTATCCACAATCACCCAAATCAAATCAAATTTCTTCGAGGTGCGAGGGAGACCACTCACAAGATCCATAGTAATTCTCTCCCATTTCCACTCCGGAATATCCATCCGCTGAAGTACACCACCGGGTCTCTGATATTCATATTTGACCTGTTGACAGTTGAGACACCGAGCCACATAACTCATAATATCATTTTTCATTCTCCTCCACCAGTAATGTTGTCTCAAATCCTGGTACATCTTTGCGACACCCGGATGAAAGGAATACCATGAGTTTTGGGCCTCTTCTAATATCAACTCTCCGAGCCCATCCACATTGGGCACGCAAATCCGGCCATGCATCCGCAACACACCATCATCACCAGTAGTCACATCTCTAGCATCATCATGCTGGACCCTGTCCTTCAGGACACCAAATGATTGGCCAAGGCCTGGACGTCAATTGCAAGGGGCCTCTCCCCAACTATAATGTATGCCAAGATACCCATACCAACAGTCTTCTGGCTCAAAGCATCGACCACTATATTGGCCTTTTCTGGATGATACAAAATGATAATGTAATAGTCCTTGAGTAACTCAAGCCACCTGCGCTGCCTCAAATTAAGATGCTTCTGCTTAAACAAGTGCTGAAGACTACGATGGTCCGTGAACACCTCACAAGATACGCCATATAGATAGTTCCACCAAATCTTCAAGGCATGAACTATAGCAGCCAACCCTAATTCATGAACAGGGTAGTTTTTCTCATGGAGCTTTAACTGACGGGAAGCATAAGCAATAACTCTACCCTCCTGCATCAATAGACAACTGATCCCAACTCTCAAAGCATCGCAATACACCGTGTAAGAACCTGAAGTTGAAATACGTTGTTCATCAAGTGCATGATATGGCCGAAATACACTGTTCATCAAGTGCATGAATGTGGCTGGGGCATTAGTCAGCCCGAATGACATCACTAGAAACTCATAGTGCCTATATCTCGTCCTTAAAGCCGTCTTCATGATGTCTGAATCCCTAATATTTAGCTGGTGATAGCCTGATTGGAGGTCAATCTTAGAGAATACCTTTGCTCCCTGAAGCTGATCAAACAAATCCTCAATACGGGGTAGTGGATACTTGTTCTTTACTGTCACCTTGTTCAACTGTATGTAGTCAATGCACATTCTCATTGTGCCATCCTTCTTCTTTACAAATAAGACTGGTGCACCCCATGGGGACATACTCCGGCAAATAAACCCCTTATTTAGGAGTTCCTGAAGCTGCTCCTTCAAATCCTTTAGCTCTGTTGTGTAGAAAATCATTCTATCTATGATATGTGCGCTTTGGTTGCATGAGCATGATTTTCAGGTATAGGTTTTGATGAATGACAAACAATGAAGTCAGTGTCAAACAACGATATTATATGACAAACAATCAATATTGAATGCCAAGAAGCATATTGATGACGGAATTGCATAGACAAGCCAAGGATGAGTTCAAAAGTTCAAGACCAAAGACCCAAGGCGTAGGTCGTTAGGTAGAACAAATGTAAGAGCAACGTTTAAAGTTATCTCGTCTTTTGGCTCAACATAGGTCATCATAAATATGCATAAAATCATTTTACCAAATCATATTTATCATAAACATATTTTAAACACTTCAAACAAAATGATTTTAACGTTTTCATTTTAACCAAAATGGTTTTTGAAGTAAGTTTTCAATTCTGGTATATTCTGGTATATTACATAGGTCATCATTAATATGCATAAAATCATTTTATTAAATTATATATATCATAAACATTTTTAATATACTTCAAACAAAATGATTTTAACGTTTTAATTTTAACCAAAATGGTTTTTGAAGTAAGTTTTCAATTCTGGTATACTATGGTATACACAGTGTATATCAATGGTATATAATCGATTATAATTCTTAAATAATCAATTATCTTGTATCCGTTGCCAAAGTTTTGAACACTGGAACAAAATAATCAATTATGCCATCCAAATAATCGATTATTCTTGAGCAGAATCTCTTCCGACTTTGTAATGGTAAAAGGATAATCGATTATGCAAATCAAATAATCGATTATCCTTGCATAAAATCAGCATAATTGATTGCCAATTAAGCAACGGACATCCACCCTTTAACCCCTATAAAAAGAGGTCTTTTGAGATGTTTTTAAACACACAACACCTCCCAATATTGATATACATATTGACATTATTTGAGCATCATTTTAGAGCTTTTGTTGAGCCATTTGAGAGACAACTTTGAGTTGTTCATAGAGCTAAATTTGTATCTCTTTATCTACTCTTTGAGAGAGTTCTTGTTGTAAAAGAGAAAGGTGTTTGAGAAGAACATATCTTCTCACTGATTGTCGGGTTCGCTAAGTACCCTAAGTCTTAGTGTGTGAAGTCTTGTGGTGCGGTATCCACGAGCAAGGTTGAAGTCTTGAGGTGCGGTATCCTCGAGCAAGTTGAAGTCTTGTAGAGTGTACATCTACGAGCAAGTGTAACGGTTTGTTAGGCACCCGAAAGCTTAACGAAGTTAGTGGAATCTCGAGAGAGTCTCTCGGGGACTGGACTAACCACAAGTTGTGGTGAACTAGGATAAATTCGGTGTGTTCTTTCTTTGCTATTTTAATTACCGAATTTATTTTATTCCTGCAATTTTTTAAATTCCGCAATATTTATCAATATTCTCGTGCCGCACTATTCACCCCCCCCTCTAGTGACGGGCATAAATCCTAACAATTGGTATCAGAGCCTAACTCTCTGAAAGCCTTAACCGGTTGAGAGCGATATATATTTTTTTGTTGAGAATGTTGAATGCAGGTATAATGAGCGAAGGCCACTCTACTATTTTGCCTCCATTATTTGATGGAAGCAATTACACATATTGGAAAGAGCGGATGAGAATCTTCATCCAATCAAATAACTTTCGTTTGTGGCAAATCATTAAAAACGGTATGCCGACAAAGAAAGTTGGAGAAGCCATGGTTCTAAAGGAGGAGAATGAATATAATGCCAAGGCCATAAATATGCTATATTGTGCGGTGAATTCAAATGACTATCGGAGGATTTCCTATTGCACAACCGCCAAAGAAATGTTGGATAAACTTGAAGCCGTTTATGAAGGTACGCCACAAGTCCAAAAGCATGTGACATGGGACTCAGACAGCTCGTGTGATGAAACGACTGCCCTATGCTTCATGGCCGACGAAGAAGAAGAGGTAAGCACTTATTCTTGCTCTTTTGAAGAAATGCAAAATGCCTATGATGAATTACTTGGTGAATTTATTAAAGCTTCCAAAACCATAAAAGAATTGAAGAAAACACTTTCTTTGCAAGAAAAAGATTTTGAGAAGACACTTTCTTTGCAAGAAAAAGATTTTGAGAAAACACTTTCTTTGCAAGAAAAAGATTTTGAAAAACAACCTTCTTTAAAAGAAAAAGATTTTGAAAAATTGACTTGCGATAATGAAAAACTAAAAGAAGAAAATGATCTTTTAGAAAATGACATTACTTTTCTTAAAAATAAAATCAAAGTTTTAGAAGAAGAAAATAGATTTTTGAAAAATGATAATGTCGATCTCAAAAACAAAATCAAGGAGATGAATGAAGCCTCTTTAATTGTTCAAAGTTCAAATTGTTCTTCTTGTAGCTCTTTGAAAATAGAGAACGTAGAACTTAGAAATACACTAGAAAAATGTAGTGTAAATGATTCTAAAACAAGTGAAGTAATTAAAAAGGGTGATAAAAATGAGGTTAAACCACCTAGAAATAATTCTAGGATTTTTGTAAACAAGCCTAGAAATAATCATTTTAGGCCACCTAGAAATGATTCTAGGATTTTCGTTAATGAGTCTAAAACTAACCATTTTAGACTACCTAGAAACGATTCTAGGAATTGCGTTAATGAATCTAGAAATAATTATTCTAGACCACCTAGAGATGACTCTAGGAATTTCAACGCTTCTAGAAATAACAACTTTAGATCACCTAGAACGCATTTGGCTCAACCTAGACATATGCACAACCCGAACGTTATATGTCATTATTGTAACCGGGTAGGACACATTGCACCCGTATGTTTTTCTAAACATAGAGATTCATATTTTGATTATGATTATTATTTGCCTAACCCCCAAGGACCCAAAAGAAGTTGGGTACCGAAAACCTATTTTTAGGTACATTTGCAGGTGTGCTTGAAGACTACAATATCGTAGTAAATGCACCAAGCACGAAACCTTATTGCACCGAGGGGAAAAGTCGGTTCGTTATCGTATTTTTAATAAAAACGTAATAGTTGATATGTGCTAACAATTGATATTAATTATTGATTCATGTTTTGATAAGTGTTATTTTGAATAACAAATTGGTATCAATTACTTTTCTGTTAAATGATTGATTCATGTTTTAATGATTTTTTTTAAATAACAGTTGGTATATTTGCGAAAAATCACAGTTATTATGATTGGAATGTTTTTACTAACATTTGATATTATTTGATATTGATGTGATTTTTTTTTAACAATTGGTATTGTCAATAGTTTCAATAACAATTGGTATACTCTTTTTGCTAATGCCAAAAGGGGGAAGAATTTAGGTGATATGCATTGAATAAGGGGGAATGTCTTCACATTCTAGTATGCTTTAATTGAGGGGGAATATTCAATTAAGGGGGAATTATATTAAATTGTTTACATGAATTGTATGTTGAGATATAGCATAAAGTTAGGGGGAATCCAATATGCATATCTCCTATTGTTTGTCATTATCAAAAAGGGGAAAATTGTAGAAAATCATTCTATCTATGATATGTGCGCTTTGGTTGCATGAGCATGATTTTCAGGTATAGGTTTTGATGAATGACAAACAATGAAGTCAGTGTCAAACAACGATATTATATGACAAACAATCAAGATTGAATGCCAAGAAGCATATTGATGACGGAATTGCATAGACAAGCCAAGGACGAGTTCAAAAGTTCAAGACCAAAGACCCAAGGCGTAGGTCGTTAGGTAGAACAAATGTAAGAGCAACGTTTAAAGTTATCTCATCTTTTTGCTCAATATAGGTCATCATAAATATGCATAAAATCATTTTACCAAATCATATTTATCATAAACATATTTTAAACACTTCAAACAAAATGATTTTAACATTTTCATTTTAACCAAAATGGTTTTTGAAGTAAGTTTTCAATTCTGGTATATTCTGGTATATTACATAGGTCATCATTAATATGCATAAAATCATTTTATTAAATCATATATATCATAAAAATTTTTAATATATTTCAAACAAAATGATTTTAACGTTTTAATTTTAACCAAAATGGTTTTTGAAGTAAGTTTTCAATTCTGGTATACTGTGGTATACACAGTGTATATAAATGGTATATAATCGATTATAATTCTTAAATAATCGATTATCTTGTATCCGTTGCCAAAGTTTTGAACACTGGAACAAAATAATCGATTATGCCATCCAAATAATCGATTATTCTTGAGCAGAATCTCTTCCGACTTTGTAATGGTAAAAGGATAATCGATTATGCAAATAAAATAATCGATTATCCTTGCATAAAATCAGCATAATTGATTGCAAATTAAGCAACGGACATCCACCCTTTAACCCCTATAAAAAGAGGTCTTTTGAGATGATTTTTAAACACACAACACCTCCCAATATTGATATACATATTGACATTATTTGAGCATCATTTTAGAGCTTTTGTTGAGCCATTTGAGAGACAACTTTGAGTTGTTCATAGAGCTAAATTTGTATCTCTTTATCTACTCTTTGAGAGAGTTCTTGTTGTAAAAGAGAAAGGTGTTTGAGAAGAACATATCTTCTCATTGATTGTCGGGTTCGCTAAGTACCCTAAGTCTTAGTGTGTGAAGTCTTGTGGTGCGGTATCCACGAGCAAGGTTGAAGTCTTGAGGTGCGGTATCCTCGAGCAAGTTGAAGTCTTGTAGAGTGTACATCTACGAGCAAGTGTAACGGGTTGTTAGGCACCCGAAAGCTTAACGAAGTTAGTGGAATCTCCAGAGAGTCTCTCGGGGACTGGACTAACCACAAGTTGTGGTGAACTAGGATAATTCGGTGTGTTCTTTCCTTGCTATTTTAATTACCGAATTTATTTTATTCCTGCAATTTTTTAAATTCCGCAATATTTATCAATATTCTCGTGCCGCACTATTCACCCCCCCCCCTCTAGTGACGGGCATAAATCCTAACATGTTGGTGCCATAAAATAAGGAGGAATAGGGATGGGCTAAGTGTCCGGCACCAGATTAATACCGAAATCAATGTCCCTGTCCGACAGCATGCCTGACAAATCTGCTGGAAACACATCAGGGAAATCCCTTACAACGGGAACCGAATCAAGACTAGGAGTCTCAGCTCTAACATCCATAGCTAAAGACAAGTACGATAAACAACCCTTCCCAACCATCCACTGGGGTTTTAAAAAGGAAATTACCCTGTTGGGCATATAATCAGTCACGCTTCGCCACTCGATCCTTGGAATACCCGGAATAGCCAACGTAACTGTCTTGGCATGACAGACCAGAATAGCATGGTACGGGGATAGACAATCCATACCCAGAATCACGTCGAAATCCACCATACCCAATAATAACAAGTCAACTCGGCTCTCCAGACCCCCATTAGTCACCGTACACGATCGATATACATGATCCCCAATAATAGTATCATCCACCGGGGTAGACACGTGCACAGGCAAGGCAAGAGAACCACGGGTCGTACCCAAATGATGAGAAAATATGTAGAGACGTTGGAATAGGTAGATCCGGGATCAAACAAAATAGAAGCATCCCTGTGGAAGACTGAGATAACACCTGTGATAACAACATCTGATGCAATGGCGTCCCTCCTTTTTGGAAGAACATAAAATCGAGCCTGACCACAGCCAGTATGTTCTTCACCCCTAGGGCGACCTATGGCTACCTGGCCTCCACCCCTAGCTGACTGAGTGAGTGCTGAAGAAACAGGAGCAGAAGATGAGGGCTGATCCTTTTGTTGAGACTGCCTACCACGGAGCCGAGGACACTGTCTCCTCATATGACCCAACCCATCGCACTCGTATCAATGGCCTGGAGCTGGAGAAGGGGACTAAAGGTAACCCCTAGCTGCAGATGAACCATGGGCTAAAAAGGCAGGAGTAGCACTCTGAGCTGGAAGAGCGCTAAGTGAAGACTGGCCCTGCTGATAATCCTGATGAACACGGCCTAAAGAAACCTCACTGGACTCTGTACGACCTGACTGAGGAGGTCTGAAGGAACGACCTCTGCTGCACTGGAACTGGCCCCTAGACGGAGCACCACTGAAGCTACCTGCACCTCGAGACCTCTTCGTTTCCCTCTCATCACGCTCTCGACGATGATCTGCCTCAAACTGACGAGCCATATAACTACCTCCTCAAACGAGGTGGCCACAACCCTCTCTGTAGTCATCAAAATGAGAAAGGGATAGTTGAGGCCATCCACGAACCTCATTCCTTTCCCGATCAGTCGAGATCATCCAAGTAGCATGCCGAGCAAGCTGTGTAAACCTCAACTCATACTGGGTCACAGTCATGTCCCCCTGAACCAACCACTCAAACTAACAATGCAGCTCCTCCATGCGAGACGGCGGCACGTACTTCTCTAGAAAGAGATCGGAGAACTACTGCCAAGTAAGGGGCGGTACTCCAACAGGACTACACCTCTCAAACTCCTCCCACCATGTAAATGCAGGCCCTAAGAATTGGAAGGTAGTAAAAGTCACTCCACTCAACTCCAATATCCCTGAAGTGCGTAGCATACGCTGACACTTGTCCAGAAATCCCTAGGCATCCTCGCCCTCTATACCACTGAACATCGGAGGCTGGATCCTGCTGGACCTCTCCAGTCGATAATGTTCGTCATCTGGCATATCTGTAAACACAAAGTCTAGAGCCGGTACGACTGGCGCAACTGGGGCAACTCCCAGTGTCTGAAATCCATGGACACCCTGCTCGGGTATGCGAGTAGCGGGGGTCTGCTAACCACCCTCGATCTGAGTAGTAGTTGCTATAGTAGTGGCTGATACGGCCTGAGCCAGGCTAGTGCAGACGGATAATATCTGAGCTAACGCCTCCTGAAGACTAGGAATCACAATGGGCACTGCCGGTGCTTGAACAGGTACTGCTGGAGCATCTACAGCTGGAGGCTGGTCCTGAACCTGGGCAGCTGGTGGATCTACAGGTGCTTCCCTTGCAGGTCTGCCTCAACCACGATCGAGACCACGACCCCTAGCGGGTTCCAAAGGTGTTCGTCCGTCACGTCCGGTAGTACGGGTTCTCGCCAACTCCGGGAAAATAGAATACATAAGTTTTGGTTTCATAAAAATAAAGTCGCACGACAACAGTTCAAGAATATGAAGTATTTCCTAAAGGTTTTGCAGCCTCTCGAGGATAAATACATACGTCTCCGTACCGATCCGTGAGACTCTACTAACCGGCTCATGTCTCATGAGGCCTAGTAACCTAGGCTCTGATACAAACTTGTCACGAACCCAATCCTGGTCGTGATGACGCCCAACACAATGGCTAGACAAGACCGACCGATTAACACTCAAAACTCAACCACACAACCAATTTCCAAATTTATAGCATTTAAATTATCAAGTATTATAGTTCCAACCAGATAATAGACTGAGGTATTAATAAAGTCATAACAACTGCCAATAAAACTCCCAAAGACCTGGGGTCATGAGTCTAGAGCCTCTAGGATAAAAAAATAATAAATCCTCAGTAATATTGATGTTCACAAATGCAGAAAATAATAAAGGGATAGGAGAGGAGTCGGGTCCTGCGTACGTCAGGCATCTACCTCGACAACTTCTGAGGAACCCTGAAACAGCAAAAGCTCAACTATGCTCCCGAGGTACCTGAATTTGCACACATGGGACAGGGAGTAAAGTGAGTACTTTAGTGGTAATAGACATGTATAATGACTGAAAGTAAGAAATCTCGAAATACCACAAAGTTAAGCTGAAAATAACCACTTAGCACTTTTGACAATGAGTTACAGTAAACAAAAGACATATAGACAAATAGACGTCAATGTATGAATGCAATGCAATGCACATGACCAATGCGGCATACATCCCGATTTATTTGGTACCCGCGCTCACTGTGGGGGTTCAGACTCCTGAGGGGCTCCTACAGCCCAAGCGCAATATCATCATAGCATTCGCTTTGGCGTGCAGCCCTATCCACAATCAATCCAAGTATATGCATGCAAGCCACACGGGCACAATCAAGTTTACCATTTTTAGTTCCATTTATCAGGTATTGTAGCTTAAGTGTTTAAAAACCTTAGAAGTTTACTAATCATTTTTAGACAGTTATTTAACTCAGGACTGATATCATGGAAACATGCTCAATGTCATGGAAGCAGTGATAATAATCCCTAAGGGATCCAAATAATAGGCACGCAGCCCAAATATGCTCATAACAATCCAAGTAGGATATTTACCAGCCAACTTCTAGTCAATAACATAGTATGGATATCACTCGGACAGACTAAGCCATGGTCCCCATCCATAAATGACCCGCACTCACTGTAAAGTACGCGTCTCACCTCAATATAGTGTCACAGTGTGATATACCAGAGTTTCGAACCCTCACGTCATCATCTACATCTATTACTTACCCGAAGCCGGCCGAAGACTAGCTCGCGATGGCATTTCCTCTCGTACGGACCTCCTCTTGCATCGAATATGGCCAAAACCACAACAAATAAGTTACAATAGGCTAATGGAACACAATCCAATCAAAAAGACTCGAAAAACACTAAAAATCACGAAGTTGGTAAAACCCAAGCCATGGGCCCACTTCTCAAAAAATTACAAAATTTACATCACTGGATTTCTCGTCCCTCCACGGGTCTATACATATCAAATTTAGTAAAATCGGAGTTCAAATGACCCCTTAAATCCTCAATTTAAAATCTCAAAACTCAAGCCCTAGTTCTTCCCAAATTCCATCTCAAATGACTAATTAAATAATGAATTCAAGGGTATATTGATGTACTCTAACCAAGTCTAAGTTAGAATCACTTACCCCGATGAATTTCTTGAAAAACCTTTAAATCATCACCAAAACGCGAGCTCTATAGGTAAAAATATCAAATAAAACTTAAAACCTCGTATTTATAGAGTACCCCTTGGATTCTGACAGCGCTAACCGCACAAAAATGACCGCAGTCCGTGCCCCGTATGTGCGGCCGCATAGGAATTTGACTGCAGCGACTGGCTTCACTATTTTGGCTATAACTTTCGCTACATATGTCTAAATGTCTATGATAATATGTTTCCAAAAACTAGATTCAAAGACTACAACTTTTGTTTTTGAATCAACTCCAAATTCCTTGTAAATCAAATGATATGAGCTTCCGAAATAGGACAACCGACCTGCAAGTATTCAGTGACCACAGCCGCGCGCCCAGCGTGAGAAGGAGCGCGGTCCGTGCCTCCACTGTTGCCCCTGCCATATTTCTAAGTTTCGGGGTATTAGTAATCGCTCAAAACTCACCCGAAACACACCCGAGGCCCCTGTAACCTCAACCAAAAGCACCAACGCATCCTAAACATTATTCCACCTCCTTCCAATCATCAAAACACCTCGACTAACACCAAAATCCTCAAATCACATCGAATTCGAGCCTATGAATCTCAAGAACTTCCAAATTCCATTTTTGATCAAAATCCAACCAAACCACGTCCGAATGACCTCAAATTTTGCAGACAAGTCCAAAATGACATAAAAAGCTACAAAAACTCTCAGAATTCCATTCCGACCCTCAGATAAAAATCTCACCTATCAACCGAAATTCGCCAAACTTCAAACTTAGCCAATTCAAGCCTAATTCTACACTGGACCTCCACATTCAATTCCGATTGCACTCCTAAGCCACAAATTATCCCTCGAAGCTAACCGAATTATTAGAATTCACATCCGAGCCCTCTAACTATATAATCAACTTCCAGTTGACTTTTCCAATACGAGCTTACCTTTAAGAGACTAAGTGCCTCATTTCCAACTAAAACCAATCCAATTCTATCCAACCAACTCAAATACTGATATTGAATCATAGTGAAGCATAATATAAGGGAAACGAGGTGGTAACTCATGTGACGACGAGCCGGGTCGTCACAGGTCATGGTCTTGCACTCCCTCGATAAGTAGATCTGGTTCGCGTCCGTTTAGAAGAAATTTGGTCGTGTTGAATAAGTCAAATATGTCGGGGTCGGGAAAATGGCGTAGCTAGCAAGGCTGCAGTTGTTGTAGCTAACGTGAGGTAACGTCTTGGTTATGCGTCTTCCCGATGCAATATCTATGCGTCTGTCACTTCGAGTTTGGTGTCATTGACGGTAATTTATTCCAATTCTTGCACCACCCAACCTTATAAATAGGTGGGGGTTCATTTTTTTGAAAGTTTTCCTCATTTCTCACTTTGCATGAGCATTGTTCTCCTCTAATCTTCTTCTCCAATTTCTGTTTTCGATTTCTCGCACCTTCTTCAGTTTTAGTCCTTTCTTTATTACCCAATTATTATCACTTCTTCATACTTTGTTGCATACATTTCATTATTGAAATATGTCATAATATCCTTATATTCACGATGAGGTTTCCAATGCCACTCTATTATCGGTGGCCATTCCTCCCGGTGGCGAGGAATTTATGACTGAAGAGGACGAAAGCTTCTCTACCGAGGAGGAGTTAGTCCCCAAAAACCTTTAATTAGGAATGATTTTCCAAAGAAGCCTGCTCCTGATCATGCTCATAGACTTTCTGAGATGGGAACGCCTCACATAGATGACCTCCAATCCAAATATACATTCCTCCCCACGTCGAAATTGTTCCGATCGGAAGCGACATTGTGAAGGTTCATCGATCCAGATAATGTGACTTCTATGTCTATCCGTTCTTGATTGGTTATACTTTTCCTTTCCTTCCTCTAGCGGAGGAGTTTTGCCGATTTTACAATATTTGCCCATCGCAACTTCTCCCATGTTTGTATAAAGTTTTCTTGATGCTAACGAAGTATGCAGAGTTGGATGACTGTGAGGTCGACGTTCCCCACCTGCTGCATCTATTTTTTCCTAGTTTTTATGGGGGTACTTTGATACACATATGACATCGTGGGACCAAAGGGTTTGTAGTCGGGATGGATGATATAACTAATTGGAAGTTCTGGCATAAGTACTTCTTTGTCAAAATCGAGCACCTGGTAGCGGACTCGACTGGGTTTCCCGAGCAGTGGAACTAGAATTTTAAGTGTCTTACCGTATGCTCGTTATCTTCTTTCGTCCTTTCATTTTCAGCTCACTCGTGGCTTCCCTGTTTTTCAGGTGAGAGCGTGAACCTTTTCCTATCTTTGATATTGAGGATTGGGTGGCTCGCGTGTTACCTCTCATAATGGGGATTCATGATTGGGCATCCTTTTGCAAGCATTTTGGACCCAAGATCCCATCCATTGTCATTTTTACTTCAACTTATTGTTGTTTACCATTGCTCTTTGATGTGACCTCTCTTTGGTGCTAGGTTGGCGAATTTAGAAGAAGAAGGCTCCAGCGCCAACATTCTACCAAGTCATCGCGTCAGCGGGGATACAATTTTCTTTAGCCGAGTCGGCTTGAGGATGCCATAATTGCTTCATGGAATGACCATGGTGATGTAACCGAGTGGAGGTGCTCGCCTGTTTGGTGTATCATAGAAGCGTATTTATAGCACTGCTCCTACTTTTTGACGTAGTCAGTGGCTTCCTTCTTTATTGTAGGACAATAATACCCTTCTCGAATGAGGCATCTGACGAGGGCCCCAATTACCGGTATGGGCACCGTTGTGGCCTTTGTGTACCTCCTCGAGGACCCGTCTTGTTTCATTCGGACCTAGGCACTTTGCCAAGGGGCCTCTAAATGTTATTTTGTATAGTTCCTTGTTTATAATGTTGTACTTTTCCGCCTGCATTCGAAGCTTTTTGGCTTCCTTTTTGTCTGATGGGAGTATTCCCTCCTGCAAATATGTTATAATGCGGTTGCACCGGTCTTAAGTCAAATTTACGGAGTGTATCTCAAGTTAGTCCATTGACTAGTGGGGGAGGGTGATCACATTTTATTTTGTAATGTTTTTGGTGGCCACTGCTAACTTGGCGTGGCTATATGTTTTGATGTTTTGTGCTCTAGGTATCTGGTCGAGTCGACATTCGTCGAATTCAGGTAGCAGTTTATGAATCTATGCTTGGTACTTTCCTCTACTCTTTGATTTGGAAAGTCCATGTGCCTTGGTTGACAACGAGTTGTGGTTTTCATCTAAGGATTACTCGTCGTGCTCTGTATTTGAGAGCTAGCTTAAGTCCTGCAACTACGGCCTCATACTCTGCCTCATTGTTAGTCACATCGTGGCACCTTATGGATTGGCGGATAACTTTGCCCGTTGGGACCTCGAGTATGAGTCCCAATCCAGATCCTGACGCGTTGGATGCACCATCGGTGTATATGAATCATAGGGCGGGTATCCCGGGGGAGGTATGAGAAGTTTCCTACTCGACCTCAAGCATTATTTTGGCACTAAAATTGGCAACAAAGCCGGCAAGTACCCGCAATTTATCGTTGTTCGCGGCTGATATGTTATATCGTGCTCGCTCAATTCTTTGGCCCACTTGACCAATCTCTCCGACAACTTGGGTTTATGTAAGATGCTTCGTAGGGGGAAGGTCGTCACAACCGAAATGGGGGTCTAAGCTTTCGTGAAGCTACAACCAATGCTAAGGCTAATTCTTCGAGGTGGGGGTACCTCGTTTCGACATCAACCAGAGTTTTGCTAATAAAATAGATTGGAGATTGATAACCTTTATTTTTACGGATCATTATAGCGCTTATTGTCACACCTCCATTTTCACTATACACCCCGCAGAAGCGGCGTAAATGAGGTTTTCCACTTAAAGGACAATCGGAACGGGATTTTTATTAAAATTCAGAGTCGCCACTTGAGAGATTAATAGTGTCCCAAGTCACCGGTTGAATCCCGAACCGAGGAAAATCATGACTCTATTAACAGTCTGCGAACCAGAAATCTTGATAAGGAATTCTGTTAATTCGGGAGAAGGTGTTAGGCATTCCCGAGTTCCGCGGTTCTAGCACGGTCGCTAGACTGTTGCATTTAGCTTATTATCTGATTTTATTACATGAAGAACCTATGTGCCAATTTTTAGTTTTTACCGCTTTTATTTGGTATATTTATTTGAGAAAGTGAACGTAGTTAAAAATGTGTTGGAAGGTTCTTTTAGCTATACAATTCCTATAATACCCTTACCCCTATTTTGAAATTATCAGTCTTAATAAAACTACCCTTTTCCAATGCCTAAACTACCCCTGAAAACCCCCATAGAATTACTGCTCAACCAAAGTTCAATCAGCTACCCAGAAATAAATCCCAAAACTCTACATAATGTCTTCTATTTGAACAACCAATTAAACTAATTAATCAAAAAAAAAACCTACAACTGAATTTCCCAACAACTCACAGAAAATATCATGATAATCAAGAAGCAACAATTTTCACACAAACATTTGACTGCCACTAATTACTTGCATTAAAACTGAATTAACACCCACCAATTTACCAACGATTGACTAAACTAAAACAGGACGAAAATCTAACAAGTTTAAAAATATAAACTAACAATTAATCATAAGCATGAATTTCCCATTGCATTACTAATAATCTGAGTTTGCCAGAAACTTGCAAGCGAATTACTAATTAAACTTATTCAGAAACTAAAACAACAATTAATTAAGAGATAAAACATGAGTCGAACTAAAATGGAACTAGGAAGAAGTGAGAAGGCCACTTACTGAAAAATCTGAGCACATACGATCTCTGGGAATAAACTTTGATTAATATTATGGGTTTATCTCGGTCGAAGTAAATTTATAATATAAAGCTAAATCATCCGAAAATGAAGCTCTCAAATGGCTGAAAAGATTGAACGCTATATTTGAATTTGGGGATGGCATGGTGAAATTTGAGGGATTTCGACTATGGATTCAAGATGAGGAAGGTCAAAGGATTACTAGGTATCGATTTGGGGCCATTTGGACAAAATAGGGTTTTGGGTCTGATTTTCGGTCCAACATTCGAGATTTTTGGTGATGATTTAGAGAAAACCAAGGATGGATTTGGAGTGAGGAGGTGAAGGAGGGTTCAGGCTGTAATTTTGGGGCGATTTGGAGCATCGCCACTGGCGGAGGGATTTCCGGCCGGCGGCGGACGGTGGCATACAGTGGAGATGACTTTGGTTACGAGGATAATGTCTCTGACTTTTGGGGAATTTTATTACAGGGTTTTTAAAATTATCAAACACATTTGGGCCATTGGATGAGAATGATTGGACGACTATGATTGATTGATGACTAAACGTCGTCGTTTCAGCTAAAAGGTTGGCCGAGTGAAGAGTTAATTGGCTAAGGGTCCGGCTGGGCTGGGGACTAGGGTACGAGTTTGGGCCGGATTTATGGATTGAAATAGCCCAATTTCAAAGCAGCCTCTTTCTTTCATTTTCTCTCTTTTCCTTTTTTCTATTTTTCCCCTTTTGTATTTCTTTTATTTCCTTTTTGTTTATTTTCACTTTATATTTTTTGTTACTAATTTTCTGATTTATGAAGGTTATAAAAATTAAAACAAAAATATTAAACTAAACTAATTAATGCCTAAAATTAAGTTTAACACTATTTTGCGACAATTTCATAATTAAACTTAAAAAGCTAAAGTGAACTATTTTGTGATTTTTCATGCTTTGTTATAAAATAAATTAATCCCTAATTAATACTAAAATATGAAATTAAATCCTAAATCCAATGTATATTTTTTATTTTCATATGAATTTACATGCACAAATAAAATACAAACAATTAACACGAATTCACAAAAAATGTAAAAATAAAGAAATATCTTTTTTTGTTTGAATTTTATGGGAATAATTCATATATAGGGAAAAAATCACGTGCTCACACTTATCGCGCTCTTTGATACGTCCAAGTATACCAGGAGGTGTTCATCAGGTTCTGCTTTGGCAAGTAGCGGGGGAGAGGACAAGTATGCCTTTAGTTCTCTTAAGGTCCCAATGCATTCTGAATTCCGTTGGAGCCCGTTGTCCTTTTTGTTCACGTTGAAGAATTTGTGGAACCTATTAGAGGATAGTGAGGTGAACCTCGACAGGGCAGCTATACGGGCCATTAGCTTTTGCTCCTATTTCTTGCTAGTTAATACTTCAGATAATCCCTCAATGGCTTTCCTTGGTCGGGGTTGACCTTGATGACTCCTTGTGATACTAGGAAGCCTAGGAACCTTCCAAAAGTTACACCGAAGGCACATTTTCCGGGGTTCAGTTTCATGTTGTACTTCCTTAGTATACCGAATATTTCTTTCAGGTGGTCGATGTGATCTTCCTTCTTTTTTGATTTGACCAACATGTCGTTGTTGTAAAATTCCATCGTTTTTCCGAGTTGATCCTTGAACATATTGGTGACCAACCTTTGATAAGTCGCCCCTGCATTCTTTAATCCAAATGGCATGACTCTATAACAGTATGTTCACTGATGGGTGATGAAAGTAGTTTTTTCCTGGTTCTCCTCTTCCATGAGTATTTGGTTTGAGTAGCTTGAGTAGGCGTCCAAGAATCTCAACACTCGTGCCATGTTGTTGCATCGATAAGCTGATCGGTATGAGGCAACAGAAAAGAGTCTTTCGGGCAGGCCTTGTTTAGGTCCGTGAAATTCACACACATCCGCCACTTTCTATTTTTCTTTTTCACCATAACTACATTGGCGACCCATTGGGAGTATTTTCATTCTCGGATGGAACCGTTGGTCAGTAGCTTATCCATCTCACCACTTACAACCTCGTTGATTGCTGCATTAAATTTTCTTCTTACTTTTGTACTGGAGGGTATAATGGATCAACGTTCAACTTGTGTGTGGCAATGACTTTTGGGATACCTGGAATATCTGCATGGGAGAAAGTGAACAAATCGGCTTTGTCAATTAAAATTTATGGAAGTTACATGGTCTTGAGAGTTTATGGCCGATGTAAGCCTTTTTGCTGTTCTCGTTGTCATCTGGTTGACGGGATTGAGGTCTTCTCCCATTGACCCTGCGACTTCCATGATGTCAGGGTCCCTGATGACGTCTTTGGTGCGTCGAGTTTGTCCCCCGACTTTGGTAATTGCTATGATTTTGAGTCTGTTCCTTTTAATTGTTGAGAGTATGTACAATCATGAGCGATGTGATAGCATTCCTGGGCTGTGCGTTGTTCGCTTCGGATGCTGAATATCCCCAGGGAGTAGGGAACTTGATTACTTGATACATGATGGATGGTATGGCCCTCATGGCATGTATCAGTGGTCGCCCTATGATGAAGTTATAAGCTGTGTGATGTTTCATGACCTGGAACATTGTTTCTAGGGTGATGCCCCCAACCAGAACGAGTAGTGTTATCTTTCCTGAGTTCGCTCAATTGCATTGTTAAAACATGTTAGTATTATGCAATGTGGTACTATATTGTCCTCGAGTCTCATTTGCGTGAGAACTAGAGGGTGGATAATACACGCGCCGCTTCCATCGTCCACCGTTATTCTTTTTTACATCAGTATCCAAAATATGTAAAGTAATGACAAGAGCATCGAAGTGAGGAAAAGTCAAACTGTGGGTATCCGACTTATCGAAGATGATATTGTCTTCGAGATCATCATACCGTTCGTGGGTGACCGACCGCTTCAGTTTATGTGTGGTGGTGAACTTCTCATAGTCGATTGCTGCTTCATCGCCCCCGTTGATGATCATTTAGATGGTGCAGACGGGGGATGGTGGCTTTGGAGGGCCTTGGTGTTGTTCTCGTCCGCGACCGAAGTTGGCTCATCCTCGGTGGCTCATCAGCTCCCTCAAGTGCCCTTGGTTTAGCATGTACACTACTTCTTGCCGTATGGCTATGCAGTCCTCGGTTTTGTGACCCCCCTCCTGGTGAAATTCACAGAGGACATTCGACTTTGGGGTAATTGGGTCGGACTTCATTTTTGCGACCACTTCACCTTTGTTCCAAGTTTCTCTAGTGCGTACACTATTTCTAAAGGGGAAACACAAAAATTGTGAGAAGATAAGAGTGGAGACATACCTCTTTCGTTTCGCTGAGTCCTTGTATGTGGCCTGGATGGCCTTTCCGTATGTCGAGGAGATAGTGGAATGGATGTTCTAACATATGGTTGATGTATGTCTGGGTTGAGGCGTGGGCCTGACTGATTTTTTCAACTGTCATTATGACGGTCTTTCCTCGACTCCGTTTGGAACTATGTTAACTATTGGGTTGAACTGTTAAGGTCATCCTAGTCTGCTCCCACCTCGATACAGTAGGTGTTGTGAATTTCTTCCCAAGTGGTGGGAGGGTATTTCGTGAGCCTGCTTAGTAACTTTCTGGTCGCTCTCGACCCATTCCTCTTCAACCCATTTTGGGAAGTTGTAACGACATCCCTTCTAATATGTTTGGTAAGCTCATTCTTTCCCTGCTGAACCAAGATAGGAAGTACCCGAGTCCCTCGCTAGGAGAATACATCGTTCACCCTGGCCTCCGCCTTCTTAGCCCCAACATGGGCAGTGATGAACTTGTTAGCCATTTCATCGAACATTGTGATTAAACATGTTGGTAATTGTGAGTACCAGGTTAGGGCTCTCCCCATTAGGGTCTCGCCGAAATTTTTCAGTAATACTGATAACACTTGCTCCTTTAAAAGTCCGTTTCCTTTTACCAGTGTAACGTAATGAATGATGTGATATTCGAGGTCTGTGGTGCCATCTTATATCTTCAAATACGGTGGCATTTGAAGGTCTTGGGTATGGCATGCAGGGCTGCCTCCTTGTCATATGGTTGTTCGACAATCAGCCGACATCCCATTTTGGTATCAGTTTTGGGGCGCCCGGTATCTTATCGATCCTTTCTTGATGTTCCCTCATTTGGTCGCGGAGTACTTTGTTCTCATTTTCTGTTTATTCCATTTTCTTTAGGATGGCGACAAGTGCATCATTACTTGCATCAACATCGGTGTGAGTGTTACCTGCTGGGGGAGTGGTTTGCTCATCGACGATCGTTGTGGTATCTGTCTATATGACGTCCTATTTTCCCGTTGAGCGCTTGTCAGCCATTCTTCCAGTAATTTTTTTCACTGCTGGTGGCGCTTCCTCATCTGTGAACGTTGAAGCTACCCTTTCGTGTGAAGTGGTTACACTTCCATGAGGGGGAGGAGAGTCACTCCGCCTGGGCGTAGCACTCGACGTCGCATTCTCCTCGTCTTCTCTATCGTCCTCGTTGTTGGGGTTTAAGATATTAGTAGTGACACCCGCTATTACTTTCTGTCTTTCATCCCCTTTCCCTACCATTGTTAGTTTGTGCAAACGAGAAAAAATGGTTTTCCTTCATTATGATCTAGAAGAAAGTAAAAATTTCAATTAAACAACTCCCCACATACGACACCAAATTGTTTGACCAAAAATTTTTAAGCTTTTTGTTAAACTAATTAATGATGAAACAGCGGGTGAATCTTAGTTAAAATAATAAATTCTAGATCAAATATTGTAGTATATTGGTAAGATGAATGGCGTTTGAGAGCATTAAATAGCATATTTGTGCTCAATGATTATCCGTAAATATTATAACATGAACATATAATAAATGTAGATAATGACAATAAGTATAATAAATAAAATTTACCACCCAATTATTTATATGATTTGGATGGTTCTTTCTCCTGTTAGCGCGTGAAAACATGAGAAGTGAGGATGGATAAGGAATCTTTGGATCTTGTGAACAAAGGTTAAACAATGTCTGCTTCAATCCGATAGCCAGTGAACCAGACTACTTTTTTATATTCCTTCTAGTCAACCTTTTACAATATGCTTTTATCAAAAAGTGAAGATCCTTCTTTGTTCTCTATCTCTTCCTATTTATAAGGGATATTTTCAGAAAACCATAAAAAGTACACACTATTCCTTTTGTCCATTTCTACTCCAGCTCCTCCTCCTAGACAATAGTTCTCTCGAAGATGGCTTTCTGCTATTACGATGTGGTTGACTCCGTCCTCGATTCTGTTTATCTACTATTACCAAATCGCCAAATTTAGACCAATACAGTTAATATGTTTTAAATAACATGTTTAAAAGTGACTACCTCATGTTTTTTCCATTCAGTATTTTCCTATCACGTTTTAAATATTCCCTGCGACTGGTAATTGAGAAATAGTCACAGTTTCGAAAGTAATTAGAATTTAGCAACTTTTTCTTGTAAAGATAAAATATGAACAATAAGATTTCTTAAAAGTCCGAAAATATTCCAGCATAATATGCTAGAGTTCGAATTTTTTATATATGAGCTTCCAACATAATGCTGGAGTTCTAACATAATATGCGATAAGTTTACGTGCAAGAGCTTCATAATTCAGCATATTATACTGCAACTTTCTGTGTATTGGACTTGTAATATAGTATGTTGGAAGTTTATAGATAGGAGTTTCATAATTCTGGAGATTTTTACCTCGTATCGCAAAGGTTAACACCTTATTTATATTAAATAAATACCATTTAATAAATTATATTCCGTAGATACCTTTTAATGTTTATAGCAAAATATCTAATTTTGGTTACCTCCTACCCCCAAGCCACTAAATACACTATTCAATTACACTATTTTCATTCTCTCTCTACTTTGATACATGCCATTCTCTTCCTTCGTCGATGAAGCACTTCTCCGGTGAATGTTCTCTGTTCTTTTCCTCATAATAACAAAACCTCTTAGATTTACAAAATCAGAGGAGGATAAGGACGAGGATGAAGAACAAACTCGCCAATTCTATATCGAAATTCGCCGAAACGCATGATTCGTAAAATCAACAATCGACAATCCATCTTTCATCGACAAGGCAAGAAAGACTCAAATCAACTATTTTGGTTGAATTTCTGTATATTTTTTTAATAATTTATAGAAAAATTAGTGTGTAAGGATCTCAAAATATGGATAGTTTCATCAGAAAACTACAAAATTTGGATGTGCATCCGAAGATCAATGAGGATTTCTATATATATATTTCAATATATTTTCAACGTATCACGCTGTATTTTCATGTCTTGTATTATACTCATTGTTTTTTTTTAATTATAATTCAATGTATCTCGATGTATTTCATGTATTTCATTGTTTCACTATTTTTTCTTAATTGTATTTCAATGTATACCGCTGTATTCTATATTTTTCATTGTATTCACTGTCTCACTATATGCCATAAATTAATATAATCTATGTATTCAGATGTATTATATAATTTCTCTGAAGATTGCTATATTTTTGGGGTATTTTTTCGGTTGAAAATCTTTTTTATAGGTGAAAATACGAAATTTGTATGTTATAATTGAGTTTGTTGAGTTATATTAGGAGTCTATTATGTTAACTGATTCACTTTCTGTTAAAAATTAATATATTCCCCTATTTCACACAGTGAATACAATCGAATACAATAATCTTTCCAGCTGTAATCCCATATTTGACACCATGATACAATCGAATACAACAACTGATTAACGGGATTTCCCCGATTCACGTCTATTTTTGCTACTATATAAATACAGTAGCTTAAATACATATAATATATCTTATAACAATAAAAGACGTATCTATTATTTGTAATATAATAAATAATATTTATAAATAACTAATTAATACTGAAAAATGGTGTTTTATGGAAATTTCTCGCGAAAACTGGTCTATTGCTGGGCCGGGCTATTTTCACAAACTGACCCCCTTAAGCTTTAAACTTGACTGAAGAAAAGAAAAAAATCTATTGAGCTTGACCAGTAACCCAAGCCTGATAACCAGATCTCAAAGGCTCGGAATCGGCAATTAATTAATCAAATCTACCGATTCAGCTCGTTAAAGCTTTCTCATTGGCGTGCATTCCTCACCTATCTCCCCTCCCTTAATTCCCAAGAAAGAAGCAATTTAAACGCACCGACAAAAAAAGAAAAATAAGCAGCAAATTAATTATAAATACTATAGAAAACAACACAAATTCTCAAAGAGAGGTTTTTCTTGAAATTTTTTGGGGTTTTGAAATTTTCCCTCTACATAAATTTTTTTTTTTTGTGGAAATTTTCTCAAATTTTTGGGTTTCGATTAGAGAAATCAAAGAGGGTTTTGAGTTCAAAGAATATATACAGACTTATGACATCAACAACTTTGAGGAGAAGGCTACATCATGGGGATGTTGGTGGCAAAAAGAATGAACATTTTGATTCTTTGGGCTCTGATGATGGTTTGAATGAGCCTTTACTTGGGTATAATAAATATGATGACCGTGATCAGGTAATTCTGGGTTTATTTTAAATATAAGTTGTGTTTTATAGGCTATTTGTTGATAATCTTTAGAACTATCTTTGTAAAGTTTTGCCATTTTGTAATATTCCTGCTTTATTTTCTGACAAGTTTTGAGGGTTGCAACTAATTTTGTTTTTGATAGGGTTCTTGAGGATACTCTTCTTTGAATTATGTTGCTGAAAGTTTCTCTTTTATTCGGAGTATTTGTGCGTTATTTTGTAATTTTGTCGGTTTCAATTAATTTTGCTTTTATAGGCTTTTTGTTTATAATCTTTTGAGTTATGTGGCTAAAAGTTTCTCTTTTTGGGATTTTGTGCTTTGGGGGAGAAAATTTGGATTAGATTGTGAAATGGGAACTCTTTGTATTATAGGTATGTACACTTGAAGATGTGTTGGATGAAGGGCGAAGGCAGGAACGCCTGCACTGGACGCTTCTATTTTCTCATCTGATTTCTCAATGGGCGCAATGGTTAGGTGTGATTTCATTAGTTTGTGATTTTGATGTTCTGCTCTTTGTGTATTTTGCAAAATGCAGTTACTTGCCGACTTATGTAGTTGAATTATCCGTAGAGCATGACTAGTGACTACACGGGTAGTATTATCCTCCCTGCTGAATTAGTTAACCATTTCATCTCCAATGAGGATTTTTTTAATCCTTTGTTCTGGAGATAAAATGGACCATTTTCCAGATGGAAAAATTCTTCACTTCCACTTGATACGTGTTTTCTTGCTTTTGATTCGTAATTGCATTTGGGACTTTAGGAGTTGGTAGTCATCACTTGTCAGGTCTCTCTGGTGAAAGATACCCTTACTGTATCCAAAGTGAAGACTTTCACTTCTATTTGCAAAATGCAAGCCTAAATTTGTCTATTCTGCCATTTCTTTTCTGAGAAAGTGATTTTTTTTTATTTCTTAGTATATTCAGATGTTTGGTATTCCTATATGGGAGCCGTATTGATAACGTACCAAACTATGTACTAATTACCACCTAAGGCATCATAGTAATACTGTGGATTGACACCACCATTATCAAAAAAAAAGAAAAAAATGTTGGTAGTTATTAAATCTCTGAGCTACACCTTAACGTGAATTGTATACCACAGAGAAATGAAACGGTTGATATTTTAAGTCTAACGACAACCAACCCACCTTTGAAACCAGAAAATCCATTTCAAGGTCAAGAGTTTCAAATACATGTTGAAGGATAAGAGATGCAATTATGTTTACTTTCTTCCAACTTCCATGCAAGGACCTGGGGCAAGTTGGGCTCTACTTAGAGACAAAGCGTCCTCGACTATCATGAGATTGAGGCATACTAGTTGTAGTAGTTGTTGTTTTTATTGTAGCAGTAGTTGTATTATGCAGTTTGTAAAGACTTTTCTTGATACCCTTGTCCTTTAAAATATATTTGACCTTTCATTAACTAGATTCCATCTCATTTCCTTCTAGATAGTGTCGTCTAGGTCAATCCTCTGGCCTAATCTAGTGAGATTTCTTGGTATAGTTCTTTCTTTGAAACTACTTTGCATGCCTTCTCATTCTTTTGAGGCATTTTTCAGAAGTCTAAAGTTGTTATTCGTTTAGTATAGATCAATAGATAACATAAGGTGTAGAGTAGGTGTCAAGCGAGTTCAACAAAAGCCAAAATTATGAGTTTGCTTCTAGAATCAAGCAATTTTTTAGGTTACGGGGAAGTATGACCGCAAGGCTTAAGTTTAAAGGAATTGACGGAAGGGCACCATCAGGATTGGAGCCTGCTGTTTAATTTAACCCATCAGGGGGAATCTTACTAGGTCTAGAAATAGTAGAACTATTTTTATTGTTCTAATCCCAGCTAGCTTGGTGTTGAGACGTAGTTGCAGTAGTAAATAACATTTGAGGATTTTATTGACTAATATGAGATATGGTGTTGAGATGATTGCCTAAAACTACTTAAAATCCAGGGCAGTCACAACATTATAATATGTCTATTTAT
This sequence comes from Nicotiana benthamiana, assembly GCA_034376525.1. Taxonomy (NCBI): domain Eukaryota; kingdom Viridiplantae; phylum Streptophyta; class Magnoliopsida; order Solanales; family Solanaceae; genus Nicotiana; species Nicotiana benthamiana. The sequence continues at coordinate 16,639,052 of CM067331.1, read as the reverse complement.
GCTTTCCTTCCTTATGGATTGATGATGAAAGCTAAATGAGTAGAACAAGAAGCATCATATGAGAGGTCAGAGTGGGAGAAGACACATTGAAGAAGTGGAATGGTGCAGCAAGCAGTAAGAAACTAAGAATAGGTGGAGAATTAAACCCTTTTGTTACTTTTGGTATCTTTTTATCAATCCTACGTTAAGAAAAGATTCAGGGGCCATAGGGATATGGGAAAAAGGTAAGAGGCCAATCCAGGGGGATATGTAGTTTTCTTGAGGTGGAAGAAAGCAAGGATGATATGCTTGTGAAATGCCTTTCTCTAAGTTTTAGCATCTTTGCTCTTTCCCTACATGCCAAACCTCAAAAGGAAGACAGGTTTATGGGGATTCTGTTCGATGCTGTTTCCCATATGTTTGTCTTTATTTTTTTCAAATAGATGCAATTCCCCATAATGAACACGGTATTGGCCCACAAGAAGGAAATACTTCTGATGGAATTATAAGAAAGGTGAAATATAGCATCTAATAACAACCGAGAAAATGTTATAAAATATGTAAGACTAATATCTTAGTCAACCTTGGACGCGATATTCTTGTCCTTGCAAGAGTCCAACTTAACGGAATTACCCTTTTTGGATAAGCTAAACGGAATTAAATTAGCTAGACCTTAAAAGTAATTTGGAAGCAACATTGTCTGATTAAATCCTAAGAATATGGAATCTTAATCAAGCAGCAACAGTAGCCTATTTATCGGGGCCCACTCATGCAATGTCATAATCAAGTGCATTAACTATTTTGGATACACTTCATTACTTTCTAGAGTGTATGTTTTTCGCGCAAAGTTTGCCTAACTCTTAGAGCATCTATCTGCCTTGTTATCAGCAACTATTTGTATATTCATATTGGATTAGTAAATTAAAATCATCAAAAATATCTTTTGTTTTTGTTTCAAATTTTAATGGCTTCAACATTTCTGATTCATTCTCCATTGATCTTGCAGCAAATATTGTGCTTGTGTCTGGGTCACTTCTTGGCCGGATATTTCCCTTTGCCTCAGCAACTCAAGCTGGATCAACAGCAAATCTTTTACCTCCTTTACTTAGCCCTTTACAGGTATTACATGAGGATCAAAGAGCAAAATCCATGACTTCGCCCACCCGTTGTTTGCAGATATACGATATTAACTTTCTTTGCTAAGTGTACATAACAAAACATATAATGCATAATTTGGAAATTTATCAGCATAGAGAAGGATTTCAGAGTCATTAAGGACACATCTGATACAACTGTTGCCTGAGCTATCCAAATCCATTCTTTTTTGCTGCACTTACAGTGACAGTCTCCAGAGGTTTGATGCATGGAAATTTTGTGGCTTACCTTGTGATATTTAATTTTGGATTTGGGGTGTCATCACATCCAACCCCCCCCCCCCCCCCCCCCCCCCAATCACTCACATACAAAAAAAAAAGAACCAAAAAAGTTAAAATTATCTGTTAAGCTCATTTAGCTACCTGCCTATCACTCATATTTTGTTTCTCTGTTTATTGATCCATGATTTCTGATTTTTTGTCATTCATTACCTTAAATTCTTTAAGATTTGATTGTAGGAAGCAAGGTTGAAACATCTCAAGCAAAGGCTAGCAATCCCTTTTGATGGCTCTTTCTTGGATCATCAAGTATGGAAACTTGTATCATTGCTTTCTTTCTTCCTGAACACCTTTTCAAATGTTTACCTCTTTCTCCATAAGCAATAGAGGAGGTTGCAACAATGCAGGAACGAGACATTGACTTGAGTCGTTACTGCCGCGTGGTTCTGATCAATGGATGGTCCAAGTTTATTAGTCTGAAAGCTCCCAGTCAAAATTATCTATGGATTATGTACTAACTTTTGGGAGGTTCACATGTTAGATGGTTGCTTTGTTATGAGAAGATATCATGACTTGCTCTGGTTTTTCTCCTTGCGACGTTTGAATTACTGGAAAGCTTTTCATTTACAAACACACACACACACACCCCCCCCCTCATTTGTGACTGAAAGAACAGCTAAATAGTATGAGATCAAGCAACATATAGTACCTTATTTTAGGCTGGTGATGAGAAAAATAAAAAGGAGAGCGTCAAACTGCTTTTCTTTTAATTGATTACATGTGATTTATCTTATGAAAGGACTTAGTTATATCTCTTAAACATGTTTAGCAAGATACTCTACTCTCGTATGTCGGAACGTATATTTTATAGCTCGTTAATTTTTTCTTACTCAAAAAAATCCCAAATTTGGTGCCAGGATGCTCTTAGGCAACTATGGAGGTTATCTTATCCTGATAGACCGCTCCCATCCCTTAAATCCGAGCTTTGGAAAGAAATGGGTTGGCAAGGATCTGACCCTTCAACAGATTTCAGGTATAAGGGGTGTATATTTGATTCAGAATTTTACTGCGCTGCTCCTTCTGGTGCTTATACTGAGATAATGAACACTAATGTCCAGGGGTGGAGGATTCATATCATTGGAGAACCTTATCTTCTTTGCCAAGACATACCCGGTTCGTACATCAACTAATTTACCTTTTGTTCTGATTGGAACTGTCTTTTCAATTATGTGTTTTGGACAGTCAGTTATATGTATGTCTATAGTAGGGCTGTGTAAGGGTAGGGTAATATCGGTACCATACCGCTCAGGTGGGTGGGTAGGTGTGAGGGATCTGGGGTGAAGGGTAAGGGTAATGGTAGGGTATCTGAAATAGTACCCTTAGTACCGGTAGCGTAAGACGTAAGTACCCTTAAGGTGCCGTACTGGTGCGTACCCAACGGTTTTCTTTTTTAGTTTAAAATCTGGCCTTGTATTATTTAATTTAAAATTATCCCAAGTTCCAGTACCACACCCTTAGGACCGGTAGGGGTACTGGTACCCTTAACCCATACCCTTAAGAAAAGTATCCTTAAGGAACCTTCCTTACCCTTACCCTGCCCGCCCTTAACCCTTAAATGTCCCGGTACCCCCTTAGACAGCCCTAGTCTGTGTGTTTTGTTTATGTTGAATTTTAGAATCTCTGCAGACCCCAGTAAGTGGGATTATACTGGGTTGTTGTTGTTGCAGAATGAGGAAATATGATATGCGAAAGTTCCCCCCCACCCCCCACCCCCCACCCCACCCCACGGGAAAATATATATAAAGCTCCATGAAATAGAATTGTGGAAAGAGAAGTGAATTTTTGTAGGATAAATTACAACAAAATTGCCAAATTGCCCTCCCCGGGACCTAGGTGAAAGAAGACTCGGAATTCTTTGCGAGTATGGCTAGAGTCGCAAAAGTTAGTTACTAGACTGAGCTGAGAGGCTTCTCCTCATCTTGGTATTAGTACTGAAGAAAGAGGATGATTCTTATTTTATGTTTCATGGAGCAATCCATGTTTTTTAGCAGTTCTTATCTTCAACATATCCTTTTTCTCTCTGGAGAATAACTCATCAGACTCCTGACGTATATAACGGTTTAGAAATGCATAATGTGGTTCAGTTGAGAGTTGAGACTGTTATTCTTTTGTCCTCTAGAGCAAGTTTTTCACTGATAGTTTCTCCTTTGCCGCCTGCTCTATTGCAGGAATCTTTCCAGAACTTGTTGCACAAACGAAAGGGGAACAGATCTGAGTGGGAGTATCCATTTGCTGTTGCTGGCATCAATATATCATTTATGTTGGTCCAAATGTTGGATCTTCAATCAGGTATGGTAACTTTCAGTTAGAGGTTAGAGTGTCTTCCATTTTTTAGGCTGAGAAATACGTGGTGATTATGTAAACAGTCAACAGCTTCCAGTGCATCCTTTCAAATAAATTTAGTGGTAATTAAATTGTCCAGAACAATTATTCTGCAAATCTATTGCGTGATCATATGCTCTAGTATCATCATTCCTTCTAATACACTGGAAGAATTTGTTGATCTTGTGTATGATCTCTGTCATTATATTCACTTTGTTCTTTTTTCACGAGTAATCTAAGATTTTATCGATATCAGGTCGTCCTCTCTTTTCTGAACTTTTAATACTTCTTTTTGAGTGGCAGGGACACCAAGCACCCTGGCAGGTATCCGCTTCCTAGAATTACTCAGCGAGGATGACATGGCCTTTGACAACCTGTTTTGTATCGCCTTTGAAATGCTCGACGCACAGTGGCTAGTAAAGCGTGCATCATATATGGAATTTAATGTTGGTAACAGTTTACTTACTTACCATTGGATTTTTTTTCCATGTATCCATACCAACACATGTTCCTTTTACTTTCCTTTTCTTAGGATGTTTTGAAGGCCACAAGACTGCAGCTGGAGCGCGAGCTTGCTCTGGAAGATACCTCCACTGTAAAAGATTTGCCTGCCTATAATCTATTGAGGAGATAATGTACCTCAGTTTACTCCAAGATTTTAGTTTGTTTTTTTTTATAAAAAAAATTAATTTTTTACACCTATGTAACCACTGTATATGCTATACACCATGTTTAAGATTCTCTCCCTGGAAATTAAAAACCAAGTGTTTTATGTTGGCTGGAAAGTTCTGATGCACATGATTTAGAGTTGAGACAAATGTTCTGGTTTTTGTTTGATCTTGAGAAAAAAATGGACATTAGCCTTAACTCGAAAATTAGCTCATTCTCTCAACTTATGTTGGTTGGATTTTTCGAAAATGTCGGCGGATGCATGTCGAATCTTCCAAAAGTATGCTGCGAAGACTCTCTACTATGTTGCTGCACCTGTGTCGATTCTTCAAAAATAGTGTATTTTTGGAGGATCCGACACGGATACGGTAACATTTTAGAGAGTCCGCACAACAGAGCTCTCAACCAATGTAGACGTTCTAAGGATACGCCGCCGACCAGGCTTGGACACTTGAAAGCATGATATAACAAGAGGCCCCAATATTAGATTAAACCAAACAAGAGAGATGAGTCTGTCTCCGATTTTGATGTGAAGAAAATGAATTAGGGATTACTCAACTCTTAAGTTAGCTCATGAAATAAGATTGTCCGAAGATCATATACGGAGAGACAATAATCTATCCCCTCAACCAATGAGGCATACTAATATACTTAAAATGCTCTTTAATGTTACTTCCGTAATCCTAATAATCTATCCCATTAACTAGGGGTGGTAATTTGAGCTCAAACTCATATAACCTGCCAAACTAGTCTATAGATTAATTGGTTGGGCTACAAATATTTTAGCTCATGGGTCAATTTTTGGTTGAGCCAAAGTTAATCAATTATTTTTGACATTTTTTCCTATCTATACCATATATGAAATCTTATTACTCAAAATGTGCATATTTCTATTATTACCCGCTACGTTTATATTTTTCTTACAAAATTTATACCATTCATTAAATACTCAATATAAAGAGCTGATTCCTTCCAAATTAGGCGCCTACAAATCTGTGACCAATATTTGAATAGCTTATTCCTTCCAAATTAGGCGCATAAAAATTTGGGACTAAATAATTTTTCATATTCACATTAATATTTGTTTCCTTATGTGATTTAGGAAGGTATAAATTCCTAAAATAAAAAAAAAACTTTAAAGGTAATCCAGTCACTAAAGTCTTAATTTGGTTATTATTCTTTATTTTACGGATGAATAAAATAATATGTTGTAAAGGACCAAATGGAAACTTTCATAATGGCCATTTAAATGCATTAACGTATATAGTACACAATTGTAGTGACGTGTTATCCTCAATAATTGTATAAAATAGTTCTTTTCCGTACAAATCCTTATCTATAAAATTTCTAAAAATAAACTACAAATCAATTTTAGTATTGTATAAAGTTGTATTATTTTTATGGGTATCTATATAGTTACTATATTTATACTACAATTAAACTATAATCTATGTTGAGAAAAAATATTGATTACAATTTTTTTTTGTATTTTTTGTGAAGAAGAAGGAACGGAGAAGATGAAGTCTGATTTTATGTTAATATCTACAAAATTCCTACATTTATCTACAAATAAACTATAAATTAGTTTAAGTATGTATAAAGCAGTATTATTTTTAATGGTATCTATAAAATTACTACATTTAAACTACAATTAAACTACGAGTTATGTTGAAAAAAATGTTGACTACAAAATTTTGTATGTATCTACAAAATTCCTACAAATAAACTACAAATCAATTTTAGTATTGTATAAAGCTGTATTGTTTTTAAGGGTATCTACAAAATTACTACATTTATACTACAATTAAACTACAATCTAAGTTGAAAAAAAATATTGACTACAAAATTTTCTCTTCACCTACAAAATTTCTTTCAAAAAACTACAAAATTTCTTTCAAGAAAACAAGAAATGCAGCTGTGGCCTATTCCAACTTGAAGAACTTTCATGTGTAAATTGTTTCCAAATTGTAGTTATAATGTAGGTTAAATGTAGTTAATTTATAATTTTTGTAAAATTTTGCAGACAATTTGCAGATTAGTTGTGGATGTCACATTTCTACAATTGGCTCTTCATCTACAAAATTTCTACAAAAAAGTACAAACAAAAGCTGCCAAAATAGCAATTCATATCATTAAAATCAAGAAATATGAGAAGACGTTTAGAAGTGATTTAGTATCACATCTTTTTTCATTAATTGGATCGACACTAACATATCGCCCATGTTGTTTTATGACAAATAAACCAACCTTTCTCTGTATTTTTTGAGAAGAAAAAAGAATGGATACGAGAAAGAAATGGGAGGGGAAAAACGACGCTGGTCAGATCTTGGGAATAAATTGTTTCTGTTTTTATATGAACGAACAAAATCAAAAGGGAAAGTTGAAAATCTTCAGATCTCTCTCTATGGATGAACTCAAAGTGAAAACCAGAAGGAGAAAAATCAAAAACCACCCTAGCTCCCAAGACAACAGTCGTTCCCACCTGAAAACAAAAATCAAACGAACCCTTTATTCTTCGAAAAACAAAGGCGTTTCAGTCAGATTTGACTTCCATTAAATTTCGTTTGAGGTCGTCGAGTCCAGGGGAGAGAGAAACGTATAAGGTATGGGGGTGGGAGGAGAGAGAGGCGGGTAAAAAAAAGGGAGAATATACGCTCCTAAATTAATGCCTAATATAAATGAAGCATTAATTATACCCATAATTTGAATTATGGTATATAAACGATAAATTGATATGCTTAAATATAATAAACACAAACCTTAAACATTGAGGGTAATATATGGTATAGGTAGGTAAAAACTCCATTATTTTTTACAGCCCATTCTGATCCATTTAACAGCCCAAATACAACCCATAAATCTCACTCAAAACAAAAAATCTCTACCCAACTAATATAGAAATTTACTTAATTATCCAAATTTATATATATATATATATATATATATATATATATATATATATATATATATATATATATATATATATATATATATATATATATATATATATATTATTTTGTTATAAATACACTTCTATTTAAGGTGAATGTCTTTAATTAGAGAGATTCTAGAGTTCTATTCTTGGTAGCTAAATCATCCTCCTCCCTATAAATAGAGGTGCCCTCTACCATTGTAACTCACTCCTAACATTCTCTAAGTATCAATAAGAAGAACTCTCTCTACTCTTCTCTCTATTTGCTCTTGTTCTTGAGTTATTGTTCTTGTCTTTTACATTATTTCATAACACGTTATCAGCACGAGACTCTACCGTCTCAAGAACCATTCTCGAAAAATCTAAGGTATTTCCCTCTTCCTAATTTAATTTTCGATTATGTCTGACATTACGAAAAGAAAGTTCGTTGCCCTTGAAATTTCGGGCAAGAACTATATGACATGGGTGTTGGATGCTGAAATCCACTTAGATGCTATGGGTCTCGGAGACACCATCAAAGATAGAGAAAAAGCATCCACCCAAGACTGTGCGAAGGCCTTGATTTTCTTGCGCCATCACCTTGATGAAGGTTTGAAGATTGAATATCTCACCGTTAAGGATCCACTCATCTTGTGGAACGGCTTAAAGGAGAGATATGACAACCTGAAGTTGGTCACTCTGCCACAAGCACGATATGATTGGGCTCATCTGAGGCTCCAGGACTTTAAGTCCGTTTCTGAATATAATTCTGCAATGTTCAGAATTACTTCTAAATTGAAGCTATGCGGGGATAATATCTCCGATTATGATATGCTTGAGAAAACGTTTACAACGTTTCATGCCTCCAATATGGTACTGCAACAACAGTACAGAGAGAAAGGCTTTACAAAGTACTCTGAACTGATTTCTCTTCTACTAGTGGCTGAGCGAAATAATGACCTGCTCATGAGAAATCATGAAAATCGACCCACCGGGTCTACACCACTGCCTGAAGCAGATAAGGTGCACTCTCATTATGCCAAACATGAAAAGGACCATGGTCATGGTCGCAAACGGGGTCATAGCCAGGGACGTAGACAAGGAAGAAATTCCAATGAAGTCCGTCAACCCCCAAGGAGAGATAACCGCCGAAAGCAGAAACGGGGTCATGAAGATCCTAAGGCAAATGGTTCAGAAACTATATGTTATCGTTGCGGTGGGAAAGGGCACTGGTCAAAGACTTGCCGTATACCAAGACACTTGGTTGACCTTTATCAAGCATCTCGAAAGAGAAAAGGCCCTGAAACAAATTTTGTCTATGACGACAATGAGGACATCACCCACCTGGATGTGGCAGACTTCTTTGAGCAACCCGAGGGGAAAATAGACCACCTAATCGGCGATGGGTCCGTGATGAAAGAAGATGGAGTTATTTGATTTTGTTCTGCTTATTTGTATTAGTTAGTGAATAAACTAATAGTCATTAGTATTAGCTCGTATTAGTTAGTTCATGATGCAATGTTAGCAGTAGTTCTTTAGAATATCTTCAATATGCTCAAATATCAATAAAATTTTTATTTTCCAGTAGGGGTAATCGACTAGCCTGAAAAACTAGTCGATTATCTACTATTTTCGCATTAAAACTGAAAAATAATTGATCAACAATCGATTGTCTTTGTCTAACAATCGATTGTCGTTGAGACAGTGTAATCTGGAATTTTTCAAAAATCATCCACAATCGATTGTCCTTGTCTAACAATCGATTGTCGTTAAGACAGTGTAATCTGGAATTTTTCAAAAATCATCCACAATCGATTGTCAATGCATAACAATCGATTGTCTTAAAACAGTGTGTTCTGGAATTTTTCAAAATAGCCAACAATCGATTGTCTATACTTAACAATCGATTGTCTTAAAACAGTGTGCTCTGGAATTTTTCAAAATAGCCAACAATCGATTGTCTATACTTAACAATCGATTGTCTTAAAACAGTGTGCTCTGGAATTTTTCAAAATAGCCAACAATCGATTGTCTATGCATAACAATCGATTGTCTTAAGACAGTATGATCTGAAGTTTTTCAAAATAGCAAATAATCGATTGTGTGTGTTTAACAATCGATTGTCAATATTCAACAATCGATTGTTTGTGTTTAACAATCGATTGTTTGAAGAAAACGTTTAAACTAAAATTTTCAAAACTGCAAAGTAATGGATAACATATCTGATTTTGTTAGTCAACTGTTAGCAGCAGATTTTGAAAATATTATGTGACACAAACGAATTGAACTTGTTTATTCTTATGTTCGTGTATCTCTTTTGTATGTCAAACTATGGGATAGCAAATATGGATATCTCACAAAGCGAACTTGGATCAACATCCAACTGTAAAAGTATTTGCCTAGTTGATTCATGTACTACACATACAATACTCAAAGAAAGGAAGTATTTCTCTCAACTAAATATGTGTAAGGCAAACGTTACTACAATATCTGGAAGTAGTAAATTGATTGAAGGCTTCGGAAGAGCAATTGTAACTCTGCCCAAAGGCACGACGTTAATCATAGAGAATGCAATGTTCTCCTCCAAGTCTAAGAGAAACTTGTTGAGTTTTAAAGATGCACGCCGGAATGGCTATCATATTGAGACAATGGATGAAGATAATCTTGAATATCTCGTCATCACAAAGAATGTCTCCGGCCAAAAGAGGGTTATTGAGAAATTCCCGTCTTTATCGTGTGGTCTGTATTGGACAAGAATTAGTGCAATTGAGGCACATTCAACAGTAAACCAAAGGGTTACTGATTCCAATACCTTTGTACTTTGGCATGATCGATTGGGACACCCAGGATCGGTCATGATGAGACGGATTATAGAAAGCTCATATGGGCATCCGTTAAAGAATTTCAAAATTCTTTCGAATAATGAATATCCTTGCACTTCGTGTTATCAAGGCAAGTTGATTATCAGGCCATCACCAACAAAGGTTGGGACTGAGTCACCCACGTTTCTGGAACGTATACAAGGGGACATTTGTGGACCTATTCACCCACCTAGTGGGTCGTTTAGGTATTTCATGGTCTTGATAGACGCATCCTGTAGATGGTCTCATGTGTGCCTGTTGTCATCACGCAACCTTGAGTTTGCGAAATTAATGGCACAAATAATTCGACTACGAGCACAATTCCCAGATAATCCAATCAAGTCCATTAGACTGGATAATGCTGCTGAGTTTACATCCCAAGCATTTAATGATTATTGCTTATCAATCGGGATAAAAGTTGAACATTCTGTAGCTCATGTTCACACTCAAAACGGTCTTGCAGAATCGTTAATTAAATGCCTGCAGTTGATTGCAAGGCCATTACTTATGAGAACGAGGCTGCCCACTTCGGTATGGGGTCACGCCATCTTACATGCAGCAATGCTAATTCGTCTCAGACCGACGAATTACCACAAGTATTCCCCGTTGCAATTGGTTTTGGGTCATGAACCCAATATATCCCATTTAAGAATTTTTGGATGCGCAGTATATGTGCCTATAGCACCGCCATCCCGCACCAAAATGGGTCCGCAAAGAAGGTTAGGAATATATGTTGGGTTTGAATCGCCCTCCATCATTCGCTACCTCGAAACATTGACAGGCGACTTGTTTACTGCACGATTTGCAGACTGTCGATTTGATGAGACACTTTTCCCAAAATTAGGGGGAGAAGTTGGTGAAACCAAACGGGAAATTTTGTGGAAAAATGCTTCATTATCTCATCTTGATCCAAATACCTCTATTTGTGAAAGAGAGGTACAAAAGATTATCCATTTGCAAAGAATAGCAAATCAAATGCCTGACGCATTTACGGACTTGAAAAGGATAACGAAATCCCACATTCCCGCGGAAAATGTTCCAATCCGTATTGATGTCCCTGTTGGACAATCATCTAGTGTCATATCCAATGAGTCGAATGCACACCTGAAGCGTGGCAGACCATTAGGTTCCAAAGATCGAAATCCTAGAAAGAGGAAAAAGAACGATCAAAATGACACCACGAAAGAATCTCATGATTTAACAAATTCTGAGATTCATGAAGAATCCATTGAGCCCGAGACTCTGGAAAATACGGAACTATCCCTAAATCCAATTAATATTGAGGCAAATATTAATCGAGTGGATATTGTGGTGGATAATGCCTTTGCTTATAATGTAGCATCTAGCATTATGCAAGAATGTGAGGATCTCGAACCTCAATCTGTTGAAGAATGTCGAAAAAGACAGGATTGGCCAAAGTGGCAAGAAGCAATTCAATCAGAATTGAATTCGCTGGCAAAACGTGATGTTTTTGGCCCTATAGTTGAAACACCTAATGGTGTTAAGCCTGTCGGCTATAAATGGGTCTTTGTACGCAAAAGAAATGAGAAAAATGAGGTACAAAGATATAAGGCACGCCTTGTCGCACAAGGTTTTTCTCAAAGGCCTGGTGTCGATTATGAAGAGACATATTCGCCTGTAATGGATGCGATAACCTTTCGTTATCTCATAAGTTTTGCTGTCCATGAAAAGCTTGACATGCACTTAATGGATGTGGTTACTGCCTATCTTTATGGCTCACTTGATAATGAGATATACATGAAAATTCCCGATGGACTCAAGGTGCAAACGCGCACAACTCAAAATCTCGGGAAATGTTCTCAATTAAATTGCAAAGATCCTTGTATGGTCTAAAGCAATCTGGACGAATGTGGTATAATCGTCTTAGTGAGTACTTGTTAAAAGAAGGCTATATAAATGACGCCATTTGCCCGTGTGTTTTTATAAAGAAAACAACATCGGAATTTGTTGTACTTGCCGTATATGTTGATGACATAAACCTTATTGGAACCCCTATAGAACTCCAAAAGGCAATTGATTATCTAAAAGATGAATTCGAGATGAAAGATCTCGGAAAGACTAAACTATGTCTTGGTTTGCAAATTGAATATTTGGCAAACGGAATTTTTGTTCATCAATCTACCTATACAGAAAAGGTACTGAAACGGTTTTACATGGATGAAGCACATCCTTTAAGTACACCGATGGTTGTTCGATCACTTGATGTGAACAAAGATCCATTCCGACCACAAGAAAGGAATGAAGAGCTACTTGGTCCTGAAGTACCATATCTTAGCGCAATTGGCGCACTAATGTATCTTGCAAATACTACAAGACCTGACATATCCTTTTCAATTAATGTCTTAGCAAGATTTAGCTCGGCTCCTACGAGGAGACATTGGAATGGGATCAAACACATATTGCGGTACCTAAAGGGAACTACCGATATGGGCTTATTTTATGGCAAGAATTGCAGCCCAGATCTTGTTGGTTATGCTGATGCTGGATATTTGTCCGACCCACACAAGGCTCGATCTCAAACAGGTTATGTGTTTACCTGTGGAGAAACCGCCATATCTTGGCGATCGACTAAGCAATCAATTGTGGCTACTTCATCTAATCATGCCGAGATAATTGCTATTCATGAAGCAAGTCGGGAGTGTGTGTGGTTAAGGTCGATAATACATCATATCCAAGACAAATGTGGTTTGAAGTGTGATAAACTACCCACAACTTTGTATGAAGACAATGCAGCATATATAACTCAATTGAAGGGAGGGTTCATAAAAGGAGATAGAACGAAGCATATTTCACCAAAGTTATCCTTCACACATGATCTTCAAAAGAATGGTGATATCAATGTTCAACAGATTCGTTCAAGCGACAATATGGCTGATTTGTTCACAAAATCTCTACCAAAGTCAACCTTCAAGAAGCTAGTTCACAAGATCGGGATGCGAAGACTTAAGGACATAAATTGATGTTCTTATCAGGGGGAGTTTAATGCGCGTTGCACTCTTTTTCCCTTACAAGGTTTTGTCCCACCGGGTTTTCCTTGCAAGGTTTTTAACGAGGCAACCAATAGGCGCATATTCAAACATGTGTACTCTTTTTCCTTACTTTAATTTTTCCCATTGGGTTTTGTTTTAAGGTTTTAACGAGGCACATCATTGAATAGACATTCAAGGGGGAGTGTTATAAATACACTTCTATTTAAGGTGAATGTCTTTAATTAGAGAGATTCTAGAGTTCTATTCTTGGTAGCTAAATCATCCTCCTCCCTATAAATAGAGGTGCCCTCTACCATTGTAACTCACTCCTAACATTCTCTAAGTATAATTAAGAAGAACTCTCTCTACTCTTCTCTCTATTTGCTCTTGTTCTTGAGTTATTGTTCTTGTCTTTTACATTATTTCATAACATATTTTTAATTTTCTATTATTTTATTTTTCTACACCACCAACCCACCCTATCCCTACACCCTCCCCCTCCCCCCCCCCCCCCCAAAAAAAAATTTTTTTTGCTCTTTCTTTTATTTTTTTTTTTCTATTTTTTTGTAGTTTTGTGCCAACCAACCCCCCCCCCCCCCCCCCCCCCCCCCACAAAAAAAAATTTCCTTTTTTCTTTGTATTTTTAATTTTTTATTTTACTGCATTATCCACCCCCCACCCCCGGCGTAAACCCCCTAAAAAAATACTTTCTTTTTTTGCATTTTTAATTTTTTTTTTGCACCCCCCACCCCACGTGCAAAATCCCTCAATTTTTTGACTTATTTTTATAATTTTAATTTTCTGTTTTCTGTTTTATATTTTTTTTTATTTTTCTGCACCATCCACCTACTCCCAACCCCTCCCGCCACTCCCACCAATAAAATATTTATCAATTTACATATTTTAAGGTAAATTTTTTTTTTATGCATGATGAGCATGGTTCTAAAATATGGGTCAAGTTGGGTAGGTTGAGTTATGACCAATTATTTCCGCCATGTTAACCCAAATACACTTTGCATTAGGCTATGACCCATTTATTGACCTAACCCATTTTAACCAGCCTAAATTCAGCTCAACCCGCCCATTTGTATCCCTACCCTCAACCAATGTGAAACATACTAATATATTTAAAATGCTCTTCAATTTATACCCCCATAATCCTAAACTGAATGCCATTTTTGTAGTGAATATTGAGGATAAAGCTATCTATATTTATCTATCTATATATATTATAATTGAGGGCCATAGCCCGGGTGACGTGGCAAGCCTCAGTACCCAGAACTTGCCTTAATCTTTTTCCTTAATTTTTGGAGCTTTTCTCATAAAATTTTTTCCAAAATCCCTCAATAATAAACTAATAAAATACCGATCGGTTAAACTTATTTTCTCCCTAACGGTTTGTCTTCCTTCATTGACAGTCGTATCCCATCTTCACCAAACCGTTTCTTTTTCCTCTTCCATGGAAAAAAATAACGGTAATTTTGGATGCTGCTATCTCTTCTCTCTCTTCCATGGAAAAAAATAACGGTAATTTTGGATGCTGCTATGTCTTCTCTCTCTTCCATGGAAAAAAAGTTGTTTCTATATGTTCCATTCTTCGAAGTTCCCATAATTATTTTTAGCACAATTTCAAACTTTATGAAACCCACAAATGTAACCTGTACTTGAATTCCACAAATTGACGGAATTTGTATCACTAAAACACTAACATAAACTAAATACTACAACAAATTTAAGAATTTGGTAAGGTTTCTAAGCAATAGCAGCTATCCTAGATTAATTGCTCATTGTTTCTACTCTATTACCTTTTAGTTAATATTAGTCAATTTTCTTTTGTGTTCTCTTTAATTTTGAACGTTATCCTTTTCACTCTCTGTTTATCATTTGCTCTGCTATAGACAAGATTATCTCAACTCAATTGGAATAACATATCTCTCATACATATGATGTGAATGCAAAACAAACTATTATGGTGTGAAGAGGATGATTGAACATTTATTCCACTCTTCCATTTTTCTAAGTCTCTAAGGCTGTGAATGTTTCTTCCTCCACGAAAAGTTATTGATGATGGGTACAGCCCCCTTAAATTAAGGAAGAAATTTTTCTTCTTTGTCTTCTTTGTCAAAAATGGTTGCATGTCGCTCATGTTTTTCCTACCTTTCTTTTTCTCTGTCAACTTTGATGTGCTGCAGTCTGTCAACTTTGGCATGCTGCAGAGATAAAATGTCAAGAAAGGTAGAATGTATTCTGCCTATAAAATGAGAGCTTCGGCTCTCATTTTTTACAACCAACAAAAGAGAGAAAAAAATAGTAAGGTTTCATAGACAGGGTATAAGAAAATAGTCTGTGAGGAAAATAGAGAGTGAGCGATATTGTAGTGAGGTGGAATATCAAAATAGGGTTATTTCTTTTGAGTGTTGTAGTGGTCTTTGGAGTATTTTACTCGGATCTACAAAGTGTAAAATTCCTTACTATAGTGATATCAGTTGCTCCTCTCAGGGCCGTGATTTTTTCCTTTATTCAGAAGGGTTTTCCACGTAAAAATCTTGGTGTCATTGTTACTCTTTTATTCTTGTTAATTACCGTATCTCGGTGCTACATTATTATTCCGATTTTATTATCGTGAATATTATTTTGATAGGGGGTTTATTCCCAACAACTGGTATCAGAGCACAGGTTCTGCTCGTTCACTAAAAAACTATTCACTATCGATAGTACTATACTCGGTGAAAACAAAAATGTCCGGAGTAAAGTACGAGGTAGCAAAATTCAACGGAGATAACAGTTTCTCAACATGGCAAAGAAGGATGAGAGATTTGCTCATCCAACAAAGATTACACAAGGTACTAAATGCTGATGCAAAAAAGCCTGATACCATGAAAGTTGAGGATTTGGCTGACTTGGATAAAAGAGTTGCTAGTGCAATCAGGTTGCACTTATCGGATGATGTGGTAAATAACATCATTGATGAAGACACTGCACGTGGAATTTGGACAAGGTTGGAAAGCCTATACATGTCCAAAACGCTGACAAATAAATTGTACCTGAAGAAGCAGTTATACGCCCTGCACATGGGTGAAAGTATGAATTTTTTGTCACATTTAAATGTGTTTAACGGACTAATCACACAGCTTGCCAACCTTAGAGTGAAAATCGGGAGGAAGATAAAGCCATCTTGCTATTGAACTCGTTGCCATATTCGTACGATAATTTGGCAACAACCATCCTGCACGGTAAGACTAATATTGAGTTGAAAGATGTCAAATCGCCTCTTTTACTCAATGAGAAGATGAGAAAGAAGCTTGAAAATCAAGGACAATCTCTTATCACAGAAGGTAGAGGCAGGAGTTATCAAAGTAGTTCGAGCAACTATGGTAGATCCGGAGCTCGTGGAAAGTCAAAGAATCGATCCAAATCAAAAGCCAGAAATTGCTACAACTGTGATCAACCAGGTTACTTCAAAAGAGATTGCCCAAATCCAAGGAAGGGCAAAGGTGAAACTAATAGCCAGAAGAATGACGACAACACAGCCGCCATGGTGCAAAACAATGATAATGTTGTCCTCTTTATAAATGAGGAAGAGGAATGCATGCACCTGTCAGGTCCAGAGTCGGAATGGGTGGTTGACACATCGGCATCTTACCATGCCACACCGATAAGAGATCTTTTTTTGCAGATATGTAGCAGGTGATTTCGGCACAGTGATAATGGTAACACGAGTTACTCAAAGATTGCGGGGATTTGTGACATTTGTGTCAAGATAAATGTCGGATGCACATTGGTTCTAAAGGATGTGCGGCATGTACCTGATTTGCGGATGAACTTGATCTCGGGAATTGCTTTGGACCGAGATGGATACGAGAACTATTTTGCAAATCAAAAGTGGAGACTCACCAAGGGATCATTGGTGATTTCAAAGGGAGTTGCTCGTAACACGTTGTACAGGACAAATGCAGAAATATGCCAAGGTGAATTGAATGTGGCACAAGATGATATTTCTGCAGATTTCTGGCATAAAAGAATGAGTCATATGAACGAGAAGGGATTGCAGATTCTTGCCAAGAAATCACGTATTTCTTATGCAAATGGTACACCAATAAAACCCTCTTACTACTGTTTATTTGGTAAGCAGCATAGAGTCTCATTTCAGACATCGTCTGAAAGAAAATTGAATGTACTTGATTTAGTATATTCTGATGTTTGTGGCCCAATGGAAATTGAATCAATGGGCGGTAACAAATATTTTGTTACTTTTATTAATGATGCTTCACGAAAATTATGGGTTTATATTTTGAAAACCAAAGATCAGGTGTTTCAAATTTTCCAGAAGTTTCATGCTCTAGTAGAAAGGGAGACATGTCAAAAGCTAAAGTGTCTCCAAAATGACAATGGAGGTGAGTACACTTCAAGGGAATTTGAAGAGTACTGTTCAAGTCATGGGCTCAGACATGAAAAGACAATTCCTGGAACCCCACAGCACAATGGTGTAGCCGAGAGGATGAACTGCACTATTGTGGAGAAGGTGAGAAGCATGCTCAGAATGGCTAAACTAACTAAGTCATTCTACCTGATCAATAAGAGTCCATCAGTTCCATTGGCGTTTGACATCCTAGAGAGAGTTTGGATCAATAAGGAAGTGTCCTACTCGCATCTGAAGGTGTTTGGTTTCAGAGCTTTTACACATGTACCAAAAGAGCAGAGAACAAAGCTGGATGATAAATCTGTTCCCTGCATATTTATCAGATATGGAGATGAAGAGTTCGGGTACAGATTATGGGATCCTTTAAAGAAGAAGGTCATCAGAAGTAGAGATGTAGTCTTCCGAGAAAGTGAAGTTGGAATTGCTGCCAATATGTCAGAAAAGGCGAAGAATGGTATAATTCCTAACCTTGTTATTATTCCTTTCTACTTCTAACAATCCCACAAGTGCAGAAAGTACGACTGACGAGGTTACCGAGCAGGGGGAGCAACCTGGTGAAGTTATTGAGCAGGGGGAGCAACTTGATGAAGGTGTCGAGGAAGTGGAGCACCCCACTCAGGAAGAAGAACAACCTCAACCTCTGAGGAGATCGGAAAGGCGAAGGGTAGAGTCATGCAGGTACCCTTCCATAGAGTATGTCCTCATTAGGGATGAGGGGGAGCCATAATGTCTTAAGGAGGTGCTGTCCTATCCATAAAAGAACCAGTGGACGAAACTCATACAAGAAGAGATGGAATCTCTACAGAAAAATGGTACATACAAGCTGGTTGAACTTCCAAAGGGTAAAAGACCACTCAAATGCAAATGAGTCTTTAAACTCAAGAAAGATGGAAATGGCAAGCTGGTCAGATATAAAGCTCGATTGGTGGTTAAAGGCTTCGAACAGAAGAAATGTATTGATTTTGATGAAATTTTCTCACCTGTTGTCAAAATGACTTCTATTCGAACAATTTTGAGCTTAGCAGCTAGCTTAGATCTTGAAGTGGAGCAGTTGGATGTGAAAATTGCATTTCTTCATGGAGATTTGAAAGAAGAGATTTATATGGAGCAGCCAGAAGGATTTAAAGTAGCTGGAAAGAAACACATGGTGTGCAAATTGAATAAGAGTCTTTATGGATTAAAGCAGGCACCAACGGAATGGTACATAAAGTTTGACTCATTCAGGAAAAGTCAAACATACATAAAGACCTATTCTGATCCATGTGTATACTTCAAAAGATTTTCTTAGAATAATTTTATTATATTGTTGTTGTATGTGGATGACATGTTAATTGTAGGAAAATACAAGGGGTTGATAGCAATGTTAAAGGGAGATCTGTCCAAGTCATTTGATATGAAGGACTTGGGCCCAGCACGACAAACTATAGGGATGAAGATAGTTTGAGAGAGAACAAGTAGAAAGTTGTGGCTATCTCAAGAGAAGTACATTGAACGTGTACTAGAAGGCTTCAACATGAAGAATGCTAAGCCAGTCACCACACCTCTTGCTATTCATCTAAAATTGAGCAAAAAGATGTGTCCTACAACAGAGGAGGAGAAAGGGAATATGGCTAGAGTTTCTTATTCTTCAGCAGTCGGAAGCTTGATGTATGCAATGGTACGTACTAGACATGATATTGCTCACGCAGTTGGTGTTATCAGTAGGTTTCTTGAAAATCCTGGAAAGTGTTGGAAACATGTTCTCAATGCAATATACTAAAACGTGTGTTCTTTTGTATAGGTTTTGATGAATGACAAACGAAGCGAAAATTGATATATGACGAAGTTCAAGAAACAAGCGCACAATTGATATACAACGAGATTCAAGCTCAAGACAAAGTTTTATAGTTTAATTGAGTCATTCTTAATTGTGATCTTGATCCTACAACTTGACTCGTAACATGGCTTCTCTCATAAAACTATTTTCCAAAATCATGCATATTTAATTTAATGTCAAATGATTTTAAATCATGCATATTTATAGTAGTCAAAATAATTTTTAGGCATGTCTTAAAAATCTGGACTAAGATAATCGATTATGTACTTATGATAATCGATTGTTCTAAGCCAAGACTGTATGACAATCGATTGTGAACTAATGACAATCGATTGTGTTAAGGCAGTGAACATCAGGTTTTTTCAAACCTGCATGACAATCGATTGTGAACCTTATGACAATCGATTGTGATGAGGCAGTGTCCATCAAAGTTTTTCAAAACTCAGAATAATCGATTGTGAAGCTAATGACAATCGACTGTGAAGAGACAGTGTCCTTCAGATTTTTCAAAGTCACAAAATAATCGATTGTGAACTTATGACAATCGATTGTGTTGAGGCAGTGACTTCCAGACTTTTTCAAAACTATTAAATAATCGATTGTGAGTATATAACAATCGATTGTCAAGAGGCACTGTCTAAAATGATTTTCAAAAACTGATAAGTAATCGATTGTTGACTTTGTGCAATCGATTGTGAAGCTGACCGTTGTCGTAAAGTTTTCAAATACCGTCAGGTAATCGATTATTGATTCTGTATAATCGATTGTTTTGATTAAAATCCGGAAAAGATTTTTTGAACGTTATTGAGTAATCGATTATTGATTTTGTATAATCGATTGTTTTGATTAAAATCCGGAAAAGATTTTTTGAACGTTGCTGAGTAATCGATTGTTGATTCTGGACAATCGATTGTTTGTGGTAAAATCTGGAAAGGATTTTTTGAACGTTGCCAGTAATCGATTATGGATTGTAAGTAATCGATTATCAAGCGTAAAATCTGGGATTAAATTTTGATCTGACTGGCAGACAATCGATTGTTGGGGTTTGACAATCGATTGTCAGTGAGTAAAATCAGCAACTCTTTATTGGCAATTAGGCAACGGTAATGCCAAGTTTCTCAACTATAAATACAGCTTCATTTCAGTGTTTTAAACACAACAACATACTACAACTGATCATTACATTGCTATAAGCTTGCATACTTTTGTTTATCATTTTATATTCAATTTCATAAAGCTTTTGAGAGCCATATTCTTGTCCAAAGTTGTTGTGATCTAGAGCTTACTTCTTTTACTCATATCTACTCATCAAGGAGTATTTTGTTTGAGTGTTTAGTGTTTTATACACTTGTAAGAGAATTGTAATTCTCTTGTTGCAAGGAACTTGTGTTTCCTTGGTTGAAGTCTTGGAGTGTTGTATCTCCGAGCAAAGGTGTTAAGGCTTGTGTCCTTAAGTTGTAAAGGTTTGTTGAGCACCCGTAAGCTTAACAAGTTAGTGGAAAATCTCGAGAGCGTCTCTCGGGGACTGGACTAGCCACGTGTTGTGGTGAACCAGAATATATCGGTGCGTTCTTTCCTTTTTGTTTATTTAACGCACTTATTTATTTCCTGCAAATTTTAATTTCCGCAAGATTACGCTAAATTTTATTATAACGCTATTCACCCCCCCTCTAGCGTTAAGCGCTTTATCTAACAATTGGTATCAGAGCCCAACTCTCTGAAAACTTAACAGTTTGAGAGAACCATCCATGGCTTCTACTCGTGATTCTTTTGCAGGAATTGATGAAGGACAGTGCTCCACACGACCACCTCTATTCAACGGTACAAATTACATGTACTGGAAGGAGAGGATGAAGATCTTCGTTCAGTCCAACAGCTTTCACCTTTGGAAGGTGATAATGAAGGGAAACCAAATTCCAACAAAGAAGGTGGAAAACGAATGGATTCCCAAGTCCGAGGATGAGTATGACGCGGATGACATCCAAAAGGTTCAAAATAATGCTAAAGCAATTAATTTATTATATTGTGCTGTTAATGCTGACGATTACAGGAAAATATCGTGTTGCACAACGGCAAAGGAGATATGGGACAAGCTAGAAGTTACGTACGAAGGGACGGACCAGGTAAGGGAAGCAAAAATTGATTTCCTAACCCATTCTTATGAATTATTTCACATGAAGGAAGGTGAAAAGGTGGACGAAATGTTTGAGCGATTTTCAATAATCGTAAATGACCTACATGCTCTCAAGAAAACATTCACGGATAGAGAGCTCGTTCGAAAAATTCTTAGAAGTCTCACACCGGCATGGAGATCAAAGGCCGATGCAATTCAAGAATCCATTGGCGTTTCAAACGTCACCATCGACGCACTAAGAGGTAACCTTAAGACCTATGAATCTACTATTCTTAACCCTTTTGTTGATGATCAAAGGAGGCAAAGAATAGCTCTAAAGGCGAGCACAAGCCAACCGCAAATTGATGAGGAAGGAGACAACGAGTTTGGACTCGTTATCAAAAGATTTCAAAAGTTCATGCGCAAGGAGTATGAACGCAAGGGCAAAAAGCAAGGCGAACAAATCAAGTGCTATGAATGTGGTGAATCCGGGCACATCAAATCAAATTGCCCAAACATCAAAAAGGAGAAGAAACCTTTTAAAAAGCAACGTGCATACATTTCTTGGGGAGGCGACTCCGGAGATGAGTCAAGCGAAGGAGAAGAAGACGAAGCAGCAAATCTTTGCCTTATGGCACAAGAAGACAACAATGATGAGGTATGTCAAATTTCGTCTAAAAACTCCTTTACTCTTGAAGAAATGCGAACTGCTTTTGATGAATTATATGCTGAGTTTATTAAGGCTTCAAAAACTGTTAAGGGCATAAAAGAAAATGCTTCATTAAAAGAAAAGGATTTTCAAAAACAGCTTTCTTTGAAAGAATAGGATTTAGAAAAACTGGTTTTAGAAAATGAGAAGCTGAAAGAGGAAAACAAGTTTTTTGGAAAAAGAAGTTCCGGCAAGCCCGAAAGCTCTACTAGAAATTGCACTTCTTGTTTGCATCTTAAGAATGAAGTAAGTAGGCTTAAAGGCACATTAGATAAGTTTAATTCTTCGCACAAAAACTTGAATGATGTTCTTGTTAACTTGAAATCAACCAAGCATGGAATAGGCTTTAAGAATGAAGAAAAGGTTGAAACTAAACCCCAACAACCTAAAGCTCAACCTAGGATTAACAATAGAAATGCTTATCCTAGAAACAACAACTCTAGAGCCAATATGCATGCTAGACAAAATGCTGAACATTTTAGAAGACCTAGGAATGACTTACCACCTAGAAATAGTCACCCTAGAAATGATGCATATTTTAGGACAAATTTTGGACCCCTTAGAAGACCTAGCAATGGCCCTCAACCGAGAAACAATCACTCTAGAAATGCTGCCCATCCTAGAGCTCATAGTAGGAGAAATAGCTCTCATGAAATGCGAAATAGTCATAGTGTTCAAAATAGAGTAAGAAATTTTCATCCGTCTAGTTACTATGAACCTAGAAGGATGCATAACCCAAATGTGACTTGTCATATTGTAGACGTATTGGTCATATTGCTCCTGCATGCTTTACACGTCATAGACATATTACTCAATCGCATCATTATAATATGCCTAACCCCCAAGGACCCAAGATGGCATGGGTACCTAAAGAACATTAATTTGTTTTGTAGGTGTGCTTGAAGGGATCAAGTGTATTATGGTACCTTGATAGTGGATGCTCCAAGCATATGACGGGAGATGAATCCAAATTCCTTCAATTAGAGCACAAAGAAGGAGGAAGTGTTATCTTTGGTGATAACAATAAAGGAAAGATCATCGGCATCGGCTCGGTCGGTAAGGATGAAAAATCCTCTATTAAGCATATATTACTTGTTAAAGGATTAAAGCATAATCTCTTGAGCAAGCCAATTGTGTGACAAGGGAATCTTGCTCTATTTGATTCGGATGAATGCCTAGTATTTAGACGTAGTGATTTCAAAATCATACTTCGTGGTTTTAGAGTTGATAATATTTATATGGTTGATCTTGCTAATTCCTCACCCGAATATGTTGATTGTATGAGTAAAAAGGATGATACTTGGCTATGGCATCGTAGAGTAGCACATATCAATATGCATCTTTTGAACAAATTGATTTCTCAAAACTTAGTTGTTGGTCTTCCCAATTTAAAATTTGAAAATGACTCTATTTGTGACTCATGTCAAAAGGGGAAGCAAACAAAAGCATCTTTCAAATCTAAAAACATTGTTTCAACTTCTAGACCATTGCAATTGCTTCATATGGATTTATTTGGTCCCTCTCGCATTGAAAGTCTAGGAAGAAATAAATATGCTTTTGTGATTGTTGATGATTACTCGAGATTTACTTGGACTTTATTTCTTGCCAATAAAAGTGATGCTTTTCAAAATTTTAAATATTTTCTTAAGCGTGTTCAAAATGAGAAAGAAACAACCGTCACTTCAATTAGAAGTGATCATGGGGGAGAGTTTGATCACAATCT
Source organism: Nicotiana benthamiana (assembly GCA_034376525.1). Taxonomy (NCBI): domain Eukaryota; kingdom Viridiplantae; phylum Streptophyta; class Magnoliopsida; order Solanales; family Solanaceae; genus Nicotiana; species Nicotiana benthamiana. Next base: position 16,615,106 of record CM067331.1, on the reverse strand, counting down.
CTTTGCGGACTTTTGTGACGAACTCGGAATCGAGCATACCTTTTCCGCTCCACGTACACCACAACAAAATGGGGTGGTGGAAAGGAAAAATAGGTGTCTCGAAGAGATGGCTAGAACCATGCTCGACGAAGCTAAGATACCCAAACATTTTTGGGCGGACGCCGTGAGTACCGCTTGCTATGTTCTAAATAGAGTAGTAATTCAGCCGATACTCATGAAAACCCCCTATGAACTTTATAAGGGTAGAAAACCAAATATTTCCCATTTTAGAGTTTTTGGTTGCAAATGTTTTGTTCATAACAATGGCAAAGACCAATTGGGCAAATTTAATGCTAAGTCGGATGAAGGTATTTTCATTGGATATTCCTCACGTAGTAAAGCATATAGGGTCTTTAATAAAAGAACCCAAATTCTGGAGGAATCCCCTCATGTAGTATTTTCTGAAAATAATGCTCGCTTGGCGAGAAAGGATTCCGGTTTTGATCTTGCAGGTATCCTAGATAGCTTGAAAGACAAAATACAAGAGGAACCACCCAAGGAAAATAAAGATGAAACTGAGGAACAACCAACGGAAGAAGCGCCACAATTGGAAAAAGAAATGAATATGCCTAACGAGTGGAGGACAATCAAAGATCACCCTCTCGAACAGGTAATTGGCAACGTTGGAGACAAGGTACAACTCTCTCAAAAATACCTTAAAACATACTGCTTTTGTTTCTCAAATTGAACCCAAAACCATCTCAGAAGCAATTGGGGATGAATTTTGGACCTTGGCAATGCAAGAGGAGCTTAACCAATTCGGACGCAATGACGTTTGGGATTTGGTGCCAAGACCCGAAGGTCATACCATAATTGGTACGAAATGGGTTTTTCGCAATAAACTAGATGAAAATGGTATAATCACTAGAAACAAAGCTAGGCTTGTAGCAAAAGGCTATAATCAAGAAGAAGGTATCGACTATGAGGAAACATATGCTCCCGTAGCTAGATTAGAAGCTATTCGCTTATTGCTTGCATTTGCCTCTTCTATGAATTTCAACTTATATCAAATGGATGTGAAAAGTGCTTTTCTAAACGGTTTTATTCAAGAAGAAGCTTATGTTGAACAACCCCCCGGTTTTGAAAACTTTAAATCTCCCGATCATGTTTTCAAACTCAAAAAGGCTCTTTATGGTTTAAAACAAGCTCCCCGAGCTTGGTATAAAGATTAAGTAAGTTTCTTTTGGAAAATGATTTCATTAGGGGAAAAGTTGACACAACTCTCTTTGTTAAGCATAAAAACAATGATATTTTGTTAGTTCAAATATATGTAGATGATATTATATTTGGTGCTACTAACAATGTTTTATGCAAGGAATTTTCCGATTTAATGACAAGCGAACTTGAGATGTCTATGATGGATGAGTTAACATTCTTTTTGGGATTACAAGTAAAGCAAATGAAAGAAGGTACATTCATTTGTCAAGCCAAATATTGCAAAGAATTGCTGAAACGATTTGAGATGAACAATGCAAAAGAAATGGCAACTCCCATGAGCACATCCGATCATCTAGACAAAGATGAGAAAGGTAAGGAAGTCGACACCAAAAAGTATCGAGGTATGATTGGCTCTCTTCTTTATCTTACTGCTAGTCGTCCGGACATCATGTTTAGCGTGTGCTTATGCGCTCGTTATCAATCGTGTCCGAAGGAGTCTCACCTTACTGCGGTAAAACGGATTTTAAGGTATCTTGTTGGTACTACAAATGTGGGTCTATGGTACCCCAAAGGCTCTTCATGCCAACTTGTTGGCTACTCCGATTCCGATTTTGCTGGATGCAAATTGGACCGCAAGAGCACTAGTGGCACTTGCCATTTGCTCGGTAGCTCTCTCGTTTCTTGGTTTAGCAAGAAACAAGTAAGTGTTGCGTTGTCCACAACCGAGGCTGAATATGTAGCCGCGGGGAGTTGTTGCGCTCAAATCCTATGGATGAAACAACAACTCTTGGACTATGGCCTAAGTCTTGATCATATCCCCCTTAGATGTGATAATACTAGTGCCATATGCTTGACGAAGAACCCCGTTCTTCATTCGCGAACAAAACACATTGAAATTAGACATTATTTTATTAGAGATCACGTTCTCAAAGGCGACGTCGAAATTGAATTTGTTGAAACCAAAAACCAATTGGCAGACATCTTTACAAAGCCTTTAGAGAAAGAGTCTTTCTTCCGAATTCGCAGTGAACTCGGGATCCTTGACTCCACGTTGATCTAAGTCATGCATTGCATTTTTTTTATTATTGCATGATTTCTAACTTGCGCGTCGGAGACGTCTAACGATTTTTTCAGGTATTGCCCCAAAGGAAAGGGGAATTATAAAGCTTGACGTGCAACAATCGGTTTCCGTCATCTAAAAATCGATTATTTCGTATCAATAATCGATTATGTTGCTATTATTCGGGTTGATGTTGATGTAATTTCTTTCCAATAAATAAACAAGTTTTATTTACATCTTTGGCATCTTCTTCTTTTATTTTTGCTAATGGCAAAAGGGGGAAGATAACGGGTATGCACTCTCAATAGCTATAAGCTTAAATTGAGGGGGAATTCATATATTGAGGGGGAACAAATTGCATACTTGTTGCATGAATATACTTGTCTTGAATATCGTCAATATAAATTGCTTGTCTTGCATATCCCGCTTAATGTTTGCCATTATCAAAAAGGGAAAAATTGTTGGAAACACGTACTCAATGCAATATACTAAAACGTGTGTTCTTTTTTATAGGTTTTGATGAATGACAAACGAAGCGAAAATTGATATATGACGAAGTTCAAGAAACAAGCGCACAATTGATATACAACGAGATTCAAGCTCAAGACAAAGTTTTATAGTTTAATTGAGTCATTCTTAATTGTGATCTTGATCCTACAACTTGACTCGTAACATGGCTTCTCTCATAAAACTATTTTCCAAAATCATGCATATTTAATTTAATGTCAAATGATTTTAAATCATGCATATTTACAGTAGTCAAAATAATTTTTAGGCATGTCTTAAAAATCTGGACTAAGATAATCGATTATGTACTTATGATAATCGATTATGTAAAATCCTTCAAAGGTATAGTTTTTTTTTAAACTTGGTTGTTGTTATTTCTCCTATTTTCTATGTTTTTCTGATGTTAATCTTCTTTTTACTGAAGGTGATTTAAGGTAACTATTAACCTTTATACTTTAGTGTTTGCATGTATATTTTCTCGGATGTAGTGAGTCTTTATTATGTGGATTTATTTAGTGCAATTTGTTTAGTATAGGGCTTATATGTGGGGCTGCATTTTTAACTAATTTTTGGGAAATGGGGGTCTTTGTTTCTATGCAAAGACGATTGTATATGGTTCCCAAGTGGGACATTTTTCTGTTGTTCCTTTATTAAAGGCTGTAGATTTTTATTGTTTATTTAGAATTTGTGGTCCACCAAATGTACTGTTGGTTAATAATATCGAAACTCATGTGCCTGCCCTTTATTTCTTGTCCCTTCTTTATACTATATAATAGATTTGTGGGCCAGCAGTCCCTTTGTTTAATGTTGATAAAGTCTGCACTTTATTGCTTTGTACCGTATAATGTTGTCCCTTCTTTATACTATATAATAGATTTGTGTTTCAGCAGTAGATTTGTTTAATGTTTGAGATTAAAGTCTGCACTTTACTGCTTTGTATTGTATAATGTTTGATATTAAAGTCTGCCCTTTTTTGATATTTATTTTGTAGGTTAAGACGGTGAATGTGGACTTGTTATTCAAATTATGGAGGTGACTGAAAAATAATTCCAAAAGTGTTATATAAAAGAAAGCTGGTGCACACTTGGAAACGGTATGATTCTGACCTTATGTTTTTCATAGATCTAGTAAATGAATATAGCTCATCTACTATAGGGTATATTGGTGTCCAACAGTTGATAGTTTTTGGTCCTTATGATAGATTTTATGAAATATTAGGGGATGATAATATTAGGACTTTGCAAAACATGGTTTCTGACCATTTCAATGTAATTAATGTATTTGATGTAGAGGATAGTGAAATGGGGGTTCCTGCTCATAATATTGTCGACCATAATGAATCACAAAAAATAGATTGTGAGGTAGAAATGGGTTCCTGTTCCAGTTCCTGTTCAATTATTGACTGGTTTCCTTATTATTTTTAGTTGCTGAATTTTCTGCATCTTATTTGACAGGGCTTAATTGAGGCAGTTCAGGCAGTAGTTCCTGATGCACACCACAAATACTGTGTAGGCACATAGAGGCTAACTGGTGTAGAAGATGAGGTTCTGGGGATTTGAAGAAAAAGTACTTGTGGTGGTGCGCATGGAGTAGCTATGAAGAAGACTTCAAGGATCAATTGAAAAATTTGGAGAAGTTGATGAAAAGGCTGCTGAAGACTTGTTGAGGTATCCTCCACAATCATGGTGTAGAGCATACTTTGACACAGTATGCAAGAACCAACAAGTGGACAATAACCTAGCAGAATCCTTCAACTCATGGATACTAGTCACGCCAGTCAAGCAAGCAACAATTCTGGACCTCAATTTACCTTTATGCCAACACCGTCACTGTCTAGGAACCAATCATTCAGTAATGCAGAACCTGATTTTGACTATCCAGTAGCAGCAGACAATCCAGATCCACCAATAATGTCAAGGCGTGTGTCAGAGGCAAAGACTAGACTCCAAAGAAGGGAGCAACTAGGCATAATAAATGGAACAAGAACTATAAACTTTGTTGGTGATGCTAGTGGTGTGAGTTTGCCAACAGAACCTCCTTACTCACCCAAAAATCTTACCTGGAGAGGAAAGGCTGCCATAACAGGTAACCAGTTAGAGAGGCAACGACTGGCCAAGATGAAGTCAAGGAAAGGAAATGGAAATGCACAGAAGTAGTCAAGTTCTGAACATGTGAATTGTTTTTGGTGTCTTGGAATGATGTAATTACTGCATGTGACAGTACTATTAACTTAACTATTAGGTCCTTTAACTTAAACTTTTTAGGGTGGATGTCATTTTATTACTTGGGTGTTTGGGGTAATAAAGTGACATCTCTTTTGGGTCCTTTCAAGAGAATTATATTGAACTCTGTTGTCTATGAATGAAGTTATGTAACTGTTATGTTTATGTTGTTGTCTATGAATGAAGTTAGCTGATGTGTTAGCTAAATTTTGTTATGTTTATGTTGTTGTCTATGAATGAAGTTAGCTGAAGCTGTTGTCTATGAATGAACCAAGTGTTAGCTGACTGTCCAATTTATGGGTTTTTAATAAAGTGTTAGCTGACTGCCCAATTGTAACCAAGTGTTAGCTGAAAAATAACCAGTTTTTCATTGAAGAACCAACGAAAATAACAATTTACACACATACTACTCCCAACTAGAGCTAACATTGCAATGAATACATCTCCTAAGCCAATCAGTTCTTCATTGAAGCAGCAACAAAACCTTGAAATAGTCCTAATATTATTAATAGAATGATCCACATCTTTGATACTTTCTCTTCACATATTGCAACTTTAATTACTTGAGAATTGTTTTTAGCTTCCATGGCAGCTACTTCATTCTTCAATTTCTCTATATCCAGCATAACAACATCCATTGTCGTCCCCAATTCTCTATTTGCATTCATAGGATTAACCGGGAAAACTTCATCTTCCCATAAGAAAGATCGACATGAATAATTCTGTCAATAACAATAAAATTACATTTTAAACTAAAACACTTATACTTCATACAACTGAGAAATAGGAAAAAACCAAACTTATAAGATGAGACCAACAAACCTTAGGCTTAGGGCATTTATAAAATTTCCTTCCAGGATTAGAAATAGTTTTTGAAGTTAAGTGGCTGGCTATCATACCACACTGACACTAATTTGATGAGACACGGGAGTAGATGAGTTTCCTTGAGATATTTCACAATCGAGGAAAGAAGGAGAGAAGATGAACAAAAAAGAGCCCTAAAAATTAGAGGCTAACAAGTGGTATTGGGAAGAAGAAATCTGACTATAACGGGTTATTTTTGATGGGTTATGGGTCGTATCCGTCCATGTAGGATTCCAGATGGCATTTTAATTGCCTTGTTGGACGGGGGTTAAGCAGAAGGGTATTTTTTTACTTTAGTAACGGTAGGCCTTTAAATGGCCTGATAGTATAACGGGGGAGCGGAATGTACTATTTATTAAAATAGAGGGGTATATTAGAGCCTTTTCCCTTTAATCATTGACCAAGCGATGTCAAGAGGAAAATTATACACCCTCTGTTTCAATTTATGTGAACCTATTTTCTTTTTAGTCCGTGCCAAAAAGAATGACATCTTTCCCTATTTGGAAACAATTTACCTTTATGCAATGATTTATAACCACACAAAATATATATGATTTATTTTGCACCACAAGTTCAAAAATCTTCTCTCTTTTCTTAAACTCCGTGCCCAATCAAATGGGTTCATATAAATTGAAACGGAGGGAGTATTGTTCTTCTACATTACATTTATTAACACACTTAATTGATTAGCAAGGGTTGATTTTGCTTAGCAAAAGTAATGATATTAACTATGTGATCATATCCTAATTTCGTTCCATAATCGCACGAAACGCGGCATATTTACTAGTTTACTCTATATAGGAGGGCATTCAAAGGAACTGGAGTATTTAACACCAAACAAAATGGAATTTCACACGGTTGAGAACAATTTTAAAAAGATTAGAAAAAATTCAGTAAGAGATAATTGAATTTGACTATCGGTTAAACTATTAAGTGGAACATACTATAATTTACCAACTCCACAACAAATATTTTGGTGGATCAATAAATCATCCATCAAAGGTGAAAATTCAAGCTCATAATAAACAAAATACCACAACAAAATTCGATCTAGAATTGTAAGCTATTTAACCAAAAATACGACAAAAAAAGAAGAAGAATAAAGACTAGCAAGAGAAATTAATACGAGCAAAACGTGAAAAAGTAGAGGCAAAAATCTAAAGAATCCGACTTAGTAGCTTGAGATTCTCAAGCTTGATCATTTTGATTAGAGTCTTCAGGAGATTTCAAGTACCATCGACTGAGGCGTTGTTTGGCCTTTGATACCTGCAACAAAATTTGTAAAACATTACATTATAGAATTAGTCTGATGTTTGCAAGTTATTATATGCAGAAAAGTTGCAAAATTTTTGATTAATCTTAGATACTTAATATACCTCTCCATCCCAATCTGTTTTCCATGTCATGTAGCATAATGCAGCTGATTGAGTAACTACTCCACATATCATTCCAATCCATATACCCTAATAACAAAAAGAACAAATCAATTTTTTTCCAGATTAATCGTACGAATAATCGGTATCCATTTGTCACTATTCAGGTCCATTTTATTCCAATACTAAATAATCTTGTCTATTAAAGCAAATTAGGAGTTGTTAAAGGCGCTCTATGAAGGGAACCTTGGCGCAACTGGTAAAGTTGCTGCCATGTGACCAGAAGGTCGTCATGGGTCTGAGCCGTGAAAATAGTTTCTTCCAGAAATACAATAGAATCTTCTGGTCCAGTCCTTTTCCGAACCCCCCGTATAGCGGGAGCTTAGTGCACCGAGCTGATCTTTTTTTAAAGGCGCTCTAAATATCACACTTAACCTTAGACAGTTTCAAATTAAAAAATGTCACGTTAACCGAATCTAGAGATCCTTGATTTTAAGTGAAAATTACCTTCACTTGAAGATGAGCCACATATCCAAGTAAAGCTCCAACAGGTACTCCAATCAAATAGAAGCAACACAAATTTATGATTGCAACTCTGCTTTGTAAACCTGCTCCTACTGCCACACCTGTTTACAAAATTTTCAAGTGTCAAGAAATACTATGAAACAATAGTACATGCTTTTAGACATTTTGAACATTTTTGGTAACTTTGTCAATTTTCTCTTTCTTTTTTTTTCGACTTCAAGCTATTTTAGAGGATAATAAACTTACCTGATAGTACAGGATAAATGCTGTTGAGCAAAATTGAAAATGCGAGTAAAGTAGAAAGGTCTGCGACGCTGTCAGCAACTGCCTTCTCATCACTGAATAAGTAACCAAGTTTGCTGCCAAAGATCAAGCACATAATCCAGAAGAACAATCCAATTATAAGTGAAGTGCCCACTAAGACTTTAACGGAGAATTTTGTAGCCTTAGCGTCCCCTTTCCCGAGCTCATTTGCAACCCGGACACTGTATATGGAAACAGTAAAAGGAAACAAAAGTCAAGATGGAAGGTGGATAGATGGAAAGAGATATCGAAGATTCATAGGGAAATAGCCGCGTTACCAAGCAGCTCCAAGAAATCCAAGGCTTATCATAAACTCCCATCCGTTGATATTGAGGCTGCAAAATTAAATTATTGTAATCGATCAATATGTTCTTTGTGCAGCAAACAAAATGAAAGCGGCCATCGAAAAAAGGAAAAGAGAAAGAAACAGAAACTCACCAGATAGAGAAGGCAGATATCGCAACTTCAGCATTCTTCATATATCCTGCCAGCAGGACTAGAACAGCATTGTACCAAAGCTCTAAGCTGTGAAAACAACCAAAAACAAGAACCGGTTAATCCCTGTGGTAGAAGCTAATTTCAGATTTTAAAATGTGTTTACTGAAGTTTAAATTTTGTCGAAGGTGTAACTTATCAACAAATTGATACAGCTAGCAAACTCCGTATTACTGGTGCAGCACTGCTCATGCACATTAAGAATGTCTAATGATAAAATCGCAAAGAAAACGTTAAAGGAAAAGGATTTACCAAACCATGATACCGGAGGATATTGAAAGCTTCACGACAGGTAGTATATCTTTCAATGCTGCTGAAGAGAATCCTTTCCATGTGTTAGGGCACCAACCTCCTAAGATGTACACAAACTCTCCGACCACTACAAACCACGACGATATGCTCAACGCGATCATGGCACCAGGGACTCCATAGTTTAGCTTGATAACCAGTAGCCAAGACAACGGAATGTGGATTACAAATTGTGCTATAGATAGCCAGGCAATAATCATGTTCTTCTGTTGCGCTAGAAGGAACATCTGGATCGTCAAGCTAAATACGAAGTTGTAGACAAAGGGAATGAACCAGTAGGAAACGTATCCAGAGGCTTCCGCAATTGATCCATCCTCACCGAGTAGCTTAAAGATTGCAGTAGCAAAGATAAAAAATGGAAGCAAGACGGTCAATGTAATGAAATCAACAATCCATGATCTTTGCAGGTAGATTCCCATCATATGATACTGTCCTGCTCCATATGCTTGCCCACAAAGCGTTTCTGTTGCGCTTGACATTCCAATCTACCACAATAAATGCAAAATTAAAGCAAGTGGGAAAACTAACTATATCAACTAGACCATGACACATCTTAAGGTCTCATAAGTCAATACTCTAACCGTCAGGTGGCTTTCGATTAGTCCTTATATATGTTACATGACCTACATTACACATACACTCTCTTACTCTGTCTGCATTATTATTATTATTATTTTGTGATAAGGTAACTAATTTTATACTAACAGGAAAATCTCCCGTATACAAGCGGTATACCAAAAGGAAGAGAATCTAGATTCTGCAACATAATATGAGTCTCTATGAACGACACTTCTCTGACTCTGCATTATGTTGTTATGTTTGCATTTATACAATGCAGTTCATAATTTTCTATCAAACAACGGGAACAAGCATATATATGATGTACATGGTACATTTTCTGGACAAAAAGAACATTGTAATAAAAGATAACAGGAGCAAACTTACCAGTATACCATTGACAAATCGGACTGTAAGAGTTTGTACGAGTGCATAAGCAGCAAGATCTAACTCACTAATGTGTCCAATAAATGATTGTGTGACAACTATACTTCCAAATGAAGCTACTCTTGATAGTACTCCTGGTAATGCAACTCTCCATATCTTCTTAGACTCGTCGTAGATTTTCCCTTTTAATTCATCGACCTTTTCTACTTGTGAATCAAGTAGCCTCGCTTCCACACCATTATCCATGGCTCTGAAGTTAAAATTCAAAAAATAAGCTCAGATTATTGATAAAGTAAATAGAACTAGCTAGCATGGCCCCTTTTCACTATATCCTTCAAATTATGCAAGAGTTAATCCTTTGAGAATAAAATACCTAAAACTTTGAAACTATTTAAAGAGTATTAGCAACAAAAAAAAAACAGCCCAGTGCACTAAGCTCTCCGCTATACCACAAGGGTCTATTGCACGAAGTTTTAACCTGCATTTTTGCAAGAGGCTATTTTCACGACTTGAACCCATGATCTACTGGCCACATATTGCTGCCATGTTAGCAACAACAATTGCTAAAATTGAAATATAGTATCTGACAAAGATAATGACAGAAACCATGATCAAACAAAAAAAAATAGCTAACTGTAAAAGATAACTAGGTCAGACGAAAAAGAGGAACAGTTGATTTTTGTCGTATGGCACTCCATACCAACAATATTTCTATTAATATAACTTGTTATAAAGTGAAGTTAAATAAATTACCTTTCAAATGTATGAGTGAAAGGGGTTCTCCTTTCTGGAGTATACTTTTCGAAATTGGCAGACTCCAATTAATATAAAAGAGCAAGGTTGTAGAAGTAATGTTATCTACATTTTCTTTTAGTTTTTTTTACCTCATTAAGAAAATGTATCACATTTTATATGATATTTTTTTTTCTAAAAAAGGGCAGCCTGATGTACTGAGCTTCAGCTATGCGCGAGGAAGGGCCGAACCCTAGAGATCTATTATACACAACTTTAACCTGCATTTATGCAAGAGATTATTTCTACGGCTCGAGCCCGTGACCTCCTGGTCACATGACAACAACGTAGACATTTGTTTTTAATATATTTCACAAAATTATGATATCTTATGAATATTTTTAAAAATATTTAGAAAGAGAGCCTTGGAGTGATTAATAAAGTTGTTGCCGTGAAACCACGAGGTCATATGTTCGAGCCGTGGAAATAGCACCTTGCAAAATGAAGGGTAAGACTGCGTACAATAGATTCTTTGGGCCGGTCATTTCCTGAATCCCGTGCATGCTTAGTACACCGGACTACTTTAATTTTAATTTTTAGCTTATCCTTAATGTCGTACTCGTATAGTAATAAAAATATGATAAATATTTCAAATCACAAGTTTTTCTGATAATTATTAGTACGCGTAATTTTTCTTAATTTATTTATTAAATTACATGCTAAATGAAATTTCGTGATATAAAATAAAACTGAAAGATTATTAAATTTGTCGGAGGACATAAAGTTGGAGAACAGCTGTAAGAAAGCGATTATTTTATGAACATGTTGAGTCAGACTGCTCCCATTAATAAAAGATAGTTTTACGAGTGGAGAAAGTATTTTTTTGGTGTAGAGGATGCCACGTGAGTCATAGACAGATGTCACGTGATGCCAAGGACTGTAGATAGATCGCAAACTGACATAAAAGATCCAATTGGGTGCTATGCATAATGAAACATATAATTGCATAACTAGACTATTTATAAAGTAAATTAGATACATTTTGTGATAATTGTTACTAATAACTTTTTTTTATATAAATGATATTATAATATATACCAATAGTACTAAAACATGTATATAGTGTCAGTAAGGGATATTAGTTTTAGGAAGGATAGGAGTAATTTATTTTGCGTTTCGATAATTAATTTCGAGATTATTTCAACTATAATGGTAGTATATTTATACATCTCATTTGAAAATAATTCTATCATTATTTAATCTCCCCATCATACTATAACCTCAGTATAGCTTATTCTTAGACCAACTGCGGGCATTAATATTCTGTACGCAGGTGCTTTAACTACCTTACGCCAAGGTAGTAAGGTCAAATCTTTTTTGTTACATACGTATATAAATAATAAACAAACTGAAATATTGATTATTAGTATAAAATTAACACTACGATTATCAGTTATTTAAATATTTTACACGGCTTACAAAAAAATTGATTGCTGACTTAACTGTACGCACATTTAATGCATACCGTAATGACCACCCCCAACACGGCGGCTTTGTCGGCCCTGCCATCTTTATCAAAAAATAGCAGTAGTAAGGTTTGTTTCAGCCGGCGACAAAATTTATTTATATTCCGTAATTAAAAAAATATAAAATTATATATATATATATATATATATATGTCATTATTTTAAGAATAGTTACGCAGTGTCATTTTCCCGTAATAGTACCTCTTGTATTTTCATTTGTTATTTCAAGAAAAACATGCAAGCAATTTATTTAGCTCAAAGTTTTTATTACTTTATAAACATAAAATAATAAAAAATAAATGGAGGGCCAATCATAGCAGATCGTAATAAATCTTAAGACTAAAGGAATAAAATATAAGAGACAACGGTTATAGTTTAAAGGGGGGACGAAGATCTTTTATTAATGATATTAGTGCGGTTTGACTCTCCATGGAAAGGTTCAGAGCCTTACAATGATATATTATCTTTTCTTTTAGAGGAGATGCGAAGAAGAAAACAGTCCCCTTCTAGGGTTCTTTCTCTTAGTATTTATAGCTAGGAAATCTGCCAGCTAGCGCCTAGGGATTGGGACCTTCTAGAGGAGACGCTCTCGTACAGACGACCACGCCATGGCTTTAATTGTTAAATTGGATGACTGCTTGAGAATTTTGCGAGTAAATGGTTTTAATTAAATGTGTTAATTTCGTTTATTATTATGAGGTTAAGTTTTGACATGTACACAATTACTTTTGCGTATTTTTAAATATTGGACGAATCATGTCTTTCAATCGAGGGACTCAAGAGAGACAACTTCAGACGTACAATCACCGTGTGGACAACAGTTCCAAATAGTTAAACAAATGTACATCCAATTAAATACTTCCTTAATTCTAATTTATGTGACGAAGTTTAATTCCGCACAAAAATTAATAATTTTATTTTATATTTTTATATGACTACAATCATTTTGTTTAGAATGGTTTAACGTTAATTTCTTCACTCCTCCATTCAAAATAAGTAATTTTTTGCATATTTTCACACAAAATAAAAAATTTAGTTTTTAGCATTCATTAACAATGAAATTGACCATATTAACATTTACTATCTCATATAAAGGCTCCTAACATATATTAGGACACTATTTACTTCAAGGATAATACAGGAAAAAATATTTAATTTATTTTTGAAATATAAAAAGATTATTTATTCTGAACTACAAGAAAAATACTAAAAATTTAATTATTTTAGATCGGAGTGTGTACTAAAATATAAAATATGACACATAGTTTGAGAAGGAGTAAGGAATAGGAGTAACTAAAACATGGTGACCTAGAAATAACTTCTCCATCTTCAACTAGTTTTATTGTTTTCTATTTTCTTTCTAAGCTTAAAATTTTTTATGAACTCAAGTTCCAAGATTAGATCCTTCCTGTCTACTACCACAAAGAATTTCTTTTTCAAAGAAACCCAGAATATTGAAAGTCACTAACCTAAAATGAAACCAAATTAGCAAGAAACAAAACAAAGAAAATGCTCTATGCAGTCATAAAAAGAAAAGAAGAGAAAATTAAATCAGCCATTCGAAACCAATATTTTTGATGAGTTTTCCATTGAAAAAACTCCTACTCATTTTTAACTTCATAATCAAATAAAATGAATCCCTTTCATAACGGATCCAATATATAACAAATATCTTAAACCCCAAGTTTATTTACCTAAACTTCAAAATCAAACAAATTACATACAAAATTTTACCATTTAGACATTCTTTAAGAATAAACTTTTCTCTCATGGTTTGCCAAAAAAATAGATCAAATAAGAAGAACAAAACAAAAAGTGGGGAACTAAACTATATAAGGGGAAAAAGAAACAGAAAAGAAGAAGCTGCAGATTTTTGCTTTATTGAAGAAAAAAAAAGGCACTTACATTTGACTGATCAGTAGATACTGTGCTTTTGCTTAAAGTGCTTCCACTTTTAATGGAGTATCTTGAAGTCTCTGACTTTTGCCGGAATCCTGTCACCGCCGTATTGGAGGCAAATAGCGGAGGAGCTAGGGCGAGAGTAGGAGGAGGAGAACGGCGGATCCACCAGACTCCGAGCAAGTAGCTCTGGAGATGCTACTTTCACCAACGAAACTGTACCATAATATATTTTTATAGTGCTTCTACACGAGTCGAGGAAGACAGCTCCTTTCTTCCTTTATTTTAATTTATTTAAAAATAGTCAAATGTTTTTCTTATTTTATTTAAAAACTTTTCAAATCTTTTCCATATTAGAAGCAAAAACCTTACTCTCAGTCGTATAATATTATTTTGATTCACTCTTTTATAAAATAAAAAAAAAAGTTTCTACGTCGCTCTACTTTTTTTAGTGTGATCTAACAAGAATGATTACTGTTTTTTTCTCCAAGAATGATTATCTTTATATAGTTTAAATTTTCGTACCTTTAAAAGTACAATCCATCTCTTAAAATTTATGTAAACTTATTTTATTTTTTATCCGTTCCAAAAAAACAATGAATCATTTCTAAATTTGGTAACAATTTAGCTTAATCTTACAACTCTATCCTTAGTGAAAAACTTTTATAACCACACAAATATTCTGGGGTCCATTTGGACTTGTTTAGGACCACAAATTCCAAAAGTCTTCATTTTTTTTTTCTTAAACTCCGTGCTCAATCAAACAAGTTCACATAAATTGAAACGGAAGGAGTATATTTAAAATAAAAATTCTACTATGTCATAAGTTTTTATTTATTTTTAAAATTTCGTGGTCAATAAAGCACGATTACAAAAATAAGTCAGAGGGAGAAATAACTTGTGATAGTGAAAAGAAAAAATAAATGTCACATCAAAATCTAAATGGTAATTGTTTATTGAATTTGAATTCTCAGGAATTATACAAACTATGTTGGATAATACTATAAGCAACTAATATTTTAGGATATACTTTTTTCGGTATTCAATATTCACTTGCCATACAAAATTCGAATTTGTATTGTAAAGTCCCACAAGTATAATGCTCTTCCTAGTAAAAGCGATTCTATACGTAATACTAAAACCGATATGAATACTTATCATTCCACCGTGACTTTCTTTTTGATTATTTTTGGATGTTTCAAGACTAAATTAAATGTGTGTATACAATTAGAGATGGAAGGAGTATTGTAGCATGTTTGGCCAAGTTTCTCATAGGCCAAAAGTAGTTTTAGGATAACTTAATACATAGTGACTTCATGGGTGATTGGTTTTACGTTTGTTGAATAATTTTTTAGTATATTTAAATCATCTTACAAGAATTAAAGTAATTTTTAATTTTATTTTCATATTTTACTTAAATGAAATGAATGGATTTAATTATTATCGTTACTAGTTAATTTCTAAAATAATTTATTTACTTATAATATTAATTATTAAGTAAATTTATTTATATTTTTATTCGTAATTTAATACTTTAAATTTGATCAAACACAAATTATTACTATTTAAAAGTGCTTTTGAGATTGAATAGTCAAATCCAAACTGCTTCTTTTTAAAAGTATTTTTTTTTTAATTTTAAAAAAGATACTTTTCAAAATAATTTTTCCAACTTAGCCAAACAAGTTACTTACGAGTTACGACACATAAAGTATATATGTTTAGCACGACAAAAGATTGTCAAAAAAGCAACCAAAAAAAAAAAAGAAGTTAGGAAGGAGAATGATATATATACCAACTTAATTGAGAAGAAAATTCAATATCCATGTGTTCCTCATAGTCATACGGAATTAACTCCTTTTTTCTTTTTCTAATTTATGGGAAATGAAACTCGTTTACTATTTATACTCTCACCCACATATAATCTGAAACTGTAGACGTGTACAAGACTTTGACCAGTTGGTGCGTGAAAGTCTCACCTACCGCATGCAAACCTTTTGGTTTGACTAAAACAAAACAAAAATAATAGTGTCAGCAACTTGATTTAGATAGTGATAAACCGAACCGTACCGATCATTTTCCGTATGTGGAAGTTAGAAAACTATAACATGCATTTTTGCAAAATATTTTAGCAATATTTGTTTTAAATATTCGTACGGTTTAAAATATGATAAGTCAAAAAATCATAAAAGATTGCTAGGATTCAAAAAATCATAAGAGATTGCTAGTATAGAGATCCATTTTACTATTCTATAACTGCGTATAATAGATAAAGCAAAAATAAGTGATATATAAATCACATGAGTAGAAAGACTAAGTATGCAATAAGAGAAATTTAAATAATACGAGGAAAAAATATTTAATATCTTGTGGCTTGCTATACAAGATGCTCGAACTAATTTAATTTCAATCGAAATAGCGAAATAAATTTGAAAGTTGAGATTGTGGGTGTTAATTATGTATTCACTTGTAGCCGTTTCCATAATCCCAAGGTCCATTTTATATATAACTTTAATTGATGCGGTTCGGAATTTTTTGGTTTCTTTTTATAAAACAAAAAATATACTCTAATAATTAGTACTGTCACGATCCAAATCCCTACATGTCGTGATGACACCTATTGCATTACTAGACAAGTAGAAACCCACCGTCGCACCCCCTTTTTGCCTCTTTGCATCGAAAAATCGGGCTTATGATATTTTGGGTATATGATAAGTCATTCGTTTCGTGAACTGGGTTTTGCATATGAAGAGTCGTCACCTAATGACTTAAGGTGCATTAGGACACCTATAGGGTTCATTTCTAATTTTGTTTGAAAACGAGAGATAGGGTAAGGGCTTGAAATTATCCTAAGAGGAAGGTGTTAGGCACCCCTCAGGATCCACTAGTGTGGTTCCCGGCCAGATAGCTTTTTTTTGTGAATTTGTGCAATTTAGCAAATAGACAAGTGTATGCTCAAATAGTAGGGGATTTAAGTTTAAACACATAAGAGTTTGAAAGAACTATTATTAAAAGGTGAATTTTGAAAAGAAGTTACAATTCTACAAATATTTGAAAACATAAAAAAATAGGGGGTGGGGGAGTTCCTAGGTATATTTATAATATGGATCACATCAATGCAATATTCGGTATGACACTCCTAAGAAGAGGAGATACATGTGGTATTAGTGCACCGATCATCATATGCATATCTACCATTCCTATCCCGTCGAGGTATTAAAGCGCAGATTGGTCTCGGCCGCTATTGCATGCTATTACCCGTCCCATTCTTATCAGTCCCGGAGGAACTTTGGACTACTATTCCTAAATGGGAGGGATATTATGCTAAATTTTAGGTTTCAAAAGGTGAAAAATCTAAAGCGACATACAAAAACACATATGACTGCACATTAGGGGAAACATATAAATAAATAAGGGGCTCATGTATACCTCCTCAAGAAAAGCACATAAATAGCACGATTAAACACAATCAGGGTCTGAATTTTAAAATACTAAGACAAGGGGAGTTTTAATCGTTGAGGCAGACCAGTTTATTACATAACTCATGTAAGAAATCCGAATCAGACCTGCCTACTGGTTGTAGCAATTACTGATTAACAAATGCCGGTTAAGTTTTTTTATTGGTCGTTATCACCTAAGGCTTGTCTAACTGTTTGGGTGAAATCCTATAACATGATATATATTACTGATTCAGAATGTGGCAAAGCAATAATCATTTTAAAAGGAGTGATTGGAGATCTTATAGACATGCTTTCTAAGCCGCGTAAAGTAAAGGAGTAAGGTTGTTTAAAGCTAGTTCAAAACAGTACATGTTAGGTTGATCTTAAACTAGATTGGGTTCAGATCCGGTAGACATGATATCTATTATTGCTGATTTTGATTCCTATAAACATGATATCTAGTTGAACGAGAGATAAAGCAGGCAGGATTTACTTGAGACTCCTATAGGCATAATTTCTATGAAAAAGGTATTGATTTTAAACTATTGGAATGTAAAAGAAGAAGTTACAAATAATGAATTACATTAGAAAAGTGTAAAAGAAGAATTTACAACTAGAGAAAGCCTGATTCTTGACGTCCTCTTTGAGTTATTGAATAAACCATCTCAAATGCCATTTATTTCAAAGCTTTTCTCAGACCTGGGTGAGTCAAAGTTCCCTAAGGGTATCAAGGGACCCCGGGCAGTGTTTACACCCAAGTTTGCATAACCAGATAGAGATGGGTGCAGTGTGGAAGAGGCCAACCCTTATGTGTCCATGTTCAGAGGGAGCTCATGGGTCCCAAGGCAACGCTCACACAAAAGGGGCAGAACCTAGTCTAAGAATATAATGGAAATGCAGAAACATGAATTTAAAACTGAGTTGAGAATAGTAAGTGGTAAAGGTAGTTTGAAAAGTAATAGTGAAGCTAACACTACATAGAATCATCACTTTTATACAAGGGGTCGGGGGTTTGGGAATTCATTACGGGGTGCATATGACCCTAGGATGTGGTCAGGTTGTGGACATGCACAATAATAGATGGTGCTGGCGTGCTCATAAACTAGCTAGATTATACAACACATAGAGGGTATATGAAGCATATGACTCCACGGAGGGTCAGGTTTGAGTCATGCACAACAATTTCTAATGCTCATATGCCCTCAAACCAACCAAAGAATATGAACACATAGGGGATATGGGGGTTTGGGATTCATAAGTCATAATAAGTTACTGACAGAGTTCACACATAATGAAAAACATTAATCCAGAAGAGAAAGGGGTAGATTACAACATGCTTATTAATGTAACTTGATTAAACACAATCAGGAAATAGGCAAGAGTGAACAAAATTGCAAAAAAACATGTTGTTGTTGATGCTGGAAAGTTAATTACAACAAATTAGTAAAGAAGCAAATGCAGAGAGAAAAGTAAGCAAATTTCCCACAACCTAGCCTTGGCTTTCAGCCGGCTAGGTAAGGCAGCAACACAAGTAGTAACAGAGAAAAGAAAGAGAGTTTTAAGTAAAGTGTATATTCTGAACTCACATGTTTCGTATGTTTGAAAGAAGAGAAGGTGCAGGGTATTTATAGCTTTTTGAAAACAAGCGAAGGAGAGGTAATAAGCAAAGCCTTAGCACAAATATAGAAACAATATTCAGTCAGAATAAATTGCCCAAGTGATTCCCTTTTATTAAGGAATCACTTTTTAATGGGTAGTAGCAGATTCAAATAAGAAACAAAATCAGCTTAGAGACAGACTAATTATTTCCATAAAAGAAGTAGTAAAAATATTAAGTAAGAAGTCGAGCCTAAGTACAAATATATACTTATTTTGGAAATACATTCATCAAGGTAAATATTATAGTGAAGGAAAAAGAATCAATCAATTTTGAACGGGCGAGTGAAATCAGAGTTTATAAAAGGGAAACTTTAGAAATCAGTCACAAGACCAAGATCAATCAAAGAATAGGCTTAAGCATATAAATAAAGCGAACAGGGTCATCAGACATGTGAGGCCAAACATATTAACAGAAAAGATAATCACAAGCATGCAGTAGTGGCATAAATAAACTAGGGTTCAGTAATAAAGAAAACATTCGAAGCATAGTAATCAAGTAGGTCACGTCGTATTGAATCAATAGAGTATCAAAAACATATAAAGGTTTCATAGTAGCAGGGAAGGAACCCCTTTGAGAGGTTAGGGTGTTCGACAAAGTTGAGTTAGAAAGATAGTAAAAATCAGATAAGTCACATAGAGAGAGTCTGAAACAAGAACATTCAATCGAGTCGAGTGTTCAGACAATAGTTTCAAACCTAAATGACCTAGGATTTTCAACAACAAACGAATTTAAAAGATGGTGAACAGATGAGTCAAGCAAGAACTTAAATAAATATGTACACTTTTAACAAACAACTTCAAAACTCGACTGAGAACATGCTAACCCAGATAGAAAAACAACATGAGCAAAACATAGCAAGATTAGAAACACGTTAAAATTAGAGAAGAGTTTTTTGAAATAACTTAAAAGAAAAACCCTAATCGGAAAAGATAAAGAGTCGTTTTGAAAGTAAAGTTAAAGAACCTTCGAGAAAAATGCTTAAAAGTTCATGGTAAGCACAAATCTAAGGTAGATCTAAAAGAAATCGAAGATCTTAGAGATTAGAGTTTCAGAAAACCCAAAAGAAACAAGAAAGATCTCGAAAGTTAACGATTTAACCATAAAAGGTCAAGGACCCGCCTCGAAAGGCCATGAATGGCTGGAAAAGGTCGTGGATGGTCGGAGAAAGGCCATGAGCACCAGTCGAGCAAGGATTGGACGAAACTCCTTGGAAGTCTGGTCATGAAACCATAGAACCAAGCACATAGAAGACATGGAAGGATGGTACATGTCTCAAATAACTCTAGAAAGCCATGGATTAGGTAGGTGTTAGGGTGGATTAGGAAGTAGGTTGATGGCGAGGGTTTGTAGGAGTTTCCGAGAGAGTTGAGAGAGAAGAGGGATTTAGAGGCAGAAGTTGGTAAGAAATAAGGTAGGTTAAAGGGGTTGTTTGGGTTAAAAAATGAAAGGGGTAATGAAAGCCGTTGATCTAAACGACCAACGGCTGTAATTAAAGGGGTTAGGTTGGGAGTTCGAGTTGGGTCATTTAAATGGGTAAGGGTTAAGATTTAAAAGGAATTGGGCCAGGGGAAATTGGGTTCAAATTGGGGTCAATTTTAGGCTATAATTGAAATAAAATCTGGCTATATTCTAAATATTCATTTCCCCTATTTATTTTAGAAAAATATAAAATTAATTTCTGAAAATAAATTAGAAGTACTAAAATAATTTATGACATATAATTATCAATTTAAAAATACCAGACTAAATTTTTATGAATATATATGCAATTAAATCCTAAAAGAGGCTATATTGCAATTATACAATTCAGTCTTTAAAAATATTCAATTATTTTTTAAAAATATACAAAAATAACATCAGCTATATTTTAGCATAAATGTAAAAAAACAGTAAATGAATCACCAAAATAATTATTGGGTTTTTATGTATAAAATAAGAAAATAAATTGATTTAAAAACCTTTAAAAATTAAGAAAAAAAATAAAATATTTGTACATATATGCGTATATATGATATTTTAACGGTATTTTACATATTAAAATATATACAGGAAAAAATGAGGTATCAACAACTGCCTCTCTTTACTCGTGAATGATGAAAGAGTTGTTGGGTAAATATATGATAACCAATTTTGACCGAACGAAACGGTTTGAAGAAGGTAGGACGCACTCTGGCTTCTGAGCTACCTACATATTCCTAGTCTTACAGGAATCAGGACATATGTAGTTCCGGATCCGTCGGCTGAGTATGCCGATGGAGACTCTTTAGGAATGGACGCAATATCCAAGACGGGGTGAGTGGACGGCTTGTGGGAATGGTTAAGGTTTGGTATGGTTGCATGAACTGGAGTGGGCTTGCTTCTACCGGGATGGAAGTTGCTCGCCGGTGTACCTGCAATTAGAAACAATACAAGCGTATACTGTGCATGAATTTAAACATGATGCGAATTTCTGTCAGACCATGAATGTTGTCCTTGGATGGTTAGAATGACGTCCTTAGACCATGATGTCTTAGGCCATGAAGCGTATAATAAAGGACTCGTAGGCCATGAAATGATTCTCTCGGGCTATAAGAATGGTATCTCCGAACCATGATGCCTTTAAATGATGATATGCGAAAGATTAAAGGGGGTCCTCAGGCCATGAGATGGTGTTCTCGGGCTATGCAAATGGTGCCTCCGAATAATGACACCTTTGGATAATTTGGCGATCTTTTAGCCCATGGGATACAGTATGTGGCGATCTTTCAGCCATGCAGATGCAATATGTGGCGATCTTTCAGCCATGCGGATGCAGTATGTGGCGATCTTTCAGCCATGCAGATGTAGATGGAGGCAGAGCTTAACCTCAAAAGGCATAATTGTAGCCTTATGCAATGAAATAATACAGATGGAGACACCGTTTAGTCTCGGAAGGCAGTATGGTAGCCTTATGCAATGCAGAAATACAAATAGAGACAACGTTTAGTCTCAAAAGGTAGAATGGTAGCCTTATGCAATGCAGAAATATATATGGAGATAATGTTGAGTCTCGAAAGGCGGAATGGTAGCTTTATGCAATGCATAAATGCAGATGGAGACAACGTTTAGTCTCGGATGGCAGAATGGTAGCCTTATGCAATGCAAAATGCAGATGGAGACAACGTTTAGTTTCGGAAGGCAGAATGGTTAAATGCAGATGGAGACAACATTTAGTTTCGGAAGGTAGAATGGTAGCCTTATTCAATGCAAAATGCAGATGGAGACACCGTTTAGGCTCGAAAGGCAGAATGACAGCCATATGCAAGAACTAAAATGGCAGATGGTAGTAGAGCTTTAGCTAATAGTAGACTACGATATTGTGAAAGCTTGGGACATCGTGACATATGGAATGTCACTGGTGTGTATGGATAGCAAATATTGGTAAGTGAAACAGTTCTGAGAGTCGTATTCCTGAATAATGTTCATCTCTTGAGTGATAGTATGTTTGACGATTTCACCATCCAAGTGCTTGCATCCAAAGAAAAATCTTGAGTTTTGTAAAGGGGGGGGGGGAGGTTAGTTCGTATCCCTGCTGGATCTACTTGGCTTGCTCGGCTTTGATCTAGTGATACTATATGTATCATTAGGTAGCATTGCTAAACAAGGAAATTTCAGTAATAAACATGCATGATTTAGTAATAATATGACATAATTATATAATTAATAATAGCTTTTAGTTGAACCGACGACTACTACGTGGTTTAGGACATTGCAACCTCTCTTGCTACGGAATTTTGAGGGTCCTCCTCAAAATTCTGCCCCAATTTAATGGGTTAATGCTTTTGAGTGTTGTTTGTGATGATCGACTATAATCTCTTCGAAATTTTGAGGGCCCTCCTCAAAATTCTTCCCCAGTTTCTAATTTCGGGGGAAATGAAAATATTAATAAATTGTGATCGAACCCATAGGGCTGCCTACGTATCCTCTCTTAAATGGGAATCAGGTCTGACGTAGTTCAAATTACATCATATAAGGGAAACATGGAAATTATACATAGTAACGCTTGGCTGCATCTGAATTAATTGGCTTTGGCCAGACTTCTCCATCCATTTCTGTCAGTATGAGGGCTCCTCCTATCAGAACCCGGTAAAACATGTATGGACCCTTCCAGTAGGGAGAGAATTTCCCTTTAACTTCATCCTGATGAAGAAAATTTTCATTAACACCAGCTGCCTCAGTGTGAATCGTCTCAGCTTGACTTATTTGTTGAAGGCTCTGGACGTTCTGTTCTTATAGAGTTGTCCGTGGCAAACTGCATTCATTCTCTTTCCGTCTATAAAGGCTAGTTGCTCTTAACGACTTTTCACCCATTCTGGATTGTCAATCTCAGCTTCTTGTATGGTGATTAGGTAAGGAATTTCTACCTCGGCGGGAATGGATGCCTCTGTGCCATAAACCAGTATATAGGGGGTTACCCTAGTTGATATGCGGACTGTTGTGCGATACCCCAATAGAGCAAACGATAACTTCTCGTGCCACTGTTTATGTTTATCTATCATTTTCCTCAATATCTTCTTGATATTCTTGTTGGTGGCTTCTACAGCTCCATCATCTGAATCCTGTAGGCTATGGAATTCTTGTGTTTGATCATGAAGGTTTCACACATAGCTTTCATCAAGTCACAGTTGAGGTTGGAGCCATTATCAGTAATTATGACTCAGGAATCTTGAATCAACAAATAATGCAGTCGCGGATAAAGTTTTCCACGACCTTCTTAGTCACTACTCTGTAATATGCCGCTTCGACCCATTTGGTGAAATAGTCTATTGCTACCAGTATAAACAAGTGTCCGTTGGAATCGGCATGCTCGACTGGTCCGGTAACATCCATTCCCCAGGCGGCGAACGACCATGGTGAGCTTGTTGAATTAAGCTCATTTGGAGTTACCTTTATCATGTCTGCATGTGTCTGATAGCGGTGGCGTTTCCAAACATATTGGATGCAGTCCGTTTCCATAGTCATCCAAAAGTAACCATCCCGGAGTATCTTTTTTATTAAGACAAAACTGTTTATATGGGGGTTGCTGGTCCCCGAGTGGATTTCCTCTAGTAGCTTGGATGCTTCCTTTGAGTCGACACATCTTAATAGTCCCAAATGGAGAGTCCTCCTATATGCGATTCCTTCGTTTTGGAAGAAATTGTTGGAAAACCTCCGAAGTGCGCATTTCTGAATAGGATTTGTGAGTTATGGGTGTTGGAACATATGTATATGTTCATACTTATATGTTTTGATAATTGACAAACCAATTTAATGGAAAATAATATATGCCAAATAAATGTGAGTTATTATTGAATACACTTTAATTTATATTTTAACTAAAGTGCTACTCATTTTGTAGATATGCAAAAGGAAGATAAAGAATTGATATGCAAAATTACAATGAGCATAGAGGAAGAAAAGGCTATGCAACGTTATTTGAGCGGACAAGAATTGGAGTCCAAGAAGTTCAAGACAAGATCGAGAGAAGCAATGAAAATAAATGAAGACCTTTTGTTGAGTCTTATATTGTCTTTATTGTAATCTTGATCCGACTTTAAGTTTGAGTCTTGGCTTCTCTCATAAAATGATTTTACAATGCATATCATAAAATGATTTTACAATATATGCATATCATAAATGATTTTACAATATATGCATATCATAAATGATAATCATAAATGGTTTTACAATATATGCATATCATAAATATTTTTATTGCATTTAAAACAAATTGGTTTTAAATGTTATATAATAAATATTTTCAATACATTTAAAACAAAATGATTTTAAATATTTTTATTGATTCGGAATGGTCATTACAATTGTTTTTCATGTTTAAGATATTTATAATATTTTATATCTTCAAACAAAGCTTTGAAAAACATTTTATAACTTATTTTCAATAAGTTAGTTGTTTTAAAGTCGGACCATTTCCGCAGGGTCAGATAGTCGAATATCTGATATTGGATAGTCGACTATCCTGATGACCGTTGCCAAGATAGTCGAATATCCATATCAGATAGTCGACTATCCTTGTGTACGTTGCCAAGATAGTCGAATAACCATATCGGATAGTCGACTATCTAACAGATTTTCAGAATCTGTATTTATGATCATAGCAACGGCTAGGAGTGATTTTGGAGCTATAAATACACCTCAAAATCACTCATTAAACACACAACTTCTGACCAAAAACATTCTTAAGCTTTCATACATTTCCAATATCATTTATTGATCATTTTTATCATATTTTGAAAGCCAAGGTCTTGAATTTATTGTTGTGTTCTTGAGCGTATTTGTTTACTCATATCCACTCTATTAAGAGAGTCTTGTTTAAGTGAGTGCTTAGTGTTTTGTACACTTGAAGAGAATTGTTATTCTCTTGTTGTAAGAAGGAACTTGTGTTTCCTTGGTTGAAGTCTTGGAGTATTGTATCTCCGAGCAAAGGTGTTGAGGCTTGTGTCCTCTGGTTGTAAAGGTTTGTTAGGCACCCGTAAGCTTAACAGTGAAGTCTTGGGGTGAGGTATCCTCGAGCAAGTGAAGTCTTAAGGTGTGGTATCCTTGAGCAAGTGTAACGGTTTGTTAAGCACCCGTAAGCTTAACGAAGTTAGTGGAAATCTCGAGAGAGTCTCTCGGGGACTGGACTAGCCACGGGTTGTGGTGAACCAGGATACATCGGTGCGTTCATTCTTGTTTATTTACTTATCGCAATTATTTATTTCCTGCAATTTTTTAAATTCCGCAAGTTTACGCTATTTTTATTATAACGCTATTCACCCCCCTCTAGCGTTAAGCGTAATCCAACAATTGGTATCAGAGCCTAACACTCTGAAAGACTTAACAGTTTGAGAGAATCCTTCTATGGCTTCTACTAGTAGTGCTTTTGCAGGAATAGGTGAAGGTCACTCTACCATTTTGCTTCCAATATTTGATGGAAGCAATTACACACATTGGAAAGATCGGATGACAATCTTCATCAAATCAAACAACTTTCGTCTATGGCAAATCATCAAGTATGGTGAACAATTGACGAAACAAGTTGGAAAAGCCATGGTAAGTGAATACAATACCAAGGCTATCAATATGTTGTATAGTTCCTTGAAACAGGAGGACTATCGGAAAATTTCCCAATACAAAGCTGCTAAAGAGATGTGGGACAAGCTTGAGGACACTTATAAAAATGCGGCTCAAGAAGCAGACAGTTCATGTGATGAACCAACTGCCAAATGCCTCATGGCCGACGAAGGAGAAGAGGTAAGTACATCTAACTCTCACTCTTTTGAAGAATTACAAAGTGCCTATAATGAACTGTATGGTGAATTTGTTAATGCCTCCAAAATGATAAAAGATTTGAAGAAACCATTTTCTTTGCAGAAAACACTTTCTTTGCAAGAAACAGATTTTCAGAAAACACTTTCTTTACAAGAAAAAGATTTTGGAAAATCCTCTTCTTTGAAAGAAATATATTTTGAAAAATTAACTAATGAAAATGGTGTTCTCAAAAATAAAATTGATGTTTTAGAAAAAGAAAATGATTTCTTGAAAAATGACATTTTTGATCTTAGAAATAAGATTAAAGCAATGAATGAATCTTCTTCAATTGATAAAAGTTCTATTTGTTTATCTTGTGATTCTTTGAAACTAGAAAACATTGAACTTAGGAACACACTAGAAAAATATAGTGTAGATACTCCTAAAACTATTGAAGTGATTAAGAAGAAAAAGCCTAAGAAAAATAGAAGGCGTAAAAAGAATAAGAATCATGCTAGAAATTATGATGCACCACCTAGAAATAATTCTAGGATTTTTAATGAGTCTAGAATTAATAATTTTAGACCACCTAGAAACGATTCTAGGAATTGTGCAAATGAATCTAGAAATAATTATTCTAGACCGCCTAGAAATAACTCTAGGAATTTCAACGCTCCTAGGAATGTTGATTTTAGATTACCTAGAACGTATTTGGCACAACCTAGGCATATGCACAACCCGAATGTTGTATGTCACTACTGCAACCGGGTAGGACACATAGCACCCACATGTTTTGCAAAACATAGGGATTTATCTTGTGGCTATAATTATTATTTGCCTAACCCCCAAGGACCCAAAAGTGTTTGGGTACCAAAAACCTATGTTTAGGTACTTTTGCAGGTGTGCTTGAAGACTACAATATTGTAGTAGATGCACCAAGCACGGAACCTCATTGCATCAGGGGGGAATTTCGGTTAGTTATCCTTTTCGATAAAAACCGAATTGTTGATATGTGCAAGCAACCGATGTTAACATATTTTTTGTCAATTTAGTTCTTATACTGTTGAAATTTCTGATATGCTTAATCGTAATAGTTGTTAAATAACAATTGATACATCCGTTATGTTTTCCAATAACAATTGATTTTAAATCATGCATATTTGTTTTAGCCAAAATGATTTTTAAACACGCCTCTAAAATCTGGACTAAGATAATCGATTATGTACTTAATCGATTATGTTTAAGTCAGCTGCTTGACAATCAATTGTGAACTAATGACAATCGATTGTGTTAAGGCAGTGTCTTCCAGACTTTTTCAAAGTTATTGTATAATCAATTGTGAGTTTATAACAATCGATTGTCAAGAGGCGGTGTCTAAATTGATTTTTCAAGACTGATATATAATCGATTGTCAACATTGCATAATCGATTGTATAACTGACCGTTGCCAAAAAGTTTTCAAATACCGTCAGGTAATCGATTGTAGATTTGTAACAATCGATTGTTTTAATTAAAATCTGGAAAAGATTTTTTGAACGTTGCCAGTAATCGATTGTTGATCTTAGATACTCGATTGTTAAGCGTAAAATCTGGGAATGATTTTTGGAATGACTGGCAGACAATCGATTGTGGTAACTTGACAATCGATTGTCATAGAGCAAAATCAGCAATTCTTAATTGGCAATTAGGCAACTATTGTGTATGTTCTTCAACAAATGGTTTTATCATCGTTTTATAACAATTGGTAGATCTATGTTTTGTTGGTATGTCTTGATAAATTTCTATAAATCTTCATATTGCATACTTCTCATAGTCTTTCTTTAATATACTCCCTTCTTGCTAAATGCCAAAAAGAAGAAGTGTTTAGGCGATATGCCTCAAGTAAGAGGGAATATCTTTACATTCTAGTTTGCCTTAATTGAGGGGGAATTTTTCATTAAGGAAATTGCATGAATGTTATTGATGATATTTCTTGTACTTTAAAAATAATTTGTATTGATGATATTATATTTGGAGCAACTAATAAATTTGTATGCAAGGAGTTTAAAACTCATGACTAGCAAATTCTTGAAATATCATGATGGACGAACTAAATTTCAACTTGAGGTTGCAAGTGAAACAAATGAAAGAGGGAACTCTCATTTGTCATGCTCAATATTGCAATGAGTTGCTAAATCGCTTTGAAATAAGCAACACCAAAGCAATGGCCAATTCAATGAATTCATATGACCGTCTTGACAGAAATGTGAAAGGTAAGGAAAGCAATACCCAGTATTACAAAGGTATGATCGTTCCTCACTTTACCTTATTGCTAGCAGTTGATATAATATTTAGCGTTTATTGATGTGCTAAGACATAAGTCATGTTCAAAGGAGTCACGTCCTAATACGGTTAAACGTTGATCTAAATGCATACATTTTTTTTTGTAACATTTATATTTTGAATATTACTGACTTGAGCGTGGAAGACGCGTATTTTCTTTTGCAGGTATCGCCCTAAATTCAGGGGGAACCAAGATAAAGTTTCAATTCAAGTCAATATTATTTTTCTTACTTGACTTGTGAATTTAGAAATAGCATATTTGATTTGATAAAATTATGTTCATAAAATTATGATATATACTT
This sequence comes from Nicotiana benthamiana, assembly GCA_034376525.1. Lineage (NCBI taxonomy): Eukaryota > Viridiplantae > Streptophyta > Magnoliopsida > Solanales > Solanaceae > Nicotiana > Nicotiana benthamiana. Next base: position 16,586,180 of record CM067331.1, on the reverse strand, counting down.
TTACCAAAAATATAGTTTATTTTTAATAAACGAATTCCATAAAATGAAAATTGTTTTTCCAATATTTTCTGCTTAAACGATTTTTCAAAGTCGTCGAAGTTAATCGACTAACTAGAAGTTATTCGAATAACTTGATTATCCAGAAAATCAAGCTATTTCTCCAGATATTCGACTAACCAGAAGTTATTCGAGTATATCTGTTTCCAGATATTCGACTATCCCAGAAGATATTCGAATATCGTTCCCAGATTGTCGACTATTCAATAAGTTATTCGACTATCCTCAGTCAAATTTCAAAAATCTGACCGTTTTATAGCCGTTCCAATCAGTCCAAAAATCTGATTTTTGTCATTCAATGCTATGTTTTCTTGAACTCTATAAATAGGATTAGTGTGCACTCTTTGTTTCACACCAAAATCATTCTTGTTCAAGAAATTCTCTTCAAAAAATTCTATTCCAAACTTCTTCCAAAAGTTCTTCTTGCCTACAAATTTCAATGGCAAATAGAAGCTCTAAACGCTCTCGTGCCGGAAAGAATATCCCTTCTTCTTCAAATCCTCCTCCATCTCTACATTGTTATGATGATGGATCCGTTCTTTGGTTTGAACAAGCAAATGAGCTTCAACGATTTATTAGAAACTTTGAAAATCGAGATATTCTTCCACCTCGATTCACAACCGCAAGATATCTAGCGGATTCTAATCATTCCAATATACTTCTACAAAGTTCAATCCTTGACTTTGTTTATTTGAAGTATGATTTCATTCATCCTCTTTTGATTCAAGCCTTCTATTCAAACCTTACGAAAGATTAAGATGGAGTTCTCTCTACCAAAGTCAATGGCATTCCTATCCTTTTAAGTGAAGAAAATATTCAAGCTATCACAAATCTTCCTCGTGATGGCCAAGACATCGAACAATATACCGGTGTCGAAGGAATACTCTATGATGAAAATGTCCTCTTCAATCTTGTTGGAATTGGACAATTTGAATTCTCTCAAGAGAAAAAGAGAGCTCCTATTAAAGGAATTTTTCCGGAATTTCGTTTGATTCTTTATGTTGTCACTCGGATTCTTAAACCGAGAAAAAGCAATCACACGACAATTGGCCGTGAAGATGCAAAAATCATGCATGCTATTATTTCCAAAGCACGCATAAATTGGTGTAAATTTGTTCTTACACATATGTTTGACTCAATAGGAAGTGACAAACCCCTTCCTTATGCATTACTTATAATGCATTTTCTTGAAGCATCTCAAGTCAACACCAATGTTGGTATCAAGAAAACTCGCACCAAACATTGGGAAATTCAAGAGACCTCTTTTCATGGCCATGACCAACCACATGATCAAATTCCAAATCCTCCTCCTCCAATTCAAGCTCGTCGTCCTCGTGCCCAACCGGATGTGTCTCAAGCCATCTTGGATCAACTTGCCTCTCTATCGACCTCAATTAATCGAATCGATAGTAATGTGTCTCGCACGGAAAGAAATGTGCGTAGGCTTAATGACGAAATCCACGGATATTTTGACCATGTCAATTATTCGTATTCTCACGTCTATTCCGCAAGTACTTCTAGCGATGACGATGATTTCGACGACGATGAAAGTTCTTGATTTGTATTTTCATTATTTGAAATGTATTTTCATTTATTGTAATATATTTTCAATTACTCTTATTGTAATTTTCCTTCTTCATTAATGAAATTATCTTTTTTTTAATGTCAAAAAGGGGGAAGATTAAGGGTATATTTATTTTCCATGCATTGGGAAAGATAAGGGTATATGCATACTTATTTATTTATATGCATATTTATTTGTTTTAAATATTTATTGCATAAATTGAGGGGGAACTCAATAATAACTTGTCTTACATTTGGCATAGTCTTTTATAAAGAGTATATGCATATTCCCATGAAGGTTTGCCATTATCAAAAAGGGGGAAATTGTTGGAACATATGTATATGTTCATACTTATATGTTTTGATAATTGACAAACCAATTTAATGGAAAATAATATATGCCAAATAAATGTGAGTTATTATTGAATACACTTTAATTTATATTTTAACTAAAGTGCTATTCATTTTATAGATATGCAAAAGGAAGATAAAGAATTGATATGCAAAATTACAATGAGCATAGAGGAAGAAAAGGCTATGCAACGTTATTTGAGCGGACAAGAATTGGAGTCCAAGAAGTTCAAGACAAGATCGAGAGAAGCAATGAAAATAAATGAAGACCTTTTGTTGAGTCTTATATTGTCTTTATTGTGATCTTGATCCGACTTTAAGTTTGAGTCTTGGCTTCTCTCATAAAATGACTTTACAATGCATATCATAAAATGATTTTACAATGTATGCATATCATAAATGATTTTACAATATATGCATATCATAAATGATTATCATAAATGATTTTACAATATATGCATATCATAAATATTTTTCTTGCATTTAAAACAAATTGGTTTTAAATGTTATATAATAAATATTTTCAATACATTTAAAACAAAATGATTTTAAATGTTTTTATTGATTCGGAATGGTCATTACAATTTTTTTTCATGTTTAAGATATTTATAATATTTTATATCTTCAAACAAAGCTTTGAAAAATATTTTATAACTTATTTTCAATAAGTTAGTTGTTTTAAAGTCGGACCATTTCCGCAGGGTCAGATAGTCGAATATCTGATATTGGATAGTCGACTATCCTGATGACCATTGCCAAGATAGTCGAATATCCATATCAGATAGTCGACTATCCTTGTGACCGTTGCCAAGATAGTCGAATAACCATATCGGATAGTCGACTATCTAATAGATTTTCAGAATCTGTATTTATGATCATAGCAACGGCTAGGAGTGATTTTGGAGCTATAAATACACCTCAAAATCACTCATTAAACACACAACTTCTGACCAAAAACATTCTTAAGCTTTCATTCATTTCCAATATCATTTATTGATCATTTTTATCATATTTTGAAAGCCAAGGTCTTGAATTTATTGTTGTGTTCTTGAGCGTATTTGTTTACTCATATCCACTCTATTAAGAGAGTCTTGTTTAAGTGAGTGCTTAGTGTTTTGTACACTTGAAGAGAATGGTTATTCTCTTGTTGTAAGAAGGAACTTGTGTTTCCTTGGTTGAAGTCTTGGAGTGTTGTATCTCCGAGCAAAGGTGTTGAGGCTTGTGTCCTCTGGTTGTAAAGGTTTGTTAGGCACCCGTAAGCTTAACAGTGAAGTCTTGGGGTGAGGTATCCTCGAGCAAGTGAAGTCTTAAGGTGTGGTATCCTTGAGCAAGTGTAACGGTTTGTTAAGCACCCGTAAGCTTAACGAAGTTAGTGGAAATCTCGAGAGAGTCTCTCGGGGACTGGACTAGCCACGGGTTGTGGTGAAACAGGATACATCGGTGCGTTCATTCTTGTTTATTTACTTATCGCAATTATTTATTTCCTGCAATTTTTGAAATTTCGCAAGTTTACGCTATTTTTATTATAACGCTATTCACCCCCCTCTAGCGTTAAGCGTATTATCCAACAATGGGTACTCTCATTATTCTATATATTCCTTGATGTAATGAAACCAAGGCTTTCCATCCACTTCTTCTTCAATATGGGCACAATAAGCTGGCTGATCATGGATCTTTATTGGAATGAGATCAATGAATTTCTTGTTCGAATGATATATCATAAATGACAGGGTGGCCAATGCATCGGCGAGCTCATTCTGGACTTTGGGAACATGTTGGAGCTCCGTCTTCGTGAATCTCTTTCTCAATTCCTGTATATGGTACCGATACGAGAGTGTCTTGGAGTTCTTGGTTGCCCATATTCTCACACCTGATGTATAAGTAGGTCTGAATCTCCAATCACTAGCAACTCTTTAACGTTCATGTCAATGGCCATTTTGAGTCATAAGATGCAAGCTTCATATTTAGACATGTTGTTGGTGCACGGGAACCTGAGTTTGGTAGACACCGGATAATGCTGACCGATTTTTGATACTAGGACTACTACTATGCCAACTCTTTTAAAGTTTGCCACTCCATCGAAAAACATTCTCTAACTGTCATAGGATTCTGCAATGTCTTCTCCTATGAATGATACCTCATCGTTAGGAAAATACGTTTTTAGGGGTTCGTATTTTCCATCCACCGAATTCTTCGCAAGGTGGTCTACTAGTGCTTGTCCTTGACTACTTTCCGAGTTATGTACATAGTGTCGGACTCACTCAGCAGGATCTGCCATTTGGCTAGCTTGCCAGTGGGCATGGGCTTCTGAAAGATGTACTTCAAAAGATCCATCCTTTATATGAGATATGTAGTATAGGCACAAAAATAATGCCTCAGCTTCTGAGCTACCCAGTCAAAGCACAACAATTGTGCTCTAATAGAGAATACCGGGCTACGGGGTGAAATTGTTACTGAGGTAGTAAATGGCCTACTCATTCGTCCTCCTTTCATCATGCTTCCCCAAAATGCAACCGAAAGCTCCATAAAATACTACAAGGTAGAGTAGTAAGGGTCTACCTGGCTCGGGCGGAGCTAAGACTGGTGGTGTTGACATGTACTCCTTGATTCTATCGAAGACTTTAGGCAGTCATCGGTCCATTTAGTGGCGGCATCCTTCTTCAACATCTTAAAGATTGGCTGATAGATAACCGTAGACTGTGCTATGAACCGGGTGATGTAGTTGAGTGTTCCCAAGAAACTTATCACGTCCTTCTTGTTCCTTCGTGGTTGAAACTCTTGAATAGATTTGACTTTTGATGGATCAGATTCTATTCCTCGGTGACTCACAATAAACCCCAACTATTTTCCAGGGGGAACCCCAAATACACGCTTTGTGGGATTCAGTTTCAGGTTGTACCTCCGCAATCATTTGAAGAACTTCCTCAAATCTTCTATGTGATCAGTGGACTTATTGGACTTGATGATAACATCATCCACATATACCTCTATTTCTTCGTGTATCATATCATGAAAAATGGTAGTCATAATATATGGTCCGTGTCGTTCGTCTGTTGGTAGTGCACATTTTATGTTTATATGTTGGATCAAGCCGTACGACCTCGGCATGACTTGCGCATGATTGTATTGATTGCTTTGGAATTTATAATAAATGATATTGCCTCATTTGCTCGAGATAAATTTTTATTTGATAAGAAGTAAATTTTTAGAATTCTCAATTATAAAAATATTGCATACTACGTCATGATATTGAGCTTAGAACCATTTTACATAATCCGCGTTTAAATTATGTCATTGGCATTTTTATAGCCCTTAGTAAGTGTCGGATTAAGCCCCCATCACTACTTCTTCGAGGTTCGACTAGATACTTACTGTGTGTGTGTGTGTGTGTGTATATATATATATATATATAGTGTCATTGTAGGCGCAACGACGTGGTTAATGTAGGGACTTAGGTGGATTGCATTCCATAGTATGATCCACAACCAACAGAGACTCCTTCACAGTATTTACATTTTCTTTCATGTCCAAATTTGTATTTCGGACAGATGTTGTATTTCATTTTATTTCTTAGTTGATGCTCATGCACTTGTGACACTGGGTTCTGGAATTATTATGGGTTATTTAGCATTGAGATTGTTAAAAACATTATTATTTGCTCCAAAAATTTCATCTTCTTCTATTTAATAGAAGGAAAACTATTATTTCAAAAATATTAAAATAAGGCCTAAGTTTTGTATTTAGTATTGGCTTTCCTGACAGCGGTGTTTGGTGCTATCACGGCCTTTAGTGGATTTTGGATTGTGACAACTTGGTATCAATGTACTAGGTCCAGTTAGGTCTCGTTAGTCATGAGCGAGTCTAGTAGACCCTTGCGGATTGGTGCGGAGATGTATTTACTTATCTTCCATAGGCTACTGGGCTGTTAGGAGCAATTCCCTTCTTGAAACCTCGTCGTGCGATTTGATTCCTCTGAGGCTTATGCCTTCATTTCCTTCCTATTCAATCTTGTGCGACGTGAAGCGTTTTCTATCTAATGGGAATCACAGAATTGTAATGATACTATAGACGTGGTGAAGGATGTTTCACCCTGCTTATTTGATTGGGCTAAAGTCATCGCCCTACGGAAGAGTGTTCTGTCATTCTAGAGTAGTATAGGTATTTTCTGATGGTTTTGAGACTATGCATGGATTGCAATGATGTTCACCAGTTGTTATCACACAGCATTGATGCGATGGTAGGATGCTTTTCCATGTATCGAGGTAGTGAATGACTAGCAATAAGGTTTCACATAGTGCATGATTTAGAGATTCGGTATTTTATTACCACCGAAGGATAGGCAATCAGACTATGAACACTCAGTTTTGGGTCGATGAGTAATGAGACTTGGTATTTTCGAGTGAGGTGGAATTTTCATTAGTAATGTGGTGTCGTCGCCCTTGATTTAATGTTTTAAGTTCACCGGTGTTGTGGTCATCATCGAATCTCCCTCGGGGCAGGATAGTATGAAATAGTGCTGGAGAAGTGGCTATCAGAGATTGTGATGTGCTATGGTTCGGGATGGAATTGATGTCCCTAGCGTTGATGGCTTGAAAAATATGATCTTCGAAGTTGTTTAAAGTTTGTAGCGATCTATTGGTTAAGGTGCTACGGAGATGGATTTTATCTTAAGGCCAAAACTGGGCAGCGAAGAATGGGGAAGGACATGTTGGAGGTGTTTTGCAGTGGATAAACTTCTAGAAGGCCAAGTTTGAAAGACAGGAGTCGAGTAGTTGCTTAAAAGATTTTGACTAAGGCGACAAAGTGGCAGAGTAGCATATGGGTTCTGTGGTAGGATGACCACACACCTTGAGAAACATTTAGAGTGATTTGGGATTCATGGTGGACAGTGACTAGGTCTACGGGCTTAATTTGGAATATTGGCTATTATGCGATGGAAGATTTGATATGACAAAAACGATTTTCTTGATATGAAGAAGGATACAATGTGACTTAGGATTGGAATGTGTTATAACATCTTTAGTTGATTTCCATGTAGACTTGTAAAGCTGGTGAACGAGCACGAGTTTAGGATGGGCCACTAATTTTGTAGTAATTGTACCCTGTTCAACGACGTTGGAAGATTCCGGCATATAATTTCCACGGGTGGCTTATCTCCTATGATCAGGTTAATGCTCGCATGATTGACGAAGCTTCTACGGAAATTCTACTGGTTATCCAGTAAGAGGTTGAATATGTAGATGTCGCTAGTGATTCAGAGTGATCATTAAATGCTAACGAAAGGATTTCGAGAAATTTGGCGGGTTGCAAGATCAAGTCAAGGGGGGAAAATGAATCTTGGTAGGTCCCATAGTTATGTAATAGTAGCTTCAAACTAAGTGGGAGATGCCCACCGTCTATGATTGGACTACATGGTTGTCCTTGTAAGGTTTGTGGTTACTAGCTTATTGGTGTGTTATTGTGACAGGAAATAAAATTTCAGTGGTAACATGAGCAAAGGATTTGAGGACTGTGTGCTACAATTTGGATTATCGATTCATGTTCAGGCTTTGGGAAGGCTCGGAGTTTATATTTCGTGTAGATGAGATGCACTATAAAAGTCATCCAGCCAGGTTCTTCTTTGACAGGGTATTCATGCGCTACCAGAGCCTTGAAGTTAATTATATTCAGGACCTAGTCAGAGTGGGCGACTCTCAACAAACGGTCCTAGTGGATTCAAAAGTCAAAGTGCGGCAACAAAGAATTTGGGGTCCGCAGTATGGATAAGTATCGAGCTTTTGCACTGGATTATGAAAGGGTCATGGAGTGACCTGTGTTATCTTCAGTATGCGGTATATCATTGGAGGAGCGATAGAAAATAACTTTGTGATGAAAATATGCATCACAAGGATGGTATGCAACGGTTCATGGGTTTTGAGACGATGTGGTATCGTCAGAAAAGGTCACTCAGGATGAGCGCAAATTTGGATTCATTATGATTTGAATGGAGTTATTGTTATTCCTAAGGCAAGTCCAGGATAAATTAGAAAAAGTCAGATCGGATAGCAATGGTTGAATTGGCATAATGGTGGCAATGATCGTTCCTTGAGCATGTTAAGTTATACATGTCAATTATAGTGATACGTGCGAGACCTAACTATCGCCATAGCTGATCTTATTTAGAGGCATTAAAGTATTATGTCCTGTTATGTGTAGATGAATCCCAAAAGAATTATGGTGGTTTAGACCACTACCCGAGGTTGGTATTTTACTGCGGTTATGAGAACTCAGTCACGCATTGTAATGGTTCTCTTGAAATGATCTAAGTAAAAGGTTTTGTTTTCGTAATTAACTTTATTTCCACTTAAAACAAATATACACGTATTCTTTATGTTTGGACATCCATCCCCAAAATTAGTAGCATCTCTTCATCAACGCCCACTCTAAGGATAATAGTTGAGCATTTTCATACTATTCCTCAATCTACCTTGCATATCACATATACAATGATGTCTCTAACTATTTGTTTAGTAATATCATCACTGCTTCTCATAATCTTCTAAAAGATTATTCTATTTCTTTCCAGCCATGTATGATACACTGCTCCAGTCATACCTACATGATGAAGTGTTTATTTTATACTGTTGCATATTGGCATGTTAGGTGCAGTGAGCGACATGGGAATTGGAAGTTGATAATCCAGGTTGTCGTTTGGAGTGGGCAAGAATATCATGATCTAGGAGGATCAAGAAAGGATTCAGATGGTTAGAATAAGTTGGGATTGTCTTTAGTGTTACCTGAGATCGGTGTCTTCTGGAAAAGGCCTTATGGACGGATTTGTGGGTCCTTGATTTTCTTTATAGCAATTGTGTGGATGATGGTATGGATGTGCATACTTGCTACGTAGTGAGGAGGGCTATGGGAGCGTAACCCATGGGAAGATTGTATAAGTGTGACCTGTAGTCACTTAACTGATTAAAGATTGAACCAAGTATGGAGATTGTGGTAATATCTCTTATGTGATAATTGATGCATAAAGAGCATTCAGCTCATTTAGTTGTTGGTTGTGAAAGTTTGTTACGGATTTGACAGCTATTCTTGTGTGCCATGGGAAAAATGGGTTACTGTGGATCCTTGGAAGGTTATTAGCCAGATGCAATACGATCGAAATCGGCTTGAAGTCCATGGATGGATCTAAATGCGAATGTAGGCTTTATATCAAGCCGGATGTGTTCAATTTAGTTTAGCTTTGTTTACAGGGAAGTATCCAAGCCTAGGATGTTTCTTTTGCCATCAACTATCTATTGTTCCGCATGGGCTGTGATATGGTTTGATTGTTTGCACTCGTATTAAGATCCTGTGCAGTTTGTGGTGGTATATGAGATGCACATCTCTCAAGTTGCAGGTCATTTATCACGCCTTAGTTGTGCTTGAGCTTCATGGTGTATGGCGTTGTCTGTCTCCCCAGGGATTGTATTACGCACTTGACATTCTTGTGGTCGATAACTGGGTATTTCATAGTTATGATCATTTTAGCTCGGTAAGTATTTCTTTATAGATTATTATGTGTGGATCGGGTGGCACGCCACCACGGGTATTTTGTTAGATCGGGTGGCACGCCACCACAGGTGACATGATTGGATTGGGTTGCAAGTTGTAATGGTATCACATGTGGATCGGGTTGCACGCCGCAACAATGTGATATTGAGTAAAGCTTCCCATATCTATTCTTGTGTGTTTTGTTTCTCATTTTACGAGGAAGGTTCATAAATCTTTTGGTTGTTTAATTAGTTAATGTGGGTTGAGTAGTTCTTTCCAGGGTTCAGTTTTCCTTTGGTATCACATTTGAGTTTGTAGCTTGTTGGAATATTGTGGCATCATATGAGACTTTTGGCAATGCCTGAGATGGCTTATTGCCTAAGCATCTTGTACTGGGTGAGATGAGATTAATGGACATGCGATCAGTGCGATGAGATTATCTGAAACATATTACAGAGCAAACATCGATATTCAGTCCAGGATGAGGTATAGGTTCTTATCAAGAGGAGAAACTCAATGAACTGTTGACTCGGCACTTGGTTATGTACTCCAATATATCTCTTCCGTCGTAGCAGTATTGCAAGAGTTGGAACATGACTTAAATAAGTCCTGAGTTGTGTTGTAGGCATCATATTCGTGAAACTTCGGCTATTTTTTACAGAGTATGTTATAATGGTCATGTGAATAATGCGGTGCATGGTGTGAATTTGGTAAGAGTATACAATCATGTATTGGTACTTTTTGTAATGATGGATACGATGTTCTATGTTGGAAACATACCAGGTAAAGCATTTCAAATGTTAGAATTGGGATCTAAGGATAATTAGATTAAATTAAATGGAGAATCTTAAAAACTGCTCGAGCTAATGTGCGCAACTGAGTTTTGGTAGCACGGGCAGGTGCACCGGTGTTAAAAATGATTTCAAAGAACTCTAGAGCAGTTCTTAGTACGTTCGAGGACGAACGTATATTTAAGTGGGATAGAATGTAATGACCCGACCGATCGTTTTGAGTTCTAGAGCATCATTTGGCGGTTTGAGGCCATGAGTAGCTTCATTTCAGGCATCATGACTTGTTTGTGTGGTTGGAATTAAATTTTGAGAATTTCGGAGTTGATTTGGAAAGAAAATACTCATTTCAGAAGCATTAAGTTGGAAGAATTGACTAAGGTTGGATTTTTGAGTAAAAGACCTCAGATGGGATTTGAAGGTTCCAACATGTTTGCATGAGCGTATGTTTGAATCGGCTTTTGGATGACCGGTGTGTGTTTCGGCACCTATTGTGGAAGTTGGCATTTTGGAAAAATCTCATAAATTTGGGTTGAAGTGCAGTTCAATGTTATCGATGTCCTTTTGGTATTATGAGTCTAAAAATAGCTTCGTATTTTGGATTCGTTTGGCGAAAGTTAGAAATTTGAAGGTTTTTGAGAAGTTTGATCGAAAGTTGACTTTTTGATATCAGAGTCGGATTCCTATCCTGAAAGTTGAAGTAGGTTTGTAATGTCGAAAACTTGTGTACAAAATTTGAGGTCAATCAGGCGTGATTTGATAGTTTTTATCATGAAAATGGTAACACAATTAAATTTGTAAACGGGATTCAAAAAATACGTGATCTATTCTCGAGCTAGCTGTTAGAGCAGTTGCACTAATAATATGGAGTTTAATGACAAAATGTAATCTAAAACGAGAAAGTACTCGAACCGAAGGACCTACTGGCCGGGTATAGGTCTAGTCAATGGGGAACCTCGAGCTTGACATCAGGGTTGAGGTCGAGCTATCGGGGATAGTCCGGGATGGGATAATAGTTGGGGATATAATTAAACAAGGTTCTTCACGACCAATACTAAGCAATACAATGAAGAACTAGTAAGAATGCAATGGATATTAAGGTGACTTCGGGCCGTGAGAACAAACAAATTAGAAGACAGAGAGAGAGAGAATGAGAGAGAGAGAGTAAAATTATTGACGTTCAGTCTTCGAGTATTTCGGGATGCATTTGGTGGAGTGGTCCCTTTCGGGAGTAGACTCGAGAATTCCTTGTTTGGAGGATAAGATGATGAAAAGATGTCCTTTTATTGGTTAGTGTAAACATACATTGTTTTAGAGTTGTGAGTTCAGCAGCACGGGAGCAGCTCCCAGACTATTCGATCCGGTACATAATTCCCAATTGAGACTTATTCTGCTGTTTCTCAGTCCTTCGAGGGGACAGTTCCCTTAGAAGAAGATCATCGCTCATTGTTGGACTATAAACAAGGCATAGGAGCTTATCGGATCATCTACTGGGGGGTATGTCGCTCCTCTAATAATCATGCTAATGAGGGCCTCTTTTGGGGGGGGGGGGGGGGGGGCGATTTAGGGGAAAAAATACCACAGGCCTTTTTTAAGGCTTAGGGATCTTTGAGTAGAGTTAGAACCTCCAAATGTCCTAACCAGTTGTCTGCATACAAGTTAGAGAAAAAATAACTAGGGAGTAAAATAGTTCTTCCTGACCGCGGGATGCATAGGCGAAGTTTTGAGATTTGGTATGTTTCTACCCTTTCGTGGCGTGAGCCTCGGTTTAGCCCACCGCCATGTCTTATCAGGCTTGGCCAAAAGTGTGGCTGTCTTACCCTTTGATCCTTCCAAGGTTGGGGGCATTGATGCCGCCGACGCGCCATATGATGAAGAATTTCCTCTCATCGCATATTACTCTCTGTCGACTTATTTTAGTTCTGCCTGCAAGGGATTTCATTCTTTTGGAAGAATGGGCTTGATGGTGTCCTCGGGTTGTGTGCCGGTGGTTATTTAAATAAGACATTTGTGCTTTGCTCCTCCTCTGATGGTATAGAGCTCGACGTCCTAGGCCGAGCTCAGACTGGCCATATCAAGATAATGGATTTTGTGACGATTGTCATTTGGAATTCCCTAGGGATTCGGGATGCGGGAGTGATTTGGTCCATTATTCTAGACTGCCTCATTGACATTTTTTCGACATCGATATTGTACGTGATCGAACCACCTGAATCCATGAACACATCTTTTATTTGAAATAGAACAAATAAGGGAGAGAGTTACCAATGTGTCAGTGTGATGCCGAGGGGGAATCTCGATGTCCTTTTCCCTGGATGTAAGAGTGTCCTCTAGAACATTTCCCAGGACCAGTTTTTCACCGACGGCGAACATTTGCACTTTCCATTTTATGAGTCCTCGGAAGGTGTCACCACTCTTTCATTGTTGCGGTAATACGTCGTGGCTTGATTGCTTTATTCTTTCGGGTTTCCTTCCTTCCTTGGGGCTTGTCTCGAGCCTTGCTGCTTGATGGTACTCGGTAGTGATTTTTATTGAATAGCACGACAGTCATCTTTTAGAGCTGGAGGCTATTTTTGACCCCATGGTCGCACGCGCCTTGTAGCTCTTGCGCCAGATTGTGGTTCTTTTGAAGGGGTCTTGGTCTAATAGGCCTAAGTCGTTAAGCGTCCCTGGTTTCTCTTATGGTGATCACCATGTCGGGTATAGAAATGATGAAATTGTACTCCACTGGGTGAGGTTCCTCTGTCGGCCATTCCTTGTCAGATCTGGTTACACTGAAAGTTCCTCGAGGATGTTGTACTCGAGCTATTTTCCTACCACTGTGAGTTAGGTTGCATTTTGTGGCATTCCTCCCATCCGCGGCATATGGATGGTACCTCCATCTATTGTGAATAAGTTTCTTTGTCGAGATCCTCCTTGGGTATACCGAGCCCGTAGAGGTTCCTGGGCAGTTTTCCACGGCCCTAATTCGCGGCCGGTGTTTGGTACGGTCATCCGGCTTGATCTGGGTATCTGATCACACTTCCTTTGAAATGACCTGGAGTCATCAGGCATGCTCCGTTTAAGCTTCAAGAAAAGGACAGTGTTTCCCAGTCACCCAAAACCTAGAGCGATCTCATTCTTCCTATTAGAGAATGTGGAGTAACTTCCTATAGTGTTTCATTCTCTCTTTGTTCGGCCTTCGATGTGCTGGGCTCTTCCGTTACTACTTCGATGGTATCGGCGTGTGTTTCTGTGGAGGAATATGTTGGTACGTAACCGAGTTTAAGAGGTCAGGCACTAGGATCTGGCGCCACATCACGGTTTCTTTCGAGAGTGTTTCCCCAAACCTCTTCAACGAGATGGGCTCGAACTTATCATCTTGAAAGTCGCTGCCTTTTTCCGTGCTTGTAAATGATGGTTTGCTCGTCAGGATATGCGGTATTGTCGCATGAACCTTCACGAACCTAAATCGATCATTTTGGAGAGATCCCCAAGCATCTTTGCTATGGCAGGGTCTGTTATAGATACATTGTTGCTTGATCTTTTGGGTACTCTTCGGCGTAGGAAACTGTTTTCGACACTACTCTGCTGGGAATCTTCGGATGGCTCTGCAACTAAGTGATAACGAACTCCTGTGCCTGCAACATTTGAAAATTAACATGAAGGTTAACTTCAAGTTTTTCCCGTGCCGGGGTTTTTTAAGCTTCATGTCGGTCGATATGCTGAATTCTCCCATCAGTGTGTGAGGCCTCGTCGGCATGCTGCACGCCTCATGAACCTTTGTCTGCGCCAAACTGTATACCGTGAAAATGGTAACAACAACTAAATTTGTAAATGGTATTCTAAAAATACGTAATCTATTCCCGAGCTAGTAGTTAGAGCAATTGATGCTAATAATATGGAGTTTAATGACGAAATGAAAGCTAAAACGAGATAGTAATCAAACCGAAGGGCCTTTTGCATGGGTATAGGTTTGGTCAATGGGGGTCCTCGGAGTAGACGTTCGGGTCGAGCTCGAGCTATCGGGGAAAGTCGGGGATGGGATAACAATTGAGGATATAATTAAACAAGTCTCTTCATGGACAATACCAAGAAATACGATGAAGAACTAGTAAGAAAGCAATAGATATTAAGATGACTTCGGGTCGGTGAGAAGGAACAAGTTAGAAAGAAAAGAGAGAGAGAGAGAGAGAGAGAGAGAGAGAGAGAGAGAGAGAGAGAGAGAGAGAGAGAGAGAGTGAGAGAGATCATAGCACTTGTGGAGAAATGGAGCAACATTAGTCCTTTACAAGGTAAGGTGAGTCCCCTTTATATAGGAGGGGAACTCGGCTACAAGTATGTGGAGATTAATTACAAAGTACGGAGATGGGATGGCTCGACGCAATGCCTCACCATAGGCTCTGGATAGGCCGACCCTGTCAGACTTAGTCGTGTTCCTTGGGAGATTACCCTCTGTCCTGGCTCCGATCTCCGTCTTTTGTGAGTCAGGCCTCAATGAGTCCTGAGGTTGGAGACTCGTCCATGGCTTCCTGTCCTCGGGGTCTCGTCGCTTTCTTGTGAAATGACTTTAGAACAAGTCCTCTTATTTCGCTGCATACAGATAGGTTTCAGCATCGAAAGCAGAAGTTTGAAGTTCTAAAGTTCATTAAGTTTGACGTGATTTGAAGGCTGAACAAAGTACGTAATATGTTTTGGGACATGTTGGTATAATTAATTGAGGTTCCGAGGGCCTTGGATGGATTATGGATGGTAAATGGATTGATTTTTGACTTGAAGGAGAATCTGAAGAATTCTGGTTGTTGGTGTAACCGCAAATGCGATGTTTAGGCCACAGGTGAGGATCTTTAAACACGGTAAGGAGGGCCCCAAAAGTGAGCCATGGAGGGCAGCCTAGTGAGCGTATGAGAGAATGTTTGGGCACACCTGTGGGGGCACAGGTGCTAAGGCAGTGGCCGTAGAAGCGACGAATGGTGCTGGTGCGAAGAAGAAGCCACAGAAGCATATGCACAAAAGTGGCCAAAGAGTTCTCAAGTGCAGAATGCCGCTGGGTAGAAGGGTTTTTATTAAAAAAAAAGGGGACTTGGCCCATTTTTCACTTGGTTGGGGCGATTTTAGAGAGCTTCAAAGGGGGTTTTCATCAAGAAACAAAAGGTAAGTTATTCCCACTCAATATATTTTAAATACATGGTTTGCATAAGGATTTAAACATGGAAATTTGTAGATCGTGAATTTTGGAATGGAATTTGGAATAATTTAAATTTGTGGGGTTTTGGTAGAAAATCTAGAATTTTGTATTTTTGTTTTGATTGTGAATTTGGGAATGGAATTTAGAATAATTTATATATTTGTGTTCGTAGTGTTATCGGTAAAGTTTATCTTCAAAAATTTTGGAACCGGGGTACATGAACCCGATGGTTATTTTTATCGACTTTTCGACGGAATTGGAAATTATTGTAAATAGGATTATAATTAATATTAGAGTATATGTTTATGGAATTGCTCATTTATTGACTAGGTATAGAGCGTTGGGCATCGATTTGAGTGGTTTGAAAGACCCGTGTACCGGCTATGGAACTTCGGAGCGAGGTAACTCTCCCTTCTAACCATGTAAGAGGGAATTAACCCCATAAGTGAGCTAAACTAAAATGTGCTTGTAATTGTGGGGGATACATACGCACGAGATGACGAGAGTCCGTACGTAGATACTAGTTATGCTTATATCCGGGTAGTTTTAGGTTTTCATCATGCCCTGTTGATATTGCTATTTTATTTATGGTTATTGGTTTCCTTGAGAAGAACCAAGAATGAGGTTGCGTAATTATTGTCTTGAATTTGTTAGAATTGAAATTGAGGAATTTTAGATTTTAAAAAGCTTTCATGTATGCTTCGTATTTTCAAAAAGAATTGAGGAATATTATAATAACTTAAGAAATCTATGTGCAAGCGCATCGCAATTATATTTCTCAAGCGGGGTGAATTCCAATACTTTTATGGGAACGAGCATTTCTCCTTGGCAGATTAAATGGATGCATCTATAGTTCGTGTCATTCAACCCTCGGCAGTGAACAATTTATATTTATATGTTGGATTGTTACTTACGACCTCGGCATGACTTACGCATGATTGTATAGATTGCTTTGGAATTTATAATAAATTATATTGCCTCATTGGCTCGAGATAAATCGTTAAATGATGAGAAGTAAATTTGGATATTTCTCAATTATAAAAGGAGGGCTTACTATGTCATGATATTTAACTTGCAGCCGTTCTATATAATCCATGTTTAAATTAAATCATTGGCATTTTATTTATAGCCTATAGTTAGTGTCGGAGTCGACCCCTCGTTACTACTTCTTCGAGGTTAGACTTGATACTTACTGGGTACGCGTTATTTTCGTACTCATATTACGCTTGTTGTACAATTTGTCATACATGCACATATATATTTAGCGTCCTTGTGGGCACAACAGCGTGGTTAATGCGAGGACTTAGGTGGGTTGTATTCCATATTACGATCTGCAGCCAACAGAGTCTCCTTCAGAGTATTTACATTTTCTTTCCTGTTCAAATTTGTATTCCAAACAGATGTTTTGTTTTATTTTATTTTATTTCTTAGTTGATTCTAATGCACTTGTGATACCGGGTTCAGGGATGATCATGGGTTATTTAGTATTGAGATTGTTTAAAACATTATTATTTACAATGAAATTTTCATCTTCTACTATTTAATTGAAGGAAAACTATGATTTTAAAAATATTAAAATGAGACCTAATTTAAGTATTTAGTATTGGCATGCCTGACAGCGGTGTCCGGTGCCATCACAATCTTTAATGGATTTTGAAACGTGATAGGAATAGAGTTTTGATGGTTTTGATAGCTCCATATAGTAATTTTGGACTTAAGAGTGTATCCATACATAATTTTGAGGCTCGTAGATGATTCTGGCTTTAAATGCCGAAATTTGGAAAATTAGAAGTTTGGAGAGTTAAGAAGTTTGACCGAGAATTGAATTTGTGGTTACATGCCTTGGATTTTGATTTCTAAAGTGGAATAGGTCTGTTGTATCATTTATAACTTTTGTGAAAACTTTGAGGTAAATCGGAATTGATTGTTAGGTTTTGGCATCGATTATAGAAATTGGATATTTGTTTTCACTAGGCTTTAATTGGGGTGTGATTCATGTTTTTGATGTTATTTGATGTGATTTGAAGCATTAACTAAGTTCATATTGCGGTTTAGGACTTTTTGGTATATTTGGTTGAGGTCCCGGGGGCCTCGGGTGGATTTTGGATGGTTAACGGTTCAAATTATGAAATTAAGAAATGGCTAAAATGTTCCGGACTATGTGATCACACGTACGAAGGTCTTGATCCCAGGTGCAAGGCGGCAGGTGTGTGGATGGCATCTCAGTAAGGATTTTGGCTAGGCTGAGGGTATGTGCGGAAACAAGGAATTGGTCGCACCTATGAGAGCGCAGATGCATGAAACGGATGCGCAAGTGCGAAGTAGCGTAGGCGTGTCCACAAAAATGGAGTTCTTGTCGCAAGTGAAACTACGTATAAGCGGAGTCTTCTCCGCAGAACGAAGGTAGTGGCCTTCAGAGGAAACCGCAGAAGCCAAGAATGAGTCGCGCCTGCAAGACCGCAAATGCGGTTAAGGGGGTCGCAAGTGCGAAAACACTGGCATAATACATTTCCATGGGGTTCCGAGATTTTGTTATTTGTGGACCTTAAAAGCTTGGTTCGGGGAAATGTTTGAGAGGGAGTTCGTGTTTTTCTGGAGGTAATCAACTTTTGATCATCTTTAGCTAATAATATTGATTTACCATGGAATTTCCCACCTAGATTATGTGTTTTGAAGTGTAATTTTCAGAATTTTGGGCTAGGAATTTGAGAATAAGAATTGGGGATTTGAGTAATGATTTGGTGTCAGAATTTGATAAATTTGGTATGGTTGGAATCGTAGTTGAATGTGTTTTCAGATATTGTAACTTTAATCAGATTCCAAGATTATGGGGCCTGGGGTTGACTTTATTAAGAACTTAGTATTTTCATATGGAATTGATTATTATAGCTTGTGTTCATTGTATCGAAATAATTATGGATAGATTCGAGGAGTTTGAAGGCCAATTGGCAAGTCAAGGGTGTTATACCCCATGTTTTTGTATGAAAATTACATCGTAAGTCAATTGATGTAAGCTCAAAAATAAAATCATCTTTGAAAGTACATAAAGTAAGTTAATCGTGGTACCCTAGAGGCTACAAATCATTAAGATCATGGATAACAAGTACCAAGAGGGTTGGAAGGCTTAGAAGCAAAGCAAATTGAGGAAAATAAGTTTCGTGGAAAGCTGACAAGTTCGGAATATTATAACATAAACTTTTGGAGTGATACTAGTGTACTTAACATGATAATGAGGTTATTATATGGATTA
The DNA here is from genome assembly GCA_034376525.1 of Nicotiana benthamiana. Lineage (NCBI taxonomy): Eukaryota > Viridiplantae > Streptophyta > Magnoliopsida > Solanales > Solanaceae > Nicotiana > Nicotiana benthamiana. Next base: position 16,567,486 of record CM067331.1, on the reverse strand, counting down.
TTTTAGTCATATCATAGCTGTGTGTTATGTTTCGAATTCAAGTGATTTATTGGACAAAAATTGGCGAAGGTCATCACAAGTAACATTCATAATATGCTGAAAATTAGGTCAAATGTAGCTGAGCTTTTTCCCAATATACATGGAATATATATATATATATATATATATATATATATATATATATATATATATATATATATATATATATATATATATATATATATATATATATATATATATATATATATATATATATATATATATATATATAGTTGAAGTTCTATGAGTCTAGTTTCAAATTCATTAAGTTATTTGTTGATACAACATCGGAGTAGACAGATATTCGCGGTTTTGCAAGACTGCGCAAGCAGCTCACATAGGACCCACTTAGGCGGTGGTCGACCTACTTCACTTTATAAACGATTTGGACGCCTATTTATTTTCTCATTTTCCACTCAACTCATCTACAAACTTCTCCTAACCCTCTTAAATAGATATCGTAAGGGTTTGAAGTGATTCCGAAGTGATTATACCATATTTTAACATCAAAAGTTAGTTCTAGTAAAGAACAACACCTCTATGAGGTTGTGTTGTCATTGATGATAGTTGTGGGTTGTGTTTGGATAAAATTCCAAGTTTTTTCTACTATCCAAGGAGATTATAACATCCTACTAATTGTTCTTAATATTTCTTTTATGTTGGTTAAGTCGTTAGGATGATAAACTACAAGACAATACTTTGATTAGCTTAAGTCACTTATGTGGTGTTGTATCACCATTGAGGGCTGTTGTACGCTAAATATAACTGGGATTTTGACTTGAAGCTACTGTATGAGGTATGTATATTGTGTTCTTATATGTGCTTAAGGTTATCTTGATGTTGACTAAGTTAAATAGATAGACTAGACATGAACTAATGAATAAAGTTACTAATTGAGGATAAATGGAGTTGTGGATTGTTTTCTTTGTATAATTATATGGTATAAGGATGGAATCATTGATGAATGACTTTATTATCATATTAGTGATACTGTTAAGTTAATTTAAGAAGTCTATAAGTGGTGATATGGGGTATACAGATTATAATCGGAGCTTGCCACTCGTCGTGAAGTAGTGGTGACTTGTTGTTGCTATATGGTATTTTGTTATTCATATTTATATGTTGGATTTCTCTTGTTGGTGTATGGCACTAGTTTGTTACAGGAGAGACGCTGCACAAATATACATAAAGGAGCTACTAGTTTAAGTTGTGGACTTAGCCTTTAGACATCACTAATTTTGAATCTCCTTATGCTATGGTAGATTGAAATGAGCTGTTTGAAGAATTTCTTGGAAGGTATTAAGGAATCAACAGAGTTAAGATATGTTAAGGAACATTTTATTTGACATGATCAAAAGTGAAATGAGCATAAATGATACACTATTTTATAATGTATCTGCTCCTAGAAACTAAGTTTATCCATACTGTTCTTTCCATAAAAAGTTATTCTATGAAAGTATGTATGATCCTTGGATTCTACTAAGGTTCATATTGATGGTATAGATGTCCATAATATTAATCGAAAGTGCAATGACCTTGCGCCACTTTGAAAGATTCATAACGTGATTCCATGAGTTCAACATGAATTATATATAGTATCTATTTTACTCTACTGAGCCGCTCTATTGTTGGCAGGGTACGTCACCTATCGTGCACCCACTAATCAGTTGGGTTTTATCGAGCTCCACATGGCCGGGTACGATTCTATTGATCATTATAATGGCTGGGTAAATTTTTACCGAGTTTTTTTCGTGGCTAGGTACGACATGATGATAATGCCCACAGAGGCATATGTTTTTAAAAAATATTTATATATGTATCATGCATTTCATGTTAGTAGCCCTCACACGAACTCGGATGCTACAGGTTGTATCTCCTCTATCTCTTTTTATATATGTTCTTATTTATGTTTTCTTGCCTTACATACTCGGTACTTTATTCATATTGACGTCCTTTTTTCCTGGGGATGCTGCGTTTCATACCCGTAGATCTCGTTTGATATATTGACAGTCGTCCTAGTAGGCTATCAGCTCAACGGAATGTGTTCATGCACTTTACTTGCTCCGGAGTTACCTACTTGGTCAGTATGATTTGGACATGTATTGATTGGTATGCCGCGGCCCTGTCCCATCCTTTATGATGTTTATGTACTCTTAGAGGCTTGTAGAGGTACTTCATGTATACTTGTATGGCCTTGTCGGCCTATGTTTTGAGTATGCAAAATAATTATGTCGGCCTTATAGGCCGTAAGTCACATGTACAAGAAAATATGGAATCTGCAACAATGTTTTAGCAATAACTTAAATAATGTTGGCTAAAATGAATAAATGGCAGCAGTTCGATAAAACTATTGATGTAGCTTCGACCTTTTAGCAACAAAATTTTCTTGTTGGCAAATATTTTAACTTTATTGCCATATTTTGTAGTTTAGATAACAAAGTTTAAATTTTTAAACATTGCTACAACGTTCTAGGAACAACTACAGTATTGTTGCCAAATTTTAATAAATGGTAATAACTAATTGTCACGACCCAATTTCTCCTCCGTTGGGATTCATGACAGCACCTAGTCTTCAGGACTAGGTAAGCCTAATATTTACGAAAGCACAAAAATAATAAACAACATCTTAAACTTGGTCTACAATGAATCCTTTATACAATGAACATATTCCCAAAACCCAGTAGTACAAGTCATAAACTTTACAGAATTAACTACCACTTCTATATGAACTGTTTGGAAGAGAGTGACAATAGTTGAATAGAGTAAAAAGGTGAATCCAAAGCTTACGAACGCAGCAGCAGGTTTACCTTGAGTCTCCTCAGCAATGCTATGCACAGCTACTAACGATCAATACCTATCACAACAAAAATGTTCAGAAGAGTAGCATGAGCACACCATGGCGGTGCATAGTAAGTATCCAGACTAACCTCGATGGAGTAGTGACGAGAAATAGCCAAGATACCTGCTGGTCAAATAGACTGTGCAAATATGAACATAGAACGACAGAACATGATATATATATATATATATATATATATATATATATATATATATATATATATATATATATATATATATATATATATATATATATATATATATATATATATATATATATATATATATATATATATATATATATATAAAGGCTATATGAAATGACTGAGAATACTATAATCACAATAAGGGAAGAAAATAACAAGTAACAGTGGAAATACCAAAATAACGACATAGAAGAGCGGGCAAAAACACAAAACCAAATCAAAATTTCTCAAATACTGTAAGGTAAGCCATAACACAGAACCTATGACAGTGTTCCCATAATTTCTTAGCCAACAAACTCCACAAAATACCAAATTGTCACAACCCAGATTTATCACCCTCGGGAGTCGTGATGGCGCCTACTAAGGAAATCTAGGAAAGCCATGTATTATAGGATCACTACCTCATTTATTAGCCCTGTATAACAATTTGAGCTAATATGTGTTCAGCAATGAAATATTAATGATAATTAAAGACAAGTGGAAGACTTAATCTGATAAATTATGACAATGGCGACATACACCTCTATACAGAATCTGGTGTCACAATATCACAGAATGTCTATGAATACTGCAAATAAATGTCTGAAAAGAAAGTACAATCTATCTCTGAAACAAATGAAAACAGAATACACAATAAGAAAGAAGAGAATACCGGGCTTTCAGACGCCTACAGGACTACCTCAAGATCTCTAACTGGACTGAAGGCAGTCACCCAAATGCTACGATCTGAACGCTGCCGCTCGGGGATCTGCACATAGTGCAGAGTGTAGTATCAGCACAACCGGCCCCATGCGTTGGTAAGTGTCTGGCCTAACCGCAGCGAAGTAGTGACGAGGCTTGGACCAGACTACCAATAAAACTTGTGCAGTTGTATAATATGCAGAGGAAAATAAAACATGAATAAACAAGTAAAGATGGGAGGGGGTACATGTTGCTGGGGAATATCAATACCAACAGTAATTTAAGAGAGATCCATAAGTAACATATTAGAATCTACAGCAAAGCAATGAAGAATTCGTAGCTAATCTATAAACAGTTCGTATTTTCTATTGTTGCAGCGCGCAACCCGGTCCAAAACATAATAATACTATTGCGGTGTGCAACCTGATCCATATCATTTATTACTATTGAGGAGTGCAACCCAATCCATATCATTTATCATTGTTGTGGTATGCAACCCGATCTATAGCATTTATTACTGTTTCGGCGTGCAACCCGATCCATATCATTTATCAGTGTTGTGGGGTGCAACCCGATCAAATTATATTATTGTTGCTGCATACAACCTGATCCACATATATAATTTAATACCAATTCACAGATAGAGACCCGACAAGTGATCAATAAAGAAACAATGATATCCCAGCAAGGGAATCATATCAGTAAATAAATCAGGCAATGAAGAAACAACTATTACCAAACTTGTTCCAACATCTACCTGCCTCAACTAATACCAATACTCAATCATAAGTAATTTCCACGAGAATAATCATAATCCTTGCTCAATACATGGAATCATCAACTTTCACATGCGTAGTATTTTTTAAGAACACAACAATATCAATTTAAGACACACGGTCATGCTTGACACCAACGTATAGATACTCGTCACCACGCTTATATGTCGTACTCAACAAGTTATATGTAGCAAATAGGACACAACTCCTAATCCCTCAAGCTAAGGTTAGACTAAACACTTACCTCAAACTTCCACGGTCAACTCAAGGCTCAAATACTGCTTTTCCTTATGAATTTGGCTCCGAATTAATTATTTCTAGACAAAATTGATTTAGTAACATCAATAAACGCTAAACAATCCAATTCCAATGCTTGGTTACTGCTTTCATATCATTCTTCCCAAAAAAGTCAACAATTGACCCCGGGCCTGCTTGGTCAAAACACGAGGTTCAGACTAAGACCAGATCACCCATTCACCCATTAGATCGAATATATAATTAGTTCCAAGATTCAATCCCAAAATGAGGTCTAAATCTCAAATATATAAAAAGCTCTAACTCTACCCAAATCCCTAATTTCTACCCTTAAGAACATGATTTATGCCTAGAAATTTAATGGGTGCCAATGGGGAGTCTAAGATTACATACCTGTGGATATGTGGTGAAATTTTCTTTCAAAAAGATCACCAAATTTTGAGTTTGGAAGAAAAAGTTATGAAATTTTGGTTAAGTCTCGTTTTGGCTTCTGTTTTTAAATCACTGGAGAGGCTTTCATCGCGTTCGTAATAGGCCTATCACATTCGTGATGGGTCAGGCTTAGGTGATCTTCACATTTGCATTCGTTAGCTCATGTTCATGGATCTTCAGCTCCTACAGCCTTCGCGTTTGCGGGCAAGTGGCCGCGTTCGCGTAGCACAATATTCCTTTCCTTGCCAAGGCCATTATCCTACCCGTTCGTGAGTGCCTGGACGCGCTCGTGAAGAGTACTCCCCTCACAGCCTTGCATTCATGTCCTAAGCCCCGTGTTAACAAAGAAAAAATCGACACTTGAGGAATTTTTCTTATGCGTTCGCGAGTGGGACCGTGCAAACGCAAAGCAGAAAACCTCTATGCACTGAGAGCAGTAAAAACCTGCAACTTTTATGAGTTTAAAACCTTCCGTGACCCATCCGAAACTCACCCAAGCCCTTGGGGCTCCAAACCAAACATACGTACTAACTCAAAAATATCATATGAACTTATCTGTGTGATCAAGTCGCCAAAATAACCTCTTAAACGACAAATTTAGCATAGAAATCTAAGAAAACTCTCAAAATTTTCAAAGTAGGAATTTTCACAACTACGGGTCCGAATCACCTTATACGACTTCTTTTTCTTGTCAAATCACATACTCATCTTATTTCACATATAAGAGCTGTACCGGGCTCCGGAACTAGAATACGGGCCTGATACCATCAAATTCTAAATGCATTTCATTTCCAAAACTCATAAAAATTCCCAGAAAATAATTTTCTTTAAAAATTTATTTCTCGAGCTTGGGACCTCAGAATTTGATTCAGGCATACACCAAAGTCCCATATTATTCCATAGAGCTTCAGGGATCGTCGAATCACGGGTCCGGGTCTAGTTACCCAAAATGTTGATCGAAGTCAACTTAAATTCATTTTAAAGTCAAAATTCATCATTATCACAAATGTTCACAAAAATAAATTTCTGGCTACGCGCCCGGACTGCGGATGTAAATCAAGGTGATGCCGAAAGACTTCTCTAAGGCCTCAGAATGCACAATTCATTTTAATAATAAGTGATGACCCAAACCTTCTGCACCTCTAAAGCAATTGTTCGTCCTCGAACGGTCATAAGAAGGAAGTACTTGAGTCCAAAAAAGATGGGGATAACGGCTCCGTATATCGGACTAGAACCCCAGTTTGATGCCTCAACACGATGATCTCTCCACTGAACACGAACAGAAGGAAAACTCTTTGATCTCAAGTGACGAACCTGCCGGTCTGGAATAGCTACCGGCTACTCCTCATAAGACAAGTCCTTGTCCAACTAGACAGTGTTGAAATCTAACACATGGGATGTATCGCTATGACATATCCAAAGCATGGAACACATGAAACATTGGATGCTAGGCTGCTAGCTTGGCAACAATGCAAGTCTGTAAGCCACCTCTCCCACTCGATCAAGAATCTCAAATGGGACAAGGAACCTAGGGCTAAGCTTGTCTTTCTTCCCAAATCTCATCACGCCCTTCATCGGCGACACTCAAAGTAATACACGCTCACCGACTATGAAAGCCAAATCTCGAACCCTGCGTTCGCCATAGCTCTTATGCCTAGACTGAGCTGTACGAAGCCTAACCTGAATAATCCTGACCTTGTCCATGGCATCCTGAACTAGATCCGTACCCAACAACCGAGCCTCTCCCCCCTCAAACCATCTAACCAGAGACCGACACCACCTACCATATAAAGCCTCATAAGGAGCCATGCGAATACTCGACTAGTAGATATTGTTGTAGGAAAACTTTGCTAAAGGAAAAAACTGATCCCACGAGCCTATAAAGTCGATGACACAAGATCAGAGCATATCCTCCAAAATCGGAATAGTTTTGTCGGACTGCCCGTCTGCCTGAGGATGAAATTTTGTGCTCAACTCAACCCGTGAGCGCAAATTTCACTGAATGCTCTCCAAAAATGTAAGGTAAAATGCTTACCTTGGTCCGAAATAATAGACACGGGAACACCATGAAGATGAACAATCTCTCGAATATAAATCTCAGCTAACCTCTCGGAAGAATATGGGACCACCACGGGAATGAAATGGCTTACTTGGTCAGCCTATCAACAATAACCCACAGTGAATTAAACTTCCTCTTAGTCTGTGGGAGTCCAACAACGAAATCCACAGTGATTCACTCCCATTTCCACTCAGGAATCTCAATCTTCTGGAACAAACCACCAGGTCTCTAATGCTCATATTTAACCTGCTGGCAATTTAATCACCGAGCCACATATGCAATGATATACTTCTTCATTATCCGCCACCAATAATGTTGCCGCAAATCCTAATACATCTTCGCAGCGCCCGGATTAATAGAGTACTGGAAGCTATGGTCCTCCTCTAAATCAACTCTTGAAGTCCCTCCACATTAGGCACGCAAACTCGGCCCTGAAATCTCAAAACTCCATCATCACCTAAGGTAACCTGCTTGTCACCTCTGTGTTGCACTGTGTCTCTAATGACACACAAATGGGGATCATCATACTTCCACTCTCGGATACGCTCCAATAAATAAGAACGAGAAATGCAAGCTAACACGCGACTGGGCTTAGAAATATCCAACCTCTCGAATTGGCCAAAGCCTGAACATCAAAAGCAAGTGGTCTATTACCGACCGGAATACAAGAAAGACTTCTCATACTGGCTGACTTCCTACTCAAAGCATTGGCCACCTTATTGGCCTTTCCCAGTTGATATAAGATGGTGATAACATAGTCCTTTAATAGCTCCAACCACCTTCTTTTCCTCAAATTCAACTTCGTCTGCTTGAACAAAATACTGCAGACTTTTGTGATCCGTGAATACCTCACATGCCACGCCATACAGATAATGCCTCCAAATCATTAACGCGTGAACAATGGCTACTAACTCCAATTCATGAACCAAGTAATTCTTCTCATGAATCTTCAACTGCCGCGAAGCATAAGCAATGACCTTGCCATCCTGTATGAACACTGCACCAAACCCAATACAAGATACATCACAATGAACTATATATGGCCCTGAACCTGTGGGCAAAACCAACACTAGTGCTATAGTCAGAGCTATCTTGAGCTTCTGAAAGCTCGCCTTACACTCGTCGGACCATCTAATCTGGGCACCCTTCTGGGACAAAGCTATCTTGAGCTTCTGAAAGCTCGCCTTACACTCGTCCAACCACCTAAACTGGGAACCCTCTTGGGTCAACCTTGTTATCGGGGCTGCGATAGATGAAAACCCCTCCAGAAACCAACGATAGTAGCCTGCCAATCCCAAGAAACTACGGATCTCTATAGCTGATGTTGGTTTAGGCCAGTTCTTAACTGCCTCGATCTTCGGATCAACCTGAATACCCTTTGATAGCACAACACGATCGAGGAAGTCAACTGTACTCAACCAGAACTTACACTTTGAAAACATAGCATATAATTAACTATCCCTAGGAGTCTAAACAACCACTGAAAGATGTTGCTCGTACTTTTCCCATCTGCGGGAATAGATCAAAATACCATCAGTGAAGACTATCATCAATGAATCCAAGCAAGGCTTGAACACTCGGTTCATCAAATCCACAAAATCTATTTGGGCATTTGTCAACCCAAATGACATCACCAAGAACTCATAATGCCCCTACCAAGTGCGAAAAGCTATATTAGGGACATCAGATTCCCTAATCCTCAACTGATGGTAGCCAAATCTCAAGTCAATCTTCAAAATTACCTTGGCACCCTGAAGGTGATCAAACAAAGCATCAATCCTCAGAAATGGATACTTATTCTTGATTGTAACCTTATTCAACTGTCGGTAATCAATACACATTCTCATCGACTGTCCTTCTTCTTAACAAGCAACTACGGCGCGCCCTAAGGCGAAATACTAGGTCTGATGAAACCTTTTTCAAGCAAGTCTTGCAATGGCTCCTTCAACTATTTTAAATCAGGCGGGACCATTTGGTACGGTATGATAGAAATGGGTTGGGTGTTCGAAGCCAAATCAATGCAGACGTCAATATCTCTAACGGGTGGCATACCCGATATGTCTAAAGGAAATACCTCAGGGAACTCACCAATAACAAGCACAAAATGAATAGAAGGAACCTCAACACTAGAATCACGAACATATGCCAAATAGGCCAAAACAGCCCTTTTCTACCATACGTCGAGCCTTCACATAAGAGATCACAATACGGGTAGAATGACCAGGCGTCCCTCTCCAGTCTAAACAAGGTAAACCCGGCAAGGCTAAGGTCACAATTTTGGCATAATAGTCCAAGACAGCGTGGTAAGGTGATAACCAGTCTATCCCTAATATGACATCGAAATCAACCATTTGGAGAAGCAACAAATCTACACGAGTCTTAAGACCCCCAACCACAACTATATAAGAGCGATGGACTCGATCTACCATAATAGAATCACCAACCGGTGTAGACACATATATAGGGGAACTGAATGAATTACTAGGAATGACCAAATATGGTGCAAAATAAGAGGACAAATAGGAGTAGAAAGACCCTGGATCAAATAAAATGGAAGCATCTCTGCCACAAACCAGAACAGTACATGTGATAATTGCATCGCAAGCCTCAGCCATAGGCCTGGCTGGAAGAGCATAACATCGGGATTGGGCCCTACCACCCTGGATTACATCTCTAGAGCGGCTTGCAGCTGGCTGGCCTCCACCTCTAGCGGTCTGAGCTCCACCTCAAACACCTCTACCTCCACCTCTAGCTAGCGGAGCGGGCAGTGGAACGCCTGGTGCCTGAACCACAACACTTGAACCCTACTGCTACGACTGAGTACCCACCAATCTCGAGAAAGCCCTTCGAATATTAACATACTCACCTACTCAAAACATCTTCCTAAATGTTGCGACTGAGTAAGCTTAGACTGACCTTGGCAAAATAAATGACCACCCCGAAAACTATGGTGCGATGATGCGCTGATAGAAGTTGGTGGTGCATTGTAGTGCTACTGATCAGAATACTTTGTATGAGAACCATGACTACCAGAAGCGTTGTGAGAAACCTGAAGTGCTAACTGATAGGGCCAAGGAGGATGGCACATACCATACGAATCCCTGCCTCTAGACGAGACACCACTGAAATCTTCCTGTATGAAGAGGCCTCTTGTCCAGCCCATGACCACCTACTTGTGATTGAACTATCTCTATTATCTTTGCCACATTGGCTTCCCCCTGGAAAGAAATCACACTCCCTGTCTCCCTAGCTATCTGAAGTTGAATCGGCCAAATGAGTTCCTTAATAAACCTCCTCACCCTCTCTCTCTCGGTGGGAAGTATGATAAGAACATGATGATCCAAGTCGATAAATCTGGTCTTATGCTAGGTACCACTTATAGAACCTTGCTGGAGATGCTAAAACTGCCTCCAATAGGCTTCTCTCTGAGTGATTGAGAGAACCTTCTCCAGAAATAGCTAAGTAAACTGCACCCAAGTCAAAGCTTGTGATCCGGCTAGTCTAGCCAAGAAATAATCTCTCACCAAGTCTTGGAGGATACCGACAAGCGAAAAGTGGCAGAATCGACCCCATTTCTCTCATCCCCATGTTCATGAGAACCTCTTGACAACTGTCTAGATAATCCTGTGGATCCTTGGAAGTTGCACCACTGAAAGTTGTAGTGAAGATCTTAGTGAACCTATCCAATCTCCACAAAGCATCGGCAGACATAGCTTCTCCATCACCGATCTCAGCTACCACACCCGGCTGAACTGCTCTAACTAGCTGAGCGGCTCGAGTCTAAAATTGGGGAACCATCTTCTCTGGAGTGCGAGTAGCAGGAGTCTGAGCTCCTCCTATAGCCTAAGAGACGGCTGGTGCTACGGGAAGCAAGCTTGACCAGGTGATACTCTCCATAAGGCCCACTAGACGGACCAGAGCATCCTAAAGTACTGAGGTAGAAATAAACCCCTTTGGGACCTGAGCTTGGTCTACCAAAACTGTATGGGCTGCAACCTTATCATCAATGTAAACCCGAGGCTCCGCTGCGGGTGCTGATGCTCTGGGCTGAGCTCTGCCCCTACCTCGGCCTCTAGCATGGCCTCAGAATTGCCCTCTGTCCCTCGTGGGAGCTGCTGCTGTGGGCTCGAGCTGCTGATCGGTGGATGATAAAGCACGTGTTCTGGCCATCTGCGAAAGAACAGAGTAGAAATTCAATTAGCATTGAGAAACCAAACCATACGACAAGAAAGAATAAATGTGAAGTTTTTCCTAACTCTGTAGCCTCTAGGGTATAAGTACAGACTTCTCTGTATCAATCCCTCAGACTCTAGCATGCTTGTCCGCGAATTGTGAGATCAATGTAACCAAGAGCTCTGATACCAACTCGTCACAACTCGGATTTCCCACCCTCAGGAGTCGTGATAGAGCCTACTAATGAAAGCTAGGCAAGCCATGTATTATAGGATCAATAACTCATTTATTAGCCTTTTTTAACAATTTAAGCTAACATGTGTTCAATAGTGAAATATTAACGATAATTAAAACAAGCTGAAGACTTAATCTGATAAATTAAACATAACGAGTATGACAATGCCGACATACACCTCTACCGGGAATCTGGTTTCACAATATCACGGCTATCAATAAATACTACAATCAAATATCTGAAAAGAAAGTACAATCTTTCTCGGAAACAAATGAAAACAAAATACATAATAAGATAGAAGAGAATGTCGGGCTTGTGGACGCATGCAGGACTAGCTCGGGATCCCTAGCTGGACTGAAGGGACCCACCCAAATGCTACGGTTTGAACGCTGCCACTCCGAGATCTGCACATAATATTGAGTGTAGTATCAGCACAATCGACCCCATGTGCTGGTAAGTGCTTGGCCTAACCCTGGCGAAGTAATGACGAGGCTAGGACGAGAATACCAAATGAACCTGTACAGTTATATAATATGCAGCGAAAACATAAACAGGAATAGGCAAGTAAATATGGGAGGGCGTACATGTTTCGGGGGAATATCAATACTATCGGTAATTTAAGAGAAATGCATAAGGAACAGTTTAGAATCTACAGCAAAGCAATGAAGAACTCGCAGCTGATCTATAAACAATTCGTATTTTCTATTGTTGCTGTGCAACCCGATCCAAAACATAATAACACTATTGCGCCATGCAACCCTATCCATATCATTAATCACTGTTGCGGCGTGCAAACCGATTCATATCATTTATCATTGTTGCTGCGTGCAACCCGATCCAAGATAATATCATTTATTACTGTTGCGGTGTGCAACCTGATCCATATCATTTATCATTGTTCTTGCGTGCAGCCCCGATCCAATTATATTATTCTTGCGACGTGCAACCCGATCCACATATATAGTTCGATACCAATTCACAAATAGAGTCCCGAGAATGGATCAATAGTGAAACAACGCTATCCCAGCAAGGGAATCGACAGTATAAGTAAATACATCCCGGCAAGGGAGAAACAACTATAACCAAACTTGTTCCAAAGTCAGACTACCTAAACAAACACCAATACTTAATCCTAAGTAATTTCCACGAGAATAATCATAATCCTTACTCAGTACAGAGAATCATCAACTTAGGTATCTATAGTATTATTTAAGAATACAGCAATTTCAATTTAAGACTCACGCTCAGGCTTGAAAACAATGTATAGATACTCGTCACCATGCCTATACGTCGTACTCAACAAGTAACATGCAGCAAATAGGACACAACTCTTAATCCCTCATTCTAAGGTTAGACTAAACACTTACCTTGAACTTCCACAGCCAACTCAAGCCTCAAACACTGCTTTTCCTTTAGAATTTGGCTCCAAATCAATTGTATTTATACATAATCAGCTTAATAACATCAATAAACACTAAAAAATCCAATTCCAATTCTTAATTATAGTTTTCTATCATTCTTCCCAAAAAGTCAAAAATTAAGCATCTGCCTGCTTGGTCAAAACACGAAGTACGGACCAAACCCGATCACCCATTCACATATGAGCCCGAATATATAATTAGTTCCAAAATTCAAACCCAAAGCAAGGTCTAAATCCCAAATATACAAAAATCCCTAACTCTACCCAAATCTCTAATTTTCTACCTTAAGAACATGATTTAAGCCTAGAAATCTAATGGGTGTTAGTGGAAATTGAAGAAAGTGAGTCTAAGATTACATAAATGTGTATTTGTGGTGAAATTCTGTTTCAAAAATCGCCGAATTTGGAGTTTGGAAGAAGATGTTATGAAATTTTGGTTAAGTCCCATTTTGGCTTCTGTTCTAACACTGGACAGACCTTCATCGCGTTCGTGATGGGTCAGGCTTAGGTGACCTTTGCTTTTGCATTCTTCGGCTTGCGTTCACAGGCCAGTGGCCGCGCTCGCGTAGCACAAGATTCCCTTCCCCCTGCCCAGGCCATTAGCCTATGCGTTCGCGAGTTCCTGGACGCGTTCGCGAGGGTTACTCCCCCAACAGCCTCACGTTCACGTCCCAAGCCCCACGTTCGCGACGAACAAATTAAGACTTGAGGAATTTTCTTTACGCGTTCGCGCAAGTGGGACCACGCGAACATGAAGCAGAAAACCTCTGTGCACTGAGAGCAGCAAAAACCTGCAACTTTTATGAGTTCAAAAACCTTTGAGACCCATCCGTAACTCACCCGAGTCCTCGGGGCTCCAAAAAAAAACATACGTACTAACTCCAAAATATCATATGAACTTATCCATGCGATCAATCACCAAAATAACCTCTTCAATAATGAATTTAGCATAGAAATCTAATAAAAATCTCAAAACTTTCAAAGTATGAACTTTCAAACCTACGGGTCTGAATCACCTCAAACGACTTCCGTTTCATACCAAATTTTACAGACTCATCTTATTTCACATTTAAGACCAGTACCAGGTTCTGGAACCAGAATATGGACCCGATGCCATCAAATTCTAAACGCATTTCATTTCCGAAACTCATAAAAATTTTCAGAAAATAATTTTCTTTAAAAGTTTATTTCTAAGGCTTGGGACATCCGAATTTGATTCCGGCCATACACCCAAGTCTCATATTTTTTCACGGACCTTATAGGACCATAGAATTACGGGTCTAGGTCCACTTACCAAAATATTGATAGAAATCAACTTAAATTCATTTTAAAGTCAAAATTCATTATTTTTCACAGATTCTGACAAAAATGACTTTCTAGTTATGCGCCCGAACGACGCACGAAAATAAAGCTGATGTAGAAAGAGGTCTTTAAGTCCTCGAAATGCAGAATTTATTTTAAAAATAAGTGATGACCTTTTGGGTCATCACACGAATCTCGGACAAGTTACAACTCACAAGTCTCGATATCGTAACCCTAATACTTGGCATCATGTGCCCTCATCACACCTCATGGATACACTGAAAACTCACTTGCTAACTAGATCCACTCTCACATATATGACAAGTAAATAAGGGTGTACATCTATACACAACTATATATGGAGAACTTCAGATCCAAAGGGGAGTGTTCAGCTACGTGTATGATTGTGCAAGTGCTCTAACATTGTTCCTACACGCTAATAAGAATAAGGAAAGAACAAACAACGCGTAAGATGTATTCTCACAACTTATGCAAGATAAAACTCATATAGGTAAGCATACCGTAATACAATATCAAACAACAAGAATGTCCCCATTCTATCACAAATCATCACAATCAATCCCTAACATAACCCACCTTGTCATAGCACGTGTGTTAATAATAACATAATAAGTGCCTGCCTTGTTTATCCACGCGTGCATCATAATGTTCCCACCTTGTCTCGCCATATGCGCAACCCACACACACATATATATATATATATATATATATATATATATATATATATATATATATATATACATATCCCGCCTTTTCACACCGCATGTGCGATATGTCAATAGTAGCAATAGCATGACAGAAACCTCGTGCAACCCCATAACAAGAACTGCACGGCAGAAACCTCGTGCAACACAATATCAACAATCACACGACAGAAACCTCGTGCACCACCACGACAAGTACCACAACAACAATTACAATATATACAAGAACACGTCAAGTAAATAAACTCAAGAAATTTTGATAACAAGGAGACGATAAAACTCGCTCACAAGGAATAACGACAATAAAGAATATTAAGCGTAATAAGAACAGCTCAACAAGGGAGAAAATGATGTGAAGCAATGATTCCATAATATGTAGTTCAATAACAAAGAAGCAAAAATGAATCAAATAATTTCAAATAAGGAAATGTCAACTAAATATAGGATATCTAAGCTTCTCAAATTACGAAGAATATACAATAAATTCAATTAAGGATGAGCAGCGTAAAGATAATCATAACTTCATTTAAGACTAAAATATTACATGAGAGATAATAATTGTTTCCAATAAAGACAAGTAGTTATGAAAGATAACATGACAATAGATGAGATAAAAATCTTCAATTAAGCAAAATAAGAGTCAAATAAGCAATAAAAATGAATCCTAAAGCAATTATTTCCAATTAATGCATGCAGAGGTGAAACTAGTAAATGGAAGCTCAATCATATCAAGAATGTCACGACCCTAGTTAACCAATGTCAACCTGTCATGACAGCACCCAGTCTTCGCGACTAGGTAAGCCTTAACAAGTTGCGGAATTTAACAGTTTGGAATTAAGAAAATAACAAACAGTAAATAGAACAAGAAATGTATATTATGCCGCTTGGCATATATACTAAACACACCACTTCTGAAAAATAACTGTAAGGCCCCGTGAAAATGAGGTCTCAGATTCTAGCAACTCATAGAGTCGAGTCGAGTCTACCCACACGGATCGGATTCTTTTTACTGTTTTGAACTTAAAAATGTGAAATCAAAATTTTTCCAGAAAATGGTAAAAATACGATCCAGAATGCGGTCGCAGATCAGCTATGCATACCGCATTCCTTTCGCAGAGTGAATCAGAGAGCAACCAAATTTTGATGTTGAAAATGCACTCAAATCTGCGATCGCATAATCAATATGCGGACCGCAGAATGATCGCATATTGTCCCTGAGGAAATTCGAAGGCCAGTTCTGCGGTGCATTCAACGACCGCAGAACTCAAATGCAGTTATTCACCGCATTCCCAACCCGAGAGGTATGAAATTTGGGCCAATTATGTGGTTTATTCTGCATACCACATGTCAGTTCTGCGACCGCAGATTGCGTCGCAGATTGAGCTCGCCTGGCATTTTTCTAAAATTTTATACCCGACCAACCTCTTATTAAAAAACCTTCTCCCTCATTTTTGACACCCTTCTGATCAAAATAAGAGAGAGGGAGAGAGGGTTCTTGAGAGAGAAAATGAATTCTTCATCATCTATTCTTTCAAAATCATTGGAGCTTGGAAAATCCTTGGTGCATTGTCTTCTCTATTAATTTCTCAGGTAAAACCACAAACCCATTTCCCACAAATTTCAAAATTTACTTGGGAAGGGAACCCCATACACTTGCTTTGAAATTTCTTAATAAAATCTTTAATGCATGTCTTGTAAAAGGGAATTGGGTAGCAACTATGAGTTTAAATTTCTAAAACCTAAGTGTTGCTCATGGACTAGATTGACTTCTTGATTGCTTGGTGAATTTGACTAGAGATTTAAAGAGAATAATCAACTCCATGTATGTATGGCTAACTGTGATCCTTGTGAAATCGTCCTGTGTTAGTTGTTAAATTGTTGATAGTTGTATTCATGTGGGAAACCTTGTGAAGCTTTTGTGTTGTACAATTTTGTGGTAACACTTTGTGATAAAAGTTGTGGAACTTGTAATGCGAACAATGGAAATGGAAATAATGTGAAATAATGGAAGTGGAAATGATGTGGAACAACGGAAATGGAAATAATGTGGAATAGTGGAAATGGAAATAATGTGGAATAACGTGTTTGATTAGTTGTGAACAACTGTTTTAATAATTCAAAATGTTTACCAATTTTATGAACATGCGGAAATTGTTGTTGCTAGTTGTGGGATTTCATCATCCTTCTTGTGGATTTATTTTAACAATGTGCCATAGTTGATTCTTGTATTTTTTGTTGTGTTGTTTGTTGTTGTGAGTTGAAAAACTGTCAGGAAGGTTCGGGTTGCGCGCCGCAACACGGTGAAATAAGGTGTGGGTTGGGGTGATAAGGGTGGCTGAGGTAATAAGGGTGGACGAGGCAATAAGGGTGGAAAATTTTGATCCAATATCACTATTGATATTAATATGAATCATGAAATGATAAATGTGTGTGAAAGGACACAGCATGAGAATTTGTAACCTGTAGGGCACTGATTGCCCCTTTGTTTGACTACTTGAATCATTGTTGTGAAATGTTTGGTTGTTGCTCCATGGTTGTACTTGTACTGTTGTTGTTTAGTTCCATACTTGTATATGCTATTTAGCTTGAGTTTACTTGGGACAGAGTTTGTTCATACATGCCAGTACAATTCAAACGTACTAACATCCCTTTTGCTGGGGCCGCTACATTCTGTATGATTGTAGGTGGATCTGTGGCAAGCACTCCAGTCCACCGCTCGTACCTCCTCCTCATATATATTAGTGGTAATCGTGTTTGGTGAGCCCCTTTCCTTCCGAGTCCTTGTGTGGCTCATGCCATCCATGTTGTTGTATTGTGGAGTCTTTTGTCCTTTATTAAAGGTGTAGTTGGGGCCTTGTCGCCGGCAAGTGTTGTACTATCTTTCTCTTAGAGGCTCCGTAGACACTAGTATGTGGGTAAGAACTTATGTAGAAAGGTGTATGTTTTGGGCGCTGTAAACTTGTATACCACATTCCCTGTTAAGCATAATGTAGGTTATGTAAAAGATGTTCCCAGTTAATCATAATGTGTGTTTATAAAAGAGGAATCATATGTTCTTTCAATTTCAAATCCGGTATCTTTTGGCTAATTAACAAAGAATGAAGTGGGGTAACGCGTGGGAAATAGGAAAGGCACCCAGGTCCACTCGACTGTGGATACCTGGCAGGTCATGCCCTCGGATTTGGGGCGTGAAAAACTTGGTATCAGAGCCTAAGGTTTTAATTGAGTCCTAGGATGTCTCGGAACCGTTCCTACTAGAGCTTTTCTTATCGGTGTGTTGTCGACCACATCTATAAGTTGGGGCTACACGGGCATTTAGGAAAAATGATCTTCTTCTTTGTTATTCCAAGTTCATGCGGTGAAGTGATGTTTTGTCTAATTTGTGCTCTATTTCACATTTTCAGTAATGGCACCCAAGAAGAAAGTCAGGCTCGGCCTAGGGGCCAATACCACTTCCAGTGCGGTTATGGATCATGTGCCGACTGCCAGGGGTGAGAGTGATTCCCGAGTTCTGAATTTGCCTGCTCCATCCGTTCCTGATCCAAGCAATCATGTTCCAGCAGCGGCCGAGGGTGTTACTATCCCTCATGTCAATGCTCCTAATCTTGATGTTTCTCCAGCTTCCGATCCTGGGATTTCTGATGGAGACCTTAGTGGAGCTATCTGTATGCTGACCTAGTTAATGGCCACCCAGGCCTAGAGATCTCATGATGCCCATGTGTCCTCCAGCGTACAGAGAGATTCCTCCAGCTTCAGATTTCATTAGTTTCTACGATTGTCCCCTCCAGAATTCTCAGGCACAGACCCAGAGGCCGATCCGTAAGAATTCCTTGATGAGATGTACAAGACACATCGAGTGATGAAGACTACAGAGATAGAAGGGGTAGAACTGGCTTCATACAGGATGAACTGGGTTGCGTGTTTGTGGTTTGAGATGTGGGAGGATTCCCGTGAGGAGGGGAGACCTCCAGCTAGATGGGATGAGTTCATAGATGCCTCATGGACCTCTTCTTGCCTGCCGAGACCATGGCAGCCCGTGCAACTGAGTTTGAGGTTCTTATGCAGGGTAGCATGAGTTTTTGGGAGTATAATATGGAGTTCGTGAGGTTTTCCAAGTATGCTCCTCAGTTGGTGTCGACTATGGAGGCTAGAGTTCGGCGATTCATTCAGGGTATCAGCCCTTTGGTGGTAAGTGAGGCTGCTATTGCGGATTTGCACTCAGACATGAACTATGGAAAGATCGTGGGTTTTGCTCAAGCCACATAGGCAAGGAAGTTGAAGATTCGGGCAGACAGGGAAAGTAGTAGCAGGGCCCGGTCTATGGGTCACTCAGGGAGATCAGCTCCAGGGAGAGGGTCGTCAGGGCCATCTCAGTATTATGCTTAGTCCTCAGCTAGTGCACAGCCATCCGTGCACCATTTCAAGCAGAGTAGCCCTTCGGGGCCAGGTTCAGACAATAGGAGGTCCTACCGGTTTGGTCATTCGGGAATGAGACCTCGACAGAGGGAGGTATATGCCCCAAGTGTTGGAGATTTCATACAGAGGCATGTTACTTGGATGCTATAGTGTGTTAACATTGTGGGGTGAGAGGTACATAATACGGGACTGCCATGCGCCCATACAGGGAACAGGTAGGGGACTTGCTCATCCATCCAGTTCATCAGTTGCTACGTTATCAGTGCGCCCTCCAGCCCTAGCAGGTCGTGGTGTAGCCAAAGGTGGAGCTCATGGTAGGGGTGGACCCAATAGGTTTTATGTATTGAGTGGCCGTCAGAGTGCTGAGGCTTCCCCAGATGTTGTCACAGGTATCCTATCTGTTCAGACCTTTGATTTCTATGCTTTTATCGATCCGGAGTCTTCTTTGTCCTATGTCACTCCCTTTGTTTCTTCGAGTTTTGGGATTGAACCCGAGCAGCTTCTTGAGCCGTTCTCAGTATCGACTCCGGTAGGTAATTCTATTACAGCCACGCGGGTCTATAGGAATTGTGTTGTTATGGTAGGTAGTCGTGTTACCACGGCTGAACTTATCGAGCTTGGGATGGTGGATTTTGATGTAATCATGGGAATGGATTGGCTCTATTCATGCTTTGCTAAACTTGATTGCCGGACGAGATTCATGAGACTCGAGTTCCCTAATGAGCCGGTTGTTGAATGGAAAGCAAATGGTGTTGTGCCGAAAGGTAGGTTTATTTCCTACCTCAAGGCTTCGAAGATGATCAGAAAGGGTTGCATCTATCATTTAATCTGGGTGGCAGACACTACTCCAAAGGTTCCTACCCTCGAATCCGTGCTAGTTGTGAATGAGTTCCTTGAGGTATTTCTAGATTAGCTTCGAGGAATTCTGCCAGATAGGGAGATTGATTTCGGGATTGATGTATTGCCATATACTCAGCCAATATCTAGTCCACAGTACAGAATGACGCCAGCAGAGTTGCGGGAGATAAAAGAGCAGTTGAAGGATCTACTGGAGAAGGGGTTTATTCGGCCAAGTGTGTTTTCATGGGGCGCTCCGGTTCTTTTTGTCAGAAAGAATGATGGGTCGCTTCGGATGTGTATCGATTATCGGCAGCTTAATAACTTCACCATCAAGAATAAGTACCCTTTGCCTCGGATAGATGATTTGTTCGATCAATTGCAAGGTGCAAGATTCTTCTCCAAAATTGATTTGCATTCCGGGTACCACCAATTGAAGATCGGGGAGCATGACATTCCTAAGACCGCTTTCAGAACACGTTATGGCCACTTTGAATTCTTGTTCATGTCCTTTAGGATTACCAATGCCCCGACAGTTTTTATAGATCTTATGAATCGGGTCTTCAAGTCATTCTTAGACTCCTTCGTGATTATTTTCATTGACGACATCCTCGTATATTCGCGAAGCAGGGAGGATCATGCAAGCCACCTCAGAGCGGTTTTGAAGACTCTACATCAGCACCAATTGTATGCCACGTTTTCCAAATGTGAATTTTGGTTGGAGTCCGTTGCTTTTCTGGGTCATGTTGTTTCCAGTGAGGGGATTCAGGTGGACCCCCAAAAGATTGCAGCGGTGAAGGATTGGCCTAACCCCACGACCCTGACGAAGATCCGTAGCTTTTTGGAGTTAGCAGGGTATTATCGGAGATTTGTAGAGGGATTCTCCATCCTCGCCTCTCCTTTGACTAAATTGACGCAGAAATCCGCCAAGTTCCAGTGGTCAGATTCTTGTGAGAAACGTTTTCAAGAATTGAAGACAAGGTTGACTTTGGCACCAATATTAGCCTTGCCAGAGGGCAGAGAGGGGTTTGTGGTTTATTGTGATGCCACCAGGGTTGGTTTAGGGAGTGTTCTGATGCAGCACGGGAAGGTCATAGCATATGCTTCCAGGCAACTCAAGAATCACGAGAAGAATTATCCGACGCATGATTTGGAGCTTGCAGCAGTTGTGTTCGCCTTGAAATTATGGCGGCATTATCTTTTTGGGGTTCATGTAGATGTGTTTTCAGATCACAAGAGTCTTCAATATTTGTTCAAGCAGAAGGAGTTGAATTTGAGGTAGCGGTGGTGGTTAGAATTGCTTAAGGATTATGATATGGACATCTTGTACCATCCAGGGAAGGCAAACGTGGTGGCCGACGCTCTCAGTTGGAAATCCATGGGTAGCTTGGCTCACTTGAGAGCGGATCAGAGGTTCTTAGCTCGGGAGGTGCATCAGTTGGTTAGTCTTGGGGTTTGTATCTCGGCCCCGAATGAGGAAGAACTTATGGTGCATAATACAGCAGAATCGTTGCTCGTGGCAGAGGCTAAAGAAAAGCAGTTTGTTGATCCAGCATTGGCCCAATTAAAGGAGGTAGCTCTAAGTAACAAAATTTCAGCATTTTCACTCGGCAGCAATGATGGCGTGCTACGGTGCCATGACAGGTTAGATATGGATAATCTTCGGGAGAGGGTAATGGCGGAGGCTCATCATTCCAGGTATTCAGTGCACCCAGGCTCTACAAGATGTATCTCAATCTCAAGGATATCTATTGGTGGAGTGATATGAAGAAGAGTGTAGCGGACTTTGTCTCTAAGTGCCCGAAATGCCAGCAAGTGAAGGTCGAGCATCAACGGCCAGGAGGGTTGACTCAGCTTATAGAAACACCAATGTGGAAGTGGGAATTGATCAATATGGACTTCGTGACAGGACTACCGCGTACTCAGCACAAGTTTGACTCAATCTGGGTAATTGTGGATAGGTTCACCAAATCAGCTCACTTTTTGTCAGTCAAGTCAACCGATACTGGGGAACAATATGCTCGGTTGTATATCAAGTAGATAGTGAGGCTTCATGTACGCCACTTTCTATCATTTCGGATCGAGGATCTCAATTTACAGCTAACTTCTAGAGGAAATTTCAGCAAGGTTTGGGCACTCAAGTGAATCTTAGCACAGCTTTTCATCCGTAGACTGATGGCCAAGTAGAGCGGACCATTCAGACGCTCGAGGATATGTTGCGGGCATGTGTCTTGGATTTCAAGGGCAATTGGGATCACCTACCCCTTATAGAGTTTTCTTATAATAACAGCTTCCATGCTAGCATCCAAATGGCCCCATTCGAAGCATTGTACGGAAGGAGGTGTAGTTCCCCGATCGGGTGGTTCGAGGTCTGTGAAGCGGAATTAATAGGACCAGATCTCGTGCATCAGTCCATGGAGAGTAAGAGTCATTCAGGAGAGGATGAAGACTGCTCAAAGTCATCAAAAATCCTATGCGGACGTGCGTCGAAGAAAATTGAAGTTTCAAGAAGGAGATTGGGTATTCTTGAGGGTGTACCCCATGAAAGGAGTCATGTGCTTTGGGAAGAAGGGAAAACTAAGTCCTAGGTAAGTCGAGCCTTATCAGGTCATTCAAAGGATTGGTCAAGTTGCGTATAGGTTAGAATTGCCCCCTGAAATGTCCTTAGTGCACCCGGTGTTTCATGTATCCATGTTGAGGAAAGTTGTGGGTGATCCATCTAAAATTGTGCCAGTTGAAGACATCAAGGTTACGGAAGATTTATCATATGAGGAGATTCCGGCTGCTATTCTGGATAGGCAAGTCCAAAAGTTACGAAACAAGGAGATTGCTTCAGTTAAAGTATTATGGCGAAACCAACAAGTCGAGGAAGCCACGTGGGAAAAGGAAGATGAGATGAAGATAAAATACCCCCATCTATTTGAATAAGTTCAGAAATGATCGTGCGAATCTTGTCCCTAGGAGAGCTAGTGATGTGTTCCATTAGGTGTAAGAATCATTCCTTCTCTTTCCAAGTGCCTTATTGTTGTAGTTTCTCCAAGTTGTGCCAACTAAGTTTATGTGTTGTAACTATTTGAGCAATGTGCAGTCCTTTTTGGTAATGAAAGTTTTGTGCTCCCATGGTAAGATGATGCATGGAAGTAATAATTAATTTTGTATCAAGGTGTTCTAGTTGTGTAATGATTAGTTTTTGCATGGAGGAATTGTATTGAAATGAATAACTATGTTGTACGCTTGTGATAGGTAAATGGCTTTAATAACACGGGTGATTAGTGCTTAATTTGATTACATGTTGTGTGTCAAACGGTTAAGAGTGTACCAAGAGGTTGAATATGTCCGAGTATGAAGATCGTGCATTTTTATAACTGTTATAAGGTAGCAAGATTGTGTAGTAATGCTTGGGATTGTGTTTTGGTGATTCTTTGACAGGTGGTTATATCCATACTACAAAGGAAACTCTGGCAAAATTTTTCTAAAACAAACTTGAAAGTTATTAAAAGTATAGAAACTTGCATATCATGTTTTCAAACTCATTTGGTTCCCAAGTCCTCATTCGAGGACGAATGATCTTAAGCAGGGGAGGATGTAAGGCCCCGTGAAAATGAATGCTCAGATGTTAGCAGCTCATAGAGTAGAGTCTACCCACACGGATCAAATTCTTTTTACTATTTGAACTTAAAAATGGGAAATCAAAAGTTTTCCATAAAATGGTAAAAATGCGGTCCAGAATGCAGTCGCAGATTAGCTATGCAGACCTCATTCCTACCGCAGAGTGAATCAGAGAGCAACCAAATTCTGATATTGAAAATACTGTCAAATCTACGATTGCATAATCAATATGTGGACCGCAGAGTGATCGCATATTGTCCCTGAGGAAATTCGAAGGTCAGTTCTGCGGTGCATTTTGCGACCGCAGAACTCAAATGCGGACCGCATATTCACCATATCCCAACCCGAGAGGTTTGAAATTTGGGCCAATTCTGCGGACCGCATGTCAGTTTTGCAACCGCAGATTGCGTCGCAGATCGAGCTTGCATGGTATTTTTCTAAAATTTTAGACCTGACCCACCATTTATTAAAACACCTTCTCCCTCATTTTTAACACCCTTTTGATCAAAATAAGAGAGAGGGAGAGAGGGTTCTTGAGAGAGAAAATAAATTCTTCATCATCTAATCTTTAAAAATCATTGGAGCTTGGATATTTCTTGGTGCATTGTCTTCTCTATTGATTTCTCAGGTAAAACCCCTAACCCATTTCCCCCAAATTTCGAAATTTAGTTTGGGAAGGGAACCCCATACACTTGCTTTGAAATTTCTTCATAAAACCTTCATGTATGTCTTCAAAACTCTAAAATCTTGTAAAAAGGGAATAGGGTAGCAACTATGAGTTTAAATTTCTAAAACCTAAGTGTTGCTCATGGACTAGATTGACTTCTTGATTGCTTGGTGAATTTGACTAGAGATTTAAAGAGAATAATCAACTCCATGTATGTATGGCTAACTGTGATCCTTGTGAAATCGTCCTGTGTTAGTTGTTAAATTGTTGATAGTTGATATTCATGTGGGAATCCTTGTGAAGCTTTTGTGTTGTATAATTGTGTGGTAACACTTTGTGGTGAAAGTTGTGGAACTTGTAATGTGAACAATGAAAATGGAAATAATGTGGAACGGTGGAAGTGGAAATGATGTGGAACAGTGGAAATGGAAATAATGTGGAATAGTGGAAATGGAAATAATGTGGAACAACGTGTGTGATTAGTTGTGAACAACTGTTGTAATAATTCAAAATGTGTACCAATTTGATGAACATGAGGAAATTGTTGTTGCTAGTTGTGGGATTTCATCATCCTTGTTGTGGATCTATTTTATCAATGTATCACAGTTGATTCTTGTATTTTTTGTTGTGTTGTTTTTTGTTGTGAATTGAAAATTGTCAGGCAGGGTCGGGTTGCGCGCCGCAACATGGTGAAATAAGGTGTGGGTTAGGGTGATAAGGGTGGCCGAGGTAATAAGGGTGGACGAGGCAATAAGGGTGGAAAAATGTGATCCAATATCACTATTGATATGAATATGAATCATGAAATGATAAATGTGGAAATGTGAAAGGAAACAGCAGGAGAGTTTGTATCCTGTGGGGCAGTGATTGCCCCTTTATTTGACTACTTGGATCATTGTTGTGAAATGTTTGGTTGTTGCTCCATGGTTGTAGTTGTAATATTGTTGTTTAGTTCCATACTTGTATATGCAATTCGGCTTGAGTTTACTTGAAACAGAGTTTTTTTACACATGCCAGTACAATTCAAATAACTGACATCCCTTATGCCGGGGGCGCTACATTCGTGTTATGATTGTAGGTGGATCTGTGGCAGGCACTCCAGTCCACTAAACGTAGCTCCTCCTTATCTCTATCGGCGGTATTCGTGTTTGGTAAGCGCCTTTCCTTCTGGGGCCTTGTGTGGATCATGTCATCCATGTTGTTGTATTTTGGTGTCTTGTGTCCTTTTTGTAAAGGTCTAGTCGAGGCCTTGTCGCCGGCAAGTGTTGTATTGTTTGGTTAGCGCCTTCCTTCCTGGGCGCTGTAAACTTGTATACCACATTCCCTGTTAAGCATAATGTATGTTTTGTAAAAGATGTTCCCTGTTAATCATAATGTGTGTTTATAAAAGATGAGTCATATGTTCTTTTAATTGCAAATCTGGTATCTTTTGGCTAATTAACAAAGAATGAAGTGGTGTAACGCGTGGGAAATAGGAAAGGCACCCAGGTCCACTCGACTGGGGATACCCGGTTGAGTGCCGGTCATGCCCTCGGATTTGGGGCGTGACAATAACATCCCAAAACCAGAATCCCACTGGCAACACAGGACTAAGAGAAACGTAAATATAACTCTAATTTCTGAAAAGTCTAATACAACGGAAACAATAAGGAATAGTACTGCTAACTAAGATGGAAAGGGCGGAGACTCTATGGTCTGATGACACAGCAGTATACCTCAAGTCTCCAATAGAAAGCTCTGAATTCACTGATGATACGCCTGGCCGGATGCACCTGTATCCGCACAACAGAAGTGTGTGGACGAGTATCATGAGTACACCACAGCGGTACTCAGTAAGTGCCAAGACTAACCTCGGTTGGGTAGTGACGAGGAAGGTCGAGGCCCCTACAGAGATAAACATAAGAATAAATATGGAATGAAATAACAGTAGGAATACAGTAAATCTCGAATATCTAACAAAGCAACAAGAATAGCAGAACGGGCAATAATACAACTCTACAAAACAAGAACAATCACTACAGGCTATTTGTCATGGGGGATCTCCTAGTATCCCGAGGATCTCCTGGTATCCTCATTAAATACACAAGGAATCTCCAAGTATCTCGAGGATCTCCCACTATCCTAATCATATACACAAGGGATCTCCAAGTATCCCGAGGATCTCCTTGTATCCTCATCATATACACAAGGGATCTTCAAGTATCCCGAGGATCTCTTGGTATCCTCTAGTTAATCAGTTCTACGTTGGGGATCTCTTAGTCCGCCAGTTAATCAATCATGTGCCGGGGATCTTTTGGTATCCCGCACTTCCAATCTCGGAACAAAGTACGAACATGGGGAGCTCCCAGAATGCTGTCCCATAGTACCAATAGTAAACACACCAAAACAAACCAATATTTAATAGAAAGAAGCTAAGTGTGACCAACAAGTAAAATCTAAAGTCTAGCATGATTCACAAGAAAGAAAGATATTGTAGTTTAGTCAAGTAGAGAAAATAAGTTACTATCGTGCTTTCCCTAAGCTAAAGCAAGTGAAATTGCATTTTTAATAGTTAAACATGTGAAGAATACGCAGTCTAAACAAGCCAAGTAGGATGAATTTCAACAACTAGCACAAGTACATGCTCGTCACCTCACGCAGAAGGCATTTAAACAACAAAAAAGATATCCTAAGAGGAGAGGTCCCCCACAAAAAGTTAGGAAAGCTACTTACCTCGAATCGGTACAAAACCGCTAAGAAACAATGCCCTTGCCACGAGTATCCCACTCTGAGTGGCCCAAAACTATTCAAACTAATTACACTATTAAAATTAAAGCTAAGGCGCAAAAATAGGTAAAATAACCAAAATGCCCCTCAGGCCAACGACTCGAAATCGAATAATTTTAACATTTCCATAAACCTCGTACACTCACGAGTCTAACCATATAAAATCTCCCAAACCGGAAGTCATATGCCCCTTCAAAACTCAATAGTTGAGCCAAAGAAGTTTTACCCAAATTATCCAATTTTTTATCCTAATTTCGAATGGATTTAACCACAAAACGATGGAATATAACCTAAAAGGATCATAGAAACGCTACCCAATAATTTCCTCTTCGAAATCTCAAATCTCCTTTCCCGTGCTCAAACATGATTTTTCAAACTTTGAAATTAAACCTCAGATGAAACCCTTTATATTATAGTGATTTCCGCTTTTGCGAACCCAGCGGTCCCACTTTTGCGTTGAATCCAACCACTTTTGCGGTTTACCTAAAGTACCGACCAACCGCTTTTGCGGTCCAAAACTCACGAAAGCGAGTCCGCTTCTGCGGAAGCCATACCGTTTCTGTGGTTCCAGACTCGTGGCCCCCCTTCCGCTCTTGCGACTGCCAAGTCGCAGAAGCTGAAACAACAGAAGCCTGCAGCATAAATTCCATTCTAACTTCCAAAACCAACCCGTCGAGCATCCGAAACATACCCGACACCCCCGAGACCTCAACCAAACCTACAACCCTATCCCTTAACATCATCCAAACTTGTTCTAATCCTTAAACCACCTAAAACAACGCCGACAATTCGAATTAATCAATGATTTGAACATAAAACCTCCAAAACTTAACCAAACTCGCTTTCGATTCAAAACCTAACCAAAACACGTTCGATTGACCTGAAATTTTGCACGCACGTCCCAAAAGACATGATGGTGATGCAGAAACTTCCAAAATCCCATTCCGACTCTCGGATCAAAAACTCACTATCGGACCGGAAACTTCAAAATTCTAACTTTCGGCATTTCTATCCTAATTGAGCTACGAACATCCAAAATACATTCCGAATATGCTCCCATCCCCGAACTTACTAACGGATCTAACGGAGCCATCAAATTTCCGTTCCAAGGTCGTCTTCACACTGTTCTTATTACGGACCATTTTCCAACACTTAAGCGCTCATTTAGAGACTAAGTGTCCCGAAACACTCCGAATTCTATTACCGAACATCCCGGCAAACCAAAATAGCAGAAATGAACTTAGGGGAAGTAGTTAATGGGGAAACGGGGCGTAAATTACAAAGACGACCGGCCGAGTCGTCACATCCTCCTACACTTAAACATTCGTTCATCCTCGAACGAGCATAGAGAACATACGTGAAGTAGCAAAAAGATGAGGGTATTGGCTGCGCATATCCCGCTCAGTCTCCCAAGTCACCTCCTAGGCCAGCTGACCCCACCACTGAACCCTTACTGAAGCTATATCCTTTGACCTGAGCTTTCAAACCTGCCTATCCAATATTGTTACTGGCTCCTTCACAAAGGACAAGTCATTGTCCAACTGGACTGAAGTGAACTCCAACATATGAGACAGGTCCCTGTGATACCTCCGAAGTATCGAAACATGAAATACCGGATGAACCCCGGCCAAACTGGGAGGTAAAGCAAGCTCATATGGAACTTTCCCGATCTGCCTCAAAATCTCAAATGGACAAATGAACCTCGGGCTCAACTTCCCTTTCTTTCCAAACCTCAAGACGCCTTTCGTAGGCGAGACCCGAAGCAAAACCCGCTCACCAATAAAGGACACATCACGAAACTTTCGGTCTGCATAACTCTTCTGTCTGGACTGGGCCTCACAGAGTCTGTCCTGAATCACCTTAACCTTCTCAACCGCATCCAGAATCAAATCAGTGCCCATTGGTCTGGCCTCACCCGGCTCGAACAACCAACCGGAGATCTGCATCTCCTACCATATAAGGCCTCATAAGACGCCATTTGAATACTAGAGTGATAATTGTTGTTATATACAAACTCATCCATGTTAGAATATACGCTTAACGCTAGAGGGGGGGGGGGTGAATAGTGTTATAATAAGAAACAATATAAACTTGCGGAATTAAAAATTGCAGGATTGAAATAAGTGGGGTAAGTAAATAATAAGGAACGAACGCACCGAAATTATCCTGGTTCACCACAACCTGTGGCTAGTCCAGTCCCCGAGAGACTCTCTCGAGATTCCACTAACTTCGTTAAGCTTACGGGTGCTTAACAAACCGTTACAAACTGAGAACTTGAGTCACACAAGCCTCAACAACCTTTGCTCGAAGATACCACACTTCAAGACTTCAACCGAAGGAATGAAAACGTTCCTTCTTACAACCACAAGGGATTAACACTTCCCTTAAAGTGTATACAAACACTTAGCACTCAAGACAAGACTCTCTTTAAGAGTAGATATGAGTAAAATAAATACGCTCAAGAACACAACAACTTTCGTCAAGAGTTTGGCTCTCAAAAACTTATTAAATGAATAGAAAATGATGAATATGAGAGTATGCAAGCTTTAGCAAGAATATAATCAGTTGTTGTACTTAGAAGACTGATTTTGAGTTGTATTTATAGTGTTCAAAACCCCCACAACCGTTGCCTAATTGCCAATCAAGAATTGCTGATTCTGTGCTAAGATAATCGATTATCTGATTTGCATAATCGATTATTTTCCAATCGTTCAAAAATCATTCTCAGATTTTAAGCAGAATAATCGATTATCCAAATCGTATAATCGATTACCTGACAACGTTCAAAAAATCATATTCAGATTTTACTTAACATAATCGATTATCAGATTGTGTATAATCGATTAC
This sequence comes from Nicotiana benthamiana, assembly GCA_034376525.1. Lineage (NCBI taxonomy): Eukaryota > Viridiplantae > Streptophyta > Magnoliopsida > Solanales > Solanaceae > Nicotiana > Nicotiana benthamiana. The sequence goes on along the minus strand of CM067331.1, from coordinate 16,537,203 downwards.
CTGACAATGTTCAGAAAATCATATGCAGATTTTACTTAGCATAATCGATTATCAGATTGTGTATAATCGATTATCTTTCAGAGTTTAAAAATACTTTGGCAACAGTCATTTGCATAATCGATTATGCTATAAGGATAATCGATTATCTTTTATATTTTGAAAACTTCGGACTACACTGTCTTAACATAATCGATTATCATAAAGTACATAATCGATTATTTTACAGTCTTGTAAAATTTGATAGACACTGCCTCAACATAATCGATTATCATAATGTGCATAATCGATTATTTTATAGCTTTGAAAAATCTGATGGACACTGCCTCAACATAATCGATTATCATAAGGTACATAATCGATTATCTTGTAGCTTTGAAAAATCAAATGTACACTGCCTTAGCATAATCGATTCTCATAAGGTACATAATCGATTATTGTTCAGCTTTGTAAATCTGGTGTACATTGTCTTAACATAATCGATTATCATAAAGTACATAATCGATTATCTTTGTCCAGATTTGAGAGGCATGTTTAAAAATCATTTTGGCTAAAATAAAATGTTTGAAAATAATTTTGCTTTAAATTAAATATGCATGATTTTATAAAGATGATTTTACGAGAGAAGCCAAGTCTTGAGTTAATTGTCGGATCAAGATCACAATTAAAGAACGACTCATGTATAACTTTATTTCTTTGCTTGATCATGATCTTTGTTCGTCTTGTGCTTGAACCTCGTTATGTGTCACTTGCGCGCTTGTGCTTGGACCTCGTCATATGTCAATTGTGCGTCGTTTGTCATCTATCAAAACCTACAAATATGAAAACACGTTTAGTTTAGTGCCTTGAGAACGTGTTTCAACAATTTCCCCCTTTTTGATAATGGCAAACCAATATCGGGATATGCATATTAGATAATTCATAATGACGATCCAAGACAAGTATATAGATATGCAATTAGTTCCCCCTCAACATATGAATTCCCCCTCAATTTATGCCAATAAGTATTAAGTGCATAGCCCTTATTCTTCCCCCTTTTGACATTAGCAAAAAAAACATTAGTAAATAACTTTGTTTATTGATTAACCAAAAATCCGAGTACAAAAAAAAGACAATTAAACATAGAACAAAAAGAAATTATTCATTATCATTATTAACTTCCGGCTCGGCATCCGGTACATCTTCCTGAAGGACAATTTGGGCATATGGATAATTGACATGGTCAAAGTATCCATGAAGTTCATGGGAGAGACGAGTGACATTCATATCGATGCGATTCATGGATGTGGACAGAGACGCAATTTGCTCGGAAATGGTATTGAGGGATACATTGGATGGGGCCGGAGGACGACGTCGCTGAGTTGGATGAGGAGGTGGATGCTCACCGATATTGGGAAATGAAGATTCTTGTATTTCCCAATGTTTCGTCGCCTTTTTGTGAGGGCCGACGGAAGTGTCGACACCGGATGCAACAAGAAGGGTCATAACGACAAAAGCATAAGGGAGAGGCTTATCTTCCCCAATAGCATCATACATATGGGTCTTGACGAATTTGCACCAATTGATGCGAGCTCCGGTGATGATGGCATGCATGAGTTTTGAATCCTCATGAGATATAGTTGTATGATTGAATTTCCGCGGTTTTAGAACGCGGGTGATGACATAAAAAATTAAACAGTATTCGGGGAGCATGTTTGTGATGGTGGGAGGACGATCGTCCGGAGTTGGAGAAAATTCACCGATGCCGATTTGAGTAAAAAGAAGTTGTTCATCAAACAGAGCGCCTTCTTCCCTAGTATAGCGTAAAATGTCATCCCCATTGCGCGGAAGTTTAGTGATGGCTTGAATATTTGCCTCAGATACAGGGATGTGAATTCCATTGACGGTCGAGAAGAGTTCATCATCTTTGTCTTTCTCGAGATTTGAATAGAAGGCCTGAATTAAGGAAGGATGAATGTAAGGGGTGTGAAGGTATAGGAAATCAAGGAGTTGGCTTTGTAGGAGCATATTTGCTGTGGATGGAGGGGCGCTTTGACTAAGAAATTGATTAGTGGAAAATCGAGGAGGGAGGATTTCTCGATTTTCAAACTTTTCAGCGAAGCGCATAAGTTGTTCTTCGCTGTTGAATCGTAAGAAGGAGCCATCTTTATAACAATAAACTGGTGGACGAGTGGCGGAAGAAGAGGCAACATTTTTGTCGGCACGAGCACGTTTGGAGTTTCTGCCCGACATTTTGAACAAGTTGTAATAGCCTTTGAAAGAAATTTGAGAAATTTTGAGAGTTTGGGAGATAAGTTTGATGTTTGAGTGAAGAAATTGAAGACTTATAGCACCTATTTATAATGAGAAGGATGGCATTGCATTGAAGATGAAAATCTGCAGAAATTTAAGAGACAAAACGGTCAGAAACGGTAACAATTTTAAAATACTGACTGAGGATAATAGATTATTGAATTATGGTAATCGATTATTCTGACACAGAGTGCACAGTGATTTTCTGACTCGGGAAATAATCGATTATACTTTTGAGATAATCGATTATTTTAGGAATAGCCGAGACGGTAATCGATTATACAGTTTTCAAAAATCGATTATTGTCACAATTAACACCTGAAAAATAATGTCAACAAAATCGATTGTAAAAATTGATAATCGATTTTTATATTTACCATCCAAAAACCTGCAAAGCAAAAACTGTTAGATAATCGATTGTAGTGTTGCATAACCGATTATGTTAATTTTCCGGCATAATAAACATAAAACGTAAATAATCGATTAGTGATACTTGCTAATCGATTTTCCGGCATAGTAAACATAAGACAAAAAGAAGTGATAATCGATTATCGACTTTAGAGAAATCGATTATTCTACACCATCGTCTTATAATTCCCCCTGCTTTTAGGGTGATACCTGCAAAAGAGAATTAGGCGCCTCCGATGCTCAAGTCAGTAAATTTTTAAAAGAATAATGCAATGCATGACTTGGATCAATGTGGAGTCAAGAATTAAGAATTCTTTCTCTAAGAGCTTTGTGAAGATGTTGACCAATTGACAACGTCATCTCTTAAGAAGTGTGTCCTAAGGTGTTCTTAAGAGTGTTTCGAGTACTTACCTTTTGTTCAATGTCGCCAATTACCTTGTCGAGAGGATGGTCTTTGATTGTCCTCCACGCGTTAGGCAGTTTCGTTTCTTTCACCAGTGGTGGCGCTTCCTCCGATAATTGTTTCAAGATTTCATCTTGAATTTCCTTTGGATTTTCCTCTTGTACTTTGTCTTGAGGACTTATTGTGTTTAAAATACCTGCAAGATCAAAACCAGACTCCTTTCTCACCAAGCGAGCATTATTTTCGGAAAACACAATATGAGGGGATTCCTCAACAGTTTCGGTTCTATTATTGAATACTCTATATGCTTTGCTACATGATGAATAACCAAGAAAAATTCCTTCATCCGATTTGGCATCAAATTTTCCCAAATTATCTTTTTCGTTGTTATGAATAAAGCATTTACAACCGAATACTCTAAGATGGGAGAGATTAGGTTTCCTTCCCTTGTAGAGTTCATAGGGAGTTTTCATGAGTATTGGCCTTATGACTACTCTGTTTAAAACGTAGCATGCGGTACTCACGGCATCCGCCCAAAATTGTTTGGGAATCTTAGCCTCATCGAGCATGGTTCTAGCCATCTCTTCGAGACACCTATTTTTCCGTTCCACCACTCCATTTTGTTGTGGTGTACGTGGAGCAGAGAAGGTGTGCTCAATACCGAGTTCGTCACAAAAGTCCGTGAAGAGATTGTGATCCAACTCTCCCCCATGATCACTTCATATGGAAGTGACGGTTGTGTTCTTTTCATTTTGAACACGTTTAAGAAAACATTTAAAATTTTGAAAAGCCTCACTTTTGTGAGCAAGAAATAGTGTCCATGTAAATCTAGAATAATCATCAACAATAACAAAAGCATAACGATTTCTACCAAGACTTTCAATGCGAGATGGTCCAAAGAGATCCATGTGAAGAAGTTGCAAAGGTCTTGTAGTTGAAACAATATTCTTAGATTTAAAAGATGCTTTTGTTTGCTTCCCTTTTTGACAAGAATCACAAATAGTGTCATTTTCAAATTTCAAATTTGGAAGACCATTAACTAAATTTTGTGAAACCAATTTGTTTAAAAGATGCATGTTGATATGAGCTACACTACGATGCCATAACCACATATCGTCTTCTTTACTCATAAGACAATTCACATACTCTGATGAAGAGTTTTCAAGATCAACCATATAGATGTTATCAATTCTAAAACCACGAAGAATAATTTAAAATCACTACGACGAAAAACTAAGCATTCTTCCGAATCAAACAAAACAAGATTTCCCTTGTCACATAATTGACTTATGCTCAAGAGATTATGTTTTAGACCTTTAACTAGCAATATATGCTTAATGGAAGAAGATTCATTCTTACCGACCGAGCCAATGCCGATAATTTTTCCCTTGTTGTTATCTCCAAAAATAACGTTTCCTCCTTCCTTGTGTTCTAGTTGAAGGAACTTGGATGCGTCTCCGGTCATGTGTTTGGAGCATCCACTATCAAGGTACCAAAGTACACTTGATCCCTTCAAACATACCTACAAGACAATTCAATGAGTTTTTGGTACCCAAGCTGTTTTGGGTCCTTGAGAGTTAGGTGTAAAATGCTGTTGTGCTTGACATGCAGTTAAGTGTCTGTGTCTAGTAAATCAAACATGAGCAATATGTCCTATTCGACTACAATAGTGACAAATGACATTAGGATTATGCATTCTTCTAGGTTGGTAGTAGTTGGAGGCACGAAAATCGTTTGCTCTATTTTTGACAATATGGCTATTGTGCAATCCTTGAAAATCATTTCTCCTACTGTTTGTTCTAGGATATGCAGCGTTTCTAGAATAATTGTTTCTAGGTCGAGTATGTCTAGGTTGCGATTGTTAAAGGCCATTTCTAGGCGTTCTAAAATGTTCAAAGTTTCTTCTAGTGTTTGGTCTAGGATGCATGTTGATTCTAGGATGGTTATTTCTAGGATGAATGTTTATTTTATTTATCCTAGGTTGAGCCTTGGGTTGTTGGGGGATGGCTTCAACTTTTTCTTTAGGCTCGTTTTTGAAGCCTATGCCATGTTTGGTCGATTTCAAATTGACAAGAACATCATTCAAATTTTTATGAGAAGAATTGAACTTATCTAGGGTGCCCTTAAGTCTTTCTACTTCATCTTTTAGATGCATGCAAGAAATACAATTTTTACTAGAACTCTCGGGTTTGTCGGCGCTTCTCTTGCCGAAAAATTTGTTTTCTTCTTTCAACTTCTCATTTTCCAAAATCAATTTTTCCAAATCTTTTTCTTTCAAAGAGAGTTGTTTTTCAAAATCTTTTTCTTTCAAAGAGGAATTTTTCTATACGTCTCTAACAGTTTTGGAAGCTCTAATGAATTCACTATACAATTCATCAAAAGCATTTTGCATTTCCCAAGAGAAAAGAAATTTTTTGAAGAAATTTGACATACCTCTTCTTGATTGTCTTCATGTGCCATGAGACATAGATTTGCGGCTTCGTCTTCTTCATCGTCGCTTGATTCGTCTCCGGAGTCACCTCCCCAAGATATGTATGCTCGTTGTTTCTTGAAGGGTTTCTTCTCCTTTTTGACATTTGGGCAATTTCATTTAATGTGCCCGATTTCTCCGCATCCATAGCACTTTACTTGATCTCCTTGTTGTTTGCCTTTTCGTTCATACTCTTTTTGCATGAACTTTTGAAACCTCTTAATAACGATCCGAACTCGTTATCCCATTGTTTTAGTCCTCATCATTTTGAGGTTGAGCCGTGCTTGCCTTGAGGGCGATTCTTTGTTTCCTTTGATCATTAAACGGGGGGTTAAGTATAGTAGATTCATAGGTTTTAAGATTACCACTTAGTCCGTCGATGGTGACATTTGAAACGCCGATAGACTCTTGAATCGCATCGGCCTTGGAGCGCCATTCCGGAGTGAGACTTCGGAGAATTTTTCGGACAAGTTCCTTATTCGTGAAGGTCTTCTTAAGAGCATGTAGGTCATTGACGATTTTTGAAAATCGTTCGAAAATGTCATCGATCCTCTCGCTTTCCTTCATGTGAAACAGTTCATATGCATGAGTTAGAAAATCAATTTTAGCTTCTCTTACCTGGTCCGTACCTTCGTACGTGATTTCCAGCTTATCCCACATTTGCTTAGCCGTTGTGCAACATGATATTTTTCTGTAATCATCAGCATTTACAGCACAATATAATAAGTTGATGGCTCTAGCGTTGTTCTGCACTTTTCGGATATCATCCGCATCGTATTCATCTTCGGATTTTGGAACCCATTCATTTTCAACCTTTTTGGTTGGAATTTGTTCTCCATTCGATATAACCTTCCATAGATGAAAATTATTCGATTGGAAGAATATTCTCATCCTCTCCTTCCAGTACGTATAGTTTGTGCCGTCGAACAGTGGTGGTCTGGTGGAGCATTGTCCTTCACCTATTCCTGCATTAAAGTCACGAGTAGAAGCCATGGATTGTTTCTCTCAAACGGTTAAGTCTTTCAGAGAGTTGGGCTCTGATACCAATTGTTAGAATATACGCTTAACGCTAGGGGGGGGGGGTGAATAGCGTTATAATAAATAAACTTGCGGAATTAAAAATTGCAGGATTGAAATAAGTGCGGTAAGTAAATAATAAGGAACGAACGCACCGAAATTATCCTGGTTCACCACAACCTGTGGCTAGTCCAGTCCCTGAGAGACTCTCTCGAGATTCCACTAACTTCGTTAAGCTTACGGGTGATTAACAAACCGTTACAAACTGAGAACTTGAGTCACACAAGCCTCAACAACCTTTGCTCGAAGATACCACACTTCAAGACTTCAACCGAAGGAATGAAAACGTTCCTTCTTACAACCACAAGGGATTAACACTTCCCTTCAAGTGTATACAAACACTTAGCACTCAAGACAAGACTCTCTTTAAGAGTAGATATGAGTAAAATAAATACGCTCAAGAACACAACAACTTTCGTCAAGAGTTTGGCTCTCAAAAACTTATTAAATGAATAGAAAATGATGAATATGAGAGAATGAAAGCTTTAGCAAGAATATAATCAGTTGTTGTACTTAGAAGACTGATTTTGAGTTGTATTTATAGTGTTCAAAACCCCCACAACCGTTGCCTAATTGCCAATCAAGAATTGCTGATTTTGTGCTAAGATAATCGATTATCTGATTTGCATAATCGATTATTTTCCAATCGTTCAAAATCATTCCCAGATTTTAAGCAGAATAATCGATTATCCAAATCGTATAATCGATTACCTGACAACGTTCAGAAAATCATATTCAGATTTTACTTAACATAATCGATTATCAGATTGGGTATAATCGATTACCTGACAACGTTCAAAAAATCATATGCAGATTTTACTTAGCATAATCGATTATCAGATTGTGTTTAATCGATTATCTTTCAGAGTTTAAAAATACTTTGGCAACGGTCATTTGCATAATCGATTATGCTATAAGGATAATCGATTATCTTTTATATTTTGAAAACTTCGGACTACACTGTCTTAACATAATCGATTATCATAAAGTACATAATCGATTATTTTACAGTCTTGTAAAATTTGATAGACACTGCCTCAACATAATCAATTATCATAATGTGCATAATCGATCATTTTATAGCTTTGAAAAATCTGATGGACACTGCCTCAACATAATCGATTATCATAAGGTACATAATCGATTATCTTGTAGCTTTGAAAAATCTAATGTACACTGCCTTAGCATAATCGATTCTCATAAGGTACATAATCGATTATTGTTCAGCTTTGTAAATCTGGTGTACATTGTCTTAACATAATCGATTATCATAAAGTACATAATCGATTATCTTTGTCCAGATTTGAGAGGCATGTTTAAAAATCATTTTGGCTAAAATAAAATGTTTGAAAATCATTTTGCTTTAAATTAAATATGCATGATTTGATAAAGATGATTTTACGAGAGAAGCCAAGTCTTGAGTTAATTGTTGGATCAAGATCACAATTAAAGAACGACTCATGTATAACTTTATTTCTTTGCTTGATCATGATCTTTGTTCGTCTTGTGCTTGAACCTCGTTATGTGTCACTTGCGCGCTTGTGCTTGGACCTGGTCATATGTCAATTGCGCGTCGTTTTTCATTTATCAAAACCTACAAATATGAACACACGTTTAGTTTAGTGCCTTGAGAACGTGTTTCAACAATCCAATGGCAAGAACTGATCCCAAAACCCTCTAAACTCAATCGCACACACACGGAGCATATCCTCAAGAATCTAAATAGTGCGCTCGGACTGTCCGTCCGTCTGAGGGTGAAAAGTTGTACTCATGGTCATTCGGGTACCCAACTCGTGCTGCACGGTCCTCCAGAACCGTGATGTAAACACTGAACCCTTGTCTGAGATGATAGAAATAGGAATGTCGTACAGACAAATAATCTCCCTAATATAAATCCCTGCTAACCGCTGCGCTGAGTAAGAAGTACACACTGGAATAAAATAAGAGGACTTGGTCAGCCGATCCACAACAACCCAAATAGAATCAAACTTCCTCTCCATCAGAGGAAGACCAGTCACAAAATCCATAATGATATTCTCCCATTTCCACTCCGGAATCTCCATCTGCTGGAGTAGCCTTCCCGGTCTTTAGTGATCAGCCTTTACCTACTGACAATTGAGGCATCTAGCTACAAACTTCACTATGTCCTTCTTCATCCGCCTCCAATAGTAATGCTGCCTCAGATCCTGATACATCTTCGCGGCACCCGGATGGATGGAGTACCGCGAGCGGCATCGGTCAATATCAACTCTCGAATATCATCAACATCGGATACATAAATCCGACCCTGCATCCTCAATACACCGTCATCTCCAATAGTCACATCCCTAGCATCGCCATGCTGAATTGTATCCCTGTGGACAAGAAAATGAGGGTCATCATATTGCTTCTTCCTGATACGACCAAACAATGAAGACCGAGAAATCACACAGGCTAGAACCCGACTGAGCTCTGAAAGGTCCAATCTCACGAATTGACTGGCTAAGGCCTAAACATCCATTGCCATAGGTCTCCGTGAAGCTGGTAATCATACCAAACGCCCCAAACTCTCTGCCGGCGACTCAAGGACCCCGAACCAGTAGGCAAAATTAGAATAGGGGCTGAACTCAAAGCCATCTTGAGCTTCTGGAAGCTCGTCTGACCACTGAAAAGGAGCACCCTTCTGGGTCAATCTAGTCATAGGCCTGCAATCGATGAGAACCCCTCCACAAAACGACGGTAATATCCTACCAGGCCAAGGAAACTGCGGATATCTGTAGCAGAGGAGGGCCTGGGCCAACTCTACACGGCCTCCACCTTCTTCGGATCTACATGAATGCCCTCACTCGATACCACGTGGCCTAGGAATGCAACAGAACTCAACACAACCTCACATTTTGAGAACTTTACATATAATTTCTTTTCTCTCAGAGTCTAAAGAACTGTCCTCAGGTGCTGCTCATTATCTTCCCGACTCAGGGAGTATACAATAATACCATCTATGAAAACAATGACAAACAAGTCGAGATAGGGCCTGAATACACTGTGCATCAAATGCATAAAAGTTGTTGGGGGCGTCGGTCAGCCCAAATGACATGACAAGGAATTCGTAATGACCATACCGAGTCCTTAAAGCAGTATTCCGGATATCCGACTCCCGAATCATTAGTTGGTGATAACCTGAGCGCAAATCAATCTTAGGAAACACATGTGCGCCCTGAAGTTGGTCAAATAGATCATCAATACGAGGCAAAGGATATCGGTTCTTCACTGTAACTTTGTTCAATTGACGATAATCGATACACATGCGCATAGAACCATCCTTTTTCTTCAAAAACAAAATAGGAGCACTCCATGGTGAAACATTAGGTCGAATAAAACCCTTATCAAGCAATTCGTGTAACTGATCCTTCAACTCATTCAACTCAGGAGGAGCCATATGGTGAGGAGGAATGGATATGGGACGAGTGCCCGTCATCAAATCAATACCAAAATCAATGTACCAATTGGGCGGCATGCCTGGAAGATCAGCTGGAAACACATCGGAGAAATCCTATACTACTGAGACAGAGTCAAAATAAGGGGTATCATCACTGACATCTCTCACATAGGCTAAATACGCGGCACACCCTTTTCAACCATACGGTGAGCTTCAAGAAAAGATATCACTATGCTGGTAGTGTGATCAAAAGTACAACTCCACTCAATACGTGGGATATCTGGAATAGCCAGCGTCATGGTCTTAGCGTGAAAGTCGAGAATAGCATATAGGGGCAAAAACCACTCCATGCCCAAAATAATATCCAAATCAACCATATCAATTGATAAAAGATCTGCCCTGGTCTCAAAACCATGAATAGTAACCAAACATGACTGATATACGCGGTCCACCACAAGGGAATCTCCGAGGGAGTAGAAACATAAATAGGAGAGCTCAAGGTCTCTCGGGCTATACCCAAATGTGGAGCAAAATATGATGACACATAAGAATAAGTAGAGCCTTGATCGAATAGAATTGATGCCTCTATGTGACTAACCAATATAATACCTGTGATAACAGAATCAGAGGTGACAGATCAGGAATGGCATAAAATCTTGCCCGACCCTTACCTCGAGGCGACCTCTATCTCCTCGATCTCCCCCCTGACTGACTGGGCAGGTGGGGTGGCAGCTGGAGCTGGAACAATGGCCTGAGAATCTTGCTGGGTACGCTGCTGCTGAGACTGTTGTGGATGTGCACTCCTCCCAAGCCTAGGGCAATCCATTACTACATGGAGGGTATCCTCGCACTCATAAAAAGCTCTGGAAGGGCGCGGTGGCTATGAATGACTGGGTCCACACCTGCTAGACTGACCCCTGAAGGTACCCCGCGCAGGAGGCGCTAGAAACCGGAGGTACATAATAAGGCTCCTGAGATTTGGGAGGAGCTGGAGTACTGCTGGGTGAAGGAAGAGCCGAGTGAAATTGCCGACCTGTATAGCCCCTACCATGACGTCCTGCTCCTGAAGTACGGGTACCAGAGAAATGATCATACTCTTGGGACCTCTTAGCCTCTCTCTCCTCTCGCTCTCTGGCATGCATACACTCAATCCTCTTAGCTATGCTCAGTACCTGCTGATAGGGTATATCCATCTCCAAATCTCACACCATGCAAGACCTGATGTGAACCCTCTCACGAACAATAGCCACCAAAGTAGGCGCATGCCTGACCAACTTAGTATTACTGATGTCATACTCAAAGACAGTCATACAGCCCAGGGTGCAAGTGCTCAAACTCTACGCGCCATAAATCTCGGAGACTCTGGGCAACAAACTCCATCTGAAACATATCTGAAAATTGAGTCCACGACAGGGAGGCAGCCTCGTCTTGATTGTCTAACTCAAATGTGCGCCACTAGTCATAGGCGTCTCCCCGAAGCTAGAAAGCTGCAAAAGAAACCCCACTCGAGGAAGTAATACCCATGGTGCAAAAGATGTGGTGAAAATCCTCCAAAAAATCCAAAGCATCATTGTCGATAGTCCGCTGAAAATATGAGGGTCATACTTCTTGAACCACTCCAATCTACATTGCTCATCCTCCGAAGCAGGTGCCCCATCCTCGGGCTGAACCGGTACTGCAGGCTGTGAAGGAATAATATCTTGAGTCGGTCTCATATGCACCCTCTGCTCTGGAGTGCGGACTGCGGGAGTCTGGGCGCCTCCCCCGGCCTGGGATGTGGCTGCAGGAAGTGGACGTAGCCCCTCCTGGGACAGCATGGTATACATGCTCATAAATTTCCCCAATGCCTCCTGAACAACTGAAGTAGTGGTGGTTGTGGGTGTCTCTGGTGCCTGAGTCTTGGCTGGGTCCGTTGGTGGCACCTCGGCGGCTACTCGCGCAGTTGCTATGGCTGCACCCGCGCACGTCCACGACCCCTGCCCCGACCCCTGCCTCTAGCTACTGCAGGAGGGGGTGCGTGTGCCGGATCATCCTGGGTCGTACGTGTCCTCACCATCTGTGAGAGAATAGAAGACACAAGTTTAGAAGCAATGTCAAAAACACAGCATGACAAGGAATTCAATGAAGTGGAGATTTTTCCTAAACAGTTACATAGCCTCTCGTAGATAAGTACAAATGTCTCCGTACCGATGAGCAAGACTCTAATAAACTGGCCAGTGTCACGTGACTCCTATGAACCTAAAGCTCTGATACCAACTTGTCAAGACACTAGTTCACTAATTGTGAACCTGTCATGACGGCACCCAGTCTTTGCGACTGGGTAAGCCTTAACACATTACGGAATTTAACATTTCGGAAATAAGACAATAACAAACACTAAATAAAAATTAATACGGTGCCGCTTGGCACATACACTGAACACACCACTTTTGAAAAATAACACCCCAAAACCCAGATTCCCACGGGAAACGCAAGACTAAGAGAAACGTAAATATAACTCTAACGTCTAAAAATTCTAATACAACAGAAACAATAAGGAACAGTACTACTAACTAATATAGAAAAAATGGAGACTCTCTGGTCTGCGAACGCAGCAGTATACCTCAAGTCTCCAATAGCAAGCTCTGAACTCACTGATGATACGCCTTGCCAGATGCACCTAGATCTGCACAACAGAAGTATGCAGAAGAGTAGCATGAGTACACCACAGCGGTACTCAGTAAGAGCTCAAGCCTAACCTCGGTTGGGTAGTGATGAGGAAGGTCGAGGCCCCTACTGAGATAAACATAAGAATAAATATGGAATGAAATAACAGTAGAAATACAGTAATTCTCGAATATCTAACAAAGCAATAAGAAGAGCAGAACGGACTATAATACAATTCTACAAAAGAAGAACAATCACTACAGGCTATTTGTCAAGGGGGATCTCCTGGTGTCCTCATTAAATACACAAGGGATCTGCAAGTATACCGGGGATCTCCCAGTATCCTCATCATATACACAAGGGATCTCCAAGTATCCCGAGGATCTCCTAGTATCCTCATAATCTACACAAGGGATCTCCAAGTATCCCGAGGATCTCTTGGTATCCTCTAGTTAATCAGTTCTGCGTTGGGGATCTCTTAGTATCCGCTAGTTAATCAATCATGTGCTGGGGATCTCTTGGTATCACGCAATTCCAAATCTCGGAACAAAGTACGAATAGGGGGAGCTCCCGGGATGCCGTCCCGTAGTCCCAATAGTAAACACACCACAACAAACCAATATTTAACAAAAAGAAGCTAAGTGCAACAAGCAAGTAAAATCTAAAGTTTGGCATGCTTCACAAGAAAGACAGATATTGTAGTTTAGTCAAGTAGAACAAATAAGTTACTAACATGTTTTCCCTAAGCTAAAACAAGTGAAATTATATTTTTAACAGTTAAACATGTGAAGAATATGCAGTTTAAATAATCCAAGTAGGATGAATTTCAACAACTAGCACAAGTACACGCCCGTCACCTCGCGCACAAGGTATTTAAACAACAACAAAGATATCCTAAGGGGATAGGTCCCCCACACAAAGTTAGGCAAGCCACTTACCTTGAATCAGTACAAACCCGCTAATAAACAATACCCTTGCCACGAGTATCCGGCTCCGAGTGGCCCAAATCTATTCAAACCAATTACATATTGTAAATAACATCGGAAGTAACTAATTACAATGTTAAAATTAAAGCTAAGGAGCAAAATAGGTAAAATGACAAAAATTCTCCTTAAGCCAACGTCTCGGAATCGAATAATTTTCACATTTCCAGAAACCTAACTATATAAAAATCTCCCAAATCGGAGATCAAATGCCCCTTCAAAACTCAATAGTTTATCCAAAGAAGTTTTACCCAAATTATCCTTTTTTTATCCTAATTTCGAATTTAAAATCATAGATGTAACCACAAAACGATGGAATATAACCTAAACGGATCATAGAAACGTTACACAATAATTTCCTCTTCGAAACCCTCTCAAAATCACGTTTGCCCGAGCTCAAACTTGATTTTTCAAACTTTGAAATTAAACCTCGGATGAAACCCTTTACATTACCGCTTTTGCGGACCCAGGGACCACTCCTGCAGTCTCGTTTTTGCGGAGAAGCCAACCGCTTTTGCGGTTTTCCTAAAGTACCGACCAACCACTTTTACGGTCCAAAACTCGCAGAAGTGAGTCCGCTTCTACGGAAGCCATGCCGCTTCTGTGGTTCCAGACTCATGGCCCCCTTCCACTCCTACGACTTCCAAGTCGCTTTTGCGGTGCCGCTTGTGCGGTCCCCAAGCCGCAGAAGCGGAAACAATAGAAGCATGCAGCATAAATTCCATTCTCACTTCCAAAACATATCCGTCGAGCATCCGAAACACACCCGAGGCCCCGGGACCTCAACCAAACCTTCAACCCTATGCCTTAACGTCATCCAAACTTGTACCGATCCTTGAACTACGTAAAACAATGCCGACAACTCGAATTAATCAATGATTTGAAGTTAAAACTTCCAAAACTTAACCAAACTCGCTTTCGATTTAAAATCTAACCAAAACACGTCCGATTGGCCTGAAACTCTGCACGCACTTCCCAAATGGCATAATGGTGCTACATCAACTTCTAGAATCTCGTTCCGACTCTCGGATAAAAAATTCACTATCATACCGGTAACTTCAAAATTCTAACTTTCGGCATTTCTAGCCTAAATGAGCTACAGACATCCAAAATACATTCCGAACACGCTACCAACCCTGAAATTACCTAAGGGAGCTAACAGAACCATCGGATTTCCGTTCCGAGGTCGTCTTCACACTGTTCTGATGACAGACCATTTTCCAACACTTAAGCTCTCATTTAGGGACTAAGTGTCCCAAAACACTCTGAATTCTATTACCGAACATCCCGGCAAACCAAAATAGTAGTAATGAACTTAGGGGAAGCAGTTAATGGGGAAACGTGATGTAAATTCCAAAGACGACCAGTTGGGTCATCATAAAGAACAACTTCATACTCAGTGAGTACAAGGATCTGAGAACTCTAAAAGGCCAACTTTTCACAAATATGTCTGAACACCCACTCGTCACCTCGCGTACATGGACTATAATCTAAATAGAAGACTCAAATCCTAAGGAAAAGTCCTCCACACGAGGTTAGGCAAGATACTTACCTCAATCCGGACAATTCAATACTCAATTTAGCTTTTCCTTTACCAATCCATCAACGCTCCGCTCAATCTAGCCAAAAATGACTTGAATGCATCAAACAATGCAAGAGAAAATAATTTCAACTAACAAAACAATGATTCTTATATAATTTACAAAAAGTCAACAAACTCTACCCCCCCCCCCCCCTTCCCCGGGTCTCGCATCTTGAAACCCGATAAAATTTATAAAAACCAAACATCCATTCCGCTAATGAGTTCACCCATAAAAAATTATCTAATTCCAATACCTTTTAGTCATTCAAATCATTTCATTAGAGATACTTACCCAATAATTGGAGAAGTTTGGGTCTTTGGAAAATCACTTATGATCGTTTAGGGTTTGAGAAAATTAAAAAATGAGTGAACATCCTGCCAAAACTGTCACTTAACATTCCTTAGGTGTTGCATTTACGAACCCTCGCAAATTGCGAACAACGCAGGGTTGGCAATACCGCATTTGCGATAAAAAGTAGGCATTTGCAAACTGGGCATCGCAATTGCGTTGAAAGAGTTCACATTTGCTACCACACTAGAAACCATCAATTTTTTCCGACATAAAAATGAGAATAACTTCCTAACACGATGTTCAAATTTCATGATTCTTTTTTCATGGCTTCGTAATTTAGATACGGATCTAATGTTCTAAAAAGGAATTTGAATCTAAACCTATCCGAAACTCATCCAAGCCTTGGAATTTAGCCAAAGAAGTTTTACCCAAATTATCCAATTTTTGACCCTAATTTCGAATTTAATTGATGGATTTAACCACAAAACGATGGAATATAACCTAAAAGGATCATAGAAACGTTGCCCAAAATTTTCCTCTTCGAAACCCTCTCAAAATCGTCATTGCCCAAGCTCAAACATGATTTTTCAAACTTTGAAATTAAACCTCGGATGAAACCTTTTACATTACCGTGATTTCCACTTTTGCGGACCCAGTCGCTTTTGCCGTTTCCCTAAAGTACCGACCAACCGCTTTTGCGGTCCAAATCTCGCAGAAGCAAGTACGCTTTTGCGGAAGTGATACCACTTCTGCGGTTCCAGAGTCATGGCCTCCCTGCCGCTCCTGCGACTGGCAAGCAGCTTTTACGGCGCCGCTTCTGCGATCCCCAAGCTGCAAAAGCGGAAACAACAGAAGCCTGTAGCATAAATTCCATTCTAACTTCCAAAACCAACCCGTCGAACATCCGAAACACACCCGAGGCCCCTGGGACCTCAACCAAACCAACAACCCTATCACTTATCATCATCCAAACTTGTACAAATCCTTAAACCACCTAAAACAATGCTGACAACTTGAATTAATCAATGACTTGAACTTTAAACTTCCAAAACTTAACCAAACTCGCTTTCGATTCAAAACATAACACAAGCACGTCCGATTGATCCGAATTTTGCACGCACGTCCTAAATGACATGACGGTGCTACAATAACTTCAGGAATCCTGTTCCGACTTTCAGAGAAAAAATTCACTATCGGACCGAAAACTTCAAAATTCGAACTTTCGGCATTTCTAGCCTAAATGAGCTACATACATTCAAAATACATTCCGAACACGCTCCCAACCCCGAAATTACCTAAAGGAGCTAACGAAACCATCGGATTTCTGTTCCGAGGTCATCTTCACACTGTTCTGATTACGGACCATTTTCCAACACTTAAGCTCTCATTTAGGGACTAAGTGTCCCAAAACACTTTGAATTCTATTACTGAACATCCCGACAAACCAAAATAGTAGAAATGAACTTAGGGAAAGCAGTTAATTGGGAAATAGGGAGTAAATTCCAAAGATGACCGGTCGGGTCGTCACAAAGAACAACTTCATACTCAGTGAATACAAGGATCTGAGAACTCTAAAAGGCCAACTTTTCACAAATATGTCCGAACACGCACTCGTCACCTCGCGTACATGGACTACAATCAAAATAGAAGACTCAAATCCTATGGGAAAGTCCTCCACACGAGGTTAGGCAAGATACTTACCTTAATAAGGCCAATTCAATACTCAATTTAGCTTTTCCTTTACCAATTCATCAACGCTCGGGTCAATCTAGCCAAAAATGACTTGAGTGCATCAAAAAATGCAAGAGAAAATAATTTCAACTAACAAAACTATGATTCTTATACAATTTACAAAAAGTCAACAATAAGTTACCTCCCCGGGCCCGCATCTTGAAACCCGATAACATTTATAAAAATCGAACATCCATTCCGCTAATGAGTTCACCCATAAAAAATTATCTAACTCCAATACCTTTTGGTCATTCAAATCATCATTTTATATTTTTGAAAGATTTTATAATTTTTCCCATATTTTCATTTAGATTCTCATGAATTTGATGTTAAATCTATGATCACAAAATATATTTGGAAATTCATTAGAGATACTTACCCAATGATTTGGAGAAGTTTGGGTCTTTGGAAAATCACTTATGATGGTTTAGGGTTTGAGAAAATTGAAAAATGAGTGGATATCCCACCAAAAATGTCACTTAACAGTCCCTAGATGTCGAATTTATGAACCCTAGCAAATTGCGAATAAGGCAGGGTTGGCAGAAGCCGCATTTGCGTAAAAAGTAGGCATTTGCGAACTGGGCATTGCAATTGCAGTGAAAGAGTTTGCATTTGCAACCACACCAGAAACCATCATTTTTTCCGACACAAAAAAGAGAATAACTTCCTAACACGATGTCCAAATTCAATGATTCTTTTTTTATGGCTTCGTAATTTAGATACGGATCTAATGGTTCTAAGAAGGAATTTGGATCTAAACCTATCTGAAACTCATCCAAGCCCTTGGAGCTCCAATCCAAATATGCACGCAAATTTAAAAATATCATACGGACTTGTTCGTGCGATCAAATCATCAAAATTATATCAAAAACTATGAATTTAATCTCAAACTCATGATTTTCTAACTTTTCAACCGGACATCCAAATCACGTCAAATAAATTTCGATTCTCACCAAATCTCACAAATAGGAATTAAATATGATAACAAACTTGTACCTGGATCCGGAACCAAAATACGATCCCGATACCAACAAGTTTAAATATTAATTTATTTTTTTATTTCATTTAAAAACCAGCACAATAATTTTCTTCAAAAATTATTTTCTAAGGCTAGGGACCTCGGAATTCAATTCGAGGCATACACCCAAGTCCTATATTTCACTGCGGACCTCCTGAGATCACTAAAACATATATCTGAATCCGTTTACTCAAAATATTAACCAAAGTTAACTAAATTAAATTTTGACTCTAGAAATTAGTATGTGTGTGTGGCTATATATATATATATATATATATATATATATATATATATATATATATATATATATATATATATATATATATATATATATATATATATATATATATATGTATGTATTCACATTTTCAATAAAAGCTTTTTGGTTTCACACTTGGACTATGCAGGCAAGTCGATATACATAATATGAAGCTGATCGTGATCTCAAACTGCCGAACCGGCCGCAATTGCTCAAAACGATCCGTTGGATCGTTACACTAATTTTAGTTGTCGCAAAAGTTAAAACTTTTAACATAATAAAGTCAAAATTATAAGCATAATTGGAGACAATAAAGTATTTTTATTGGAAATAAATATTATTTTGACATACATGGGTTATGGCATGGAACTTTTGATTTCCCGCCAAAATCAAATGCGGCAAATCTTTCCTTTTTATATATTTTTCCTGGTTTTTTAGCCCACTCTCTAATAATCATTTTGGTTAAGATTTATTTACCAGACCTACTTGAAAGAACTCCTCCCCTACTGCAACCTCTTTGTTTCTTTGTGTTGTGGTTGGTTGGAAAAGAACCGGTAAGAATTTAATCTTTAATTGCTTTGTCCGATTCCTTTACTAATTATGAAAATACTAATTTTTGTGATTTGTCTTTTATCAGTGAAGTACTTAACGGGTATGGATATCTTAAAATTTTCTATTCCGGGGAAGAATTTGCAATATTTTCTCCTCTAATTCCTTATGCTATTGAAAGAAACTTTGCATAGGTTTTTATTTTATTGTTGCTAGTTTGTTGTGTGGAAGTAGGAGTTACTTAATTAGCTATGTATTGTTGTAAATATTAGTATTAGTTAGTTAGTTAAGTGGGTCATTAGCATAATTAGTTTGGAATATAAATAGTGGCAGTTATTGTACAGTAGAGTTAAAAAAATCATTTCCTTCTTCTCAGATAATATCGAAGCTCTCTTTCTTCTTCTTCATTTTTTTCTCTATATCATTCTTATATCTAGGGTTGAGATTCAATCCAACTATAATTCTACTGTGTTGTTTGTGCCTGATTTTCAGTACTACCTCATGTCAGTCTCGTAACTTAGAGACCTTCAGTGTTCAGTTACATTATTTCCTCATTTTTGTCTATTCCAGGACCTCTTAAGTGGGAGGATCAAGGGGATTGGTAAAGAGAGAGATGGATTATACCTCTTTATACCTGCTGATGAGCGAGAAGAAATGAGTAAAGGGCTGAATGCACATGAGAAGTAACTTGATGTTTCCTTATGGCACAAAAGGCTAGCACATGCTTGTGGAGGAGCTATGAAAGAAATTCTTGGATTACCTATTGAAAATTATAGAGATGTAATAGATAAGTGTGATGTTTGTCCTTTGGCTAAACATACAAGGTTTCCTTTTCATTCTAGTGATAGTAAAAGTACTGAAATTTTTCAACTATTACATTTGGATATTTGGGGACCTTACAACACTTATATTGTTGATGGTAATGAGTACTTTCTAACAATAGTGGATGATTATTCTAGTATGACATGGATTTGTCTACTGAAGTTCAAGAGTGATGTGTTTATAGTTTTAAAAGATTTCTTTAAAATGGTGCACACTCTTCAGCACTATGGCGAAAACAGAGAGATCAGACAATGGGACAGAGTTTGTCAATCATAATTTCACTAGTTTGTTGAGAGAACTAGGTATAGTACACCAAAAAATATGTGTCTATGCTCCTCAACAAAATGGAGTAGCTGGGAGGAAGCATAGACACATTCTTAAAGTGGCAAGGGCTGTTAGATTCCAAGGGCACATTCCTTTGAGATTTTGGGGACATTGTATTTTGGCAGTTGTGTATATCATAAACAGATTACCTTCAATTGTATTGCAGGAAAGGTCACCTTATGAACTGTTTCATGGAAACATGCCAAATTTGCTCCATTTGAGAAACTTGGGATGCTTATTCTTTGCTAATGTCTCGCCCAGACAAGATAAATTTAGTACCAGGGGCAGTTAAAGCAATGATGATGGGGTATTTGAATGTCACCAAAGGATATCTGTTATACAATTTGGAAAAAAGGGAGTTCTTCATCAATAGGGATGTTGTATTCAAGGAAGGGGTGTTTCCTTTCAAGGATATTGAGGGGCATGTTTTGCCAACCTCTTTTCAGGAAGGTGGTTTCTCTAACAATCCTTTTTTGTTTACAGATACTGATTCTGACATGCCTGTCTCTGTAGGAGAAACACTACAGCCTCAAGTCTCTATAGATGTTGATTTGCAAGATTCAAACGCACCATCTCATCCCCTGACCATTGATACAAATCTGCCCAATACTTCATCTGTGGATAGTCAATCACCACATATTTACTTGCCTGGTCCTTCCACTTATATTAATGAAGATAAAAATTTTGGAGAATCCACTATCTATTCATCAGATACTTCAATACCTTTAAGGAGATCTTGTCGAGCGACTAAGAAACCATTGTGGTTGACAGACTATGTAGTGCTTTTGCCAGCCAAGAAACCTCATTCTATGGCGAACTATATCACATATTATGGAATATCTCCTTCTCATAAAGCATATTTGGGGGCCTTTTCAGCAGTATCTGAACCTACATCTTTTTATGAGGCATGTAAAGATGCTCGATGGATAGAGGCAATGCAGACAGAAATAACAGCCCTACAAGCTAACAACACCTGGAAGTTGGTTCCCTTACCACAAGGGAAAACTCCCATTGGATGTTGATGGGTATACAAGATCAAACTTAAAGCAGATGGAGAAATTCAAAGATTTAAAGCTCGACTAATAGTCAAAGGTTACAGTCAAAGGGAAGGACTTCACTATAATGAAACATTTTCCCCTGTAGTCAAGATTTCTACTGTGAGGGCTGTACTTTCCCTAGCTGCTATGCATAATTGGCATATTTGACAGATCGATGTATACAATGCCTTTTTGCAGGGAGATCTAGATGATGAAGTTTATATGGAGCTGCCACAGGGATTTTCAAGTCAGGGGGAGACAGTTGGCAATGACAAATCTCCATTAGTTTGCATACTTGTTAAATCCCTGTATGGATTGAAGCAAGCCAGCAGACAATGGAATCTGAAACTAACAGAAGCCTTATTACAGTCAGGTTTCAAACAAAGCAGTCTTGATCACTCTTTATTCATCAAGCAACATCAGGGTGATATAGTGGTCATGCTTGTTTATGTTGATGACATGCTGATTGCTGGAATAATCAACAGTTGATTCAGAAAACAAAACTCTTTGCAGAAAGCATTCAAGATGAAAGACCTGGGGGAGCTAAAGTTCTTCCTGGGAGTGGAGTTTAGCAGATCAAGTAAAAGGATTTTGGTTAATCAAAGGAAATATGCTTTGGAAATCATATCAGAATTGGGACTTGGAGATGCTAAACCAGCCTGGACACCTCGTGAAGTTAATGTGAAACTCACTATACCAGAATATGATAAGCTGATAAGCAACAAAAATGATAATCTACTTGAAGACAAGGGGCAGTATCAACGACTAATTGAAAAGTTACTATATTTGACACTAACAAGACCTGATATAGCATATACAGTCCAAACACTTAGCCATTTCCTTCAACAACCAAAGAGATCTCATTGGAATGAAGCTATGAAGGTTTCTAGGTACAAAAAGAGGGAACCATGGCTAGAAGTATTGTTCAGCAGTGAAAAGTCAAATAACATTTATGTGTGTTGTGATGCAGATTGGGCATAATGTCCTAACTCAAGAAGATCAGTGTCAAGTTTTTTGATCAAGCATGGTGAATCTTTGGTTTCATGGAAGTCCAAGAAACAAAGCACTGTGTCAAAAGCTCGGCAAAAGTTGAATACATGAGTATGGATAGTGCTGTTTCTGAAACTGTTTGCCTGATTGGATTGCTAATGGAATTAGGAGCAGATGTGATACTGCCAGCAGAACTATACTGTGATAATATAGCAGCTTTGCAAATAGCTGCCAATCCAGTATATCATGAGAGGACTAAGCACATCGAAATAGATTTCCACTTCATTAGGGAGAAACTACCAATGGGACTAATCAAGACACAACATGTAGATCCAAAGGATCAATTGGCAGATATATTGACAAAGGGACTCACCAGAGTGCGCATGAGTCATTTACTGGCAAGCTGGGAGTACATAATGTTTTTGTACCTGCCAACTTGATGAGGAGTGTAAAAGTAGAATTTACTTAATTAGTTGTGTATTGTTGATGTGCGCATGTGATTTTTGCCCTATATTAAATACTCCTACAAAATCTAAGTAAATAGATTTTTTTTGTTAATTATTTGCCTTTTTGGGAATTTTGATTTTTTATTAATTGTTTACATTTTTCTTGCTTGTTTAATTTTATTTCAAATCATAAAAAATACCAAAAGTATCATGCATTGCATTTAAAAAAAATTATAATTTTAGAGTTAATTCGTAATTACTTGTTTTATAAAATTTGAAAATCACAAAAAATAACTCATTTTCACATTTTTTG
Organism: Nicotiana benthamiana; assembly: GCA_034376525.1. Classification (NCBI taxonomy): domain Eukaryota; kingdom Viridiplantae; phylum Streptophyta; class Magnoliopsida; order Solanales; family Solanaceae; genus Nicotiana; species Nicotiana benthamiana. Next base: position 16,514,146 of record CM067331.1, on the reverse strand, counting down.
TCTTTAATTTTAGTTTATTAATCTTTCACTTTTAATATATATTTAACTAATGTTTATAGTATTTATAATTATTTAATTATTTCAATTACACATTTTTAGATAATTTAGATTTTTTTATTATTCGGTTTTTAATTTTTAAAAGGAAAGGAAGTTAGATAATGAAAGAATTAAAAAAAATGAATTGGGCCACCTTTAAATTAATTCCCCACACCCCAATCTTGCCCCCATATAATTAAGGAATTTTTACCTATGTATACCATATAGCAAACTTTATTACCTACCATGTTTAAGATTTGTGTTACATTTAAGCATACCAAATTTCAATTTATGTACCATAATTCAAATTAAGTCTTTAATTATAGCCTCATTTATTGTAGGCTTTAATTTAGGAACCGTATCTTCCAAATTTTTATCCTACCCGCTTCTCTCTCCTCTCCCACGATTTACCTTCTGTTTTAATCCCCCCCCCCCCCCCCCCCCACGATTTTTCTTCAGTTTTTTTCCCCATTGTCGTACAGCTCTAACCCACAAATTCCATCATTTTCTGTTGAATTCCCCACCATTTTCAACCCCCATTCCAAGTTTGTATTCAACTCATAAATCATGAAAAAACAAAACTCCACACAAAAAACCATCAAAAGCTGTATTAGCAGATATTTCGTCTTTTGATTTGGGTGTTTTAACACCTAAATCACCACCCAAAAACCCACAATCTACACATGCAAGTGAAAAAAATACAGGTATTTCATCTCCAAGACAAATTCGTGCTGAAATGCGAAGCAAGCATTTGTACGATGTTGATGCTAGCGGAGTAGATAAACCAGTCGACAAACAACTGAAGCGCAAGGGGAAAGAGTTGAGGGTAGATGATGATTTTGTAAAAGATTCACCCAAACTTCCAACTGGGAAAAAACCAAAGCTGTCTCCTTCATCATCAAAACAAAAAAAAGAAGAAACCCTCAAAACAATTACCAAAATTGATTCCTCAAAATATTTCATTAAAGGTAAACAATATTTATTTGTCCTCACTGTTTTGTAGTTTAATTTTGGTTGCCAAAAAATATTCTTCAAGTGCTTTTTTGGTGTTGAAGTGTTTTTTTGGCAAAATGTGACATGGTATCAATTTTGTAGATTATTTGTCGCAATTTTGTAGGTTTATTTGGCCCTGTGATTACTAGACAGTCTATAAATGTTGTTAGATTGTAGTTGATTTGTAGTATACTAAGTAAATTGTATCTAATGGTTTTTGTATTGAAACTTGTATAGCTGCTACATTTAACTTCATTCTCAATACAATTATACTACATTTTATCAAGGTTACATTGTTATATTGTTCTTATTTGTTTGTTCAAGTGTATTTTTGTGAAATGTGTTCTGGTCCTAATTTTGTTGATTCTTTGGCTCAATTTTGTAGTTTAATTGGAGCCATGCCTCGTATACAGTTTATAAATGTAGTTAATTTGTAGTTGATTTGTAATCTGTTGATTAAAATTGTAGGTATGATATGTTCCAATTTATCCTGTATTGCTGATATATATATATATATATATATATATATATATATATATATATATATATATATATATATACCTTCATTCTAACCACAGTTAATACATTTTTTGCAGAATGGCCCTTACTTTGCTCAACAAAATGTTGATTATTGTGTGCTTCGATTCCACAGTTTGTGTGATCCAGCATACCTAGCCAGATTCAGGCTTTACTATTCCCAAATCAACTACGTGTTTTCAAAAAAACATGTTTTGGTTACTTATTAGATCTGCCCCCAATATGTATGCAAAACCAGTCAATTCATCTTCTAATGAAATATGAGTTGTCAAAGTCTATTGACGCATACTTTTCTGTTCTCTTAAAGGGTGAAAAATTGATTTCTTCATTGATAGAATTTGGTTTGATAACTGGTTTTAATTGTGTGATTACTTTCTCAGACTATGGTTATAATTCCAACTATGTTCTCCATTTAATGAATACATTCCCTAACAAAGAAAGGGTTGAGAAATGGGATCTGAAAAATGTAGTCACTAACAAAGCATGGACAAATGATATGGATGCGGTGCAGTTGTGCGTCCTTTATATGTTGGAATTTTTTGTTTTTCCTTCAGATAAGGACCATGTTACTTTCATAGAAAATTTTATGTTCTTTCTAATCAAGTCAGGTAATTTTGAGTCGTACCCATGGGGTACCAAATCCTTCAAGCAGATTATTGAATCTGTCTGACATCGTCTTAATCCCAATGTACATTCTTATCTTATACGGGGATGCTCATTAGCCTTGCAAGTGTGGCTATATGAGTGTTGCTTTTCCGTCAGCAGCGAGATTTCTACACGTTCTGAATCGATTCCTCGAATTTTAAGATGGTCAGCTACAAAGGGACAGATTTGGTTAACTGCAATTGAAGACAAGATGATCAAGCTTGAGTATCTCAATGTGTTTTTTTAACTTTTGTATGATTCTACAATTACAGTTATAGTAACTACATTTCATCTACATTTTTCTTTTCAATTGAATAACTGTCACTTCCATCATTCAAGTCACAAACATGGTTGAATCTGGAGAAGAGCTTGGAGTTCTTAATCTCCCAGAGAAGATTCAATATGAAGATGAAGAAGTTGCTCAACCATCAAATGTTCCAACTGTTGCTTCTCCAACAGTTGAACCCAAAGAAGCTAATTCTCAAAAGGCCATGAAATCTGTCAGTAGCAAGATCAGCAATTTGGAAAAGAGACTTGAGCAGGTATTGTGAGAAACTACAATATTTTGTCATAATTTACTACCACTTGAATTCATTCATAATACTTTGTAGTTTCTTTGTAGTTTAAGTGTAACAAATAGAATATGCTTACCACCTAATTACACATAATTGATTTTTAGGTTGATGTAAAGTTAGATGGGTTTAAGAAGGATGTTTTTGATGAACTCTCAAGCCTTCAAGAGTTCATAGATCAATATTTGAAGAGTGTCATGAATGCGGTAAACAAGAGGACTGATTTGGATGAGTCAAAGGTAAGAATTTACATATAATTTTATACTAAGACTATATAAGACTTATGACAAAAAAGCATTCTCAACTATTCCCCAAAATTGTAGTTTGTTGGTAGTTCAACAAAATATAATGACCAAAATCAAGGAGACAAAAACCATCATTTTCAGTTCAATATTGGTGATCAACTCCATGCAAGCACAAGTAATACACGTATCTACATAATTCCTACATACATATCTACAAACTTCAAGAATTGCTAATCACTTTTTCACTATGTTTTTCACCTCCCACTTCTCCACAATATGTTCAACCACAAGTTGACTTGTATCCTGACTTCCAAGAAGCAGCTAAGACATTTAAAGCACGTATAGAACCATAACTGCATTTTTAATTACATCTTTTTCAAAATTTCAATATCCGAGGTAGCAAAAGAAGGTATTGTTTCATAACGTACTTTTTAATAGAAAATAGTTGATTATAAAATGGTATAATGCTGTTAAGTATGTCCTTTTTTATGTAACGGATGTTGAAGATAACATTCCACATTCACCAATTCATGGTGTTATAGTGACTGAAGTTGTCCAGGAATGCATTGATAAAAAAGAGGAGACTGAAGTTGTGCCTGAAGGCATTGAAAACAAAGGTGTGATATTAGATGATTTTGAGCTTCCGGAAAACCTATCACAGTTGGTCATGTATGGCGAGCCCATACAAGATGAATAAACCCCCGTTCATCCAGGAAGAACAAGGATACCAGGAAAACATGCATGATCACCATTCACTCCCCTATATAGTACTGAAGGCAGCACATCTGTTGGGCCCAAATATTTTTACCTAAAGCACCCCTTCACAAGTGTCATAGGCGAAGATGTATATCCTGAATTGATAGATAGGTTCACAACCTGGTTATACCATCGCACTGATAAAGTATCTAGGAGGTATGGTGCTTAAATTTACACTGTCTGTTCACCCTTTTTAGACTTTAAAGTTGTAAATCTTTTTGTATTTGATTCATTCTTTTGTTATTACAGGAGGAAGGATTTATTTTCAAAGAAGGATAACCAAATCAATCCTTGGTTGGATTTGGGTTGTGAGAAGATTGATAATAAGGACTGGTTTTATGCCCTTGCTCAACCCGGACAAGTAATCAATAGCACAATAAGTATATAGTGTCTACAATCATTGACAATATATGTTTTACCTTCAAATGTGTGGTGCAATTGTATTTGTGTCTTTAACTATGATGTTTAAATGTAGTTATATTGTACACATCATATATATGTTACTATATTTAGTCTTCAACTGTAAAATTTTGCTTTTTTGAACCTTATGCAATCAGTGTAAAAAATGTAGTTAATGTGTAGTTTTTATGTAATTATGATTGGTCAATTGTAGATATAATACTTGTTTTCTATATCTTTCATGCTAAATGCCATTAAATTACATTTTTTAAGGCACTTGGGCTAACCGTTATATATTGTAGTTATGGTGTTGTTAAAGTGAAGCAAGCTGTTAGATTTTTTCATAAATTCTAATTGTAGTTAATATGTAGCTATTTTGTAGATGTGATTGGCTACACTGTAACTTATTGTATATTGCACTTTTACTTTGGCAGCACATTGATGTTATTATGCACTATCTGAGAAAAAATGGAAAATATGGCCCCAACATCCAAACTAGGTTTACAACAACCGATTGCTTGTTCAAGACAAAGATTGAAAGAATCTATGAGAAGTTCACTAGTTCTCCACTGGATCAAAGGAATTCGATTGTTAAAGCCGAGGATGATATTGGAGAATATATTATGGGCTACAGAATTCTTGCTAATGTAGCATGGGATCTTGTTGACTATGTGCTCATGCCTGTTAACCTTGTGGAGAACTTTCATTGCTTGTTGCTAGTTTTTGACATCAAGGAACGGCAACTTTATGTTTATGATTCATTGGTGAGAACAAACCGTAATCAAACAGTTCAGACATTGGTTGAGGAATTTTCAATTATTATTCCATTATTTGTCATGCACTAGTTTCTATGGTAAACGCAAAGACATTGACTTCAAGACTACAAAGTCATACATAGAGAAACCAGTTACAGACCCTTTCGACATACAATGCATGGTTGCTGAGATTCCACAACAAAAGGAAGGCTCACTGTAAAAAACTAATCTCCCTTTCTATATGTTTAATTATTTTTTTAATCGTTTGTTATATAATAAAAAATTCTCATCTTCTGCAGGGATTGTGGTATATTTGTGGCTGCATTTGCGGAGTATATTAGCACTAGTGATTTGTCTATCCCAAAGAAAAATCTTACTGATATTGACCAACAGCGTAGATGCTATGGAGCTCTACTGTGGGACTATGCCACAAAGAAGCTAAAAGATGGTTCAATCAGTGAGAGTGAGGTTACTGGCAGACTTGCAAGGAGGAAGGGTGCACCGGCAAAGAATGAGAGGACTAAAGTTCAACGAAAGAAGAAGTAGATTATTTTGTTCCTATTTGGTAGTTGAATTGGAAAACAATGTAGGAATTAAGTCATTTTGATTGTAATCAACACTTTTTCTTGATTACATTATACTCGAGTATTCGAGTTATCTGATAGCATTTTTGCAGTAACAGCTTTGTCTTATAATTTCACTTTAATCTTCAAGTTATTTTTATATAATGCCTTCAGGTCCCATTTAATATGTTTATATAACTGTTAGTTCTTACACAGCATAAAGATGAAATGAATACAGGTCTCAGATAAATAATTTAGCCATCATTTATCAACAATTATTTTCAGAAAAAATAAATTTATATACAATTAAACTACATTCTAACTACAAAGTCCTATTAGGTGATTCACAGGACTACATTTAGACCACAATTAAATTACATTTTAACTACAATCTGGCAACAGTTTACATTCAGTATTTTCTTTATTAACATCAGACGTTTTGTATATAGCTTCTACAAAAGTTTAACTATTCAGTTAAAAATGACAAGAATTTATGCTTGACGGGATACATAAAAATGTAAATAGTGCAGATACACAAATTTATGTTTATACTTCTTAATCATCTTCAAAACGTAGAACGGTTACACAATAAATTCCGATAATTTGAGCTCACTAACATTTATTGTGAATAAATATTCTAGCTACATGATATTCATTTCTTTTTCGGCACATTCTTGCAAGTTCTTTTGTTATGCCCTTCACCTCCACAATTGCCACAAGACACCTTGTACTTCTTTGACTTTATTTCATCAAATGTTTTATATCTTTTCTTGTGAGGTCTACCTGGCTGCCTTTTATCTCCCGCCGGTGGCTTTATTACCTCATCCAAATTATGTTTTGGAACATCCCATTTGGCTTCATCATGAAGGGGATTTACTGGCATTTCATAGGTAAGAAGAAGGCTCTTCCTTGTGTAATACGGAGAGCAATAGTTTTCACGCCTTTCATTCCTATGCCTTAATGCTGCCAAAGCATGGGCACATGGAAGTTCATCAAGTTGGAATTGTCCACAGCTACATTTCTTGTTTCCTAGACATACAATGTACTGTTTCACACCATCTAACACAGTATGTATATGATCTGTTGAAGCCCTCACCTACAATTCAAGACCAAACAGAAACAATAATACATCAATCAGTTAACTAGATTAGCAACAATCAATTAACTACAAATCATCTACAAATAAACTACATATAAATGATAACTACATTTACCCACAATGTGACTATATTTTAACTACAAACTGGAAACACTGCAGCTACTACTATTTTTGTTTTTTCTCCTGCACCAAACAAGAATATATTACCTTTAGTTTCTGGGATAATGTATTGTTATCTTCCAATTCTTTGTTGAATTTGTGACCAAGGAATGTGAAAGTACCATTTGCCTTCAATAAATTTTCTTTTGTCCAACGTTCTAGAATAGTCCTCTTATACTCAAATAGATCAAATATTGGCAGCTCTCTTGCCTCTTTTGTTACAGCATTCAACGACTCGGCAATGTTTGACGTCATAGTAAAAGTTCTATTCACCGTTGAATGTACTCTTGACCATCTATGATAGCCAATATCACGTTGGTAAGACGATACACGCGGGTCTACCTCTTTAATCTTCATCATCCTTTCATTGAATTCATCAAGAGTGTTTGACCGTGCTGTAGCAAAGTACAATTCACGTAATTGTAGATGTGCCTTCTTGAATTTTGACCTTATATTTGTCCATATATGCCACATGCAAAAGTAGTGTGCCATGCCCGGATAGACAACTGATGTTTCCTTCTATATACTCTCATGCCTATCTGAGACAACACACATTGAAGGTCTTTCACCATATGCCTCCTTGAATTGCTCAAAGAACCACTTCCAAGACGCGTCGTTTTCAGAATCAACAACAGCATACACCAAGGGCAAAATAGAACCTACACTTTTTAGACATAAAATAAGATTAACGAATAACTACAAATGTATATTGAGAATGTAGGCAATTTAACTACATTTATTTATCTAACTACAAACTAACTACATTACAACTACAATTTACCTACATTGTATAGACTGTCCACAAAATAACTACAAAATTATTGCATTATGTACCAGTTGCATCCATGGTGCTTCCTGTCAGCATAATACCCCTATATGCTGATTTTAAGAATGTCCCATTAACCACTACTACCGGCCTACGATGTTGCCAACTATTTATTGATGTACAAAGAGCAACAAAAGCGTATAAGAAGCAATCATCTGCTGCCTTCTTCAATTTAACAACAGAGCCGGGATAATTCTTCTCAAGAATATAAAAATATTTTGGTAATCTGTTGTAGGAGTCACACGGATTCCCTCTCAAAAACTGTAATGCTTTTTCCTTTGCTCTCCATGCTTGCATGTAGCTTAGGTTCAATCCATGTTCGGATAACATGTCAGTTTGTATGTCCTTTGGCGTGTAAACAGTCTTAGGATCACAATACTTTGGAACGACCATGCTACCAATTACTGTTGCAGTACATTTGCGTTGTATGAATGTTTCGTCCATTGGGCAGCATGTGTGTTGTCGGCTGAAACTTCTTATCTTGAACATTGCAGAATCATTAATTGACGTTGCCTTGAAATGCCATTTGCAACTTTCAGCTACACATATAAGCCAGTAGCTACAAAAAAATACAATATTTAGACATATTTATCTAACACTACCATTAACTACAAATTGACTACAATGTAACTACAACTGCTAAAACAAACTTATCTTCAATAATACACCAATTTTGCAAATCTATGATCCATAAATAACTACATACCTTCTATGACTTGATCTTTTCACTCTGAACTGGAACTTGTGCATAAGTGAATAATTCTTCATTGCAGCAGCTATTGTTTTCTTGTCATGATACACTTGTCCTTCTTCAATACATGTTTGCGTAGATTCAATTATTATTTCACTTTGATATTCCTCTATAGCTGTTGAGGATGGAATTTCTAGTAACCTTAGGGATCCTGAAGAACCTGCAGGCAATAAATTCACAAATGTAGTAACTATGTAGGTAAATTTGAAAGCAACATCGCTTTGTCCTTTCCAGTACTATATCATAATTGTAGTTTAATTGTAGATAAATGTCGTTAAATTGTAGATAACTAGGTAACACAAAAACTCTCAGCAATGTCGAATCAAACATACCTGTACTGATGCTTTCATTGGTGATTGCGAATTCCATATTGAAATCTCTTACGCTAATACATAAGGGATACGAACCTAAGTTTTTATTCTCCTTTTTCGTTTTCATATATACACGAACCCCCATATCATTCCTAATCTCCAATGGAGGACAATTCTCATTCACAATGTATTTTATTTCTACAATTTAATCCGATGTATCAGTCGAAAGGAGAATTCTGTAGCTTGCATTATCATCTACCAAAATGGCATCAACTTCAAAATCTCGGAACCTGTCATAGTTATCCCAATAACCATTCGATTTCAGTATTATTGGGATTTTTGACATAATTTCGTGTAGTTGATAGAAAAACAGACGAAGAACAAATTTAGATTCGAGAATTTTTGTACTGATGTAGACGAAGAACTGTATTCAACAATTTTGCATTTCTACAATTTGATTACTGGAGATTCTCGTGTTTTTTAAATTGCAGCTGAGTTACAGATGAGAGATATATTTCCGGTACAGAATGAGAGAATCACGCTGCTGTAGGATTTTCTTCCGTTTTAAAACTCGAGATTAATGGTGATAGAATCACCATTAAATCTGATTGCAACAAAATTGGCGCTTTTTTAGGGTAGAATTCACCTATTTTTGGTTTGGTACAATTTTGTAGACAAACTATGGTCTAGGAGGGTAAATACCAAATAATGAACATTTTTGGTAATAAGGTTTGTTGTATGGTAAAAATCCCCTAATTAAATACGTTCAGGCTTCAGCAAGAAGCTACTAATTTTGCTTCAAGGTGAGGTAGCATTATCATTAGACATGACTAGGGGTGGCAAACTGGCAGGTCGTGTCGGATATGGGCGAGTCAAAAATGAGTAATGCAAAAATGAATAAATTATTCGAGTTGACCCATATTTAATACGGATATAAAAACGTGATACCGATAGATAATATGAATATCCATATTATCCACAATTTCTTAAATATGATCACTTTTGAGAGAATTCTTAATCTGACGAAGAAACCACCCAAGTTGAGGTTTATCAAATGGAACAATTAAACACATTAGGTATACATTAGTTATCTATTAGTTATCCATTTTCTAAGTGGATAACATGGTTCTTACTCATATTTGATTCGTTTTTAAAAAATTTACTACCAACCCATTTTTAATGAATAATACGGGTGGATAACTGTTTTCTTTTAACCATTTTGGCACCAGTAGATGGACTTGTAACATTCTGAATAGCTATAAAGTGTGAAGGGATCAAATAAAAAGCAAAATGTGATGTTAAATAAGAAAAAAGGAACACTTGGCACAAGAAGAAAGCATGCAGCGAGAGATCAAACAAGGCTGATTGCAACATCTATTTTTTGGAACCTAGGCTTACATTACGTCATGCTTACTATGCCAAGAATTTTAGTGTTGCACTTGCAGTGAACTGTTACTAGTAAATGGCAACTCCAAAACACTTGTACATACCTACAGAAACACCTGTACAGATAACATAATCTAACATCTCAATATCTCCTGTCATCTAATCTCATGAACACCTCCAAAATCAATACTAAAATTTTACACTAGCCAGTTGCTGGGAGCTACAAAAGTTTGTCTGAATCCCATCCTTGAAACGATTTGAAGTTTAAACTCCTCCAGCCTGACAATTTTCGTCTATAATAGCAGTTCTTAGATTTGAGGAAGCCTCATATTGACTCTAAATACGTTCATGCTTCAGCAAAACAGCTCCTGAATGACCATGACACATCCTTTCGAAGCATTTGCTATATCTCCAGAGTACGTAATAGTCTCAGCTATTCAAATCATTTCGAACTTTCTGCTACTCTCCACACCAGAAAATGAGAGAATTATGATACTTTGTTAAATGACAGGTTGAACTTGCAGCAATGAAGATTACCGCATTGAAGTTTAAAAGTTCCACCGATCCAATTGAAGTTTGGCTTCAGCCATGTCTTTTTGGGCCTTCTTCCTCCGATAAAATATTGGGCAGTCTCGACTGGTCAAAATCAGGATCAGTAGAAGAACGAAGGGGGATAGAAGCAATGAGAGGAATAACTAGCAATAGCAAGAGTCCATTATTGTCCAAAATAAAAAAGCAAATCATTAGGGAATGGATTGAAATTAAATCTGAAACGATATGAAAAAAACCACACATCACAATAAAGTAGAGAGCTATTCGAACCTAGTGCATAGGACATCCTGATGGAGAGAGCCTTGGCATTCTTGGCATTGTGTCCATAGCCTCCCAAAAAGCTTCTCTAGTTCAGCCACTGCATACAGTTGTACACAGTTATCAAGCAATTATAGCTCTCTGTCCTTCCCTAGAGAAATCTGAATAAAAATACCACATCTTCTTGGGAAATGAGAAAAAAAAAAGGTGTTAGCAATGGGGATGTACCATTAGTCACAGATCTGCAATAAAGTTCAGCTTCTCTTCCATTGCAGTGATTGCATAGAGTTCGATCAGAACCACTGGATGAAGGAGCAGAGAAGTTAATTAATTATTCTGCAACATTTACTATAGCTTTTCCCAGAAATAAGCAACACATCCACTCAGCTGGCTCTCTCGATCGATCGATCTCGAGAGGACGGGGTCGGAGTTTAAGTGATAAAAACAAAATTGTCTGCAAGCCTCTAATAGCCTTCACAATGCTATGATCCACTCGGTCCTATTTCACCTTACAACTTTTTTGCCAGAGAAATACAGAACTCCATTTTTTTTATTTGCACCCGGTGTTCGAGTCTCTACGAGCCCTGACTAATCCCGGGGATGTACAGTACAAAACTCCATGTTATAAATATAAATGATCATTTCATAACTGTAAGGTAGTCTCAACACTCCACCTACGCATGTCACCAGTAAAGCATGAAATTCAGCAAGGAATGGCTGCTATACTGCCTCTTCTAGGATATCTTACTTACAAAGGGAACTTAAAATTAGTAATTGAGCAAATTTTAGATGTACAGATTGGAGAAGGACCACAATTAGGCAGATGCTTTTAGCAATGATTCGAAATACAAATACTATGTCTGTCACTCACAAGTCAAGGAGAATGTTGAGAGGAAGGCATCATTTCCCTTAGATATAATATAAAACAGAAACTTCTCTTGTAAAATCTAAAGGGACAAGAAAGAAAAAGCGCACCTGATTAATGCCTTGCATCCAATGCAGGTGAGTTGCTTCTTAGCAAATTTCATAATACCACTGTTTGAAGGGGTCGATATTGAGATCGATCTTGTGTGACTTCCTTGAAGAAGCTCTTTACTTGCATTCTTCAGTATGGGCTCAAAAATCCTCAGAAGGGGCTGATATAAAATATATTTGTTAAAAGCAGATAGAATGAATTTGTTAAGTTAAAGAAAAATCTAGCCATACTGACCTTACTAATTTGATTTTCAAGATAATAATGAGGATCTATAGGTATGTTGTTCTCTAATACGTAAACAGGGTCCTCTGACTTTTCATATGCCTGCTTGTCATAACATAACCATGATTTGACACATTCACAAAATGGAGCTTGTTATCACATATTAAATCAGTGGGACGATTACCTTGGAACCTTTTGCAGCTTTAATGATGACGTAAGGTACTCTATCACCAATATTAGGAGCAGTAGCAGCATCTCGCTACGTCAAAAAAAAGTTTTTCATCAATTTCATTTATATGGTGTACGAAAAGCACAAGAATCCTAGAAATGTGGTTTCTGCAAGTTCCAGAATAGTTCAGTGGGCAGATCTTCTGCCATTTAAACGTCTTCAGGAGGAGGATAGCTGAAAGCTATTATATTTTTTGGCAATAAGAGCATAGAATAGGTTGACAATTAAATCAGCACTCCGGCTTTAAATAACTAGACTGCAGGGATGTAATGGACTGATGGTCCCACCTACAAATAGATAAGAAATAAACAAACAAAAAAGTGATAATTACTCCTAGTTTTGCTTCAATAAAAGATTGTAAGTGCATACAGGTTTGAAAGCAATGAAGGCTCTATTTTGGAAGAAAGTTTGAAATCTCTGAAAAGAGAAAACACACCCTTATATTTAATAGGTTCAAGAGTTGAGCCCCTTTCCTGAAAATACTTGCAAGTATCTTTCTCAACCAAAGAGTCTGTTTTAACTATATATACAGAAGAACTATAATGTAAAGATTTATGATTTTCAAATTGAAATAGAGCAAATTGTCTAAGAGAAACTTGACTCCTGTGACGGGCTATATTTCTATCTTAGGTTGGGAAAGAATCTGAGCATCTAACCGAAAATGTGGACTGACCCATGACATTATAAATCCCTTTAGAAACTCTTATACAACCAATAAAGGAGTGTATGCTTAACTCCCTCCTGCAAGTGTAACTCAGTTCTAGAGTTTACACTAGGATTTTCAAAAACATTCTTCTTTTTTCTTTAAGAAGACTGAAGAATGGACCCGAAGTAGTAGCAGAGCAGGTAGAGGTGTGCGCCTGAAGCCAAGTAAGAGACAATAGACTAAGAAATGGGTTTGGAGTAGAGAGAATAGTAAGTTCGATGGGCTATGGAATGGACATGAACAAAAGTCGGTGATTCATGGGCTGAATAGAGAGAAAGAGAAGTACGAAGAGATACAACATTAGCGAGAAAGGGTTATGAAACCAGGCTTATTCTGATACCATATGAAAGAACCGGCCATCCAAACCAAAACTTTAGACAATGAGTTTAGTGGCCCATGACATCATAAATTTCTTTGACACTCGTATAAAATCAAGGGCAAGGGTATGTGCTAACATAGCCACAGGCGTATCTACATGGTAGCAAGGAAGGATGTTCAACCAAACCCCCTTCGTGAAAAACTTCACTAATTTTCTATGTGAAATTTCACAAAATATCACTATTATTCAACATATACAGTAGTTTGAACACTCTTGATCCAAGAAAAAAAGCCGGTACAACGGGGAAGGGGGCTAAAGATAAGTGAATTTTCAAATGTTCGATTCTTGTTTTCCTCTATGCACTTTTTTTTCCATTTACATAGAGCTGTTTTACCATTTTTGTCATAATTTCATCAAGGGACACATAGAGTCCTTGTTACTTTTTAACATTTGTGTTAGAATAGTTATGTGAATATATGTAATAGTCCTAGCCCCTTAGGTAATAGAAGTAGGTTGTGTGTTATGTATAATTATATACAGGGCTCACTGTAACATAGAATATTAATCAATAATATTTTTACCCCATGCATTCTCACATGGTATCAGAGAAATGGTGAGATAATTATCGTTGTGTGTCATTCCAACGACATCCGGGAAGAAATCAGTCGTCAACGAGGACAAAACCTTGGTGAAGATCTCCGGAAGATAACGTCACACGCGACATCATGCGCCCCCGGCAGTTAGGGTTTCGGCGAGAGTGCCACCTCATGCGTCGGCGCATGAGGCCGTTTTCCGGCATCTTTCAAGTCTGATTTTTCTTCTAGGTTGGTCGCCTGCCTTTTCAGACTCGACTTTTTCGAGATTTTGTGGTTTCTCAATTACCGGAAAAGTGTTTTCCGGCAAGAGCAGTGGTTTTTCGGCGAGAGCAGTGGTCTGTCACTGTTCTTCTCACTGTTCCGGCTCACCATGTTCGCATACAAAGGTCGCCTGCTGATTCCGATCTCAAGTCATTTAATTTCCACCACTTTGTTGACTTCAATTTGCTTTCGACGAAGATCTGAGTAGTACAGCAGTGTCGAATTATTATAATAGTTTAGTTCCGATTTCTAATTGCTTGATTTGAGGGTATCCCATCACTATTGGTAATCTTCATTAGATATTTGGCTTTGATCTCTCTTAAGTTCATTATAATTTCACTCAGATCTGATGTTTTTGGCTCAAATATTGTTTGATCCTATACTTCGAATGTTCATATGGTGTCTTTATCAGATTGTATCGAGTTCCTTCAGTATAAAGCACATAAGCAGATACCTTCTAAGATAGCTTCTGTAGCTCAAACAGGTAACAGCGTGACTTGTTTCTTTCAATCATCTTTTTCTTCCGACTTTTGGGTCATTGATTAAGGTGCATCTTATCATATTTCTGCTAACAAATCTTTTTCACTAGTATTTCATATTCTCAATCTCTTCCAATAGTCACAATATCTCAAACCATGGCAACTGCAATAGGTCAAGAAAGTTCACTTCCTTCCTTACCTTTAGATTTAATTTTTATGTTCCCGGTGGTCCTTTTAATTCATAGTCGTTAGTCGCTTAGCCAAATCACTTAAATGTGTTATTTTATTTCTTGATGACCTTGTTTTATATCGGAATACAGTACGAGGCGGATCATTGGTACCAGACATGAATCAGATGGACCTTATTACCTTATTCTTAAAAAATCACATGGACTCGCATCTTGTCTTCCTTAAACAACTTATCTTATTATTGATTCGCCACATTTATTACGTCAACAGTTGGAGCATCCCAATTTGCCAAACTTCAGAAAATGGTACCTGGCTTATCTCATGTGTTGACGTCGAATGATCAGCTCGCAGATATTTTCACCAAGTCCTTCACTAGCCCTCATATTAACAACATATGTAACAAGCTCAGTACATATGATTTATATGCACCAACCTGAGGGGAGTGTTAAATAGTTATGTGAATATATGTAATTAGTCCTAGTCCTCATGTAATAGGAATAGATTATGTGTTATGTATATATATAAATAAGGCTAATCGTAACATAGAATATTAATCAATAATATTTTCTCCCTGTGCACTCTCACAATTTGCTTCATTTTTCAAAATTAACCCCCCCCCCCCCCACTTCACTCATTTTTACTAAAGCCTCACGTTTCTTTTACCGTTCTTCTACTTCTTTCTTCTTCTTTTAGGTACAATTGTTAGAATATTTAACGTATGTATATTAGCGATATGTACATTTGGTATGTATTAGCCAAGTTTTGTAACTGAACATCTTCCTTAAGTTCATTATAATGTCACTCAGATCTGATGTTTTTGGCTCAAATACTGTTTGATCCTATACCTCGAATGTTCATATGATGTCTTTATCAGATTGTATCGAGTTCCTTCAGTATAAAGCACGTAAGCATATACCTTCAAAGATAGCTTCTGTAGCTCAAACAGGTAATAGCGTGACTTGCTTCTCTCAATCTTCTTCTTCCGACTTTTGGGTCATTGATTCAGGTGCATCTTATCATATTTCTGGTAACAAATCTTTTTCACTAATATTTCATATTCTCAATCTCTTCCAATAGTCACACAATATCTCAAACCATGGCAACTGCAATAGGTCAACAAAGTTCACTTTCTTCCTTACCTTTAGATTCTATTTTTATGTTCTCGGTGGTCCTTTTAATCTCATAGTCGTTAGTCGCTTAGCCAAATCACTTAAATGTGTTGTTTTATTTCTTGATGACCTTGTTTTATATCGGAATACAGTACGAGGCGGATCATTGGTACCAGACATGAATCAGATGGACCTTATTACCTTATTCTTACAAAATCACATGGACTCGCATCTTGTCTTCCTTCAACAACTTATCTTATTATTGATTCGCCAGATTTATTATATAAACAGTTGGAGCATCCCAATTTGCCAAACTTCAGAAAATGGACCTGGCTTATCTCATGTGTTGAAGTCGAATGATCAGCTCACAGATATTTTCACCAAGTCCTTCACTGGCCCTCATATTAACAACATATGTAACAAGCTCAGTACATATGATTTATATGCACCAGCTTGAGGGGAGTGTTAAATAGTTATGTGAATATATGTAATTAGTCCTAGTCCCTTATGTAATAGGAATAGATTATGTGTTATGTGTATATATATAAATAAGGCTAATCGTAACATAGAATATTAATCAATAATATTTTCTCCCTGTGCACTCTCACAATTTGCTTCATTTTTCAAAATTAACCCCCCCCCCCCCCCCACTTCACTCATTTTTACTAAAGCCTCACATTTCTTTTACGGTTCTTCTACTTCTTTCTTCTTCTTTTAGGTACAATTGTTAGAATATTTAAAGTATGTATATTAGCGATATGTACATTTGGTGTGTATTAGCCAAGTTTTGTAACTGAACATCTTCCTTAAGTTCATTATAATGTCACTCAGATCTGATGTTTTTGGCTCAAATACTGTTTGATCCTATACTTCGAATGTTCATATGATGTCTTTATCAGATTGTATCGAGTTCCTTCAGTATAAAGCACGTAAGCATATACCTTCTAAGATAGCTTCTGTAGCTCAAACAGGTAATAGCGTGACTTGCTTCTCTCAATCATCTTCTTCTTCCGACTTTTGGGTCATTGATTCAGGTGCATCTTATCATATTTCTGGTAACAAATCTTTTTCACTAGTATTTCATATTCTCAATCTCTTCCAATAGTCACAATATCTCAAATCATGGCAACTGCAATAGGTCAAGAAAGTTCACTTCCTTCCTTACCTTTAGATTCTATTTTTATGTTCCCGATGGTCCTTTTAATCTCATAGTCGTTAATCGCTTAGCCAAATCACTTAAATGTGTTGTTTTATTTCTTGATGACCTTGTTTTATATCGGAATACAGTACGAGGCGGATCATTGGTACCAGACATGAATCAGATGGACCTTATTACCTTATTCTTACAAAATCACATGGACTCGCATCTTGTCTTCCTTCAACAACTAATCTTATTATTGATTCGCCAGATTTATTACATAAAAAGTTGGGGCATCCCAGTTTGCCAAACTTCAGAAAATGGTACCTGGCTTATCTCATGTGTTGAAGTCGAATGATCAGCTTGCAGATATTTTCACCAAGTCCTTCACTGGCCCTCATATTAACTACATATGTAACAAGCTCAGTACATATGATTTATATGCACCAGCTTGAGGGGAGTGTTAAATAGTTATGTGAATATATGTAATTAGTCCTAGTCCCTTATGTAATAGGAATAGGTTGTGTTATGTATACATATAAATAAGGCTTATCATAACATAAAATATTAATCAATAATATTTTCTCCCTATGCACTCTCACAATTTGCTCATTTTTCAACATTAACCCCCCCCCCCCATCCACTGCACTCATTTTTACTAAAGCCTCACGTTTCTTTTACCGTTCTTCTACTTCTTTCTTCTTCTTTTAGGTACAATTGTTAGAATATTTAAAGTATGTATATTAGCGATATGTACATTTGGTGTTTAGCCAAGTTTTGTGTTATGTATACATATAAATAAGGCTTATCATAACATAGAATATTAATCAATAATATTTTCTCCCTATGCACTCTCACAATTTGCTTCATTTTTCAACATTAACCCCCCCCCCCCCCCCATCCACTGCACTCATTTTTACTAAAGCCTCACGTTTCTTTTACCGTTCTTCTACTTCTTTCTTCTTCTTTTAGGTACAATTGTTAGAATATTTAAAGTATGTATATTAGCGATATGTACATTTGGTGTTTAGCCAAGTTTTGTAACTGAACATCTTCCTTAAGTTCATTATAATGTCACTCAGATCTGATGTTTTTGGCTCAAATACTGTTTGATCCTATACTCCGAATGTTCATATGGTGTCATTATCAGATTGTATCGAGTTCCTTCAGTACAAAGCTCGTAAGCATATACCTTCTAAGATAGCTTCTGTAGCTCAAACAGGTAATAGCGTGACTTGTTTCTCTCAATCATCTTTCTTCTTCCGACTTTTGGGTCATTGATTCAGGTGCATCTTATCATATTTCTGCTAACAAATCTTTTTTACTAGTATTTCATATTCTCAATCTCTTCCAATAGTCACAATATCTCAAACCATGGCAACTGCAATAGGTCAAGAAAGTTCACTTCCTTCCTTACCTTTAGATTTAACTTTTGATGTTCCCGGTGGTTCTCTTAATCTCATAGTCGTTAGTCGCTTAGTCAAATCACTTAAATGTGTTGTTTTATTTCTTGATGACCTTGATTTATATCGGAATACAATACGAGGCAGATCACTGGTACCAGACATGAATCAGATGGACCTTATTACCTTATTCTTACAAAATCACATGGATTCGCATCTTGTCTTCCTTCAACAACTTGTCTTATTATTGATTCGCCAGATTTATTACATAAACAGTTGGGGCATCCCAGTTTGCCAAACTTCAGAAAATGGTACCTGGATTATCTCATGTGTCCACTCTAGAGTGTGAAGTCGAATGACCAGCTTGCAGATATTTTCACCAAGTCCTTCACTGGCCCCCATATTAACTACATGTGTAACAAGCTCAGTACATATGATTTATATGCACCAGCTTGAGGGGAGTGTTAAATAGTTATGTGAATATATGTAATTAGTCCAAGTCCCTTATGTAATAGGAATAGGTTATGTATACATATAAATAAGGCTTATCGTAACATAGAATATTAATCAATAACATTTTCTCCATGTGCACTCTCACAATTTGCTTCATTTTTCAACATTAAAACCCCCCCCCCCCCCCCCCACTTCACTCATTTTTACTCAAGCCTCATGCTTCTTTTACCGTTCTTCTACTTCTTTCTTCTTCTTTTAGGTACAATTGTTAGAATATTTAAAGTATGTATATTAGCGATATGTACATTAGGTGTGTTTTAGCCAAGTTTTGTAACTGAACATCTTCCTAAATGGAGTATATTTTATTGCTAAAACTTTTTGTAAACATCCTTAGTTGGCCTTTTTAAAATTATTTTGTGATTGCATTTCGGGTTAGCTTTTTAAATTAGAAAAGAAAAAGTTACTTCAAAACAATGTAGCAATGTATTAGTTTGATCTAACATATTATTAATTTAATTTTAAACAATAGTTCATTTTGTATTTTACTTTAATATTTTTAATGTAAACCCCATTATCTATAAATGTCGCCGAATAAGAAATATTTCTTCATATCTTGAAACTCCTTGCTAAGAATCCTGGATTGGCCACTGAACATAGCTCATGCAGTAAAGAAAATGTTGGAGCTATTAATGTTCCAACAAATTTTTAAGCAGTGTAGAATAGGAACGAGAACAATCCCGAAGTTGTTATACCCAATATAGTGTTGTTCAGCACATTAGTTGCGCCAACCGTATCAGATGCTACAAGATAAAATCACAATATCATTTTAGATTTGTCTCCTAAAGTAGGATAACTTTATTGGCAGTGTTCATCAGAAAGGTAAAAATGTGCTCACTTCTTTTCACAATCACACTCAGTTCAAACAGGTTTGGTTGCAAAAAATTGCAGAAAGGCACAAAAAGTTGAATGTTAACTGTACATTAAACATATAAGTCCAAAGGATGAACAGAAGCTGAATTTACTCAATCGCATTAGAGGTTGTGATAAGAATGGACATTGGGCCTAACTCAACCCCAAAAGCTAGCTTATCAGGTGAGGATTGCCCAAGCCATATAAGGAGACCAAGGACCTCAAATCCCTCAGATGTGGGACAACTCAACACCCCCCTCAGCCCAGATCTCTGGAGCGTGGACAACATAAATGGGGGCTCAACATCGGTAACAATAATTGGGATGGGCCTGGCTCTGATACCAAGAATGGACATTGGGCCTAACTCAACCCCAAAAGCTAGCTTATGAGGTGAGGATTGCCCAAGCCATATAAGGAGACCAAGGACCTCAAATCCCTCCGATGTGGGTCAACTCAACAGGTTGGATGCTGATTGGGGGGGGGGGGGGGGGGGGATCTAAATGCCTAAATGCATCATAAGGTAGACTAAGCAGAAGAACTGAGAGAACTTTTGAAGCTCTTACAGATGAATATTACAACTGATCCTTTTTCATGCTGAAGTGACCAGAATTAGTCATATAAATAGGACTGGAGAATTTGGTTAAATAACTAGTGAACAGTTTGAAACTTTTGCATTATCTTTTACAAACTTGAGAAATACAAACCAGTTGGCAGCTAGTTTGTATGAGTAACAGCAAATTCGAGAAGTACCTGAATAATTGGCACAAAAACCCACAGAATTTCACAAAAGTTGAGCTACTTACAACAGGACAACATAAATATACTGATCTCTGATCTAAGGCTTATCTAGAATTATGAGTATTAAAACCACATAACTTTTGGATGAGAACAGCCTTGCCACCAGAAATAAGGAACAAATGCCAAACATAATGAGAATGCAATTTAAAAGCGGAACTTAACAGCTTAAGTTGAATAAATTTCAACCAGCAAATACTTTTGAGCAAGATGCTAGAGATCAATCTTTACAGACAAAGGACACAAGTAACTGAACCCTCTTGAAGATATTAAACCAAGAATAGAATGATAATAATTTCCACTAACCTTTTAAGAAATACACAAATAAAAAAAGTTTTACCAACCTTGCGCATTCGCTCTGCAAGCTCAACATGTGCTGCCTTTACTTCATAATCATCTCCCGTTTTTGTCAGACCCTATTGAACTTAAGTAGTTAGAAAATGCTAAACTAACAATTCTGAAATATTCAAACAAGTTGCAAGAAGCAAAAGCCCCATGTTCACCTGATTTAAGAGTATTCTCACCTTAGTAATAACCAAAAGAGATAAATCCATGCGGTTCATGAGAAGATCTGAGATAGTATTCTTGACATATTGAACAGCACCAGGAACATCTCTGTCCATTAGTATTCTATGAAGGCACTCGGTTACAAGGTTCTTGACCAAGAGACAATTATCCCTCCTAACAGTTTCAATCCCTGTTGAAAATTGGTAAAACTGTAATAATTCATCATCACAATATGCACATAATGAATGAAGAAATAGAGTAACGATAATTAAATTATAGGTTGTTGAGTTGTCCCACATCGGAGGGATTTGAGGTCCTTGGTCTCCTTATATGGCTTGGGCAATCCTCACCTCATAAGCTAGCTTTTGGGGTTGAATTAGGCCCAAGGTCCATTCGTATCATGGTATCAGAGCCAGGCCCATCCCAATTATTGTTACCGATGTTGGGCCCCCATTTATGTTGTCCACGCTCCAGAGATCTGGGCGTGAGGGGGGGTGTTGAGTTGTCCTCACCTCATAAGCTAGCTTTTGGGGTTGAGTTAGGCCCAAGGTCCATTCTTATGGCAATCCTCACCTCATAAGCTAGCTTTTGGGGTTGAGTTAGGCCCAAGGTCCATTCTTATCATGGTATCAGAGCCAGGCCCATCCCAATTATTGTTACCGATGTTGGCCCCCCATTTATGTTGTCCACGCTCCGGAGATCTAGGCGTGAGGGGGGTGTTGAGTTGTCCCACATCGGAGGGATTTGAGGTCCTTGGTCTCCTTATATGGCTTGGGCAATCCTCACCTCATAAGCTAGCTTTTGGGGTTGAGTTAGGCCCAAAGTCCATTTTTATCATAGGTAACACATTTTTTTTGCTATTTTCACTAACGAATGAAGGTTGCTGTTGGAGGGTGAGAGAAGTTTCAAGAATATGCCGACGATGAAAAAGGCTAGGTAGTGACCAGCTCACCTTTAGCGTCCAATTTGTCATGTTTGTCTGGATTTGTCCATAGAAGGCCAGCATATCTCTTCTTGCTAATCAGCAGATATGGATAATATACCTTCTCAAATTCAAGTCTTATTGGCTGAAATCAATATGCCACCACAGGACAGAAGGGTGAAATGAAGAAAGAAGAAATTTGACAGAAGATGAGATTAAAATAACATCAGTCCACTGATGAGAACAGATCTCAATATTGTAACATTTTCGAAATCTATTTTAGCAATAAACGTGGCAAGGAATCTCACAAGTTAACAAGCTTCCACATTAGAATACCATAAGCCACTATATTTTAATTGCACCAAGTTGAAAAAGAAGTTATAGTTGTACTACTAATCAGAAAGAAGTTATACTTATTGAGAATATAAAGTTTTCTGGTTTCTGATGCTTTTTCAGTTATTCCTCTTCATGATATACCCTAATTAAAAATATGATATAACCATGAGAAACTACAGAACCACCTACTGGGCATTATCAGAGAGCAATAACTGACCAGCTGAATAAAGGGTATAAACACTTCATAGATAACACACTAATGGCATGTATTACTGTTATAGCAGACTCAGACTTATTGCACGACAAAATGATAGCCAAAGAAGAACAAGAAATAGCACTGAGGTTACTTATCTCGAAAAGTGTTTAGATACTACTGATAAAAAAAAGTGATTAAATACAACTAAATCTACTGATTTAGAAAAGCACCAAAGGTAAAACATGGCCAGTGGCCAGTCCCCTGTGTTTCAAAAACCATACCTGCAATGGAATATCATTTAATTGATCGATGAAAGATATTCAGCAGAAAAAGGCAATCATGTTCTCATCAATTTCTAAAAGAGGATTGTCCACTGAATTCATGTAGAAGGAAAAGAACCCCAAATATACGAAAATAAAAAAGAAGGTTGGGACACACTTTGATAAATGTCTCGCTAATGTAGTCAGCAGCTTCTCTACCCAATTTCATAGCCTCTTCCACTGTAGGCACGCCAAACTGCACCATCACCGAATCTGTATCTCCATATATAACCTGATATCATGAAATAATCACAATAAGAGAAACAATATTTTGATAAAGTTAATAACTGCTGCTGTAAAGGAAATCTTGGCATACAAGATGTATGCCATGTATAGAGTTTTATCACACATGCTTTTTATAATGATCTCCCCAGACCCCACCTGGTGGGAGTATACTGGGTAGTTGTTGTTGTTGTTGCTTTTTATAATGATCCTAAGTAGTCAACAATGACTAGGATATCATGTGTTCCAAGAATATGCAAGAAAACGAAAATGTTCTAGAAGTCCTTAATGGGTATTTTCTATTCACTCGAACACCCTTCTATCCTCTCCATACTGTCCCCATAAGCGCCAATATAGCTAATTCCTCGCTCTTCTTCTCTGCCTCTTCCTTCAGAATTTCCACCCTAGCAGCATACATGTAATATTTCTAGACATCATCATTCAACTCCAAACATGTCCCACACCATACACTCATACTCCATATGCAATCAGGCAATGAAGTATCAAATGCTTTGACATTTTTCCCACTTGCACATGAAGCACCAGATGATGTGTAGTTTCCTTGTTAGATTAATCATGGCTTCCATGCTACTGTCCATGCGAAAAGTGTTATAGAATATTAGTTGTAAATATCAGTGTTGTCAAAGGCGCGCTTAAGCCCTGAAGCGAGGCTCAAAACATGTTGAGCGCTTCGCCTCGCTTTGCGGGCGCTTTAGTGTCGCATCAAGGCTCTAAGGCATACTTTTCCTTGCCAATGAGTGTAATCCTGAAAATGCTACATTAAACAGTCGATAGTTCACTTTATTTTAATTTATTTTCAATTTCATTGTCCATATATTTGTTATTCATGCTTATAATTATTAGTCTTGGACTACATATACATATTTTTACTTTTTCTCCAGTTGCTCCTTTTTTCATTAAAGCTCACACTTTATTTGTGCTTTGCACTTAAAGCCCCAACGGACCTTAGAGCTTTTTTGCACTTTTCGCCTTTGATAACACTAGTAAATATAGTCCAGATACATTTACCATATCAGTCCAGATACATTCAGCAGATCCTGTAATATTCTCTTTCATTTATTTTGATTTCTTTTCTTAGATAGATTTCTTGTAATTGTATAAATTCCTTTCATATTCATGAATAGAAATCATCAGCTTCTACCATTGAATTACATGATATTAGAGCCGCCAGGGCTCAATTTATTCTCAGAACTTTCTTCGGCGTCAGGGTGGGCAGCAAGTGAGTCACATGTGCCACCTCCACCTCGCAACTATCTCTCAAGTTCCGGCATCGTCTTGTCAATTCTGGCATATTCCAGGTGTTCTTTTCTTTCTGGTGTTAAAATACTGCTTAGAGTTTATTTTTCACGTTCAGGTTGGCCTTTTTCCCTTTATACTTCTAAGACAGCCGATTTGGTAGTTGTTTTGTGCTTTCGCAACTGCTGGACTCTGTTCGGGTGTTAGATTGCTGTTGTTTTGTGGGTGTCACTGCTGATTCATTTGGTATCATTCACATCTTGCTCTTGTCCACAAGTTTTGGGTGTCAGATTGTCATCAGTTTCTTGACTAAATATCAATTAAAATGTCTGATGATACAGCTTCCGTGATTGAAATAGTTCCGGCATTATCCAAAATTACAGAGTATAAATTAATTGGTCTAATTATTTAGATTGGAGTAGAAAAATCAGGGTCTAATAAATTAAATGGCCATCTTATTCAAGACCCTCCAACTGATGGAACTAAAAAGGCTTGGATGAGAGATGATGCTAGATTACTCCTGCAAATAACAAACTCTATTGATAATGAAGTAGTTGGTTTGGTTAATCATTGTGAGTTCGTTAAGGAGTTAATGGATTATCTGGAGTATCTATAGTCTGGCAAAGGTAATGTATCTCGAATTTATGAAGTTCGTAAGGCTTTCTATCGTCCTGAGAAGGAAGCTAAGTCACTCACCACATATTTCATGGAGTTCAAGAAAACTTATGAGGAATTGAACGTGCTTTTGCCATTCAATACAGATATCAAGGTGCAACAAGCTCAAAGGGAACAAATGGCACTAATGAGTTTCTTAGCTGGACTTCCCTCTGAATTTGAGATTGCTAAATCACAGATTCTCTCCAGTTCTGACATCACTTCTCTGAAAGATGTTTTCAGTCGAGTGTTGTGCACAAAAAGTACTCCATCCATCCAACAGACCAATGTATTTGTTGCGAAAGGGGAAGGAAGAAGTGATGCTAAGAGGTGGAACAATAACAATGATGCTGGGCGGTGGAACAGTAAACAAAGGAAGAGACAACGACATTATTTGCCGCTAATGTAATGAACTTGGCCACATGAAATGAAACTGTAAGAAATTACAGATTCATAATCAATGAACCCAGACAGCCAATGTTGTTGCTCCTTCTAACTCATCCTCAGAGAAAACTGTTACAATCTCAGCTGATGAATATGCCAAACTTTCTCAATATCAGGAATTAGTGAAAGGATCTACTCCAGTTGCATCTCTTGCTGAGTCAGGTAACAAATGTCTTATTTCCTCATTGATTCTGGTGCCACAGATAACATGACAGGTAATTCTAAAATCTTCTACAGTTTTCAGTCACAGAAGGCACTGCCTCCGGTAACTATAGTTGATGGTTCAACCTATAACATTGAAGGATCTGTGACTGTTAAACCCACTTCATCTATTATCTTGTCCTTTGTTCTAAGTTTACCAAGTCTTGATGGGACTGGGAATAAAAAACATGAGAATTCAGAACCATAGTTTGATGATGAAGTGGCTATGGAAGTTGCAGCAGATAAACAATCACTGAGAAATACGGAACAGAAGGAAAATGGACAAGCAAATCAGTGAGAACTCCATATGGTGTCAGTGTGTGGAAGTCAATTAGGAATCTGTGGCCAAAACTGATTAACAAATACAAGTTCAAGGTAGGAAATGGTAGGAAGATTCACTGTGAGATGACAATTGGCTAGGACAAGGACCATTGAAGGATCACTTTCCTGACATATATTCCTTGAATCAGCAACAACAATTAACAATACACGAGGCATGGACTAATCAGGGATGGAATCTTACATTCAGAAGATTGCTAAATGATTGGGAGATTGAAAGAGTAACTGACTTTTACAATACTTTGGAGCGATTCAGTGGTATCAACTCTAATCAAGATCTTACCGTATGGCAAAGGAATAGGCAGGGGAGTTCTCTGTTGGTTCTGCTTACAATGAACTCAACGTGTCTAACAACCAAGTTGGTTGTTGGCCATGGAAGATGATATGGAAAGTAAAAATTTCATACAAGGTTGCTTGCTTCACAAGATAACTTAACCAAAAGAGGATTCCACATGTGTTCTAGATGTTACTTATGCGGAGAGGAGGCAAAAACAATTAGCCATCTTTTTTTGCACTGCAAAATCACTGCACAACTATTGAGAATCTTCATTAGCTTAAGGGGAATTTCATGGGCAATTAATGATGTTCTAACTTGCTGGAATAAAGAGGGCAACATTTCTAGCTATAAAGAGAGATGGAGAATAGTTCCAGCATGCATATGGTGGACAATCTGGAAAGAGAGAAACCAAAGTTGTTTTGAAGACAACTCCAGTAACATCCAAAAGATAAAGATGAAATGTTTAGCTCTTTTCTATTTTTGGTGTAAAGGAAAATTTAAGGAGGATCATGAATCCATTTTTAATGTTCTAGATTATTTGTGAGATGACCAAGGTTTTTTTATGGGCACTTTCTTTGTAAATATGGGTGACTTTACTTTTTTAGTGATGTCTTTTTATTAATATATAAATATGTTACCTTCTCAAAAAAAAAGTCTTGCCTTTAATATGATCTCTGTGAGCAATCTTACCAAAGACCTAAATTGTTTTATCTCATTCTTTCATGATCACTGCTTTTTTCAGGATCTTATGATGAAGCAGATTATTGGTAAAGGACATGTATCTGATGGTCTTTACATTCTTGATACATGGGTGTCTCGGCCAGTTGTTTGCTCAAGTGTTATCTCGCCATTTGAAGCACATTGTCG
This sequence comes from Nicotiana benthamiana, assembly GCA_034376525.1. Taxonomy (NCBI): domain Eukaryota; kingdom Viridiplantae; phylum Streptophyta; class Magnoliopsida; order Solanales; family Solanaceae; genus Nicotiana; species Nicotiana benthamiana. The sequence goes on along the minus strand of CM067331.1, from coordinate 16,486,977 downwards.
GTTGGGACATCCTTCTCTACCTGTTTTGAAGAAGTTATGCCCCAGTTTCATGATGTACATGTGGTAGAATGTGAGTCTTGTCACTTTGCAAAACATCATCGAAGCTCGTTGGGTCCTAGAAAAAATAAACGAGCTGATTTTGTTTTTGAATTAGTCCATTCACATATTTGGGGACCATGTCCAGTTGTGTCTAAAGTTGGTTTCAGATATTTTGTTACTTTTGTGGATAATTTTTCACGAATGACATGGATTTATTTTATGAAGAATCGCTCTGAGGTGTTTTCTCATTTCTCTACATTTTGTGCTGAGATTAAGAAACAGTTTAATGTTTCTGTATGTACATTAAGGAGTGATAATGCTAAAGAATAGATGTCACCATCATTTCAGAACTATATGAACCAACATGGTATTCTCCACCAATACACACCCTCTCAAAATGGAGTGGCTGAGAGAAAGAACAGGCACCTGCTTTAGACCGCCCATGCGTTTCTATTCCAAATAAAAGTTCCTAAATCATTCTGGGTTGATGCGGTTTCGACAGCCAATTCTTTGATTAACTGCATGCCATCTATAGTGCTTAATGGTGACATTCCCTACGGTGTTCCTTTTCCTAATAAGCAATTATTTCCATTAGAGCCAAAAGTGTTTGGTTGCACATGCTATGTTCGCGATGTGAGGCCTCGTGTCACTAAACTGGATCCAAAGGTGTTAAGGTGTGTCTTTTTGGGATATTCTCGCCTCCAGAAGGGGTATCAGTGCTACTCTCCAGATCTTTACCGATATATGGTCTCGACAGATGTGGTGTCCTCTGAGAACTCGCCATTCTTTTCCTCCTGCCACACTTATCCAAGTCAGGGGGAGGAAGAAGAATGGCTGATAGATAGATCACTTCACCAAGCAAAGAACAACCATCGACTCATGATGTCCCTTCTACTAGTGCCTCTCCTGTAGAGCGATTAGATGATAGTGTTACTTCTGATGTTCCCTCTACTCCAGCAAAGTTGCCGATTGTTCAAGTCTATTCGAGGAGACAAAATACCAATGATACATGGCCTGCACCAACTCCTTCGTCATCAGATCCTCCTCCACTCAATACCTCTTTGGAAAGTCTTAACATTTCAATTACTCTTCGCAAAGGTAAGCGTCAGTGTCAATCAACATATTCCATTGCTAACTTTATCTCCTATGACCATTTATCTCCCGCATCTAGCTCTTTGATTGCCTCTCTCGACTCTATCTCTGTGCCAAAGACAGGCCTTGAATCACCCTGTGTGGTATAATGCAATGCTTGAGGAGATTCATGGGCTAGATGAAAATCACACTTGGGATTTGGTAGACTTACCAAAGGGAAAGAAGGCAGTGGGATGCAAATAGGTCTTTGCAGTCAAGGTAAATCCAGATGGTTCTTTGGCTAGGCTTAAGGCTAGACTAGTGGCTAAAGGGTATGCTCAAACTATGGAGTGAATTATTCAGACACCTTTCTGGTGGCCAAACTCACTTCTGTTCGATTATTTATTTCCTTAGCCGCCTCCGAGCATTGGCCTTTACATCAGCTGGATATTAAGAATGCATTCCTTCATGGTGATCTCCAAGAGGAAGTGTACATGGAGCAACCACCTGGTTTTGTTGCTCGGGGGAGTATGGGAAAGTCTTATCACTTAAAGAAATCCTTGTATGGTCTGAAGCAGAGTCCCCGAGCCTGGTTTGGAAAATTTAGCGAGGTAGTTCAAGAATTTGGGATTTTAAAGATCAAATGTGATCACTCAGTCTTCTATAGACAATCAGCGGTTGGCATTATTCTTCTCGCTGTGTATGTTGATGACATTGTCATCATGGGAAGTGATTTTGCAGGAATCTCTTCTCTCAAATCATTCTTGCACACTAGGTTTCACACGAAAGACTTGGGGCAGCCGAAATACTTCTTTGGAGTAGAAGTAACCAGAAGCAAGAAAAGAATTTTCATGTCTCACAGAAAGTATATCCTTGACTTGCGGAAACTGGAAAGTTGGCAGCCAAGCCTTGTAGTACTCCAATGGTTCCCAGTATGCATCTTACAAAAGATGATGGTGATCCCTTTGACAATCCAGAAAGATACAGGAGGTTAGTTGGGAAACTAAACTATCTTACTGTAACTCTTCTAGATATTGCCTTTGCAGTAAGTGTCGTTAGCCAATACATGGCTGCACCTACAGTCAATCACTGGGCATCCTTAGAACAGATCTTATGCTACTTAAAAGGAGCTAATGGACTTGGCATATTATATAGCAACTACGGACATACTCAGATCAAGTGTTTTGCAGATATTGATTGGGCTGGATCCAAAACCGATAGAAGGTCTACTACCGGTTATTGCGTCTTTGTTGGAGGAAATCTGATATCACGGAGAAGCAAGAAACAAAATGTTGTATCTCATTCAAGTGCAGAATCTGCGTATAGAGCTATGGCACAGGCCACGAGTGAGATTATGTGGATACATCACCTTCTGACAGAAGTTGGGTTTAAGCACCCTATACCAGCAAAACTCTGGCGCGATAATCAAGTTGCTCTGCATATCGCCTCGAATCCAGTATATCATGAAAGAACTAAACATATCGAGGTTGATTGTCACTTTATTCGTGAGAAGATTCAGGAGAACTTGATTTCTACCAGATATGTGAAGACGGGAGAGCACCAGCTGATTTATTCACAAAGGTGCTGAATGGAACTCGAGTTAATTATCTTTAGAACATTGAGCATGATCAACATCTATGCTTCAACTTGGGGGGGGGGGGGGGGGGGGTAATAGAATATTAGTTGTAAATATAGTCCACATATATTTACCATATCAGTCCAGATACATTTGGCAGATCCTATAATATTCTTTCATTGGTTTTGATTTCTTTCCTTGATAGATTTCTTGTAATTGTATAAATTCCTTTCATATTCGTGAATAGAAATCATCAGCTTCTACCATTGAATTACAAAAAGCAACTAGGTGCTTATATCGATGAGTGAGGAAATCTCTTTTTACCCTTGTTAGAATTTTGTCATAAATGACTTGGTGACAACATGCCACTCCTCTATTATTCTCATTTCTTATTATTTCTGGCCATAAGCAACATTTTTTGCTTATATAGTAATCCAAGCTAGCTATTCAGCCCTAATATCTCCCGGTCTGCAAGCATCTCCAAAAATGTAGGTCTCATGGTTCCTCCTCCATGTTCCTTACCAATAGAGCTATCTGCTAGCAAGAGATATTAAGTTATTAACTGGCTGGAAATAACTTACGTAATGGGGCATCACGCGCCAGTTCTGTTCTAAAAAAGTTGATTCTAGTTCCATTGCATTTAAAAATATGATATTCCTAGGAAAATACTTCCATTCTTTCATTATTCCTTTCAAAAAGAACAACTTCATACAGCAAACGGGATCTCATTGGTTCTACCAACCTTCTTCCCCCCCCCCACCCCCACCCCAGCTTCATCCTTGTCAACAAAACAATTTTTTTTTTTAATTGGTAACAAACATGATCTCTAATTTTAGTTCTCCACATCCATTCCCTATTAAAGCTCTATTAAACACCCTCAGATTTCTCATACCTTAACTAGATGGTTTCACCTCCCGACTTGCTTGCATAGAAAGTTTCTTTGTGATTTCTCCAACCTCTCTTCTAGACACCCATACAAGCATTAGGAACCAATTATAAGCCAAATGCTAAACAAAATATTCCTGACCAGCGTCTCTTTTCCCCTTAATGATATCTTTTGTCAGCCTTTTGGCTCTTTTTAACCCACAATACTGGGTTTCATACTGCATAGTCCTTGTGAGTTGCACCAAAGATGGTCCCAGTTAAGCAGCTATGATCCTGACCTTACAGCTGAGAACCCTATATCAACTGTCTGATGTTATCCACCTCACTCACTGTAGTGAATTTGCACTTCTTAGGGTTTCTTTAAACTCGATAATGCTTGAAAGTTGAGACCATAGTGGTATGCCCTACGGGTGATGAGTTAACTCAACCCCAAAAGCTAGACCATGATGTGAGGATTGACCAAGAAGACTACACAGGGAGACAGCATCGATATCTCAACCCAATGTGGGACACTCTAAAAATGCTTACAAGATATTGATAGGAATTCTTTAGTATGTACGATTTGGAATCTAAGGAATAACAGTAGATAATGTACCTCAGCATTGTGTTCATACCCCTTAAGTACTGTGAACTTGTCCTCCACAAGCTTTTTTGTCTTCTCAATCATCTGTCGACCTAGGAAGATGAAGCACATTCAGGAAACAAGTAGTTGACTTAGCTTTCTATACAACAAAGTTTCAATTGTTCAGTGTCATGCAGTAAAATTGCTACAAATTATTGCATTACCATAGCTAGTAACACTTGAAGATATTTCTAAACATGGTAATTGACCGACAGTAGCTCCAGTAAACCCATATACTGAATTTGCACTAATCTGCAAAACCACAAGGCATCAGTAGCTCAATTAAACAACAAACAACAACTACCCAGTATAGTCCCACAAAGTGGGGTCTGGGGAGGGTAATATGTAGACGGGTCTTACCCCTACCCGAAAGGGCAGAGAGGCTGTTTCCAATCGACTCTCGGCTCAGTAAAGGAAAGGAAAAAAAACAAAAACAAAAGAGCATTAGTAACTCCAGCAGAAATAGAGTAAATAATTATCCAAACATAAGAACCATAAATAAAATAGCATGCAATAATATCATACAGTAACTACCATAAATAACTACCATAAGACAGACACAATCCAATACACAAATCATCTATGGATAGCCCCGCCAAGCCTCACCCAACCCCGGGTGAGGAGAACGAAAAACTCTAGGAGCCCCTATCCTACAAGCCTGATACTAGACCTCCAGACTTCCTATCAAGGGCCAATTGACCAGACTAAATTCTTTTAGTTCTAAGGCAGTTGTAGTACCTAGAACACAGAGAACCAAAGTCATATATCTGCCAAGAAAAAGTGAAAGCAGATCACACTTAAAAAATTAGACATTCACTAACTCTACAAGAATTACCTTCAAAGCTAGCTGACGTCCATCTAAGACAGCTTTGACTAGAGGATCTTTTGCTTCCTGCAACCAAAATCTACTGTCACAACCCAATTTCAGAGGTTAACTCGATTATTAAACAGTCCATCTGTTAAATATGGAAATAGGAAGATTAAAATGTAAATAGTAAAACAGGTATAAGTGTTCCATACCAGATTAATGTAACTATGTACACTACAAAGTGTTCCTATAACAGTATTAAGGCGTAATATATTTGTCCACGCATTCTCTCAATCTAGTCTTCACATAATATATTGATGTCCTTGAATATCCCCAAAGCTAGATTTCTAAAAGTGGATCAGAAATACTCCCAATAAAATTTTTTTTAAAATAAGTATAGGTAAATTTTTTATATATGTTAGCATCAAGAATATGCTAGAATGAAGATCTGAGTACACCAAACTAAGTCCTCACAGGTTGTGTATAGAACTAATGAAGTCAACCCATGGCTTCTACATCATTAGTATCATTTATATTTCCATATTACTCCAAAAAGAAAGCAAGGAAATGCAATTAAATTTATGACTAAGAATATTCTTCTTTTGCCTTCAAAAAGTTCAGTTTCTCTCCATATAATCCACCAAATAGTTGCTTCTAATAAATATTGAAGGATTCTCTCAAACATTAGATGGAAGCGAATTACATAGATTGAACACCAGAATGTGATGCAAATCAGCTAACCAGGATCCAAGAAAATAACATAAATCATAAAACTTTAGTTTACACCTTTAAATCTGCTTTTGCTCTTTTGCGAGCAGCCAATAGTTCTTCAAGAATTTCTGGAAGTATCCCCTGACGAAAAACAATTCAAATTATCATAGTTAAAACAAGAACCTAAAATAAAGGAATTATACCAACAGTTATATTTACCTTCTGTAAATCTGACTTGACAAACATTTCACCAGAAGGGGTCTTGTTGACATCCACTTCACGGAGGTTTAGTTTGTGGAACTCTTCAGGAGTTACCTAGACATGAGGGAAGAAAACCGAAAGTCAGAACAGGAAACATCAATGTGGAGATATTAACACTTAGTTCTCAAGTGTCACCAACATAAATTGAACATTCAGGATAAAAAAGAAACATCATTGTCAAAAGAAGAACACTTACTAGCGTGCAGTAACATAAATTATATGCCATCATGATCGACGGATATAGAGATGCAAAATCCAAAGTTGCAATTGGCTTCTCATAAAAACCAGCTCGGGCCTCCAAAACCTGTGGCCATAGATTTTGACATGAAAAATACACAAGATATATAATTAGTATCTTTAGCCTGAGAAATCAACATCAAGGAAATAAAAGGTGTGGTATGGTAAGATTTGATAGTACTCCAAACATCCATATTTAACAACGGTAATAGACCATATATCAAGCTTAACACAACAGGAACATTGCACGTGTTATCTTTTTTATAAGAACAATATTCAGCTATTTGATCAATAAAAACTCATTTTCTTACCGTCGCACCCTCATATGTTCCTTGCTCAGATCCAACCTGTTTTACATTTGGTAAAACAAGATTCCTTTGCCTCGCCTTCCTTAAAAGTTGAGAGAGTACCTGAAAATAGAGGCTGTTAGTTAAATTTCCACTGGAGAAAAATGAAGGAAGTTTAGGACTAACCTTAATGCTTTGCCCTCTTGCGAGAAGAAAAGATATAGGTACACCAGTAACTCGAGCCATCTCCACATAGTTATAAATGAACATTAATTTATCCAAAAGCCGTTGCGGGAGATAAGCGTCCTGTAACGGCATTAGTGCATTCAGTTTTTTTGTTGAGTGAAACTGAATATTCATATCAGCTAATTAAAACTCCATCAAACTCATCCAAAGTTCCAATCACTAGATTCTATAGCCATTATTACTCATTAGCCTATATCAGAATTTCAAGATAAGGAGCTACGCTGCTCAAAGTTCCTTAAAGATTCAGAGAGGAAGCTTTTTTTTAATAATACACTTGAGCTCATAACAGTTTCATGTCAGATCAAATTCGTGGGATATCCCACGAGATTTGTTTCTTACATGCTAGACCACAAACTAGATCCTCCTAATCAGTGCGAAGTAAGTTGACAAACTTTCCACTGAACAATCTGCATTGACAGCCTGAAATTTTCTTATCGATGGAGCACTGCTAACCAAGTAGAATCTGTATTAAGTTGCCACATAAGGTAATTAGATGCTATTCTTAAAGATATTAATAATAATAAAATGGAAAATATTACAGCGATACTAGTTATAAGAGAGACAAGAAGTAGAATAACTCGACTAGTTCCCCATCAAGTACATGTTTGTTTCCTATAAGCTGAAATGGCATCTAAACCATGGAAAGTAAATAGTCGCCATCACTGCAAAATTATAGTGATTGAGGACCTGGCTACCATTGGAAACCACCTTTTGTCACAAATTTGGAGATAACTCAGGAGGATATAGGCATGCCCTAGTTAATGGACCATACTGATAATATATTTATCTTCCATGAAAGTTATGAGGGAGGTTCTATGGGGATGCTTAGAGGTTGGAGGTGTTCCTGTTGCTTACACTAGGGTGAATAACAACATGTATGATGGAGCTAAAACTCGGGTGAGAACAGTGGAGGGTGTGTGTGTGTTTGTTTTGCGGAGGGAGGGGGGGAGGGGGGGAGGACCTAGACTGACAGACTCTGGATTTTAAAGGTTTCAAGTTGAGTAGGACCAAGACTGAATACATGGAGTGTAAGTTTAGTGACGGGACTAATGAAGCAGACATGGATGTAAGGCTGATACACAAGTCATCCCTAAGAGAGATAGTTTCAAGTACCTTGGTTCTATTATCCAAAGAAATGGGGAGATTGACGAAGATGTTATACATCCTATTGGAGCGGGATGGGCGAAATGGAGGCTCGCATCCGGTGTCTTATGTGATAAAAATATGTCACCTAAACTTAAAGGTAAGTTATCCAGAGTGGTGGTTGGACCGACTATGTTGTAGGGGGCAGAATGTTGGCCAGTCAAGTACTCTCATGTCCAAAAGATGAAAGTAGCAGAGATGAGCAAGTTGAGATGCTTGTGCGGTCATACGAGGATTGATATGATTAGAAATGAAAATATTTGTGTCGAGATGGGAACAGCCCCGGTGGAGGACAAAATATGGGAAGTGAGGCTTAGGTGGTTTGGGCATGTGAAAGGGATAAGCAAAGATGTCCTAGTAAGGAGGTGTGAGAAGTTGACCTTAGTGAGTCCGAAGAGAGGTAGAGGTAGGCCAAAGAAGCATTGGGAGAGGTGATTAGGCATTGTGAGAATGCACGGGAGAAAATATTATTGATTAATATTGACAATGATATAATGAGACTTATATATATAATACATGTCCTACTCCTAATAAATATGGGATTAGGGTTATTTTACTACTATTTAACTATCAAACTAATACTCCCCTTCAAGCTGGTGCATATAAATCATATGTACCGAGCTTGTTACATATATAACTAATACGAGGACCGGTGAGGGACTTGGTGAAAATATCAGCAAGCTGATCCTTCAACTTCACAAATTTTGTAGCAATATCTCCCGAGAGTATCTTTTCTCTAACAAAATGACAGTCAAATCTCGATGTGTTTAGTTCTCTCAATGGAACACTGGATTTGACGCAATATGAAGAGCAGCTTGATTACACGCAAGTCACATCTGACTAATCTCCACCAAATTTCAACTCCTTGAGCAACTATTTTATCCAAATTAGCTCACGTGTGGCCATAGCCATTGCTCGATTTTCTGCTTCTGCACTAGAATGTGCAACTACATTCTGTTTCTTGCTTTTTCAAGACACCAAATTTCTAACGTCTATCAGAAGGTGATCCTGCCCAATCAGCATCTGAGTATCCAACGATCTGCTCATGGCCTCGATCCTCAAACAATAAGTCTTTGCCTAGAGCTGATTTTATATACCGAAGAATGCGGACAACTGCATCACAATAACTGTCACAGGGAGAATCCATAAACTGACTCACAACACACACGGGAAAGGAAATGCCGGGTCTAGTCACTGTGAGGTAACTTAATTTACCAACCAACCGCCTATATCTTGCAGGATCGCTAATACGCTCCCTCTGTCCTTGCAGAAGTTTAGAATTTGGATATATCGGAGTGTCAACAGGTCTACAACATGTCATTCCTGTCTCCTCAAGAATATATAAGGCATACTTCCGTTGTGAAATCACAATACCTGAGCTAGACTAAGCTACCTCAATACCCAGAAAATACTTTAGCTTGTCCACGTCCTTAGTCTAAAAGTGTTGAGAGAGATGTTGCTTCAATTTAGAGCCCAGATAAATACAGAAACTCGAAGCAGAGAGCCGATAAAACACAGAGTGAACAGCTTCACTCTGAGTCATGCCAAACTCATGGATAACTGTGTTGAACTTACCAAACCAAGCTCGAGGAGACTGCTTTAGATCATAAAGTGACCGGCGCACGCGACATACAAGGCCACGAGACTCGCCTGAGCAACAAACCCAGGTGGTTGCTCCATATAAACTTCATCCTCAAGGTCACAATGAAAAAAAGCATTCTTAATGTCCAGCTGATAGAGAGGCCAATGCCGAACAGCAGCCATGGATAGAAAAAGGCAGACTGATGCTACCTTAGCCACGGGAGAGAAGGTATTACTGTAATGGAGCCCAAATACCTGAGTATATCCCTTGGCAACAAAAGGGGTCTTAAGGTGATCAATCTTGCCATCCGGATCAACCTTGACTGCATATACCCAGCGACAATCTATAGTAGATTTACCTGAAGGAAGAGTAAGGAGCTCCCAAGTACCACCCGTATGTAAAGAAGACATCTCGTCAGTCATAGCTTGTCGCCATCCTGGATAAGACAATATTTCACCTGTAGATTGGGGATAGAAACAGAGGACAAAGAAGATATAAAAGCATCTGGATTGGGAGACACGAGTCATGCTACTATTTGTTGGAGCAACGGAGGCTAATCATGAAGATGCCTTTTTACGTGCCATGTACTGAAGGAACTCAATATAATCCAGTAAAGACACCATCTTGATTGGATTCAATGCATTGGATACAAAGGATTGTGAGTTAAAGGCTTCCAATACGAATTTCATCATAAAATCATGCCGGAAAAAGCAAAAAATTTCTAGGGATCACCGTTCACGCCGGAAAATCATTGTAGCTTATCGGAAATTTCCAAAGTTGTCGGAATATGTCGGAAATAGTACCAATGGACTCGGAATTGCAAGGAGAGGACACTGTCCAAAAGAAGCGTTTCCAAATTCTGGCCGGAAAAGCCCTCACGCACCGGCGCATGGGACAGACGCGCCGCCGGCGGCAGATCTCTGGTAGGCGCGTGGATGGTCTTTTTCAGGTGACTTTTTCTGGGGTTTGGTCGGCTATCTCATGGGACCTTTTGGTGTTGTTGGATGTCGCACAACACTGATAATTAGTAACTTTGACGCAAATAGTCAATTAGGTCACCGAAAAATTGCATGGTGACTGAGTTCTTTCTTCCCGGATGTCGCTTGAATGATACACAGCGATCTCTTCTCACCAAAGGTCTGATACCATGTGAGAATGCACGGGAGAAAATATTATTGACTAATTATGACAATAATACAATGAGCCCTATATATCAAATACATGTCCTACTCCTAATACTTATGGGATTAGGGTTATTTACTACTATTTAACTAACAATATAAAATAACATGTCCTACTCCTAATACATATTGGATTAGAGTTATATACTACTATTTACATGACTATTCGAACAATTTCAAACTTTCATTTTTCAATTGTAATGTCCATTCTTGTTGGAAGCACATCTTGACAACCTTGGACACGGATGCGAGCCCAATGGAGGTGTGACATATTTTTTGTATCTTCATCAATTCCACATATCTGTCGCAACGATTTCCGATTGAACGGAAAGTTTCCAAGGAACAAGCATGTAGAGGGACTCCAAAAGCTCTGAGCCATTTTTTACCTGGGCTATCACTTGCCGAGGACAGACCACTAGTCGGCGACCACCAATCCAAGGTGAAATGTCTGCCATTCCAAAACCAATCCCCTGCTTTGACTCTTGCAGCTTCTTGCCTAGAGGGGAGATCAAAGAGGAACTGATTTGTGGTTCATTGGTATCACCTTCATGCCAGCACTCAACCTCCATCTACTGATAAACCATTTCTGAATAACCTCAGTATTTGGAATGCAGTTGAAGCTATCATTAAAACTTCCAACCAGACATTTAGACAAAATTGGTTCTTGTTGACGTCACCTTCGTTGTTGGATGAGTTCTCCCCTACTTGCGCTTCCGATCATGGCCACTAGATAATTTTTACAGTATCTACAAAAGACTGGTCCCCGATGAAGGCTGGCGTATGAACTTGTGGACTTCCCAGGAAATGAACAACTTTTGTAGCAATATCACCCCATCCTTGATTGTATGCATTCTCTGGTATTATCAGCAAGCTCAAAAGATTTCTCACCATTAATAAAAAGATTTTTCCTGCTATCTTTTTTCCCAAAAATACTATCTATAGTTGTTGGGTGTTTGGTTAATCCCAAGGATGAATAGAGAAGAGCTGAGACAACTACCGTTGATAGGATCCAAAAACGCCGGAAAAAGCTAACCCATCTTGTCGTCCCTAAGAGAAGAAGAAACATGGGTTTGCTGAGGGGAAAGGAGCAGTCGTCGGAGAAAGCTAAACCATGCAGCCAGGATTTGTAGAGATCGTGCGCGCTAAGGAAGTAAAATTGTCGGTGGAAGAGAGAGAGAAAGTGAGAGTAGTGGACGAATCTGTTGGATAGAGGTCGCCGGAGGATTTTTGAAGAAAGAGAGTCGGTAAAGTGGTTTCGTTATGTCGGAAAAGTGATGGTAGAAAGAGGGTATAGGAAAAGGGGTTTTTGCGACTTACCTCGATATCCGTGTTTGAGAGCATTTTTTTTGAAGAAGCAATATATTTTGGTAGTGCTTAGTTCTCGTATTCCTTGATTTTGGTTATTACATGTTTTGCCATTTGCTTCCGCTGCCTTTACCTTCTTGTTGCTATTAATTGGTTATTGCTTCCTTTCATTGTTCTTAAGTCGAGGGTATATCGGAAATAGCGTTCCACCTTCATTAGGTAGAGGTTAAGTCTATGTACACATAACCCTCCCCAGATCCCACTTGTGGGACTCCACTGGGTTTGTTGTTGTTTTCTTTTAGAACTCATTTAGAGAAATTATATAGTCTGATAGATACAGTACAAATTGCGAATGATCATAAAGTGTCTTCTTGATGGAACTATATTTAGTTTCTTTATATGCACATATCTTTAGAGTAGAGCATTCTACAGCAAAGGGATGTTTCCATAAGCATTAAGAAAATCTTAACTTAAATAATAAATAACAACAACAACTACCAAGTATAGTCCCACAAAGTGGGGTCTGGGGAGGGTAATATGTAGACATGCCTTACCCCTACCCGAAAGGGCAGAGAGCCTGTTTCCGTGTATATCACCTATCCAAAGAAACATGTCTGCATGTCTAAATCCATAAAGAATATAGATGTTCTATGAAATAAGCTAAACTTAGCACAGTATAATTCCAATTCAAGAATGTATTTCTATTAGAATGGAATTTGCACACCTTTAGACAATACACAGCAAGCCGCCTCCTAGTTTCTGAGTTCCCATTTTGAAGATCTGATATAATTGAATGATGGACATCCTCCTTCTGCAGACGTAACAGTATTATTAGGGAAAAAAATTACTTGCTCTAAACAAGACAAGTATATTCATTAGGAACAAAAAGGATAGGGAAAACAAGACAGCAACGACTACCCAGTATAGTCCCACAAAGTGGGGTAGGGAAAACAACAAAAATGAACATATTATTTCTTTATTGTTAACGGGACAAAAGAACAGATTCTGAACATAAAAGAGCATAACCAGAATAAAGAAAGGAACACAAGACCCACTGTCAGAATTTTCATTTTTCAGTTCTCACACAATCCAATGGCATAATGTTACTAATAAGGGTTCAAACAATAAGAATAAGATGCCTCCCCCACCATCAAAAAATCTGAAAGTAAACTTTGGAAGATAAGAAATTGCAACATAAAAAAGATGTGCATTATTGCTAAAGAGAATATTAGTAGATATGCACTGGAGCTAGACAGAGAGGCCAGATGATGGGCAATGAATGGGCATGCAGACTTATTAGATACAACGCATAGTTTTTTTGATAACCGAGAAATCCCGGAGGTCCAGTGGTGCATGGTTTGAAACTCGGTGGTAATGGGGCCGCTTACCTTCCCTTCTTCACTTAAATACCAAACTTGTCTCCTAACCCACACATCACAAGTTGCCGTTTTACCAGTAGACCAAAGCCCACGCCCTAGGGGCCACTTCATGACAATTTGGAATTTGGTTTAATAGGTCATCTTGGTGGTAGTTGCTTGCTATGAAGCTTCAAGGGACCAGAATTTACAAACCATTGAGTCCACTTCTAGAGAGTGTTCAGTTCATAGAGATGTTATACAGTCTAGAAGTATATCAAATTCGTCTACATGTTAAAATTTTATAATAAATCGAGTAAAAGAAGTACACAACTGTAAAATACTAAACTTTTCAAAAAGTCCGTTTGATCATCTAAGAATATGGAATATCCTTCTTACCTCAAACATACAAATGGAATAAAGAGGAGTTCTTCACCCTCCTCAATGGACCTTAGATTCCTTTAAGAACTCTGTTCTTTTTATTCCTAAAAGAGCTCTTTTATTTGTTTCTCTCCATATCAATGCAAAACACAAAAAGGGGAAAGTTTCCCACCTCCTCCCTGCACGCATCCAATCTTCTTACTCTCCAACTGGCAAATGCTTCCATCACATATTTAAGTAGCACCAGATAAATACAAATGCAATATTTATACTTAAATCGATATAAGATGTTTGATGAAAGATGCTTGAGGTTGTCATGTGATGGCTGGTAGCAAACCCATACTGATTACCCTTTTTCCCCATAAGTATGTGCTATTGTGAGTTGGAAAAGGATGAGAATTTAACGAATGCAACTTGCATAAAATAAATTCAAAAACTTTTTACCCATGTTTCAGGCACAAAATTGAACATTTCCTTTTTTCTTTTACTGAATTCAGGGTCTCTCATGCATATCACAAATTTTTTCTTTTCTGACTCTAGTAGTGAAGATTTCAAGAAGAAGAATAGAACTTCTTGCATTTCTATATATTACTCACGTCAAGAGTACTGATACTTATACAATGTATCATATGGCTAAACAAGGAAAGGAAATCAGTAATTGCTACAACTAAGCTACTAAGCTACAGAATAAAATCAGCCTATAATTAAGCTAGAGAATAAAATCTTATCTAATCAAATCTTCCTATTAATTACACTAATCAACACTCCCCCTCAAGTTGGTGCAAAGATGTCGCACATGCCCAACTTGCAAACTAAAGTGTGAAAAGTCTTTTGCTGAGACCTTTTGTGAGCACATCTGCTAGCAGCTTTTCTGACGATACATGAAGCAAACTCAAGGTACCACCAACAATCTTTTTTTTGATGAAATGTAGATCGATTTCAACATGTTTTGTTCTATCATGTTGAACCGGATTATGAGCTATACTAATTGCGGCATTGTTGTCGCAATATAACAAAAGCTTCCCTATCTCGGACAATCTCAATTCATCCATTAACTTTTGTAGCCAAATCAGTTCACAAACACCCTGGGGGCCATTGCTCTATATTCTGCTGCTGCACTGGATCTAGCAATAACATTTTGTTTCTTGCTTCTCCAAGTAAATACATTCCCTCCCACGAGTGTACAGTAACCAGACGTAGATTTTCTGTCATCTAGAGATCCAGCCCAATCTGCATCTATAAAGATGCTTCTACCTGGAGGTGACCATGTTTAGAGTAGTGTTGTAAATAGCGCTCGCCTCAGCGCTAATAGTGTGAGGCGAGGCGAGGCGAGGCAGTATCGCTATGGGGCAACTGTTGCGTTGCGTTTCAAAATAGCGGTCGCATTAGGGTGTGTTGCGTGAGGCGACACTATAGCGAGTAGCGACTGTAGCGTCGCTATTTTAAAAAAGAAAAAGAAAAAGGGCAAAACTTAAAATAACAGGTTGCGATTAGGGCTTGAGTTCAGAGCTTCTTCAACTTCGAACAAAAAACAAGAAGAAAAGGTAGGAACTGCGATTAGGGCTCGAACAAAACAACTTATTCATCTCAAGCTTGAGGTTTCTTCCAAGCGTCATCTTCTTCTTCATCAAGCTTCTGTTCTGCCATTAGATGACCAGGTATGAGCTCTGAGTTTCCTTACTTTCTTTTTCTTTCTTCTCTCTTCTCTCTTCTTTCTTCCTTCTCCTTCTCTTCTTCTATTCTTCTCTTCTTCTTTCTTCTTTCTCCTTCTCTTATTCGTCCTTTTTCTTTTTTCCTCTGTTTTTTGACGAAAAGAGCAGAAATAGAGGTCTGTTTTTGTGCTCTAATTATCGAGCAAAATACAAAGGTTCTTCACTTCCTCTTTCTTCTCTTAATTTTTTTATTTTGGCTCTGTTTTTTTGGCTAAATACAGAGGTCTGTTTTGGCTCTGTTATGGCCATTTTCGATCTGCTTTGAGGCCCTTTTTTTCAAAAACAGAGATTGTTTTGAGGCCCCTTTTTTTCAGAAACAGAGGCGGTTTTGAGGCCCTTTTTTCAATTATCAGCTTAAGTCTTATATAGTAGCATCAATTGCATATTGACTTGATAATTTGTGTCTATAAAACAACATTGAAATAGCTTCATCCGATAATACTAAACAAGATATAGCTTGGGTCTATGACTATCTATTGAGTTTTTAATTTTTAAATTGATATATTTATTAATATATTATTGTTATTGAGTTTTTAGTTATATATATAATAGTTTATTTTTTTGTATAAATTGTCGCCTCACATCCAAAACGCTGGTTTAGAGAAAAGTAGACCCTTTCCTGGTGCAGACTTCAGATACCGCAAAATGTTAAAGACAACTTGCATATGAGGATCTCTTAGATCGTGCATGAACTGACACACCAAGCTAACTGAATATGCTATATCTGGCCTAGTGTGTGAGAGATAAATAAGCTTTCCAACCAACCTCTGATATCTCTCCTTATCTATTGACTTTCCAACCCCAGTTTGTAACTTGTGATTACTTTCAATGGGAGATTCTGCTGGTTTGCAACCTGTCATACCAGTTTTTTTCAAGAGATCTAGGATATATTTCCTTTGAGAAATGAAGATTCCTCTTTTTGATCTAGCAACCTCAATTCCCAAGAAGTATTGCAACTTTCCTAGATCTTTGATCTCGAATTCCTGGGCTAACAACTTCTTCAATCGGGCCATCTCTTCATTGCCATTCCCTGTCATTACTATGTCATCAACATAAACTATGAGAAGAGTGAGTTTACCCTTTTGGTGTTTCATGAAGAGGGTATGATCGGCATTACTTTGTTGATAACCGAAGGAGATCATTGCTTTGGAGAATCTGTCAAACCAAGCTTTTGGAGATTACTTCAGTCCGTACAAGGCTTTCTTTAATCTGCATACTTTTTTTTTGACTTTGTTCAGTATCAGATCCAGGAGGAATCTCCATATACACCTCTTCTTCTAAGTCGCCATGAAAAAATGCATTCTTCAAATCAAACTGTTGTAAGTCTCAATCAAGATTAACTGCACAAGACAAAAGTATTCTGATAGTGTTCATTTTTGCAACATGGGCAAATATTTCCTGATAATCCACTCCATAAGTTTGAGTGAACCCCTTAGCCACCAGTCTTGCTTTGAACCTTTCAATCGAACCATCAGCTTAGTGCTTTACAGTAAAGACCCATTTGCAGCCAATTTCTTATTTAGTGGTGAAGTGACAAGATCTCAAGTCTCATTCTTTGACAAGGCATTCCTTTCTTCAATCACAGCTTGCTTCCATTTAGAATCTGCAAAAGCTTCCCTCTAATTTTGGGGAATAGACACAGAAGAAATAGACAAGGCAAAAGCTTTATAGGAAGGAGATAATGAACTATAGGAGACAAAGTTAGATAAAGGATGTTTGGTGCAAGATATGACCCCTTTTCTATGAGCAATAGGTACATCTAACTCACTAGGAAATGTAGATAACTTACCAATAGAAGAGGTTTCAACCACAGAAGAGGGATGAGCTTCAGTAGATTGCACGATGACTTCTTCAGCTTTCTTTTTTCTTGAATAAGTCATCAAATCAGGTTTATCCAAATTCCCAATAGTCTCGCCCTGAATTCTTTCTTCAATTTCACATTCTCCTGTCTTAGTGGCTTCAATAGTGGGAATCATCTCTTCATTCTTAGAGCTCTCCCCCTGAAGAGGTGATGGTGTTTTATTGTAATAGGGCTCTGATTCTCGAAAGGTAACATCCATGCCGACGAAGGATCTCCTAGAAGGAGGATGATAGCATTTATACCCTTTCTGTGTTGGAGAATACCCAATAAACACACTTTTAATAGCTCTAGGATCAAGTTTTCCCGAACTCCTAGTGTGAACAAAGCAAACACAGCCAAACATCTTTGGAGGAAAAATATAATCATTTTTACTCTTCAAAACTTCTAAAGGACTCTTAAAATTGAGGTTTTTAAATGGCATTCTATTGAGAAGGTACGCAGCTACTAGAATGGCATCCCCCATTAAGGTTTTGGTAAAATCCTAGTAAACATTAGAGATCTCGCCACTTCTAGCAAATGCCTATTTTTCCTTTCAACAACTCCATTTTGTGCACTAGTATAAGGACAGCTAGTTTGATGTATTATCCCAAAAGACTCCAAATACGCACCAAAATCTTTACTCTTATATTCTGTGCCATTATCAGTTCGCAAGATTTTTATCTTAACCTCAAATTAGGTACAAATCATCTTATGAAGCGACAAAACAGGAGAAGACTTCATTTTTTGCCTTTGATAAGTGTACCCAAGTCATCCTAGTGCAACAATCAATAAAAGTAACAAACCCTCAACTACCAGACAAGGAAACTGTTTGAGTGGGACCCATACATCAGAGTGAATAGTCGAAAAAGGGATAGTACTTTTATTGTCACTTAAAGGATAAGAGTTTCTAGTGTGCTTGGCATATTCACAAGCATCACAAGACAAAGATTCAAACTCAGTTCTAGAAAACAAGCTAGGATATAATTTCTTTAGAACAAAAAAAAGATGGGTGCCCCAACCGTCTATGCCACTATATTATTTTTGGTTGATATTCTTATTTACTCCAAAAAAGGCTTGACCAAAGGCTCGAGTTCCATCAATCCACTATAAGTGATCATGCAATCTACCACTGCCAATCCTTTTCCTTGTTTGAAGATCCTTAAACACACAATAATTAGGAAAGAACTCAACACTACATTTTAGTTGTTTGGTGATGGCGTTAACAGGTAATAAGTTAACGGGAAACTCAAAGACATAAAGAACGGATGACAATGTAATATCAAGTGTACAGATAACAGAACACGTTCCAGAGAGAGGAGTTAGAGAGCCATTGGCTATTCCGACACAGTCCCCTTTGGGACTAGGAAAGTAGTTTTGAAAGCCTTTAGAGGAGCCTGTCATATGTCTATTCGCACCGGAATCAATAATCCAAGAGTTAAGATGGGCACTAAAAGCAATACCTGACTGCACATAATTGAAAGACCCAACATTAGAAGTGTCAAGTTTGTCCAGGAGACGGCGAAGGTGCTGAACTTCCTCCGAAGACAAAGCTTCTCCTGAAGCATTTTCTTCGAATGTTCCCACATTTTCTGCAATATTAGCTTGACCCCTTGATAAACCGACACGCTTGCCTCCACGACATCTAGTTGGTCTACCATGCAGTTTCCAGCATGTCTCTTTTGTATGTCTTGACCTTCCACAGTAGTCACAGTGTAAGTGATCTTTATCAGAAGTGAACGCCTTTGATTGCTCATGAGACACAGTTAACCCAGACTTCTCGCTTGGTGTGGAATAAAGCATGACTCCTCGTCGGCTCTCTTCCTGTTGAACATAAGAGTATGCATCCTCAAGAGAAGGAAAAGGAACTTTACCAAGAATTTGGACCCTGATCTGATCGTATTCTGGGTTCAAACCAGCCAAAAAATCATATATATCCTTTCCTTTTCGACCAATTTTTGAAAAAGAACTGCATCTTCGGAACACCTCGCTTGGAGATCCTGATAGTAGTCAATTTCCTGCCATAACCCAGTTAACTCGGAATAGTAGTCAGTGATAGTCAACTCACCTTACTTAGTGGCATGAATCTTATTTCGAATTTCAAAGACCTGAGCGTCATTTCCCTTACGAGAGTAAGTGCGCTTAGTGGAATTCCAGATCTTTTCAGCAGTATCAAGCAACAAATATTGTTTAGAAATTCGAGGGTGCATAGTATTCAAAAGCCATGTCATAACTAGAGAGTTATCAGAATCCCACTAACTACAGCTAGCATCAGTCACAAGAGGGGCTTTCTTTTCTCCCATAATATAACTAAGCAACTTTCTGGACTTAATGAAAAGCAAACAGGATCTTGACCAAGCAAGATATGTACCAGCCCTATCCAACTTAACTGTGCTAACTTGTGAAACAGAATTAACCATATGTGAAAGAGAATTATCAGTTGATTTGGTATCCCCTGTTGTTTCTTAATTACTAGTCCAGAAATTAACCTTGAACTCCAAGAAAAAACAAGCAACAGCAAACTTACTGGAAATAAGGGCTGAGAAGAAAGCTTACTTGAAAAACTTACTGCAGGAGCAAGCAAACCCTACTACCGATGATAGAAAAAAAAATCGACTAGGGTAGGGTCGGAATATTCAGGCGACTTGAAGGGCGCAAAAAATTCCACAAAAACTCGCCGGAAAGCTGTCTACTCGCCGGCGCGTGGGATTCACGCGCGCCGGAACTGGGACTGTTGGTGGCGCGTGGGGGCGCGTGTGGAGGTTTTCTCGGAGCTGCTCACTGGGGTTTGGTCGGAATGGCCTGAGGAAGCTTGTAGTGGTGTTAGTTTTCCTACACTACTGGCATATAATGGCTCCAATGCGGACAGCCACCGTGAGGGAGAAAAAAACTCGACCTCTTTCAAAGAAATGGAACTTACAGTGCTGCTGAGGGAGGAAACTCACCTCAAAGCATAGGCTCTGATACCATGAAGATTTCAAGAAGAAGAATAGAACTTCTTGTATTTCTGTATATTACTCACATCAAGAGTACTGATACTTATACAATGTATCATATGGCTAAACAATGAAAGAAAATCAGTGATTGCTACAATTAAGCTACAGAATAAAATAAGCCTATAATTAAGCTAGAGAATAAAATCTAATCTAATCAAATCTTCCTATTAATTACACTAATCAACAAGTAGATCAAACACAGGGACTGCCATTAATTTCACAATTATAATGCCAAAATAATAAGGGTAACAAACATAAAGCTAACGAGTACAAAAGCATTCCGTCAACCGCACCAACTCTATACACAAGGAAATTACATACCATTACCACAAGACCTACTTATGTTGTACTTATATATACATGAGCTATGGCCCATATGGGAAAACACTCAAACTTGGTCATCAGCATAAGCAGAGGAGCGAGGTGAGATGGACAAAATCCCTCCACTTTTATCTGGAGTTCTCGGGTTTAGAATCCTAGAAACGGATAAACTCCTACCAGGAGTGCGTTTCCGAGGACTCTAAACCTGATTTTAAAAATAAAATAAAACCTCCTGGTGGGACTGCTTCCCCTTTAGTGGGTCCTATGTGGCGTAAATCTGGATTAGTCGGGCCATTTCATTTCGGATAACGGATGCATTCACTAGCCTCAAGGTGCTTTTTGTGTCACGAGAGTGCTGAAATGACAGTCTTTGTTCTTACACTACAAAGTGACTGGACGACTGTGGCAGATTTTCTTGAGCATGTTTGGACTGAAATGGGTCATGCCACAATCAACTACTGAGATGCTGAAGTGCTGGAACAAAGCAGGAGGTAGTGCAAGGCAAAAGAAGTGGTGCAAATCTATCCCAGCTTGTATTTGGTGGACTGTGTGGAAAGACAGAATGCAATGTGCTTTGAAGATAGTAGCAGCTATACAGATGGAATTAAGATGAACTGTGTAGTATTCTTATATTTCTGGTGTAAAGAAAACCTAATAGAGGATGCTGAATCTTTATTAGATTTTTTGGAATCTCTGTAACTAGTCTTAGCATAGCCCTTGTAAGATGAACAAGTGTTTTTGCTTAGATATTTTGTAAATATGGTGTCCAGCATTCCCTAAATGGTGATGAATATACTGTTACCTATTTAAAAAAAACGATAAAAAGTTAAAAGATTTTTAGCATAAACAAGCGTGCATATAGAATAACTGTTCCAAAGGGGTATCATATCTGATTATGACAAGAAAGGAAAAGTTTCCTGTACAAGTTTATTCACAGAAGGTACATGGTTGTGGTCAGATATAGGAGTATGTGACAAGAAAATATAGATAAATGAGCAAAGTCTAACCTGTTCATTAAGAAAATGCGCTGAGACAGAATTCAGTGAATAAGAACTAAGTTTATGATCCCTCTGCACAGCCTGCAAAACAAGAGAATAACAGGTTCACTGACATTCATTTTATTTTCCTTAGCAAAATTCTTCCCTAATCCCTATATCAATTAGAACAGGTTATGGATACAGCCGTAATGAACAAAACCTGAAATAAATCAAATTGAACTCTCCCTTCTATTGTTATTTCTTTACTTTCCCTTGTCCCGTGCTGTCTGCAACATAAAACGCATATATCAGTCCACAGCTCCATAAGTTCTTTTATACAGTCAGCTACAGAAAATATACAGCAAAAGTCAGTTGCATATATTTGTCAGCCTTAGGAATAATTTCCTTTAGATTTTGATAATCACAAATAATTAGATGAAGACTTATCGTTGAGTTTCACTGAAGCCTTGGGGGAATTTGCTTTTATGATCACAAAACAACTAGCGCTGGTTTTTGAGATTCAGTAGTGTGGATTTTGGTTTTTTTTTTTTTTTTGATAAGGTAAAAGATTTTATTAACACTTGGGGAGAACCCTGAGTACAAGCCATATACCAAAAAAAAAGAGAACCTACACCAAAATATGGTTCCCAATAAAAGAGGCCCAATCCTCTAAATAAATAAGGACCTCGTGAGTACACCACCAAAAAGAAACTAAAAACAAAAGACTACTTTGCAACTTCACAAAATTTTGTTCCACCCCTTCAAATGCCCTTCTATTTCTCTTTCCAAATAACCCACATAATTGCCAAGGGGGTAACACTCAATGCCCTTAGATTACTCTTCCCCCTCCAACAAGCCCAACTATGCAACGCCTCCTTCACTATGCCCGCCATCATCCATTGCTCCCCAAACAAATTAAGGACCACTCTCCACAAACAAATAGCCAATTGACAATGCAATAGGAGATGATCTACATCTTTGCCCGAACTTTTGCACATGAAGAACCAACTAATGTAGGTGAATTTTGGGAAATATTTGAATTAAGATGCTACAAGTCATCTTTTGCAGATGATACAATGCTCAAGGAGGCAAACAAGAGAACCTAACCACTTCATTTTTCCAACCTACTACGAGGAGAGAGATTAAAAAGGTTCTAAGAAGCTGCAGCTGATTATGACACCTATTAGGTTAGCTCACAATGCCATTGCGAGAAAGCACGGGAGAAGAATATAACTGAGATAGAGAAGAATATAACTGAGATTAAACATGATACAATGAGCCCTATATATACACACATAACCTATCCTACTCCTAGTAAACATTGGTAGGCTACTCCTAATACATATTGGATAAGGGTTCTACTATTACATATTCTAACACTCCCCCTCAAGCTGGTGCATATAAATCATATGTACCGAGCTTGTTACATATGTAGTTTAACATCGAACCCGGGTTTCTAGACCCGAAAGCATCGAGTCCCAAAGACATCGTTGAAAACTTGCTGAAATAGATGAAGGAAATACTGTTTTTGCCGGAAATATCACTGTAGATGCCGGAAAAACTTCAAAGTGGTCGGAATTGAAAAGTAAAAATATGGGTAGGCTCGGAATTTGAGGCCAATCTAACTGCCCTGAAGGACCTTCGTCAGAATCTCACCGGAACAGTGCTCACGCGCCGGCGCGTGGTGCGCGTGAGTCGGATCTGCCTTGATAAATCTGGCACGTGAGGGCGCGTGAAGGGCAGTTTTCCGGTGGGGTTTGCTGGGGTTTGGTCGGATCTCTCTTGGGAACCTTGTGGTGGTGTTGGTTTTTTTGCCGGAAATATCACTGTAGATCCCGGAAAAACTTCAAAGTGGTCGGAATTGAAAAGTAAAAATATGGGTAGGCTCGGAATTTGAGGGCGATCTAACTGCCCTGAAGGACCTTCATCAGAATCTCACCGTGCTCATGCGCCGGCGCGTGGGGCGCGTGAGTCGGATCTGCCTTGATAAATCTGGCGCGTGAGGGCGCGTGAAGGGCAGTTTTCCGTGGGGTTTGCTGGGGTTTGGTCGGATCTCTCTTGGGAACCTTGTGGTCGTGTTGGTTTTTGCACAACACTGATAATTAGTTACTTTGACGCAATTAGTCACTTTGGTCACCGGAAAATGGCACGATGACCGAGTTACTTCTTCCCAGATGTCGTTGGAATGACGCACAACGATAATTATCTCACCAAAGCTCTGATACCATGTGAGAAAGCACGGGAGAAGAATATAACTGAGATAGAGAAGAATATAAGTGAGATTAAACATGATACAATGAGCCCTATATATACACACATAACCTATCCTACTCCTAATAAACATTGGAATAGGCTACTCCTAATACATATTGGATTAGGGTTCTACTATTATATATTCTAACAGCCATATTTCAGAAACCACAGACAGTACTGGAAGAACATATAAATGCAAACTAAACGACCAAAGGTTAAATACAAATATAGTGATACAGGATTATAGTGATAATATTTTTACCCAGAGATAAAGTAGAAACCTAAAAATATTTTAACACAAACAGAAGATAACAAAAGAAAAGATATAATATGACCTTGAAGAAAAGGTTGAATCTTTTACACGAACCCTGCTGTTTCTGATGCGTCCTAGCACAGGAAATTCTGCCATCCCTAAGACTTCAGCTCTCTGAATGAAGATAAAATAAACAATACACATCAAACTTGACTTAGCCTTTCCCAATCTCTTTTGGCTGGAAAGAAACAAGTTTTTTCTACTTCAGTTCTACCATTAGCTTCACAGTAACCACAAGTTATCATGTAAGGGTTCCGTTACTTCTGCCTATGGACTTTTTTACTCCTCATTGCTTACTCCAATCAATAATTAAGAAATCCGTCCTTTTTACAACTACATTAAGTAGGCAACTGTTAAGCTTGCTCAGCGCATCCAAATTTACTTTAGCTCTTGTACCGTTGTTTTGGAGCCATATATGGAAAAACAAAAGAAGCTCATTACCCGGATGAGATATGGCAAATCAAAGTTGCAGATGTTATATCCAATTATGATATCAGGGTCAACTTCCCGTATAAAATCCTGCAAGTCAAGGGAATGTTAAAATAATAAGTATATTGGTTACTTATAAAACTAATAGTTTGAAAATCTCTTTTTATGGTTACTTAAGTATTCTAGAACAGTGTTATGCAGTCACGCAAACAGAAGTATGAGAGACTGAAATGGGATATTCAAACACCTTATGCTCATGTTAACTTTAAAAGGTCCCACCACCTCCTCAGCGCCAATCAACCAAGATTCATATGCCCAGCTGAGCGTATATAGCCATGAAAATCATGTTCATATTTTTACTTTTAACTTCTAACTTGACCAAATTTCATGTGTTAAACCTTCTTCACTCTTCTGCATATGCATTACCATCTGGAGCACAAACAATATGGACAATCTGAAACTAAAATTGGATGTAACGGAGTGTCCCACACTAAAAGAAACAGGTTATAATGAATTGATGATTAATACTGCCATCATATGGGGTCAAATAGAAAGAATCAACTGCCGCATACAACCTCGCTTATAACCCGTCCCCCCCCCCCCCCCCCCCCCGGTCACCCAAAAAAAAGAAAACCAAACACCGGAAAGGAAGAGAAGAAAGGTGGAAATATGAGTCCAATTAATAAAAAAAGGTTATGCAGAAAGATTACCCGCCATGCCAGCAATACTTCTTTTTCTGTGTCAAATGACATAACATCAACCCCAACTATAGGTGAGCATGACTTTAGGGTCATCACGTTACGAATTAACGGCTGATCCTGTCCCTGCAAGGTAACTAGATTGGCCACCTAGAATGAAGTTAAAATCATGTCAGCAACAGGAAAGTATACAGTATGGATATATTTTCCGAATATATAGAACAGATGGGGACTCCACCTGAATAACAGGATCTTGTGTAGGCTCAGGAAAGTGGCCCTTACGGCCAGCACATTCAATATCAAAACTCAATATGCGAAAGGGAGCCATCTTTGAAAATTCTCCTTCAGGAGGATGGCTGATCAAGTCAGAATAGCTAAAAGTAAATGTTAAGGAAGTTCAAGGTGATAATTCTTATTAATAGAATAGAATACACCCTTTAGATCGTATATTCTGCCATGCCTTAGGATACAGGCAATCAAACTCTAATTGACTATAGGAGAGATTCCTTGCAGCTTTCTTATGTTTTCCAACTGGAACTTCAATCCAGTTGCCACCAACGATGTTGCAGTCAATCATGAAGCGAAGAGCAAAAAGAACATTACTTTCATAGGTCATAAAGCTCTTCATACCAAGCCCATCAATTTGAATACCTCTATCAAGGATACCTGCCACATTTTACATTTCAATCAAGTGGAAAAAGAAGAGAAAAAGGATTGGCATAATAGAATCAATTCTATAAAATCAATTAGAACATAAACAATCATAAAAAGTCCTATTTTATTGCAACTCTGGTGCATCCAATGATGTTGAAGAAAGAAAACCCAAATACCTCCAGCACTATGCAATTTCAGCTAATGGAGAAGATTAAGCAGCAATTTCACAGGCAGCGTACTTTGCAACTACATTATTCTCGACTGCGGCTCAATGTGAAGTAATAAACAAAGTTATCATGGCAAGAAAATACAAAACTGGAAAAGAGAACACCATAGTAAATATACCACAATCTCAAAAAGCAATTTGGGTGAATGAAATGGTTAGTGCACCACACCAGATTGCCGATAACTGCTCAATTGAGGAACCTCTTTTTAAACAACTTTGGGATGAAATGGATAACGCCATAGACCTTCTAACAATTTTTTGTACTAGACTGGATGTAAAATGAGAAACAAACAGCTGACGATCTGGAGAACCATTTAGCTGTGTTACGTGGTATGGAATGAAAGGAACCAGCAATGTTTCAAGAGCTAATCTGCAGCTATTTGCAGTTTGAAACATGAATGTCTTGGTCTCTTAAGTTCTTTTGTAATTAAAAAAATAACACATATGAGGAGGGCGCAAAGTTACAGTTCACTAGTTTAATACAAAATTGATCAGATTATTTTAACTGCGAATAATATCCTATTGTACTTTCTAGCACTGTCTTAGCTCTTGATTTGGCAATCAACAAAACTTTTACTACTCTGTGTGTGTGTATGCCACAAGCACAAAACAAAACATAAATCAGAGAAGCAACTGTATCAGAAAGATACAGTAAAAGTGAATAAGTGAATCAGAGGGTAGAAGGAACCAGAAAATGTACCACGGCAACTGGTAACCATTGTTGGCAGTGCCACTACAATCTTGAGAAAAGGCTGAGAAGCCTGCTTTTGGTAATGCATGATGCTTCTTCTCTGAACTACTTCGATGCGTCGGATAAATTTAGGGACATTGCTGTTCCTATTCACCTCTCTCATTCTACCCTGCAGCAACCAAAAAGAATAATACAGCAGACACAGCATAGGCCAATAATAAACCAAATTGGTGCAAAAATTCAATCAATGCGTGCTTAAAATGAGTAGGTCAACATACCTCTAGAATTTGGTGAAAACGGGAGATATCGTCAGGGCCCATTCCAGGAGGGCAGCTGATGTAGAAGTATGGTTCAAATCCATGTACATGACAACAAACACTATTTCCTGACCAGCATATAAATAGACATTTCTTAGTAAGTGGAAGACAAGCTACATCAACTTCAATAAACTCATTATTTGATGGATTCCAAGCCGTTGTGTTCCTTCTTAATTCGACTCCTCACCCTACCAACTTGGATTTATGGAACTGTATAAAAGTACTATTTCAAGTTACGTTTGAACCTAAGGCCAAATTTTTTTTGTCACTAATGTCAACTTGTGAAGAATAAAGAAAGATTGACGTGTGAGAAAAAAATTTACTATCGCAAGAATAACCCACTTAGGCCTCATTTGTTTGCACTTAATGGAGGTCTGAATCTTAATCATTCAGATCTCAGACATTAAGTGTGTTTGTTTTTAAAGTCTGAATCTTAATCATTCAGATCTTAATAATTGTGAGAAAGCACGGGAGAAAATATATTATTCTCTTATTAAACATGATACAATGAGCCATATATATATACACATAACATATCCTACTCCTAATACATATTGGATTAGGGTTATTTTACTACTATGTACGTATTCTAACACTCCCCCTCAAGCTGGTGCATATAAATCATATGTACCGAGCTTGTTACATATGTAGTTAATACGAGGACCAGTGAGGGACTTGGTGAAAATGTCTGCAAGCTGATCATTTGACTTTACAAACTTTGTAGCAATATCTCCCGAGAGTATCTTTTCTCCGACAAAGTGACAGTCAATCTCAATGTGCTTAGTTCTCTCATGGAACACTGGATTTGACGCAATATGAAGAGCAGCTTGATTATCACACACAAGTCCCATCTAACTAACATCACCAAATTTCAGCTCTTTGAGCAACTGTTTGATCCAAGCTAGCTCACATGTCGTCATAGACATTGCTCGATATTCTGTTTCTGCACTAGACCGAGCAATCACATTCTGTTTCTTGCTTTTCCAAGATACAAAATTTCCTCCTACTAAGACACAATATCCAGAAGTAGAACGTCTGTCAAAAGGCGATCCTACCCAATCAGCATCGGAGTATCCAACGATCTGCTCATGGCCTCGATCCTCAAACAATAAACCTTTACCTGGAGTTGACTTTATATACCGGAGAATGCGAACAACTGCATTCCAATGGCTATCACACGGAAAACCCATAAACTGGCTCACAACACTCACAGGAAAGGAAATGTCAGGTCTTGTCACTGTAAGATAATTTAATTTACCAACTAACCGCCTATATCTTGCAGGATTGTTAAGAGGCTCCCCCTGTCCTGGAAGAAGTTTAGAATTCGGATCCATCGGAGTGTCAACAGGTTTACAACCTGTCATTCCTGTCTCCTCAAGAATATCTAAGGCATACTTCCGTTGTGAGATCACAATACCTGAGCTAGACTGTGCGACTCAATACCCAGAAAATACTTTAGTGTGCCCAGATCCTTAGTATAAAAGTGTTGAAAGAGATGTTGCTTCAATTTAGTAATACCATCCTGGTCATTGCCGGTAATAACAATGTCGTCAACATAGACCACCAGATAAATACAGAGACTCGAATCAGAATACCGATAGAATACAGAGTGATAAGCTTCACTCCGAGTCATGCCAAAGTCCTGGATAACAGTGCTAAACTTACCAAACCAGGCTCGAGGAGACTGCTTTAGACCATAAAGTGACTGGCGCAAGCGACATACAAGGCCACGAGACTCCACCTGAGCAACAAACCCAGGTGGTTGCTCCATATAAACTTCATCCTCAAGGTCACCGTGTAAAAACACATTTTTAATATCCAGCTGATACAGAGGCCAATGGCGAACAGCAGCCATGGATAGAAAAGGCGAACTGATGCTATCTTAGCCACAGGGAGAGAAGGTATCACTGTAATCAAGCCCAAATATCTGAGTATATCCCTTGGCAACAAGACGAGCCTTAAGAAGATCAATCTTACCATCTTGACCAACCTTGACTGCATACACCCAACGACAACCAACAGTAGATTTACCTGAAGGAAGAGGGACGAGCTCCCAAGTACCACTCGTATGTAAAGCAGACATCTCGTCAGTCATAGCCTGTCGCCACCCTGGATGAGACAATGCTTCACCTGTAGACTTAGGGATGGAAACAGAGGACAAAGAAGATAGAAAAGCATAATAGGGTGATGACAAAACAATGATAACTCAAACCGATATAATGGGGATTAGGATTAGGGGTGTTCTATATACCTTTCCGAAGTGCATTCGGAAGAGACAAGTCCGCAGTAGGAGCAGGGTCAGGTGCAGGACATGAATCAACCGGGCCGGATGTTGGGCGAGGACGACGATGATATGTCAAGAGTGGAGTTTCTGTTGCAGGGAATCTAGGATGAGCCACACTAGTCTCTCCAACGGCTGGAATGGGTAAGACTTTTGTAGCGGAAGGTGAAGGAGGAGCTATAGTAGACTCCCTAAAGGCCGGTATAGGTAAAACCTCAGATATATCAAGATGGTCAGAATGGTCAGAAGAGGTAAAGAAAGGTTTAGACTCAAAAAATGTGACATCGACTGACATAAGATACCTACGAAGATCAGGTGAATAACAACGATAGCCCTTCTGGGCACGAGAATAACCAAGGAAGACACACTTGAGAGCACGAGGAGCTAACTTATCTTTCCTAGGGGCTAAGTTATGAACGAAACAAGTGCTCCCAAAAACACGAGGGGAACAGAGTACAAGGGTGACTGGGAAAACAATACCTCATACGGAATCTGATTCTTACCAAATAACAAGATGTGAGAACTGCATCGCCCCAAAAACGCAGCGGAACATGAGATTCAATGAGAAGTGTGCGAGGAGTCCCAATAATGTGCCTATTTTTTCTCTCTGCAACCCCATTTTGCTGAGGGGTATAAGGACAAGAGGTCTGATGAATAATTCCGTGAGAAGTCATAAACTGCTGAAATTGAGAGGATAAATATTCTAAGGCATTATCACTGCGAAAAGTGTGAATAGAAACACCAAATTGATTTTTAATTTCAGCAAAAAAATTCTGGAATATAGAAAACAACTCAGAACGATCTTTCATTAAGAAAATCCAAGTACATCTTGAATGATCATCAATGAAACTAACAAAATAACGATATCCCAATGTTGAACTGACTCGACTAGGACCATATATATCCGAATGAACTAAAGAAAAAACATACTCTGCACGACTCTCAATACTGCGAGGAAAGGAGGCTCGGGTATGTTTCCCGAGCTGACATGACTCACACTCTAATGTGGATAAACTAGACAAACTAGGCACCATCTTCTGAAGCTTGGACAAGCTAGGATGTCCTAAACGATGGTGAAGTAGGTCTGGAAGATCTGCAACTAGACATGCCTTGGAGGATTTTAGTGAGTTAAGGTAGCATAGTCCTTCTGATTCAAGTCATGTTCCAATCGTCTGTCCCGTACTGCGGTCCTGCATAATAAAAGAATCATCAATAAAATATATACTGCAATGGAGAGTACGAGTCAAACGACTAACAGATGCAACATTTAAAGGACAGCCAGGGACAAAGAATGAAATCTAGAGTGGCCGAGGGTAGGGGATTCGCTTGTCCAACTCCTTTTGCTTTAGTTTGAGACCCGTTGGCTAAAGTAACGTTGGGAAGAAACTGTGAATACGCAATATTTGACAAAAGGGATTTATTACCAGAGATATGATCAGAAGCAGCTGAGTCCACAACCCATTGTTCAAGAGGACTAGACTGGGAAACACAAGCAAAAGAATTACCAGCAACAGAAGTATCAGTCATAGCAACAGAGGCTACTTGTGGAGATGTCTGCTTACTTGCTCGATATTTAAGGAACTCATTATACTCCCCTTCAGATATAGAAAATCTCTGGTTACCTGTAGTCTCGGTCTAAGCAACATAAGCATTTTTGGGTGGTCGACCATGTAAAGAATAGCACACGTCACGAGTGTGACCAAGTTTATAACAATAAGAACACTTGGGTCGAGATCTTCCAAAACGACCTCCTCCTCGTCTATTCTCCATAGTATGAGATGCCCGATTGTCCACTGATTGGGATACGAGGATAGATGAATCAAGTGTCTGTGATGAGCTCACTGGGTGACTTGGTGCTGCAGCAAGGCGAAGTAATCGAGAGAATAACTCATCAATTGTGGGGACAGTCGGACTAACCAAAATCTGATCGCGTACTGAGTCGAGATCATTAGGAAGCCCAGTAAGAGTAAGAACTAGAAACAGCTTTTGTCGTTGCTCTTGCTGCTTTGCAACGCTAGCAGAAACTGGCATCAACGTCTCAAATTCCTCCATACTGCCTGTACTTGTCCCAAGTAAGTAGACATATCTAATCCATGTTTCTTTAAATTTGTCATCCGTGATATCACATCATAGAAACGAGATATGTCATTAGTGTATAAAGTACGAGCCTTTTCCCAAACCAATTAACATGTCTGGAATGGACGAAACAAGAGCATCAACTTGGAATCAATAGATCGCCACAAAATACTGCATAATTGAGCATCGATCTTCTCCCAATGTGCTTTGGCTTTTTCATCTCTTCACTAGACTCATTGATTAGATGATCTTGAACACCTTGACCTTTACACCACAACTCGACAGACGAAGCCCAAGCTAAGTAGTTGGAACCTCCCATTAAAGGTTCTGAGGTAATTATCACACCAGTACTGCCAGAACCCAGGTTTTTAGACCCGAAAGAATCGACTCCCAAAGACATCGTTGAATAATAGGAAGAATCAATTGAAACTTGCCGAAGAAGATGAAAGAAACACTGGTTTTGTCGGAAAAGTACTGTAGCTGCCGGAAAAAGTCAGTGTAGTTGCCGGAAAAATTCAAAGGGGTCGGAATCAAACGAAAACAGTATGGGTGGGGTCGGAATTGGTACACGACCCAACTGCCCTAAAGAAATTTTTTCAAAAAGTGGTCGGAAAGGGTTGCACGCGCAAGTGCGTGGGCTCACGCGCCTGAGCTTCTGGTGGTGCGTGAGGGCGCGTGGGGTACTGTTTGCGGAGATTTTTTGTGGGGTTTGGTCGCCGGACAGTGGAGGCTCTTGTGGTAGTGATGAATTTTGTACAACACTTACAGAAAGAAGGCAGACGTAAACAGCCTTTAAAACTTCGCCGGAAAAAGGTTTTCGGTGACTGATTTTTCTTCCCGGAATCGCTGGAATTTATACACAGCGATAAATCTCTCACAATTGGTCTGATACCATGTCAGAAAGCACGGGAGAAAATATATTATTCTCTTATTAAACATGATACAATGAGCCCTATATATATACACATAACATATCCTACTCCTAATACATATTGAACTAGGGTTATTTTTACTACTATTTACATATTCTAACAATAATTGTGTTTATTTTTTTTACTTCACAACCACTTAATGGGTATGAATAAGTCTGTATGATTAAGATCTATAACAGAGATTTAATTTCATTAAGATGCTATCACATATTCATTATTAACTGTCGTCACTGCCTACCATTATCAACTACCACAATGCCACCACTACTACCATACTCAACCACCACCACCTCCACCACCACCACACCATCATCATCCTCAATTATAACCGCCATCATTATCGACCATCACTACTTGATATCCCCATCACTCCGACCACTATCATTCTCACCCGCAATTAATACTCATCCACCTCAACTATCACAACTGACCATCCCATCACCATCAACAACCACAGCCGGCACTGCCCATCATTATAACCTACCACCACCCACCACCTTCCTCAGTCACAACTACTACTACCACCCCTAATTATTAACTATAGCCACCAACCACTACCATCCTCAATCATAACCGCCACCACTACCAATCACTACTAGCTACTAACATGAACCACCATCATCGACCAAAACTACCGTCAACCACCACCTCTAGTCGGCATTCACCGGTTAGCCATCAACATTAACAACTATCATATTTTTAAAAAAAACTATATATTTTATTGAAAGAATATTATATTAGTTAGTATTTCATTTGAATTTTATGTTTACAATTTTCAAATAAAGATAAATTTTATATATTCAGATGTTAAAAATCAAACAGTCTTAATTATTTCTATCCAAATTTTAATACACATCTTAATATATTCAGATGTGTATTCAGATTCAGATGTCTTAATCTTAATACACATCTTGATATTCAGATTCAGACGTCTTAATCTTAAAAAAAAACAAATGAAACCTTAAGCTATTTGTGTTTGAGTTCTAACTTCTTATGATAGCATAGAAAAAAACAAAAACATAAGCTATAACTTTCTTTTAAAAATGAAATGGCACAACCAATTTTTTAAGTTAAAGGAAAAAGATAAGATATTGCAACTCGAAAAAATTCACTAAGATGCAATTTCAACTCATATTTATTTCCAATACATTATACTGTTAGAGAAAATCTACGCTCAAAATTGTACTTGGTTGCAGCCCTTAGGACGCCCTAATTTGTAAAACAACCAAACTACTCCCATTTCATGACATCCACTTATACCTAGAGAGGATTATCATATTATTTGACTTGCCAGCGTCAAATCTTCTTGCTCAGATAAGTAGCACTGTCTCTACTATAATATTACAAAAAAAATTGCAAATGCATGTTGCAATAATGAATTAAGCGCGGACTAACCTTCCTTGGTGACCCCAAAGATTCTTAAAATGGCAGCTGGACCAGAAGAATTAGGCAGCAATTCTTTATGGCTCTCTCCAATAATGTAGTCAATCTCCAGCTGCTGAAACGCTGAGAAGACCACCAAAATTCAACAGAAGTTTCAGAATGCAACATAGTGAAAGTTAGAACTCATTGAAACTAAATGATCTATTTCAAAAACTTTTTTGTTTTATCTAACTATCTAACTTTCTATCTTGTATTAGTTTTTATACAGATCCACGTGTCTTTCCCTCAAGTCAATGTATAAACTTGCTTAATTTTTTATCTTTGTGATAGCATATAAACTTGCTTAATAAGATACCACGTGAACTTAAGAACTAAAATAACTGCCCCTCATACCAAGAGCATAAAAAGGCTTCAAACTTTTCCGAGTAACAAAATGTTTATACTTTTATATCTATTAGCGTCAGACTAATATAAATTTTTGAGCGATCCAAAATAGGTTCTTTTCTTTCTATTTTGTCTTCAAAATGGATATTTTTGTTTTAGATTTCTGATATTAAATGAATACAAAATAGCTGATTAAACA
Organism: Nicotiana benthamiana; assembly: GCA_034376525.1. Classification (NCBI taxonomy): domain Eukaryota; kingdom Viridiplantae; phylum Streptophyta; class Magnoliopsida; order Solanales; family Solanaceae; genus Nicotiana; species Nicotiana benthamiana. The sequence goes on along the minus strand of CM067331.1, from coordinate 16,452,608 downwards.
ATAAAACAAAACCTTCTGAACTCTATTCCTTAATTCAGTAGAGAACAGCTTAGATACAGTAGTACTAATCAAGGAAAGTATAAAATTTTACAAAGCTCCACGTCATAAAAATAAAAAGAAAAAAGCCTAAGAATCTGAACTCACATTAAATACAAATGATCTTCAAATTCCAATATTAAACTACAATAGCTTCCTCATATAGACAATTGAACTAGCTTAGGTTAACTAATTTGAAATAAACTAATTTCAGAAACCCTACACGTTCATCCAAATTCACAAAATAAGTTAAAATTCTGGGAAAACAAAAAAGAAGCTTCCGGAACCAAAAATTCCTATAAATTAACCCAAAGAAAAAACAAGAAAAGGCATTAGGTCGAAAATTGAAAAATAGTATTTATTTTTTTTCAAATGCAATTTCCGTACATATGCTTTGGGACTGAGAGAGGTAAGCTTGAGAAAGAGGAGGGCGTTTCCATTTCTGAAGCCGCTCATTTAGAGCGTGGCGCTCTTCGATTTCACGGAGGATTTGGGAATCTTCTTCGTACTGAAGCAATGTTTCTTCGAGGAAAACATCCTCGTCTAGGTCTTCTTCTTCCATGGCGGCATGGTGTTTCTGCTGCTGTTGAGGCGACGGCGTTGCAACCGCTTGTGCGGCCGATCGCTTCCTCGATTTGCTGTTGTTCATGGTGGTTCGCCGTAGTTGGGGAAGAGGGGATGGGAGGGTTTTGGAAGTTGTAGTTGTGTTGCTAATTCCCGCCAGTTTCACTGGGTATATGATGTAAGGAAGAGGAAAGAAGTGGAATTGCACTTTTGGTAGCTAGAGTTTCATCTGAATGTCAATATGGTCCCTGAAAGTACTATAATCATCTGAATTTTTTCCTACACTTCGTTCAAAATTATATTGTCTACTCCTCCTCTTAATTTAGTTTGTTTTCGTAGTTTATTCAGAAAATTGTTTACTTATATCACTCTTTCCTTCTTTTTTTTATTGGAAAATTATTAGGTATGTCCATTTAGAAGTAGCTCATTACAAAAATTGGTCAATTGATAAAATATTAATAATATTAGCCAAAATGGCCAATTAGCTATTTGTAGCAAAAAAATATCAAATTTTTACTTACTTTTAAGTGGGTGCTATTAGAATAGATTGGGTATATCTTAAGGAACTTGAATCTGAGTTTAGGGATGATTTGGTGAAGTTTTGAAGCGGTTTGAATTGAAAATTCGAAGTAAAAACTGAATATGAAAAAAATGTTACGTGTATCACATTGTATATCACATATGTATCATATTTGTATCGATTGTGTATCACATGTATATCTGTGTGTGAGATACATGCGTGATACATGTTTGATACATGTGTCACATAATAATTTTTTGCAATCGATTTAGTTATGAATTTTGATACAAACTCAGTCCAAATCACCTCCAATTTTCCTCAAATTTTGTATATTGACTTATCTATATATTTTCAATGAATTTTGACTATACTCACTAAAAAAATTCCTTGTTTATTTCGGTTTTTGAAATATTGGCTAGAGGTTGGTAGGTTGAAACTTATAGTGACATTTCTGTAAGTTTTCCTTTTTTATGTTGCCGCAAAATTTTCATATTTATTGCAATTTAGAGTCTATTTTCACTCATGCTCCTCCTTTAGCATGTATAATGCACTCGAGGCTGGTAATTAGATGGCCAATGAGGTTGTTCGCAACAAATTTTCATAAGACAGGAAATAAATTGCAACAAAAATAATAGTAAGAAAAAGAAATTTTATTGATAAATAATTGTGAGTACAATTCTATGTATCCCTTGATTCTCCTATCTAAAATTCTCCGTGATTCAAGGGCTTGAGAAGCGTCTTTCTCGAATGTAGGATAATGCAAACCTCCTTACGATGTATTTAATCACCAAGAACGTCAAGCAACACTTTGTTGTACGGGTTGATATCCGGGAAGAACTCCGTTGATCACTCTTTTGTTAAAGAACTAAGCACTTGATGATTGATCTCTTTGTTTGTGGATGTCCTCACCAATTGCGGAGTGTTCTTCTCCAACTCTGAATGTCCACTGAGAGTTATGTAAACCCTCTATTTATAGTTATAGAGGATGGACACTCAAGCTACATAAGAATTCTCTTGCCTGAATCTGATTGGCCTATGTCATTTTAGTCACTTAGAGACTTGTGGTTGGTTCTTACTTTTTAAACTTGGATTGACACGTCATTTATACATGGCATTACCTTATTGGCCTAGAGTTTGACTGGATATGCCATGTCACATGGCATAAGTCTTGGCCTGAAGATGAAATGAACTTTGGGCTTGAAAATAATAAAATGGACTAATTTAACTTGTAAAGCCCAAATTAACTATTTAACCCAATTAAATTTAATTCAAATTTTGTATGGATTAGACCCAATAAATTACAAATGCCTCTTACTTCAAGATTTGTCAGAGTGTAGGCTTCTAAAACGACTTCAAAGACAAGACTTAAAGTATGCACCAAAGGACCTCTCTTTTTTTTTCAGAAATTAATTTGATTCTACTTCAACTGAACTTTGAATGATATGTTTCCTTTCCCTCTTGAAGAGAACTTCCCAAAAAAAATGCTAGACCAAGAAATTTATGGTCTTGCCATACTAATCACTTCATACAATGGCTTTTAGTTGTTGTATTGTGTCGGAGCGTAATAATTAAAGAAAGTATTGTTGTATTGTTGCCAAAATTACTTCACCCAATACAATATTTTATTGGATTGAATCCTTTCCTTTTTTGTTGCTGGCTTAATTTGAGTAATTTCCATCAAAACATGACAACTTCCTTGTTTGCACGCCCTGGTGACTTGAGTGCCAAGAATTCCTTTAATTCTCTTCCTTTTTATATAAATTTAGACCTCTCTCCGTGCATTGTAGTCACACTAGAAACCTTATGTATTTTAATGAAAGCAGTACTATGTCCTCCTAAATTTTCTTTTGTGTTTACTTGTTTTTTTTCTTAACCTTTGTTAATACATGACTTGCTCCCTTTTTTGTTATTGTAGCAATTTGTTTAAACTATCAAAAACGAGAACTAGAAGCAACCCAAGGACTTCGAGACCGCACATCATTGTGTAATTGACACAAAGAACACAAAATATGCAAAAACTTCATTGTTCAAACTAGGGGCTCCTGAATCTCCTTTTCCTTTTATTTCTTGTGGGAATTGACATCACCCAGAAAGGGAGTTTGAAATGCAAACTTTCAGCAATTTGGATGGTTGTTTTGATATTAAACTAGGTCATAATTTCAAGCTTGTGTCGTTGGCACCGATGTACTTGCTGCTGAATCGGGAGCTTCGTGCAATTGTCATTGATCCTTGTAGAACCAAGGAGCTTCGTGCTATAGGCACCGATACTTGCCATGCTGAACTAGACTGTTGTGCAGCTTCCCATGTCTTTGCTATGTCAAACTAAAGCGTCATGCTGCCGAATCGTCGTGCTATTGGCCCCGTATCCACAAAAACTTCGCATTGTTGGCATCGAGGATTTCCAAATATTTCTCCTTTGCAGGCTTTTGCGAGAGTACCATCGGTCTTTGATAGCCCTAGGAAGATGAATTTCAAGCAAACCACTAGTCTCTTTATTGCGGCTTAGCGAGAAAGACAATTGGAGTAGGCTTTTCCAACTTCGGTGAGCAAGCACTTGGTTCGTCTCTGTTGTTTTGACTTAATAGCATTTCATGCTCGCACTGGAAAAAAATCATATCTCGACCTAGGAGTGTCCAAACTACAATACGCTTGGTTCTGCAGAATCAAAACCAGACCAGAGTGACATATCCAAAATTTGGGGCCAAATTCCATAAAGACACGTCAGAATGAACTTTTGAAGGCGATGCACAAGTCTATCATTCCGGCTTCACAGCAATGCATGATATCACTGGAATGCGCATATCTCAAGCTAGGAGCGTCCAAATCGAAAGCCGTCTATGCCACTAGAAAGAAGACTCAGAGATAATAAAGTCTTAAAAACATCTTAGAAGAATTCCTAGCCGATTGTCCGCAACAACTTTCTGAACTTGACCCATCTGTCCGCGAAATTGCTTTTCAGCTTTGCGCGCTGTGGTGGAAAAATTCATATCTCGAGCTAGGAGACTCCAAATTGTGATCCATTTGCGCCTTTAGAAAGTAAATCATAGAGCTGCATAGTTTCGTGGCAGAACTCTTTCCGAGCTAGAAATAGAAAATTCTTAAAGTCCACCTAGCTGCAGTTTTTCAAATTCGTGTAGTTCTGGCAAAAAAATCATATCTTGAGCTACAAGTATCAGAATAACAATCCGTTTACACCTTAGAAAAAAAACTCAGAGAATAGAAGGACCTATAAATTTCATTGACGAACTCCTTCTAGGCTATCAACAAAAAATTTGAGATATCGACTTAACTGTAGTGAACTTTCAGATTTAGTACCTTCAGCGAAAATAATTGTATCTTGAGCTAGGAGTATCAGAATTACAATCCGCTTGTTCAGTTGGAAAGAAAACTCCTAGAGATGCAATACATAAATTTTCCATCTCGGAAATCTTCTCGACCTAGAAATATGATAACATTGAAAGTCAAACTGACCACAAGGAACTTTCAAGTTTGCGTGCTTTTGGCCAGAAAAAACTGTATCTTGAACTAGGAATGTCGACATCACCAACAGTTTGACCCTATGAAATTCGGACGTCGAGAACTATAGTCTCGCTGAAGATGGGACTCCATTCATTCTTAGTTAACCTAACAAATATTTTTGAAGTTGATTTTACAGCCTTGTAATGGATTTGGCTATCATCACGAATCTTATCCCTTTGTTTATTTCTTTTGCAGACTTGTGAAGAAGTTCGATGAGTACAAATATCAGTCTGAGATGTCACACAAGATGCAGAGTCACCTCTTCACAAACTTTTGCACTTTATTTGTTGACGGTCTTGAAGTTTATCAATGGCGGCTCTCGTGGTGATTGAAGATTTTTTTCAAGAGAGATAACTTATTATATACGAGGAATTGAGGATAGCGTATTAAAATGTGGAGACGTCATATGGACTTGGAAGATGCATTCAAGACGAGTCGATCACAAAGCCTAGTTACGATTATTTTCACGACTTAGGCTTTTGTATAGGAATACATCTAATTCCTTTTGTCTATATATTTTTTTGGATGTATCAACTTTTGTACTATTGAAGCAATAAAACATCTTTTATACTTCAAAACAAAAAAATTGTCTCTTTTTCTCATAGACATGTGCCTCTACACTTGAAAGAATTAATGTAATGATATGATGACGCCAAACTTTTATTTTTTTAAAACTCATGTGACTAAACTTAGAATGAAAGTCTAAGCTGCTACGTACCTCGGTGAAGAGGATCAAGTCATAATGTAGTTCAGAGGGATGAGTTTTTTTTATGTCCTAATTTTTTCCTAGGCCGCCTCTCGCGAGTTTTTCAACCTAGCGGACTTTTTTTTTGTCTTGACTTTTGCCTAGGCCACCTCTTTCGAGGTTTTCAACCTAGCAGACTCTTTTTTTGCCGCACATAGTTTAGTCTCATGCGGGCTAGGAGTGTAGGAATGTGCAGTTTAAGCTCATGCATCAAGGAGCGTCATGACTTGCAATTTAGGCTCGTACGTCGAGGAGCGTAGTTGACTTTCATGGGAAGTACTGCTTCAGAAATTTTCCTAATCGGACCAACTCTGAGACCATCCTTATCGACAATTTTGTATGCGAAATTTGAATAGGATTCCTTCACAATATGGCCCATCCCATTTTGAGGTAAACTTGTTGCCTATACGTTTGTTGAGGATTATGGGTCGTCGAACAACTAGGACTAAGTCTCCCACTTGGAATGATCGTGGCCGCACTTTTTTGTTGAAAGCTCTAGCATGTCGAGCTTGATAGCACTCCAATTTTTGTTGCTCTTCCAATCTTTTCTCATCCAATGCCTCTAACTCTACTAGGCAAAGTTGAGCATTCTCTTCGGACGTGAGTCCTTCTTGGATTGCTATCCGCAATGAAGGAATTTGTTGCTCGAACGGCATGGCTGCTCCTACGCCATATACCAAAGAGTAAGGAGATGCTTGTATAGCAGTTCTGAATGTTGTCCGGTATGCCCACAAAGCTTCACCAATTTTTTCATGCCCATATCTCTTGTTCTTTGCAACAACTTTCTTCAAAAGGTTACCAAGAGTCTTGTTAAAAGCTTCAGCAAGGCCGTTGGCGGGTGCATTATAAATTGAAGACTTATGTTGTTTGAAACTGAACTTCTCGCATATACTCTTCACGAGCTTTTTGTCAAATGGCGTTCCATTATCAGTGATTATGGATCTTGGTATGCCATGCCTAAAAATTCTATATGACTTGATAAAATTAACAACGATTTCCTTTTTCACCACCTTGAGTGGAACAACTTCATCCCATTTAGAGAAGTAGTCCGTAGAGGCCAATATGTACATCTTTCCCTTTGATGACTTCGGAAGTGTTCCAACAACATCAAGTCCATACGCATCAAAAGGCCATGAAGCTACAGTTGGGTGAAGAGGCTATGGAGGTTGGTGGATGTAGTTTGCATGAAAATTGACAAGCTTGACATCTTTTGGCATGATCCATGCAATCCTCCACCATTGTCTCCTAGTACGAGCCCATTCTCCTGATGCGAAAATGGAACTTGGGACCAGATTGATATGCTCCACATGAGCCAGAATGTGCTTCCTCCATCGTTTGACGAGCTTCTTCTTTGTCAAGACATCGTAGGAATAGTCCTTCAAAAGAGCGGCAAAACAATGTCCCCTTATAGAAAATGAATCGTGGTGCTCTTAGCTTGATGTATGTTCTTTGTCGCAGATATTCGGGTAACTTTCCATGTTCAAGTTACTCTATCAATGGTTGCCTCCAATATTCTTCTTCAATCACTCGAACAGATGTATTATGGCTCTCGTTGACTTGAAGATCCATAAATCCAGGAATAACCCATCGATGACACACATATACCTTTGTTTACTCATTCTCTCCAAGTGCCATCGTCGTGTCCAAGTTAGCCAAAGCATCAGCCTTGCAATTTTCTTCTCTTGGGACGTGGTTTAAGAACACTCGATCAAATTTTTCCAGCAAACCAGAAGCGTATTCATGGTATGACTATAGATCTTCCTTTTTTACCTCGTAACTTCCCAAAAGTTGGTTGATGATCAGCTTAGAGTCGTCGTAGATCTCCAACTGTAGAATCTTCATTTTTAATGCCATTTAGAGATCGATGATCAAAGCTTGGTACTCTGCAGCATTGCTGGAGTATGTTTCACCTAAAACAAAGGAGAATGGCAAGTCTTGTCTTTCTGGAGAGATCAACACAACACCTATACCCGCACCATTACGACGTGCAGATCCATCAAAGAACATTGTCCATGGTGGCAATTCTTTGATGAACAAAACGTCTTTATTTGGAAACTCATCCGAAAGCTCCCATTCCGCCAGAAGAGGTTGATCAGCCAGAAAATTGGCTAGTGCTTGTCCTTTCACAACTTTTTGAGGTGTGTATGTGATCTCATATTTGTTAAACAATATGGACCATCTTGCTAGGCGTCCAGAAAGAACAAGTCGAGTCATCACAAACTTCACGGGATCTGCTCGAGGGATGAGTTTGATAGTGTATGCTTCAAAATAATGCCTTAGCTTCTTTGTTGCATAAAGTAACGCTAAGCATATTTTCTCAATAGGCGTATAGTTCAACTCAGCTCCTATCAGAGTTCGACTAAGGTAGTACAAGTCTTGTTCCTTTCCTTCCTCACTCTCTTGAGCAAGTAGTGCTCCTAGTGAACGTTCATGTGCTGCAATGTAGAGTATCAACGGCTTCCCAAGCATTGACACCCCTAACACATGTGGATTCAACAAGTATGTTTTGATGTTTTCAAAAGCATTTTGACATGACTGATCCCAATGAAAAGGGATACCCTTCTTCCATAGATGATTGAAGGGTTGACACCGTCCATCTAGATTAGATATGAACCTCCATATGAATGCTAAGTTTCCTTGGATACTTCGAAGTTCCCTCGAGTTCTTTGGCTTGGGCACTTTATGAATGGCATCAATCTTTGTAGGATCAACTTCAATTCCACGATGACACACAACGAAGCCAAGAAACTTTCCTGAGGTAACTCCAAATGCACACTTGAGTGGATTCATCTTCAGGTCGAATTTTCTTAACCTTTCAAAAACAATTCAAAGGTCTTCAAGGTGGTAACGCATACTCTTCGTCTTCACCACTAAGTCATCGACGTAGCATTCAACCATCTTATGAAACATGTCATCAAAGATGTTTTGCATCGCATGTTGGTAGGTTTCACTAGCATTCTTCACACCGAAGGGCATCACTTTGTAGCAATATATCCCTTTTGGAGTTCGGAAAGTAGTACACTCTTCATCTTTTAGAGACATTCTGATTTGATTGTATCTAGAGGACCCATCCATGAATGACATAACCTCATGCCCTATTGTAGCATCCACCATGAGTTCAATAATTGGTAACGAGAAGTCATCTTTTGGACATGCCTTGTTTAGGTCTCGAAAGTCAACAGAAATACGTATTTGACCATTCCTCTTCTTGACAGATACACTATTCGATATCCATGATGGGTACTTCACCTCTCGAATAAATCCCGCATCGATGAGCTTGTTGACTTCGACATCAATTTGTGATACAAGCTCAGGTCGAAACATGTGTTGTGATGCTTCACTAGGCGTGCTCCACTTTTGATCCCTAAATGATAAACAACTACTTTAGGACTAAGACCGGGCATTTCTTTATATGACCAAGTGAAGACATATTTGTACTCGGTCAACAACTTGGAGTATTCTTCCTCCTCTTTAGGCGTAAGAAGCGCACTAATGAAGGTGGGGGTGGATATTCCGGAATGACTAAATTGAGTTTCTTATGCTCATCCACCGTCGATTGTCCGCCATCTTCTAGTTGATGGGGAGCCTCATGTACTTCATCATCAATGTCAAGGCATGGGCTATCTTCCACGGTTATGTGATAGGATGTTTCCACAAATTTTGACTTTTCTGTTTGACTTCCTTGGATAGTCAGAATGGCTTATTTCTCTTTCTCTGCTTCTTTACGAGCATGGCAAGTGTAAACAATGGTTCTCCTTTGCACCTTCAGTGGACCATCTATGGATATTGACAAAATAAACTTCCTCTTCATACGCGATGGAAAAACACTACAGATTTCTTTAACAGCAACAACTTCAAAATGATCCCGCTCCTCGTGGACTTGATCCTGATATTTTGCCAGTATCTTTCTAGATGGTGACTTCCTTGTGGTTCCCAAGCGACAAAAAATATAGGTCTTTGAGGTAGTGAAAACTTCCTTTAGATGTTTTGAAGATATATCTTCACCTTTTTGACTTAGCCTTTCAAACAACGAGACTCGAGGGGTTGAGCCTCCAACGCGATCGAACATTGAAGTATGTTATTTATTTTCTTGCCCTTAACTTCCTTCATCTCCTCCACCGAGTTGTATTGTGATGAATCTATCTCTTTGCTTCTCTTAGATGAAATTCAAAGATGCTCTGCCAAACTGAATCCCAATCCATACTTTGGAGTGGCGACGTAGTGCCCTTGCTTTCTTAACTTCATTTGAGACTCATTGAGCCTATGAATCTTTTCACCAGTGACTTCATCTTTGAGTTCTCCTAGTTGTGATGGATTGGCAAAGTCATAACCAGACTTTTCAAGCAGTATGAAGGCCTTAGATAGTGCCCTTTTATTTTATCAGCTTGGGAATTGCCTTTAGTAGAGTCACCAGTTACATATGGTATTTGTGCAACTGGGACAATCATATGCTCCTTCAAATGTTGGATATCTTTGTGACTCATTTGATTTTTTTGAGTACATTCATGTAGAAAAAGTTTCCCTTTTTGTCGACGTTCGCATGGAACATAGCAAAAAACAATATGCTCCTCAGTCTTTGTCTATATGTCACCTTTAGATGATGATAGCTTAATGGAGACTTCTTCCATTCCATTCTTAGGCAACTTAGTAGTAGTACATTGAGCCTCATTTTCCTCTTCTGACTTGACACCAGCTTCGTAATCTGATGATGGTTTCTTCTCTTTTAGTTCACAAGAATCTAGGTAGAATTTGGCATCTGTAGAGTATGACTCCGTCTCAGTGAAAGGCTGATGTCTGCATCAATTTTGACTATCTCACCACCTCTTATGTACTTCAGACATTGATGCAAAGTAGATGATACCACCCCATTCTCATGAATCCAAGGAAGTCCAAGCAACAAGTTATATTATGTCTTAGCATCTATGACGTGAATTAGGGTGTTTGAATTGATCTCACCAATGGATAATCCTATACGGATCATATCTATGGCTCGTTGTCCTCCTTGGTTGAAACCTTGGATTGTTAGGTTACTTTCGGATAGCTCGTCGATAGAGATCCTAAGCTTTTTTAGCACCATCTTTAGCATGATGTTGACAGCCGAACCATCATCAACATGTATGCAATTGAGATACCTACAACAAACAAAAGTCTGCTATGTGGCTTAGACCCCAGCAACAAGTCATCATCCATGAAGGAAATTGTTGCACAACATGTAACAACTTTTCTGTTATCATGATGTTCTTGTATTTTCATTGGAGCAAGCTCATCGTTGGTTTCCTTTATTTCGTAAGTACTAGAAACTACATGAGTTGCACTAACATGACCTCCATGAAATAATTTTCCAGGAAAGAACTCATGCAATGTGATGGGCTTTCGGAACTTCGGCGATAAGGGACCATTAATCTTCTTGCTAATGGAAGATTTGATAATTCTTGGTGGTTGTATCCTCTCCATAACATTTATTTTTGCTCTTGGATTAGGAATTGGTAGCCTTAGAACTTCTTGATGTCTTCATTTCTTGTGAGTGACTAGAGTCCAACCCTCATCATCTTTGTCTTTGTACTGAGTGTCCAACTCTAGTGAACCTTCAAGAGTATTCCCTGGAATATCAACTTCAACGGGCTCGAAATTTCCAAATTGTAAGAAGGCAGTGCATGGCGCGTTCTGCAACCCGGAGCACTCATTTCTTTGAGCGCCATACTTGCAAGATTTTCTTCTGCAGTCTCATCCATGTCTATGATGATTTTTCCTTCACTTACAAGAGTCGTGATTTTCTCCTTCAAGACGAAACATTTCTCTATTGGGTGGCTAATGGCGCGATGAAACTTGCAGTATTTCGGATCGGCAAATTTACCAATTTCCTCTGGCCTTTTGATTTAGGGAGATCGATGACTTTCTTGGCGAGCAATTCATCAAGGATGATGGGTATATTTGAATCTGGAAATGGATAAACATATGCCTCTAATTCCTTCAAGGTGGGAAAACGTTTCTATGACGACCCGACCGGTCGTCTTTGGAATTTATGCAACGTTGCCCTATTAACTGCTTCCCTTAAGTTCATTTATGCTATTTTGGTTTGCGCGATGTTCGGTAATAGAATTCGCAGTGTTTTGGGACACTTAGTCCCTAAATGAGAACTTAAGTGTTAATAAATGGTCCGTAATCAGAACAGTGTCAAGAAGACCTCGGAATGAAAATCCGATGGTTCTGTTAGCCCCATTAAGTGATTTCGGGGTTGGGAGCGTGTTCGGAATGTATATTGGATGTCCGTAGCTCATTTCGGCTAGAAATGCCGAAAGTTAGAATTTTGAAGTTTCGGCCCGATAGTGAATTTTTTATCCGAGAGTCGGAACGGGATTCTGGAAGTTGCTGTAGAACCGTCATGTCATTTGGGACGTGCGTGCAAACTTTCAGGTCAATCGGACGTGTTTGGTTAGGTTTTGAATCGAAAGCGAGTTTGGTTAAGTTTTGGAAGTTTTAAGTTTAAATCATTGATTAGATTGTGTTTCCGACGTTGTTTTAGGTGATTTAAGGATTGGTACAAGTTTTGATGATGTTAAGGGATAGGTTCGTAGGTTTGGTTGAGGTCTCGGGGGCCTCGGGTGTATTTCGGATGCTTGACGAGTTGGTTTTGGGAGTTAGAATGAAATTATGTTGCAGGCTTCTGTTGTTTCCATTGCTGCAGAAGTGGCTGGTTAGTCGCAAAAGCAGAAGGGGTCCATGAGGCCCGGAACTACAGAAGCGGTCGTGTTTCTGCAGAGGCGGACTTGCTTCTGCGAGTGAGGGACCGCAGAAGCGGAAGCTGGGTGGATTAGTGAGGGCCGCAGAAGTGGTTGTTTTTCCGTACAAGCGGGACCGCAGAAGCGGTCCCTGGTCAGCAAAAGCGGAAACTGCTATTCAGTTAAGAGAAATCCTAGGGTTTAATTTCATAAGTTGAAAAATCAAGTGAGAGCTCATGAGAAGGCGATTTCGAGTGAGTTTTGAAGAAAAGATTATTGGGTAACGTTTCTATGATCTTTTTTGGTTATATTTCATCATTTTGTGGTTATATCCATCATTTAAATTCAAATTTAGGATCAAAAATTGGATAATTTGGGTAAAACTTCTTTGGCTAAACTATGGAGTTTTGAAGGGGCATTTGACCTCCAATTTGGGATATTTTTATGCGGTTAGACTCGTGAGAGTACGGGATTTCTGAAAATGTAAAAATTATTCGATTCCGAGACATTGGCCTTAGGGGAATTTTGGCCATTTCACCTATTTTTGCACCTTAGCTTTAATTTTAACAGTGTAATTAGTTACTTGCGATGTTATTTACAACGTGTAATTGGTTTGAATAGATTTGGGCCACTCAGAGTCGGATACTCGTGGAAAGGGAATTGTTTCTTAGCGATTTTGTACCGATTCGAGGTAAGTGGCTTGCCTAATTTTGTGTTCTCCCCTTAGGATATCCTTGTTGTTGTTTGAATGCCTGGTGCGCGAGGTGACGGGCATGCACTTGTGCTACTTGTTGAAATTCACCCTACTTAACTTATTTAGATTGCGTATACTTCACATGTTTAACTGTTAATAATGCAATTTTACTTGTTTTAGATTAGGAAAAACACATAGTAACTTATTTGCTCTACTTGACTAAATTGCAATATCTGTATTTTCTTTTGAAGCATGCTAGAACTTTAGATTTTACTTGTTGGCCGCATTTAGCTTCTTTCTGTTAAATATTGGTTTGTTGTGGTGTGTTTACTATTGGTACTACGGGACAACATCCCGGGAGTTTCCCCTGTTCATAATTTGTTTCAAGATTCGGAGGTGCGGGATACCAAGAGATCCCCGACACAGGATTGATTAACTGGCGGATACTAAGAGATCCCTAGCGCAGAACTGATTATCTGGAGGATACTAAGAGATCCTTGGGATACTTGGAGATCACTTGTGTATATGATGAAGATACTGGGATATCCTCGGGATACTTGGAGATCGCTTGTGTAAATGATGAGGATACTGGGAGATCTTCGGGATACTTGGAGATCCCTTATGTATATGATGAGGATATCGGGAGATCCTCGGGATATCAGGAGATCCCCAATGACAAATAGCCTGTAGCGATTGTTCTTATTTGTAGAATTGTATTATAGCATGTTCCGTTCTTCTTATTGTTCCGTTAGATATTCAAGATTTACTATATTCCTATTGTTATTCCATTTCATACTTATTCTTATGTTTATCTCAGTAGGGGCCTCGACCCTCCTCGTCACTACCCAACCGAGGTTAGGCTTGGCACTTACTGAGTATCGTTGTGGTGTATTCATATTACTCTCTCCACACTTTTGTTGTGCAGATCCAGGTGCATCTGGCCAGGCGTATCATCGGTGAGTTTGGAGCTTGCTACCAGAGACTTGAGGTATATTACTGCGTCCGCAGACCAGAGAGTCTCCGTCCTTTCTATCTTAGTTAGCAGTACTGATCCTTATTATTTCCGTTGTATTAGACTTTTCAGACATTAGATCCATATTTACGTTTCTCTTAGACCTATGTTGCCCGTGGGATTCCGGGTTTTGGGATGTTATCTTTCTAAAGTGGTGTGTGCAGTGTATGTGCGAAGCAGCACCGTGTACGTTTCATGTGCTATTTAGTGTTTGTTATTATTTTAATTCCGCATTGCTAAATTCCGCAACGTGTCAAGGCTTACCTAGTCGCGAAGACTGGATGCCGTCATGAAAGGTTCACATATGGCGAACTAGGATCGTGACAAGTTGGTATCAGAGCTCTAGGTTCATAGGAGTCACAGGACACAGAGCAGTTTATTAAAGTCTCTCTGATCGGTACGGAGACGTCTCTACTTATCTACGAGAGACTATGTAACTGTTGAGGAAAAATTTTCACTTCATTGAATTTCTTGTTGTGCTATGTTTTTGACATTGATTCTAAACTTCTGTCTTCTATTCTCTGGTAGATGATGAGGACACGCACGACCCGGGACGATCAGACACCCGCACCCCCTCCTGCAGCAACTAGAGGCAGGGCCCGGGGCAGGGGTCATGGATGTGCGCGGGGTGCAGCCAGAGCACCTGCACGAGCAGCCGCCGAGATGCCATACATCAGATCCAGTCAGGACTCAGTCACCAGAGACTCCCAGATCCACCACTACTCCAGCTGTTCAGGAGGCATTGGCGCAGTTTATGAGCATGTATACCATGCTGTCACAGGCAGGGTAGCTTCCACCTCCTGCAGCTACGTCCCAGGCCGGGGGATGAGCCCAGACTCACGCAGCCCGCACTCCAGAGTAGAGGGTGCATATGAGACCAATTCCAAATATTACTCCTGCCCAGCCTACAATATCGGTTCAGCCCGAGGATGGGGCACCTGCTTCGGAGGATGAGCAGCGCAGATTGGAGCGGTTTAAGAAGTATAACCCCCATATTTTTAGCGGACTATCTACAGATGATGCTTTGGGTTTTTTGTAGGATTCTCACCGCATATTTCGCACCATGGGTATTACTGCTTAGTGGGGTTTCCTTTGCAACTTTCCAGCTTCGGGGAGTCGCCTATGACTGGTGGCGCACCTTTGAGTTAGACAGTCCGGACGAGGCTGCCTCCCTGACTTGGACTCAATTTTCAGATATGTTTCAAAGGGAGTTTGTTCCCCCGAGCCTCCAAGATGCATAGCATGCGGAGTTTGAGCACTTGCTCAAGGGCCCTATAACTGTCTCTGAGTATGCCATCTGATATACTAGGTTGTCCAGACATGCGCCTGCTTTGGTGGCTACTGTTCATGAAAGGGTTTGCAGGTTTATCGAGGGCCTTATTCCTTCCATCAGGTATGGTATGGCGCGAGAGTTGGAGATGGATATACCCTATCAGCAGGTGGTGGGCATAGCTAGAAGGATATAGGGTATGCATGTCAGAGAGCGAGAGGAGAGAGAGGCCAAGAGGTATCGAGAGTCTGGTCATTTTTCTAGTACCCGTACTTCAGGAGCCGGACGTCATGGTAGGGGCTATACGGGTCTCCAGTTCACTCAGCTCTTCCTTCACCCAACAGTACTCCAGCTCCTCCCAAATCTCTCGAGCCTTATTATGCGCCTCCTACTCGGGGTACCTCCAGAGGTTAGTCTAGCAGAGGTGGGCCTAGTTAGTCATAGCCACCGAGCCCTCCTAGAGCTTTTTATGAGTGCGGGGATACCCGCCATGTAGTGAGGGATTGACCTAGGCTCGGGATGAGTGCGCCTCCACAGTAGTCTAAGCAGCAGCGCACCCAGCGGGATTCTCAAGCTATTGTTTCAGCTCCAGCTGCCACCCCACCCCCCAGCCAGCTAGGGACGAAGATAGGAGAGATAAAGGTCGCCCTCGAGGTAGAGGCCGGGCCAGATTTTATGCCATTCCTGATCGTGCCGAGGTTGTCGCCTCTGATTCTGTTATAATAGGTATTATATTGGTTAGTCATAGAGAGACATCAGTTCTATTCGATCCAGGCTCTACTTATTCTTATGTGTCATATAATTTTGCTTCGTATTTGGGTACAGCCCGAGAAACCTTGAGCTCTCCTGTTTATGTTTCTACTCCCATGGGAGATTCCCTTGTTGTGGACCGCGTATATCGGTCATGTTTGGTTACTATTCGTGATTTTGAGACCAGGGCAGGTCTTTTATTACTTGATATGGTTGATTTCGATATTATCTTGGGCATGGACAAGTTGTCACCCCAGTATGCTATTCTTGATTGTCCCACTAAGACCGTGATGCTGGCTATGCCAGGTATTCCGCGTATTAAGTGGAGTGTCACTTTTGATCACACTCCCAGCAGAGTTATATCTTTTCTTAAAGCTTAGTGTATGGTTTAGAAGGAGTGTGCCGCGTATTTAGCCTATGTGAGAGATGCTAGTGTTGATACCCCTTCTGTTGACTCTGTTCCAGTGGTACGGGATTTTTCCGATGTGTTCCCAGCTGATCTTTTGGGCATGCCGCCCGATCGGGACATTGATTTTGGAATTGATTTGTTGCCGGTCACTCAGCCCATATCTATTCCTCCTTATCGTATGGCTCCTCCTGAGTTGAATGAGTTGAAGGATCGGTTACAGGAATTGCTTGATAAGGGTTTTATTCGACCAGTGTTTCAACCTGGGGTGCTCCTGTCTTGTTCGTAAAGAAAAAGGATGGTTCTATGCGCATGTGTATTGATTCTCGTCAGTTGAACAAAGTTACAATGAAGAATCGATACCCTTCTCCTCGTATTGATGATCTATTTGACCAACTTCAGAGCCGCACATGTGTTTTCTTCACCAGCTAAAGATTCGGGAGCTGGATATCCCGAAGACTGCTTTCAGGACTTGGTATGGTCATTACGAGTTCCTTGTCATGTCATTTGGGTTGACCAACGCCCCAACAGCTTTTATGCATTTGATGCACAGTGTATTCATGCCCTATCTTGACTCGTTTGTCATTGTTTTCATAGATGATATTTTTGTATACTACCGGAGTTGGGAAGATCATGAGCAGCACCTGAGGACAGTGCTTCAGACCTTGAGAGAAAAGAAATTGTAAGCAAAGTTCTCAAAATGTGAGTTTTGGTTGAGTTCTATGGCATTCCTAGGCCACGTGGTATCGAGTGAGAGCATTCGGGTAGATCCGAAGAAGGTGGAGGTCATGCAGAGTTAGCCCAGGCCCTCTTGAGCTTTAGAGATCCACAATTTCCTGGGCCTTGCGGGGTATTGCCGTCGTTTTGTGGAGGGGTTCTCATCGATTGAAGCCCTTATGACTAGATTGACCCAGAGGGTGCTCCTTTTCAGTGATCAGACGAGTGCGAGGCGAGCTTCCAAAAGCTCGAGACGGCTTTGACTTCAGCCCCTATTCTGATTTGGCCTATTGGTTCGGGGTCCTATACAGTATATTATGATGCCTCACGAGTTGGACTTGGAGCGGTGTTGATGCAGGACGGTAGGGTGATTGCCTACGCGTCCAGACAATTGAAGATACATGAAAAGAACTATCCTATACGTGACCTTGAGCTAGCTGGTATTGTTCACGCCTTAAAGATCTGGCGTCGTTATTTGTACGGCGTGCCTTTTGGTATTTATACGGATTATCGGAGTTTGTAGCACTTGTTCAAGCAGATGCGCCAAAGGAGATGGTTGGATCTACTGAAGGATTATGATATTACTATTCTTTATCATCCGGGCAAGGCCAATGTGGTAGCCGATTCCTTGAGTCGTCGGGCGGAGTGTTTGGGGAGTTTGGCATATTTACGAGCTTCAGAGAGACCAATGGCGATGGATGTTCAGGCTTTATCAAGTCAGTTCGTGAGATTGGACCTTTCGGAGCCCAGTCGGGTTCTAGCCTGTGTGGTTTCTGGGTCTTCATTGTTTGATCGTATCAGGGAGCGGCAGTATGATGACCCTCATTTGCTTGTCCTCACGGACACAGTTCATCATGGAGATTCTAAGGATGTGACTATTGGAGATGACGGGGTATTGAGGATGCAAGGGCGGATCTGTGTGCCCGATGTTGATGATATTAGGAAGTTGATATTGATTGAAGCCCATAGCTCGCGGTACTCCATCCATCCGGGTGCCGCGAAGATGTGTCAGGATTTGAGGCAGCATTACTAGTGGAGACGGATGAAGAAAGACATAGTAGAGTTGTAGCTAGATGCCTCAACTGTCAGCATGTAAAGGCTGAGCACCAGAGACTGGGATGGTTACTCCAGCAGATGGAGATTCCGGAGTGAAAGTGGGAGAATATCACTATGGATTTTGTGATTGTATCCTCTGACGGCGAGGGAGTTTGATTCTATTTGGATCGTTATGGATCGGCTGACCAAGTCCGCTTAATTCATTCCATTGTGTACTTCTTACTCAGCAGAGCGGTTAGCGGGGATTTATATCAGAGAGATTGTCCGTCTGCACGGCATTCCAGTTTCTATCATCTCAGACAGGGGTTCAGTGTTTACATCACGGTTCTGGAGAGCCATCCAGCACGAGATGGGTACTCGGGTGACCATGCGTACAACGTTTCACCCTCAGACGGACGGGCAGTCCGAGCGCACTATTCTGATTCTTGAGGATATGCTCCGTGCGTGCGCGATTGTGTTTAGAGGGTCTTGGGATCAGTTCTTGTCGTTGGCTGAGTTTTCATACAACAACAGTTATCAGTCCAGTATTCAGATGGCACCTTACGAGGCCTTATATGGTAGGAGATGCAAATCCCCAATGGGTTGGTTTGAGACGGGTGAGGCCAGGCTATTGGGCATTGATTTGGTTCAAGATGCGGTTGAGAGGGTTAAGGTGATTCAGGAGAGACTCCGTGCGGCCCATTCTAGACAGAAGAGTTATATGAACCGAAAGGTTTGTGATATATCCTTTATGGTTGGTGAGCGGGTTTTGCTTCGGGTCTCGCCTATGAAAGGCATCATGAGGTTTGGAAATAAAAGGAAGTTGAGCCCGAGGTTCATTGGCCCATTTGAGATTTTGAGACAGATTGGGAAGGTTGCTTATCAGCTTGCTTTACCTCCCAGTTTGGATGGGGTTCATCCAGTATTTCATGTTTTGATGCTTCGAGGGTATCACGGTGACCCGTCTCACGTGTTGGAGTTCACTTCAGTCCAGTTGGACAATGACTTGTCATATGTTGAGGATCCAATGGAAGTATTAGAAAGGCAGGTCCGAAAGCTTAGGTCAAAGGATATTGCTTCAGTAAAGGTTCAGTGGCGGGGTCAGCCGGCCAAGGAGGCGACTTGGGAGACAGAGTGGGATATGTGCAGTCGATACCCTCATATTTTTGCTACTTCAGGTATGTTCTCTATGCTCGTTCGAGGAAGAATGAATGTTTAAGTGTAGGAGGATGTGATGACCCGGCCGGTCGTCTTTGGAATTTATGCCTCGTTCCCCCATTAACTGTTTCCCCTAAGTTCATTTATGCTATTTTGGTTTGCCGAGATGTTCGGTAATAGAATTTAGAGTGTTTTGGGACACTTAGTCCCTAAATGAGAGATTAAGTGTTGAAAAATGATCCGTAATCAGAACAGTGTTAAGACGACCTCGGAATGGAAATTCTATGGTTTTGTTAGCTCGGTTAGGTGATTTTGGGGTTAGGAGCGTGTTCGGAATGTATTTTGGATATCCGTAGCTCATTTAGACTAGAAATGTCGAAAGTTAGAATTTTGAAGTTTCCGGACCGATAGTGAATTTTTTATCTGAGGGTCAAAACGCAATTTCGGAAGTTGCTGTAGCACCGTCATGTTATTTGGGACATGCGTGCAAAATTTCAGGTCAATCAGACGTGTTTTGTTTAGGTTTTGAATCGAAAGCGAGTTTGGTTAAGTTTTGAAAGTTTTAAGTTCAAATCATTGATTAAATTGTGTTTCCGGTGTTGTTTTAGGTGATTTAAGGATTGGTACAAGTTTGGATGATGTTAAGGGATATTTCGTAGGTTTGGTTGAGGTCCCGGGGGCCGCGGGTGTGTTTCGGTCGACGGGTTGGTTTTGGGAGTTAGAATGAAATTATGTTGCAGGCTTCTATTGTTTTCGCTTCTGCGGCATGGGGACCGCAGAAGTGGCACCGCATAAGCGGCTGCTTAGTCGCAAAAGCAGAAGGGGGCCATGAGGCTAGGAACCGCAGAAGCGGCCGTGTTTCCACAAAGGCAGACTCGCTTCTGCGAGTAGGGGACCGCAGAAGCGGAAGCTGAGGGGATTAGTGAGGGCCGCAGAAGCGGTTGTTTTTTCCGTACAAGCGGGACCGCAGAAGCAGTCCCTGGTCCACAAAAGCGGAAACTGGTGTTCAGTTAAGAGAAATCCGAGGGTTTAATTTCATAAGTTAAAAAATCAATTGAGAGCTCGGGAGAAGGCGATTTCGAGTGAGTTTTGAAGAAAAGATTATTGGGTAACGTTTCTATGATCCATTTTGGTTATATTCCATCATTTTGTGGTTAAATCCATCATTTAAATTCGAATTTAGTATAAAAAATTGGATAATTTGAGTAAAACTTATTTGGCTAAACTATGGAGTTTTGAAGGGGCATTTAACCTCTGATTTGGGAGATTTTTATAAGATTAGACTCGTGATAGTACGAGGTTTCTGAAAATATTATTCGATTCCGAGACGTTTGCCTAAGGGGTATTTTGGTCATTTCACCTATTTTTGCGCCTTAGCTTTAACTTTAACAGTGTAATTAGTTACTTGCGATGTTATTTACAATGTGTAATTGATTTGAATAGATTTGGGTCAATCGGAGTCGGATACTCGTGGCAAGGGCATTGTTTCTTAGCAGTTTTGTATTGATTCGAGGTAAGTGGCTTGCCTAACTTTGTGTGGGGGGACCTCTCCCTTTAGGATATCCTTGCTCTTGTTTAAATGCTTGATGCGCGAGGTGACGGGCGTGTACTTACGCTAGTTGTTGAAATTCACCTTACTTGACTTATTTAGACCGCGTATTCCTCACATGTTTAACTGTTAATAATGCATTTTTTTTAGCTTAGGAAAAGCACGTAGTAACTTATTTGCTCTACTTGACTAAATATCAATATCTGTCTTTTCTTGTGAAGCATGCTAGAACTTTAGATTCTACTTGTTGGCTGCACTTAGCTTTTTTCAATTAAATATTAGTTTGTTGTGGTGTGTTTACTATTGGGACTACGGGACGGCATCCCAGGAGTTTCCCCTGCTCGTAATTTTTTCCGAGATTTGGAAGTGGGGGATACCAAGAGATCCCCGGCACATGATTGATTAACTGGCGGATACTAAGAGATCCCTAGCGCAAAACTGATTAACTGGAGGATACTAAGAGATCCTCAAGATACTTGGAGATCCCTTGTGTATATGATGAGGATACTGAGAGATCCTCGGGATACTTGGAGATCCCTTGTGTATATGATAAGGATACTGAGAGATCCTCGGGATACCAGGAGATCCCCGATGACAAATAGCCTGTAGTGATTGTTCTTATTTGTAGAATTGTATTATAGCATGTTCCGTTCTTCTTATTGTTTCGTTAGATATTCGAGATTTATTGTATTCCTACTGTTATTCCATTTCATACTTATTCTTATGTTTATCTCAGTAGGGGCCTCGACCTTCCTCGTCACTACCCAACCGAGGTTAGACTTGGCACTTACTGAGTACCGTTGTGGTGTACTCATACTACTCTTCTGCACACTTTTGTGTTGAAGATCCAGGTGCATCCGGCCAGGCGTATCATCAGTGAGTTCGGAGCTTCCTATCAGAGACTTGAGGTATTGCTACGTCCGCAGACCAGAGAGTCTCCGTCCTTTCTATCTTAGTTAGCAGTACTGATTCTTATTATTTCCGTTGTATTATACTTTTAAGACATTAGAGGTGTATTTACGTTTCTCTTATACCTGTGTTGCCCGTGGGATTTCGGGTTTTGGGATGTTATCTTTCAGAAGTGGTGTGTGCAGTGTATGTTTCAATTGGCACCGTATACATTTCATGTTCTATTTAGTGTTTGTTATTGTTTATTTCCACACTATTAAATTCCGCAACGTGTCAAGGCTTACCTAGTCGCGAAGACTGGGTGCCGTCATGACAGGTTCACAATTTGTGAAATAGGGTCGTGACAGTTTCTCCTCTTTGGGATATTGACTTGGGGTCTTATCCTCCTTCACCTTTTGGTTAGTTGTGACTTTCACGGAAGTTTCTTTCACCACCATGGATTCTTTGGTTTGGTGCTTTGATGCAATATTTTTCTTGAACTCCTTTCGATCAGCAAATGGAGATGCCTTTCTATGATCTTCGATGCTTAACTCTATGTCGTGTGCTGGTGTTGCAAGTTCTTCAAAAGTTCGTGGCTTGATCCCTTGTAGAATGTACAAAAGGCCCCAGTGCATTCCTTGAATGCACATCTCCACAACAAATATCTCTGAAAGGCGATCTTTACAATCCAAACTTAACGCCCTCCAACAATTAATGTAATCCACCACGGGCTCGTCCTTCATTTTCTTGGTGCCTGTCAAATCTATCATGCTTACAGTTATTCGGGTATTGTAAAAATGATTGAGAATTCCTTCTCAAGTTGCTCCCAACAATCAATGGACTCGAGCTCCAATTCAATATTCCAGTCAAACGCGTTCCCTTTCAGAGAACGAACAAATTGTTTTACCAAAAGGTCACCATGCGTTCCAACATTGCTACAAGTCTCGACAAAGTGGGCAATATATTGCCTTGGGTTCCCTTTGCCATCAAATTGATGCAGTTTTGGTGGATGATAATTTTTGGGCATGGTTAGACAGTCAATCCTCTTAGTATAAGGCTTAGAGTAGTACAACAAACTTTGCGAAGGTCCAACATATTGAGCTTGATGGTGTTTGTTATCAAGTCTTGAAATTGTTGGACAGATAACACCGCAAATGAAGTGGATTGCTTTTCCTTTTGAATGTTGAACTTGGCAAGTGATACCTCAATGGCCGTCATTGGAGAGGTGAAGACAAGTGAACGAGGAGGGATGTGGTTTGACTCTCCTGGTGCATAGGCCTCCAATTTATTCATGAGTTGAGCGATTTGAAGGTCTTTGTCTTCAACATATTTCTTCAAGACCTATATGGTCTATTCCATCATGGCAAACTTTTCGTCCACGTTAGTTGCATCAAGGCGTTGACTCTTTCATTGAAACTGAAGAATCCACCAAATTTTCAAATCTGCCAAGGTTTGAAGTTGCTTGAGAAAGTTCGTCAAACATCGAGAATGGGGTGTTGACCCCAGAGATTGCGGTTGCGAACATCATATGAGATCTGCTCTTTTTTTTCATCTCCAAGGAGACGAAGTATTCAGATCCATCCAAGCCACTAACCTTGATCTTTCTTTGAGAGATTGGTCCAACATGACTGAGCTCAGCGGATGCAGCAATAGTAGCACCTTTGCATGGAATATCAAACTTGCGGAAGGCCATTGTAGCAGTAGATCTGAAGCTTGTAGTTTTCAACTTACAAGAAGGAGAGATGAGGGGCAGAATTGGTCCTACTGGGCGTGCCAAAATTTATTCGCAACAAATTTTCGTATTACGAGAAATAAACTGCAACAAAAATAATAGTAAAAAAAGAGATTTTATTGATAAATAATTGAGTACAATTCTATGTATCCCTTGATTCTCCTATATAAAATTCTCCATGATTCGAGGGCTTGCGAAGTGTCTTTCTCGAATGCAAGTAATGCAGACCTCCTTGTGATGTATTTAATCGCAAGAACGTCGAGCAACACTTTGTTATTACGGGTTGATCTCCGGGAAGAACTCCGTTGATTACTCATTTGTTAAAGAACTAAGCACTTGATGATTGATCTCTTTGTTTGTAGATGCCTTCACCAATTGCGGAGTATTCTTCTCCAACTCTAAATGTCCCTTGAGAGTTATGTAAACCCTCTATTTATACTGTAGAGGATGGATAGTCAAGCTACATAAGAACTCTTTTGCTTGATTCTGACTGGCCCATGTCATTTTAGCCACTTGGCGACTTGTGGTTGGTTCTTACTTTTTGACTTGGATTGCCACATCATTTAATACGTTGCGTCACCTTATTGGCCTAGAGTTTGACTGGATATGCCATGTCACATGGCATGAGTCTGAGCCTGAAGATGAAATGGACTTTGGGCCTAATAATAGTAAAATTGACTAATTTAACTTGTAAAGCCCAAATTAACTATTTTACCCAATTAAATTTAATACAAATTTGTTGAAATAGACCCAATAAATTTTATATGTTTACAGAGGTAAAGGACCATTTTGGTCAAATGAAAGACGTTGATAAGAAAATTGATATATTCAAAATGTTAGTGACAAATGAAAGTTAGTCCCTTTGCTTAAATATTGTTAACACTCTTGACTGTTTCATGGGTTGTGGTGAATCACCAGAGAAGCACTTGATAGCCAAACAAGCATGTTAATGACATATACATCTCAAAAAGTCCAACTATTTCTTCTAATATAAGAGAATCGTGAGTAGGGGTGTTCAAAACCGATCCGAAACCAAAAATCGATCCGAATCGAAGCTTAATGGCTTACTGGTAACAACTAAGAGGCTTAACGGACGGGGAACATATTAAATTTTTTATTAACGACTTATCAGTTCGGGGGCGGATTATTTAACTTTCTTAACGGATAATCTGTTAACCCGCTAAGAGTGTGTGTGTGTGTGTGTATATATATTTATACTAGATAGGGATACCCGTGCTGAGCACGAGCCCAATACTACAGGCTACTTATTTGAGCTTATGAAAAAATAAGATGAGTTTGGAATTACTTTGAAACTATGGTCATGCTGAAACAGTGCTGCAACAATTATATGTGGAGTACAATGGTGCCCTTGTACAAGAACAAAGGGGACATCCACTGTTGCAACAACTATAGGGGTATCAAATTAATAAGTCACACCATGAAGGTCTGGGCGCGGGTGATCGAGGCGAGGGTGAGGGAGACGACATCCATATCTGTGAACCCGTTCGGTTTCATGCCGGGTCGCTCCACTACAGAAGCTATCCACCTTGTCAGGAGGCTGGTGGAGCAGTTCAGGGATAAGAAGAAGGACCTGCACATGGTGCTTATCGACTTGGAGAAGGCGTATGACAAGGTCCCAAGGGAGGTGCTACAGAGGTTCTTGGAGGCGAAGAGCGTGCCGGAATCCTACATCAGAGTAATCAAGGACATGTGCGATGGAGCTAAGACTATGGTTAGGACGGTGGGTGGCGACTCAGAACATTTTCCAGTGGTTATGGGGCTCCATCAAGGATCGACGCTTAGCCCTCTCTTGTTTGCCCATGTGATGGATGCTCTAACACGACATATTCAAGGGGATGTGCCTTAGTGCATGCTATTTGTTGATGACATAGTTTTGATAGACGAGACGAGGGTCAGTGTTACTGAGAGGTTAGAGGTATGGAGACAGAGTCTCGAGTCTAAGGGTTTCAAAATAAGCAGATCTAAGACAGAATATCTGGAGTGCAAGTTTAGGACCGAGCCGAGCGAAGTAGGCAGGGAAGTGATGATTGGATCTCAGGTCATCGCCAAGAGGGACAATGTCAGATATCTTGGGTCGGTGATTCAGGGGGAGGGAGAGATTGACGGGGACGTCACTCATCGTATAGGAGCGGGGTGGTCAAGTGGAGACTTGCATCAGGAGTCCTGTGTGACAAGAAAGTTCCACAGAAACTCAAGGGGAAATTTTATAGAGCTGTGGTTAGACCTTCCATGTTGTATGGGGAGGAATGCTGGCCAGTGAAGAACTCTCATGTTCATAGAATAAAGGTTGCGTAGATGAGGATGCTCAGGTGGATGTACGGGATCACCAGGTTAGATAAGATTAAAAATGAAGTTATTCGAGAAAAGGTGGAGGTGGCCCCAATGGATGAGAAAATGCGAGAAGCGAGGCTGAGGTGGTTCGGGCATATACGGAGGAGAAGTCCTGATGCCCCGATGAGGAGTTGTGAGCGGCTGGCGATGGTCAGCGTATGTCGAGGCAGAGGGAGGCCTAAGAGGTATTGGGAAGAGGTGATTAGACATGACATGTCTAGAATACGGGTTTCCGAGGACATGACTCTTGATAGGAAAGTCTGGAGGTCTAGTACCAGGGTTGTAGGATAGAGGCTCCTAGAGTTTTTCGTACTCCTCACCCGGGGTTGGGTGAGGCTTGGCAGAGCTATCCATAGATGATTTATGTATTGGATTGTTCTCCCTTATGGTAGTTATTTATGGCAGTTGCTGTCTAATATTATTGCATGCTATTTTATTTATGGTTCTTATGTTTAGATAATTATTTACCCTATTTCTGCTGGAGTTACTAATGCTCTTTTGTTTTTGTTTTTGTTTTTGTTTTCCTTCACTGAATCGAGGGTCGATTGAAAACAGTCTCTCTGCCCTTACGGGTAGGGTAAGGCCCGTCTACATATTACCCTCCCCATACCTCATTTTGTGGGACTATAGTGGGTAGTAGTTGTTGTTGTTATGGTCATGCTGAAATAACAATGGCAGCATATATGAAGGAAACAAAAGAGCTCGACTCCAGATCTAAATCGAAGTATAGAATCCAGATGCAACAATTAATTTTGAAGGTCCATCTCCCAAAATTTATTTCTTCTCCCGACAAATATACATTAGCATACACGATTGTTGCACTTAAAGAAGTATTTCTTTCATGTCTCCAACATTCAACCTTAATAAGTTTGGCAAGTCTGAATAATGAAGTGTAATTACTTGAACTCATAGACATTACAATTCTTACACAATGACTTCATCTGCCTTTCCATCTTTCGTCAACATATAATTGGATCAAAGATAGAAGTTAAAAAGCAAGCAAAGAGTAACATGCTAACCACAAAATGAGGAAGTTTAGTTTGAAAGTTGAAGCATAAGCTGAACCTTATGACCACTCAGAATATCAATAAGCACTTACATATATAGTAATGATCGACAAGTTAATCTATGTTGGCAAAAGAAAATTGCATGCAATAAAAGTGCAAAAAGCACATAAATGAAAATTAGAAAAAAGTCACATATAAAGGAAACTTAAAAGTAAAGAAAAAAAAATATCACTGAACGAATATCCAAATTAAAAGTTGCAAATTCAGTCTACACTTGAAAAAAGTTGCTAAAAACATAGTTAATCCTTCCTACAACTTCTATTTGTCATAATCAGGTTTCTCAAGACAGCTAGTACTAATTTAATATATCAATATACAGAGGACCAATATATACTCAACCACACATTTTGAATAGTAATTATGTCTCCTAGGTTGATATTAGTTTATATGCAAGAGCAAAATATCCTGTTCACACCTTTCATTTATATCTTCCAACCAGCAAAGTCAAGAATGTCGATGTTATCCTTGGAGATAGTCACTTACAACAACAACAACACACATATAGTATTCAACATGATAAAATTGAAGAGTTAAAGAATTGCACTGGAGACGTGCACCACTAAATAATACTAAAGAGATCAGACACACCACACACAAAAGTATAAATTGCTACATTATCAACATACCTATTTACATGTTCCCACGTGTGCAACTGACTTTTTGTCTTACGACACAGTATAGTAATTGGTCGAGTGCGCTTTTCTTTCTCATACTCCCACTGTGGACGAACATAAGAGGATAATTTCTTATTTCAACGTTGAGTATATCAAATTGATTCCCCTTGGATCGATTAACTGTCGCTTGCAAGGAAGAGAATTGTTTCTTGACTTTTAGACACATGTTTCCCATTTTCTTTCTCTCGTACTTTCTATATAAGCATAGCCTTTTTCTTTTTCCTTTTTTAATGGAAGAGGAGGAGGAGAGGGGCAAAAAGTGCACCAAAGTTTCCATTTTAGCAGTGAGATAGACGTTGAATTCAAGAGATGCACCAGATATTAAACTATCAGCAATCCTCTGATAAAGATGGACAACCCAAGAAGAAAGAAATCAAGGAGGTAAAGGCGTAAGATATACCAACATAATCTCTAAATAATCCATATTTTGTGATGAACTTGCAGCAGTATGCTTCAAATCATGAAGAAAAACTAGAGGGTCACCTGGACAATCCCAATAAAAATAAAGGAGTTATTAG
Organism: Nicotiana benthamiana; assembly: GCA_034376525.1. Classification (NCBI taxonomy): domain Eukaryota; kingdom Viridiplantae; phylum Streptophyta; class Magnoliopsida; order Solanales; family Solanaceae; genus Nicotiana; species Nicotiana benthamiana. Next base: position 16,424,683 of record CM067331.1, on the reverse strand, counting down.
AGAGGTGGCATCTAAGAGGTTTAGAAAAGACAAAAAGGAAAACCTGGAACACAATCTCTTCAGTGATTTGGTGGATAATTTGGAAAGAAAGGAATGCAAGATTTTTTTTAGAGCAAACTAAAATCTGTAATTAGTGTTAAATAAGATACATATCTTTTTTATTTTTTATTTTTTTGGTGCAACATGGCTATTGCAAATGATATTAAGGCCATGGTTGAACTCTTGAGCTCATTATACAATTCATAATGTAAGCCTACGGTTTTGAATAATTTTAAAGCACTTTCTGCTGAAAGTAATATATCACCTTTAACAATAAATAAATGAAAAGAATCATGAAGGAAACATTGTCTTCTAAAGCACCACACATTACGGACTGCAAAAAGAATAAGCTAATAAAAGTATTTTGAATAAGTTGTATCCCTGTTGATAGTACACCCAAGTTCACTATTTTCCTTTGAGGGGTTGGTTATATCTAGATGATATTGTTGGAATGCGCATGTGTTCATCTCAAGCCTACATCTCAAGCCCCATGGATGAACTGACAAAATTTCCATATAGTTCCTTCCAAGCTCTTCATTAAGCAACTGTATTGTATGGCATCTCAACGGCAGAAAAGAAAGGGATAACCATAAAGAAATGATCAAATATAAAAAATTAAGTCTCTTTTAACTGAACCTTACGTTCCACCCTCACAAACCCAAAAAAGAGAGTCAAAGACAAACACGATGACATATTTTTTGGCATTTGCATCTCATTAATAGCATATATTAAAATGTGTAGAACATAATTAGAAATAATTAAGACTTAAATATTTTAGATAGTACAACTTATCCGTTATCATACGGAGAGAAGATAAGATGATTCTTTTCTGCTTTCTATGAAAGCTTTAGTGATCATTTATCTTCGACTAACAGAATATGCTAACTATACCCTCTCTAAAATTCGCTCTTGATTGAATATCATTCACAATTCGAAAGAAAGATTGATGAACAAAATCGAGATTGATTATATATGTAGAGAGTTTTGGGAGAATTTCTTGTATTGCTCACAAAAATATATATAGAGTACAGAGAGGTATCAAATCCTACCAACTATAGAACTGTACAATAATGAAAGAATATTCTACCAATAATTAAAAGATACACAAAAGATATTCACAATATATCTTAATACGCCCCTCAAGATGGAGGGCCGGAGGACACACCAATCTTGGACATTAGCAGAAGAAGCCGAGGATGAGATAAGTGCTTGGTGAGAGCATCAGCAAGCTGATCAGCAGAGGATACGTGAGCAACACGAAGAGACCCATTCTGAACCAATTGACGAACAAAGTGATAGTCAATGGAGATGTGTTTCATGCGCGAATGAAACACAGGGTTGGCACAGAGGTAAGTGGCGCCAATGTTGTCGCTGTAAATGACAGGAGTAGCCAGAAGAGGGACATGAAGCTCGCAGCAGGGAATGAAGCCAACGTACTTCAGCGGCAGCAGAAGCAATGGCACGATACTCAGCCTCAGTAGAAGATCGTGCAACGGAATGCTGCTTTTTGGAGCTCCAGGAAATAGGATTAGGCCCTAAAAAGACAACATAGGCACCAGTTGAGGAGCGGTCATCACAGTCTCCACCCCAATCAGCATAAGAGAAACAATGCAGAGGTATAGCAGTGGAAGGACGCAGCCAGACTCCAAAGTCACGCGTCCCATTCAGATACCGGAAGAGGCGCTTAACTGCACCCCAATGAGTGACAGTAGGAGCGTGCATGAACTGTGAGAGTTTATTCACAGCAACGGAAATATCAGGACGAGTGAAGGAGAGATACTGGAGGCCCCCAAGGGCCTGTCGATAGGCAGATGCGTCGGCAGGAGCCGAGCCGTCGGCCAGATGAAGGCGGGTTGACGCCGTTGTTGGCGTCTGAACAGGGTTGGGTTCCAGCATAATATGACGAGTCAAAAGATCAACAACATACTTACGCTGAGAAAGAGAACACCCCTTGGAGCTGCGCAGAACTTCAACACCAAGAAAGTAGCTTAGATCACCCATGTCTTTAAGAGAAAACTGAGTCCCAAGAGAGTCAATCACACGGTTCAAGAAAGCATAATCATTACCAGTCAATATGAGATCATCAACATATACCAAAAAATAAGCCGTAATACCAGAATGCTGAAAGACGAAGAGCGAAGTGTCAGAGGTAGTGTTGACGAAACCCATGGTCAGAAGGCATTGGCGGAGCGCACTGTACCATGCCCGGGGTGCCTGTTTGAGACCATAAATAGCTTTCTGTAACTTGCAGACATAAGATGGATAGACTTTGTCAACAAAACCCGGTGGTTGTGCCATATAAACATCCTCTGTAAGCCTCCCGTGGAGAAAGGCTTGTTCACATCCATTAGACGAAGAGGCCAACCCTTGGATACAACTAGACTGAGAACCAAACGCAGAGTTGCCGGCTTAATAACCGGACTGAAAGTCTCGTGGAAGTCTACACCTGGATGCTGATGAAAACCCTTCGCAACAAGCCGGGCTTTGAACTTATCCACAGTACCGTCAGGCTTTCGTTTGATACGATAAACCCACTTGCAACCCACAACATTCTGTGAAGAATCAGGCGGAACAGGATCCCAGGTGTCATTCCGTAGCAGAGCATCAAACTCTGATGACATAGCAGCGCGCCAACGCTCATCAGACATAGCACTAGACAAAGTCTGAGGTTCAGTAACAGCTGGAGAGGTGACAGCAGACATACCAAATTTCTTGTTGGGCATAAAGATGTTATTTTTGCTGCGAGTTTGCATATGGTGACCACCATGAGAGGATGTAGGTGGCGGCATAATGGGTGTAGCGGCGGCAGGGGCCGCTGGCCGTGCCGAAGGGGCGCTGGTGGCGCGGGCGGTGGCGCCGGCAGTGCGTCCGGTGAAGGATCGCTAGTGGGAACGGCGGCAGGTACTGGTGGCGGCAGCGGAAGGACTTCTAGGGAGACCGGAATGGGTACAGGAGGAGACGCGGGGTTAGACAATTTGGAGAACGGGAAGACATCTTCATGGAAGGTGACATGACGCGAGACGAAGATTTTAGACGTTGAGGGATCAAAGTATAGATAGGCGCTTTGAGTAGTAGAATAGCCGAAGAGGACACAGACACGAGATCTGGGTTCCATTTTTTGGGAGGTTTAGGGCCGAAGCCAAGGGAAGCATTGACAGCCGAAGACACGTAGTTTGGCAAGGTTGGGGTGCTTACGGAAGAGAGACTCAAAGGAGGAGAGCATCGAGAGATTTGTCTTGGGAAGACGATTAATGAGATAGACTGTTGTAGCAAAGGCATAAGGCCAGCAAATGAGAGGTACAAAGGCATGATGAAGGAGAGTGAGACCAGTATCGACAATATGACGGTGACGGCGTTCAGCATAGCCATTGTGCTGAGGTGTACGAGGAGGTGAAGTGAGATGGGAGATGCCATTGGAGGCAAGAAAAGAGCGTAAACCGAGGAATTCACCCCCATTGTCAGTATATAGAGTGATGATTTTAGCAGAGAAATATTTTTCTACAATGGACTTAAAAATGGGGAAGGTTTGTAAGAACAAACATACTTAGAAAAATGATCAACAAACATAATATTTAAATCCTTCATTAGAAATAATTGGAGAGGTCCATACATCGGAGAAAATAAGCTCCAGCGGAGCAGTAGAAGATAAACTTGACTCAGAAAAAGGTAACTTATGACACTTATGAAGCTTGCAAGAGACACAATCAAGATCAGACACATTACTAGACGCTATACTGCTAGAAGACACTAAATATCGCAGGATTTTAGCTGACGGGTGACCAAACCGAGAATGCCATAATGACGCAGAGAGCTTTTGTGCAGTGAGGGCGGACGGGGGACTGGAAGCCGCCAGCCAGTAGTAGGTGTTGCCCCTAAGTGGGCCGCGAAAGAGTGTTGCCCACGTGCGACGATCCTTCACCTGAAAATCAGTATCAGAAAGAACAACATTAACATTATTGTGACGACATAATTGGGCAACATAGATCAAATTTTTACGCATATGTGGAACACAGAGAGCCCCAGGTAATAAAAGAAAGGAATAACTGTTAAGTTGTCCAGTATGTGTAATTGTCAAACCTTCACCGTTACTAATAACCACATTGTCGAAACCAGTGTAAGGACTGTAAAGAGACATGTTGGCAAGATCAGTGGTTATGTGATGGGAGGCACCAGAGTCCAGGATCCAATCGGATGTAGAGGGAATCGTCGAAGAGTGATGGGCTGTGTGAGCAGCCGGATAAGGCGGCGAAGCATAAGCTGGCTGCGGCAGCGGTCCACCGTAAGGGGGCTGATTGGCGCCGGAGATGGGATAGGACGGAAAGCGGCGCGCGGAGTGGCCAAATTCACTGCAGAGCTGGCACTTCCATTGTACCCGTGAGATTAGCCATTGCTGGAGTAACCACCGCGACCAGAGGCTGAACCGCGACTGCTACGCCCGCGCCCGCGAATACCGTAGCGGTTATGGCCTGACTGCTGTCCGGCGACGAAGGAAGCCAACGGTGTCAAATCAGATGCGGCGGAGGTGGCCGGCACACAAGCAGTAATCTGAGCCTCCATGCTTAACAGCTTGTCATGTAATTCAGCAAAAGAGATGGGAGATTCGCGGGCTTGGATGGCATGAGAGAGTTCCATATGCGGATCATCAAGACCATTTAGAACCTTAATGACAAGATCCTCAGAATCAACAGTAATACCCAGGAGAGATAATTCATCCACAATCACGCGAATACCGTGCATAAAATCAGTAACAGAGTTAGAACCTTTTACTGGATTATGGAGCTGCTATTTGAGAGCCATGATACGACCGCGAGAAGCAGTGCCGTATGTGCGCGCGAGGATGTCCCAGGCCTCTTTAGAGGTTTCCGCAGCGGCAATAAAGGAGATGATCGTCGGTGTGATCGATTAGATGATGGCACTGAGAATAAGATTGTCCTGGCGAATCCAGTAGGGATATGCTGGATTGGGGGAAGTCACCTCCTTGTCGACGATAGTGGCTGGTGGGCACGGGTTCGATCCGTCCAAGAAGCCGAGGAGGTCGTAACCCGTAAGAAGGGTTCGAAACTGGAATTTCAACGGCAGGTAATTAGTGGAATCCAATTTGAGGGGATCTGAGCCGATGCATTAATGACAATCGGCTGGAGAAGCTCGTTTGACGTCGTAGAAACCATGAAGCGCGAGGCAAAGGAGAGGAGGCGCTGATCGACGTCGAGAGAGAGAGGGCTGCCGATTAGTGCAGTGTTGGCGGCGATGGGCTGCCGATAAGAGCAGCGGCGGTGGCGCGGTTAGGGTAGTTTTAGGGTTTCTTTGGCGATAAGCCACTGGCGTATGATACCATGTAGAGGGTTTTTGGAGAATTGATTTTCTTGTATTGCTTACAAAATATATCTAGAGTACAGAGAGGTATCAAAATCCTACCAACTATAGAACTGTACAATAATGAAAGAATATTCTACCAATAATTAAAAGATACACAAAAGATATGCACAATATATCTTAATAATATATTGGGTATTTAAAATCACTTTTATTCTCCTATCGGGCAGGAGTGCAACCATAGTTGAGCAGGGGTAAGATGGAAAATTTATAGCTAAAAGGGCAACATTAAGTCCGCCCCCAAAATCACCACACTATTTTGTTATTTTCATTATTCTAAAATTAAATTTTCCTAATATTAATAGAAAATCATGTAAGAATTAAAGTTAATAAAATAAATTCAAAGAGATAAGAAAATAAGATGGGTGAAGCAAACCATATAATTTCAAAATAATCGATGTCTAATTCATTAACCCAATTGGCTGAAAATTATGACACTGGCTCTCTATTATAGATTCCCTTTTTATAGTACTCTCTATCTTCAACACAAAAGAGATACTTTTCTAGGCGACCCAATGGTTTATGAGAGGAACGCAGAGTCTCAGTTTTCCGTTTGGGCTCTGTCAGACCTCCTAAAAGATTTTGACTTCACGTATGTAAAAGGGGATTTTTACCTACAACTTCGAAGTTAAATTCCGTTCAAATATAGATGCAATTCTTAATTAAACAACCAATAAAATTAAAATAATGGTAAAGTGCTGTGTGATTTGCGTATCTACCAGTATACGTACTTTGGTAAATAAGTAAAGGAAGTAAATACGAAGTTCAGCACAGAGATCTCAAATTAGTATAAAACTCAGTGAGGAAAACTCAATATAAGAAATCCGACCAAAACGATCACATACATAGCTTTCGTGGAAATAATTGGAAGTGAAGAATCTGATAACTACCATTATCACACAATCAAAGACCATCAACAGAAAAAACTCATACTTTAAAAGAGTGGAATATAGAGAAGCAACTCATTATAATATATAGACCCAACACTGAAAAACTGAAGAAGAAATAGCATCGCAAAGAAAAAAGTCGAAAAACTTACCGAAAAGATAGATTGCACTTTGAGGAGAATTGCTGACAGCGTAGGAGGAGTTGGGAAGGAGAAAGAAAACTGCAAAGACTCCCAAATAGGGCTGTTAATCTTGTACAGTCTATCTAAGTAGTGGTACACGTGGTTTGGTTAAAGAGAGTTGCAATCCATGTGTTTATTCACAGGTGAAATGATCCCAATTTTACATTATACACTACCGTCTACCAATTATATATCTATATATTATTAAAAGCTAGTACGTAGCCATGTGAATCCAGTTATGATAAAACAGTATAATACATACAAGTGTCATTGGATTGTTAGAACGATTCTCCATCATGCAAAAGATTAAGGTGAACAAAAGACCATGTCACAAAATTTTGAAACGGTTGATCATCAAACACGAACAAACAAATATATATATTTCTTTGCTTCTGGGAGACTTACAAGAGATACAATTTATTTTCAAGAGTTAAACTTTAACAAATATGGGCGCACTAGGATAGACAAGATCAGGAATGAAGATATTCGGAGGAAGGTGGGTGTCGCCCCTGTGGATGACAAGACGAGGGAAACGAGGCTCAGATGGTTTGGGCACATGCAGAGGAGAAGCATCGATGCTCCGATTAGGAGGTGCGAGCGGTTGGCCGTGGTGGGTATCAGGAGAGGTAGATGGAGACCTAAGTAGTATTGGGGAGAGGATATCAGGCATGACATGGTCAGTCTGCAGATTTTCGAGGACATGACCCTCGATAGGAAGGCATGGAGGACAAGCATTAGAGTTGTAGGATAGGGGTAGTGGTGCTTCCCTTCCTGCATACCGGGGATGAGGCGGGTTGGATTAGGGTTGATCTTAGATGGCCTGCAGTTTATGTTGAACCAACATTATTCTTATTGTTTATCTTAGATGCCTTAGACTCTGGTTACCATTATTGCTTGTCATTCATCTTTTGGTTTTTATTTTTATACTTTTTTATGCTTCTGTTACTTTATTGGTTTTACTGGACTAATAAATTCCCTTTTCTTTTCTTTTCTTGTTTTCCTCTATTTCAATCGTTCCGAGTCGAGGGTATATTGGAAACAGTCTCTCTGCCCTACCGGGACAAAGGTAAGATCTGCGTACACATTACCCTTTCCAAATTCCACTTTGTAAGATTTTACTGGGTAGTTGTCGTTGAACTTTAACAAATATGAGGTTTCCTTGTGTAAATGTACGCTGATAAAGAGACAGCACTCATAGGGCTAATAAGAGACAAAGCTCATGTCCTACTCCATCCAATTTAATCTGCACACCAATATTAAATGCATCAATGACCACCTATTTAAGCCACTACAATAGTTGATAAGGATATTATTTGGCCATCTGGTAGAAATAATATTCGTCTTTTAATGCATTGATCCTATTCTAAAAGGGCTTCTCAGCACAGTTAAAATTGTATGCATGCTCCCATAAAGCATAAATTAAAGCACGATCATACAATGTGTTAGAAAAATTGGATATGTGAAACATGAAACAAGTATAATGTAAATGGAAATAGTCATGAATCGAAGTTTATCAATAATTCTATAGATATATACAATTTAAAGAACCAGAAAGACTAAAGAAAGGTAAACACTCCAAGAATAAAGCGACTCAGTGCTCCCTACATATTGCACTTCCCAAAACACTTGATATTCCACATGTAAAAAAAATTAGCAACTCCTTATGTATCTTCTTCGACTACTATTGTAAGTAAAATATTTTGAACTCACACTTTCGGAAAGGAGATAAAATGTTGTGGACATAGAGCAATAATATTATATAAGTAGAAGGTGATCTACCTGCTATTGGAATAATATGTACAATTCACAAAAATTTAATAAAGCTTTTACTCCTCTTGTGGTGAACTATTTCTAGCGGCTTATGAGAAATCTAACATAATTTGCAACACATGATGGACTAATAGAATCTCCAAACTAAAGGAACACCTGAAATAAATTGTCACGATGAGTCCTAGCTCAGGATATATCAACGTAGCATTAGATTTTACGCGAAAAAATGTAGATCTTCTTCTAATTTCCAACTGAGGCTACGTCAAAATATAAGGAATTAGAAAATTCTCGCAACTTAGGAAGAAATAGAGGTTCTTCTATAGTAGAATAAGTCATGTCCCAGTTATTTTTTTTGTTAAAAGAGGGAATAAGTACATGTCTTCTTATTTGGGACGAAGATACAAATTCTCGGCATCTAAAGTTAAAGGTTAACATTAGAACAATCTTAGAATTTTAGTAGAATATAGAGGTCCTTTTACCATAAGGAGTCATTTCCTCCTCAACTGAGGCTAACATATATGTTTCATATATCTTTTTTGCAATAAAAGAAGCTAACATATATTTTTTGGCATCTACGACTAGGCGGGTGCACAAGGCATTTCGCGTTCACATAGTGTCAGGAGAAGGGTCCTAAATAATATAGGAAGTCTGCCCTAATGCAAGCATCCGTAATTGATTCCACGACTCGAACTCATAACCTATATTATAGGTAACACAGAAGAGACAATTTCACTTGCTCAAAGGCTCCCTTCAAAGTAAGTCTGTCTAACGGGCAACCGGGCCGGTCCGGGTCAAAATATTTTTGACCCGTCCGGGTTCTGGGCCGGACCGGTTCGGGTTGTACAGTAACGGGTTCGTAGCGGGCTGGGTTAGTTCGGGTTAAAATTGAACCATACGGGTTATGAGTTGAGGGAGCCGGGCCGGGCCGGGCCGGGTTTAGTATATTTTCACTTTTTTTTTGGAATTATGTGTAGTATAACTATTAAGTTATATTAATACTTTGTAATAATTGAATGAATACAAGTAAGATGGGAAAAAATTGCACTTATTGCAAGTGCTACTTTATTTCTTAATTTCAAATTGAAAAAGTAGAAAATGAAATGTTTACATTTTTTCTAACAAGTAAACTAGTAAAGTAGTAATTTCAAATGATTTGCATCGCCCTAGCAAGTTCATCATAATCAATATGAACCGATTGACCTTCTTCTGGGGAGTTAAATTCGGATGGGTTTCCATGGGTTAATATATCTCCAAGTTCCTCGTCTTCTGGGCTATCAACATCTTCCTTTCCTTATTTTTTTCGTTCTGATCTAATCCAATCTCCAAAACATACTAAAACTTCCAAAGCATTGCTTCCCAATGAATGGCAGGTGTCTCCAAGTTGTTGTCTTGCTTGGCTAAATGCACTCTCCGATGCAACATTAGAAATTGGCACATTCAGCACGTCCCGAGCCATAGTGAAAAGAACAGGAAATTGCTTTTCATTTTCATGCCACCATCCCAACGGTGAAAATTCCTTTGTGCGATGCTCCTTTTGCTTCTGCAAGTAGAATTGAAGCTCATCAATATTACTGCTACTGGTTTGAGTGTTAGAAAATGTAAAAAAAATATTAAAACTATCAAGGGCTTCATCATCCATATTAGCAGATTTTACTAGACCTCCAGTAGTAGAGTTAATAGTTGTTTGACTTCCATCCCATTATTGCCACATTCTATGGGATGGTCAGATCTCATATGTCTTGTAAGTGTCACAGTCCCCCCTAAATTTCCTCCGGTCAAATTTTTAAAAGTTCCGTTACAAAGTTTGCACTTAACTCTATTAGTACCTTCTATTATTTCAAAAAACTTCCATACCGGACTTATCTTTTACGATTAGAAGTCGGAGCCACTGGTGGTCTACTACTCCTTGTAGCACTAGCAACTCCAACTCCAATACTACCAACATTTCCACTATTAGGTGTAGGTAGTATCTCATCTTCTATTCCACTTTCATTATCTTCTATTCCAAAATCTTCTTGTAATTGTTCATAATCTATCTCTACATTATCATTAGGCGATGATTCAGAAACATGTGTTATTGGGTCACTAGTATTAGTACCGGAAGCTACAGGACTACCTCTTTTTTTATTTTCACCCGTACCAGTAACTTTTCTACGCGCTCTTTTAGCAGCACTAAAAATATTGTAAAAAGTAAAGTATATGATAAAATTAAATATGCAATTAAAATATTAAATAAGAGAAAGAGTTGGAGGGAGTGCACCGAATTCGACAATAAATTGAGCACTTGATTACGCAAATCCAGTGTTACCACGAACAAACGTCAAGCAAGTATTTCAATTTTGAACTTCAAGCCTCAAATTCCGAATGACAAATTGCGATAAATTAAATTCGGGAAAAGAGAGACAAACAAAATTATAAAATTAGAATATGAAATCTTGCAAATTGAAGCGAAGAGAGAGATTGATAATTTGAGAATTGAGATTGAGATAAGAATTTTGAGTGAAGAAATGAAAAAGAGGGGAGGGTATTTATAGATTTTAAGAAGGGTTAATATTGTAAATTAATAAATACAACAAAATAACCAAAAAATGGCTAAATTTGCAAAAATATCCGTTGGCCAACGGATCTGGACCGTTGCCAACGGTCTTGTGGGCCCCAAAAATTCAAAAAAATTTTAAAAAATATTTTACCGTTGGACCAGGCCGGTCTAACCGGTTCGGTACACTGTTCATCAAAACTGAATCGGTCCGGTCCGGTTCCAATACCAGAAATCCCAAATGGACCAACCCCCTCGAACCCAGCCCACCCGGCCCCTTAGTAACCGGGCCGTTCCGGTCCCGGTTTACATCGGTCCGGTTCGGAACCGGTCCGACCCGGCCCGGTTGACAGGAGTGAAGAAAACTATTAAACTAACATATTGTACTTCAAAAAGAAGACATGATTTACTTACTTATTTAGATAGCTTTGTTTTGTGTTCAATAATTTTTTCGTTCCATACGTAACACTAAAGAAAATATACTTTGTCCAAATGATCCTTCCAAATTAAACTTTTCCTAGTAATTAAAGCAATTTTTCTCGATTCAATTGAACATCCAAACTTTACTTTAAAGTGATCCATACGTTCTTATAAGATAAATTCAAAAGATAACTGAGCAGTCAAATGTGTACCCATTTGATGAACCCACTTAAAATACTAATTCGCCATATCAAGGCATATCGAATTCAGATGCTTGTCTCAAATGAAAAATATCAATATTGCCTAGAATATTTCAACCTTCATTATTTTATTTTCATTCTGGCAATGCCAAGTTGTAAGATCTTTCTTACATCCAACTAATCTCAACAATCCTCTCATTTTGAAGGATACTGACACTATGCTAAAAGAAAAAAATGAAAAAATAAATTAACAACATACTCATCAATATATTATTACAACATAAAAAGGTAGGAAAAAAGAGAAACAAAATTTTTAAAAAAGTTATGCAACTTAATAGAATTATTCCTTCTTATTATGACAAAGCTGACAAGGAAACAATAAAATAATAAATATTGAGTAAAATTGAGATGATAAAAAACTTGCGCATTTTCAAAAACTTATTTACATTATATATAAAAGCATCAGAATCTTAAAGGAATATAAAGTTTGACTGATGGCTCCAAAAATAAAAGACATGATAAAGTAGCTTACAGGCGAAAAGGTGAATCTTTAGGATGAACTCGAATCATATATTTTGACATGCAGTGTATACATTCGCGTAACGTAATCACAATTCTATAAATCAATTCTAAATATGCGTTTGCACAACTTCGATCACATTTTAAAAGTTATTATAGAATAGGAAATTATGATTGTTTGGTCTACGAAGACGTTTTTTTTATGATTTGTCTTTGTAACTTGCTGTATTAGCAAATGTTGCTGTAACTTAATATTATTTATATTTATTTCCAGTTTTTTAAAATTAGTTTAGTTGTATGTTTTATGGTTTATTCAATTTGTTTGTCCTGCTACTATCACGGGAGATGGATTTGGAAAAGAAAAGAAAACACGACCTTTAGCTGATATAATAACCGTCAACATTTCCCCAGATTAAATTATACACCTTTACAGAGTTGTGCACATGCTTAATCGTCTCAATCTCAGGCACAGTATGCAAATTTACCTACACAGCAACATTTGCAATTTGGTTAGTCAAATTCAAATGTGCAGAAAAATTTTCTTCTACTTGATTTAAATACCGCTATTACCAGGTTGTTATTATTAATAAAATTTGTAATATAAAATGAATAATTTATTTTTACTAACGATATTTTATTATGATCTATTTGTAGAACTTGACGATGTCAATATTGATGGGATGTAACAGGTATGTATTTCATAAATAAATTCTTTTGCTATTAAATTACAGAAATACACTAATTTTATAATAATATTTGAATTATTGCTATTGTGAGTAATTAGTTAACATAATAATACGTTAAAAAAATTGCATAAATTAATGATGCACCTGAAGATGAAGACGACTATGAAGGTATGTCTATGTTAGCTCAAGCAGTGATTCATTCATGTCCCCCTTTTCAATTGTCATGTCGAATATCATATGATTTTAATAGTATTTAGATCCTGATGTTGGTTATGAAATTATTGACAATGAAGGTATGCATATTTTTAAATATGTATATACAATAAGTCTGATTCCCACGTATTTACGTAAATGCTAAATTTGCTTTTTTTTTTCATAGAGTATTGGGATATAGGAGATCCTACATATGAATGTGAACATTGTGGTGCTTACTTTTGGTACGAAGAAAGAATCAGGAAGAAAATCAAAGCAAAAAAACCTTAGTTCTCTTTGTGTTGTAATCATGGAAAGATAGTTTTACCAAAGCCAAAAGAACCTCCCACAATTTTAAAACAATTATTATTTGGATCAGGTAACAACAAAATCTACTTTTACCATTCATCAATAGTATCTTAAAAAATATGAATAATTTTTTATTCACCAACAAATAATGTTTTATAGGTCCAAAAAGTAAGCATTTCAGAGATAATATTATAAGTTATAGCTCGATGTTTTCTTTACCTCAATGGGAGGTAAAGTTGATGCTTGTGTCAACCAAACAAAGGGGCCAAGAGCATTCAAATTATCTGGACAAAACTATCATCAAATCGAAAGTTTATTGCCTCCTGAAGGATTCGTTCCCAAGTTTGCCCAATTATATATATACGACACAGAAAATAAAGTTCAGAATAAAATTCATGCACTGGGGTTAGTATTTAATTATTAGAAATTTATATATTGAACAATAATCTAACAAAAATATAATTTACACAAATTTTATAAAAACCTATGTTTATCCAGACGTGGTGATACAATAAACCAACTTCATGCTGAAATTGTTCAAGATCTGAAACAAATGCTTGATGAACAAAATGTTTTGACAAAGTCCTTTAGAATGGTGAGAGACAAAATTTAGAAAGATAGTCAGTCCACTGTTAGACTCATATTGATAGGAAAACGGAACTATGATGGAAGAAGATACAACTTACCTACTATTTCAGAGGTTGCTACTTTGGTAGTGGGAGATTTTGATGTATCTAGATGTGACCGTGACATTATCGTTGAAACACAATCTGAAAATCTACAAAGGATAAATGAGTTGAATGCTACCTATTTAGGTCTTCAGTATCCTTTATTGTTTCCATTAGGTGAAGATGGTTATAGGGAAGACATTCCTTTAAATGGAAATGATGAATCAAGTGGAGGAAGGAATTTTCTTAGCATGCGTGAATATTTCGCATACAAAATTCAAGAAAGGAATGGGGAATTACCAACAATTGTGAACTCAAGACGATTATTTCAACAATTCTTTGTCGATGGATTTACGATGGTTGAATCGTCTAGGTTGAAATATATCAGAAGTCATCAAAAAAAATTGCGAGCTCATATGTATAAAGGATTAGAAGATGTAGTTTTACAAGGAGAGATAAATGCTTCCTCTCAAGGTAAAATGATAATTCTATCATCCAGCTTCACAGGAGGTGCAAGATACATGATTCAAAATTATCAAGATGTTATGATAATATGCAAGTGGGCTGGATATCCAAATCTCTTCATCACATTTACTTGCAACCCAAAGTGGCCTGAAATAAGTAGATTTGTAAAGAGCAAGGGCTTGCAACCAGAAGATCGCCCAGACATTTTATCTAGGGTGTTCAAAATCAAATTGGACCGTTTAATAAAGGACTCGAAAGAGAAATAAATTTTTGGATCCGTTAAATCAGGTATATATTTAATCTATTTTAATATTTTATTATAATATTTGTAATCTAATTTAGTAAAGCTTTTTATCTTACATATAAATTACAACCAATTACCCCAATCTAAAATTATTATTTTTTGCAGTGATATATACTATAGAATTTCAAAAGCGTGGGTTGCCTCATGCACACATATTGATCTTTCTTCATAACAAATATCCAAATGTTGGAGACATAGATCAAATAATTTCAGCAGAAATACCAGATGAATCGGTTGATCCGAATTATTATATGGCCGTGAAGAATTTCATGATGCATGGCTCGTGCGGTTCTGCTAGAAAATCATCTCCTTGTATGCATCATGGTAGATGTACAAAACACTTTCCAAAAATGTTTTTACAAAATACCACAATTGATGAAGATGGATATCCTGTATATAAAAGAAGGGACAATGGTAGAACTATCCAGAAAGAAGGAATTGAATTGGATAACGGGTACGTGGTGCCACACAATAGATATTTATTGTTGAAGTATGGCGCACATATAAATGTTGAATGGTGCAATAAATCTCGGTCAATCAAGTACTTATTTAAGTACGTTAATAAGGGTCATGATCGTGTGACATCAGCTTTTTCTCAAAGTGTGCATGAGGAAGACTCGTCGGCTATTGATGAAATAAAAGTGTATTATGATTGTCGATATATATCACCGTGTGAAGTTACTTGGAGAATTTTTAAACTCCCAATTCAGCATAGAGAATTTTCGGTAGAAAGACTTTCCTTTCATCTACCAAATGAACAAACTGTTATTTTCTCTAATGATGATCCGATTGATAATTTTTCCAATAGACCAAGTGTAAAGGAATCAAAGTTTTTAAGCTGGTTTGAGGCAAATAATACATATGACGAAGCAAGAGAATTAACTTATACAGAATTTCCTCTTAAGTTTGTGTAGAATAAAAAACTCAAAAAGTGGGAAAAAAGAAGAAATTCTGCATTTTCAATAGGGAGAATATTCTTTGTGCCCCCTGAAAATGGAGAGCAATATTACCTTTGAATGTTGTTGAATGTCATTAAAGGACCTAAGGGTTATGATGATTTACACAAAATCAACAATAAAGACCATTTAACTTTTAGAGATGCATGTTATGCACTTGGTTTATTAGATGATGACAAAGAGTATATAGATGCGACAAAGGAGGCAAGTAATTGGGGAATGCCATCATATCTTAGGCAATTATTTGCTATGTTACTATTATTCAATTCAATGTCACGACCTTAATGTGTTTGGGATGCAACATGGATTTTTTTATCAGATGACATTTTACATGAAGAAAAAAGAATAATGGATAATCCAGGTACAAAATTCAACCATCTTCTTAAGATTTTAATATTATAAAATTTTGTTAATATTTTTGTTTTTTTTCCGTACAAAATTAAATGTTACTATAATAAACAATTTACACTTACGCTTCCAACTTATAAGCAATTATTTATTAATATTTTTTTATGGAAACATAATTATGTATCCTTCCAATTAAGTTAAATAATATTAATTTGATTTTACTATTTATAAAGTAAATAATATTGCTTTTATCTTTATATCAGTCATGCCAACTATATATTTTTATGATTAATTAATTAATTATATACCTTTGTTATTTTAGATGTTGAGCTAACAAACGATGAACTAAAGAATCGTTGTCTACAAAAGTTGAAAAATTTGTTGAAAGGTTGCGGAAGAAGTTATACGATTTTCCAACAATGCCAAGACCGGTATTCAATGAAGAATAAGTTGAAATCACCAGTAGTAATATGTGAAGAACTGCGTTATGATAGGTGCTCCTTGTCTAAAGAACATGAACAATTATTGGTTACATTGACAAGTGAGCAAAAGTTTGTCTATGACAGAATTATCAAATCTGTTAATGAGGACAAAGGTGAATTTTTCTATTTATATGGTCATGGAGGAACCGGGAAGACATTTATTTGGAGGACTTTGTCGGCTGCCATCAGATGTAAAGGAGACATTGTGTTAACAGTTACATCAAGCGAATTGCGTCTCTTTTGTTACCAGGAGGCCGAACAACTCATTCTAGATTTGCAATCCAACTCAATGCAACTGAAGATTCTACATGTAATATCAAACAAGGTACTCTTTTATCAAAATTGATTGTCAAGACAAAGTTAATTATTTTGGATAAAGCACCAATGATGCATAGATATTGTTTTGAAGCTCTAGATATAACTCTAAGAGATATTCTTAGATTTAAAGATGCATCCAATTTAGATCGTCCATTTGGAGGAAAAACTGTTGTTCTTGGTGGTGATTTTAGACAAATACTTCCAGTCATTCCAAAAGGTACTAGACAAGATATTGTTAATGCTACCCTTAATTCTTCACATTTTTGGAATCACTGTCAACTCTTAAACCTAACAAAAAATATGAGGTTAGAAGGAAATAAGGTGGATTCACATTTGAATGATTTAAGACAATTTTCTGATTGGATTTTAGCGATAGGTGATGGTATGATTGGAAATTCTATTGATGGTATCGATAAAGTTCACATCCCTGATGATCTTATCATCAATAATTGTGACGATCCAATTTCTGCGATTGTGGAAAGTACATATCCAGATTTTTTAACTCATTACAGTGATATAACATACCTTCAACAAAGAGGAATTCTTGCTCCCACTCTTGATATGGTTGAATCAATCAACGAATACATGGTTTCGGTAAACAATAGTTAACCAAAAACATTCTTTAGTTCTGATGCCATTTCCATGTCAGACGATGCTTTTACCGGTTTGGAACACGTACATACACCTGAATTTCTTAACACTATTAAGTGTTCTGGAATTCCAATTCATGTTATCACTTTGAAAGTGGGTGTCCCAGTGGTGTTATTGATAAAAATAGACCCATCTTCAGGGCTATGTAATGGAACAAGATTAATCATCACTAGACTAGGAAATTGGGTTATTGAAGCAAAAATTTTATCGGGAAATATGGCTGGACAAAAGGTCTTCATTCCGAGAATGTCATTAACTCCATCTGATGCAAGAATACCTTTTAAGTTCCAACGAAGACAATTTCCAATAGTTGTATCGTTTGCCATGACGATAAACAAAAGTCAAGGACAATCTTTATCGCATGTTGGGTTATATTTGAAAAAATCGGTGTTCATATATGGCCAACTTTATGTTGCTCTATCAAGGGTTACAAAAGAAATGGATTAAAGATTTTGGTTTATGACGATGATGGAAAAATTTCAAATGAAGCGATAAATGTGGTTTACAAAAAGGTTTTCCGTAATTTACTTGGAGAATGAAAGGAAATCTGATGCCTTTTAGCCAACTTTTTGTTCTCATTCATCTGTATTTTGGAAAACCATATTGTAAACAATCTTCAGCAACAATACTTGGCAACTTCAATAGGTATGGTTAACTGCGATCATATGTTTTAATTTTTTAAATTGTATATTTGTTTTTAATCACAATGATTAGATTGCTTCTAACGATATGTTTGTGTTGGCAGTTGCTGATGTGAAATTATTTAATACTCGATCATGTGCCGGAAACAAAATTCCAAAGCAGGCATGTCATTTACCTTCCTCGAGTATGCATCTCGGTTCAATTTAATCGTAAGTTTCTACCTATCATTTTAATATATTCTTATTAATTATTTGTGGTAGCCAAAAGTAACAGCTTCCATTTTTATGTCATTTAGATGAAAAAATTGTATACTCCACAGAAAACATTTCAGCAATTCATATTATCTGAGAAGAGTAATTGTATTTGTAAAAGACAACAATCATCTTGGACAGCATGGGATCCTTCGAAAACACTTCCATTTATGCACCTGTTTTTGTTAACTTTCCATCCTTAGCAAAGGAAACAAGCGCAAACAACAGATGCAGGCCTTTAAGTAGACTTTCAGTTGTTGTACTCTACATGAAGTAAAATTGCAACAAGTATTTAATCCCTTGAGTAAGAGCACGACATTTGCGATACTTTTGCTTTTAAGTTCAGTAACTGTCTTATCTTACAAATTGTTAATGTAGCTATGTGCACTGTATAACAGGAAGCACTTTCCATTCGCTGTTTGTCTTGATCGAGTAAAACTTTGATTTTCAGATGTCGTGGATATGGGAGCGACCATCAATGACTCAGTTTCTTTCCGAGGTTTGTAACACTGAATCTTAACTTTATAGAATTTTTCGTAGCCATCTTTTGCCACATATCGTCAAATTATATTTAGTTACTTAAGATTGTACAACAATAACAACTACCCAGTATAGTCCCACGAAGTGGGGTCTGGGAGGGTAATATATAGACAGGCCTTACCCCTACCCGAAAGGGCAGAGAGGCTGTTGCCAATGGTTGTCGATTTGGCTCTCCAATTTTTGGAACCCATGTGCCCAAAGGAATTGCACCAATTGGCAACTGAAGAATTGGTAAAGATTCTGCAGAATGCTTGAAATACCCTGCAAATATCTGAAAATTAACAAAGTTATGAGCCACGATACCAAGAGTTAGTGAACACCCAAGAAAAATTTAATACTATCTCAGAAAGAGAAGCAAGATATAATAGCTGAGGATATGATCCATCCTTTGCTGCTGAATGAATTATAGGTATTATAGCCACCCCATTTTGCAAAATTTCCAATGCTACATTCTTCAAGTTGTCATCTGGCCCTGCCTGCATTGCATAGTAAAAATAAAACCATGTAAAAGAATCAAATGACAAACAATAGGTCCTAAATACACAACATAATTCTGTGATTCTTGAATCAGGACATAAGACTAACAAGTTTTTATACATTTGGTGTAAGGAAAGTGTAGCTGAAAACTTATTTCAGTATCTGGAGGTCTTGGATACGAGGAAATAATATTATTTTCAAATCTTCATGGTTCAATAAGAATTGGACAGAATTGTCTGTCAATATCATGCTCGCACTAAACCTTATTTGTATTATTTTAAATTTGGATATCTCTAATAAAGATAATTTCTTTATCGATATTGCAAAGTCATCATCCAACATATGGTGTATCTATTGCCGCAACAGTGATCCATGAAGATTTGAATGCACACTTATATGGAACTAAGGTGAAGAGACTATTTAAATACCTTATGTAATTTCAATGTTAAAAACTGAATGTCTTTTGTATTTTTTTATACTTGTAGGTCTATAATGAAGATAACGAGTTAATCCATGTTGCAAACACATCAGCCAACATACGTATATCTATTGCCGCAACAGTTGTCGAAGAAGATTTGAATCAAGGGATATATTTACATTACAGAAATCAGATTTTACTTATTGCATATGTTATAGTTGGAGAAATCAAAGACATTCTTATAGGTTATTTTGTTAGTTATATTGTTATGAACAACATATTTTTAACTTTTAATTTGGTGAGGATTAAGGGTGGATATTTTTCAGATATTTTCACTGTACAAGTCGACAAAGTAGTAGACAACTTCTTCATCCATTTAGTAGAGAAACAAGATCAAATAGTCATATGACTTCTTCCATATGCTTTGTTTAATTGTTTCTGTCAGTTGAGTACCAAGTGTATATTCATATTACTTCAACGGCATCCAAATATGAAATAAACCAGAATAAGAATTCACTAAATCCTGCTCGCATGTATCCAATTCTTAAATTGTAAATGAAAGCGTAATGCATTAGGATCGCACCATAACAATATATGACAATCTAAAAGAGTCGTAGCTAACAACAACGACTCAGTATAATCCCACTTAGTGGGGTCTGGGGAGGGTAGTATGTACGCAGACCTTACCCATACCCTTGGGTAGAGAGGCTGTTTCCAAATAGACCCCCGGCATCCTTCCCTCCAAGAACTTCCCACCTTGCTCTTGGAGAGACTCGAACTCACAAGCTCTCGGTTGGAAGTGAGGATTGCTTACCATCAGAGCAACCCCTCTTGTCCAAAGAGTCGTAGCTACCTTAGCAATTTAGTTACGTATATAATCCTCTTTAGCAAACTGTGTGTTACTGCTTTGCTTTTAACTATAAAAGAAAAAGAATAACGACACAGCAAAAATCTGGAAAAAATGTAAAAAATTGCCACAGAATAAACTAACACACAACCTCTACCCATTAAACCCCACTTTCTGCCTATCCTTCATGAACAACAAATGCACATTCCAACCATCTCCATAACTACTCCATCCACAAATCTAACACACTATTATCTTCCCATGCTATTATAAAATCTGATGAAAAGTTGAGGCGGTAATAGAAGAACAAGTGAAAGAATAACGAAAACTGATAACCACCATCGATAGTACGTACAATGGTAACTGAAAACTACTGTGTAGACTTCTCTGAATCAGAGAAAAAACTATAAAATGCTAACGTATTTGAACTGAATTTAGGAGAGAAGAAAAAGTTTTAACTTCTTCAAAACAAGGGCGTGCAAACGGAAAAATTTGTGCCGCCTAAATCATGACTG
This sequence comes from Nicotiana benthamiana, assembly GCA_034376525.1. NCBI lineage: Eukaryota > Viridiplantae > Streptophyta > Magnoliopsida > Solanales > Solanaceae > Nicotiana > Nicotiana benthamiana. The sequence continues at coordinate 16,403,688 of CM067331.1, read as the reverse complement.
TGATTGGCATCCTCACACGAAGAATTAATATACTAACTTACATAAGCCTCCGTACCTAAATACTTATATTGTAATTAATCTACTACCTTATAATATACTTCTTAGGTAAATAAACAGAATTAGCAACACAACTGTTATCTTCAATACGTTTGTTTCTTTGTTTTTTAACAGAGTGGTTACATTTCTTGAATTGGTAAAACTTATGATATTCCTATTTTGCCTTTCATTTTCAGAATTGCTCGATCGATTTGTTTAACAATGAGTTCTGATGTCCTGTAACATTCGAAATGGATGTAGCAAATTTGTGTTTAATTTTTATAAGTGTTAATTCTCAACTAATAAAGCTTTAAATCCAATATTGATGTTTGCGCTTCATTCAGCTTACAATGTCTATTCAAAATATCAATTAAATCCATCAATTTGTTTAAATAATATGCATGTAGTATTAGGGGTGTGCATTCGAATCGGTTTATCGATAAATCGAATCGATTATTTGTTATCGAAATCGAAAAAATCAAAATCGAAAAAATCGAAATCTTATTGAAACGATAACGATAAGCATATGTACACATCGATAATCGATAAGTAATTATCGATAAGGGTCAAAATCGAATCGATAAATCGAATGCACACCCCTAGACGGTAGACATTTGTAAAATAAGTAATTACCTATTTGTGTAGATTAATATAACATATAAAATGTATATATATTCCGCTACTATTTTGGAAGCGGCTATACAATATCATTTTCCCTAATCTATACCCTTTCCTTTACCCTAAGTCCCTTACCCTACTATTTCCTCTACCACATTTAAGGAATGATAAAGATCAAGGGAATGAAGTTCAAATTAAGAAAAAAAAATTAGCCGTGATGGTGTATTTTGTTTTGTTTTATTTTCTTATACTGTTGGAGTATTGGTGGCATACATTTGATCCCTTACTTTAGTTTTGTTGCATGTGCTTGTTGATACAATTTTTATGTTATAAATGATGTTCGTCTTATTTTAGCTTCTTTTTGTCCATATAAATTAGGCGCGTTTATAGCGGAATACTTTCCGTGGAATCCCGCAAATTTTCTTATTGGTGTAATCGATAACCGAATCGATAAGCCTCCAAAATCGATAAATCGAAATCGAAAAATCGAAACCTTATTGAAACGATAACGATAAGCATATGTACAAATCGATAATCGATAAGTAATTATCGATAAGGGTCAAAATCGAATCGATAAATCGAATGCACACCCCTATGTAGTATGTTATAACATTGACATGTTGTAGCCTTACATATTGTTTCATTGGTTATATTTTAGATATGGCTAAAAAATGACTCATTCGAATTAGTCCAAATGCGAGTTCTCAAATTCAAGAAATGGAGAACGTATAAGGGTACGACATCGCAGTGTTTATTCCTTTAATTATTCTGACTCAAAGACTGAAGTTATCCGAAATGTCCCAGTTGCGATACAAAATAAGTTAAGGGATCGAAGGCTGCACGAAGAGAAAGAGAAAAGAAATTTAGAGAACTTAGGGCTTCACCAAATGAAGACATTGCTAATTATCATGTTACTAGAGATGCACTATTTGATGATATTGATCAGATGAAACTATCAGATTGGCATGCATTAGCAATATTAATAGATTCAGTTCGACAACCCTTAAGTAGTATTTTAACTGAAATTTATCATGAGGTTTGACCAAGTAAACATTTTTGTGTGTATGTTTTTATATTTGAAGCTGAGTGGGAGAGCCGTCTATACAACTATTTATAATTTGGTTAATTAAGCAAAGTATGTTATTTCTTTACATGAGTAACTTTTATAATACTATAATTATTTCATAATAGTATTACATTAAATAATTAACATATAGAAATAACACCAACTTATTCCTATAGGAGTGGAGTTGATATGCGACATATTTATTCAAGCGTGAAGAAAACTATAATTCTTATTGATCCACATAAAATCATTAACTATTGAAAAATCTTTTTTCTTCTTACATTATTAACGACCTGAATACAACATTACAAAAAAATGTTATAAATAGAAATTCTAGCCATTATCAAAGTTTGTAGCAATATATAAACTGATGCATTCCTATTAGAACCATTGTGTTTTAAAATAAATTTGTACAGTGATGATTTTTCAATGCTTTTTATGGTTTACGGAGATGAACGCATAAATTATAGTATGAAAAATGTTTAACATTTTTTTTCCATTACTTAACAAAATCCACAAATTATGCAATTACTTATATAGTATATATAAATGGATTTTTATACAAATAGGTGCGAATATTAACTATTTATCTATTTTCAGTCAAATGTATAATTTATACCTAAATTCCACATAAACAAACACACACACACCCCCCCCCCCCCCCCCCCACACACACACACAGAAATACACACACACATACATACATACATATATATATATATATATATATATATATATATATATATATATATATATATATATATATATATATATATATATATATATATATATATATATATATATATATATATATATATATATGTTTATTTTACTTTTAATGACTATTTTTCAATTAAGACATTAGCTAAGCGGCTCTTTTTATTAATTCTCATTATATAAAATAAATAACTTTACATTTGTATTGTTCCAATTGCCTTTATTATCCTTAATATGAATATTTTTATTTTAGAATAACACAATAATATTTTGTTCTTTCATTCTCTAATACTTTTCGCGCATCATGCGAGTATTGTACTACTCTATTCTAATAGCACCTATTCAAAAGAAAATAAAATTTTAGTATTTTTTTGCTACAAATAGCTAATTGGTCATTCGCTAATATTAGTAATATTTTATCAATTAACCAATTTTTGTAATGAGCTACTTCTAAATGGGCGTAGCTGATAATTTTCCTTTTATGTTATTATATAGTATCAAAAATCACAAGCCCAAATCCTTCGTACCTCTTTGATTATAGAGATTTTTTCATATCTATACCATATACCAAACCTTATTACCAAAAATGTTCATAATTTGGTATTTACCCGCCTAGTCCACATTTTCACTATAAAATATATACCAAACCAAAAATAGGTAGACTCTCCCCTAAAAACGCGCGAAATTGTAGGAATCAGATCTCCGTGTGATCCTATCACCATTAAATTTGAAATTTGAAATGGAAGGAAATCCCATTGCTTCGTAATTTCCTCCTTCTCCGTATATTTTTCACCATTGATAGTTATTAAAAAGCTTGAAAGCTTTGAATTCAAATTTGAGTTTTCAAAAATTATTATTTGTTTGGATTGGGTGTTGTTGTAAATAATTTGGAATATGTTTAGGAGTTTATATCTCAATTTTGAGGGGTTTTGGTGAAGATTATACTTGGTTTTGACTGAATTTCAGATTGAAACTCGTCGAAGAAGAAGAAGAAGACATATTTCCAGAACTGTAGTTAAATTGTAGATAAATTGTAGAATTGTAGATACATTGTAGATATAATGTAGATAAAATATAGATAAATCGTAGATTGGGAAGACTAAAACTTCTATAAGTTTTCTATAATTATGTCGAAAATGCCAATTATACTACAATTGAAATGCGAATTGGGATATTAAAATTTAATGTATCAGTTTGTAGATATTTTGTAGATAAAATTTCTACAGATAAACTACAAATCAATTATAAGCTACTTGCTACTTCTTTTTCTAAAGTTTATTTTATGTGCTTTTGAACTTAATTAAATTTGCGTGGTTGTGTGATGTCTAATACATATAAAAAAATTATGTAGCACTGTTTGAGGTAGGGGTGTTCATCGGGCGGATTGTGCGGCTTTTACTCTTAACGGTTTGGCTTAACGGTTATCGGCTTTTAAATGTATTAATCTGTTAGCCACCCGATAAGATATCAGGCGGATTGGTATCGGGTTAGCTCTTATAGGGCGGTTAATGGGCGGTTTATCGGCCTAACATACATGTTCACTAAATATCTCTTATTCTCCTCGTCTTAGAAATAATGAATTGGCATAAAAAATAATATTTTAGAGGCAATATGATGTAGCTAATGAAACAATCGCCATCAACATGTAGATTATAAAATAGATAAATTCACTACTAGTTCAGTATCGAAAAAAATAAAACAGAACTTATCTTCTGTTAGAGGCCACACTACATGTGTACTCATAAGCTTCGGATATAACCAAAAAAATCTGTCGCGCAAATTTCCATTCAGCTCCCACAATGAACTTTTAAAAACTGAAGTGCTCTGGTAAATTCTACTCTCTACACTCCTCTTCTATAAATAACTATCGTTCTCCATTTTCCACAAGCAATCATCCAAAATGCACAAATTTTTTTCATGGGGTGTCGTTCCTCTAGTCATAACCAACCTTTCAATTCTTCTTTTTCCATGACACACATAGAACCATATATGTATTAGACAACTCAATTCTATCACTAAATTATATATATATATATATATATATATATATATATATATATATATATATATATATATATATATATATATATATATATATATATATATATATATATATATATATATATATATATATATATTCTTAACGGGTTAACGTATTAGCCGTTAAGAAAATTGAATAATCCATCCCCAAACCGATAAGCCGTTAATAAAAAAAATTCAATCCGTTCCCCATCCATTAAGCCGTTAAGCCGTTACCAATAAGCCGTTAAGCTTCGGTTTGGATCGATTTTCGGTTTCGGATCGGTTTTGAACACCCCTAGTTTGAGGCATTATGAACACATTTTAAAAAGTAAAAATTCACGGAGGGAAGTTATATATTGTGGTTATATTGCGTTTTATTGATATATCATAATCTTTTTTTTAAAAGATGTAACAAATTTATTTATTCACTTCTTAAAATACAATACCGCTTACAAAAAATTATGTGTACGCTCCCACGATGTATGTAGTGTGTGGCATACACTCGCCCTCTGATGAAGCCAAATAATAAATTTTATTCTTAAATGATTATTAGTCTAATAATAAACTTAATTAAGAGAATAATATTATACCTCATATAGCCAAATACTTAGCATATCCTTCTTCAAAATCAAGAGTTACTTCTTTTTATTTTTTTTGGCAGTACAGCCGCCAAATCCGATTTTTAACCCAGATTTCGATCGGCCACTTTTGGACAATGTTAGAAAACAGTTCTTTTTTGTTTTGGTATATTATAAAAAAATGTATTTATCCTCCATAAATTAAATGACTAGTAAATGCACCCTTAATTATATTCCTAATTTGAATTATAGTATATAAATGGTAATTTGATATGCTTAAATGTAATAAACACAAACCTTAAATATTGATGGTAATAAGATTTCATATATGTTATAGGTAGGTAAAAATATATACCACAGATTAATGAATTCCTAATCTGAATTCATAGGCCGGCTCAATGGCACGAAGAGCTGAAATATTTTCCTCTACTTAAGGTCTGGCCTAGTTTAGAGGAAAATATCCGTCACTAACATTTGGTTTTGTCATCTGAAAGATGGCGGACATGTTATGTTTCTTTGCAGGAGTTATAAAAAATGTCAAACTGCTATTCAGTTTTAAATTCAACCAATTCAATTCAACTGCTTTAAAAGTTTCTTCTGTCTTGTTGGTAGTGCAAATAAGGAGTGCCCGGACATATAAATAGTGTTTAAGTTCCCCTCCAGGAAGAAAGGGCTAGGGCAGACAGAAGTTAAGAGCGAGGGGAAAGGATAAAGGGTGCGTAGTTCTTACCCGCTTTATATAGTAAGTATAGTAGAATTAACTATAGATCTTTTTCTGGGAGTTCTGTTTACACCTCTTCTATTTCAAATAGAATTTAGGACGGGCCACTACAAAAAAGTCCCGAGCCTCACATGCGAGGCTTAATTCCATGAGGTTATGCCGCAAGCGCCCGACTTGAATCTTGCCTCATAGTTCTTAAGCAAATCATGTATTGAATTCCCTAGTTATCTTTGTTGGCCCTCATAATTCTACAATAAATAAATGATAAAAGATCTATTCATCTGTAGGAATATAAAATTGAGAGTAACTCCAATTACGAGATATTATATTGCAATTCAATTGAACATCGCGAGAGTGAATTTCATTTGAACATTCTCTGAGAAACCATTAGCCAAAATTGTATCTTCACTTGTCATTGGCCTTAATTTCTTAGTTCTATATCTCTCAAATTTGAAAGTGATTTTCAATTTGATTGTGAAGGAATAATACTTTTAAGCTGCAGTACTGATGAAGTTTATTAATTATTTTAGTTTTATGAAGGAAAAATGTGTTGTTTGATAATAGTTTTTTAAAAAATTATATATTTTTAATTATTTGAAAGTTAAGTATGGTTGATTTGTATCTCATAACTTTAACACTATTGTTTTATTTATATTTGTAAGAAAATGCTAGATACTTTACTTTTTATGAGGTTTTTAAATTTTATAGTTTTAATATACTTGTTATATTATTTGTGTTATTATGTTATTTTATCAATTTATAAATTAAAAAATTTAAAGATTCATGGGGTTTACGCCTTGTGTCTCATGGTTTTTTCCTTGTCCCATATTAAGTAAAACGCTTCGCGTCATGACCCCGCCATATAAAAATACTGTTCAATTGAAATCGTTGAGTGTTTGTCTAATTTGCGTGGTTTAAAGCCAATGAAATAATTAAAAATTCTAAACCTCCATGAAATATAGTTAGACCTTTCTATAACAACATCCCTATATAACAATTATAAAGTCAAGTTTTCTTCAGAACTGATTTTTTAAATTATATCGTACCTTTCAATTATAACTTTTTACTTATAACCACAACACATATTTATAACATAATGCTTTTTGTAAAATTACCCCTCTATAAAAGTCGTATAAAATTTTTAAGAGTACTAATAATAACTCTAAAAATATGTACATAATCTTTTCCATTAAACAAAGTTCCTATCTTGCATAAGATATAAGATTTGAAGATTTGCACATGACACTTTTTCATTGGACAAATTCCAAAAAAAAAATTAGACAGAAAATTTAATTGTTAAGCTCTTACATTGTCTTCATGAAAAAACTATTCGATACTTTTGCTAAAAAATTTGGATACAAACCTTCGCCAATTCAAGTGTTATATCTCCACTGAAAGAATGAAATCTACGAAACAAGCTATAATTACGAAGTTGTTGAAAGAATTTATTTTTTTAGTTAGCTTTAAAATGTCTGCCTTAGAGTTTGAATCTTTATACGTTTAGTTATCAATTTATTAATAATGTATTAGCTTTCTTCAATATTTAACTAGGCAAATATCCATATTTTTTAGATTTGAAATTTGAATATTTTCTTATTTTTTATATGTAACATTAAAAAAAAGGAAAAATAATCGATTTTTGGACAATTTTTTTATATCAGCCAAACAATATTTAAATGTCAAGTGTTTTTATTGGTGTATGACATCCATTCAGTATAAAAGCCGAAAATATTAAAACAAACGATACAATTATACAGAGGGTTGACTATAGCTCAGATGATGTTTAAATAAACAAATAAATAAATACAAGAGATTGAAATTGTATAGTCACAACAAAAAGATCAAACAAAACTATTCATTTTCTTAAAGTTACAAAATTGTACACTAATATGTATCCTTTTGTATTGCTTCTATGTATTAGTTAGTAGGGAAAAGGTTTAAATTTACCCTTTTATTTTTCGGATATTGTCTATATTTAATCTCTGTTATATTATTCGATTAAATTTATTTCAACCACTATACCATCTGGCCAAATTTACCCATACCATCAATACACTTTTAAAAATTACTCCTCAGTCCGATAGGTAATTCAAAATCTCCCAAATCCCTTTTATTTAAATCACTTATTCTTCTTGATCCGCTATTTTTAGAAATATATATATTCAATTACCATTGCACCCACTTCTCTTCTTATGATAATGGTTGTCACACCTCCTTTTTTACCTGCGACCGCATGGGCGTAAGGGAGTTTTTTCAATTAAAGGACAATCGAAGCGGGATTATTTTATTAAAATTTAGAGTCGCCACTTAGGATATTTATGGTGTCTCAAGTCGCCCGTTTAAATTCGAAACGGGGAAAAATTGACTCTGTATCACAGTCTGTGAACCAGAAGTCCGAGTAAGGAATTCTGTTAACCCAGGAGAAGGTGTTAGGCATTCCCGAATTCCGTGGTTCTAGCATGGTCACTCAATTGTCGTATTCGGCTTAATTATCTGATTTTATACAATTATGAAACTATGTGCAAATTTAAACTCTTAGCCGCTTTTATTGTTATTATTATTATTTTAACAGAGATTTGCAACGTTGTGAAAATGCATCTCGAACCACGTCACATCAATGTACCCGTGGTTATCGACACATTTTGACTCCGGCGAGATTTGAATTTGAGTCACATAAATGTGCACCTGATTTTAAGAAAGTAAATTATTAAAGTACGTGCCTAAAGGGACTAACACGTTATTATTTTGGAAAAAGCCGTGAAATTCGCTAAATAGCCGATCCCGAGCTCTAAGTGCTTATTACAACCATTTATTAAGGGCCCCACAGTTTGTGCATTTTATCCGGCGAGGCTCATCTCATGTTTTATTTAAAGGTCCATCCTAAATACTAAAGTACGCGCCTAAAGAGACTAGCGCATTATTATTTTGGGAAAAGCCATGAAATTCGCTAAATGGTCGATCCCGAGTTCTAAGTGCTTATTACAACCATTTATTAAGGGCCCCGCAGTTTGTGTGTTTTATCCGGCGAGGCTCGTCTCATGTTTTATTTAAAGGTCCATCCTAAAGTGACTACGATTTTTCTATATATTTTTGTCTCTAAAAAGAACGGCAAAAGTCCTAATTTTATTATTAGTTCTACTACTACTACTACATTTGGGGTTGTTCAAGAAAATACTATAAACATGATTTTTTCCCAAGAATACGAAGCGACTGACTAAACCAATTGATTCAAGTTAACCTTACTAGATCAATATTTAAAACACCCATGATTTTAATGCTGTGATATTGAAAATGCTATTAGAAAAAAAATGTAAGAAGGATGTCTTTAAATTAATATCTATATCCTAAATGACAACCAGTTTCTACTTATCACTACACGCGAAAGATGTAAATCTCAATTTATCTCATGCTTCAAACTATTTGATTTTTCAACATTTAAACTACATGGATATATCATCTTACATCAAGATTGGTGATTAGCACCAATATGCAGGCTAATTAGCACAAACATACATGTCTTACTTTAGTCCACTTTATACAAAATTATACAAATCAAATCCGAACTACACTAAACCAACGCTTCTACATTACTTAGGCATCAACATATAACAATCCAGACATGTAGAGTTCCATAAGTGCAAGGTAAACATTTTTCCTTTGCATTTCCACTTCAAATTCAGTATAAGTACATCATGAGAGAAATAAATACCTGGATTTGAACAATACAAGAAGAAGGAAAAAAGGTCAGCTGTAACAAACGTAACAGCAGTAACACAACAACGGTTTACTAGTCGCGAAATACCACAACAAATAACTGCAACAACACCAGCAATAGCCCAGTAATAGCAACAAACAGCAATGGAACAGTAACAGATGAGTAGTAAACTCAGGAAACCAGTTAAATATTTTCCAGCAATACCAAACAGTAATACCAAACTGAATCAGTGACCCCCCAGAACCAAACAGAAGACAAAGATTGACTCACAGTACTATCAACACAAGTCAAATGAACTCAAAAGATGCACTGAAGGCTCTTGGAAACTTCATCCAACTATAACTCAATTAAAAGTGATTCAACTAGACCCCAACGTCACCCAAGATCAGTCTGGACACACGCTGATTTACAATGAAGCAGTAACAGTACTAACACTGGTTTTCAGCAGTAAAAGAAAACCCCACTCCTCAGTTTTTAGACTCTTAATACTCTCTTTTCACTAATTTTCAGGATTTCAAAAACCAGGCCTCAAAATGTTCTCCTCAATGTCTATCTCTATCTAATGTCTGGACTCTGTTCCTTTTTTTGGTTTTTTTAACTCTAAACACTTCTTGCCAGTTACCAGCCTGGAAGTATATCTATATTTTGACTTTTCTATGTGCTTTTGAATCTCAGCTCTTATTGACCGTTCAAGTCCCCTTAATATCTCTCCAAATCTCTATATTTAAACCCAAACTCCTTTTCCTTTTCAGCCTTTCATTTTCTTTTACAGTTGTAAAAGAAAACCTTTTATCATTATCCCCTACTCCTTTTTACTTTCCAGCTTTATATATTCTTCTACTATGTGAATACTTTTGGCTTTTTTCATAATTATTCCCCTCTTTTTACTTTTCAAACTCCTTTTTTACTTTATTTACATCATTATGTCTTGTTTCTCACTAACCCTTGTCTTTTCTTTATTTAATCAACCCATTTAAACCTCTCCATTATGTCTTGTTCCCCACTTTTATTAAACAAATGTATTAGCTTGATGTTATATTACTACTACTAGACAGAACACTTAAACGAATCATTTTTAAACCTTTAAATCCCAAAATACCACTGAACTACTGAAATTACTATCCCACTTCAATCCACTTTCAATCTGTACTAAACCCCATCAGCTATAACCAATTCACCTAACCAAACTCAATCAATTGATCACATTAGACCAGCTTTTAATTAACACTAGTACACCAAAACTGAACTTAAACTAGGGTCAAGTTCGTCTCAGACTTCAAACGTAACAGAACAAACAATTAGATCTAAATTGTTAAACTCAATCGTCAATTGAACTTCAAGTTAAATCCAACAACATTACAACCAAGATGAAGAATTCAATAATTTAGAACCATTGTATTGAACTAGCAAGGTCAAACTGGATTCACGCAGATACATGGGAATAAGCTAAAAATATTGGGAATATATCACAATTAACTTAGACAAGAATGAAGGAACATTGAAAATAACCGAACGACAAACAACATAACTCTGGGTCAAATATTTCAAATCAAATCCATCTCAGAATTAAACTTAACAGAATGAACCAAAGTGTTATTTTTTGTATTTTTCTGATTGTATATAGAAGTAGTTTTTATATCCAAGCTGGGACACTAAACTAGAGAAGTAACATTCAGAATCGAAAACAAAGAACAAAACAAATCCGATGAAACTGTGACCTAGAAAACTCGATAAACACCTTAGCCGCTGGTTTTCGGATGTTGTGTGAGTGTAACTCTGAAGAAGAAATTAAGAGCAATTACAGCTAAGCTAAACTAGGGTAAAATAAGAAGCTTGATTTTTCATTCATAATACTGAAGGATAGTTATAGGTATATATCCCCACTAAGCTGCTACAGGACAAAATAGCTTAACTACTGGGATAGACTAAAAGATATTCTCATAAAGTAATTCTGGGGCCCTATTACAAATATGTAGACTATAACTTAAAAACTATGTGGGACTAAAGTTTATCGACTGAAAACTTGAACCCAGCTAAACTTCTCAACCAACTTAACGGTAAGGTTCTCTTCCTGAAGCCCCACGTACAAGCCCCGCAAGCACAGGGATTCCTTCACGTATAAGTCCTTCCCCATTAAAATCTTCCTTGTCCTAAAGGTAGAAAGGTGGGAAATCAAACCTTGAGTGCCTGGTAATCTTCCCATGTTTCTTGCTCTGGTGGTAAGCCATTCCACTGAACCAGCACTTGAGCTACAACTTTGTTGTCATTCTGAATCATACGATGCTCCAAAATTTTATCAGGTTGAGGAGAATATGCGCTAGAAAGTTCTATGATAGGGGGATGTGAAATACTACTTGGTAGCTTATAACATGCCTTGAATTGTGACACATGAAAAGTGGGATGAAGCAGCAGTTGAGGGGGTAAAGAAAGCTTGTAACCGACTGGTCCAAACTTCTGTAAAATTTGGTAAGGGCCATAAAATTTAGCTGAAAGTTTAGGGAAGTGTGTGGATGGAATTGTGACCTGTCTGTAAGGTTGAATCTTTAAGTAGACCCAACCTCCTTCCTTTAAAACTCTATCAGTCCTATGTTTATTTGCTTGTTCTGTCATCCTTTGATGTGCCCTTTACAAGTGGTACTTGAGCAACTGCATCTTGAACTCCCTTGTAAGTAGATTTATGTCCACCTCCTCAATTGCAGAATCACCAGCCATGTAGGGTGAGGTGAAGAGGGGGAGGTTGACCATATAAAGCTTTAAAAGGGGTGCATTGTATGGAGCTGTGGAAGGCAGTGTTGCACCATAGTTCAACTGTAGCTAAGTAGTGAAACCAATCTGATTGTGAATCTGAACAAAAACATATGAGATATGTTTCTAGGGGCCTATTAACTAGCTCTATTTGACCATCAGTTTGGGGATAGTAGGCTGTTGAGGTATTGAGAGTGACTCCAAACATGGAAAACAACTCTTGCCAAATCTTGCTTTTGAAGATTGGATCAATTTCACTGATGATATCCTCAGGCATACCATGTAGTTTATAGATTTGGTCAAAAAAAACTTGTGAAAGAGAGCTGGTTGTGTAAAGATGTGCCAACCCTAAGAAATTAGCATACTTAGTTAGTCGATCCACCAGTACCCAAATGACTGACTTTCCCTTTGATTTTTCCAATCCCTCTATAAAATCCATACTTATACTGCTCCATGTTGCATTTGGTATCTTGTTAGGTTGTAGCAATCCAGGGTAGGGAGAGTTGTCATATTTGTGCCTCTAGCAGATGTCACAGGCTTTGACATACTGCTGAATATCTTCTCTCATATTTTTCCAATAGACCAGAGATGCTACTCTCCTATATGTGGCTTCCATGCCTGAATTCCCCCCCCCCCCCCCCACAGGTGAGCTATGCCAGAGCTGTAGGATTTCTTTTCTTAGCCTCTCATCAGCTCCCACCACTAACCTTCCATTCTTTCTTAGCTTCCCATGGTTGAAGGAATACCCATTGCCTTCATGCTCTCCCTTTTTCATAGATTAAATCAACTCCTTTAGTGCAGGATCCTTCTCCCAACTTGACATAATCATGTTCAACAAATCAGTCTTCATTGTGGATATGGTCAAGGCTGTGAATTCCACTAGTGGTAGCCTAGATAAGGCATCAACAAACTTATTCTGTTTTCCCCTTTTGTATTATATTGAAAAATCATACTGCATGAGCTTTGTGATCCACTTAAGTTGTGCTCCTGCATGTAACTTATGTTCAAGTAGAAACTTCAAGGCCTTCTAGTCTGTCTTTACAATGAAGGTCCTCCCAGTCAAATACTGAGACCATTTAGTCACAGCCATGACAAGGGCTAGCAACTCCTTGTCATACACATAGAGTTCCTGGTGTTGTATTGATAGTCCTTTGCTAAGAAAAGCAATTGGTTGTCCCTTTTGCATCAGAACTGCTCTTATTCCCATATTGCATGCATCTGTCTCTACCACAAAAGGCAAGGAAAATCAGATAGAGTTAGTACTGGGGTTGTGGTGAGTGCTACTTTGAGATTCCTAATGGCTTCATCAGCTTGTTCAGACTAGCTAAAACCATCCTTCTTAAGTAGATTGGTTAAGGGTTTGCTAATGACTACGTACCCCTTAATAAAACTTATGTAATACCCAGTCAACCCTAGGAAACCTCTTAGAAATTTGATAGAAGAGGGTGTGGGACATGACTGCACTACTTCTATCTTTTTAGCGTTTGTCTCCATCCCTTTTGCTGAGATATTATAATGCCCCAAATAGTCTATTCTATCATCAACAAAAACACATTTTACTAAGAGTTGGCGTTGAACCAGTAAATCAAAGGCCAAGCTCAAATGGTCCAAATGCTCCTTCGCACTTTTGTTGTAGACTAGAATGTCATCAAAGAATACCAAGATAAACTTCCTAAGATGCTTCTGAAAAATATGATTCATTAGGCCTTGAAAACTTGAAGGTGGATTAGTGAGGCCAAAAGGCATGACCAAGTATTCATAGTGGCCAGAATGAGTCTTAAAGGCAGTTTTTGTAACATCTGTGGGGGCCATCCTTATCTGATGGTATCCAGCTCTTAAGTCTAACTTGGAATACATTTGTGAACCTCTTAATTCATCCAACAGTTCCTCAATAATTGGAATGGGGAATTTTTCTTTCACTGTGGACTTATTAAGGGCTCTATAGTCAACACATAGCCTCCATGACCCATCTTTTTTCCCAACTAACACCACTGGGGAAGCATAGGAGCTAGAACTATATTGAATGATTCCTTGGCTTAATAACTCCTGCAACATCTTTTCAATAATGTATTTTTGGACTGGGGAGTATCTATAAGGTCTGGAATTCACTGGTACACTGCCTTCCAACAAAGGGATATGATGGTCAAAGACCCCCTGGAGGATGGCAGATGTTTTGGTTCACCAAATACCTAACTATTGTCCTCCAATAGTTGTGTGACTTCTTCTGGTTCTGTCTCAGGACTATGACTAACTCATGTTATCTACCCTTCCCCTTTTACCTTTACCATATAGAACTGAGATCCTTCTACAGTCATCTTCTCAAAGGACTTAGCATCCACAACCTTAAAGGTGGGTTGTATACCCTTAAGTGTTAACAACTTCCCTTTATACTCAAATTCAATCAGCAGTTTCCTGAAATTGAATTTGATATCTTCCAATGGATACAACCATTGGATCCCAAAACCAGATCACTCTTTCCTATTGAAAAGACCAAGAAGTCATCTTCAAACATTGTTCCCTGCATCAACCATTTGAAGCCTTTACACATCTTATCCGTATGCACTTCTCTTCAATCAACAGCCTACACTAGTTGTGGTTTGATCTTTTAGATTTCACACCCCATCTTTTTGGAAAACTCTTCATCTGTAAAATTATGTGTTGACCCACAGTCAATAAATACTTCCAAGGGTCTTTTGTTAGTATAACTCCTAAGTCTAAGAGTTTTGTACCCCATGGATCCATTTAAGCCTGCAAGGAAATAGCACAGTTTTCTGAGGATTCTCGCATCACTCCCACCTCCTTTTCCTCCAATTCATCACAAACCTCCTGCTCTTCTATGCCAACATGCTCTTCTAGCACCTCCAACTCTAAGGAATACAATTGTCTCTTGGCCTGAAACTTGTGGCCAAACACATACTTCTCATCACAAAAGAAGTGTAACCCTTGAGCTCTCTTCTCTTCCATTTCTGCTGGGGTTAGTCTCCTTCTCCTCCTGCTATCCATCTTGACAGTAGCAGGTTTCCTCAAACTATTAGCACTATTCTTTGGTGTTGTGCTATAGTTATGTCCCATTGGTCCCCTATGAGTGAAAGAACCAACCACACTGCTTTTGATAGCTTGGCTTTGAGCTGCAGAGTTAGTCTCCTGCTATCTAGCCAAATAATAAGCGTGTGGGAGAGTAGAAGGATTTCCTACCCTAATAGCATTGCTGATCTCATGCTTGAGGTTGTTCAAGAAGATACTTATGGCATGCTCTACTAAGAGATTTAGCCTGGTCATAACACTCACAAAGGCTCTTTGGTAGTCCTTCACACTACCTGTGTATTTGACATCCATCAGCTCTGTCATAGGGTTAGAATATTCTGCTCCAAAGCTATTACCTACCTTTAAGGCTGTGGATGTTAAGTCCTTTGAGAAGATGACTGTAGAAGGATCTCAGTTCTTTATGGTATAGGTAAAAGAGAAAGGGGGAGATAACAGGAGTGAATCCTAGTCCTGAGACAGAACCAGAAGAAGTCACACAACTATTGGAGGCATATGTGAGGTATTTGGTGAACCACAACATCTGCCACCCTCCATGGGGGTCTTTGACCATCATATCCCTTTGTTGGAAGGCAGTGTACCAGTGAATTCCAGACCTTATAGATACACCCCAGTCCAAAAAAGACATTATTGAGAAGATGGTGCAGGATTTATTGAGCCAAGGAATCATTCAATGTAGCCCCTATGCTTTCCCGGTGGTGTTAGTTGGGGAAAAAGATGGGTCATGGAGGCTATGTATTCACTATAGAGCCCTAAATAAGTCCATAGTGAAAGACAAATCCCCATTCCAATTATTGAGGAACTGTTGGATGAATTAGGAGGTTCACAAATTTATTCCAAGTTGGACTTAAGAGCTAGATACCATCAAATAAGGATGGCCCTCACAGATGTTCCAAAAATTTCCTTTAAGACTAATTCTGGCCACTATGAATACTTCGTCATGCCTTTTGGCCTCACTAATTCACCTTCAAGTTTTCAAGGCCTAATGAATCACATTTTTCATAAGCATCTTAGGAAGTTTATCTTGGTCTTCTTTGATGACATTCTAGTCTACAGCAAAAGTATGAAGGAATATTTGGACCATTTTAGGTTGGCCTTTGATTTGCTGGTTCAACACAAACTCTTAGTAAAGAAGAGTAAATGTGTTTTTGACGCTGATAGAATAGAGTATTTGGGGCATTACATCTCAGCAAAAGGGGTGGAGGTATGTGTGTTGGTTGGGTGTTATAGGCAGGGGGAAATTGAGCTTATGAATTGTAGGGTAATGACATACCAAGTGAGGTTCCTTGGTTAAAGGGTAGGTAATTTTGGTAAGTCCTGCTTTGTTCAAGCAATGGTGAGGGTTGGAGAAACTGAGACACGGGGTATCTCAAGGGGATTAGACTGCAGGTTTTGATGACTCATACCAGGCATAAGAAGTTTATAATTAGTGTGAGGTGGGTTATTGTGGTAGGGTTGTGCAGAGATGGTAGGGATTATTGTTGGGGTACTTACCCTGGCTGGCACTGGTGAGGGAAAATTACCAAGGGTTAGCAAGTTTTGGGTTGCAGGGATGGAAGGTGAGCTGATTTGCAGGGAGGGCCTAATTAGAGGGTTACTCGTTTGGGAATTAAGATTAGTTTCTACAGTGGAAAAAGGTACGGGAAATGGAACAGTACCTTGAGGTGGAGGGTTACCAGGTTTGTTCAATTGAGTGTTGCTCGAGCTCGCTGGAAGAGGGGAAACCAGATCTCCAAATCTAAGTGAAGTGTCTGATGGAGAATACAGATCTCCGTCGCTGGAGCTGATGCCTTTATCTCTTTCAGGTGGCTTTCCTGCAACTACAACTTCCTTAAGCTCACGCATAGCAGACGCTTGACTTTGAAGGGCTTGTTCATGTTGAGCTTCAGATTGGTCTTGCCTCTGATTGAGGTTCGCCATATCAGCAGACATTTAGTGAAGAAGAGACATTACCTCCGACATTTTTGCTGCCATGGTTCCTTTAAGCGAGGTCGTGCTCTCATACCACTAATGCGTAAAATTGAAGAAGAAGAAGAAGAAAATAAGAACAATTGCAGCTAAGCTAAACTAGAGTAAAATAAGAAGCTTGATTTTTCCTTCATAATACTGAAGGATAGTTACAGGTATATATCCTCACTAAGCTGCTATAGGACAAAATAACTTAACTACTGGGATGGGCTAAAAGATATTCTCATAAAGTAACTAATTACGAATATGTAAACTATAACATAAAACTTATGGGGGTCTAAAGTGTATCGACTAAATACTTGAACCCAGCTAAACTTCTCAACCAACTTAGCAGTAAAGTTCCTTTCCTGAAGCCCCACGTACAAGCCCTTCAAGCGCATGGATTCCTTCACATATCATACTCGAATGAAAAGGAGTCACCTCCGGTCGCTGGTAGTCAGATTCCTTGCCGGATCAATCACTAATGGTGCCACTGGTTGTTTGAGGTCGAAGCTGGATGGCTGGTTTGCTGGAGGTTGACAGAGCAGCCGGTGGGATTTGGGTGGTCAATTGGTGCTTGGGTGGTCGCTGGTGGTTGTAGTGGAGATGGCCGCTGGTGGTTGTACGGATGGTCGGTGTCGGTGGCTTAGCTTTGTGGTTAGGGTTCTTTGTTTGTTCTCTTCAAGAAGAAGAAGCTCAAGTCTCTTAGAGAAACTGAAAAAATGAGGAAGATTTTGGAAAGGGGGGGGGGGGGCTTGTTTGGTATAGGGGCAAGTCGGGTATGGGTCTTTTTTGGACCAAGTTTGATTTATTTTGGGCCAGCTCGCTTGGACCTGGTTTGTTTAATTGCAATTGGTCCAATCCGAATTTCTCCTTGCTATTTTTGTTCTTTTTTATTTATTCAATTTCCTAATTAATAAAACTAAAAATGCTAAGATTAAATTATATTAATCAATGTTATCTTAAAATACTAATTAACTCCTAATAATAATTATCACACATAATTAAATACCAATTAAAAATAAAATCACACAATTGGACATTAAATGCTAAAAATGCAATATATTATTTTTGTGATTTTTTCATTTCGTAAAACAACTTAATTATTCCTAATGGTAGAATTAAATCCTAAAAATTTAAATGCGACATATTTTGTATTTTGCATTTATTTAACAAAATAACACGCATAGACAAATGCGAACAACAAAAGAAAAAATGACTCAAAATCCACAAAAATTGCCAACAACACAAAGCTATTTTATTTTGAATTTTTGGTAGTAGTTCTCGTATAGGGCAAAAATCACGTGCTCACAGCTGTTCCTCTTTGTTCAAAAATACGAAGAGTCTTTGTGCAGAGATCAAGTGAGCGGATACAAGCGATTTTATCCTTTAGACTGCTCCGTCTGAAGCATTTTTGAAAGTTTTGACCGAACCTCTGCTTCGAAGGTTTCCTACATATCCCTGGCTAAAAGGGAAATCAGGTCAATGTAGTTCAGGAGTTTTGGTAGCTTAGACTACCATGGAGCTGTGGATTTACTGTTACTACTGTTGCATGCTGTTGCTACTGCTTTCCGACCTCCTTATTACACCTTGCTAAAAGAAATAAGAAGCTAGACTAAACTATGAATTACAAATTCTTATCTATCCTCAACTTGCTCTTGCGTCTCTTGTTGCCTTGCTGACTTGTGTTTCCTCTGATGATTCTTTTCTTCGGACTTTACCCATAGCCTTCTCTTGATCACCGAACTCAAACTACTTGTGAGCTTTGAATTATTTTTCTTCGAAGCCTGAACTGCCTTCTTCCGAACATTGTTGCCTCCTTTCTGATTGCTGAACTTGAATTTATACTGGGGATTTTTGTTGTAACCTTTCGCTCTTTCGGAGGGTTACTGACTTACAGACTTGAAATATAAAGACTGAAATGTATTCCTCTGTTATATGGGCGGGCTCCCGACTTCAATCAACAACTTTGAAAATAAAACGCTATTCCTCTCTTCAGGCGGGCTCCTCACTTCAACATCAATTTTGTTAATAAATCGCCATGATTATCTTAGGAGATAGGTTCATTGGACTAAGATTCTGACTCTAGGAGATAATTCATCAGGCTAGGTCCATTTTTGTGTGATCTCAGGAGAAAGATTTGCTGGTCTGAGATTTTGTGTCTAGGAGATAATTCTTCAGACTAGGTCCATTTTTGCGTGATCTCAAGAGAAATATTCATCGGACTGAGATTTTTACTCTAGGAGATAATTCATCAGACTAGGTCCATTTTGTTGTTTTACTTGAAACCTTCCAATTTATTGCTTCCCACTTCTTGTTGTTTTATCTGAAACCTTGTACTTGTCGCCTTTCACTTTTTATTATTTTAACTGTAACTTTCCAACTATTGCTTTCAAATTCTCAATTCTTGCGTTCCCCTTTGCTATCTTATCTAGGTCTTTCCGGCTGTTGTCTTCACTTTTTGTTGTTATCTTTTCTAAGTCTTTCCAACTGTTGCTTTCATTATCTTAGGAGATAATTTATCATGCTAAGATTTTTTCATCTTAGGAGAGATACATCCATCAGACTAAGATTTTTTATCTTAGGAGGGAATTCATCGGACTAAGATTTTTTTTTATCTTAGGAGAAAAACATCCATCGAACTAAGTTTTTTTATCTTAGGAGGGAATTCATCAGCCTAAGATTTTTTTATCTTAGGAGATAAACATCCATCAGACTAAGATTTTTTTATCTTTGGTGGGAATTCATCGGACTAAGCTTTTTTTATCTTAGGAGAAAAACATCCATTAGACTAAGATTTTTATCTTAGAAGGTAATTCATCAGACTAATATTTTTTATCTTAGGAGAAAAACATTCATCAGACTAAGATTTTTATCTTAGGAGATAAATATCCATCAGATTAAGATTTTCTATCTTAGGAGGAAATTCATCGGACTAAGATTTTTTATCTTAGGAGATAATTCATCTGCTTTGTTCCTATTACATACAAGTCGGTTGTGAAATTCTTGCAGGGGATGATTTTATCCTTCCCATACAACTTGTGTTATCTTCCTTATTTCTCAAGTGGGTACCTGACTTCAACAAAATAAAAAGGTAACGCCTCCGTTCTACGGGCGGGCTCCCGATTTCAACAATTTTAAAACTACACCCCTGTTGACATTGTTCCCCATTGCCTCCTGAACTATTTTCTTCCTACTTGATGTACCTTCTTTTAGAACTGCTTTCCTTAAAAATCTTGTTGCCTTCCCTCGAAACTGCTGGGGATAACACTGTTGGGGATAATACTACTGGGGAAATCTCCTTTCTTCCCCTTTTTTTTCAAAACTTTTATCTTTCCTCAACACTGCTAGGGATTAAAATGTTATCAGCTGGGGATAACGCTGTTGACGATAACGCTGCCGAGGTATTTTCATTCCTTCAAAATCGGTGCTTGAAAACTGCTGGGGATGACACTGTCTTTTTGCTTTTTCTGAACACAAGTTTCATCCTTTTGTTTTGTCCGCTGGGGATACGACTTCCTTCTTTTATAATTTGTTGTTTTCCTTCTTTCAACACCGCTAGGGATATCATTGGTTCAAATACTACTTCCCTTAAGACTTGTCTTATCTTCCTTCTTCCCCAAATGGATACCTTATCTCCAGAAAATTTTCAAAAATGAAAAGAAAATTTTCTGCCTTAGTTTGATAATCTTCTTTATGGCATGCCTTTCCATCATCAATGCCATTTCCTTTACTTGCTTCAAATCAAAGAAAATTTGTTAGTTCAAAATGTGGTTGTTGGTTGTGATACTCCTACTGGGGATGGTCTTTACCTTTCTCCTTCCCTGCTCTGCGTTTCATTACACTATCAAAACTTGCTGGGGATGATGTTATTTGCTGGTCTTAGCATGGCTTACCTTGCCTTGTGCCTTTTGGCCATCATGAAACTTGGTAGATAATTTCCTACCTTCTTGATGACTCCTTATTCATAAGCCTTTTCCCGTTGTTTTTCACTTGTATCCTAGCCACCCACATCCCTATGACAATGACTCTAATTGAGGATCTTGTATGTTTTACTAATGAACCACTTTCTTCGTTCATCCGATGTCACTCAAATACCTTTTCTGCTAGGGATACCCCTCTTCTTTTGTGGCATATCTAGGGAACCGGCATTTCCCCTGACCTTTGAGTCTCAACTGAATCTCCAATTCATGTCCGTTGCTCTCAGCGTCGTTCTACCTTGATTTGTACAGTGGCCTTGGCCTTGAGGTCTATGACCTTTGATTTCTATGGGGATAATCTTTTTGACACTGATCCATCCATTTTTCAACCTCTTCTTTCTGGGGAAATCGTTACACTGGCTTTGCGATTGTTTCTTCCTTACTTATACCACTTGGATGCTCTAATCAGATCTCGTTTTGCATAATTGGAAGGCTGATTGGAAAAATTTTGAAATCATTTCTCACTTGTTCTGACCCAACAGACTCTAGTAGGGAATTTTTCTACAAAAAGAGAAAGATAAAAAGATAGAATAAAAGACTAAGGAAAGAGATGACTCTATAACAAGAGAAACTATAAAATAAAAACCTATCAAATGCAGATACTGACTTTAATGGCCATGACATGCACATGTGGCCTATCCTCCGTCGTCAATCGTCTTTCAAGATCTTCGTTTGGTGATTCCCTATCTGATTCTCACCCTTATTCGACTTGTAGTACCCGAAGGGGTTTCACTATCAAGCCTCTCTCATTTTGGTTTTCTCTCTCAACTCACAGTCGCCTCAAGGTGCCCGTGAAGGTTTCCACCAATAAGACTCACTCATTTATATTACTTTTCTGCTGGGGATTGGGGGTGTTACCGCGACGAATCTCTCATATTTCTTTTCTGTTGGGGATCAGAGTCTTTCTGCTGAGGATCAGAGTGTTATGTTCTAATAAGACTCTCTCATTTTCATGACTTGGCCTCTTTTTTAGATTGGTCAAAAGGTCTTTCTTTGGACCGTAACGTGGGATTTTGGATAGGGCTAGAAAGAAAGGGTATTAAAGGCTAAAAAAAAACAACGTGGGTTTAAAATTACAACCTTCGGAACTAGATTTACTTATAATAAACCCAACTTTTTCCCAAGTTTCTTGCTTGGGGATTTTTTTATTTTTTATTTACATTATGCTACACTATGTTACATTATGTCCGAGCTACGAAGATCCTACGTATCCTCTTTGAGGAATCAGGCCCAATGTAGGTCCCAATTCCTTTGTTTTTAATTTCCCCTTTCACTTATTATTTTTCCTTTCTTTTTCTTTTTTGTTGTTTTTGTTGTTTTCCTTTTCTTTTTTCCTAATCTTTGCTATTGATTTCGAAAGAGGGATATGAAAGAAAATAAATAGGGCAAAAGGGGTAACGAAGGACAAAGTGTTTAGATATCAGACAAAATGCCTTCGTCATTCCAATCTTCAAAACATGTCAAGTGCAAACAACACAATTAAACATTCGCAACACCTTCAGATGTGCCATACTTGATAATCATATCCACACATTCGCCTTTTCATTTGTCATTTTTAAAGCACCATTGGGAAACACTCTTTATCATTACCATGAACGGTCCCCTTGTCAATATGGCCAACTTGCTTTTATGGTTTCTTTATGTTTTACTTACCCCAGTTTTACATGACTCGGGCTCCAAACGGTTCTTATTTCCTTTAAATACCCCGATCATCTTTCAATTGCGTCATGATTAACTTTTAAGATTAGGTAAAAATTACGCGTGCATGTTATGTCACTAGAGTTGACAAAAAAGAACTACAAAGAGAAAAAACGTAAACCCCCAAAAAATGACTAGGAATAACGGGAGACTGAGAACTGCATTAGACAGACGAGAAAAGGATTTGTAAGACAAAACAAGCACAATAAACTAGAGTACAACCTTCAGAACATACCTAGGCAACACTAATGAGACACTACGATCAAAAGAAAAATAAAAGGATGAAAGGGTTTGAGCTACAAGACAATATCCATAGAAATGACAACAAAACAAGCCATCAAGATTCCTTCTTGCATGACTTTCCAATTGATAAGCCTGACATTTAACCACAAATCTGATTATCAAAATTGCTATGGCCTTCTCCCATTTCAATTGGCAAATTCCCGAGCAGATTCTCATATCCCATGTCACCAGGAATCGCCGCCACAAAGTGTGCATCATCCCGTGTAGGTAAAGGATTCAGCGCGACATTTTGGGTGTCACTGTCTTGAATCACAATCAACCTTTACTGGATCATCCTTTCTATTTCCCTTTCAGATCCCGACAACTTTCCACATTATGCCCCTGGGCATTGGAATGGTATTCACACCTTTTAGAAGGTTCAAAGCTTCTTGCACGTGGGTCTACATGATTTGGAGGAATGGCTGCAATCATGTCATGTTGTTTTAACTTCTCAAATAAGCTTGCATAAGACTCTCCTATTGTTGTAAAATTATCTTTCAGCTTCTGTTCCTTTCTATATCCCTGGCTTGGATATGGGTTATACGGCACTTGGAAATTCCGCGGAAGTTGATGGAGAATTTGTGACACTTGTGCTCATTTTCTTGGATGATTTGATGGATGGACAGCATACTGAGGTGGATCAACCGAGTACGGTGGATTCTGAGGTGGATAGTAATGCTCAGGGAAGTTCTGGAAAGCATGTCGAGGCTGTGCATACCGTCGTGGTGTTCTTCTAGGACCTCTTCTTGACCCTGACGTCATCATGACTTCTTCATCCCTCTCATTCGCGTCACCGGATTCAATTTGGACAGCCTGAGCTGCATCTTTGAAAGCTGCTTGACTTATAATTCTGCATGTCTTAAGACCGTTGCCGACCATTTCTCCCATTTCGATTACTTCTAAAAAGGATATACCAAATGGGGAAATTCATGTTTTGAAAGTAATTTGGCTCTTGAGCCTGAAGGAAAATAGTGATTAACTCGTGGTTATCCGTGGGTGGCTAAGCTCGAGTCGATAGCTGTCTCCATTTAATGGCATACTCCCTAAAACTTTCACTTGGTTTCGTTTTCAGGTTTAAAAAAGAAATATAGTCTGGGAAAATGTCGATGTTGTATTGGAACTGTTTGACAAATGACTGTACCATGTCATTCCAGACATACCACGAGATGCGTCTTGGTCCAAAAACCATTCAGATGCTACTCCCGTGAGGCTTTCCCAAAATAAGCTATTAGTAATTCTTCATATATATCCACACCTCTTAGTTGAATGCAATACCTTTTTAAGTGGGTTATGGGGTCTCCGTGTCCATTGTACTTCTCAAATTTGGGAATCTTGAAACCAGATGGCAAGTGGACATAGGGGAACATGCATAGATCTCTAAAGGCAACACTTTTTTGACATGCCATTGCTTGTGTGTTTTTCAACTATTGTACTAAATCTTTTCACTCTTGGGTTATTTCTTCCTGTACCCTCGTTCGGGCAGGATTCTGACCTTGAGTCTCTTGAGCACTGGTAATAGCTTCAATGCAAGTCATCATTTTTCCTTGGATCTTGTATTTCCAGCTTACCATAAACCGACCACCTCAACTTTCATTGCATTTCAAAACAAAACATGTTAGAATGGACTCAGTCAGTCCTTATTATTATCAACATTTTTTTCTTTTTTTTATTTTATACTTCATTTTTTTAGTTGTTGTCGAATCTTATGTAGATTGCCTACGTATCATGACCCCGCATGAATCAGACCGTGCGTTGTTCGGACAAACATTAACAAAGCATTTTTTTGGAATTTCCCATTTCCTAATAAAACAAACTTGACAACACATGTTTAAGTACTGACCATACTAGCAGTCTTTGACGAAAAAATGACCAATAGTCTTAAAAATAAAACAACCCGCATACTCTAATCAAAAGAATTACAGCCTCAAAATAGACGGCCAGATTCCTTTTCCTATTTGCCAATTTCAAACAAATGTATATTTTTGCAAGCGTGGCCCCTTCCCAATTTATAATGAATTTGAGGCCAGGGAGGATTTATTTTATGACACTTTACAAACTTATTTGTTCTTTTACGAAAATAGACTTTCAACAACTAAAAGATACTTTAAAGCTATCTCGGCAAGAACGGTTTAATACATTGCCGAAGCTGGCTCAACTTGTTTTGACAAAAAATCCAAATGGTATTCATTTGGCCACTGAATGTTTTTCTTGTATTTCAAATTAACATAAAAGCCTGGTTTTGCAAACACGGCCTTTCAGCATCTCGAGGCAAAGATTTTAAGGCCGCGTTAGCTAACCGGCGAAAATCCTGAAAAATAACCCAAGGTGGCTGTTTATGCAAAGTCAGTAGGGGTGTTCAAAACCGATCCGAAACCGAATACCGAACCGAACCAAAGCTTAATGGCTTAATGGTAACGGCATAGCGACTTAACGGACGGAGAACATATTGAATTATTTTTATTAACGTCTTATCGGTTTGGGGGCGGATTATTCAATTTTCTTAACGGATAATCCGTTAACCCGTTAAGAATATATATATATATATGTATATATATATATATATATATATATATATATATAATTTATTTTTACTTACATAATTATATATATTAAATATAAAAACTAGAAACTTTAAAAATGAATAAGTATAAGTGTATAACAAAAATAAATTACAAAAACAAACACCCCCCCCCCCCACCGTTTGTTCTGACTGAGTGAGACAGTGAATAGTGGCTTCTGTCTATACCCATTATCCCTAATTTTCTAATTTCTATTTCCTAAATATAAATATCTAGTTCCTCATTCTAGTCTCTAGAGAAACTGAGAAACCCTAACACTGTTAAAGCAGCAGCCACCAATCCTCTCCAGTCTCCATGTCCGCTCGCTCGTCGTCGTCTACTTCCACCAGTCGCCGGTCACCCGGTCACCATCTCGTCTCTCCAGGTACTCGTCGTCTTCTTGTGTGTACAGTACAAAAAAATGAGACAAAATCTCAAAGCTCTTGTAAACTAGGTATCAAAATGTTGCAGAGTTATAGTTAAAATGGAGTAATATACTCTGTGGAAATAATTTTTTCACCTGATAATCATTATAAGAAATAAATGTGAAGGAAAATAAATATCAAGTTAAATATCAGATGGAGCTCTTATGCATTCTGGTATGCTTCAATATAGATAAGTTGAGATTATATGATATGGTACTAGCTAGATCAGACTCGCACATTTTACATGTATTTATGCTAGAGTACTCAAATCTGAATGTTTTGATGCTTAATTGTCCATCTCAGAGTTGAAGAGTCAAATACATGTTGAGTCTAAGACTCCCAGAGTAGAATAGATTAAATACAAAGTTATGTTTTGAGTGTCTGACTCCCATATACTGTGTGTGGATCGATCATCCCTCATGAGTGACGTATCTGTGCTTCGTCTTAGATATTAGTGTACACACCAGTTGCGCAAGAACTAGAGTAGCTTACTTGTTTTATTTACAGTAAAATGTTTGAATTACCATGCTTAATTGCTTTGCAGTTGTACATATATCAGACTATTCATAAACTTGCTATTACAGCTTGCTGTTTATGATCCAGTTCGGTTTTAGGCTTGATTTTGAGTATGTAATGTCTTCGTCTCGCCATTTAGGGGACAATCGACGATGCATATTGAGTAGCGCTGTACTCATGTCTCTTCTTTTGTGCTTAAATGCAGATATTCCCACTGGCACTTTTCATCTCCTTGTGTGTGTTCCACTTTAATAACCAAATATGATTAGTTTACAACTTGATGTCTTTATTCTCATTCCTTTTCTTTTGTTACTACAGTGATTCATACATGGCTGAAAATATACGAAGTGATAAGGTGATGATGGGTGAATGTGGGGCTTCTAATTCAAATATATCCAAAAAAAGAAGAAAAAGGTCTGTTGTGTGGGATCATTTTACAGAATTTATTACTTCTGAAGGGAGTGCAAAAGAAAAATGTGACTATTGCTTTACTGAGTATGTATTTAAGACCAAAGACGGTACGTTTACACTTCTTTCTCATATGTTTAAGTGTCCTAAACGCCCTGCTATTGTTGATAAAAAAACAGTCAAATTTAGGCTTTCAATCTGCCCCGAGGGGTAGTCAGGGTGACGTAGTTGTTGTTACTTGGAATTTGAACAAGAAGAATGTAGGAAAGCATTATGTTGTATGGTAATAGTTGATGAGTTTCCTTTTAGCTTTGTTGAGAAAGAAGGTTTTAGAGACTTTATGAAAGTGGCGCAACCTTATTTTCGGGTCCCTTCCCGTAGTACTATAACTAGGGATTGTTTTGATCTTTTCAATGAAGAAAAGCAAAAGTTATAAAGGTTTTTTATAGAAACAAAACAAAGGGTATGTATTACCACTGATACCTAGACTTCTATACAACGAATCAATTACATGTGTATCACTACCCATTGGATTGATAGTGAATGGAATATGCGTAAGAGAATAATTAATTTTTGTCCTATTGTTAGTCATAAAGGCGAAGATATGGCAAACGGTATTGGTAGGTGCTTACGTGAGTGAGGGATAAATAAGATCTTCACTGTCACAGTTGATAATGCAAGCTCAAATGATGTGACAATAAAAGAATTATCTAAGCAATTAACAAAAATGGGAACTAATTTGATGAATGGTACTCACCTTCACGTGCGATGTATGGCTCACATCATGAATCTTGTGGTCCAGGATGGTTTAAAAGAATATTCATTGTCTATTGAACGTGTTAGACATGGAGTGAGATATGCTAGGCAGTCTCCAGCGAGGTTGAAGAGGTTTCAAGAATGTTTTGATGCTGAACAACTCAATTCTAAGAAAACTTTATGCTTATATGTTCCAACTAGATGGAATTCTACCTACTTGATGTTGCGCAGGGCTGTTGAATTTGAAAGTGCATTTTCACATTGTGCTTCTAGTGAAATTGGATTGAGACATTATCTTGAGCATTCTTATATTGATGTTGGAATTCCTATAGGTGAACCTTTGAGTAGTGATTGGGAGAATGTAAAAATAATTACAAAGTTTCTTGAAATCTTTTATCTTCTTACTTTGAAGTATCTGGTTCACGTTATGTTACATCGAATATTCATTTTCTTGAAATTTGCGCAGTTGCTGTCTATTTGAAGCAATTGATAGCAAATGAAGATATAGTTTTAAGTGAAATGGCAAAAAATATGAAAAAAAAGTTTCATAAGTATTGGGGTGATCCAGGGAAAATGAACAAGATAATTTTATCTCATCTATTTTGGATCTACGTTACAAGATTGAATTAGTTGGCCTTACACTTGTAAAGATGTTTGGTGTTGATCCGGGGGAAACTATACAAGAAGAAGTGACGAAGTACATGACGTCATTATTCAGTGAGTATGTAAAGTCAAGCTCAAAAGGTGTTGTGCTTGCTTCATCTTCAGATTGTTCTTCATTGGACACAGCGACTTCTGGGCTTTCTGGCAGTCAAGCAAGCACCCAAAATATAGGACTTTTAGAATCACTCATGCAAGATATAAAAAAACATAAAAGTGGGAGTGGAGGTGTTGATACTAGAACAGAGTTAGATAAATATTTAGGTGAAGAAACTGAGGATGACACTAAAGAATTTGATGTTCTTCTTTGGTGGAAATTGAACTCAGCTAGATTTCCTACTCTTTTGGAGATGGCTCGTGATGTATTAGCTTTTCCGGTTTCAAGTGTGGCATCCGAATGTGCGTTTAGTACGGGAGGACGTCTTCTTGATCCATTTAGGAGTTCATTACCTCCTAAATTGGTGCAAACTCTAGTGTTTCTTCAAGATTGGCTTCGAAATGAAAAATTAAAACAACCCATCAGTATTGAGGAAGATCTTGATAAAATCGAGCAGCTTGAACAAGGTAATAATATTGTTTACTATATTTGTTATAATATAAGTGTTGTTGATATGCTTTTATTTATCACACGACTTATTATTTTAATTTTTTTCAGAATTTACCTAGCAATGGAAAAGACCCTTCCGTAATTGACGTGTAGTGTTAATATATTTAGTAAGATTATTCATCACCAATTCTTTTTCTGAAACTCTTCACTTCTGTGCTTTACATGTTAACGGTTTGTGTTCTATCTGACTTGGTCCACATCTGTTACGCTTTTGCTTGTTGAGCTTTCTGTATCTTTTTTCTTTTTGGAAGAAGTAAGGGAATTTCATATAAGGCATCATGATTCATGGATATGTAGGTAGTACTTGTGGAGATTTCTGTATCTTGGATCATTCAATCCTCTAACTTTTGTTTCTCTCGTTTGCTTCTGTTCTAAATTTTCCCTCTCTATTTTTGTCCGTTTTTCCAAAGTCTAGTGCTGTGTAATTTGAATATTTGATTTCTTGAGTTTCTGACATACCCTTTCCTGGGAGCAATTGGGAGAATACCAAGCTGGTTTCTAATGGCATACTTCTTTGTTGCTTTTCTTGGTGTAGTGAGGAGAAAGGAATGGCCTCATTTCTTTAGATTCCATGTGGTGATGGGGATGCTTCTTGAGATTGCCCTGCACGGTATCGGGACTATAAGCCGTTGGATGCCACTTGCTGTGTACTGGGGAAAAGTTGGCATGTATTTTTGGACTGCTATCGCATTTGCCTATCTGTTCACTGTTTTAGAGTGCATAAGATGCGTCCTCGCAGGGATGTATGCAGACATCCCATTTGTCTGTGATGCAACTTATATTCAAATACCTTATGATTAATTGCTGCCAACATATGTTTCTTATTCCTTTTAGAAAGAACTTTGAGGCTGGTTGGAATTGAAATGATCACTCTCTCTTTTGAATTGCCTCAATGCCTGTAAAACTTAAATAAGGATGTTGTTTCTTACAGTTTTTGGATATGAGATGAGCCACATTCTGTTTGGCCAATTGGGGTGGTTGCACTTGCTGACCTTACTGGTTTCATGCCTCTCCCAAGAATCAAAGTGCCAGCAAGTAGAGCTGTATGACTTGATGCCTCGTTCTAGTAATTGTAATTTTAATTGTACTTGGTCCTATTTTCAACAACTAGCAAGTATGAGACTGTATTTCTTTCAGTGTTTTTCATGTAATTGAAATAGGAAAAGAAGTAGAAATGGAATTGGACATTGGACAATGTAGTGTGCGGACAGAAAATGTGTACAATTTGCAATTGTCTTCTGCTTTTTAGACTTTTAGTATTGTACAAGTATTGTAATTGGGTATAAGCTTTTCAATAACCCCCATAGGTGTTAAACCGATAAATCACCCGGTAACCGCTCGATAAGAGCTAACCTGATACCAATCTGCCCGATATCTTATCGGGTGGCTAATGAATGAATACATTTAAAAGCCGATAACCATTAAGCCAAACCGTTAAGAGTAAAAAGCCGCCCAATCCGCCCGATGAACACCCCTAAAAGTCAGCCTTCCGACGTCCCTTCTGGGAACATTCGGCAATTTTTGACGAAAACGCGTCACCCAACTTTATGGTTTCTTAATTTTTTTTAAAAATAGAAAACCAGATATTTGCAAACACGGCCTTTCAGTGCCTCGGGGATGAAGATTCGAAGACTGTGTGAGTCAATCGACTGAAAATCTAAAAAATGATCAAAGGTGGCCGTTTATGCAAAGTCAGCCTTTAGGTGTCCCTTTCGGGAACATTCGGCTATATTTGGCAAAAGCGGCATCACCAGACTTATTTATGACAAAAAATTAAAATTTTAACATTTTTTTTTCAAATTAAAAATAAAAATTCGATATTGCAAACACGGGCTTTCAGTGCCTCGGGGATGAATATTTTAAGTCTATGTGGGTCAATCGACCAAAAACCAAAAACATGACCAAAGTTGGCCTTTATGCAAAGTCAGCCTTCCGTCATCCCTTTCTGGAACATTCGGCTATATTTGACAAAAGCGGCATCACCCGACCTATTTAATACAAAAATTAAAATTTTGACATTTTTTGGTTGTTTTTGCAAAATGGGAGGTTGGACCCGATGATATGAGGGCTCCCTATGTATCTTACATCCGGTGAGAATCAAACCAGCGTAGTTCAGGCCGATTGGATACAGGAGAGAATAAAAAAGACAACCAATTTAGAGAAACATATATATATATATATATATATATATATATATATATATATATATATATATATGTATATGTATATTGCTTTTTCTTGAAAAATGATGAAAATGCAAAATCTTTTTTTGATTTTTCTTTTCCCCTTTTTATTTTATTTTATTTGGCAAATAAAACATTTTTTTCATGTTTCAAAAATGCGGCGGAATTTTGACACTGTTTGGACATTGTTATTTTCAAAACAGATGATTAACCCTCTACACTGCTATTTTTTTCAAATTTTTCCAATATTTATAGCCGTTCAGCATGCAAGTCCGAAGCAAATAAAATGCACAAGCAATAAGTAGGATGCATTAGGATGGTCTTATTTTTATTTCGGGTACACCTGCCCTAGACAGACTAACCCCTATGTTGAGTCTCCAAAGTCAAAATGACATGATGCAAACAAGCGTTCCTACTAGGGATCCGTCATGGGGTTTAGTTATTCTAGGTTTAAAACCTGGGTATATTGTTTTAGACCTGGCTTACCCATTCGGACAACTCGAGTTGGGAAGAGGTAGCGTATCGGGAGCAATACTTCTCCGGCTTAACTACTGGACCCTCCCCGTTCTTAAATATAGGTGACTGATAATCCTTCACCGGGAGCGTAGGTCCACCGGTTTTATCTCAGCAAAGAATGGGGCGCGTATACGCAATTCCCCAGGTTGTATTCAGAAGAATCGGAGGGGGTGCGCAAGAAGATAATTTATAATACAATTCACGAAATGTCAAAGCGGTAAAAACAGTCAATTAGCACAAAAAGCATAAATAATATAACAAAATTAGATAAAGCCAAACATAACAATTTATCTAAGCTTGAATTCTGTACCCTGAACGAGAGACTCTGGGTTCCCTCCCCAGCAGAGTCGCCAGACCTGTCACACCTCCCTTTTCACCTGCGCCCCCATGGGCGTAAGGGAGTTTTTAAAATTAAAGGACAATCGAAGCGGGATTTTTTATTACAATTCAGAGTAGCCACTTGGGGGATATATGGTGTCCTAAGTCACCCGTTTAAATCGCGAATCGAGGAAAAAATTGACTCTGTATTACAGTATGTGAACCAGAAATTCGAGTAAGAAATTCTGTTAACCCGGGAGAAGGTGCTAGGCATTTCCGAATTTCGTGGTTTTAACACGGTCGCTCAACTGTCGTATTCGGCTTAATTATCTTATTTTATACAATTATGAACATATGTGCAAATTTTAACTCTTAGCCGCTTTTATTATTATTTTTTAATAGAGATTTACAACGTTGTGAAAAGGCATCTCGAACCACGTCACATCAATGTACCCGTGGTTATCGACACATTTCGACTCCCCAAGATTTGAATTTGGGTCACATAAATGTGCACCCGAGTTTAAGAAAGTAAATTATTAAAGTACGCGCCTAAAAAGACTAATGCGTTATTATTTTGGGAAAATTCGTGAATTTCGCTAAACGGCTGATCCCGAGTTTTAAGTGCTTATTACAACCATTTATTGAGGGCCCTACAATTTGTGAATTTTATCCGGCGAGGCTCGTCTCATGTTTTATTTAAAGGTCTATCCTAAAGTTACTACGCTTTTTCTATATATTTTCGTCTATAAAAAAAGGGAAAAAGTCCTAATTTTATTATTAGTTCTACTACTACTACAACTACATTTGGGGTTGTTCAAGTCACTACTAGAAACATGATTTTTGCCAAAAATGCGAAGTGACTGAATAAACCAATTGATTCAAGTTAGCCTTACTAGATCAATATTTAAAACACCCATGATTTTAAAGCTATGATATTGAAAATGCTATTAAGAAAAAAAATGTCAGAAGGATGTCTTTAAATTAATGCCTATATCCTAAATGACAACCAGTTTATTCTTATCACTACACGTGAAAGATATACACATTTGTCTCATGTTTCAAACTATTCTGATTTTTCAATATTTAAGCTACATGGATAAATCATCTTACATCAAGATTGGTGATTAGCACCAATATGCAGGCTAATTAGCACATATATATACTTCTAACTTCAGTCAACCTTATACAATCATATACAAATCAAATCTAAACTACACTAAACCATTGCGTCTATATTACTTAGGCATCAACATATAACAGTCCAAACAGGTAGAGTTCCATAAGTGCAAGGTAAACATTACTCCTTTGCATTTCCATTTCAAATTCAGTATCATTACGTCAGGAGAGAAACAAATACCTGGATTTGAATAATACAATAAGAAGGAAAAGAGGTCACCTGCAGCAAACGTAACAACAATAACACAACAACAGTTCACTAGCCACAAAATACCACAACAAATAACAGCAACAACACCAGCAATAGTTCAGTAATAGCAACCAACAGCAATGGAATAGTAACATATGAGCAGTAAACTCAGAAAACCAGTTTAAAATTTTCCAACAATACCAAACTGAATCAGTGACCCCCCAGAACCAAACAGAAGACAGAGATTGACTCACACCACTATTAACACATGTCAAATAAACTCAAAAGATGCACTGAAGTCACTTTGCAACTTCATCCAACTACTAACTCAATTAAAAGCAATTCAACTGAACCCCAAAGCCACCCAAGATCAGTCTGGACACACTCTAATTTACAATGAAGCAGTAATAGTACTAACATTGGTTTTCAGCAGTAAAAGAAAACCTCACTCCTCAGTTTTGTAGACTCTCAATATTCTCTTTTAACTGATTTTCAGGATTTGAAAAATCAGCCCTCAAAATGTTCTCCTCAATGTCTATCTCTATCTAATGTCTAGACTCTTTTCTTTTTTATGTGTTTTTGACTCTAAACTCTTCCTGCCAGTCCCCGGTCTGGAAGTATATCTATCTTTTGATTTTATTATGTGTTTTTGAATCCCCGCTCTTGTTGCCTGTTCAAGTCCCCTTTATGTATCTCCAAATCTCTATATTTAAACCCAAACTCCATTTCCTTTTCAGCCCTTCTGTTTCTTTTACAGTTGTAAAAGAAAAAACTTTTATTATTACTCCCTACTCCTTTTTATTTTCCAGCTTTATATATTCCTCTTTTTACTTTTCAAACCCATTTTTCCTTTATTTATATTATTATGTCTTGTTTCCCACTAACCCTTATCTTTTCTTTATTTAATCAATCCCTTTAAACATCTTTATTATGTCTTGTTCCCCACTTTTATTAAACAAATGTATTAGTTTAATTTATATTAGTACTACTGGAAAGAACACTTAAACTAATCATTTTTAAACTTTCAAATCTCATTATACCCCTGAACGACTGAAATTACTATCCCACCCCAATCCACTTTCAATCTGCATTAAACCCCATCAGCTATAACCAATTCACCTAACCAAACTCAATCAATTGATCACATTAAACCAGCTTTTAATTAACATTAGTACACCAAAACTAAATTTGAACCAGGGTCAAGTTTGTCTCAGACTTCAAAAATAACAGAACAAACAATTAGATCTAAATCGCTAAACTCAATCATCAATTGAACTTCAAGTTAAATCCAACAAAATTACAACCAAGAAAAAGGATTCAATGATTCAGAACTATTGTATTGAACTAGCAAGGTCAAATTGGATTCACACAGATACAGGGAATAAGCTAACAATATTGGGAATAGGTCACAACTAATTTAGACAAGAATGAAGGAACATTGAAAATAACTAAACGATAAACAACATAACTCTGGGTCAAATATTTCAAATCAAATCCATCTCGGAATTAAACTTAACATAATGAACCAAAGAGTTATTTTTTGTATATTTCTGATTGTATATAGAACTGGTTTTTATATCCAAGCCGGGACACTAAACTAGAGAAGTAACTTTCAAAATCAAAAACAAAGAACAATACAAATTTAATGAAACTATGACATGGAAAACTCGACGAACACCTTAGCCGATGGTTTTTGGATGTTGTGTGACTGTAACTCGAACTAAAAGGAGTCTCTGCCGGTAGCTGGTGGTCAGATTCCTTGCCAGATTTGTCACTGATGGCGCCACTGGTCGTTTGAGGTCGAAGCTAGACGACATGTTCGATGGAGGTTGGCGGAGCAACCGGTGGGATTGGGGTGGTCGACTGATGCTTGGGTGTCGCTGGTGGTTGTGGTGTGACGACCCGACCCTCGTCTTCTGTATTTCAGCTCCGTTAACCCCATATTGTGCTTCCCCGTGTGTTGATTTATGTGTTCGGTGAGTTTGAAGTGTGTTGGGTTGAATTTAGTAAGAAATGAGACGAATAGTCTCTTTAAGGAGAGCTTAAGTTGGGAAAGTCAACCGGACGTTGACTTGTGAGTTAGAGGGCTCGGAATGGATTTTCGGTGGTTCGTCTAGTTTTGGATGGTGATTTATGACTTGGGAGCGAAATCGGAAGTGAATTCGGAGGTCCAGTGTGAAAGTTAACTTAGTTTGGCAAAGTTAGAAATTCGGAGAAATCCGGTTGATAGGTGAGAATTTGGTCTGAGAGTCGGAATGGAATTCCAAAAGTTTCAGTAGCCCCGTTAGGAGAATTTGGATATTTCTGCAAATTTTCAGGTCATTTGGACGTCGTTTGGATGGTTTCGTCATCGGATATGATTTTGTTAAGTTCATGTTTAGCTTAGAGTTGATTTTTGAGGATTTTGGTGTTTACGTTAGTGTTTTTGTGGCCCAAGCAAGTTTGAATGGGGTAATAAGTCATGTTGGTGCTTTTGGTTGAGGTCCCGGGGGCTTCGGGGTGATTTCGGATGGGTGACGGATGGTTTCAAAGTTGAAAATATGCAGCAGATTTAAGCTTCTGGTGTTGCAGAACGGTTGCTCTATGCGATCGCAGGTTTGGCGTTGCGATCGCATAGAATGCTGGGCTGGGGTCTTGAGTTTGTTCAATGAGATCGCGAGAAGGGCGATGCGATCTCATAAGTTGAGGATGCTTGCGCGTAGGTCTGGGAAGCGAAGGTATGCGATCGCAGGTCGGAGTTTGCGTTCGCATAGGCCAGAGAGAAGGCATAGGAAGGATGCACTATGCGATCACAGGAAGTGTTACGCGATCGCCAAGAGGAAGTCAGAGCTGGGCTTTCATCACTTTTTCCTCCATTTTTACAATACCTTAAGAGCTAAGTGATGGATTTTGAAGAGGATTTCAACAGGAAGTGATTGGAGGTAAGTCTC
Source organism: Nicotiana benthamiana (assembly GCA_034376525.1). NCBI lineage: Eukaryota > Viridiplantae > Streptophyta > Magnoliopsida > Solanales > Solanaceae > Nicotiana > Nicotiana benthamiana. The sequence continues at coordinate 16,367,278 of CM067331.1, read as the reverse complement.
GTGGTCCTGTTACATCATTTTATTGAAGATTCCATCATTAATTCTCTGAAATTAGGGGTAAATGTTGATAAACTACGACGTGAAATTTCAAATGAAAATTGGGGATTTGAAGAAGCAATTAGACTCCGATTTTGATGAATTTTTTATGCAAGGACTCGTGGCGAGACGAGGATTCTGAAAATGTGAATTTCGTAATTTTTTGAGAAGTGGTTACGGGGCTCGAGTTTTGCCAACTTCCTGTGTTTGGGTGTATTTTGAGTTATTTCGATTGGGTTATGTTCTATTAGCCTATTTTGACGTATTCCTATTGATTTTTATCATATTTGGCATCCACGGAGGTAGATTCTCGAGGGAAAGGCATTTCGAGCTAGTCTACGGCCGGCTAGAGGTGAGTAATGCAAGTAAATGTTGCTATGAGGGTTTGAAACCCCGTACTTTCACATCATAACGCTATGTTGAGGCGTGACTCGCACCCCATGATAAGTGCGGGGTCAGATACTGTTGGGGAATTGTCACTTGGTCCATCCCGAGTGAGATTTATACTATATTGGTGTATGATGCGCACACTGTGATGATTACTATTGTGCTTTATGCCGTGTTTGGGGCCTAGTGCCGACCTATGATATCTTTCGGGAGCTGGTATTACTGTTTTAGCATGATTTTCATATCATTTACTATCAGTCTATTGTTTTAAAACACTGTTTTCAAAATCCAGCCTTATTTCTAAGTTTTAAAACTCATATGCAATCTTTTAAATGTATTTCGGCTGAGGATCATTGTTTATAACTGCCCAAGGGGCTTGTGATATATTTTCTGAATTTATTTGGGTGCCTCGGGATGCGCGCCGCAGCGGTGATTGGAAACAGTGGTAACTTGGACAGTGTGTGATATGAGCGGTCAGGTAACTTGGACTGACCTGGTTGGATTATTTTCCACTAGATGGCTGGTTATTGCGATTGAGCTGTAGGAGCCCCTCTGGAGTGTGTACACACCCCCAATGAGCGCAGTCGATGATAAATGATATGGGTGGCTCGGGCTGCACGCCGCAGTGGGTACTGGATTGTACGATCATGTGCATTGCATCGCATGCTTGCATTTGCATCATATATGTAAGTGTGTGTGTATATATATATATATATATATATATATATATATATATATATATATATATATATAAATTGTTCAGTTGTTGAGTTTCAGATATTGATTTACCCTGTTCTTTAGCTTACTTTGTGCATTTACCGTGTTTCTTACTTTCGGAGCTTTATTTACTATTATTTCTCACTGGGTCGGAGTACTCACATTACTCCTTGCACCTTGTGTGCAGTTTTAGGGCACTCTCGGGAGGATTAGATCCTGCAGTACTCAGATTCAGCAGTTCGGAGTGTGTAGGTAGCTGCACGGCGTTTGCAGCCATCGACTCTCCTTCCCTCTATCTTTATTTCATGTTTTCCTTAGTACTATCAGTTACTGAACAAACTTGTATCAGCTTGTGTTTATCTCTTAGAGGCTCAGACTTGTGACACCAGGTCCAAGGTGGTTTTATGGTTGTAATCGATATTTTCCTCTCTGTTTTTTGGAATCTAAATCTTTTTTATTTAGAGTTATTGTCTCCTTTATTTCTTTAAGCTGGGAATATTGGTATTGAGGTCGGGATTGCCTAGCTTTACAGACGGGCACCATCATGACCGAGTTTGGGTCTTGACAAGTTCGTATCAGAGCCTAGGTTACTTTGTCTCACGAGTCATGAGCCGGTTTAGTAGAGTCTCGCGGATGGGTACATAGACGTACATACTTATCCTCGGGAGGCTACAAAAACCTTTAGGAAACACTTCATATTCTTGAACTTTTATCGTGCGGCTATGTTGATTTGAGAACTGAAACTTCTTATTCTATTCTCTCGCAGATGGCGAGAACCCGTGCTACTGGACATGGCGGACGACCCCCATTCCCACTAGCTAGAGGCCGTGGATACGATCGTGGCGGAGGTCATGGGAGAGCAGCAAGGGCAGTACTAGTTGACCCACCTGTTGATCATGTTCAGGATCAGCCCCAAGTTGCTGAGGCTCCAGCAGCACCTACTCAGGCACCGGCAGTGCCCATTCTGATACCTGGTCTTCAGGAGACGTTGGCTCAGATCTTATCCATCTGCACCGGGTTAGCTCAGGTAGTGTCAGCTTCCACTGCAGCGGCTACTTCGCAGACCGGGGGTGGTTATCAAACCCCCGCAGATTGCACTCTAGAGCAGGGTGCACCAGGTTTGCAGACCCCAGAGGTTTCTCCAGATCTGCAGGTTGCTCCAGTTCAGCCGGTTGCTCCGGTTCAGGAGGTTATTGTCCCGGCTATGTCTGATGATGAGTAGCATCATCTTGAGAGGTTCTGCAGGCTGTTACCTCCTACTTTCAGTGGTTCTCAGGGCGAGGATGCCAATAGATTTCTGGACAAGTGTAGACGTATGCTTCGAGCCGCAGGGATCTTGGAGTTCAGTGGTGTTTCTTTTACCACATTTCAATTCTCGGGTGAAGCTTTCCATTGGTAGGAGGAGTATGAGCAGCGTAGGCTGGTGTATCCAGCGCTCTCATCATGGCAGGAGTTCTCCACTCTCTTTCTGGAGAAGTGGGTACCGCAGTCCCAGAGGGAGGAGCTGCGGAGACAGTTTGAGTACCTTCGTCTGGGTGATATGATAGTGATGCAGTATGAGATGAGGTTCTCAGAGTTAGCTCGTTATGCTCCATGGATGGTCTCGATTGATCGGGATAGGATTCGGAGATTTGTGGATGGAGTCATCTATCCCATCCGAATTCTGATGTCGCGAGAGAGGATTCTGAGCCATACTTTTGAGGATGCTGTTGGCATTGCTAGAGATATTGAGGCAGATCGCCATCAGGGGAGAGAGGAGAGGGAAGGCCAAGAGGTCTCGTAGATCAGGTAGCTTCACCAGTGCTCCATCTAGAGGCCAGTTTCAGTAGGGCAGATGCCGCCCTTTCAGGAATCAGCAGTCGGCCCGTCCCGAGTATCGCGGGGCGCTGTCAGGCAGTGGTCATCAAGGTTCACAGCCAGGTTAGTCTTCACTGAGTGTACTCCCAGCATAAGGTTCATCATATGCTCTTCCAGCTCAGGGTTCTTCGACGCGGGGTGGATCGGCTGGTCATTCTGGCGCGAGGGGTTCCCTTCAGCCCCCTTCTCAAGCTCCAGGCAGTTTCTTTGAGTGCGGAGAGTTTGGTCATATTAAGAGGTATTGTGTTAAACTTCGTGGTGGTAGGTTTCAATAGAGGGATCAGCCCTCCTCTTCTTCTCCATCTATTTCAGTACCACCACATACTAATAGGGTGGGGGCCAGTCATCTACAGGCCGCCCTAAGAGGGATGAGCGGTCGAGCGGTGGTCAGGCTCATTTCTATGCACTACCAGATAGGAGAAATGTCGTTTCTTCCGATGCAGTGATCACATGTATTATCTCAGTTTTCCACCGGGATGCTTCTGTTTCGTTTGATCATGGGTCTACATATTCTTATGTGTCTGCTTACTTTGCCCGTCATTTGTGGACTACCCCAGGGTGTCTCGCGTTGCATGTGCATGTATCTACCCCGGTAGGTGATACTATTATTGTGGACCGCGTGTATCGGTCTTGTCTTATTACTATTGAGGGTCTGGAGACCCGAGCTAACTTGCTGCTTTTGAGCATTTTTAATTTTGATGTTATTCTGGGCATGGATTGGTTATCACCGTGACATGCTATTCTGGACTGTCACGCCAAGATAGTCACGTTGGATATGCCGGGTATTCCGAGAGTTGTGTGGCGTGGTTCAACTGATTATGTAGCCAGCAGTGTAATCTCGTTCTTAATGGCCCAGCGGATGGTTGGGAAAGGATGTTTATCATATCTGGCATTTGTGAGGGATGTTGGAGCTGAGACTTCCTAGTCTTGATTCGGTTCCCGTGGTGAGGGAGTTCCCTGATGTATTTCTACCAGATCTGTCAGGCATGCCGCTGGACAGGGATATTGACATTGGTATTGATTTGGTGCCGGGCACTCAACCCATTTCTATTCCTCCCTATCATATGGCACCATCAGAGTTAAAGGAGTTGAAAGAGCAGCTGCAGGAACTCCTAGATAAGGGGTTCATCCGTCCGAGTGTATCGCCATGGGGCGCACCTGTGTTATTTGTTAAGAATAAGGATGGCACAATGAGAATGTGCACTGATTACAGACAGTTGAACAAAGTGACAGTGAAGAACAAGTGTCCACTACCTCATATTGAGGATTTGTTTGACCAGCTTTAGGGAGCAAAGGTATTATCTAAGATTGATCTCCGTTTAGGCGATCACCAGCTGAAGATTAGGGATTTTGATATTATGAAGACAACTTTCAGGACGAGATATGGGCATTATGAGTTCCTGGTTATGTCATTTGGGCTAACTAATGCCCCAGCAGCATTCATGCACTTGATGAACAGTGTATTTCGGCCGTATCTGGATTCTTTTGTGATCGTGTTTATTGATGATATCCTTGTGTACTCGCGTAGCCAGGAGGAGCATGCGCAGCATTTGAAGGTGGTACTGCAAAGGTTGAGGGAGGAGAAGTTGTATGCAAAGTTCTCCAAGTGTGAGTTCTGGCTCAGTTCCGTGGCTTTTCTGGGACACGTGGTGTCAGGTGATGGTATTCAGGTTGACCCAAAAAAGATCAAGGTAGTGCAAAGTTGACCTAGACCGTCCTTAGCTTCTGAGATTCGGAGTTTCCTCGGTTTGGCGGGTTATTACCGCAGGTTCGTTCAGGGTTTTTCATCTATTGCTTCGCTTTTGACGAAGTTGACGCAGAAGAATGCACCATTTGTGTGGTCTGATGAGTGCGAGGAGAGTTCCAAAAGCTCAAGTCATTGTTTACTACGGCTCTAATGTTAGTATTGCCAGCAGCTTCAGGTTTTTATACGATATATTGCGATGCCTCTAGGATTGGTATTGGTTGCGTTCTGATGCAGGAGGGTAGAGTGATTGCATATTCTTCTCAGCAGTTGAAGCCCCATGAGAAAAACTACCATGTTCATGATTTGGAGTTGGCTGCTATAGTTCATGCTTTGATGATTTGAGGCACTATCTATGTGGAGTACCTTGTGAGTTCTATACAGATCATCGCAGCCTTCAGCACTTGTTCAAGAAGAAAGATATGAATTTGAGACAGTGGAGATGGCCTGAGTTACTCAAGGATTATGATATTACCATATTGTATCATGTGGGGAAGGCCAATGTATAGGCCGATGCTTTGAGCGGAAGGCGGTGACTATGGGTAGCTTGGCGTATATTCTAGTTGGGGAGAGGCCCCTTGTAGTTGATGTTCAGGCTTTGGAAAATCATATGGTGAGATTGGATATTTCAGAGCCCAGTCGGGTGTTAGCTTGTGTGGTTTCCCGATCTTCTTTATATGATCGCATCAGAGACCGCCAGTATGATGACTCGCATTTTCTAGTCCTGGAGGACAGGGTCCAGCATGATGATGCCAGAGATGTGACTATTGGCAGTGATGGTGTGTTGCAGATGCAGGGCCGGATTTGCGTGTCCAATGTGGATGGGATCCGGGAGATGATATTAGAGGAGGCCCATAGCTCGCGGTGTTCTATTCATCCGGGTGCTGCGAAAAGGTACCAGGGCTTGAGGCAGCATTATTGGTGGAGGAGAATGAAAAAGGATATTATGAGTTATGTGGCTAGGTGTCTCAATTGTCAGCAGGTCAAATATGAGCATCAGAGACCCGGTGGTGTGCTTCAGCAGATGGATATTCTGGAGTGGAAATGGGAGCAGATTACTATGGACTTTGTGAGTGGTCTCCTTCGTACCTTGAGGAACTTTGATTATATTTGGGTGACTATGGATAGACTGACCAAGTCTGCGCATTTCATTCCGGTGTGTACCACCTATTCTTCAGAGCGGTTGGCAAGGATTTTCATCCGTGAGATTGTGCGGTTGCATAAGGTTCCATTTTCTATTGTCTCAGACTGGGGTACTCAGTTTTCTTCCCAATTCTGGAAGACTTCTCATCGGGAGTTGGGCACTCAAATTCAGATGAGCACAGCTTTTCATCCTCAGACGGACGGCCAGTGCAACCGTATTATTAAGATATTGGAGGACATGTTGTGTGCTTGCGTCATTAATTTTGGAGGTTCTTGGGCTGAGTTCTTGCCGCTTGTGAAGTTTGCCTATAATAATAGTTATCAGTTCAGCATTAAGATGGCACCGTATGAGGATTTATATGGGAGACGTTGTAGATCTCCAGTTGGTTGGTTTGAGCCCGGCGAGACTAGACTATTGGGGAGAGAGTTAGTTCAGGATGCCTTAGAGAAGGTGAAAGTTATCCAGGAGGGACTTCGTACAGCTCAGTCGCGTCAGAAGAGTTATGCGGATCGGAGAGTCCGAGATCTATCTTTCATGGTGGGCGAGAAGGTTTTACTTATAGTTTCTCCTATGAAAGGCGTGATGAGGTTTGGAAAGAAAAGGAAGCTGAGTCCGCGGTTTATTGGTCCTTTTGAGATACTTGGTAAGACTGGGGAGGTGGCCTACAAGCTTGCTTTGTCACCCAAACTGCCGGGAGTTCATCCGGTGTTTTATGTTTCTATGCTACGAAAGTATGTGGAGGACCCGTCCCATGTTTTGGACTTCATTTCGATTCAGCTAGATGATGATTTGACTTATGATGTGGAGCTAGTAGCCATTTTGGGTCGTCAGGTTCGCAAGTTGAGATCTAAGGATATAGCATCAGTGAAGGTTCAGTGGAGAGGTCGTCCCGTGGAAGAGGTTACCTGGGAGACCGAGCGAGAGATGCGGAGCAGATACCCTCATTTGTTCACCGCTTCAGGTATGTTTCTTGACCCGCTCGAGGACGAGCGTTTATTTTAGTTGGGGAGGATGTGACGACCCGACCCTTCCTCTTATGTTTTTCAGCCCCGTTATCCCCGTATTATGCTTCCCCTTGTGTTTTTATATGTTTTCGGTGAGTTTGAAATGTGTTGGGTTGACTTTAGTTAGAAATGAGACCAATAGTCTCTTTAAGGAAATCTTAAGTTAAGAAAGTCAAAAGGACGTTGACTTGTGAGTTAGAGTGCTCGGAATCGGTGGTTCGGCTAGTTTCGAATGGTGATTTATGACTTGGGAGCGAAATCGTAAGTGAATTCGGAGGTCCAGTGTGAAAGTTAGCTTAGTTTGGCAAAGTTGGAAATTCGAAGAAATCCGGTTGATAGGCGAGAATTTGATCCGAGGTTTGGAATGTAATTCCAAAAGTTGCAGTAGCTATGTTAGGTGAATTTGGATATGTCTGCAAATTTTCAGGTCATTTGGACGTCGTTTGGATGGTTTCGGCATTGGATATGATTTATTTAAGTTCATGTTTAGCTTAGAGTTGATTTTTGAGGATTTTGGTGATTTTTGGTGTTTACGTTAGTGTTTTCGTGGCCCGAGCAAGTTTGAATGGGGTAATAAGTCATGTTGGTGCTTTTGGTTGAGGTCCCGGGGGCCTCGGGGTGATTTCGGATGGGTGATGGATGGTTTCGAAGTTGGAAAAATACAGCTTATTTTAACCTTCAGGTGTTGCAGACAGGTTGCTCTATGCAATCTCAGGTATGGCGTTGCGATCGCATAGAAGGCTGGGTTGGGGTCTTGAGTTTGTTCAATGCGATCGCGAGAAGGGCAATGCGATCGCATAAGTTGAGGTCGTGGTTATCTGCGATCGCAGAGGGGAGGATGCGTGCGCATAGGTCTGGGCAGCGAAGGTATGCGATCACAGGTCGGAGTTTGCGTTCGCATAGGCCATCGACGAGGCATGGGAAGGATGCACTATGCGATCGCAGGAAGTGTTATGCGATTGTATAGAGGAAGTCAGAGCTGGGTTTTAATATTATTTTATCCGCGAGCTTCATCACTTTTTCCTCCATTTTTACAATACCTTGAGAGCTAAGTGACGGATTTTGAAGGGGATTTCAACGGGAAGTAATTGGAGGTAAGTCTCGTGGTCCTATTACATCATTTTATTGAAGATTCAACCATTAATTCTCTGAAATTGGGGATTTGAAGGAGCAATTAGACTCTGATTTTGATGAATTTTATATGCACGGACTCGTGGCGAGACGAGGATTCTGAAAATGTGAATTTCATAATTTTTCGAGAAGTGGGCCCCGTGCTCTAGTTTTGCCAACTACGTGATTTTGGGTGTATTTTGAGTTATTTCAATTGGGTTATATTCCATTAGCCTATTTTGATGTATTCCTATTGGTTTTGATCAGATTTGGTATCCGCGGAGGTATATTCTCGAGGGAAAGGCATTTCAAGCTAATCTATGGCCGGCTAGGGGTAAGTAATGCAAGTAAATGCTGCTATGAGGGTTTGAAACACCAGACTTCCACATTGTAACGCTATTTTGAGGCGTGACTCTCACCCCATGATAAGTGCGGGGTCAGATACTGTTGGGGGATTGTGACTTGGTCCATCCTGAGTGAGATTTATACTATATTGGCATATGATACGCACACTGTGATGATTACTAGTAGGCTTTATGCCATGTTTGGGGCCTAGTGCCGACCTGTGATATCCTTCGGGAGTTGGTATTACTGTTTTAGCATGATTGCATATTATTTACTATCAGTCCATGGTTTTAAAAAATTGCTTTCAAAACCCAGCCTTATTTCTAAGTTTCAAAACTCATATGCCATCTTTTAAATGTATTTTGGTTGAGGATCATTGTTTATAACTGCCCAAGGGGCTTGTGATATATTTTCTGGACTGATTTGGGTGGCTCGGGTTACGTGCCGCAGCGGTGATTGGAAACAGTGGTAACTTGGACACTGTGTGATATGAGTGGTCGGGTAACTTGGAATGACCTGGTTGGAATATTCGCCACTAGATGGCTGGTTATTGCGCTTAGGCTGTAGGAGCCCCTCCGGAGTCTGTACACACCCCCACTGAGCGCCGTCGACGATAGATGATATGGGTGGCTCGGGCTGCACGCCGCAGTGGGTACTGGATTGCACTATCATATGCATTGCATCGCATCCTTCCATTTGCATCATATATATATATATATATATATATATATATATATATATATATATATATATATATATATATATATATATATATATATATATATATATATTGATTTACCCTGTTCTTTAGCTTACTTTGTGCATTTACTGTGCTTCTTACTTTGGGAGCTTTATTTACTGTTATTACTCATTGGGTCGGAGTACTCACATTACTCCCTGCACCTTGTGTGCAGATCCAGGGCACTCTCAGGCGGATTATATTCTGCAGTACTCAAATTCAGCAGTTCGGAGTGTTGAGGTAGTTGCTCGGCGTTTGCACCCTCGACTCTCCTTCCCTCTATCTTTATTTCATGTTTTCCTTCATACTATCAGTTATTGAACAAACTTGTATCAACTTGTGTTTATCTCTTAGAGGCTCAGACTTGTGACACCGGGTCCTAGGTGGTTTTATGGTTGTAATCGATGTTTTCCGCTCTGTTTTTGGAATCTAAATCCTTTATATTTTGAGTTATTGTCTCCTTTCTATCTTTAAGCTGGGAATATTGGTATTGAGGTCGTGCTTGCCTAGCTTTAGGACCGGGCGCCATCATGACCGGGTTTGGGTCGTGACAAGTTGGTATCAGAGCCTAGGTTACTTGGTCTCGCGAGTCATGAGCTGGTTTAGTAGAGTGTCGCGGATCGGCACGTAGACGTCCGTACTTATCCTCAGGAGGCTACAAAAACCTTTCGGAAACACTTCATATTCTTGAACTCTTATCGTGCGGTTACGTTGATCTAAGAACTGAAACGTCTTATTCTATTCTCTAGCAGATGGTGAGAACCCGTGCTAATGGACGAGGCGGACAACCCCCATTGCCACCAGCTAGAGGCCGTGGACGCGGTACTGGTCGTGGGAGAGCAGCAGGGGCAGTACCAGTTGACCCACCTTTTGCTCCTGCTTAGGATCAGCCCCCAGTTGCTGAGGCTCCAGCAGCACCTACTCAGGCACCATCAGTGCCCATTGTGATACCTTGTCTTCAGGAGACGTTGGCTCAGATCTTATCTGTCTGCACCGGGTTAGCTCAGGTAGTGTCAGCTACCACTGCAGCGGCTACTTCTCAGACCGGGGGTGGTCATCAGACCCCAGCAGCTCGCACTCCAGAGCAGGGTGCACCGGGTTTGCATACCCCACAGGTTGCTCCAGCTCTACAGGTTGCTCCAGTTCAGCCTGTTGCTCCGGTTCAGGAGGTTATGGTCCCACCTATGTCTGACGACGAGCAGCGTCGTCTTGAGAGGTTCAGCAGGCTGTTACCTCTTAATTTCAGTGGTGCTAAGGGCGAGGATGCCAATGGATTTCTGGACAAGTGTAGATGTATGCTTCGAACCGCAGGGATCTTGGAGTCCAGTGGTGTTTGTTTTACCACATTTCAGTTCTCGGGTGCAGCTTTCCATTGGTGGGAGGAGTATGAGCAGCGTAGGCCGGTGTGTGCAGCGCCCTTATCATGGCAGGAGTTCTCCACTCTGTTTCTGGAGAAGTGGGTACCGCAGTCCCCGAGGAAGGAGTTGCAGAGACAGTTTGAGTACCCTCGTCATGGTGATATGACAGTGACACAATATGAGATGAGGTTCTCAAAGTTAGCTCGTTATGCTCCATGGATGGTCTCGACTGATCGGGACAGGATTCGGAGATTTGTGGATGGAGTCATCTATCCCATTCGAATTCTGATGTCGCGAGAGAGGGTTCCGAGCCATACTTTTGATGATGCTATTGACATTGCTAAAGATATTGAGGCTCATGAGAGAGAGGAGAGGGAGGAAAAGAGGTCTCGTAGATCAGGTAGCTTCAGCAGTGCTCCATCTAGGGGCTAGTTTCAGCAGGGCAGAGGCCGCCCTTTCAGGCATCAGTAGCCGGCCCGTCCCGAGTATCGCGGGGCGCCGTCAGGCTGTGGCAATCAGGGTTCGCAATCAGGTCAGTCTTTACTGAGTGCACTCTCATCATAGGGTTCATCATATGCTCCTCCAGCTCAGGGTTCTTCGACGCCGGGTGGACCGGCTAGTCATTCTGGCACGAGGGATTCCCTTCAGTCCGTTTCTCCAGCTCCAGGCAGTTGCTTTGAGAGCGGAGAGTTTGGTCATATTAAGAGTTATTGTCCTTAACTTCGCGGTGGTAGGTTTCAGCAGAGGGATCAGCCCTCATCTTCTTCTCCATCTGTTTCTGCACCACCCCAGTCTAGTAGGGGTGGGGGCCAGTTACGTAGAGGCCGATCCAGGAGGGATGAGCGGTCGAGCGATGGTCATGCTCGTTTCTATGCACTCCCAGATATGAGAGATGCCGTTGCTTCAGATATATATATGGTTGCCATCGGGACGCTTCTGTTTTGTTTGATCCCGGGTCTACATATTCTTATGTGTCTGCTTACTTTGCCCATCATTTGGGGACTACCCAAGGGTGTCTCGAGTTGCCTGTGCATGTATCTACCCTGGTGGGTGATACTATCATTGTGGACCACGTGTATCGGTCTTGTCTTCCTTGCATTTGCATCATACACACACACACACACACACACACACACACACACACATATATATATATATATATATATATATATATATATATATATATATATATATATATATATATATATATATATATATATATATATATATATATATATATATATATTTCAGCCATTCAGTTTCAGATATTGATTTACCCTGTTCTTTAGCTTACTTTGTGCATTTACTATGTTTCTTACTTTCGGAGCGTTATTTACTGTTATTACTCACTGGGTCGGAGTACTCACATTACTCCCTGCACTTTGTGTGCAGATCCAGGGCACTTTCAGGCGGATTAGATCCTGCAGTACTCAGATTCAGCAGTTCGGAGTGTTGAGGTAGCTGCACGGCGTTGCAGCCATCGACTCTCCTTCCCTCTATCTTTATTTCATGTTTTCCTTCGTACTTTCAGTTATTGAACAAACTTTTATCAGCTTGTGTTTATCTCTTAGAGGCTCAGACTTGTGACACCGGGTCGTAGGTGGTTTTATGGTTGTAATCGATGTTTTTCGCTCTGTTTTTTGGAATCTAAATCTTTTATATTTAGAGTTATTGTCTCCTTTATATCTTTAAGCTTGGAATATTGTTATTTAGGTCGGGCTTTCCTAGCTTTACGGACAGGAGCCATCATGACCAGGTTTGGGTCGTGACATGTAGGGGAGATGGCCGCTGGTTATTGTAGGGCTGGTCGGCGGCGGCTTAGTTTTGTGGTTAGGGTTCTTTGTTTGTTCTCTTCAAGAAGAAGAAGCTCAAGTCTCTTAAAGTGACTGAAAAACCCAGGAAGAGTTTGGAAAATGGGGGGATTCGTTTCGTATTGGGGCATGTCGGGTATGTATCTTGTTTAGCCTAGCTTTGATTTATTTTGGGCCAGATCGCTTGGGCCTGGTTGGTTTAATTGAAATTGGCCCAATCCGAATTTCTCCTTGCTATTTTTGTTCTTTTCTATTTATTCAGTTTCCTAATTAATAAAATTTAAAATGCTAAGATTAAATTATAAAAAACCAAAGTTATCTTAAAATACTAATTAACTCCTAATAATAATTATCATACATAATTAAATACCAATTAAAAATAAAATAACACAATTGGACATTAAATGCTAAAATCCTAAATTTTTTTGTGATTTTTCATTTTCTGAAACAACCAAATTACTCCTAATGGTAGAATTAAATCCTAAAATGTAAATTCGACATATTTTGTATTTTGCATTTATTTAACAAAATAAACATGCACAGACAAATGCGAACAATAAAAGAAAAATGACACAAAATTCGCAAAAATTGCCAACAACACAAAACTATTTTATTTTAAATTTTTGGGAGTAGTTCTCGTGTAGGGCAAAATCACGTGCTCACAATGGTTTTCACATTGATTTAATTTTATTAGAGTTTTTCAACAATATGCACACCGTAAAATTTTGTGTTTATATATTATGTATTATATGTTGTTGCTTGTTATATATGCCCATGTACATTCGAACATATTTTGTACTTGTATAGTTTGTATAGAGTTCGGTTGACTAACTTAAGAGTGCACAATGCGTAGGCATTTGATTAAGCAACATTGACTTTGACAATGCAAAATTCCCACGGAACTTCAGTTTCTATCACTATTACTCGCAAGGTCTTCATACCTTTTGTGGAACGAATTTTTCAAGGTTGGTTTATTGTAAATTTCAGAATTTAGACAAGCTATCTAATTTAGATTCTTCAATTTACTATACTTTGTTTACTAACCGCTTGATGGGTTTCAATGTCTTAGCCTTATGTTTCTTATGTTTTGATGATCTAACAAACTTATTGTTAAGAACCAGATAGAGAACCTGACTTACTTGGTACACATCTCAAATGAACAAACTCTAGTTTGATATCCAAAAAATGAACTACTACAAAGAGGAACACAACAGGGACCTGATCCTTGTTGTTCTCTGACAGAAGTACAAGTCAACAACAGCTGGACCACATATGCAGAAAGTGACTGTCTGCATACTCTACACGCGACAATACAACAGATAGTGCAGTAGTCACTTCTCATTGGGAAGAAGCGTGTATCAAGAATTGACATCACCATTGTGATGTCTTTTGTAGAATAACAACCTGGTGCAAGGCACAAGATATTGACTTGAGCATTTAGTGATATTCTCTCAAGCATAAAAGTGTTCATACAACATTGAAGTCACAAGTGTGTCAAGAATAAGAAGACAACTCCACTAAAGGATCAGTTTTACACCGAGTCTATATGTATCAGTAGTTGAGTTGTAATCTTGTTATTTGTTCTTTATTGTAAGTCCTATATTGCTTTCTTAGAAGCTGTGTTTTAGGAAAACCAAAAATTCGTAAACTCTCTGAGTTTTGTTGTGACTAGGTTTATTCATAAGTTAAAGTCTTTATAACTAGAAAGTGATAAAGTGGCTTGTGGTAAGAGTATCGCAAGTTAGTTAAGTTGAAGTCTTTGTGATAGAGTCATTACAAAGTGTCTTGTAATTCTGAGATAACACGTTAGTGGAGTTGAAAGCGTAAAAGTGTAGGTCGTGGTTTTTGTCCAATTGAGAGAGATTTTTCCACGTAAATATTCTGTCTCTTTTACTTATTGCTTCATAAATATTCTCAGCAGAAACTCATAGAGGATCAGATACTCTATTTTTTTGTGGACTCATATAAACTAACACCAGTGTATTATTTTAATATTTCTTCTAAATACTTTCATAATCTAGACAAGCTACATAATTTAAATTTTTCAATTTACTATACTTTGTTTACTAACCGCTGTATTATTTATTTTTTCCAATCAAGAAAGCAGGTAAATGCTAACTATTTTAAAAATAGTAGATCAAGAAGAAGAACAAGTGATTTAAATAAAAGTGATTTTTGAGATTTTGGATTACAACTTGTTTGGACGATTGTTACCCATTATATTGTATCATATTTTTACTTTAAATACAATACTTATTTTGATTGTTACTTAAATTTTATTGTACCGTATCGTTAACTTCGTCCTTACATAATGACGAAATGTGTCACTTTATGTAACGACCGATTTGGTATGCTCGCACCATTACCTTGTTTTATCACACCCTTTACTATTATTTAATATCACCATTTACTATTATTTAATTATTTTATTTTATCATTTATCCTACATTTTTATATTGTAATTTTACCATGTATCATTATATTTATTTATAATATTGCAAGTTTTGTCACGACCCGGATTTACCCACCATCGGGAGTCGTGATGGCGCCTACTGTCGAAGCTAGGCAAGACAACCTTTATAATCATTTTCACAATTATTTAAATACTAGAATAATTGATTAAAGCATGCCGAAGTCTTTTAATAACAATAATAATAAAACTAGATGCGGAAACTGACAACCTGTCTCTACCCAGTATCTGGTGTCATTGCTCACGGACAACTAAAGAATACTAAAAATAATAGTCTGAAAGAAAATACAATTGGAATCTATTTGATACAAATATAACAAACTAGAAGAGATAGAGGAGACTCGGGGCCCGCGAACGCCAGCGAACTACCTCGGAGCCTCTTGACTGAAGGATCACTCCCGGTCTAAATCTGCGATACGTAGCCTGGGTCATGACCTGTGCACAAAAAGGCACAAAAACGTAGTATCATCACAACCGACCCCATGTGCTGGTAAGTGCCCGGTCTAACCTCGGCGAGGTAGTGACGAGGCTAAACCGGACCTATCGCAACCAACCTGTGCAGATATATGTAATAACAGGAAGAGAGCAAGAATTAAGCAAATAAAGGGGAAGGGGACATGCTGGGGGAGTAACGGTTCAATTATAACTTTCACAATCAAGAGATGAAACTGAAAAAATAATAATTAAATAAGAAAGCCAATGAATCAACGGCTGCACAGCATCGCCCTTCGTGCTTTTACTCTCATTCCTTACCAAAATAGTCAAATATAATGCACGGCATCATCCTTCGTGCTTTTACTCTCATTTCTCACTAGGAAAATCAAATACAAGGCACGACATCACCCTTCGTGCTTTTAATCTTGATAAACAGTGTACGACATCACCCTTCGTGCTTTTACTCTCAATAAACAGCACGGCATCACCATTCAGGCTTTTACTCTCTCTTCCTCTCCCAAACAATGGTCACAGCCAAACAGAAACAAGGAAATATATATCTATCAAGGCAGAACAATACAACAAGTGATCCCGGCAAGGGAAATACAACTCAACAATATGTCCCGGCAAGGGAATGCAATTCAAAAAATAGTCTCGGCGAGGGAAAAGTACCAAAAATTCCTTTTTAGTTCATTTAATTCTCAACTTTCACTTCATGGTTCTTGTAACAAGTAATGATCACAATTACTCACTTATTTTACAATTTAATAGCAAATATGACATCACGGTCATGCTTGACTTGGGCGCATAGGTAACCGTCACCATACCTATACACCGACCCCACATAGATCGAACACTTACCTCGAAGGCTTCCAACTCAACTCACGACTCTAGAATAGCTTTACCCCCCGAATTCGCTTCAAAACCGGTCGCATCTAACCACAATTTACTCAAATGTATCAACAAATGCTAGTTAAATCAATTTGGATGCATGAGAATGAAATTCCCAAAGTTTTACTCAAAATAACCCAAAATGCCCCTAGGCCCACGTGGTCAAAACTCGAGGTTCAAACCTAAACTTGGTTACCCATTTCCCCACGAGCTCATATCTATAACTAGAATGGAAATCGGACCTCAAATCGAGGTCCAAAAGCTCAAATTATAGAAAACCTAAGTTTTACCCCAAATCCCAAATTTCCATTTTTGAAAATCTTTGTTTGAACTTGAAATTATATTAAAAGATGCTAAAAGTAAAAAAATTAAGTTAGAAATCACTTACCAATCGTTTTGGAGAAGAAAAGTCGTTTAGAAAATCGCCTTTTAGGTTTTGGGTTTGTGAACAGTGGAAAATGGCTGAAATTTCGGATTAATAGGCCCTTCTGGGGCCCTGGCGCGGACCTCACAGAAATGGCATGCGGCCGCGCTGGTTGCCCTGGAATCCGTGGCCTCAGACACAGTCACGTGGACTGCACAGAAATGGTCGCGGCCGCGCAGCTCCACGCGGACAGCATAGAAATGACCGCGGTCCCGCGGCACCACGCGGACCCGCATAGGAAAGGATCACGGCCGCGCAGCTCCACGCGGACCGCACAGGAAGGGATGCAGCCGCGTGGCCCCCAGGCGGACCGCATGGAAATGGTATGCAGCCGCACTGGTGCCTGCAACCCTAAACCCTATATTTTCCCTAAGTTTAAACCACCCCGGACCACCTCCAAAACACACATGAACCCTCGGGGCTCCAAACCAAATATGTACACTAACTCGAAAAAATTATACAAAGTCGTGTGATCAAATCGCCAAAATAGCACCATTTACATAGGATTAAACCTCAAAATCATAATTTCGCTATTTAACACTTGAAACTCAAAGTTTCCATTTTTAAGTACGAAACACGTCAAATGACCTCCGATTCAAATGAAACGTCACAAATTGTGCTTAACATTATTTAAGACTTGTACCGGGCGTCGGAACCAAAATACGAGCCCGATACCATTATGTTTTGCACGTTTTTCTAATTCATTTTCCTTAAAAATTAACAGGAACCAATTAAACTGAAAAATTATTTTTTGTCTCGGGCATGGGACATCGGATTCCGATTTCGGGAATACGCCAGGGTCCCAAATTTAACGGACCCTCTGGGACCGTCACATCACGGGTGTGGGTTTACCCAAAATGTTGACCAAGGTCAACCATTGCAATATTGGTATCAAAATTCATAGTTTTTAAGACGGAGTACAAATATTTTCACAGAAAAATTTTCCAGGTTAGCGCTTGAACTGAGCACGCAAATTGAGGCAACCCAATAAGAGGCTTTCAAGGCCTCAGAAACACTAGGAAAGGGAGAATTACGGTGATGACCCTCTGGGTCGTCACATCCTCTACCTCTAAAACAATCGTTCTTCCCCGAACGGGCAGAAGAAGGAAGTACCTGAGTCGGGGAATAGATTAGGATAACGGATCCGCATCAGACTCGCACTCCTAGGTCGATGCCTCAGGAGGCTGACCTCTCCATTGAACACACACTGAAGGAAAACTCCGCGACCTCAACTGTCTCACCTGCCGGTCTAAAATAGCCACCGGCTCCTCCTCATATGACAGATCCTTGTCCAATTGGACAGTACTGAAATCTAACACGTGGGTGGGATGGTCGTGATACTTCCGCAGCATGGATACATGAAAAAGCGGATGCACAGCTGACAAGCTAGGCGGCAACGCAAACCTATAAGACACCTTCCCCACACGGCCAAGAATCTCGAATGGGCCAATATACCTAGGGCTAAGATTTTCCTTCTTCCCAAACCTTATCACGCCCTTCATAGGGGACACATGGAGCAATACTCGCTCACCAACCATGAAAGCAACATCCCTGACCTTACGATCTGCAACACTCTTCTGCCTAGACTGAGTTGACCGAGGTCTATCCTGAATGATCTTGACCTTATCCAAGGCCTCCTGTACCAAATCCGTACCTAATACCCGAGCCTCTCCCGGCTCAAACCATCTGACTGGGGATCGACACCGCCTACCATACAACGCCTCATATGGAGCCATCTGAATACTGGACCGGTAGCTGTTGTTATAGGCAAACTCCATAATGGCAAGAACTGGTCCCATGAGCCTCCAAAATCAATAACGCAGGCTTGGAGCATATCCTAAAGAATCTGAATGGTCCTCTCGGACTGACCGTCCATCTGGGGGTGAAATGTTGTACTCAAATGGACCTGGGTACCCAACTCATGTTGCACGCTCTCAAGAAATGCCAAGTAAACTACGGACCCCAATCCAAAATAATATATATGGGCACCCTATGAAGGCGAACGATCTCCCAGATATAAATCTATGCATACCTCTCAGATGAATAATTGGTGGCAACTGGGATGAAATGCGCTGACTTAGTCAGCCTATAAACAATAACCCATATAGCATCAAACTTCTTTCGAGTCATCGGAAGGCCAGTAACAAAATCCATAGTGATCCTCTCTCACTTCCACTCGGGAAGCTCAATCCTCTGAAATAACCCACCAGGCCTCTGATGCTCGCACTTAACCTGCTGACAATTTAGACAACGAGCCACATACGCAACAATGTCTTTCTTCACTTCTACGCCACCAATAATGCTGTCTCAAATCCTGATACATCTTCGCGGCGCCCGGATGAATAGAATACCGAGAGCTGTGGGCCTCCGCTAAGATCGACTCTCGAATACCATCAACATTGGGCACACAAACTCGCCCCTCAACCTCAATATGCCATCACCTCCCAAAGTCATCTCCTTGGAACCTCCCCTATGCACCGTGTCCCTCAGGACACATAAATGGGGATCATCAAACTGCCGCTCTCGGATACACTCCATCAATGACGAACGAGCAACCGTGCAAGCTAACACTCTGCTGGGCTCAGAAATATCCAATCTCACAAATCTATTGGCCAAGGCCTGAACATCCAAGTCAAGTGGTCCCTGGCTGACCGGAATGTATGCAAGACTACCTATGCTGGCGGACTTTCCACTCAATGCATCGGCCACCGCATTGGCCTTCCCTGGGTGGTATAAAATAGAAACATCATAATCTTTCAACAACTCCAACCACCTCCGATGTCTCAAATTCAACTCTTTCTGATTGAACAAGTACTGAAGGCTTTTGTGATCCGTGTACACCTCACACGTCACACCATACAAATAATGCCTCCAGATCTTCAAGGCATGAACAATAGCTGCTAACTCTAAGTCATGAACTGGATAATTATTCTCGTGTATCTTCAATTGCCTCGAAGCATATGCTATGACCTTGCCGTTCTGCGTCAATACTGCACCAAGTCCAATGCGGGAAGCATCACAATATACAGTATAAGGCCCAGATCTCGTGGGCAAAATCAATATCGGTGCCGTAGTTAGGGCTGTCTTGAGCTTCTGAAAGCTCGCCTCACACTCATCTGACCACCTGAACTGGGCACCCTTCTGAGTCAATCTAGTCATCGGGGCTAGGATGGATGAAAACCTCTCCACAAAACGCTTGTAGTAACCAGCTAACCCCAAGAAGCTCCGAATATCTTGACTGCCTCTATCTTCTTCGGGTCCACCTGAATACCCTCTGCTGATACAACATGACCCAAAAATGCTACTGATCTCAACCAAAACCCGCACTTTGAGAACTTGGCGTACAACTCACTATCCTTCAGAGTCTGAAGAACCACTCTGAGGTAATGCTCATGCTCCTCCTGACTGCGGGAGTATACCAAGATATCATCAATGAAAACAATCACAAATAGATCCAAGTAAGGCCTGAACACTCGCTTCATCAACTCTATGAATGATGTCGGGGCATTGGTCAATCCAAACGATATGACCAAAAACTCATAATGCCCATACCGAGTTCGAAAAGCCATCTTAGGGACATCAGACGCCCTAATCCTCAACTGATGATAACCAAACCACAAATCTATTTCCGAGAACACCTTATCACCCTGAAGCTGGTCAAACAAATCGCCAATCCACGGCGGTGGATACTTGTTCTTTATTGTCACCTTATTCAACTACCGGTAATCAATGCACATCCTCATAGATCCGTCCTTTTTCTTCACAAACAACACTGGCGCACCCCAAGGTTATACAATGGGTCTAATGAAACCCTTATCAAGCAAGTCCTGAAGCTGTTATTTCAACTCTTTCAACTCTGGTGGGGCCATGCGATACGACGAAATAGAAATGGGCTGAGTGCCCCGGCCAGATCAATACAAAAAATCAATATTCCTGTCGGGCAGCATACCCTGTAGGTCTGAAGGAAAAACCTCGGGGAACTACCGAACAATAGGAACAGAGTCGATAGATGGAACCTCTGCGCTGGAGGCGCGAACATACGCTAAATATGCTAAACTCCCCTTCTCGACCATATGTCGAGCCTTGACATACGAAATAACACTACGGGTGGCATGACCTGGGGTCCCTCTCCACTCAAGTCAGGGCAAGTCTGGCAAGGCCAAAGCCAAGGTCTTGGCGTGACAATCCAAGATAGCATGATACGGGGAGAAGCAGTCCATCCCTAATATAACATCAAAGTCCACCATGTCTAAAACCAATAGGTCGACACGGGTCTCAAGACCCTCAAATACCACTACACAAGAGCGATGCACTCGGTCGACCACTATAGAATCACCAAGCGGTATGTACACATATACAGGAATACCCAGAGCCTCACTTGACATGATCAAATAGGGTGCGAAATAGGATGACACATAAAAAATAAGTAGATCCCGGATCAAATAATACTGAGGCACCCCTATCACAGACCATAATAGTACCTGTAATCACAACATTAGATGACTCGGCCTTCGGCCTGGCTGGCAATGCATAACAACGAGGATGGCCCCCACATCCCTGAACTGTGTCCCTGGGACGATCTGGTGCGGGCTGACCCCTACCTCTGGCTGTCCGGGCTCTACCTCTACGGTCTCTCCCTCCACCTCTATGATCCCTACCCCCGCCTCTAACTAGTTGGGCGGCCTGTGGATCACCTGCTACTCTGAATCCTAGGGTGAGGACCGTGCTGCTGAGAACTACTCGAGGCTCGAGGGAAAAATCTGACAACGTGACCTGTGTCACCACAACCATAACATGCCCTCAGCGGCTGAGACTGCTGGCCCTGTTGACCAGTATGTCCTCCCCTGAAGCTCTGAAGTGGCGGTGTACAGATGGGGGCTGGTGGTGTGCTGAAAAGCTGCTGATCTGAGTAATACTGTTGGTGGCCACCACCGCTTGACGTACCATGAGAAACCTGAAGTGCCGACTGAAAAGGTCTCGGGGGATGGCCTTTGTCATGGAAATCCCTACCTCCAGATGAGGTACCACTAAATCTGCCAGAATGTCGAGGCCTTTTGTCTGAACCCTGACCACCTCCTCGAGCCAAAGCTATCTCTACTAGGTGGGCCGCATTGGCCGACTCCTGAAAGGTAATATCACTACCAACTCCCACAGCCATCTGTGGGCGAATGGGCTGAATCAGTCCATTGATAAACCTCCGGACCCTCTCTCGATTTGTAGGGAGTATCACTACTGCATAGCGTGCCAAGTCAACAAATATGGTCTCGTACTGTGTAACTGTCATAGAACCATGTTGAAGATGCTCAAACTGTCTACGAAATGCCTCCCGCTGAGTGACGGGGAGAAACTTCTCCAAAAATAGCTCTGCAAACGGATACAATGTCAAAGATGGGGACCCTGCTAGTATAGACAAACAATAATCTCTCCACCAAGTCTTGGTGGCCACAAGCCTGAAAGTGCAAAAATCGACCCCATTGGTCTCCACTATCCCCATAGTCCTGAGGATCTCATGACAACTGTATAGAAAGTCCTGGGTGTAGAAAATCATTCTATCTACGATATGTGCGCTATTGGTTGTATTAGCATGATTTTCAGGTATAGGTTTTGATGAATGACAAACAATGAAGTCAAGTGTCAAACAACGTTATTATATGACAAACAATCAAGATTGAATGCCGAGAAGCATATTGATGATGGAATTGCATAGACAAGCCAAAGACGAGCTCAAATGTTAAGAGCAACGATTAAGTTATCTCATCTTTTGGCTCAACATAGGTCATCATAAATATGCATAAAATCATTTTATTAAATCATATTTATCATAAACATATTTTATTAAATCATATTTATCATAAACATATTTTAAATACTTCAAACAAAATGATGTTAAAGTTTTCATTTTAACCAAAATGGTTTTTAAAGTAAGAGTTCAAATCTGTAACAGAATAATCGATTATCAAGACAGCATAATCGATTATGCTGTAGACCGTTGCCAGTGTTTGAACACTGGAACAGAATAATCGATTATGCAGAATCAAATAATCGATTATTCAGCAGAAAATCAGCTTCCGATTTTCTGAACGTTAGAGAAATAATCGATTATCAAATCTGCATAATCGATTATCTTGGCACAAAATCAGCATAATTGATTGCCAATTAAGCAACGGACATAACACTTCTTTCACCTATAAAAAGAGGTTTTTTGAGCTGATTTTAGACACACAACACCTCCCAATATTGATATACATGTTGACATTATTTGAGCATCATTTTAGAGCTTTTGTTGAGCCATTTGAGAGACAACTTTGAGTTGTTCATAGAGCTAAATTTGTATCTCTTTATCTACTCTTTTGAGAGAGTTCTTGTTGTAAAAGAGAAAGGTGTTTGAGAAGAACATATCTTCTCATTGATTGTCGGGTTCGCTAAGTACCCTAAGTCTTAGTGTGTGAAGTCTTGTGGTGTGGTATCCACGAGCAAGGTTGAAGTCTTGAGGTGCGGTATCCTCGAGCAAGTTGAAGTCTTGTAGAGTGTACATCTACGAGCAAGTGTAACGGTTTGTTAGGCACCCAAAAGCTTAACGGAGTTAGTGGAATCTCGAGAGAGTCTCTCGGGGACTGGACTAACCACAAGTTGTGGTGAACCAGGATAAATTCGGTGTGTTCTTTCCTTGCTATTTTTATTACCGAATTTATTTTATTCCTGCAATTTTTAATTCCGCAATATTTATCAATATTCTCGTGCCGCACTATTCACCCCCCCTCTAGTGACGGGCATAAATCCTAACAATTGGTATCAGAGCCTAACTCTCTGAAAGCCTTAACCGGTTGAGAGCGATATATATTTTTTTGTTGAGAATATTGAACGCAGGAATAATGAGCGAAGGACACTTCACCGAGAGGCCTCCATTTTTTGATGGAAGAAATTATACATACTGGAAAGAGCGGATGAGAATCTTCATCCAATCAAATAACTTTCGATTATGGCAAATCATCAAGAAAGGTGAACAAATGCCAACAAAGAAAGTTGGGGAAATCATGGTTCCAAAGGAGGAAAATGAATATGATGCCGAGGACATCAAGAAGGTTGAAAGAAACGCAAAGGCCGTCAACTTACTATTTTGTGCGGTGAATCCGGACGACTATCGGAAAATCTCTTGTTGCACAACCGCAAAGGAAATGTGGGATAAACTCGAGATCACTTATGAAGGTACGTCTCAAGTCCGAGAATCTAAAATTGATTTTCTAACACACGAATATGAACTTTTTAGAATGAGGGAAGATGAAAACATCGATAATATGTTCGAACGATTCTCAATGATCGTCAACGATCTTCATGCTCTCGGAAAAGTATACTCGAACAAAGATCTAGTTCGAAAAATCCTACGGAGTCTCACTCCCAAATGGCGTTCCAAAGCAAATGCTATCCAAGAGTCGATAGGAATCACGGACGTCACAATTGATGGACTACGAGGTAATCTTAAAGCTTATGAAAGCACAATTCTTAATCTGTATCTTAGAAGTAATTCGAATATTGCCTTCAAAGCCTCATCCTCTAAAAGAGAAGAGGTAAGTGACTCGAAAAACGATGATGCTATTACTTCCAATGATATAATTGAAAAGTTTTATAAGTTTATGAAGAAGGAAATAAAGAAGGAAGAACCAAGTCCTTCATGTCAAAATTGTGGAAAACTTGGCCACACCAAATCACATTGTCCAAAATCAAAGGACAAGAAAAAGAAGAAACACCATAGGCGCGTAACATGGGATTCGGACAGCTCGGGCGATGAAACTGCCGCACTATGCCTCATGGCCAACGAAGAAGAAGAGATAAGTATTTCTAACTCTTACTCGTTTGAAGAAATACAAAATGCCTATGATGAACTATATGGTGAATTTGTTAAAGCTTCCAAAACCATAAAAGATTTGAAGAAAACACTTTCTTTGCAAGAAAAAGATCTTGAGAAAACACTTTCTTTGCAAGAAAAAGTTTTTGAGAAAACACTTTCTTTGCAAGAAAAAGATTTTGAAAAACAACCTTCTTTAAAAGAAAATAATCTTTTAGAAAATGAAAATATTGTTCTTAAAAATAAAATCAAAATTTTAGAAGAAGAAAATAGATTTTTGGAAAATGACAATGTCGATCTCAAAAATAAAATCAAGAAGATGAATGAAGCCTCTTTAATTGTTCAAAGTTCAAATTGTTCTTCTTGTAGCTCTTTGAAAATAGAGAACGTAGAACTTAGAAATACACTAGAAAAATGTAGTGTAAATGATTCTAAAACAAGTGAAGTAATTAAAAAGGATGATAGAAATGAGGTTAAACCACCTAGACACAACTCTAGGAATTTTATTAATGAGCCTAGAATTAATCATTTTAGGCCACCTAGAAATGATTCTAGGATTTTTGTTAATGAGTCTAAAATTAATAATTTTAGACCACCTAGAAATGACTCTAGGAATTTCAACGCTTCTAGGAATAACAACTTTAGATCACCTAGAACGCATTTGGCTCAACCAAGACATATGCACAACCCTAATGTTATATGTCATTATTGTAACCGGTAGGACACATTGCTCCCGTATGTTTTGCTAAACATAGAGATTCATATTTTGATTATAATTATTATTTGCCTAACCCCCAAGGACCCAAAAGAAGTTGGGTACCGAAAACCTATTTTTAGGTACTTTTGCAGGTGCGCTTGAAGACTACAATATTGTAGTAGATGCACCAAGCACGAAACCATACTGCATCGAGGGGGAACGTCGGTTAGTTATCGTTTTTTTGATAAAAACATAATAGTTGATATGTGCTAACAATTGATATTAATTATTGATTCATGTTTTGATAAGTGTTATTTTGAATAACAAATTGGTATCAATTATTTTTGTTGTTAAATGATTGATTCATGTTTTGATGAATATTTTTTAAATAACAGTTGGTATATTTGCGAAAAATGACCGTTATTATGATTGGAATGTTTTTACTAACATTTGATATTATTTGATATTGATATGATTATTTTTAACAATTGGTATTGTCAATAGTTTCAATAACAATTGGTATACTCTTTTTGCTAATGCCAAAAGGGGGAAGAATTTAGGCGATATGCATCGAATAAGGGGGAATGTCTTCACCTTCTAGTATGCTTTAATTGAGGGGGAATATTCAATTAAGGGGGAATTATATTGAATTATTGTTTACATAAATTGTATGTTGAGATATATCATGAATTTAGGGGGAATCCAATATGCATATCTCCTATTGTTTGTCATTATCAAAAAGGGGAAAATTGTAGAAAATCGTTCTATCTACGATATGTGCGCTACTGGTTGTATTAGCATGATTTTCAGGTATAGGTTTTGATGAATGACAAACAATGAAGTCAAGTGTCAAACAACGTTATTATATGACAAACAATCAAGATTGAATGCCGAGAAGCATATTGATGACGGAATTGCATAGACAAGCCAAAGACGAGCTCAAATGTTCAAGACCGAAGACCCAAGGCGTAGGTCGTTAGGTAGAACCAATGTAAGAGCAACGATTAAGTTATCTCGTCTTTTGGCTCAACATAGGTCATCATAAATATGCATAAAATCATTTTATTAAATCATATTTATCATAAACATATTTTATTAAATCATATTTATCATAAACATATTTTAAATACTTCAAACAAAATGATGTTAAAGTTTTCATTTTAACCAAAATGGTTTTTAAAGTAAGAGTTCAAATCTGTAACAGAATAATCGATTATCAAGACTGCATAATCGATTATGCTGTAGACCGTTGCCAGTGTTTGAACACTGGAATAGAATAATCGATTATGCAGAATCAAATAATCGATTATTCAGCAGAAAATCAGCTTCCGATTTTCTGAACGTTAGAGAAATAATCGATTATCAAATCTGCATAATCGATTATCTTGGCACAAAATCAGCATAATTGATTGCCAATTAAGCAACGGACATAACACTTCTTTCACCTATAAAAAGAGGTCTTTTGAGCTGATTTTAGACACACAACACCTCCCAATATTGATATACATGTTGACATTATTTGAGCATCATTTTAGAGCTTTTGTTGAGCCATTTGAGAGACAACTTTGAGTTGTTCATAGAGCTAAATTTGTATCTCTTTATCTACTCTTTTGAGAGAGTTCTTGTTGTAAAAGAGAAAGGTGTTTGAGAAGAACATATCTTCTCATTGATTGTCAGGTTCGCTAAGTACCCTAAGTCTTAGTGTGTGAAGTCTTGTGGTGTGGTATCCACGAGCAAGGTTGAAGTCTTGAGGTGCGGTATCCTCGAGCAAGTTGAAGTCTTGTAGAGTGTACATCTACGAGCAAGTGTAACGGTTTGTTAGGCACCCGAAAGCTTAATGGAGTTAGTGGAATCTCGAGAGAGTCTCTCGGGGACTGGACTAACCACAAGTTGTGGTGAACCAGGATAAATTCGGTGTGTTCTTTCCTTGCTATTTTTATTACCGAATTTATTTTATTCCTGCAATTTTTAATTCCGCAATATTTATCAATATTCTCGTGCCGCACTATTCATCCCCCCCCCTCTAGTGACGGGCATAAATCCTAACACTGGGGATCCTCCGATGAAGCACTGCTTAAAGTGGTAGTGAAAAGCTTGGAGAACCGATCAAGCCTCCACAAAGCATCTGAAGACATGGCCGTCCCATCTACGGCCTGAGCTGTAATACCTGTCTGAGCTGCCACTGCGGGCTGAAACAAGGGAACCTGAGTCTGGGGAGCTACCTGCTCCGGAGTACGTGTAGCAGGAGTCTGAACCCCTCCTCAAGCCTTAGAAGTGGCTGGTTCTACTGGCAGCAACCCCGCTCTAGCAACACTGTCCATAAAGCTTGCTATGCGGACAAGAGAATCCTGAAGATCCGAAGAAAACATCACTCCTCCTGGGACCTGAGTTGGGCCCACTGGAGCTGGGGGAGCTGGAACCTCCTCATCGAAGTCAATATGAGGCTCCACATCTGGAATTGCTGCCTGGGGCTGAGCTATGCCCCTGCCATGACCTCTGGCACGGCCTCAGCCCCTGCCCCTCGCGGGAGATACTGCGGGGGCTCGGGTTGCTTCGCGGAAGAAGAAGACGCACGTGTTCTCGCCATCTGCGAAAGAACAGAGTAGAACGACAATCAATACTTGAGAAACTGAATCACACGACAAGAATGAACAAAGTGAAACTTTCCTAACTCAGTAGCCTCTGGGGGGATAAATACAGACGTCTCTGTACCAATCTCTACGACTCTACCGGGCTTCTCCATGAGTTGTGAGACCCAAGTAACCTAGTGCACTGATACCAACTTGTCACGACCAGAATTTACCCACCATCGGGAGTCGTGATGGCGCCTACTGTCGAAGCTAGGCAAGCCAAACTTTATAATTATTTTCACAATTTAGATCTAAAACATTTAAATGCTAGAATAATTAATTAAAGCATGCGGAAGTCTTTTAATAACAATAATAATAAAACAAGATGCAGAAACTGACAACCTGTCTCTACCCAGTATCTGGTGTCACTGCCCATGGACAACTAAAGAATACTAAAAATAATAGTTTGAAAGAAAATACAACTGGAGTATGTTTGATACAAATATAAAAAACTAGAAGAGATAGAGGAGATTCGGTGCCCGCGAACGCCAGCGAACTACCTCGAAGCCTCTGGACTGAAGGATCACTCCTGGTCTAAATTTGCAATCCATAGCCTAGGTCCTGACCTGTGCACAAAAAGGCACAAAAGCGTAGTCTCAGCACAACCGACCCCATGTGCTGGTATGTGCCCGGCCTAACCTCGGCGAGGTAGTGACAAGGCTAAACCGAACCTATGGCAACGAACCTGCGCAGATATATGTAATAACAGGAAGAGAGCAAGAATTTAAGCAAATAAAGGGGAAGGGGAAATGTTGGGGGAGTAACAGTTCAATTATAACTTCTACAATCAAGAGATGAAACTGAATAAATAATAATTAAATATGAAAGCCAATGATTCAATGGTTGCACGGTATCACCCTTCGCTCTTTTACTCTCATTCATTACCAAAATAGTCAAATATAATGCACGGCATCATACTTCGTGTTTTTACTCTCATTTCTCACCATGAATATCAAATACAAGGCACGGCATCACCCTTCGTGCTTTTACCCTCGATAAACAGTGCACGGCATCACCCTTTGTGCTTTTACTCTTAATAAACAGTGCACGGCATCACCATTCATGCTTTTACTCTCTCTTCCTCTCCAAAACAATGGTCACAGCCAAACGGGAACAAGGAAATATATATATCTATCAAGACAGAATATCCCGGCAAGGGAGAACAATACAACAAGTGATCCCGGCAAGGGAAATACAACTCAAAAATATGTCCCGGCAAGGCAATACAATTGAAAAAATAGTCCCGGCGAGGGAAATGTACAAAAATTCCTTTTTTGTTCATTTAATTTTCAACTTTCACTTCATGGTTCTTGTAACAAGTAATGATCACAATTACTCACTTATTTCACAATTTAATAGCAAAATGACATCACGGTCATGCTTGACTCGGGCGCATAGGTAACTGTCACCATACCTATACACCGACCCCACATAGGACATAACAAATAACAATCTAATCCTATTCCTTCAAGCCAAAGTTAGATCGAACACTTACCTCAAAGGCTTCCAACTCAACTCACGCCTCTAGAATAGCTTTACCCCTCGAATTCGCTTCAAAACCGGCCGAATCTAACCACAATTTACTCAAATATATCAACAAATGCTAGTTAAATCAATTTGGATGCATAATAATGAAATTCCCAAATTTTTACTCAAAAATTCCCAAAATGCCCACGGGCCCATGTGGTCAAAACTCGAGGTTCGAACCAAAACAGGATTACCCATTTCCTCACAAGCTCATATCTATAACTAGAATGGAAATCGGACCTTAAATCGAGGTCCAAAAGCTCAAATTATAGAAAACCTAAGTTCTACCCCAAAATCCAAATTCCCATTTTTGAAAATCTTTGTTTGAAGTTGAAATTATGTTTAAAGATGTTAAAAAGTAGAAAAATCAAGTTAGAAATCACTTACCAAACATTTTGGAGAAGAAAAGTCGTTTAGAAAATCGCCTCTTAGGTTTTGAGTTTGTGAACAGTGGAAAAATGGCTGAAATTTCGGATTTATAGGCCTTTCTGGGGCCCTGGTGCGGACCGCACAGAAATGGCATGCGACCACGCTGGTTGCCCTGGAATCCGTGGCCTCAGACACAGCCACGCGGACTGCGCAGAAATGGTCGCCACCCCGCAGCTCCACGCGGACAGCATAGAAATGACCGCGATCCTGCGGCACCACGTGGACCCGCATAGGAAAGGATCACGGCCGCGCAGCTCCACGCGGACCGCACAGGAAGGGATGCAGCCGCGTGGCCCCCAGCTGGACCGCATGGAAATGGTATGCAGCCGCACTGGTGCCTGCAACCCTGAACCTTATATTTTCCCTAAGTTTAAACCACCCGGACCACCTCCAAAACACACCCGAACTCTCGGGGCTCCAAACCAAATATGTACACTAACTCGAAAACATTATACGAACTTACTCGTGTGATCAAATCACCAAAATAGCACCATTGACATAGAATTAAACCTCAAAATCATAATTTCGCTCTTAAAACTTGAAACTCAAAGTTTTCATTTTCAAGTACGAAACACGTCAAACGACGTCCGATTCAAATAAAACTTCACAGATTGTGCTTAACAATTATTTAAGACTTGTACCGGGCGTCAGAACCAAAATATGAGTCTGATACCATTACCTTTTGCTCATTTTTCTAATTCATTTTTCTTAAACATTAACAGGAACCAATTAATCTGAAAAATTGTTTTTTTTTTCTCGGGCATGGGACCTTGGATTCCGATTCTGGGAATACGCCCGGGTCCCAAATTTAATTACGGACCCTCCGGGACCGTCACATCACGGGTCCGGGTCCGTTTACCCAAAACGTTGACCAAATTCAGCCAAAGCAATATTGGTATCAAAATTCATAGTTTTTAACATAGAATTCAAATATTTTCTCATAAAAATTTCCCGGCTTCGCGCCAGGAATGCGCACGCAAATCGAGGCAACCCAATAAGAGGCTTTCAAGGCCTCAGAAATACAAGGGAATGGAGAATTACGATGATGACCCTCTGGGTCGTCACAAGTTTATTCTTCATATTGCCGGTGCTTGATATCATGAATCGATGGCTGACGATACAATCTTTCCAAACATTGTATTTATCAACCGATACTAAACAATACAATACAGTACAGTATGAAACGATGCGTAACAACCATCCAAACAAGTTGTTACCTAATGGATTGAAGGGTAATTTTTAAAAGTGTACCAATGGTAGGGATAAATTTGATCGGATAGCATAACGGTAAAGGTAAATTTGACTGAATATTAAAGTGGAGGTTTAAAATACATAATATCGAAAAGTAGAGGGGTAAATTTGAATTTTTCCCTAGTTAGTATTAATTGTTTATATTCTTACCGTATTACTCATATCTTAGAAATTTTACAATCTTCAAATCGTTGAGAAGGAAAAAAGAAAAAATTTCGCATCGAATGATTTTAACGTTTTTAGCGATTGAGGAAGAGCTCGCGGCTATGGAAGGTCCACGAGGTCGCGTACTTTTCTCTTTTTCTGCCACAGTTACACATACATAACCTCTGAAACCTCCATTTCCGCTTCCTCCAAATTGACAGAAAAATTAGCTGAAAACAAAAAACAATGGATCACTATAAAATATTAGGGGTAACACGAAGCGCGAGCAAGGAAGATATTAAACAAGCGTTTCGAAAATTGGCAATGGAATTTCACCCCGACAAGCACGCACATTCACCGCAGCAGTTAAAGGAAAACGCTACTCTCAAATTCAAGCAAGTTTCCGAAGCGTACGAGACTCTGATCGACGATCGCAAACGCGCCGATTACAATATTCGTCAGAATAGTTACCGAAATTCTGCGAATAATTATTATAGTAGTGGTACTAGTGACAATTATTACCGTAATAGTTATCAGAACAGTTATAGGAATAATCACGGTTATGGATATGGGTATAGTCGGCCTGCAGATGGGGGTTCTGCTAGCGCTTTTACCAAATTGGAGATGGTTATGCGGTTCATGACCACACGCGCGTTTCTCCTCAATGCTGCCTTAGCTGGGTAATTCTCCTTTCCCCTTTGCCCCTTTCCTTTTGTGTTCCCCTACTTCCATTTTATGTGATATTATTTGATTGGGACAAAAAGAAGTTATATTAGTGGAACAAGAACATGCATAGATGTCCTTCAAATCTCAGATAGTTGGAGTTGGCTGTATGAATTTTCAATATCCACCATGCTCCATTTGGACCAGAGGCGGATCAAGGATTTAGCTCTATGAGGTTCAACATTTAAGATTTTTAGCATTGAACACAATATATTTTAAAGTTATGAGTTCATATTTACTATTTATTGCAATTTTAGTGGATTTTCACACATAAATTTCTAAAAGTACGGGGTTGACATGAAGCCGCTATCTGAAAGCTGCATCGGCCCCTGATGTGGACCTGTTTCATGCCAATACTGATGATTTGTGTTTAAGCTCTAGAGGAAGTTGTTGAAATGATTTGTCTTATTGATTGTCCAAGCTTTAGACCCTAAACGTTGTTATTCATGTGAACAAATCGACTCTCTAATACATCGCCTTGCTCTTCTGTTTTACCTCAATGTTTTTCGTGTGGATAAGTTATTTACCTCAACGTTGACCCAATTAAGATCCTCTCGGAACATCACTGATATATATTCTCTACAGTGCATTGTTAGGTGCAACATATGTAGTTGATGCAGGTGGGGAGGCACTATGGAAGATGCAAAATTCTGGAGTATGACTTCTCTTCCTTTTATCCATCACCATCCATATACTTTCCATTAATTGAAACATTAACAAGCACACTACTTCATAACAAACCAAAACAGTGTAGTCCCAGCGGGGTCACTATAATAGCCTCGTTTGCTCCGATATTTTCTGGCTGCTATAGTGAAGCACTGTTATAAATGACGTGTATTATAACATTAATATAAAAATTAGACAAGAGGGGTTGCTCTGATGGTAAGCAACCCCCACTTCCAACCGAGAGGTTGTGAGTTCGAGTCTCCCCAAGAGCAAGGTGGGAAGTTCTTGGAGGGAAGGATGCTGGGGGTCTATTTGGAAACAGCCTCTCTACCCAAGGGTGGGGTAAGGTCTGCGTACATACTACCCTCCCCAGAGCCCACTTAGTGGGATTATACAGGGTGGTTGTTGTTGTTGTTGTTGGTTCAAAGAAAAACATAACTTTTATAGTGAATGACTGTTATAGGGAGATACTGTTATAAAAAGGTCAGTCAAACTGTACAGTTTAATATATTTGGTCCTCCTTTTTTCTAGTATCAATGGTAGGATTATATATTTGTCTTTAGGTTAACAATGTTACTTGCTTTAGGATACTGTTTGCTCTAGATCTGTAATCTTCTTCTAGATACTTATGTGACCTTCGTTTTTTGGTCCATAATCAATCCATGGAGCTGTGATTTTAGTTAACGTGAACGATTAACGTATGCCAGTTAGTGGGTTATAAAATATCTATTTCCTATCCCTTCTACATATAAGAAAATGAAAGTCTTTTTTCTGTTTAAATGTGCTTTCTGAAAAGTTTGCCAAGCTAGTAAAAGCTCTGGTTGGTCATAGTTTTGGATTATGTGAATCTGTGGACCTTTCAGTGTGACTCCTAACTTTGCAGCTTATTTTTCAATCTCGTGCATCTTATCTTCTTGCTTTTGTAGTTTTGATGTTTCTGTGTAGATTTATATGACTTGAATTCCGGCTTATAGTGAGCAGTAACATGTCGAATAATTTTGCATAACAATCTTCGTTGTGATCTTTGAGTGTAGAAATCATTTGAAGAAGCAATGGAATCTGTAGAAAAATCTAAAGCATTTGATGACAAAAGATGAAGAGTTGTGCTGTATAGTTGTCTGCTTTTGTCGACCGGGTTTGAAATGCTCATGGAAACCTTGCATCATACCTTCTGAAGTGGAAATATACTATTGGAATTTGCAAATGGGTGAGCTGAGATATTCAATTGCTGTCAAAATTGCTCAAACTTTTGACAGAAATAAAAAGGGAGAGAGTTTGGTAAGGGAGTTGAGCAGCGGTGTGTACCCTTGTATAGAAGAAACAAATCAGTGGGTTGCGTTGCTCTTCTTGTATCGTGTAATACTAACCAAATAAAAATTTGTACAGAATTCTTTTGATCGGTAAGTGGATAGATGTCAAATAGATACGAGTCGACTTGCCTAAAGTATAATGTATTACATGTTAAAATTTAGAGTACAATAAGAGACTTCCAACGCCACCAAACCATGTAGTACAACGAGTTTAGATGTAAAACTTCTTCGGTGAGGCGAGGGATAACAAAAGGATAGAAAATATTAATCATAGAAATTTGGGTATTTAGCTCCTTTCGTGCCTCGAACCCACGACTTTGGGGTCGTGGGTGAAGGGTGCTGACCATCTGAGCGACCCCTCTTGTCGGTATTCAGCATTCAAAATCCATGTAGCGGTAAAAAACAACTCGATCAGCCGATGGGCAGAACTATCTGTGATTTTTCTGCCGTTAGCTTGGCAATCAAATTGAGCAGTCAACAATTTCCTTTATTTATAAAAAAAGTGATGTTCGATCTAATTTGGCTACCTTATTCCGTCGGATATTTACTACCTCTCATTACTGAGTAGACAATCATTTCTGGGTAAAAATAGCACGATATAGCCAGTTTTCGGACTGGTCATATAAGAATAGCCAGCATTTATGAACATAATAAAAAATAGCCATTATTTTGCTACAACAGAGATCGGTCCAGCATAATATACTGAAGTTTGGAACAACAATATACTGGAGTTCCAGCAAGTATAATTGTCTAGTATATTATACTGGAGTCAGCAAAGTATACTGGTCCAGCATAATATACTGAAGTTTGGAACAACTGTGTATGAACTCCAGAATATTATGCTAGACCAGTATACTTTGCTGACTCCAGTATAATATACTAGACAATTATACTTGCTGGAACTCCAGTATATTATGCTGGAGTTCCAACATACTTATCCCGGAACTCCAGTATAATATGTTGGATAGGGGTGTACATAGGTCGGGTTGGTTCGGATTTTACAATTACCAAACCAAACCAATTGTGTCGGATTATTAAATCTAAAGACCAAACCAAACCAATAAAACTCGGGTTTTCTCCTCTCAAGTTTTCTCGGGTTTTTTCGGCTTTTCAGGTTATTCGGGTTCTCTCGAGTTTTTTTCTCGGTAAAATCTTCATAGAACAAAAGATATAAAATTATGCTCAAAATATTTCTTTAATCTTAGTAAAATACAACTATATAAATTTTTTTTCAAGAAAATAATACAAAATATGAGATGTTTCATGGCATTATTCTAAAATATTCAACAATAAAATTATTTAATATAAATATTGTTAATTAAAAAGCCATATAAAAAATAAACATAATCTAAAAGTACTAAGTCATGATAAAATTAGTTGATTAATAGGGGAGTATTAATTATATGACTAAATGCTAAAGAAAAAATAATAATAGGTTATGCATTTTTATTTAAATTATTGCAAAACAAAAAAATAGATATTCAATACATTCTCTTTCATAGTATTGAATTGAATGTCTTTTGTTAGCATTAGTATTGACATGATTTTCGTTTGGGCTTTTGTTAGCATTATTTAATTTGCTAATGTTAATAGCTATAAAACTTATTGGAATATTCAAAAGTTCTAAGTACAACCTTGAAATAATACATTAAAAGATAAAATTATGAATATATTTTAGAAATATTTATAAATTATATCACAATAAGTATATTTATATATTAAATATATCTAAAATTTCTATATATTTAATGTCGGGTTGGTTTGGTTTCGGTTTGACTTTTTTAATTAAAACCAAACCAATTATGGTCGGGTTTTTTTTTTTAAACACCAAACCAAATCAAACCAAACCATAGTCGGGTTTTTTTTCCGGATTATCGGGTTGGTGCGGTTTGTCGATTTTCTTTGTACACCCCTAGTTCAAGCATACTTATGTTGGAACTTCAGTATAATATACTAGCGTATTTTCCGGATTTTGAACAGTGTTTTCGCTCAGATTTATTTTTATTATGAAAAGTGGCTAAATTTCGATTACTTCTGAAACTAAGCTATTTTTGAACGATCAGTTGTGAATCTGACAATATTTGAATTTCTCACCATTTCTGGAGCTCCGGTTACAATGGCACATTATAGTCTGTAAAATTGCACCAAAGCCTATGTTTTTCCCGGAAAAATTGTTAACGGACTCTATTTACTTAGAATTTCATGAGGACTCCAAGGTTGATGCCGCCCAATAGAGAACTACAATTGGATTTCTAATCGAGTTTATCTACATCCAAGGGCACTTCTAATTTGACCCATGAAAGCAAAATGGCAGCTAATTTGGATGAAATGAAAGAAATACTTTTCGCCGTTTGTAAATCAATACAACAACTAACCCTTTAACAAGAAAAAAGAAAAAAAAAACTTAGTTAATCTCATTCCAAGGACCAGGCAAAAGTAGCCCCAACAAGCTAAATCAAACTAACAATTTCAGAAATATGTAACATTTGGGTGATTAAGACAATAAACTCAGTAACCTAAACTCTAAGTCTAGCTGAACTCACCAGCCATGTTATAGAAATCATGCTACCAGTGAAACTTGGACAGTGCAGTTTTGCTGGGACACAGGTGGTGAAACCGACTAAGGAAATGGAGCAAGACAACGCTCACTACTACATCAGATAAAGATCGATAGCATATACCAAATGGCGCCAGTGCAACAATGAAGAATAAAAATTAGAAATAGCAACGCATACTTAAGCCATCTGAGGTAGACATGGTAGCGCAAGCATCGAAGCCTGTGGGTTACACGTGTACACTAGCAGTAAGGTCCGCTGGCATCTGGGTAGAATATTAGCCTGAATGGAGATCCCAAACTCTGCAAGTTATAATAAGCATCCCGAGTGATCTAATCATTTGGGAAGACCAAAGTATAGCTAACTAAAAGCCACGCCATTTGTATCTCTTTTCTCTTATTAAGGTAGAATAAAGTAAGCGGAGGCACAAAACTGGGCAATCTAACATCAGAGACAGGGTTGGACGTAACTGTTCTGAAATTTTCTAAGCCGCTTGACTTCAATCTAGAAAAACCAATACTAACACTGAAAGAAGAAGGAAGAGATGTGGAAAACATGCATTAAGGGCAGAGATTTGTTCAAAGAACTGGGTTTTCAGTAGAAGGTACCAAAGCTTCAATGACTTCTTCAATGTTGTGCACAGGGGGGTAATTCCATCCACCGAGTCTAGGTCCCTCGGAAACAGATAAAGTTGAAAGAAATATACAAGTGAAGGGAATAATCTTTAGCACCTCAACCAGAATACCTCGGAGAGGCAGCAAATTTGTAACCTTGCTCTACTATTTGTTTCATTTGCCCTTGATTTCTCTTCCTTGGCTACCAAAAAGCATCTCTAAAGAATGCCTCTACTAACAGCTTAGCACAAGGATATGATCTTCAAAAAAGGATATAACCCCATTCAAATGAGATGCTGCTAGGGTCCAAAGACAAACAAATTCTTTAACTCGCTGCTTGCCGTAAACAGATGCGCCAACTTCAGTTTGAGAGACAATAAAGTTCAGTCTCAAGTCAGCTGGTGCTGCTTAGGGAACATGGAGCACGAGATGCTGGACTGAGACAGTCCTCCTGCATCTTTATTTACACTGACATAGTCTGACGGTCAGAGTGTGAAAGAAAGAAAGCAGTGTTACCCCTTACCAAGCACCAAACTAAACTTGGAGAAGAATTCTCCAATCCACTGCAAAAACTAATCAAGCTTTTACGAGACTGCATATATACTTAAAACTACAAATTCATTAAAAGTTATGTTGAATCATTATTATTCTGAATCGTCGAATCCAGATATAGAGCAACTGGTCTTCAGTTTTATGTGGCGGTCGATTCCCTTTCTATTCGGATGTATGCTTAAAATCCAAGAAATATAACATTAAGTAGAATCTTAAGCATTCAAGATGTTTGGGTCAAACATAAAATATCAGTAAGTAGCTTGTTACTAGTAGAACTGCAAACTCATAAGCAAGAACTACTTATAGCAATAGTTGATACATAGCTCGTCACATAAGTTTGTTGAATCATAAAGTATGCTACACGTCAAGTGTAAGGAATACGCCTTTTGGCTCATGGCCAAATGAGATGGATATAATATTCTTAACATCATTAGGTGAAACAAAATCGGTTAGACAATCAATAAAGAGACAAACCTCAACATCCTTGCAATTTACAGATAGATCAGAACAAAATATAGCTGAAGTTGTTCCTTCCTATTCAGCATCTTGAAACAAGGGCGTGGGTACCCTAAGAAATTACCTTTCTTGTAAATCAAAATGTATGTCTTATAACATATCCTGTACTATTCTAATCTCCTCCATAAATCAGGGGTCAAAACATCAAAAGTTTCGTCGAAGTCCCGACAACAAATGGTTCCATCAACAACCTCGTCAAGAAGTAAAAGATAACCCCCAAGGCAATGGATATAGGGAGCGCTGGCAACGCGTGCCTACACACAGCTAACAGTATAAGTGTGCAACCTAATCCACTTATAATAGCAAGATAACAAGCATAAACAGTCATCAAATCATACATTGCAGCTCTACCCACCAACACACTATAGAAAACAAAGTCTCCTAAACCAAGCTTTATCCCCCTCCCTCTCTCCTCCTCTTCCTCCAATTCCCTCTCTCTCTCCCTCTCCATAACCCGACCCCCATTGCTCTCATTACTACTTTCCCTTATCTCTTGATTCACCACGTGCCCGTCCCTTATCAATGGTGATGTCTCCCCCTCAAATTCACCCTCTCTAACACCACCAATCTCCTCATTTTCCCTCCCATTCCGAACCACATTTTCGCCACTCGACATAACCCCAAGCTCAATTGAATCCCCATCTGAAAACCCAGCTAACAAAAGCCCTAAAGTAGGCCCTCTATTCCCTGATCTTGAACCCACATTGGGCCGGGCTTCATACACCAAAGCCGGCAACTCTTCATCCCTACTAGAAGCTAACTCCACCAATATCTTCAACGGTCCACCGGGGGCTAAAACCGCAGCCAAATCATATAAAGCAAGTGAAACAAGCACAATCCAAGTAGTCCATTCAGGTAATTTAGTAAACCAAGCTGCAACAATAATCCCCAAAGCCACCATATACATTTGATTAAGCAAAATCGGAATCCCTTGTGAAAATACAGAAATAACCCCAACAATGGTGAAATTAAAAAGCAGAAGAACAAAAGTAAACGAATCAATCGGGATACTGAAATGTTGAATTAGTGAAAGACAAATTGACCCACCCATTGAACCCAAAACGAAGAAGGCCGAAAAACGGATGTAATATTTGAGGAAATTAGTGAAACGGTAGTAATAGAGGATTACGAGGAGAAATGTAACGAGAGTTATGAGGAGTACGAAGACGAGTGCATTAAGGAGAGCGCCTTCGAGTTTAGTGGAAGTGGTGTCGGATGGTGATTCGAGGTATACGAGGTTAGCAGCTGTACGGAGGACTTGTTGATCGGAAGAGGAAGTTGAGGAAAGAGAGTACACGATGAGAACTACGAGGAACATGCAGATGGAGACCGGTGACATTACTCCGATGATTTCAGTTCCGATCGTTTCTAATATACTGCCACCGTCCATTTTTGGGGTCGCCGGCCGGTGGATGGTGAATGGCAGAAAAAGGAGTGGTGAAGTAGTTGCGGAGGAAAATGATAAAGGGTAAAAAGGGAATGAGGTTTTTGAGAAAAAAAATTGTGCACTTTTTTTTTTTCCTAAGTTCGGAAATTTGGTCACTTTGGATTGGAAGAGATTTTAAGGAAAAAAAGAGAGAATTTTCTTTTATTTTCTATCTTTAAGCATGTACCTATAAAATTTAATTTGGCCTGTTTGGACTATTGCACAACCTAAAGGTAGGGTACACATATGGTGGTTTGGTTTCGTTTTTTATTAAATCAAAATCAAATTAATTATATCGATTTACTAAAGTCATAACCAAATTAAAACCAATATAAACTCGATTTTTTCGGTTTCCTCAATTTTTTGGTTTATTTTCAATTTTTCTTTTTAGTTATATATTATTTTGAAAAAAAGATCAAATGGTCACCATTATCCGCATTATTACTATTTTTCTAAACAATCTATAAGGAATACCAATTGTTTATATGAATCATAATTGCAAGATCTTCCATAATAGAAAATGACAACAAATATGTGACAAAACAAAGCACTGTAAAGTGCAAATTTGATAAACCTAAACATTAATCATCAATTATGTGAGCAAGATGACAATCCACTGCTGAATATGCAATCGAGTGCATAAGCACAAAGAACTTGGGTTTCGTTGTCTTTTGTCTTGTTGGATTTAGTTTGGGCTTCATATTTGGATTACATAGATAGAATCTACTTGGTGGAATCAGAATTTACAAGCCCACAAATAAATAATATCTCAAGATATTGAAAACTATAAAATAATTTAGAAAATACTTGTAAATTAGATTTTAATAATTATTTTTTATGTATAAAATTTTTAAAATCCATTTATATATAATATCGGTTTTACTTATTTTTTGTTAATACCAAACCAAACCAATAGTGATTGTTTTTTTATTTTTCAATACAAAACCAACCAAACCAAACCATGAGTTGAGTTTTTTCTTCGGTTTGACTTGGTTCGTCGGTTCGGTTTGACTTGATGGTTTGGCTTGTACATACCCTACCTAAAGGTGTCTAATTGTATCCATTTAATGGAGATGTATGTTTTAGACACACTTTGGTGAAATGTTTGGTGTACAAAAGTTTTTTAATAAAATAAAGTATGTAATAAAATAATGGCAAAATACATAATCTACCCATCAAACTTTGGACCAAATCCCTATTACACACATGTTTTACGCATGTTTTATTTTACACACCAAATCTTTCAAAAGTGTGTCAATTACACATAACTTTATCTATGTGTCATCCGCGTGTTACACACATAAAACAAGCGCGTGAATGATTAAATTTTCATGTTACACGAATTAAAAAAATAATAAAAAAAAAACCTCCCTCTCTTTGTCTTCTTCCCCTGACCCAACCCCCGATCCACATTCAAGAAAATATCATTGTTCTCTCCAAGTCTAACAAATTTCTTCCATCACCCACAAATTCCTTCTACTTCTTTCCCCCCTCCCCCCCCTCCCCCTAAACCACCAACACCTTTTACTGTTACAACAATGGCGGCAGTATCTATTAAGGAAAGTGTTAGATCAAATTCAAGAAAGAGTCAATTCTTGCACTTTAACTCCATTTATTGTTTGTTTAGCTTCTGGGACTCTACAGCTTGATTGATTTAAAGGATTTAATTTGGGATTGAGATATAATTAACCCTAGATTTTATCCATCAAACTTAGGACTAAAACTCTGGTAAAGAAGAGAATTTCGTTACGGTTTTAGATGAATTAGGAGAAGAAGAATAAGAAAATGAAGTTGATTTACAAAGGAGAGATTTGGTGGTCAGAGAGGGAGTAGCCGACGGGAGCTTGTTGCTGCTAGTGGCAGCTGGGGTCGTTTGGACGACGATGGCTGGAAGTCGACGGGAGGGCTGTTTGGTTCAAGAGTGACGGGGTGCAGCTGCTGCTACTGGAAGGGGATCATTGGCAATGTCGTTTGGTTGAGGGGTGGCTGACAAAATAAAGAAGAAAGAAGGAACAGTCTTCTTCACAAAATAAAAAGAAGGAACAGTAGTCTGTCTTTTTTGTTTTTTTCCTTTAAAATATTATCAATATGTGTAAATTTAGTATTTTTTTTTTCTTGAGTTAGGACATGTGTCATCACCTTATTGGCGCGTGACTTCACACATATTCTGAAAAATTGGTATCGAAAAAAGTAGTGTATAATTAACACACTTTTAAAAAGTTTAGTGTGTAAAATAAAACCCGTGTAGAACATGTGTATAACAGGAATATGGTCCAAAGTTTGATGGGTAGATTATGTATTTTGCCTTATCACAAGTTACGAGTAAATTATATTAAGTTGGTATAAAATAATATATTATCAACAATAACAACAACTACCCCGTAAGATTTCGGGGTTTGGGGAGGATAATGTGTATGCAAACCTTAACTCAATCCTGGCAGGGCAGAGAGGCTGTTTCCGATAGTCCTCGGCTGAGAAAGACGGAAATAAAAAATAAGAAAAGACAATTCATTAGTAACTACAATAGAAACCGTAATAGATACAGAAGTATAACAACCAAAAAATGAATGACATGCAATAACAGTAACCAAAATCTAAGACACAGGGTTAAGATATAAAATAATATATTATCATTGTATTAAATTAGGTAAAACAATACCAAAATTTATACCATAACTATTTTATCCAATCCTCCGACCAAACGAGTTCTTAGATTTTTGCTATACATGAACTTTAAACATACGTATTACTTATAAAACATGAAACCAAACGAATTAAGTTTGAGTACTATCAAGAGACGTAACGAAATATCAAGTATCCCGTAATTTTTAGTAATAATTTTCGTTTCTTAGTCCTGAAATGAAATTGCCTTCAATACAAGTACTAATTATTTTCTTTGGTACATATACTCGAATAATAGCATATTTGGCCAAGCTTCTAAAATTAACTTATTTTAATAAGAGTTTTTCCCAAAAAATACTTTCAAAAAAGGGTATTTTTTATGAGAAGCAGTTTGTGTATGACTAAATAATTTGAAAAGTACTTT
This sequence comes from Nicotiana benthamiana, assembly GCA_034376525.1. Lineage (NCBI taxonomy): Eukaryota > Viridiplantae > Streptophyta > Magnoliopsida > Solanales > Solanaceae > Nicotiana > Nicotiana benthamiana. The sequence goes on along the minus strand of CM067331.1, from coordinate 16,324,877 downwards.
TGAGCAGTAATTAGTATTTGGCCAAGCTTTTAAAAACTGCTTCTAAAAGCATGTTTAGCCAAGCTGTCAAAATATTTGTTTTGAAAAGTGCTTTATGATACTTTTGCAAAATAAGTAGAGTGCTTGGCCGATTCGCTTGAGTACTGCTTTTTGCAAGCTCATTTTATTTGGCCAATCTTTTAAAAAGTACTTTTAAGTATTAGATTACAAAAGAGGACAATAAATGTTCAATTTGCGATTATTATTCTTTAGAAAAGAATTCCATTAAAATATAAAATATAAATTAAAAACTCTTATTAATTTAATATAGTTACTCCAAAATAATAATATTGAGTGTTTAGTATTACTTATTATTTACATGATAATTTAAATAAGTCAAAATACATCATTTATAAAAATTTAAAATCTATTCTTAGGAATAGGAGAAAGAGAATAAATACTAATCACAAATAAGGTTCAATTTGCGATTAGTATTATTTAGAAAATAAAAAAATAAATATTTTTAGAAAATAATTCCATTAAAATATAAAATATAAAGTGAAAATATAAATTAAAAACTCTTATTAATTTAATATAATTATTCCAAAACAATAATATTGAGTGTTTAGTAGTACTTATTATTTACATGAATATTTAAATAAGTCAAAATACATCATTTATATCAATTTAAAATCTATTCTTAGGAATAGGAGTAAGAGAAGAAAATATAATTAAAATTAAAAAAATGTATTGCTAAAATAAAATTAAAAGAAAAAAAAAAGAAAAATTAAATTAATGAGCGATAATTTGAAAATATGAATTTACTGTAAGGTTATTTTTGTCTTGAATAAATTAACTTTCTGCTTCTACTTCTTCTTTTGGAAGAAGCTAGAATTTTCGTTTCTTCCCAGAAAACTACTTGTGTTGTTGCTCAAAAGTACTTTTTCATTTTGGCCAAACACCTTAAATTTTTCAAAAAGTATTTTTTTAAAATCAAAAAAGTACTTTTGGCACCCTAGAAGCTTTGCTAAATATGCTCTAAGTGTATTTTTCTCAAAAGTGTTTATCAACAAAAATGCTTTTGGCGAGAAAGCTACTTTTTCTGCTTCTCAAAAATTGTTGTTGCTGCTCCTCTAAAACACTTTATGTCCTTTCAAAAACTTGACCAAACACCTCAATTTTTGGCCAAAAGTAATTATAGAAAAAAAAAATAATAATAATAATAATAATTTGGCCCAAAAAAGAGCTTGGCCAAATGGGATATAAGTAAACATGAATGACAAGAAAAAGGAAATACTCCAACAATGTTTAAATTGTTATAAAACAATTAAAGTAAAAAAATAATACTGCAGAGAAAGAGTGTCACGGCCCATTTCCTTAATAGGTCATGATGGCGCCCAACAATCTTGCCGGGCAAGCCAAGTGCGGAATATTACTAACAACTCATATAGAATCATACTCAAATTTGAGCGAAATATCCATTCAACTAGGGTTTAGAACGAAAAGAGGTGATATAGTAGGAAATGAAATATACAACCCAAAAGCAAATCTACTAATGCGTGTGTGTGCCAAGACTTGGTGTCACAATATACGTCATCTAGTAGAATGTACACATCTCTACCATATTGTCTGAAATAAGGGAAAGACAGCAAAAATACAAAAAAAAAGACTTCATCCGCCTACCGAGTGATGTAGGAAGGGAAGCATCTCACCGTGGAACTCTCTACCGCCACTCACTGGCGCCCGCCTGATCTATATCCAGATGAATCTGCCTCGGACCCTATACATTTAAGTACAGAAACGTAGCATGGGTACATAAATAATATGTACCCAGTGAATATCCCGCCTAATCTCAAAGAGGTAAAGACGAGAGGCCGACTTGATACCCACTAGGTCAAGATAATATCATAATGATGATGTACAATTTAAAACATAGATATTAAAGTTAAACCACAGTTAAAATGGAAGACATAATCATACTTCTTTTATCATTTTTCCTTCTTTTGCATACTTAGAAATAAATCATGAAAAAGTCTAGGCTCAAGCATATATCATGCGCAACAATGCCAGGTCGACGACCCGCTCCAACAGAATATAAATTGTGCAATGCTGATGGCTGAACGGCCCGTACCATAGATGCATCTATTTCACTGAGGCGATCAGGCCAATCCACAAATATTAAGATAACATCAAGAATTACACCAAAGGCATTATTTATGTAAAAACAAATAATCCTCTCAAGTTCAACAATAATCACATGTTCATTTTTCATTCTCCTCTAGTCTCTAGCATGTCATAAAAGATCATTTAGATACTTCAAATAATGGAAATCTCAATTTAGGCATGATGTGGGTCCTAAACTATCCAAATATTTAATATTATAGCAGCTACGCACAGACTCTCGTCACCTAGTGCATACGTAGACCCCGCATTTAATGGAAATTCATCATTTATTAGTCCTAAAGGGACAATTTCCTCTCACGGGGTTAGGAAAGAGACTCACCTCGCTCCGAAGCGTACCTCCGAATATCAAGAACAAGCCCAAATCCTCAAAGCGAAGCCGAAAGCGGGCAAACTAATCAAACAATGTAGGAACTAATCAACAAAGGCTAACAAGGTTGAATCCCAACTATTTAAGTAATTTTCCAACCTTTCCCGCCTACATTCCTACCCCGGTCCCACGCACCCGGATCCCGAGATTTTGTGAAGAAAGTTGTTCTCTATCACCTAAGGGTCACAAATATATAATTTCTAGTTCATTACATAGTCATTTACGTGATTAAATCTTAAACCCTAGGTCCAACTCTAACCCTTTGATTTTATTATATTTTTAGTGTTTAATCTACCCATTATACAAGTACTTAAGTTAAAAATGTGGAGGGATTACTTACCTTGAATTTATGTAGAAACCCTCCCTTGGAATCTCCCGATTCGCCCAAATTAGAGTGAAAATGAGAGAAAATGAGTTTGAGTTCGTATTTAATGAACCATTATGCCCAGTGTTTTCCGCTTCTGTGGGTGAATTTCCGCTTTTGCGGAAAAGAGACGCTTTTACGGTCTGGGAGAAGTTGGGCTAAGCTGCTTTAGCGGTCAGCCGGTCGCAAAAGAAGGGTCTCTTCTGCGGTTTCCTCTTCCTGCCCCCTTTTTTCGCTTCTGCGCTCATGGGATCGCTTCTGCAGTCTCGCTTCTGTGGCCCAAGAACCGCAGAAGCGGTTATGACAGAAGTAGCAGGTTTGGTTTTTCTCTAAGTTTCAACTTCACTCGAACCTTGACCATTTGACGCTCGGGGCTCTCGGGCCCCGCCCGAATATACCGACAAGTCTGAAATCACGAGACGGACATACTCGAACCCTCGAAACACTCAAAACAATGCTAATTCAAGGAATTGAACACCAAAACCAATTGAATCAACTCAATGAACTTCAAGTTCTTAATTTTTCTACAACAGGTCAAAACACCCTTAAACTACTCGGATTGACACCAAATTTTACGGGTGGATCTTAACTGATATTTCGGACTTGTACCAAGTTTTAGAATCGTAATCCTAAACCAATACCTAGGTTTTTAATGAATACTTAGATTCTTTAATTCTGTAAAACTTCAATTTAACGATTTTACATTAAAAAAATTGCGTACTCGGACTAGGGACCTCGAAATTCGACTCCGGGCATATGTCTAGGTCCCGTATTTTCCCACAGACCTTCTGGGATCGTCAAATCATGAATCCAGGTCTGTTTCCCAAGAAAGTTGATCGAAGTCAGATTTAGCTTTTTAAGAAAATCGTAATGTAATAATTCGGTCAATTTTCACTCGAAGCTCTTCTAACTTCCAAACTGATCGCCCCTGCAAGTTGTAATCTAGTTATGGAAAGCATGGGAAGTTTTTATTTAAGGGAATGGGGTTCTAAATAGTAAAACAACCAGTCGGGTCGTTATATTCTCCACCTCTTGAACAAACTTTCATCCTCAAACGGACATAGAAAAGAAGTACCTGGACTGTTGAATAAGTAGGGATATTGGCTTCGCATGTCCTCCTCGGACTCCCATGTCACCTCCTCAACAGGTTGGCCCCTCCACTGGATCTTTACCACAGAAATCCTCTTGGATCTCAACTGGAAATCTTGTCTGTCAATAATGGCAACTGGCTCTTCCTCATAGCCCAAACTGTTATCTAGCTGAATGGTGCCGAAGTCCAACACATGAGATAGGTCGGCATGATACTTCCGGAGCATCGAAACATGGAAAACTGGATGTACTCCTGATAAAGTGGGAGGTAAATAAAGCTCGTAAGCAACCTCCTCAACTCGCTTCAACACCTCAAAAGGACCAATAACCCTTGGTCTCAACTTGCCCTTCTTTTCAAACCTCATAATACCCTTCATCGACGAGACTTTCACGAGAACCTTCTCGCCAATCATGAATGATACATCACGCGCCTTCTGATCCGCGTAACTCTTCTGTCTGGACTGAGCTATGCGAAGCCTCTCCTGAATCAACTTAACTTTATCCACCATATCCTGTACCAGATCCGTTCCAAGTAACTTAGCCTCACCAGGCTCAAACCACCCAATAGGAGAACAACAACGCCGACCATATAAAGCCTCGTAGGGGGCCATCTCTATGTTGGACCGATAGCTGTTGTTGTATGCAAATTCCGCTAAGGGCAGGAACTGATTCCAATGACCTCCAAAGTCAATAACACATGCCCTAAGCATATCATCCAAAATCTGAACCGTCCACTCCGACTGCCCGTCAATCTGTGGATGCAATGTTGTGCTAAGATCCACGCGAGTCCCCAACCCAGTCTGAATGGCTCTCCAAAAGTGAGATGTGAACTGAGAGCCCCTGTCTGATATGATAGAGATCGATACACCATGCAACCGGACTATCTCCCGAATATAAATCTGAGCGTATCTCTCCGCTATATAAGTAGTCTTCACTTGAATTAAATGGGAAGACTAGGTCAACCCATCCACAATAACCCACACTGAATCGACCTTCCACATTCCGGAATGGGCATCTACTAAAGTAGGCCACCTGGCCTCTGGTGCTCATACTTGACCCGCTAGCAATTGAAACACCTAGCTACATACACAATAATGTCCTTCTTCATCCTCCGCCACCAGTAATGTTGTCTCAAGTTTTGATACATCTTCGTGGCACCCGGATGAATGGAGTACCTCAAACTGTGGGCCTTCTATAGAATCCTCTCCCTTACGCCATCAACATTAGGAACACATACACTGCCCTGAAGTTGTAGCACACCATCCTTGCCAATAGTAATCTCCTTGGCATCCCCTGGAGTACCATCTCTCTGAGAACTGCTAGATGTGGATCGTCAAAATATCGGGCCTTAATTTGCCCTAATAACGAAGACTGAGCAACCAAACATGCTAGAACTCGGCTAGGCTCCGAAATGTCCAATCTCACAATTCTGTTGGCTAAGACTGAATGTCCAAAGATAATGGTCTTATCTCAGCAGGAATGAATGCCAAGCTACCCATGCTCTTCGCCTTCCTGCTCAAAGTATATGGAACCACATTCGCCTTTCCTGGATGATAAAGAATGTTGATGTCATAATGCTTTAGTAACTCAAGCCACCTTTGCTGCCTCAAATTAAGATCCCTCTGCCTGAACAAGCGCTGCAAGCTGCGATGGTCTGTATAGACCTCACATGACACCCCATACAAATAATGCCTCCATATCTTAAAAGCGTGAACAATCAATGCCAACTCTAGATCATACACAGGGTCTTCTCATGAAACTTCAGCTGAAGTGAAGCATAGGCAATAAACCGTCTCCCTACATCAATACATATCCCAAACCAACGTGGGAAGCGTTGCAATATACTATATACATACTTGAACCAAAAGGCAATACAAGAATTGGTGTCGTGGTCAAATGGGCTTCAGAAATCTCTCCTCGCACTCATCGGACCAATGGAATGCGAAACCCTTTTGGGTCAATCTGGTCAAGGGTGAAGAAATAGACGAAAAGCCCAATACAAATCGTCGGTAGTAACTTGCTAACCTAGGAAGCTCTTGGTCTCGGTCACTGAAGTAGGACGTGACCAACTCTGAACTGCCTCAATATTTTTAGGATCCAGTTTAATACCCTCTCCTAACACAATATGCCCCAGGAATGCCATTGACCCTAGCCAGAACTCACACTAGGAGAACTTAGCATATAATCTCTGCTCTCACAAGGTCTGAAACACTACCCTTAAATATTGCTCGTGCTCCCCAGGCTACGTGAGTATATCAAGATGCCGTCAATGAAGACGATAACAAAAGAATTAATAAAAGGCCTGAACACCCTATTCATTATGTCCATAAACGTCGCTGGAGCATTCGTTAACCCAAAGGACATCACCAGAAACTCATAGTGGCCATATCTAGTCCTGAATGCAGTCTTCGGGACATATAAATCCCGAATCTTCAGATGATGATACCTTGACCTCAAGTCATTCTTAGAGAACACCCTAGCACCCTAGAGCTGATCAAACAAATCATTAATACGTGGCAACAGATACTTATTCTTGATGGTGACTTTATTCAACTAGCGGTAATCAATGCACATCCACATAGTCCCATCCGTCTTCTTCACGAATAACACGGGTTCACCCCAAGGCGCTACACTGGCCTAACAAACCCCTTTGCTAGCAACTCTTCCAACTCCTACTTTAGCTCCTTCAGCTCCTTAGGAGGCATACGGTACCGTGGGATAGATATAGCCTGAGTGCCTGGAGCCAAGTCAATAAGAAATCAATATCGCGATCCGAAGGCATGCCAGGAAGGTCAGAAGGAAAAATAATGGTGAACTCCCGGACTACTAGCACTGAATCAATCATCGGAGACTTCGCGGTGGTGTCTCGAACATAAGATAAATGAGCCAAACACCCTTTCTCAACCATACGCTGAGCCTTATGAAAAGAAACAACTCTGCTAGGCGTATCAGCTGTGGAACCCTTCCAGTCTAGTCTCGATAATCCTGGCATATCGAGCGAAATAGTCTTGCCATGACAATCAAGGACGGCGTGATAGGGAGACAACCAATCGATACACATGATGACCTCAAAATCGATCATATCATGTAATAGAAGATCTGCGCTAGTAGTATAACCATAGAAAGTAACCACACAAGACCGATAGAACCGATCCACAACTACAAAATTGCCCACAAGAGTATACACATGAACATGATCACCCAAAGGCTCAGGAGAGACAACCAAAAAATGAGAAAATAGAGATGATACATATGAATAAGTAGATCCTGGATCAAATAATACTAAAACATCCGTACCTCTAACTAAAATAATACCTGTGATGCGGCATCTGAGGCCAATGCATATGGCCTGGCTAGGAGAGCATACAATCCGGCTGGAGCGCCGGCTTCTTGGCCTCCGCTTGATTGAGAAACATCTGGCTGACGTCTCCCTGTCTGGCCTCCACCTCTAGGACGACCTCTACCGGTCTGTCCTCTACCTCTAGGTGGCTGGCTCACTGGTGCTGGAACCATGGGTTGTTGTCCCTGCTGTATAGCCTTGCCCCGAAGCCTGGGGCAGTACCTCCTTATGTGACCTGGGTCTTCGCACTCAAAACAACGTGATGCAGTGACCTGCTGCCCAGATGGCTGACTTTGAAAGCCGGAAGATCCACTAGAAGAAGCCTGAATAGCTGGCAGGTGGTATAAACTCTCCGGCATAGCACTGAGATAAGAACCGGAAGAATCTGGAGGACCTGAATACCCACTAAAAGAACGTTGAATGGCCGGTGTGCGATAAGAACTCTCTGGCATGACGCTAAAATAAAAGTGCGTTGGAGTACCCCGAGCAGGTGGTGGTGCTGGAACTGGGGGCCTACTAGGCTGACCCCTCCCGGAGTGACCTCTACCCCTAGCTGGGGCGCCTCTAAACTCTCCGAAGAATCCGGCCCTTTTCTCCTTCTGCATCTGCTCAAAAACCTTCTGATGGTAACCTTAATCCTACGAGCGATCTCAAGTGTAAGTTGATAACCTGCGCCCATCTCCACCTCTCGAGCTATATTATTCCGAATAGTGGGATGTAATCCTGCAACAAATCGGTGTACCATCTCTGTCTCTGTGGGGCGTATCATAAGTGCATGGAAAGACAACTCAAATAATCTCACCTCATAATCGGTTATGGACATCTAACCCTGCTGTAGCTGCTCAAACTGATGACACAGCCCTTCCCTCTCAGAGGGTGGAATGTATGATCAAGGAATAGTTGAGTCAACTAACCCCAAGTGAGGGGAAGAGAAACTGCTGGCCTTCTAAGAGCATAGGACTGCCACCATCTATGGGCCCTACCCTCAAACTAAAAAGTAGTGAAGTCAACTCCATATGACTCTAATATACTCGTGTTGTGCAGCCCGTCCCTGCACCATCAATAAAGTCTTGCGCGTCCTCATGACTTTCACCACTGAAGACTGGAGTGCGAAGTCTAGTCCATCTGTCTAGTAGCTTCTGCGAATCACCATCCACAGCTGGCATGGTCAGGGGTGCTACTGCAGTAACTGGATGAACCCCAACTATGGGTAGTGCACCCAGACTCTGATATACGGCCGCTGCATGGCCTGGAGCCTGAGCAGTAGGGGTATGTGCTCTCCTTCCTGCTTATGAGGTAGCTGGATCTACTAGAAATAAACTAGCATGCGTCATAGTATCCATGAACCGAAGCATGCGGCCCATGACCTCCTGAAATCCCGGTGCTATCATGAAGTATGCGGAGGTAAGTTCAGTTGCAGGTACCTCACCCTGCTCCTCAATAATGGGATCCCTCACAGGTTCTGCTGGTGGTACGACTGGAATGGCTCTGTGGTACCCTCCTCCCCTACCACAGGCTGGTTCCCTCCTCCGACCTCGACCTCAGCCTCTAGCAACGAGGGAAGCAGCTCCTACCGGGTCCGGAACGTCAGCGGTATGAGTCCTCACCATCTGTGAGAGAATAGAACTGGAAATTTAGTACACTAACCACTCCAAGATAGGAAGTACATAAAGAGTAGTCTTTCCTAATACCCTATATCCTCTCAAAGATAAATATTGACATCTCCGTACCGATCTACAAGACTCTATCCAGTTTAACCGTAACACTGTGAGACCTACGTGAACGTAGTGCTCTGACACCATGTTGTCACGACCCATTTCCATAACAAGTCATGATGGCGCCCAACGACCTTGCCGGGCAAGCCAAGTGCGGAATATTACTAACAACTCATATAGAATCATACTCAAATTTAAGTGAAATATCCATTCAACTAGGGTTTAGAATGAAAATAGATGATATAGTAGGAAATGAAATATACAACCCTACAAGCAAGTCTACTAATACGTGTGTGTGCCAAGACCTGGTGTCATATTGTATGGGCATCTAGTAGAATATACACATCTTAACCATACTGTCTAAAATAAGGGAAAGACAACAAAAACACAAAAGAAGACTCCATCCGGCTGCCGAGCGATGTAGGAAGGGAAGCAGTTCACCGTGGAAGTCTCTACCGCCACTCACTGGCGCGCGCCTGATCTATATCCAAATGAATTTGCCTCAGACCCTGTACATTTAAGTGCAGAACCGTAACATGAGTACATAAATAATATGTAACCAGTGAGTATCCGGACTAATATCGAAGAGGTAGAGACGAGAGATCGGCTTGATACCCACTAGGTCAAGATAATATCATAATGATGGTGTACAATTTAATGCATAGATATTAAAGTTAAACCACAGCTACAATGTAAGTCATAATCATACTTCATTTATAATTTTTCCTTCTTTTGCATACTTAGCAATAAATCATGAAAAAGTCTAGGCTCAAGCGCACACACACACACACACACACACACACACACACATATATATATATATATATATATATATCATGCGCAATAATACCGATGTCGACGGCCCGCTCCAATAGTATATAAATTGTGCACTGCCGAGGGTTGAAAGACCCGTACCATAGATGTATTTATTTCATCGAGGCTATCGTCCCGATCCAAAAATATCAAGATAACATCAAGAATGCATACAAAGGCATCATTCATGTACAAGAAAATAATCCTCTCAAGTTCAACAATAGTCACCTATTCATTTTTCACTCTCCTCTAGTCTCTAGCATGTCATAAAAGATAATTTATATACTTTATATAATGGAAATCGCAATTTAGGCATGATCTAGGTCCTAAACTACCCAAACATTTAAAAATTATAGTAGTTACACACAAACTCTCATCACCTAGTGCGTACGTAGCCCCCGCATTTAATAGCAATTTATCATTTATTAGTTCTAAAGGGGCAATTTCCTCTCACGAGGTTAGAAAAGAGACTCACCTCGCTTCGAAGCGCACCTCCGAACATCAATAACAAGCCTGAATCCTCAAAGCGAAGCCTAATGTGCGCAAACTAATCAAGCAATGTAGGAACTAATCAAATAGGGCTAACAAGGTTGAATCCCAACTATTTAAGTGATTTTCCAACCTTTCCCGCCTAAATTCCGACCCCGGGCCCACACGCCCGGATCCCGAGATTTTGCGAAGAAAGTTGTTCTTTGTCACCTAAGGATCACAAATATATGATTTCTAGTTCATTACATAGTCATTTACGTGGTTAAATCTTAATTTTATTTAAATCCTAGGTCCAACTCAAACCCTTTGATTTTACCATATTTTTAGTGTTTAATCTACATATTATACAAGTACTTAAGTTAAAAATATGGAGGGATTACTTACCTTGCCAATTTATGTAGAAACCCTCTCTTGGAAGCTCCTAGTTCACCAAATGTAGAGTGAAAATGAGAGAAAATGAGTTTGTGTTCGTATTTAATGAACCCTTCTGCGCAGCGTTTTCCGCTTTTGCATGCGGATTTCCAGTTCTGCGGAAAAGAGCCGCTTTTGCAGTTTGGGAGAAGTTTGGCTAAACCGATTCTGCGGTCAGCCGGTTGCAAAAACGAGACCGATTCTGCGATCCCCAAGACCGCTTCTGTGGTTTCCTCTGCCTGCCCCCCTTTTCGCTTCTGCGCTCATGAAAGCGGATATGCGGTCCCGCTTTTGCGGTCCCGCTTTTGCAGGCCTAGAATTGCAGAAGTGGTTATGAAAGAAGCTGCTAGTTTGGTTTTACTCTAAGTTTAAACTTCGCTCGCACCTCGACCATTTTTACTCTCATGGCTCTCGGGCCCCGTCCGAACACATCGACCAGTCTGAAATTGCTACACGAACCCTCAAAACACTCAAAACAATGCTAACTCAAGGAGTCAAACCTCAAAACCAATTGAATCAACTCAATAAACTTCCAGTTCTTAATTTCCCTTGAACAGGTCAAAATGGCCATAAACTACTCGGATTGACATCAAATTTTACGGGGGTCTTAAGTTATATTTCATACTTATACCAAGTTTCAGAACCGGAATTCGAACCCAATACCTAGGTTTTTAATGAATACTTAGATTCTTTAATTCTATAAACTTCAATTTAACAATTTTACATAAAGAAATTCCGTACTCGATCTAGGGACCGGGCATATGCCCGGGTCCCATTTTTTCCCACGGACCTTCCGGGACTGTGAAATCACGAATTCTGGTATGTTTCCCAAGAAAGTTGACCGAATTCAAATTTGGCCTTTTAAGAAAACCTTAAGGTAATAATTGGGTCTATTTTCACTCAAAACTCTTGTAACTTTCGAACTAATCGCCCCTGTAAGTCATAATCTATCTAAGGAAAGCGTGAGAAGTTTTTATTTAAGGGAACGGAGTTCTAAATAGTAAAATGACCAGTCGGGTCATTACAAAGAGAGAGGGAATACTTATTGAATTTTGGGAAGAATTACATATTTTAATAGAGCCCTCTATTTATAGGGAAATAATGATTTAATCACCAAGTAATAGTCCCTAGAATCTCTCTAAATATAGACATTCACCATAAATAGAATTCTATTTATAACCTCCCCCCCCCCCCCCCCCGAATTTCTATTCAACAGATAATGTGCCTCGTTAAAACCTTAACTAAATAAAAACCCAGTGGAAAAATTATAAATAAGAAAAAGAGAACACATATCTAACAATATGCCTTTTTGATACCTCATTAAAAACTTTGCAAGGAAAAATCCAGTGGGATTAAACCTTGTAAGGGAAAAAGAGTGCAACACGTACTAGCTCCCCCTGATGAAAGCATCAATTCACATCCTTGAGCTTGCGCGTTCTGGTCTTGTGCACCATATTCAAACGATCATTGGTAGATATTTGATAAACAAATAAGCCATATTAACTTCAACGAATTTGTTTCATATTGAAATTATCATCCCTGATAGATGTATTGTCTTTATATGATCTTGTTGGAATCATCATTTCAATATCTTTACGTAGGAGTGAAAAATCTTGCTATGCACAAATTGTATTGAGGATATGGTATCTCATGACCAAGAATTGTATATGCTTTAACCGATTTAAATCCTTCAAGGATTGGCACATAAGTTAAGTCATATAATAGACTAAAATTAGATGAATATTAAGTTTTCAAGTCATGCTAGGCAAATAAGATATCGAAAAATGATTTCACATACCATGACTTATATTTTTAAGTATTTGAACTCCATGTTCAAAACTACATGTCTTTCGTATGAAACCAATTCCATTCGGAATTGTTTCTATAAACTTAAGATCCTCATATATATTTAGCGCTATTATATATGTCGCCGATAAATATTTTATATCGATTCCAACCTTCTTTATTTTTCATAAAGACATAACATAGAGATCTCTTCATTCTTATATTCAGGTACCTGAATCTCTCATGAGATTTTATGATGTTTTATGTCATGTGATATTTTAGATCACTTGCCTCATTTATTATGATGATTTTCTCATCTTATTTATCAAGAAGCTTATTTGAAATTGATATGTCTATTGATCACGCTCAACTGAGTCTCACAGAAGACTACGCGGGCATTGCAAATATAATCTGAGTATTTATACCCAGAGTCGAACCACAGAGAATTAACCTATTAATTACTATTGTCAGATTTACTAAATTCACACAATCTATTTCCCCAAACATTATGATTCACAATTGTTGATTTTTCTAACAACTACAGACTGAAAGTAATTAACAACTGAAAATTAACTATGCTTGATGTGTAAACAGTTGGAATAAGGTCTAAGGTAATGGTTTCCCCCGTTGGTAATTTCCTTGGTTGTATATGTCTTATAAATATGATTTAGCTCTCTTTATCAATCATGAACGCTCCAGCTATCATAAATATTTCTAAAGCAATTATGATAATTTACTAGACACACTCTCTCAAGCTACGCTAGCTAGATTCAAAATATGATTCACTTAGATTGCACCTGAGGTATCGTTATGTCTAATCCAACCTCTAAACCCTCGGTTATGACTCTCGTCTATACTCCGGGAATGATGTTGTTCATACAATTACCTAAATATGCACTCTCTCTCTCTCAAGTAGATACATAATAAATAGGAACGGATATTGAGAGCCCTTTCAACATACCACAATCAAAATATAGATGAACAAATAGATATTAACAACCAAATCCAACTATATTAATATAACAACCAAGTCATCCCTAACGGGTTCCACCAAAACCTTAGATTAAAGTATTTAGCTACTCATAACAATGAAGGAATAAATTATGAATATTCATAATGGGAAATTGCCAGAAAATTAGAAGAAAATTAGAACTAAGATGTTTTGGTTGATTTCTCACACATGTTCTTCTTGCAAATGTAATCTCAAAGCATAAAATGCCTCCCTTGGGCGAATTTTCTTGTTTAATGTAGGGTTTTGGGCTAAACATCCCGTGTTTTGCACTTCAGTCCCTGAACTTTACGCGTCCTACCACGGTTACGCCCGGAACGCGACCAAAGTGACCTTCAGAATCTGCAATAGCATTTTGCCGCGGTCCTACAGTGGTTATGCCCGGAATAAGGCCAAAGTGACCTTCAGAATCCGCAACAGCATTCTATCGCAGTCCTACCACGGTTACGCCCGGACCGCGACAGACTAGCTTCAGATCTGGTTTTGTCCCTTCGCTTGGTGCACTTTATGAATATTGTATGATTGACCTCTTTTTCTCCTTAATTGATCCCAAAAGTGCTCCATTGACTTCTTTTATTGGATATAGCCTACAAATCATGAAAAGAACTAATAAGATCATTTTATTGTCACTTTTTACCATAAAAACTATACACGAATGTGATTCTTTAGGGCCTAATTATAGTCTAATTCACCTACTATCAACACCCCACACTTAAATCTTTGCTCTTCCTTGAGCAAGTTGAACCACACTTCTAGGCCTAATAGTTTGATGCATTACCCTATTTATGTTACACTCGCCATTATGAAAGAACAACTTAAGCAGTGCAACAGCCACACCTTAGATGGAGACGCTAATGCCATGCCATACTCATGCTTAATTTAGGTACTCTAAACAGAGGTGAAAACTTGTTTTTTCTTACTGAGTCCCATGCCCTCACATCATATTTTTTGAGAGAAGTTCCACGCACATAAAATCAAACAACAAGGAACTATAGATAGAACAAATTCACTCACTCTCAGCAAATAACATTCACATGCCACACAGATACACCATAAGCTTGCCCTTAGTGTAATACTCTATTAATCGAGTTGTTCAGTCCAAGATCAAAAGCTCTTTATTTGGTTATAATGTAGGCTAAGGGACGGGTATGATATATTTGGATATAGTGACATATCTCCCTAAGCACTTTTAATACAATCGTTCCTTTTATTTCAATTTTCATGTTCAACCTATTCATTCTTTCACACTTATTTCATAAGCTACCCCCACTTTTCCTAGGTGCAACTGGCTTTTTTTTTTCTTTTTTAAGCCATTGCACCATTCAAGTATTTTCCTGATTTTCCTTTTCCCACTCTATTACCAACCCACACTTTTGGCTTTTATATGATCTTTAACGATTCAAGTGCTTCTAGGAGGTAAAGGTTCAAATAGTCAAGCTATTCAAACATAGAGATGTAGGTTATTGTAAGGTTATTAAAGAAACAAGCTTCAGGATCAAAGGGGTTAACTATGGTAATATGTACGGGTGAATTCACAATTATACATGCTACACAAAGAAATTCCTAAATCATCTCTAAGACTAAACAACTTCTATTTCGCTTTGCACACACAGTTCAAGTTCTAGGTATCGCATGCAAGCACAGAATACATGTAATACCTCACTCACACTTGGCATGTAACTCATTCTGAATTAATTTGTAAACACACTCACATGAGCGTTCAAGCAATACAAGGTGTGCAAAATTATGGCATAAGATCAAGAGTCTACAAGTGAGTCCAGATGTCGCACCCTCAAGTTCATTTTAGTTATTTGAAGGTATGCACATTATGGGATACATTCTTGCCCTCACCCATCCTAGCCCAAGAGAGTCCGAAGGGTCCTAAAAATATTAAAGAAAAACTACCTAACCCGATTCAAGAAAATCCATTGGAAAAGAACCATTGTCAAAAGGAAAACTAAGGGGGAATTACCACACTACCTAAAAAGAAAATATAAAAAAATCTAAGTGGACTACTTCCCTCAAGAGTACTGTCCAAGTGGTCTGTCCTCAAGAAGAGTCTCCTATACCCGTTGACAAGTGTCCGTCCTTAGGCCAAGTCGGTGACGTCTAAGATACAAACACAGAGATACATAACTACAATATACTCAATGCATATATACACTAGCAGTACACCCCTAAATCAAGTCTTCACCCCACACAAAAAGAATATGGCATGTCTCTATGTCATAACACAAATAAAGTGCAGAAGGGTAAGAAGACTTCCTTGATCATCACTCGGAGTCGTAGACGGTGTTGGGGTCCAAATTACAAGCCCTCGTTATAGCTCGGAACCAAGCCATCATTCGGCTCTCAAACCTGGCCTGCCGTCTAGACATGGCATCCAAACATACATGCAGGACATCCATCGAGGTGCAAAGATCTGCCACCTCTTCCTCCAAAGAAGGCAACCTGGGTCGGCTGTACTGTGATCTTGAAAACCCCTCCCAGTCTGGGGTTGCCGAGAGGATTCGGCTTCATCATAAGATATTCTGAGTGGATTAATGGGTGCTGGGTCGTCATCCTCGTTGTCAAGCTCAATGGGTGTGGGTGCATCTCTACCCACTCTGATCGTCGCAGCTCCGAATGGTACTTTTATGGCCAAAGTTCCATCCGTAGGATTAGCCGGGACATCAGCCAGCAGACATAACCTCGTCACAAGTGAGGGGTAGTAAAACCCCTTAAAATCAGAGGTGAGCAGAGAAACATTTCATCTCTAATGATTTGCGCTACCTCAAAGTCCTTATTGTTTACAAATCACCAAACCAATAGAGCTTGTAAACTGTTCACATCTGTAGTGTTGCTCGTGGGTAATAACCTGCTGCAAATAATGATGAACCAGCACTTAGCCTTATGTGTGAACGGCTTGGAATGAAGGGTCATGTAATTTTGTATCCAGATTGGTCGTCTCCCTAAGCATATTGTCTCAATCATAGTGCCCCAATCGGCCCCTAGGGAGTTGTGGTAATGATTAATGTCAACAGTGAACGGAGGCAGCTGCAGGACCTGGCGAATGTTCAATACTGAGGCATCTACCACTTTGACCCGTACAATCACGGAACGACACAAATGTTTTGGGCAGTTCGCGTAGAACTCCTGGACCATCATTGGGTTGTTCGTTACAGGTTCCTCGAACAAGAACTCCATCCCCCTCCATCTGATTTACTCTTACATGTCCAGTTTTTCTACATGGAGGGCATCCCCGTCAATAGAAATCTCAGGGACAAATCTTTTTGTAGCTTTAACATGAAACTGGTCCTCTACCTCCTGTGACTGGAATCAGGTGGCATCATACGTCGGCAATTGGGAAGTGCTTGCCGAGTTCCTACGTTTTTTTTTTTGGGCCATAGTACCTGCAAGCAATTTAGGATAACAATCAGGGCATCCTAACATGTGCCAGTCGGATGGGTACTCAGACTTCACCACTCGCTTGAACCAAACAGTTTCCTTTTGTCAAACAAGGCCAGTATACCCATCTAGGAAGGTTCCAAAATTGACAGCATCTACTATTACCCTCACCTCACTATCAGTGCTACAATTCCGCCTTATAAGACCCTCACGCAAGCTTCCACAAATTACTAACTATTAAGTGCTATTCAATCGGGTGACCAAACCGGGGCTACCCAGAATTCACTACGGAATCGGTCACAATACTTCCTCTACAGAGGCATTTTAACAAACACATAGTGACCATGGTTAATTTCAATCTCCACCATCCCCACAACACAAGGAACACCCTCCAGAACAACCCAATCACCACATCACATATCCATACCTTGTATATTTTCAATTTTGTCAGCCCAATCAAACTTCTAACATGTGTTTCAACCTAGAATAGCTGCATTCTACTATACAAAGTAAGAAGAACAACAAAATTGAAAATAATCACAAAAATGAAATCAAACTAAAACTAAAAGAAAATAAAAGAGAAAACACATACGAGTAGAGGGAATGAGGAAAAGAGTGGAGATTGAGGAGGAAGATTAAGGTGGGGCGGTTTTTAGGTGGTGGGGATGGGTAAGGAGAATTGAAGAGTATTAGATGAAGAAGAAGAGAGGTTAGGGTTTGTTTGAGAGAAATGAAGGTAGATAGAGAATAAGGAATTTAGGAGTAGTATGTGTTGGTATTGTTTTGATTTGGGTGAAGGGAAAGAGAATAAAAGAAAAAAATAAAATAATTTTTTTTCTATATATCGTACCTGGGCCCGTCTTGACCTACTACGGTTACGCTGGGGCCGCATAAATTTGTATCAGAGAGGGGATCTGACCATATTCCTACCGCGGTTATGCCGGGACCATGATGGACCTTTATTAGAGAGGAGTTCAGACCGCGGTCCTACCTCAGTTATGCCTGGACCGCGGGGAACCTTTATCGGAGGGGTGTTCTTACCGTGAACCTACTGCGGTTACTCCTGGACTGCGGTGAGCCTGTTCCTGGGTGCCAATTCCGGGGTTCTTTTCATTGTTATGCCCCTTAGGCACTATTTTTACCTCTTTTGATGCCTACCTTACCCATGTTATATCCAGGTTCATGTACAATGTCCTCTGCACTATCTTTTTTTTTTTTTTTTTTTGGCAAATTTTTGATTTTATTAATAAGAAAGGAAATATTACAAATAGGTGAAAAACGAAAAAGGGTGTCAACCTTCCCGTATTCGACCTATTAAGAAAATACAAAGATAGGTTTAAATGAGGAGGACGCCGGTGTTGTTACCCATATAACAAACAGCGTTAGCGACCAAACCTTATAAAACCTATCGATGCGGAAAAAGACACAAAACAACAAAAGCACGAAAATAAGCATTAAAGAGATGGGAAAGAAAGCAAAAATGCTTTCTTTTCTTCGAATATGAGAAGTGATGACTCCAACTGACTTTACAAATCCCGCTTGTTCCTCAGACGAGTAGGTTTTATTACGGAAGGATTCCCTGTTTGTTTTTGCTTTGCGTTTCTCATTGGGAGCTTCCTTATGTTGAAGTCTACACACGCCCTACCGTCCTAACTTGTTTCCCTTTGGTGAGATTTCTTATATCTTGCGCTATGCATTGGTGACAGATCTCCTTTCATTGAAGCATCTGCTCGGCATTGGTTTAGAATATCCTCTTCTTCCCCTTCTTCATAGAAGTGTGTTCCTGTGAGAATTTGTTTTGGCATTTCCATCGTTTCCAGCAGTTGTCTTTCCGATATTACTGAATCTGCTGTGACGATCTGACCCGCCTGCGATGACTTATTCTTGCTTGATGATGAGATCCGATCACCAACTGGAGCTTCCTCTAAATTCAAATGAGAATTGAATTTTGCTCTCCCTTCTGTTGTGTTTTTTTTTGGAACAAAGAGTGGAGCATTGTGGTTTAAACTTTTTTTTGTAGATGCTGATTGATTGACGTTTGCGCGCTGATTCTGTTTTGCATATTTGTTTTGACAAATTTGTTCGACCGAATCATCACTGTCTTCTTGATCACCCTCTTGGTCTTCTTCTTCCCAAGAGAAACTGGCAAGTCCATCTCCCCACGTCTCCTCATCATCGTAGTCTCTTTGGTTGTTCCATACTTTCGGTTTAGCGACCTTTGTCTTCTTTGGCACAGTTAGAGTATGACTGTGAGCTGGCTGAATATTTTGTCCAAATGTTTTTCCTTCTTCAACATTGATTCTGTTATTTGAAATCGAAGGATATTGAGCAGTAGTTTCTATTTGGCGTTGCTGTGTTTTTTTCATATTCTGCATCGAGCCTTCTGCTGATATATCTTCTGCTGCTGGCACCATTTGATCAGGATCAAGATCAGCATTCATACACATCCCTTCAGCAACATTCACCAGTTTCTGGTCACTTGTTTGGCCTTCTAACAGTTGCTTTTTGCATTTTACTACTTGTTCTTCATTTGGAGATGTAACAACTGCCAAAGATTGTTGCTGTACGAGTTGTTCTTCCTTTTCAACCACCTCGACATTATGCTTCATTGAATCTGCTATCTGTGCATCAGCTGTAACACTTCTGGCCACATCAGTTAACTGCACTGGTGAAGCAGTGGCCTTTTTTGAGCATTCTATCTGCTGGTCATTGCCTTTGTATTGCTGTCCCTCCGAATCACTTCCCTTACCAGCCTTAGCAGTAACATTTGTGTGAATCTCAGTAGGTCGATTATCTACTGTTAACACCTCTTCCGTAAGGTCGACCAAATCTGCTGCATCAATAGTTGAACGTTCTAAGTCATTCTTTACCCTATCAGCTTGAGATTCTGAATCCAATCGACCAATAGCCTCCGTCACTCCAGTGTAATTATGCACAGTATCAATAACCACAGAAACAGGAACTGACACAGTATTATGAACTGGCACTGAAGGACCAGATTGTTCTACAGAGAGTGATGCCTTCAAGACGTTAGCAATTTCATCCAGCTTTGTTGTTTCTGATTTCTGAATTGACTGGGCTACTTTAGATGGATTTTCATCATCATTTACCTTAGGAGAGTCCTCATCCAGATTCGACACGATCTGTTTATTGTTAACAGCTACATTCAATGTAACAGTAGAAAGATTAGTATCCAAATGATTAATATCAGTAGATGGTGAATGATGTTCTGCAGCTAACACCAATGGATCATAGGCATCATTTTGAGTTGGTTCAGCAGTCCCGATAGGAGCCTGTTCAGTTTGAGTTGAAAGAGTGTTTGCATTTGTACATGTCTGTTCAGTAGCAGATTCTTCAACTGGAACACTTTTACCATTTTGCTCAGCATTATCAATGACATTTTGGCCTTCACTGTTTCTTGCTGAAACAGTTAAATTACTATCTGGACCAGTTTGTTTTTCAGAACACAAAGCCTTCGACTGCCCTACAAGATGAACATTTGGTCGACGATCTTCCTTGTTCGCATTCAAAAAGTCCCTTGCATCACCTTCCAACTTAGACAAATTGTCCCTTGGATCAACTGTAAGATTAGCACGGTTACTGATTTGTGAATCATCTGTAGACTTCATATGGTCCAACTGCTTGACAGTAGTACCTCCCTGACTCTCGCAAGCTAACTGTCTACTTTCCTCAAGTATGTCCATCTCATCAATTTGAGATGCTTGATTCTGATTGTCACTATTAGCAGTTTTCATAACAGAAACACAATTGTTAGTTTTCACATTCGACACTGCAGCTTCAACCAGAACATGAGCAGTATCATCTGAAGGATTTAAAACTGATGTTTCATTAGGAATTGCCAAGTCAGAACCACTCTCCTTCTCAATGTTATCAGCTTTTGCTGCAGAGCTACCTTGACCTACTTTCACATTCCATACCTGTTTATAAACCTTCTTTTCTTGAATCTCTTTAATTTCTTGTCCGGATCTTTTAGCATTTAGGCACTCTCTTGCATCGCCTTGCAGTTTGTCAGGACAACCAAACTCACGACCATGCATATCACTGCCTTTCTTTTCCTTTGCCTGAACCTCTGCGACAGATTGTGATTTTTTGATTCTACATGTCTTCTCGTCATGACCTTGATGCTTGCAGAAGACACAATATTTGGGCATACTATCAAAAACTATTTCTTGATGGAAGTCGACTGTTTTACCACAATCTTTATCTACGATCTGAAGCTTGACAGTTTTAGGGTGATTTGCCAAGAGATCAACTATAATCTTGACTCTAGCAGCGCTAGGTCTCGTTCTATCTTGTGTTGCTTTGTCTATAGCAAGAGGTTTCCCCACTGCCGAAGCGATAGACAATAACGACTTCCTAGCAAAAAAATTTGGTGGAAGACCTGGAAGAGATATCCAAACTACCGCCATCGACGTTTCCTCTTTCGGATTGAAATTTAACGTCCATGGGAAAGTTCTGATTAATATATGACGAAACTCCAACTGACCAATGTTACAATGACCCTGTACTTCAAATTGCGACGGAAAAATTTTCCGCACTTCCGATAGATTTGGTCTACTATACGAAAACTTTAGAACAGCTGCTTGGTGCAGACCTTCTTCCATAATGAATTTATCCACTTCTTCCTTAGTGAATTGAATTACGGGTTCACCATGCTCCTTGAAGATTGGACAAAGCTCAGTTTTAGACGGAGCGGACTGTTTGTTATGAAGCGTTGAAGCATACGATTGCTTAGCGACTTCATTTGGAACTGGATTTATTGCGCTGGAAACCTCTCCCACAGCCTTAAGCTGGGGAGAGGGCGATGCATCCATGGTTGTGAATCAGATCAGCGTGCCATCGCTTAACCAACAGAAACAATCCCAAGATGAAAATCAAACTAGATCAAAAAAGGACTGTACAAATTATTTCCTTGCTGAAAATTACAACAGCAGGAAAACTTTGACAGCCTTTATCGATAACAATACTCTGAAAGAGTATGTTGAATGAATCTAAATCTATACAACCAACTATCCGTCTCTGAAATTGAGATCAGATGAATAGAAGTTCGGCTCGCTAGATTTAAGATTTAGAGAGATTGGCTATATGTTTGTAAAAAAGATGAATTGGAGATTGATCGGCAGGTGAAGAGGATGTCTTGACAATCTCTGCACTATCCTGCATATATACAATATATTTTTTTTATATCAAGTTATACACTATAATTACAACACATTCGTGGGTTGCCTCTCACGCAGCGCCTAATTTAACGTCGCGGCAAGATGCAAGTAGTTGATCCATCACTCATCATTTGCGTATTGGGGTTCTTTCAAATTGATCACCACTTCATCCCCTTTTTTCTTCAGCTATTCCAAGGTAATGTTTCAACCTTTTCCCATTTACGGAGAACTTGTTTGTCCCATCTTCATATTCGATCTCAACAGCTACATTAGCAAACATTTGCACCACTCTAAATGGTCCTGACCATATCACTTTAACATACCCAGAAATAGTCTCAACCTTGAATTGTACAGTAATACCTTGTCACGGGTTTGAAGTCTCTGTCCACAGTGTGTTTGTCATGCATCTTTCTTCATTCTTTCCTTGTACGACCTCATGCTTTCACAGGCTTGATATCTAAATTCTTCCAGCTCATGCAACTCTGTCAGTCGATTTTGTCCAGCTGCATCATAATCCATGTTCAATTGCTTTAGTTCCCACCAAACTCAGTGTTCTAGCTCCACAGGCAGATGGTAGGCCTTCCCAAATACCAACTTGTATGGTGACATACCTATTGGTGTTTTGAAACCAGTTCTATAGGCCAAGAGTGTGTCATCAAGCTTCTTTGCCAATCAGTTCATGTGGCATTCACAGTCTTTGTTAGTACACTCTTTATCTCCTTGTTAGACACTTAGACATGCCCACTAGTCTGCGGATGGTAAGGGGTAGCCACCTTGTGGCGTACATTATATTTAGCATGTAATTTCTCGAAGGCTCGATAGCGTAAGTGAGTGCCTCCGTAACTGATGATCGCTCTTGGTATCCCAAATCGGGTGAATATATTCTTTTTTGGAAATCTGAACACCACTCTTGCATCATTAGTGGGCAACGTTGCAGTTTCTACCCATTTAGACACGTAGTCCACACCAACAATGATGTACTTATTTCCAAATGAGCGGACAAACGGACCCATAAATTCAATCCCCCAAATATCAAACACCTCTACCTCTTGAATTGGGTTCATTAGTATCCCATGGCGACAGTAAATGTTTCCCGTCCTCTGGCATTCATCGTAGCCCTTTTCCCAAAGGTGTGCATCTCTAAACATAGTTGGCCAAGAGAATCCGGTCTCTAGTACTTTCGCAGCTGTTTTGACCCCTTCAAAATGTCCTCCATATGCTGATGCATGACAAGCCTGCAAAATCAAAGATTGTTCTATCTCGGGGACACACCTCCGGATCATATTATCAACACATATTCGAAACAAATAAGGTTCATCCCAATAGTACATGCGGCAATCACGAAAGAAAATTTTCTTTTGGAAAGATGAAAGGTCATATGTAACTATATTGCAGGCCAGCTAGTTTGAAAAATCTGCATATCATGGAGCATCCTCAAGGCTAGCTGCGAGCAGCTTCTCGTCTAGAAAGGTTTCCAGAATCTCTTCGACCTCGACTAATTTTTCAGCTCCTTCAAGCCGTGATAGATAATCAGCAACTTGATTTTTTGTGCCCTACGGCCACGAATTTCGAGGTCAAATTCTTACAATAGCAACACCCAACAAATCAGGCTCGGCTTAGAGTCCTTCTTCTCAATTAGGTACCTGAGACTGCATAATCTATATATACAATTACCTTGGACCCAATCAGATATGACCGGAACTTGTCAAAAACAAACATTACTACCAATATCTCATCATCTGTCACTGTGCAGTTGAGCTGTGCACCGCTTAGCATTCTGCTTACGTAGTAAATCGGGTGCATTAGCTTATCTTTTCGCTGCCCTAAGACTGCTCTTATAGCATAGTCGCTGGCATCACACATGAGCTCAAATGGTTGCTCCCAGTTGGGTGCAAAAATGATGGGTGCAGTTATCAATTTCTTCTTCAGTTCCTCAAATGCCAACATGCAATCATTAGAAAACACAATGGGCTGATCCTTTTCAAGGAGTTTACATAATGGGTTAGTAATCATGGAGAATTCTTTTATGAAACGCCGATAGAACCCAGCGTGTCCAAGAAAGCTTCTCACCGCCTTGACAGAAGTGGGCGGTGGTAGCCTTTAAATCACGTCAACCTTAGCATGGTCGACCTAAATTCCTATTATGGACACTCGATATCCCAGGACTATCCCTTCTTATTCCATAAAATGGCACTTCTCCCAGTTTAGCACTAAGTTTGTCTCCACATATCTTTTGAGCACTCTGCTTAAGTTGTGAAGACAGTCTTCAAATGAATCTCCTACCACAGAGAAATTATCCATAAAGACTTCCATAGTATCCTCCACCATATATGTGAAGATGGCTAACATGCGCCGTTGAAAAGTTGTTGGTGCATTGCAAAGACCAAAGCATTCTACGAAAGGCAAAGATGCCATACGGACAGGTGAAGAATGTCTTCTCTCTATCTTGAGGGGCTATAGATATCTGATTGTACCCCGAATATTCATCCAAGAAACAAAAATGCAATCTTTCGGCCAGCATGTCCAACATTTGGTTAATAAAAGGCAAGGGAAAGTGGTCCTTTCGGGTTGTTGTGTTCAATTTTTGATAATCCATGCAAATCCGCCACCCTGTGACTGTACGAGTTGAGATCAACTAATTGTTTTCATTATGCACAATAGTCATTCCCACTTTTTCGGTACACATTGGACAGGGCTGACCCAATTACTATCAGAGATGGGGAAAATGATTCCCACGTCTAACCACTTGATCACTTTCTTCTTTACAACCTCTTTCATGTTTGGGTTCAGCCTTTGCTGATATTCTCTGGAATGTTTGTTCCCCTTTTCCAGGAAAATCTGATCCATACAGAAGGCTGGGATGATACCATGTATGTCTTCCATGGTCCATCCAATAGCAATCTTATTTTCTTGCAGTACTTGTAATAGTTGTTATACCTGCACATCTAGCAAATCGTATAATATAATAACATGAAAGGTCGAATAAGGGCCTAAGAACATATACCTGAGGTGGTCTGGGAGTGGCTTCAGCTCCAGATTGGGTGGTTTGTCTATTGATGGCTTTGCTGGAGGAGTGGCTCTTTTTTCTAGCTCAAGGGACTCGAACTGCAGTTCCCTTGACAAAAATCCCCATCCTTCAAGTGCCATGACCCATTCAGATAACTCTTCACTATCTATCTCTTCTAAATTTGTTAGACATTCCTCTAATGGATCTTAAACTGTCAGGGTCACATCATTTTCTTGCAGGATCACATCTACTGCTTCCACTAGAGAGCAATTGACATACTCACTGGGTCTCCTCATAGATTGTTGAACATTGAAGATGACTTCTTCGTCGTTCATTCTCATTTTCAATTCCCCAGTCTTGCAATCGATCAGTGCTCTCCCAATGGCCAAAAATGGTCTCCCTAGAATAAGGGGTATCTCCTCATCCACCTGACAATCTAGAATAACAAAGTCAGCGGGAAACACGAACTTCCCCACTTGTACCAACACATCATCAAGAATACCCGTGGTCCTCTTTACGGTGTGATCAACCAGCTATAGTAGCATAGAGGCCGGTCTAACTCTGCCGATGGCCAGATTAGTGTACACAGCCAGCGACATCAAATTTATGTTGGCTCCCATATCACATAATGCCTTTGCAAAGTCATAACTCCCAATTGTGCATGGAATAGTGAATATACCTGGATCAGACATCTTTTGAGCCATCATTTTTGTCACTACTACGCTGCAGGTCTGTGTTGGAGTAACAGTGGATAGATCCAGAAAATTAAACTTCCTTGACATTAGATCCTTTATCATGTTGGCATAACTGGGCATCTCCCTCAAAGCATCCATCAAAGGAATATTCAATTGGATTTGTCGCAGCATCTCCCTGAATTTCTTGTATTGAACTTCCTTCTTTTGTTTAACCAGTCTCTGAGGAAAGAGTGCAGGTACCACTCTTTGTGTATTGCTTGTTGGCTTCTCTCTATTGGAATTTTCTAGCACAAGAGGTGCCACCTATTCTGCAGCTTGATCATTCATCTTTTATTTGCCTTTTTCTTCCTGACTCTCCTCAACCACCACTTCAGTAAGTTCTGTTGGTTCCTCTACCTCTAATTGAACTGGAGTGGCTGGTGTTGTATCCTTGATGGCTTGTGCAATTTTCTGCTCTCTGTCTAAATCTCTTCTATTTCGGAGACTTACTGCCATCAGCTGATTCGGGTTTTGCTCTTTGGGGATTATGTTTGTGTCTGCATGCAAAGTTCTCAGATAACGGTTGTTCAAAGCCATGGATAGCCGACCCAACTGTGTTTTTATGTTCTTTATGGCTGAATCATGCACTGCCAATTTTTCATGCACTTTATTATTTGTCCCAATAAGTTGTTGAAGCATGCCCCTGATTTCCACCATATTGTTATCTTGTTGTTGAAGAGGCAGTTGATAAGCTAATTGTTGTTGATTTTGTAGTGGGTAACCCTGTGGTTCCTGATATGGTACTGGCACTAATTGGTTTTGAGGGTGCATACCCCCAAGCTGCTGCACATTAGGCATTTACTGTTGATTTTGATGTGGTCTCCACTGTTGTGCTCCCTATCTCTGCCCCCATAGTTGTTGACATAATTCATATCTTCCATTGCCCCTTGATTTTCACCTTTTCTGCTCCATGAACACACATAAGACTGATTAATACATGGTGTACACAGTCCTCCGTTTGTTGTATTGACAATGTGCACCTGTTTTGTACCCATCTCATCAATCTTCTTTGTCAATATGCTCATCTGGGTCAAGAGTGTGGCCATGTTTTATGATTGCGAATTATTGGGATCAAGAGGAACTAAATGCACTATGGTGCCAGTGTCGTACCTCCAGTCATCCACCTTGAATTTTGTGGCATCTTATCAAGAAGGAGTTTGCAATCGGTGAGCGTTTTACTTAGGAATGCACCCCTAGCTGAAGCATCCACATTTGCTTTCAAATTGTCAGCTAGCCCTATGTAGATCTTTGTCCAAGCATCTGATCTGGAATGCCATGGTGATGATACTTCACTAACATCCCTTTAAATCTTTCTCAAGTTTCTTGCAGGAACTCAGTGGTCTGCTGCCTATACTGCAATATGTCATCAATCTGTTTTACAGGCTTGTTAGGCGGATAGAACTTGTTCAGGAATTGCTTGACTAACTCCTCCGAGGTGGTGATAGAGTTGATAGGGAGCAAATTTATCCAAGTCTGAGCTTCCCCGGTTACCGAGAATGGGAACAATAGTAGTTTGATAGCTTCCGGGGTCGTATTTGCTGCCTTTGGGTCATACAAATTGACAGGAAGTTTTTCAAGTGTTGTTGCGGGTCTTCAATGTGTGACCCGGAGAACAGTCCCTTATTCTACAGTACATGCAACATGTTGTTGGTGATCTGGAATGTCTCTGCTTGAATTGTGGGCACAGCTATGGAAGTGGCCAGATTGTCAACTGTAGGTTGTGCCTAGTCATAGAGTGCATCTTCGGGCGCAAAAGATGCCACCCCTCTGACATTTAAGTCAGCTGGCTCATTCCTGATGGTTCTGTTGACATTATCTACGTCACCCATGTCAAATTCGAGTTTGTGTGATTGTTGAGGTTGTTGAAGTCTTTTGTTGGCACGGTTCAATGCCCTGAATGTTTTCTCGGGTTTTGAGAGTCCTTCTAGTAGTTCTCCACTCCTCGAAGAATTTCAAGGCATACACCTGTTTTCCACAAGAGTTCAAAACGTTAGAATTTCAATAAAAGGATTGGGTATAGGGAAAACTGACTACACTTAGAATTTTGTACTTCTTTCAATTATAATTGATAACATGTTAGTTCCCCGGCAACGACCCCAAAATTTAATCACGCTCAACCGAGTCTCGTAAAAGACTACGGGGGCGTTGCAAATATAATCTGAGTATTTATGCCCAGAGTCAAACCACAGAGAATTAACCTATCAATTACTATTGTCATATTTACTAAATTCACACAATTTGTTTTCCCAAACTTTGTGATTCACAATTGTTAATTTTTCTAATAACTAAGACCAAAGTAATTAACAGTTGAAAATTAACTATGCTTGATGTGTAAACAGTTGGAATACGGTCTAATGTAATGGTTTCCCTCGTTGGTAATTTCCTTGGTTGTATATGTCTTATAACTATGATTTAGTTGTCTCTATCAATAATGAACGCTCCGGCTATCATAAATCTTTCTCAAGCAATTACGATAATTTACTAGACGCACTCTCTCAAGTTACGCTAGCTAGATTCACAATACAATTCACTTAGATTGCACCAAAGGTATCGTTATCTCCAATCCAACCTCTAAACCCTCAGTTATGACTCTCGTCTATACTCTAGGAGTGATATTGTTCATACAATTACCTAAACATGCACTCTCTCTCAAGTAAATACATAATAAATAGGAATAGATATTGAGGGCCCTTTCAACTAACCACAATCAAAACATAGATGAACAAATACAGATTAACAACCAAATCCAACTATATTAATATAAAAAAAACCATTCCTAAAGGGTTCCACCAAAACCTTAGATTAAGGTATTTAGCTACTCATAACAATGGAGGAATAAACTACAAAAATATTCATAATGGGAAATTGCCAGAAAATTAGAAGAAAAAAGGAACTAAGATGTTTTGGGTGATATCTCACACTTGTTCTTCTTGTAAAAGTAATCTCAAAACATAACATTCCTCCCTTGGGCGAGTTTTCTTGTTTAATATAGGGTTTTGGGCCAAAAATCCCGTGTTTGCAGTTCAGTCCTTGAACTTTACGCGTCCTATCGCGGTCCTACCGCGGTTACGCCCGGACCGCGGCAAACCAGCTTCAGTTCTGGTTTTGTCTCTTCGCTTGGTGCACTTTGTGGATATTGTATGATTGGCCTCTTTTTCTCCGTAATTGATCCCAAAAGTGCTCCATAGACTTCTTTTATTGGATATAGCCTGCAAAGCATTAAAACACTAATCAGAGCATTTTGTTATCACTTGTTACCATAAAAACTATACACGAATGTGATTATTTAGGGCCTAATTATAGTCTAATTCAGCTATTATCATCTATACACTTTAAGCGTACAATAGGCTTTGTCCTTCTAGGACTTATTATAATATGAGCATTTGCAGTGAGAATATAATTACTTTCTTTGGGTCATCAAATGCGTCCGATATGCTTTGCAATATATTGGAGATGAATTATGTTTTATGAACTTCAAGTTCATGTTAACTTATTTGAGGATCTAGATGTACACATGATAATTCATTATACGTAACTTTTTCTCAGTTGTTTATTTGTCTCCCCCTCATGTTAGAAAAACTAACTTGCTTCCTCAATTTTACAAATTAATCTTTGTTAGTTATGGTGTTAATCAAAATACACACTACACATCAATAATAATAAGATAGAAATATTTAGTTCTTAACCCCGAACTGTAGGAAATCATTCTATCCATGATATGTGTGCTTTGGTTGTATTAGCATGATTTCCAGGTATAGGTTTTGATGAATGAAAAACAATGAAGTCAAGTGTCAAACAACGTTATTATATGACAAACAATCAAGATTGAATGCCGAGAAACATATTGATGAAGGGATTGCATGGAAAAGCCAAGACGAGCTCAAAAGTTCAAGACCGAAGACCCAAGGCGTAGGTCGTTAGGTAGAACTAATGTAAGGACAACGTTTAAGTTATCTCGTCTTTTGGCTCAACATAGGTCATCATAAATATGCATAAAATCATTTTATCAAATCATAAATATCATAAACATTTTCATATACTTCAAACAAAATGGTTTTCAACGTTTTCATTTTAACCAAAATGGTTTTTGAAGTAAGTTTTCGATTCTGGACAGAACAACCAGATAATCGATTATCCTTAAGCTGATAATCGATTATGCTGAGTTTCCAGCAAAACTGGAAATTCCAGCATGGCTGCATAATCGATTATCACTGTAAGGATAATCGATTATCTGCCTTTTCCAGCTTAAACTGGAAATTCCAGAGAAGGTAAATAATCGATTATCAGCTAGGGAATAATCGATTATTCACTGACCGTTGCCTTCCAACGTTCAGTTTTATGAACATTGAGAAGATAATCGATTATGTAAATTAGATAATCGATTATCTTGGCATAAAATCAGCATTATTGATTGCCAATTAAGCAACGGACATACAACCTCTAGCACCTATAAATAGAGGTCTTTTTGACTCATTTTATATGAACAATATCTCTCATTATTCTTGAACATATTGATAACATTTCTACATCATATTTAGAGCTTATGTTGAGCCATTTGAGAGACAATTTTGTGTTGTTCATAGAGCTTATATTGTATCTCTTTATCTACTCTTCTTAGAGAGTTCTTGTTGTAAAAGAGAAAGGTTTTTGAGAAGACCATATCTTCTCATTGATTGTCGGGTTTGCTAAGTACCTTCAATCTTAGTGTGTGAAGTCTTGTGGTGCGGTATCCACGAGCAAGGTGAAGTCTTGAGGTGAGGTATCCTCGAGCAAGTTGAAGTCTTGTAGAGCGTACATCTACGAGCAAGTGTAACGGTTTGTTAGGCACCCGTAAGCTTAACGGAGTTAGTGTAAACTCGAGAGAGTCTCTCGGGAGACTGGACTAACCAAACGTTGTGGTGAACCAGTATAAATTCGGTGTGTCCTCTCCTTACTCTTTTAATTACTGCACTTACTTTACTCCTGCAATTTTAATTCCGCAAAATTTACCGACATTCTCGTGCCTCACTATTCACCCCCCCCCCTAGTGAAGGGCATAAATCCTAACAATTGGTATCAGAGCCTAACTCTCTAAAAGCCTTAACCGGTTGAGAGAACGTTCCATATATTTGTTGAGAATGTTGAACGCAGGAATGATGAGCGAAGGACACTCCACCAATAGGCCTCCACTATTTGACGGAACAAATTACACATATTGGAAAGAGCGGATGAGAATCTTCATACAATCAAACAACTTTCGCTTGTGGCAAATCATCAAGAACGGTGAGCAAATGCCGACAAAGAAAGTTGGGGAAACCATGGTTCCAAAGGAGGAAGATGAATATAATGTCGAGGACATCAAGAAGGTTGAATATAATGCAAGGCCATCAATATGTTGTATTGTGCGGTGAATCCGGATGACTATCGGAAGATTTCTTGCTGCACAACCGCCAAGGAGATGTGGGATAAGCTTGAGATCACTTATGAAGGTACGCCTCAAGTCCGAGAATCAAGAG
The DNA here is from genome assembly GCA_034376525.1 of Nicotiana benthamiana. NCBI lineage: Eukaryota > Viridiplantae > Streptophyta > Magnoliopsida > Solanales > Solanaceae > Nicotiana > Nicotiana benthamiana. Next base: position 16,293,529 of record CM067331.1, on the reverse strand, counting down.
TCGATTTTCTAACACATGAATATGAACTCTTTAGAATGAAGGAGCCGGAAAGCATCGATAAAATGTTTGAACGGTTTTCAATGATCATCAACGATCTCCATGCTCTCGGAAAAGTATACTCAAACAAAGATCTAGTTCGAAAAATCCTACGGAGTCTCACTCCCGAATGGCGTTCCAAAGCCAATGCCATCCAAGAGTCAATAGGAATCACGGACGTCACAATTGATGGACTAAGAGGTAACCTCAAAACTTATAAAAGCACAATTCTTAAACCTTCATTTGGAGATGAGAAAAGTCCAGGTATTGCCTTCAAAGCCTCATCGTCTAAAAGAGTAGAGGTAAGTGATTCGGAAAGCGATGATGATACTATTTCCAACGATTTAATTGAAAAGTTTTATAAGTTTATGAAGAAGGAAATGAAGAAGGAAGAACCAAGTCCTTCATGCCAAAATTGTGGAAAACTTGGGCACACCAAGTCACATTGTCCAAAACCCAAGGACAAGAAGAAGAAGAAACACCAAAAGTGCGTGACATGGGATTCGGACAGCTCGGGTGATGAAACTGCCGCCCTATGCTTCATGGCCAACGAGGAAGAAGAGGTAAGTACTCCTAACTCTTACTCTTATGAAGAATTACAAGAAGCTTTTCAAGAATTATATGATGAATTGAAAAAGTCTTCAAAAATCTCCAAAGAGGCCAAGGCTAAAATTAAAGTTTTAGAAGAGAAAAATAAATTTTTGGAAAATGACAATATTGATCTTAGAAATAAAATTAAGGAGATGCATGAAGATTCTTCATTGATCAAAATTCTAATTGTTCATCTTGTGATTCTTTGAAATTAGAAAACATAAAACTTAGGAACACACTAGAAATACGTAGTGTAGACAATCCTAAAATAGTTGAAGAAATTAAAAAGAAAAGGCCCAGGAAAAATAAAAGGCGTAAGAATCATGTTAGAAATTGCGATGCTCAACCTAGAAATAAATTCTAGGATTTTTGTAAATGAGTCTAGAATTAATCATTTTAGACCACCTAGAAATGATTCTAGGAATTTTATTAATGAGGCTAGAATTAATCATTTTGGACCGCCTAGAAATGACTCTAGGAATCTCAACGCTTCTAGAAATAACGACTTTAGATCACCTAGAACGTTTTTGGCTCAACCAAGACATATGCACAACCCGAATGTTATATGTCATTATTGCAACCGGGTAGGACACATAGCACCCGTATGTTTTGCAAAACATAGGGATTTATCTTTCAGTTATGATTATTATTTGCCTAACCCCCAAGGACCTAAAAGTGATTGGGTACCTAAAACCTATTTTTAGGTACGTTTGCAGGTGTGCTTGAAGACTACAATATCGTAGTAGATGCACCAAGCACGAAACCTTATTGCATCGAGGGGGAATTTCGGTTAGTTATCATATTTTTGATAAAAACGTAATAGTTGATATGTGTTAACGATTGATATGTCTTTGTTAACTATTGGTATCAATTATTTTTGTTGATTCATGTTTTGATAACTTTCATTTTGAATAACAATTGGTATCAATTATTTTTGTTAAAAATAATGATTGATTCATGTTTTGATGAATACTATTTTTGGTTTGAATAACAGTTGGTATATTCTTGAAAAATAAATGATTCATGTTTTTAATACAACTATTGATTTGTCAAAAATTAACAGTTGATATGTTGTTAAGTAATATGATTTGCTAATAATAACCTTTATTATGGTTGTTATGTTTTTGCTATCATTTGGTATCATTTTATGTTGGTATGATTTTTTTTTTTTGAAAATCGTCATCATGTATATTCCTCATTGTATTTCCTATCTTATGTTTGACACTAACAGTTGGTTTTCCCAAAAGGGGGAAGTGTCAAAAGGGGAAAGTAGCATGTGTATACTCTCTTTTTACTAATGTCAAAAGGGGGAAGAAATTAGGCGATATGCATCTAATAAGGGGGAATGTCTCCACCTTCTAGTATGCTTTAATTGAGGGGGAATACTCAATTAAGGGGGAATGTTTTGCATAACTTGTATGTTGAGATATAGCATGAACTTAGGGGGAATCCGATATGCATATCTCTTATTGTTTGTCATTATCAAAAAGGGGGAAATTGTAGGAAATCATTCTATCCATGATATGTGTGCTTTGGTTGTATTAGCATGATTTCCAGGTATAGGTTTTGATGAATGACAAACAATGAAGTCAAGTGTCAAACAACGTTATTATATGACAAACAATCAAGATTGAATGCCGAGAAGCATATTGATGAAGGGATTGCATGGAAAAGCCAAGACGAGCTCAAAAGTTCAAGACCGAAGACCCATGGCGTAGGTCGTTAGGTAGAACCAATGTAAGGACAACGTTTAAGTTATCTCGTCTTTTGGCTCAACATAGGTCATCATAAATATGCATAAAATCATTTTATCAAATCATATATATCATAAACATTTTCATATACATCAAACAAAATGGTTTTCAACGTTTTCATTTTAACCAAAATGGTTTTTGAAGTAAGTTTTCGATTCTTGACAGAACATCCAGATAATCGATTATCCTTAAGCTGATAATCGATTATGCTGAGATTCCAGCAAAACTGGAAATTCCAGCATGGCTGCATAATCGATTATCACTGTAAGGATAATCGATTATCTGCCTTTTCCAGCTTAAACTGGAAATTCCAGAGAAGGTAAATAATCGATTATCAGCTAGGGAATAATCGATTATTCACTGACCGTTGCCTTCCAACGTTCAGTTTTATGAACGTTGAGAAGATGATCGATTATGTAAATTAGATAATCGATTATCTTGGCATAAAATCAGCATTATTGATTGTCAATTAAGCAACGGACATACAACCTCTAGCACCTATAAATAGAGGTCTTTTTGACTCATTTTATATGAACAATATCTCTCATTATTCTTGAACATATTGATAACATTTCTACATCATATTTAGAGCTTTTGAAGAGCCATTTGAGAGACAATTTTGTGTTGTTCATAGAGCTTATATTGTATCTCTTTATCTACTCTTCTTAGAGAGTTCTTGTTGTAAAAGAGAAAGGTTCTTGAGAAGACCATATCTTCTCATTGATTGTCGGGTTTGCTAAGTACCTTCAATCTTAGTGTGTGAAGTCTTGTGGTGCGGTATCCACGAGCAAGGTGAAGTCTTGAGGTGAGGTATCCTCGAGCAAGTTGAAGTCTTGTAGAGCGTACATCTACGAGCAAGTGTAACGGTTTGTTAGGCACCCGTAAGCTTAACGGAGTTAGTGTAAACTCGAGAGAGTCTCTCGGGAGACTGGACTAACCAAACGTTGTGATGAACCAGTATAAATTCGGTGTGTCCTCTCCTTACTCTTTTAATTACTGCACTTACTTTACTCCTGCAATTTTAATTCCGCAAAATTTACCGACATTTTCGTGCCTCACTATTCACCCCACCTCTAGTGAAGGGCATAAATCCTAACACGAACCACTTGTGAGGGGAGAAAATAATATACTTTCATATATAACGTATATCAAATTGATACTGTATAAAAAAATTTATTCTCAAAAGGAATTATAGCTATTAAGAGGAGGCACTCGATAAATTATTTTCTAAGCCAACTGTGATGTAAACCAACTTATCAAGAGCAACTATATTGAATAAAAAATCTAGAAATTATGTTCTAAATTAAATTATTGAGCAAGTTACCTCGCAAACACTTGGTTGCGGGTTAGTACTAATTGCACATGTAACCATCTCATAGATGCATCTTATGAGATATACATGGCATGTGAATGGGCCTATATTCACTTTTGATTTCCGGCATTCATGGGATTCACTCCCAATTTTAGTGTGTCTATTAATTAATAAGAACAAGTCATGTAAGAGAATTTGTAAATAACTTTCTCGTTCTTTAATATTTACCCATGTGAATTCTCTTTTATTTTTGTACATCATGGCTAAATCAATTATGCCAACTGGATAAATTATCAAAATTGATAAACTCCAGGTTTACATCATGACATGTGCAATTATCAATAAATTTCAAGTTTTTTATGACATGAATTTTTATACCAATAAACTTCTGCTTTGTTGTTGCATTCTTTTATTTATGCAGTATAAATTAGAGAATAAAGTGGGTAGCTCTTCACATACATATTACCTGCTACAAGTTGTAGTAATAGAAGATATTAGATCTTTCCTTTATTTATTGTTTCAATATAATCAACCGCATTCGCAAATACTTTTGAAATTAAATAAGTTCCTATGAGACTAGCTACAACACTATTGTAATCAATTGCGTTTCTCCATAACACTATAATTGGCCCTTGTAGACGTGACGACCCAAAGGGTCATCACCGTAATTCTCCCTTTCCTTGCGCTTCTAAGGCCTTGAAAACATCTTAATTGGTTGCTTCGATTTGCGTGCGTAGTCCGGGCGTGAAGACAGAAAATTTTTATGCGGAAATATTTAAATTCTGTGTTAAAACTCTGAATTTTGATAGTAAGATTTCTATAGGTTACTTTGGTCAATATTTTGGGTAAACGGACCCGGACTCGTTATGTGACGGTCTCGGATGGTCCGTAAGGAAATTTGGGACCCGAGCGTATCCCCGGAATCGAAATTCGAAGTCCCAGGCCCGAGTACAGAACTTTTCTGTGAAATTGTTTTTCGAAAAATGCTTAAGGAAAAATAAAAATGAAAATTCATCAAAAGTAATGGTATCTGGCTCGAACTTTGGTTCCAATGCCCGATACAAGTCTTAAATGAGCGTTAAGCACTATCTATAAAGTTTGGTTGAAAACGGACGTCATTTGACGTGTTCCAGACTAAAAATGGAAAATTTGAAAGTTTTGAACTTTAAAATGAAAATCATGAGTTTTTGAGGTTGATTATTTGATTTTGATGTTATTTTGGAGATTTGATCGCTCGAGAAAGTTCGTAGGATGATATTGAGCTAGTGTGTGTGGTTGGTTGGGAGTCCCGAGGTCTCAAGAGGGTTTGCAGGGGGTGGTTCGGGGTGTTTTTGGTTCTTTGGACTTAGCAGTTTTTCTGCAATTTTTGCACAGATCTCTTCTTCTCTGCGATTACATAGGATCCCCTGCAATCACATAGAGTCCCTTGCCAGCCCTCCAATTTTCTTCTATGCGATCACATAGTCTGACCTGCGATCGCGTAGCTTGGCCAGTCATTCCAGTGCGATCGTATACCCCTTATTGCGATCACATAGTGTTCAGACCCCACCCAGGCCAGACCCCGTCTTTCTTCTATGCGAATGCATCTTTCCCCCTGCGATCGCATTGGCCAGTTTCCCTATCTCTATGTGATCGCAATCCTGTTCCTGCGATCGCATAGGCCAAATTCCTTCAGCGATTTAATTTAGTCCAAAACAATGTTTTTCCGTATTTCTTTAAAAATTCTCACACGAGCTCTCCTCCTACACTCTCCATTGACGAACTCCAATCCCCTACTTCACCATAACTATTTGGGTAAGTGGTTCCAACTTCATTTTTCCATTATTTCTTCATCTAATCATCAATGTTCTAGCCCTAAATCATAGAACCATGGTAGAAATTAGGGATTTTGGGTAGAGTTTAGGTTTTGAGAATTTTGGACAATTCAACCTCAATTTGGGGTCAAATCTTAAAATAAATCATATATTTGGACTCGTGGGGTTATGGGCAATTGGGATTTATTCCGAGCCTCGAGTTTGGATCATGTGGGCCCGGTGTCGGATTTTGGTATTTTTGGAAAAAAAATTAGAAATGAATTTCTAAGCTAGGAAATTGTGTCCTTGTGCTATTATTGATAATATTGAATCGATTTATGTTAGATATCATTGGTTCAGGGTCAAATTCTAGAGGAAAGGCGATTGTTGAACTTTGAGTTTCTATTTTCGGATTCGAGGTAAGTGTTTTATCTAACTTTGGCTTGAGGGAATATGATTAGGTTAATATTCGCTATGTGCTATATGGAGTCGGTGTATAGGTATGGTGACGGTTACCTATGCACCCGAGTCTAGCATGACCGTAAGTCATAATTGCTATAAAAATTTCGAAAGAAGTGAACAATTGTGCTAATTACTTGTTAAATGAACTATGAAGTGATGGTTGAGAAGCAAATGAACTAAAAAGGAAATTTTGGTACTTTTCCCTTGCCGGGACTTATTGTTGAGCTGTATTCCCTTGCCGGGATTTATTGTTGTGTTATTCACCCTTGCCGGGATTTATTGTTGAGTTATTCTCCCTTGCCTGGATATTTTGTCTTGTTACATATTCCTTTCCCTTTTGGTTGTGACCATTGATTGGGTGAGGAAGAGAGAGTAAAAGCACGAAGGGTGATACCGTGCACTATATTTTGAGAGTAAAAGCACGAAGGGTGATGCCATGCATTGTATATTGAGAGTAAAAGCACGAAGGGTGATGCCGTGCATTATATTTGACAGTCTTGGTGAGAAATGAGAGTAAAAGCACAAAGGGTGATGTCGTGCATAATATTTTGAGAGTTTTGGCGAGAAAGAAGAGTAAAAGCACGAAGGGTGGTGCCGTGCAGTTGTTGATTCACTGGCTTTCTCTATTTATGATTATATATTCAGTTCCATTTCTTGTTTGTTGAAGTTATAATTGAACTGTTACATCCCCAGCAGGCCCCCATTATCTGTTTAAATTCATGTTTTCTTTCTGTCATTGCACATATATCTGTACATGTTGATTGTGGTAGGTCCGGTTTAGCCTACCTCGCCGAGGTTAGGCCGGGCACTTACTAGCATATGGGGTCGATTGTGCTGATACTACACTTCTATGCCTTTTTGTGCACAGGTCAGGACACAACCTACGGACAACAACAGTAATTAGGGAGCGATCCTTCAGTCTAGAGACTCTGAGGTAGTTCGCTGGCGTTCGCGGGCCCTGGGTCTCCTCTATCTTTTCCAGTTTGTTTTATTGTATCAAAATAGATATGTTATGTATTTCTTTCAGACTGTTACTTTTAGTACTCTTTTAATTGTCCGTGCATAGTGACACTAGATACTGGATAGAGGCATGTTTCTAATTTACGCACTATATCTTTACTTTTGTTGCTAAAAGTCTTCAGCGTGGTTTTAAATTAATTATTTCAGTATTTATATTATTTTGAATTAAGGTTTTTGTGAAAATGATTAAAAGGGTTGGCTTGCCTAGCTTCGACAGTAGGCGTCATCATGACTCCCGATGGTGGGAAAAATTCTGGTTGTGACAGTAGAGTTCCCAATTAATTTTGCAATATCACATATTTCATCAACATCCATATGGTAAATATCTCTTCGAAGAAGGAAGTTATACCATTATTGTTTATGGTCAAAATAGTATGCAAGATATGTTTCTTGTATTATCGTTGTCTTTAATATTCACAATGCCAAAATATTTTGGCGTACAATAAATACCAACCAATGACCATTTATGTCATAATAATATTTTTTTCTTATCTCCCCTCAAACCTCATTCTAGAGGTGAGTGTGGTATATTCACTACCACTAACACGTTTATATTCTTTCAAGATTGAATACGTATTCATAAATCACATGTTGTCATATTCACATTATGAATGTGAAATAGTCATGTATACATGTGCTTTACCAAATCTCATGTCAAATTGATGACAAACATTAATTTCACAAAGTGAAGTAGAATTTTGAGAATCCTTATTGTTCTCGTTACCATAATGACGACGATTATAATTTCGTCTATTGCCACGTCCACATCCATTGATACATTCATAGTAATAATTTTGTCTTCTTTCAGACTTATCACATACTGCTATCACATTCTATTAAGGGAATAAGAATGGAGTAAATTCAATGGGACATATTTTTTATTTTTTACCCATAATTATACATGAATTTGATCACGACAAGGCATAGAAATTTTACCACTTTGATGATTATAATTTCTTTCAAACTCCATTAGAGTTAAAATCAAAATTTATCGTCTTTACTTGTATTTAAAATTGAATTATATAATGTTAAGAATTTGGAAAAGAAAAGTAAAATACTTACCTAAAATCCAAAATTTAATCATGAAGAATGTTCATGCAACAATTGACAATCATTATGCTCAATACTAAAGCTTCTATTCAATTGGTTAGAGTCTAGTGCTTATAACATGTTATAAAATAATAAAAATGGAAAAACAATATTGCAGAAATAAAGGGGTAATTCTTATTAAATTTTGGAATGAATTACAATTAAATAAAACCTTCATTTATAGAAAAATGGTGACTTAATCACTATGTAATAATCTCTAAATTTGTATTTATAACATAAATTATATTATAAGGTTGCTATACATTAAAATATTTGCGGGGATCTTCGCAAAGAAAGAAAAGAACCTAAAACCCTGCGGGCTATCGGTTTATCTTCTCCCTCCATTTCCACTGTACCATACAATAAAATGGCCAACACTTCCCTTAAAACTCCGACCACTACCTTATGGCCGCCGTCGACCGCCGTCAGCGCCTACGCGGTGAAACCCAATTGTATCACTTTCTTATCCTACTCACACTGCAGACGGGAGCAGACTCCACTACTTCCCCGAGTGTGTCGTATTCACCACTCCGCTAACACAATTGCTCAGTTGCCGCACCGGTTGGTTGAGAAATTTGCAGTCTTTGCTTCAAATGGGGATGCTACTGAGGCCGCTCAAACTGAGACTAAGGAACCTGAGCAGGAGGTACAAGAATCCGAGCAGGAGGTACAGCCCTTTATCCTGTTTTTTTTTTATTTATTATTCAGATGTACAAGCTCAATTAAGTTCCAGACCCCACTTTGTGGGACTATACTGGGTAGTTGTTGTTGTTATGTACAAGCTCAATTAACTGCGCTTACCACTGAATTAATAGGGTCGGTTTCCCTCCTTGGAGGAGGGAATAAGCTCTTGTCTCCTTGTATAGTATTGGGGATACTCGCCTCATGAGCTAGATTTTTGGCTTGAGTTGTGCCAAGTCCATTTTCTTTAACACTAGGCGGAGAATTCCCAGTGAATTTAGTATTTCCAAGTCTCATCATAATAAGATTACTTTATTCTCTTCCTTTTTTCAAAGGTCAGTTAGTGACTCTTACCTTTGACGGTGGGTGGCTACGGTTATGGGGCTTCATCAAGAATCTGCACTTAGCCCTCTCTTATTTATGCTCTAACACGCCATATTTAAGGGGATGTGCCATGGTGTATGCTATTTCCGGATGACATAGTCTTGATAGACGAGGGTCGGTGTTAATGAGAGGTTGGAGGTTCAGAGACAGACTCTCGAGTCTAAGGGTTTCAAACTAAGCAGGTGTAAGACAGAATACCTGGAGTGCAAGTTTAGCGCCGAGTCGAGCGAAGCAGGAAGGGACGTGAAGCTTGAATCTCAGGTTATCGTCAAGAGGGACAGTTTCAGATATCTTGGGCAGGTGATTCAGGGGACGTAGAGATTGACAGAGATGTCACCCACCGTATAGGGGCGGGGTGGTCGAAATGGAGGCTTGCATCAGGAGTCTTATGTGACAAAAAGTGTCACAGAAACTCAAGGGGAAGTTTTATAGAGCTGTGCTTAGACCTGCCATGTTGTATGGGACGGAGCGCTGGTCGATGAAAAACTCTCTTGTTCATAGAATGAAGGTTGCGGAGATGGGGATGCTTAGGTGGATATGCTGGCTCACCAGGTTAGCTAAGATTAAGAATGAAGTTATTCGGGAAAAGGTGGGGTGGCCTCGGTGGATGAGAAGATGCGGGAAACGAGACTCAGGTGGTTCGGACATGTGCGGAGGAGAAGCCCCCATGCCCCGGTGAGGAGTTGTGAGCGGCTGGCGGTGGTGGCGCGAGTCGAGGTAGAGGGAGGCCCAAGAGGTATTGGGGAGATGTGATTAGGCAGGACATGGCTAGAATGCGGATTTCCGAGGACATGATCCTTGATAGGAGAGTCTGGAGGTCTAGTATCAGGGTTGTAGGATAGAGGCTCATAGTATTTTTCGTACTTCTTTCCCTGAGGCTGGGGGTTTGGTAGGGCTCTCTATAGATGATCTGTGTATTGTATTGTACCACCTCATGATAGTTACCGGTTGATATTACTGCATGCCATTTTATTTATAGTTTATGGTTTATGTTTAGATAATTATTTATGTGATTTCTGCTGGAGTTACTAATGCTTTCTTGTTTGTGTTTTTGCTTTTGTTTTTTCTTTTCCTTTTCCTGAGCCGAGGGTCGATTGAAAACAATCCCTCTGCCCTTTCGGGCAGGGAGGCCTATGTACGTATTACCCTCTCTTTCGGGCAGGGGTAAAGCCTATATACATATTACCCTCCCTAGACCTCACTTTGTGGGATTATACTGGGTAGTTGTTATTGTTGTTGGTGTAGTTAGTGACTCTGACCCAGTGGCGGACTCGCAATTTTAAGGTGTGGATGCTGACTTCGTTTAACATAGTACAAGTGCACAACTATTTGAACCCCAAAGTGAAATTGTGAAATTAAAAAGTTAATGAGAAAACTACAATATTTTTACATGGGGGAAAGAGCCTGTGATGCGTTGGGAGTTGTGGGGTGGGGGGAGGGGGAGTGTACAAGAAGGGTCTGGAATCCTTTAGAAGCATTCATTTTTTCCCTTTCTTTGCCACAATGACTAAGATAAATGGGAAGAAATCACCTAATGTATTTTGTCTTTGCTAGAAATGCCCTTATTTTTTATTTATTTTTTGATAAGGTAAATATTTTTATTGACAATTGGGGACTAACCCCGTATACATATATTAAAAAAAAAAAGAGAACCTACACCAAAATATAGTTCTCAACAAAAGAGATCCAATCCTTTATAAAAATAGGGACCCCATGAGTACACTAAAAAGAAACTAGGAACAAGAAACTACTTTGCAATTTCACAAAATCTCGTTCCACCTCTTTAAAAGCCCTCATATTTCTCTCTTTCCAGTTTCCATATCACTCACATGATTGCCAAGGGAGCGACACTCCATGCCCTTGGACTTCTCTTTCCATTGATGTGAACCCAACTATGCAACGCCTCCTTCACTCAACCCGACATCGCCCATTGCACCCAAAACAAATTAAGGATCACTCTCCACAACCGATTATCCACTTTACAATGCAATAGGAGATGATGTACATCTTCGCCCGAGCATTTGCACATGAAGCAGCAACTAACATAAGTGATCCTTCTCTTTCTCAAATTTTTCGTTGTCAAAATCGCTCTCCTCGCCGCCAACCACACAAAGAAAAACACGTTTCTTGGTGATCTGGGAATCCAAATAGAGTAATGAGGGAAAACTTGTTCCTCTCTCACTAATAACCTCTTATAATAAGATTTAACCGTGAATAATCCATTTTTATTCTCCCGCCATCCCTATACATTGGATACATTATGTGGTGTATCCAACCCATACAATAACTCAACTAGATTGTGAAATTCTTCTATCTTCCAATCCTGTAGGCTCCTCCTAAATCTCAAATCCCAATGAAGCACCCCTCCGTGGGACCTACTAAGATTGCCCTTGTCTAATTTGTAAGTTGTGTGAAGATAGTCTCACAACATCTGTCCTTAGCTTTGGTTCAATAACAAAGGTAAAAAGATGCTGGTGAGTGCACTTGAGTTCGTATCTAGAGGCAGAGCAAGCCTTATAGGTGCGGGTTCGGCCTAATCCAGTCATTTTTGCTTAAAGCACTGTATTTATATTAAGAAATTCTAAAATATGTACAAATATTTAATTGCGAACCCAGTAACTAAGATAATCTATGGGTTCCAAGACAAATTTAGAACCCATAAACATTAAATCTTGACTTCGCCTCTGTTCGTATCCTGTGTGAGCCAAGTCTAGTATGTAAGTGAAAAAGGGTAGAGGGTATGCCTGTTTCCCATTAAACACAATGAATTTCTCGATAATTTAGAAAAATATAACATTTGGCATAGAGTAAAATCTCCATGTTACTGGCTAGAAAACTTTTACTTTATTTTTTGTCAATGCAAAGAAAACTTTTACTTTTTTTTTGGTCAATGCAATCAGTTAAGTTGGGTTTGATCTCTGGAGTAGGTGTGTGAAGAGCACTAATTATTAGGTGATTATGCATGTGTATAGCAATTGAGATGTCTTTGTATGACGTTACATCTATTTGCAAGATTCCATATGAGATGTCACCTTTACTTCTCTACATCCTCCAAATGGTGGACTTGCATATTTGTCTCACAGTAGCTGCATGACTCACTAACGGGTCCTTTGATTCACGTCTAGACTTAGTGAATCATAACAAAGATTTTTATGCATGGAATGCCTACTCTAGAACATTTTGTCTTTAGATACTTTTTTCTTGGAATTGCTCCTATACCTTTTTACATTCTATCATGCAAAATAATATATAGATTCTCACATAAGTTATACCGGTATTACTAGTCAAGAGTTTAATGCCAAAAATCAAACGTTATAGTAGTTATGTCGAGCCTTAAATTGGAAATAAGACATTGTATTAATTATGAAAAGATTTCATTTATAATGCAAGAGTTTGTGTTGCAAATGAACATTATATTAGACAACAACAACATCATACCCAGTGTAATCCTATAAGTGGGACCAGGGAAAGCATAATCATAGTAGTTATGGGAAAGAAATTGGAAGTCATAAAAAATATAGAAATAACAATATCAAAATAATAATATAACCAAAACAAAAGAAACAACATGTAGTAATTGAAATCTAAGAATAAGAAAATACGAGAATGATATTAATACATAGTGGTATGGGAAAGAAATTCGCTCGACTACTTACTAACCTTCTACCATAATTCTCGACCTCCACCCCCTCCTATCAAGGTTATGTCCTCGGTAAGCTCCAGATATGCCATGTCATTCCTGATCACCTCTCCCCAATACTTCTTCGGCCTACATATACTTTTCCATATAACCACCATTGCAAACCTCTCACACCTCCTCATTTCTCACACCTCCTCACGGGAACATCTGTACATCTCTTCTTCACATGCCCAAACCATCCCAACCTTCTTTCCCTCATATTATCCATCACGGAGGTTGCTCCTACCTCGTTCCGAATATCTTCATTTCTAATCATATCTCTCCTAGTATACCCGCACATTATACCACTTTCATCTTTTGGACATGAGAGTTCTTGACCGACCTACACTCTGCCCTAATACAACGTAGTTGGTCTAACAACCACTCTGTAGAACTTGCTTTTTAAGTCTTGGTTGCATACTCTTATCACACAAAACACCGGATGCGAGCCTCAATTTCATCCATCCTGCTCCAATACAATGTGTGACATCATCGTCGATCACCTCATTACCTTGGGTTATTCACCCAAGATACTTGAAATTTTCCTACCATCTATTTCTTTAATGTCCAGTTGCAACAGACATATGGTCCATGTTTCTTTCACTTTTTGGATTGCATTGGACAATGCCATGCTATGTCAAGGAAGTTTTTGTGAGTTGGAGTTCATGGAAAGTTGATAAGTCCATCAAGAAAATCTAGTCTATGGTTCCTGCTGCTATTTAGTTGGTGCTTACGGACCGAAAGGAATCGATGAAGTTTTGATGGCATCTCAACTGCTAGATACCTACTCAAGGCTAGATGTCTGGTCACTCTTTTTTTTTTTGGGTTAAACTTTCCCCTATGTATAACCCTGACCAATTCATGGAATTTATCAGCTGTCTAGTCTTATGATAGATTTTTTTTGCTTTCTTCTTAGGAGTTGATATCTTCTTTTATTTTGTAATACATGCATCCACTAGATGCTTTTGTTATTAATACACCACTTACTTCATCAAAAAAAAGATACTTGAAATATTCCTTCTTAGGATGGCCTGTATATCAAGCCTCACTTTCACGTCAACCTCATATGTTACATTAAGGAACTTACACTTCAAGTATTCAGTTTTATTCCGCTCAACCTGAAACCTTTAGATTTCAAATTTCGTCTCCAAACCCCAGTCTATCGTTAACTCCGCCCCGCGACTCGTCTTTCAGTAATGTATCATCCATAAATAACATGCACTATGGCATCCCCTGGATGTATTAATTCATCCATCATCAAGGAAAATAAATCCGGGCCAAGAGCTAATCCATGGTGCAACCCCATCATGAGTGGGAAGTGTACCGAGTCTCCTCCCACTATCCTTACACGGGCCTTGGCTGCATCGTACACGTCCTTAATCGCCCTAGCGCATGCTACATGTACATCTCCATGGAACCTCATTTGGGATTTTGTTTGTTGTATACTTTTTCTAGGTCAACAAACAATATATGTATGACCCTCTTCCTATCCCTATACTGCTCCATCAATCTCCTAATTAGATGAATGACATCAATAGCCGAACCCCCGGTATGAATCCAAACTAGTTCTCGAAAATAGACACAGCTCTACTCACCCTCATATCCACCACCCTCTCTCAAACTTTTAGTGTAGCTTAGCATCTTGAGGCTCCTATAGTTGTTGCAATATTGAATGTCACCTCGTTCTTGTATAGCGTGATCATTGTACTCTAACTATCCATCGGGCATTTTGTTGTCCTAAAAATAACATAAAACAACCCAGTTAGTCACACTAAACCTGCCTTGCCCACGCTCTTCCAAAATTCCACGGGGATTTCATCTGGCCCTATCGCGTTTCTCTTATTCATCTTACGCATAGCTCCCTCAACCTCCTCGACTTTTATACAACTACAGTACCCAATATCACGACGACTCTCGGATGCTCCAAATCACCCAGCATAATATTCCTGCCCCCCCTCTTAATTCAAGAGTTTATGCAAGTATGTCTGCATCTATGTCTAATGCGCGCCTCTTCCACCAATACTCTGCCATTCTCGTTGTTGCTGCACTTCACCTGGGCAAGATCCAGGTCTCTTGCCCTCATCTTTCTCGCCTTGGCTAGCTTGTGCAGCCTTTTATCCCCGTCTTTGTCTTCAAGTTTTTCCCACTATTGTTCAAACACTACCGTTTTCGTTGTCGTGACCGATAACGTCACCTTCTTCTTCGCCATCGTATACCTCTCCCTTTCGTCCTCTTGTCCTCCTCTGCTTTTTTCCACTAACTTTGCATAAGCAACCTTCTTGGCATCCACTTTCCCTGGACCTCCCTATTCCACCGCCAATCACCTCGCTGTCCCCCAAAGTTACCCTTCGAGACCCCCAACACCTCTCCTCTCTAGCTACTTCCCTAATGCAACCAGCCGTCCTATCCCACATATTAGTTACAGGTAAATTGATGCCAGGAATGTTATAATTGTTGGTGCGGGTTGGTAACCTTCTGCAATCCCCCCTCCTCTATCAGGGTTTACTGGCTATTCGCAACTCGTATAGGCAGAGTTCATTAAGAGTGTGTATTCGGTATTTAATATTAGTCTCTAGCTGTCCCCTTTTCCTTACCGAGTGTTCTTTTCCTTAGACGGAGTGATAAAAGACAGTAGTTTTATTCCAGCATGTGCTGGGTTATGTTTAATTTATATCTTCTTCCGTCAGGCATATCTATGCGGGTTTATACAAATGAAAGAACATAATGCATTTAATATACATATTAGTTTTTCTCTTCATCCTTTTATATCCTTTTGAGGCCATGCAATGTTTTGAGTATGCTGATGAGGGCTATTGTGGTTTACCTATTAACTTAAAACTTGACGTACCGAAGTTCAAAGTCTTTGAATTTTGAAAGTGTACTGAAATTAATGTGTATTTCCTTACCATGGAACAGGAGAATGGAGATGGTGCTGCTGCTGAAGATGCTCCGGATGAGGGTGACAACGCAGCTACAGATGAAACTGCATCATTCATTGCAACTTCATTGCAGTTGTACAGAGATGCTTTAGCAAATAATGACGATTCAAAAGTTGCAGAGATAGAAATTTCCCTCAAGTCCATAGAAAATGAGAAAATTGAACTTCAGAGAAGAGTAGCCTCCTTGACTGAAGAACTGTCAAATGAGAGGGACCGGGTTCTTAGAGTCAGCGCTGACTTCGACAATTTCCGTAAGAGAACAGAGAGAGAAAGACTTTCTCTTGTGACTAACGCACAAGGGGAAGTTGTCGAGAAACTTCTATCTGTTCTGGACAATTTTGAGAGAGCGAAAATGCAAATCAAGGTGGCAACAGAGGGAGAAGAGAAAATTAATAATAGTTATCAGAGCATTTCTAAACAATTTGGGGAAATCCTTGGATCTCTTGGTGTTGAGACTGTGGAGACAGTTGGGAAGCCATTCGACCCTTTGGTAAGTTTCTGAAACCCGTGCCTCTAATTACATGTACAGATGTATTCCCACATACATACACATGCTTGAATATTTTAAAGCTGCTTTCTTTCCTTGCAGTGTGATGCTTGTTTGAATAGATAGGTAGATATAGGTTGTATTGTTCTGAGAAAACAAAGTTACAGTTTGAGCTGCCATCTTCTGTTGTTCATGTAGTGATGCTTCTATTGATCCTTGGCTTTAATGCAGGCCAGTTCCCGAGTTGGCTCAAAATTCAGTCGAATTATTGATGAACTTTTTCAAAAGCTGTCTAACATCTATTCGGTTTTTAGGAAGACCTCGACCTGATTTTAAGCTCAATCTAAATCAGCACTATTTTGAGCCAACTCGGTGAGTTGACAATGTAGAGACTTATGGTATTCTATCATGAAGGAATGAAACAAGAATTTGTTCCTTTTGACTTGTAAATCGATATAACATTGACATCTGTTTGCATCACACGTTATTGTAATATGGGGAAAACCTGTTATATAGTTTTATGCCAAATGATCATATTTTGTTACCAGTGTCTACTTAAGTATTGATTGGTCTCCCCATGATCAGCTGCACGAAGCTATAATGCGTGAGGATTCAGAAGAATTTGAAGAAGGTGTTGTATTAGAAGAATATCGCAAAGGTTTCAAACTTGGAGACAGACTCTTACGCCCTTCAATGGTGAAGGTGTCGGCTGGCCCTGGGCCGGCAAAGCCAGAGACAGCTGAGCCTAAAGAAGAGCAAAACAAAGTCCAGGAGAAGAGTGAGGAAGGTACTGCTGAAACAGCAGGTGATGAAGGGACTGGTGAAGGAGGTAACTAACTACCAGGTGGTGATGTGACAAGTGAGGGGTGTAACCTATGATGATTTCTCTTTTGTACAAGCAAACAGAAGGACATATTTTCGCAATTGACTGAGGTTGAGCTGGGTTTTTGCTGGTATACCTTTCAATTTTCATTATCTACTGTTTGTCTGAAAGGACATCATTTTAGTTCATTCGGCTTATGACTGCCGTCTTAAACACTATTTTTTGAGGCTTTGGATAGTGAGGATTCATATAATCGACCCCAAGTAGCTTGGTATCTGAGGCACAATTGTTGTAGTGCTCTGGAAACAAGAGCTTAATGCCATGTGCAAAATGTGACTTGAATTTGTTCACTCTCTAGCCAAAGAGCCCCCTCCCTGCTCTGCTTCTCGTAAAGAAGAAATTGTTTTATGGGAAAATTGCACATTTAACTCTAGGAATGGAAATGGGATGGGGTGGGTATGGCAAAACCCACAAAAATTTCAACCCGTCGTGCCCCGATGGTTATTTTTTCAGTTTTCAACCCGCCTGCCCCAATTTTTTTTTTCTTTATTTTTTTTTAAAATAAACTAGTTTGATATTTTATTATTTTATAAAATAGAGAGTTTAATAGAATTACATAAACATTTTAAGTGAACACCTTGCACATTTACAGTGCAATTAATATATGGTTCTCGTCAAAGTTTGGAGGATATTTCATTCTTGGTGATCAAAGGAGTTAAATATATCTCGTCAAACTATATGTCATGATTTTGACCAACATGTTGCTCTATATTCAAAAGATAAATACCTTTCTTTGTTGAATTTGTAAAACTATTTTTGTAAATGGTTATAAAGAGATAGCACTGAGGGACTGAACACTATGAGTACATATTGTATGTAGACTTCTAAATCTTCATATGAAAAAGATTTATGATTTTCTTTTACCTCTGTATGGTTGTGAGTTCGAGTCTCCCCAGGAGCAAATTCTGGGGATTTATGCCGGGGGTCTATTTGGAAACAGCCTCTCTACCCCAGGGTAGGGGTAAGGCTGCGTACACACTACCCTCCCCAGACACCACTGAGTGGTATTGTACTGGATCGAAAATAAATAAATAATAATATTTTACCTCTGAATGGGAATTTTTATGGGACAGGCGCAGTTAAAAGTAGCCATTTTGTCGTGGAACAAAATAAAGGCATTAATGAAGGTTAAAAGAAAATGAGAGAAAAAAAGAAGACCATAAAAGAATAAAAGATATGCCTTCAAATTTATTAAATGCTGAAGAGTAGCACAATAAAAGATATTGTGCAAAGATGTTCACTGTAGAGAGCAATTGGAGCTTCTAAATTTTTATAAACTCTCTGGTATCTCTAAGCAGTATTATCAAGAGAAAACCTCACTTTATACCTATTGATTTTAGGGATTTTTATCTATTTACCATATACCAAACCTTATTAACCAAAAAATATTTATAATTTAGTATTTACCCGTATTGTCCACAGTTTCACTACAAAATATATACTAAACCAAAAATAGGTAGATTCTCCCCTAAAAATGCTCGAAACTGTAGGCATAAAATCTGCGTGTGATCCTATCACCATTAAATTTGAAATTTAAAATGGAAGGAAATCCCATTGCTTCGTAATTCTCTCCTTCTCTACCGGAAAGAGATCTCTCTTCTGTAACTCAGCTACATATCTAAAAAGACGCACGCTACAGAATCTCCAGCAATCAAATTTTAGAAATTCAAAATTGTTGAATACAATTGTTCGTCGACATCAGTACAAAATTCTTGAATCTATATCTATTCTTCATTTTTTTCTATCAACTACACGAAATCATGTCAAAAACCCCAATAATGCTGAAATCGAATGGTAATTGGGATAACTATGGAATATTTAGAGATTTTGAAGTTGATGCCATTTTAACAGATGATAATACAAGCTATGGAATTCTCATTTCTACAATTGCAGAACAATTATCAATTGATACATCAGATAAAATTGTAGAAATAAAATACACTGTGAACGAGAATTGTCCTCCAATAGAGATAAGGAATGATATGGGGGTTCGTGTGTATATGAAAACGAAAATGGAGAATAGAAACTTAGGTTCGTATCCATTATGTATTAACGTAAGAGATTTCAATATGGAATTGGCAATCACCAATGAAAGCATCAGTACAGGTATGTTTGATTCGACATTACAGAGAGTTATTGTATTACTTATTTATCTACAATATAACTACAATTGCCTACAATTAAACTACAATTTTCAGATAGTACTGGAAATGATAAAGCGATGTTGCTTTCAAATTTACCTACATAGCTACTACATTTGTGAATTTATTGTCTGCAGGTTCTTCTGGATCCCTAAGGTTACTAGAAATTCCATCCTCACCAGCTATAGAGGAATATCAAAGTGAAATAATAACTTCTTCTATGCAAACATGTATTGAAGAAGGACAAGTGTATCAGGACAAATAAACAGTAGTTGCTGCAATGAAGAATTATTCAGTGATGCACAAGTTCCAGTTCAGAGTAAAAAGATCCAGTCATAGAAGGTATGTAGTTATTTGTGGATCATATATCTGCAAAATCAGTGTATTATTGAAGATAGGTTGGTTTTATGCAGTTGTAGTTAAATTGTAGTCCGTTTGTAGTTAATTGTAGTGTTTCATAATTATCTGTAAATATTTTATTTTTTTTGTAGCTACTGGCTTATATGTGTAGCTGAAAGCTGAAAATGGCATTTCAAGGCAATGTCAATTAATGATTTAGCAATGTTCAAGATAAGAAGTTTCAGCCGGCAACACAAATGCTGCCTAATGGACGAAATATTCATACAGCGCAAACGTACTGCAGCAGTAGTTGGTAGCATGGTCGTTCCAAAGTATTTTGATCCTAAGAATGTTTACACACTAAGGGACATACAAACTGACATGTGCAGTAGTTGGTAGCGTGGTCGTTCCAAAGTATTTTGATCCTAAGAATTTTTACACACTAAATGACACACAAACTGACATGTTATTTGAACATGGACTGAACCTAAGCTACGTGCAAGCATGGAGAGCAAAGGAAAAAGCATTACATTTTTTAAGAGGGAATCCGTGTGACTCCTACAACATTACCAAAATATTTTTATATTCTTGAGAAGAATTATCCCGGTTCTGTTGTAAAATTGAAGAAGGCAGCATATAATTGCTTCTTATACTCATTTGTTCTCTTTGTACATCAATAAATGGCTGGAAACATTGTAGGCCGGTAGTAGTGGTTGATGGGACATTCTTAAAGACAGCATACATGGGGATTATGTTGACAACAAGCACCATGGATACAACAGGTAACTAATGCAACAATTTTGTAGTTATTTTGTAGACAGTCTATAAAATATAGTTAAATTGTAGTTGTATTGTAGTTAGTTTGTAGTTAGATAAATGAATGTAGTTAAATTGTCTACATTCTCAATATATATTTGTAGTTGTTATTTAATCTTATTTGCTGTCTAAAATATGTAGGTACTATTTTTCCCTTGGCATATGCTGTGGTTGATTCTGAAAACGACGCGTCTTGGAAGTGGTTCTTTGAGCAATTCAAGGAGGTATATGGCAAAAGACCTTCAATGTATGTTGTCTCAGATAGACATGCGAGTATATTGAAGGCAACATCAGTTGTCTATCCGTTCATGGCACACTACTCTTGCACGTGGCATATATGGACAAATATAAGGTCAAAATTCAAGAAGGCACATCTACAATTACATGAATTGTACTTTGCTACAGCACGGTCATACACTCTGGATGAATTCAATGAAAGGATGATGAAGATTGAAGAGGTAGACCCGCATGTAAAGTCTTACCTACATGATATTGGCTATCATAAATGGTCAAGAGTACATGCAACGATGAATAGAACTTTTACTATGACATCAAACATTGCCGAGTCGTTGAATGTTGTAACAAAAGAGGCAAGAGAGCTGCCAATATTTGATCTATTTGAGTATATGAGGACTCTTCTTGAACGTTGGACAAAAGAAAAGTTATTGAAGGCAAAGGGCACTTTCGCATTCCTTGGTCACAAATTCCACAAAGAATTGGAAGATAACACTACATTATCTCAGAAACTAAGGGTAAGATATTCTTGTTTGGTGCAGGAGAAAAAAATAATAATAGTGGCTGCAGTGTTTCCAGATTGTAGTTAAGATGTAGAAAAATTGTAGATAACTGTAGTTATCTACAATTATCCAGTTAACTGATAGATGTATTATTATTTCTGTTTGGTCTTCAACTGTAGGTGAGGGCTTTAACAGATCATATACATACTGTGTTAGATGGTGTAAAGCGGTACATTGTGTGTCTAAAAAAAAAGAAATGAAGCTGTGGACAACTCCAACTTGATGAACTTCCATGTGTGCATGCTTTGGCAGCATTAAGGCATAGGAATGAAAGGACTGAATACTATTGCTCTCCATATTACACAAGGAAGAGCCTTCTTCTTATCTATGAAATGCCTGTAAATCCTCTTCCTGTTGAAGCCAAATGGGATGTTCCACAACATATTTTGGATGAGGTAGTAAAGCCACCGCGGGAGATAAAAGGCAGCCAGGTAGACATTA
The DNA here is from genome assembly GCA_034376525.1 of Nicotiana benthamiana. Lineage (NCBI taxonomy): Eukaryota > Viridiplantae > Streptophyta > Magnoliopsida > Solanales > Solanaceae > Nicotiana > Nicotiana benthamiana. The sequence continues at coordinate 16,271,885 of CM067331.1, read as the reverse complement.
CAAGGAAAGATATAAAATATTTGATGAAATAAAGTCAAAGAAGTGCAAGGTGTCATGTGGCAATTGTGGAGGTGAAGGGCATGACAAAAGAACTTGTAAAATGCGGCGAAAAAGAAATGAATATCATGTCGCTAGAATATTTATTCATAATAAATGTTAGTGAGCTCAAATTATCGGAATTTTTTGTGTAAATGTTTTACTTTTTGAGGATGATTAAGAAGTATAAAGATAAATTTGTGCATCTGCACTATTTACATTTTTTATGTATGCTGTCAAGCGTACATGATTGTCTTTTTTTATTGAATAGTTCAACTCTTGTATATACTATATACAAAACATCTGATATTAATAAAGAATGCACTGAAAGTAAACTGTTTCCAGATTGTAGTTAAAATGTAGCTTAAGTGTGGTCTAACTGTAGTCATGTTAATCTTTTGTAGTGGCTTTGTATTTAAAATGTAGTTTGATGTAGTTGAAATGTAGATAAATTGAATTTTTTTTAATAAACCAACAACTGTCAGTTATATACAGATATTAATTTGCACATGAAGGTATTATATAAAAATAACTGAAAGATTAAAGTCAAATTATAAGACAAAGCTGTTACTGTAAAAATACAATAAGAGATCTCGAGTACTCAATATAATGTAATCAAGAAAAAGAGTTGTAGAAAACCAAAACGACATAATTCCTACATTGTTTTCCAATTCAAATACCAAATTACACATACCAGACTAGGAACACAATAGTCTATTTCTTCTTTCGTTGCACTTTAGTCCTCTCATTTTTTGTCGGTGCACCCTTCCTCCTTGCAAGCCTGCCAATAACCTCACTCTCACTGATTGAGCCATCTTCTAGCTTCTTTATGGCATAGTCCCACAGTAGAGCTCCATAGCGTGTACGGTGTTGGTCAATATCAGAAAGATCTTCCTTTGGGATAGCCAAATCACCAAAGCTAACATACTCCGCAAAGGCAACCACAAATACACCACAATCACTGCATAAGATGAAAAATTTTCATTATATAACAAATGATTAAGAAAAATAATTAAACATATAGAAAGGGAGATTAGTTTTTTACAATAAGCCTTCCTTTTATTGTGGAATCTCAGCAGCCATCCATTGTATGTCGAGAGGGTCTGTAACTAGTTTCTCTATGTATGACTTTGTTGTCTTGAAGTCAATGTCTTTACGTTTACCATAGAAACCAATGCATGGCAAATGAAGAGGAATAATGATTGAAAATTCAATCAAATTCTGACTGTTTGATTACGGTTTGCTCTCACCAGGGAATCATAAACATAAAGTTGCCGGTCCTTTATGTCAAAAACTAGCAACAACCAATGGAAGTTCTCCACAAGGTTCACATGCATGAGGACATAGTCAACAAGATCCCAGGCAATATAAGCAAGAATTCTGTACCCGAGAATATATTCTCCAATATCATCCTCAACTTTAACAACCAAATTCCTTTGTTTCGGTGGAGAATTTATGAACTTGTCATAGAATCTTTCAGTCTTTATCGTGAACAAGAAATCAGTTGTTGTAAACCTAGTCTGGTTGTTGGGGCCATATTTGCATCTTTTTCACAGATATTACATAATAACATCAATGTGCTTCCAAAATAGAAGTGCAATATACAATAGGCCACAGTCTAACCACAATTATCTACAAAACAGCTACATATTAACTACAATTGGAATTTATGAAAAAATCTAAACATATTGCTAAACTTTAACTACACTACAACTACATAAATATAACAGTTAGTCCAAGTATCTCACCAAATGTAATTTAATTGTAGTTAGGATGAACCAACAGTGAACAAGTACTAAATCTACAATTGACCCATCGGGGTACAAAACAACTATACATTAACTACATTTATTCACTATACAGAGGAACAAAAGAAACATAGCACCTCACTTAAGGTTCCAATAACCTAGAGTTAATATTACTAGGCACAATCATAATGTATATAATATTACTACAAGGTAACTACAGTTGTGGTACACAAAGATTACAATTCAGTCAAAATTACAAAAATTCAAGTTTGTAAACTATTGCATGATCATATATGATACATAAGGTCTATAAAAAGCAAAATTTGACAGTTGGAGACTAAATATAGTAACATATATATGCTATATTGAGGCATTGATGACTTATCCGGGGTTACACATCATAAATGAAGACAAAACTACAATTACACTACACAGTTGAAGACAAAAAAGATATTGTCAAAGATTGTAGACACTTTATACTTACTGAGTTATCGATGACTTGTCCGGGGTGAGCAAGGGCATAGAACCAGTCCTTCTTATCAATCTTTTCACAACCAAAATCCAAACAAGGATTGATTTGGCTATCCTTCTTGGAAAAGTAATCTTTCCTCATGTAATAACGAAAGAATGAATCAAATACTAAAAATTGACAAAATGAATTACAACTTTAAAGTATAAAAAGGTGAACAGACAGTGTTAATTTAAGAAATCATACCTCCTAGATACTTTGTCACTGCGAGAGTATAACAAGGTGGTGAACCTTTCTATCAATTCAGGATCTACATCTTCACCTATGACACTTGTGAAGGGGTGCTTGAGGTAAAAATATTTAGGACCAACAGATGTGCTTCCTCCAGAACTATACAGAGGTGTGAATGGTGAGCGTGAATGTTTTTCCGATATCCTTGTTTTTCCTGGATGAACGGGGGTTGATTCATCTGGTATGGGCTCGCCATACATGACCAACTATGATAAGTTTTCTGGCAGCTCAAAGTCATCCAATGTCACACCTTTGTTTTCAATGACTTCAGGAACAACTTCAGTCTCATCTTGTTAATCAATGTCTTCCTGAACAACTTCAGTCACTATTACACCGTGAATTGGCGACTGTGGAACGTTATCTTTAATATCTGTTACATATAAATAACATACTTAACATCATTCTACCATTGTATAAGCAACTATTTTATATTAAAAAGTACATTATGAAACAATACCTTCTTTTGCTACCTCAGATCCTTCCTGGATTGTTGGTTCATCCTCAACCATTGCTGGCACACCCCCTGGAGTAACTTCACCTTCTGTAGATAAGTGTAGAGTCATTCCTTGTTCATTTACTTGATTAATTTTGTTTTATTTCATTACCATTAGCCTATAACGTCTTTTTTCTTCCCATTTTTATTTTATTTGTTAGCTTAGGATAGTGTAATGGTTGGATTTTGTGACCTTGTTAAACTGGGTAAATTGAGTAGGGACAAGTTAGGTGGAAAACTTGAACAAAAAAATTGCAAAAACTAAATCCCTAGCTTAGTGTCTAACATAAGAACCCTTCGTGGTCCGCGGTCACTTTAGTGCAGTCTGTGGTGCTGTGACGCGGTGCGCAATGCCATTTTTGCACGGACCGTGGTGTTAAACTGTCTGAAAGATGATTTATGCCTAGCAAGGCCGTAGTGCACTTTGTGTGGTCCGCGCTAGCCCACCACGATCGTAATACCATTTCGTGTAGACCGCGGTGGAGGGATTCAGAAAGGGGGTTTTCAGGACCATGCCCCAATGCGAACCACAGTCGTCTTTGTGCGGTCTGCGGTGCACCCAATGCAGCCGCACTCCTTTTTGTATGTGTCGCGGTGTACTGTTGTGCAACTTTTGCTATGCTATTCTGCAATTCATTTCCATTATTTGTTTCATTTCCTGTGCTTAGACTAAAAACGTTAGATGCGTGTACTTGTAGAATATGGTCAAGTAATGAGGTAGAGGAGCCAAACAACCCGGCCGAGGTGACTCCCCCCGAGGAGGCAAAAGAAAAAAAGTAAAACTCATTCCCCAACCTAGACAGAACACAAGGAAAGCAATCGAGGTTGCTGATACAGCCGGTGACCAATCGGGGAGTGAGTACATGCCTTCTCAAGACCTCTCCTCTGGCTCAGTTCCAGGTCACTCAGTTCCAGTTTCACCCACCGCCCAAGCTCCACAACATATATCTTTTGAGTCGTCTGAGGGCTTAGCAGCCGGTAGCGGTGAGTGCTCCGCCTCCCCCACAACTTCATTATCCAGGGAGAGTGCAGGCAGAGGTGCTGAGGGTGGTGATGACAGTGATGAGGAGGTGCCTCAGAGTGGTGTGCCTCAGGTTGGGGTTGTTTATCGAACTAGAAACCCCTCAATCTGGGAGGACAAATTTTTTAGCCAGGAGACTTTTCATAAATTAAGAGTATTGTTGCCGTTATGGAGGTTGATTCTTGAAAGAAGTTTTATTGACCGAGACTTTCTACCCCTAAACCCAAATGTTTATATACAGCTTCGAGCTCGAGTGGGTTGGGAGCATTTTAGGGATGATTGTATAAAGGAAAATGAGCACATGGTCAAGGATTTCTATAGCAATGTGGCCCGCATCGCGAATGGCACAAAAGTGACCAAAGTGCAGAACAAAAATGTGGTGTTCTCTAGGAAGGAACTAAATGAGTACTTGGAGTTCAATGAAAAAGATGAGACCCTATACAATGAGAAGTATGCAATGAGCGAGGAGGTTCAATCGTGGTTGGATGCATACTTGGCAATCCCAGGTACTATTCCAGAGCGGTCGACAGCGGGGTCAAAATACTTCGAAGGACTCCCAATTTTGAGGCTAGGTGGTGGTTGACCTTTGTATGTAGTCCACTTGACCCCACTTCCCATGATCAGACTATTTCACTTGCCTGAGTTGTGCTTATTGCTTCTATTATGGCAGGCTATCCTATCAATGTGGGCAATGTGATGTCTCTTGTGATTTTTGCGGTGGGGGATGAACATGACCAGAACTACCCTTTTCCCAACACCCTCACCATGTACTTCCGGGACTTGAAAGTAGAGAATAAGCCCTTTGATGTAAAGGTCAAACCAGTGGCTCCATTCTCGTGGTACAACTTCAAGGGGCCAGACAACCCAAAGACAAGAATTACAAGCCACCTGCCTCTGCCCCAACTGGCCAGTCTGAGGAGCCGGTTGTGGTAGAGCCTTCCACTGAGCATGCTGCCACTACCACTAAATGCTTGTAAGACCTTCCACTACTACTGGTCCCTCTACTTCATTTGGCCCAGGGATCCCATCTTCCCAGTCCCATCTATCACTATACATCAACTGAGCCAAATACTGCATAGCTTGAACAGCTGAATGTCATCTACATCATTAAAGTTGTCTACCATGTCTTCTACTATTGAGGCTTAGTCAGCACCACAGACAGCTCAGATTCCACAGTCCATTGAGGATATGCTGAAGAAGATCCTGGAGAACTAGGAAAAGATCACGAGTACTCAATCTACTTTGTCTAAGGTAGTGGACTCACATTGCAAGGCTCTAAAGGAGCTTTCCCGGGAGCACAAGAAGATGAGAAAAACACGGGCTTCCAAGGAGTCTGTGAAGGAGCTCAGAGAGGATGTGGACAAGATGATGGCAGACTAGATGCCTTTAGACTTGCTATTTGGGGATCCAGCCCAAGCAGCAGAGCCACAACAGGAGCAGACACAGAGGCTTCCAAGCAAGAAGAATAAGATACCTAGTGCAGATGAGGCGATCATCCAGTTGGTAGACTCACCGGAGGCATCCTCCAGTCAGCCACAAAATGCTCCTGATATTCACCTCGTTCAAGTCCAGTCCCTAGTCCTAGTAGCTGAGCAGCAAGAGACCGGGAACCAGTCTGAGGTTCCACACATACAGAGTATCCGGGGACCACTCATGTTCCCATGCAGACTGACGAGGCATAGGGAGTTCCTATATCCTTCATTATGTTTTTTGGTGCTTATCTGATTAGTTGGCATTGGAGACAATGCCATATTTTATTTGAGGGCGTGCGCCCTACATATTATCCTTTGGATGACTGTATATATGGATTGACTAATTTATGCTTTTTGTTTTATTTTTTATTGGTCTCTATATAACTTTCCATTCAGTTACTTTTATCGTACTTTTTAACTTCTCTTTGGTCTGTATATAAAGTTGCACTATTGTATATATTTATCCCCCATTGTATATTTTAATCCCCTACTGTAAATATTCATTCTATTTTCTATTTTCGTAAAAGATTTTTGTTTTTAGCTTCGTAGATAGACTCGTAGACTTTTGTTTCATTTTTGGCTCTTTCAGTAAGCCCTTGGTTTTCTTAATGTCACGGTTCTTTCCAAGGGAGGAATATTGTGAGAATCGGGAAGGCTTCCCGATGATGGATGGTGTGACAACCTTCTTAAGAATTTGAGTCCATTTTAGTTTTATCTTTTGTTTTTGGTAGTTTACAGTTAAGGATACCTCAAGAAAAGCTTCGCTTGGGCCTAACATATTTTCCTTTGATCCCATGGTTAAAGAAAAAATGTGGTATTTATGATGGTGAAAGTCGTAATCTTAAGACTCTCGTGTTGACTGGCAATCATCAAAATGGTTTTCAGACCATTATGTGCTTGAATCGTAATTAAGGTCATTGTGGGCCCTCTACTCGATATCTTTAACAATCCCCTATCTTGTGTGGTAAGAAATCGAATTGCGAGTCCAAGTCCCAACCCAATGATCTAGAGCTTGCCATGAATGTTTGTTGAGGCGAAATCCTAAGTGGAAGTTGACTTGAGAAATGATTATAGGCTCTCCTTGATCCAAATGATAGTTTGAACAATTCCATAGCCTACCAATGATAAGATCCCTAGTCAACCCTTTTGAGCCTTAGGCCTTCTTCATTCAAGAACCATAATACAAGCCTATAGCCGTTCTCAAAGATACCCTCTCTTGGCACCCAATCTTTCCTTTAGCACATGGAAAAAGTATAGGTCTGGGGGAGAGACCAAGAATGAAACAAAGTGGTAAAAAGGCACATAAATGAAGAAAAGAAAAGACAATGAAAAATGATCAATGTGAAAATGATTTCAAAGGGATTCAAGAAAAGCAAAGAAAGAAAGGCGTGGAAAGTTGAAAAAGGAAAAATGGTTCGAAATGCATAAGAAAGAGTGACAATGTGTATCTCTAACGCCTTAGAAAGAAGTGAAAAGACTTAAAGAGTAAATAGGATTGTGACAAATAAATCTAAAAGAAGTTCTTAAGGGAAGATTGAACCCACTTGAACAAAAGCATGTCCTACCCTCGCCCAAAAGCCTTCACAATGACTCCACAAAATCCCTATATGATCTTGAGTGGAATGACACTTACATTAGTGGATACTTACATAAGGGGCAAGCATATGGTACTTAGAGCCGGACTTGCTTGAGAGACATGAGTGAAACTCCATTAACCTTAATTTGTATGTTAGTTCTCCAAAAGGTAAAGTTTCCTTAGGGAGAGTTGAGAGTTTGGTTTACATAAGACCAAAGTAATTGAGAGAAGTTCTTTGATGTAATGAGTCAACTCTTGATGCTCTTGTGTCACATTTTATCCATAGCTTTTTAAAGTTTAAATGTTGTAAATGATTCATTCGTATTGAGGGACATTGTTAGTTTGATGCTTGTTGAGGTTACTTTAGGATAGGTGGAATTACTTGGATTTTCCTTTAAGGGATGGGTCTTATTTTGTTTTCTTGAGTACAAACAAAGGCATATGTTTGGGGGAGTTGATAAGTTGGTATTTTAACACGTTTTATGCTCCTACTTGCCTATGCTTTGATTATAAATTGTTACAAAATAGTCCCAAAAGTCTCATAAGTGAGCTTGATTGCAGGTTTGATAGACAAAGTGACGAAATGTCAAAGAGCGGCTCAAAAGGAGTGAAACCTGCTCAAGCATCAAAGACCAAGCAATCTAAGGGAAAGTAGGTCTAGTACGGACCGCACAAAGTCGAATACAGCCGCACTAGGCATTTTAGAGAGATGGATAAAACAAGCTTTCTGTGCGGTCCGTGGTGAAGGATCGCGGCCGCACTACCTTTCTATGCGGTCCGCGGATGATATATTCAGAGAGAGTGAAAATTGCCAAATCCAAGCCATGTGGTCCGTGATCCTAATTGTGCGGACCGCGCCAACCTCCTCCGTGGCCGCGCTCCATTATACGCGGTCCACAGAGCCCAAGTTCAGAGAGCCCAGAATTGAAGTCAAAGAGCCTAGTGTGGCCGTGGTCCATTTTATGCGACCCGCACTGACCTTGCAAGAGTATTTTTATCCTATTTTTTTAGCCTAGTATAAATTGAATATTTTATCATTTTTAGGTTATCTGTTATCTTCAGACTTGAGCTGCACTCGTGAGGACATATTTTATAGCCATTTTGTGGCACCTTAGCTTCTAATTAACGATAGATTCTTGTAGTTTCATTCAGAAATTAATTAATATGCCTTGTTCTTCATCTATTTCTTTATTTTCTTTGTCAAGCATGAGTAGCTAAACCCATTAGCTAGGGTTGTGGCTCAACCCTAGTATGGGCAATTGATTATGTTGCCATCTAGGGTCAGATTAACTATGGGTAATTGCTAATTGGGTTGTTTTTATGTTTTAATCTAAGAATTGGTGGTTGCAAAAACTGATTTGAGCTTTATTGGATTTGACTCTTCTTGATAAAGTGAGTCTGTGTCTCCAAAATTGACCCAATAAAGAATTGGGATGGACTCATGAGAAATGATAGTCCCAATTAACGGGTTAAACCTCGAGAGAGAGAGTAATCACCCTACTTGAACCCTAGTTGCTTGATCTAATTTGCTTCCCCATGTGGTCTCGAAAGAGTCAATTGAGCAAAATAACTCTTTCTACAAAGAGGTGTGAGAGTGGATAAAATTGTGCAACGGTTATAACATAAGCACCAATTATGTCAATCAAGCCTTAGTAACATCTACCCGTCAATTAGCCACCTAGGTGATGTCACGACCCTAGTGCCCTTCTTCCCATTAGATAAAACTTTAGTAATCATCTCGTAGCATAATTTGGTTTCAATTAATAGTTTGATAGTAGTAGTTATAATTGAAAACAACAAAATATGTCGTCAGTGTTGAAGCAAACATACATTTCTAAGCTAGATAGATATTCCAACTCCATTACTAGCTCCCTGAGGAAATCGATCCTGAACCTCATATCGGGCAACAACTATTGCAACCATCTCTTCCTACCTTGGTGTAGTGTCGAGTTGGCAGTGATCAGGATTCATATGGTAGGGGCTATCCTCCCAAGCCTTTTCAGTCAGCACTCCAGGTTTCTCACGGTATTTCAGATGGCTGTGGTCCTCAGATGTAGTGTTCTGGTTAGCAGTCCTACAGTGCACACAACTCCTATCAGTGCACAACCGCTTCAGAGTTTCCAGGGTTGTCAACCCCAGCAGCTGAGGGCTTCACTTGTGGCGACACAAGGCATACATCTAGGTATTTCCCTTGAGCATCGAGTAGTTCTCCACATCAGGGTTACCGTGCAATGGTTACCGAGTGTTCCACAACCTCCCAGCCAGGTAGAGGTGGGGGTAAAGGTGCTAGAGTTGGAGATAGAGGTGTTAGAGTTAGAGCTCAGGCTGCTAAAGGTGGAGGCTAGACAAAAGTAGGCCATTCTAGAGATGTATTTTAGGGTGGTGGGGCCTAGCCGCGTTGTTATGCTCTTCCAGCCAGGCCCGAGGCTGAGACTTCCGATGTAGTTATCATAGGTAAAGTTTTGGCTTGTGATAAAGATGCTTCAATTTTATTTGATCCAGGGTCTACGTACTCGTATGTGTCATCTTATTTTGCACCATATCTGGTTACGCCTAGTGATTATTTGAGTGATCTTGTTTATGTGTCTACACCAATAGGTGATTCTATTATGGTAGATCGAGTCCATCGTTCATGTATAGTTGTGATTGGGGGTCTTGAGACTCGTGTATATTTGCTTCTTCTTGACATGGTTGACTTTGATGTCATATTAGGGATGGACTAGTTATCACCTTACCATGCTATCTTGGACTGTCATGCCAAGACTGTGAGCTTAGCCTTACCGGGTTCACCTCATTTAGAGTGGAGAGGGACTCCTAGTAATTATACCCCTAGTGTTATCTCTTATGTGAAGGCTCAACGTATGGTCGAGTAGGGGTGTTTGGCCTATTTGGCGTATGTTCGTGATCCTAGCGCTGAGGTTCCTTCTATTGATTCTGTGCCTGTTGTTCGTGAGTTTCTTGAGGTTTTCCCTTCAGACCTATTGGTATGCCACCCGACAGGGATATTGTCCTTTGCATTGATTTGGCTATGGGCACTCAGCCTATTTCTATCCTACCGTATTGTACGACCCCACCTGAGTTGAATGAGTTGAAAGAGTAGTTGCAAGACTTGCTTGAGAAGGGTTTCTTTAGGCCGAGTATTTCACCTTGGGGTGCGCATACATTGTTTGTTAAGAAGAATGACGGATCGATGAGAATGTGTATTGATTAACGGCAGTTGAACAGGGTTACAATCAAGAATAAGTATCCATTGCCGAGGATTAATGATTTGTTTGATCAACTTCAGGGTGCCAAGGTATTTTCGAAGATTCACTTGAGATATAGCTACCATTAGTTGATGATTAGGGCATCCTATGTCCTTAAGACAGCTTCCCACACTCGGTACGGGCAGTGTGAGTTCTTGTTGATGTCATTTAGGTTGACAAATGCCCCAACAATTTTTATGGATTTGATAAACCAAGTGTTCATGCCTTATTTGGATTCGTTCGTGATAGTCTTCATTTTTGATATTTTGATATATTCCCATAGCCGGGAGGAGCACGAGCAACATCTTAGAGTGGTTCTTCATACCTTGAGGGATAGTCAAGTCAAGAACTGACCTAGACCAGCATCAGCTACATAGATTCGGAGTTTCTTGAGATTACCAGGCTAGTACCATTGGTTCGTGGAGGGGTTCGCATCTATCGCAGCCCCGATGACCAGGTTGAACCAGAAAGGTGCCTAGTTCATATGGTCAGTCGAGTGTGAGGCGAGCTTTCAGAGGCTCAAGACAACTATGACTACGGCACCAATGTTGGTTTTGCCCACAGGTTCAGGGCCTTATACAATTTATTGTGATGCATCTCGTATTGGACTTGGTGCAGTGTTGATTCAAGATGGCAAGGTCATTCCTTGCGCTTCGCGGTAATTGAAGATTTATGAGAAGAACTATCTAGTTCATGATTTAGAGTTGGTAGCCATTGTTCACGCATTGAAATTTTGGAGGCATTATCTGTATGGCGTGGCATGTGAGGTGTTCACGGATCACAAGAGTCTATTATATTTTTTCAAGCAAAAGGAGATGAATTTGAGGTACAGGAGGTGGTTGGAGTTGTTGAAAGATTATGATATCACCATCTTATATCATCTAGGAAAGGCCAATGTGGTGGCCGATGCTTTGAGTAGCAAGTCAGCCAGTATGTGCATTCTCGCTTATATTTAGGTCAGTGAGAGACAGCTTGCTTTGGATATTCAAGCTTTGGCCAATCAATTTGTGTGGTTGGATGTTTCTGAGCCCAGAAATGTGTTAGCTTGCACAGTTGCTCATTCTTCATTATTAGATCGTATCCGATATCGACAGTATGATGATCCTCATTTGTGTGTCCTTAGAGATATGGTGCAGCACGGAGGTGCCAAGCAGGTTACCTTGGGTGATGATGGAGTTTTGAGATTGCAGGGTCGAGTTTGTGTGCCTAATGTTGAAGGGCTTCGAGAGTTGATTTTAGAGGAGGCCCATAGCTCCCAGTACTCTATTTATCCAGGCGTCGTGGTGATGTATCAGGATTTGTGGCGGCATTATTGGTGGAGAACAATGAAGAAGGATATTGTTGCATATATGGCTCAGTGTTTGAATTGTCAACAGGTTAAGTACGAGCATCAGAGGCTCGGTAGTTTATTTTAGCAGATTGAGATTCCGGAGTGGAAGTGGGAACGTATCACTATGGACTTTGTTGTTGGACTCCCATGGACTCAGAGGAAGATCGATGCAGTGTGGGTTAATGTTGGTAAGCTGACCAAGTCAGCGCATTTCATTGCCCTGGCAGTCTCCTATTTGTCAGAGAGTTTAGCTGAGATCTATATCTGGGATATTGTTCACCTTTATGGTATGCCCGTGTCTATCATTTCGGACCGAGGTACGCAGTTCACCTCACATTTCTAGAGAGCAGTTCAGCGAGGGTTGGCATACGGATTAAGTTGAGCACATTGTTTCATCCTCAGACGGACGGGCAGTCTGAGGGACTATTTAGATTTTGGAGGATATGATTCGAGCTTGTGTCATTGACTTTGGAGGCTCATGGGATCAAGTTTTGCCTTTAGCAGAGTTTGCCTACAACAACAACTACCAATCAAGTATCCAGATGGCTCCTTATGAGGCCTTATATGGTAGGTGGTGTTGGTCTTCGGTTGGATGGTTTGAGCCTGGAGAGGCTCGGTTGTTGGGTATCGATCTGGTTCAAGATGCCTTAAACAAGGTCAGGATCATTCGGGATAGGCTTCGTACAACTCAGTCCAGACAAAAGAGTTATGCCGACCGCAATGTTCGTGATTTGGCATTCATGGTCAGTGAGCGGGTATTGCTTCGAGTGTCGCCTATGAAGGGTGTGATGAGGTTTGGGAAGAAGGGAAAGCTTAGCCCTAGGTTCATTGGCCCGCTTGAGATTCTTGATCGAGTGGAGAGGTGGCTTATAGATTTGCATTTTCAATGAGCTTATCAGCCGTGCATCCAGTGTTTCATGTGTACATGCTTCAGAAATATCACAACAATCCATCCCACGTGATAGATTTTAACACTGTCTAGTTGGACAAGGACTTGTCTTATGAGGAGGAGCTGGTAGCTATTCTAGATCGACAGGTTTGTCAGTTGAGATCAAAAAGTTTTCCTTTTGTTTGTGTTCAGTGGAGAGGTCAGCCTGCTAAGGCATCAACCTAGGAGTCCGAGTCCGATATCCGGAGTCATTATCCCCATCTTTTTCCCGACTCGGGTACTTCCTTCTTATGTCAGTTAGAGGACGAACGATTATTTTAGAGATGAAGAATGTGATGACCCCATCACTTATTTTTATAATATATTATGTGTCCCAAGACCTTAAAACCCTCTTTTAGCATCACCTTGATTTGCGCGCATAGTTCGGATGTGTAGCCAGAATGCCTATATGTGAAAATCTGCAAAAATGATAAATTTTGGCTATAAAATGAATTAATTTGACTTCAGCCAATGTTTTGGGTAAACAGACCCGGACCCATGATTTGGTGGTCGCAGAGGGTCCGTAGGAAAATATTGGACTTGGGCGTATGCCCGAAATCGAATTGCGAGGTCCCAAGCCCGAGAAACGAATTATTGAAAGAAATTGTTTCTTGAAAAATATATGAAGGCTTTTGAAAGTGAAATGTTATGTGAAACCTGAGGTATCAGGCCCGTATTAAGGTATCGGAGCGCGGTAAAGGTTCAATATGATTCCATCTGATGTGATTCGAACCTTAAATGCAAAATTTGATGTTTAAAGAAGTTTTGAGAAATTTCATTTATCTTGAGGTTTAATTCGATGTTCATAATGTTATTTTGGTGATTTGATTACATGAATACGTCTATGGTATATTTTTGAGGTTGTGTGTATGTTTGGTTTGGAGCCCCGAGGGCTCGGGTGAGTTTTGGATAGGCCTCGGGGTGCATTTTGGACTTGGAAAATTGCAGATTTCTCAGCTGGTGTATCAGGTCTACAGGCTTCACAAATGCGAAGCTTGGCTCACAAATGCGAAACCTCCATCGCAAATGTGAAACAAGGACCTGGGCAGGCCTGATTGCAAATGCGACCATTTGGCTCGCAAATGCGGAGGCCTAGTCACAAATATGACGCTTGCTTCGCAAATGCAAAGTTCTCCTTTGGTGCCTGGAGTCGCAAATGCGAGCCTATCTTTTTAGATCCCATCTCGCAAATTATAAGAGTCCCTCGCAATTCCCAAGCTAGCAGAGGTCGGGGTTCGCAATTGTTGTCAATCCCCACATATGAGACCTGCAACTTTTATATTAGACAAATTTTAACCCATTTTCACATCTTTTCAAAAAACAAACTCCGTAGGGCGATTTTTCAAGAATAATTCTTCTTCCAAATCTATTGTAAGTTAATTTTTACTCATTTCCTTCAGTCATTGACATCATTTAACATGATTTCGACTAAAAATCAATGATTTTCATGGGGAAGATTGGGTGTTTTGGGTAGAACCTAGGTTTTTCAAAAAATTGGGGATTTGAACCTCGATTTCAAAACAAATTATATATTTGGGTTTGTGGGGGAATCGGTAATCGGGTTTTGTTTCGAACTTCACGTTTTGGCCATTTTTGACTTTTGGATAAAATTTGGAAAACTCATTTTCATGCATTAGGGTTGATTTATTTAGTGTTTAATAATTTAATTAAGAAACTTATGACTAGATACGAGCAAATTGGTGGTGTAATCAAGGGATAAAACTATAATTGAAACATGAATTGTGTGCGTGGTATCGAGGTAAGTGCTTGGTCTAATTTTAGCTTGAGGGATTAGTAGTCACGTCTTATTTGTTACTTGTTATTTGTGGAGTACGACGTATAGTCATTGTGACGAGTACCTATATGTCGGTGTCAAGCATGCACGTAAATCTTGTATTAAAATAGTTATGATTCCATTGTGGTTTCTTGTGCTTCATATGCTATCATCATCATTGTTTCGTCGCCGTAATGTTTCTTTTGACATCATTGTTCCATTGCCGAGATGTTTGTTTTGATATTATTGTTCCCTTGCCGGAATGTCATAGAAATATTAATGTTCCTTTGTCGGAAAGTTGTTATATTTCTCTTGTTCTCTTGCCGGGATTCTTTGTGATTATTGTTGTTTTGCAACTGGGATTTGGTGCACACCGCCACGGAAATATATGAAATGGGAGAGGGTGGCAAGCCTGCCATAAGATAATTAAAATGGGAGTAGGTGCACACCTGTCACAAGATATTTGAAATAGGAGCGGGTGGCACGCCTGTCACAAGATAAATAAAATAGGAGCGGGTGGAAAGCTTGCCATGAGACAAATGAAATGGGAGCGGGTGGCACGCCTGCCACAAGATAAATAAAATAGGAGCGGGTGGAAAGCCTGCCACGAGATAAATGAAATGGAAGCGGGCGGCACACCTGCCAAGAGGTACATGAAATGGGATTGGGTTGCACGCCTGCAACAAGATGTGAAATGAAAGTGAAGTCTACATTTGTTTTCCTTATCCTTGTTAGTAATTGGATTTTTGGTTCCCTTATAATTCTCTTGATAATATGTTTTTACCTGTTATTACCCGAAGCATGTTTTCCCCCTCCTATCTTTATTTGTTTATTTCTGCTTTACTTTTCCTTTATATTATATAACTGCACATGTTTATTTGGTATTCTGGTCCAAGCCTCATCACTACTTCTCCAAGGTTAAGCTACGCACTTACCAGCACATGGGTCGGTTGTGATGATACTATACTCTGCACTATGTGCATATCCCAGAGCAACTTTTGGATCGTAGTTTGGAGGCTACCTTCAGTCCATGCGAAGATCCAAGGTAGACCTGCAGGAATCCGCAGGCCCTGGCGTCTCCACTATCTTTTATTTTTTGTTTCATCTTTTCACTTCAGAAATAATGCATTGATATTATCTTCAGACATTGTACGTAGTAAATCTTAGACCGTCTATGACACTGTGATGCCAGGTTTTGGGGGTTAAGGCCTAAGTAGTTGTATAAGATACAGACTTCAAATATTTTATTATTTTCTTCCGCTTAATTTGAATTTCCGTTGTTTTGTACATTTTCGCTTACGTTTGTTAAAAAAAGAAGTAAATGGATAATGAATCAATTAGCTTAAAGGATTGGCTTGCCTAGCTCACATTAATAGGCCCCATAACGACTTTAGGGTATGGTAAATCCAGGTCGTGACAAGTTCTTTTTTATTTTCTAACCTCAATTGACTCTTGTTCAAGAGATGTGGGGGGATTCACTTCATCTTTCTGCATTAAGTGTTGTTCTGGAACTACAATGCTACTTGTTAGTGCATCATCATTATCATTTTCTGTTGCTACATTGTTGTAATCTTTATTTGCATTATCATTTGCATTTGTTGCTGGTGATTCTTGTACATCACCATTTCCTTCATGATTTTCAATATTTGTACCTGCATTGGTATTAACACCACTCCCCTCAATAATCTTCTCTAAATCACTGCTTGCACTTCCTTCTGACTGCAGATGCATATTATCGTAGGAGTTCTTCAAAGGTTCAAATTGTTCCAGACCTGAGATGGGATCCACAATTGCTGTATGTCCTTTTTCATTGTGAGATGTGGAACAAAGTTTGCCAAATGAAAAGATAGTCTCCTTGAAAATAACATCTCTGCAAATAAAGAAAAAATTAGTATTCAAATCCATTATCTTGTAGCCCTTTTTTGTTTTTGCATACCCAATGAAGACAACTATTTTTTCTCTAGGTGAAAATTTGTCTTTCTTAACCAAATTATTAGCATAGCAAAGACACCCAAACACTCTACGGTAAGATAATGAGGTCGTCTTGTTATGAAGTAACTCATATTGAGTTTTCCAATTTAACAACTCAGTAAGCAGTCTGTTTATCAAATACACAACTGTTTTGATACATTCACCCCGGAACTTTGTAGGACACTAGATTAAAAATTCAATGCCCTAGTTGTATCTAGAATGTGGGTGTGTTTTATTTTCACTACTCCATTCTAATGTGGAGTGTATACACAACTGCTTTGATAAACTATCCCATAAACATCAAACAATTCATTGATGCATTTGTTAAAGAACTCTATGCCATTATATGTTCTAACAAACTTAACTTTGGACTGAAATTGGGTGTGTAACATGACAAGAAATTTCTTCAACACTACAACAACATCACTTTTCAATTGAAGTAAATTCACCCAACTATACCTTGTATTATCATCTATAACAGTTAGAAAGAAGTATTTTATATAATACGTGGGAACATATATGGTCCCCAGATATCCATATGCAATAGAGATATAGGATTCTCACTTCTGCTCATACTTCTAAGAAATACTATCCTATTTTGCTTTGCTAGTGGGCATACATGGCAATCATTATTCACTACTACATCTACATATCTGTTATGAAATAGACCCACGTTCTTCATAGTACTAACTTATACATGGCCTAGCTTTTTGTGCCATAAGACTCAATCTTTTAATTACTCCGTGTAATTGTAGTTGATGCAAATTTCCTTATCCCTTTGACGAATTTTTTCAAGTCTCCATTGAAGTTCTTCTCCAATATGTACAAACCACTTCTTTCTCTACCAGCCCCCTCACATTGCTACTGTAGAGATCCTGAAATAAACATAAGTTAGGAAAAAAAATCACTCAACAACACATCTGCCTAGTTAGTTTGAACATCGAGATTAGGATAAACTTAAACTCATGTACAAACAAAACATTTTCTAGATTCAACTCATCTCATATAATAGCATCTCCAGTATGTGTTATATTATTCTTCTCTTATGTAGGTAAATGTACTTGATCGCTGTCACATTTGCTTTATTCTTAATATTAACATATCTAGCTCACCAACTATGTGATGTGTAGCTCCATAATAAATTATAAATTCTTTACAAGTAAAGCTTGTCATTAAGGAGGTTGTAATACCTGCCATGTTAACCAGATGTTCTGGAGTCTCCTTTTTCAGCATGCTCAAAATTCGTCTATATTAATCCTCAGTGAAGTATGGTCTCACCTTTAATCCATCACAACAACTTCTTCCCTCATTCTGATGTGTTGATTTATCATTCTCTAAGCTACCGGTTGTCATGTTAGCTGCATACAATTTCTTATTTTTAAAATTAGTTGGATAAGCAACTAGTTTGTAGCAATTTTCCTTAGAGTGCCTAGGTTTGTTGCAGTAGTCACATTTCACAAACTTCTTTTCTCTGTATTGTCCCCTGTTATTTTGCACAATCATCTGCCCTCTACCTATTTGCATAACAACTGGATCTCCTCCATTTGGCAAGACTGTATGTGCACTAGAATTCGAACTCCCGCTTTCTATAATCAATATGTTGGCTCCACGATCTTCATTGGGATATGATGCCTTGCTTGATCATATGTCTCATTGAGACCACTTAAAAACTGCATTAGCTTTTGCTGCTGAAGGTGTTCAACATACTCATTCGAATTAGGAATAGGCACCATTGCATTATACTCAGCCCACAATTTACAAGAAACTGCCTTATATAAAAATATTTTTTAAAAAAAAAAGCCTGGAACACTTAGGCCCGTTTAGCTCATTGAAGCCTATGGGCCCGACCCATTTATCCCGAGACCGTGTGGGCTTAGGACCGTAGTGAATCGGTTCCACCCTCCAGGACCGCTAAGCCCAAGACCGCTAGAGCCCGAGATCGTTTGGCCCGTCCCGTTTAGCCCATTTAGGCCCGGGCCCGGCACACAATAGAGCCTTAATTCATCCTGGTGAAATATGCAGAGACTGAATCTGTTCCCTATGAAATGGTAGCAATTTCACTATACAACTGAAATATCCTCACACGATTCACTTTATCGAATAGATATCTCAAATCTTCCCATACCAAATGAGCATTAAATGTGTAGAAAATGACGCTAAGAAGATCCGGAGGCACGATGTTCATAATCTAAGGAAGCACGATTGCATTACTCATTTTCCAGCCCTTATGCAATTCTGATTTGAACGACTCATTTTGCATGTCCTAAGCACACACCCTAGCTTCTTCTCAGCTAGAAAAGCAATTCGTATTCAACAATGCCACAATCCATAATTTTCTAAACCTGTGAGCTTTACAGGAATTAGAATCGAACTACGCGTGTCTAGGGGATGAACAAGCAACGAAGGCCTACGATCGATTTTTTCGGCCGCCCATTGATGATCGTCAGTCACAGCTTCTTGAGGAAGACAACGATGAATTTTCAGCCAAATTAAACAAAATTTGCGAAATTTTACAACTCTTTACTGCTCTGATACCATGTCAGCTTGGTGAATCTGAGCTCAATTTCCAGATTCATCCAAGCAATTTATTGCTAGACTTGAGAATAGAGGATATGATCTTTAAAAGAAGAGATGTCATAACCCAAAATCCACTAAGGGTCGTAATGGCACCGGACACCGCAGTCAGGCAAGCCAACAAAAATACATAATTAAATCCTCGTTTAAATATTTCTGAAAATACTTCTTTTATATGTTTAAAACAATATATAGTAAATTCCTCTAAATAAATAATGAAACATTTAACAACTTTTAAAATTTGAATAAACCCAATTACATCCCAAAAACCGGTGTCACAAGTGCATGAGCAATTTCTAAGAAATAATGTAATACAATAACCGTCGGGAATATAATATTGGGTAGAAAATAAATACAGTAATATGAAAGAGACTTACAGGCTGCGGGTCGTCTCAGGAAATGCAGCTCACCTAAGTCTCCGTATCAACCAAGTTGCTAAGACCACTAGGTCATTACAGATGCATGCGCCCGTGCAACAAAAATGCACAGCAAGTGTAGCATGAGTACGAAAATAACATGTACTCAGCAAGTATCCTGTCTAATCTCGAAGAAGTAGATACGAGAGGTCGACTTCGACACTTGCTAGTGTTCCAATAATAAAATACTAAAGATGTGAGGAAATCATGGATTTATATAGCAATTATAACTCCTAAAGCCGAAAAGTAGGTAAAACCTACTCAAATAATAAGGTATTTCCATGATTTATTTTTTATTATCTTTATCAATTTATTTCGGCAGAGGGTCGAATGGCGCGAACCATAGATGCATCTATTTAATCTACTGAGGCGTTCGGCCCGTTTCGAAATTATACACACAGGACGTTCAATCAAGTAGTCAACAAGGAATAAGTATCCAAAGAAACCCAATTCTCTTTTAAAGATTTTAGAAAATGAGGTTTAGTCTATTTAGAAATTAATTTACTATTTCGATGTGATTTAAGCAAATCAAACTGTCAACATGATTACAAATATTCCAAGTTTAGCATGATTTTGGGTCCTAAACTACCTGGACTTAAACATAATAGTAGCTACGTATGGACTCTCGTTACCTAGTGCGTACATAACCCCCAAAAAATAGAAGCACATAATCAATTATTTCACCTATGGGGATAAATCCCTCTTACAAAGTTAGAAAGGAGACTCATCTCGCCCCGAAGATCCGATCGACATTCCACGTTCTTTCGAAGACTCAAATCAATGAGCAAAGCTCCAAAGATAGACAATAATAATACCAATCCATTAATATATACTTGATTACACCTAATGATCGAATTTATAGCAATTCCTAAAACCGATCGAAAGTTGACAAATACGCCTCCGGGCCCACGTGCCTGGATTCCAAAATTTTTTGAAGATAAACTTTACCCATAACCTCACGAACTTAAATATATAATTTACTCTTAATTTTATGCCCAAAATCGTGGCCAAATTCCAAGAATATCAATTTTCTAGGTTTTCCCTCAAACCCCAGCTTCTACCAATTTTCATGCTCAAATCTCAAACAATACTATGTATTTAACTCAAGATAGGTGGGGTTAGATTACCTTGTTGTTGATGATGATAAACCTTGCTTGAAGCTCTCCGAAATCTCCCCAAAGAGGAGCAAAATGGGTAAAATGAACTCAACCCCACTTTTTAAAACATTCTGCCCAGTGACTTTCGCAGCTGCGGACTCCTCGCTCACTGGAGATAACCCACCTGATTCTGGGCTCACTTTCTAGCTGCACAAGTCCCTTCACCCCTCGTGGACATCAATTAATTGAGCGGCAACATCTTTCCAATTCAAAGGTATACTGTATCGCCCTTCATTTCAAGAAGCTCACTTCCGTTATATCAAATATCCTACCGCATAATCTTCCATACATCAATCAACCTGTAGACCCAAATCACCAATCACTAATATTCTTGAATCACTCCAACTCTCCTTATGGTGTGTGGTCATCCTACCACAAGCCCGTACGCAACTCCGACACTCTCCCACTTTGGCCCCTTTAGCCGACTACTTGACCTTTGCTTCTTATACTTGGCCTTCTAGAAATTTTAACCACCGCTTGACACTTCTCACATGTCCTTCCTCATCCTTTGCTACGCTACTCGGTTCCTGCCTTAATAAAATTTATCTCCATGACCTTTGCACCCACAAATTGCTACTAACTTCAAACCTTTCTAAAGATCATGTTTCTCGAGCCGTCGACATTAGAAATACCGACTCAATCCTGAACCACCGCACCCCGCGATCTCTGACCATCGCTTCTTCAATACTGACTCGCAATACCCTGCTCCAAAGGTAAATTATAGATGATCATGATACCAGTGAACTTAGTACATTCAATAAGGACAACGACACCTCACAATAGAAGAAAACTCCACCACTCTCACAAATACCAAGTCTCATTACCCCATTGGCCAAAACCTGAAAATTCTCAGCCCGATTGCCTTTCCCCTACTGGGAATAAAATATCGAATCTCTAGATCATGCACTGAGTAAACCTCCATTCAAGTCATTCACTGCCCCGACACGTAGGCAGACATCCTACCATCATATCAATACCGTGGAACAATCGTTCATAAGCATCATGGCAACTTGTGCCTAACCTCAAAGCTCTCAGAAGTACCGCTACTGAGCTGAAACAATATAATATCCTTCCACAAGGCGACGATAATAGCTCAAACAACCCCACACCATATTCATAGTACCATTACAATTATTCAATTCTCGATGTATAACAAGCGGTTCACGTCGTGTAAGATTGAGTAGGAAAGAAATAAGGGAATAAGCCTCAAGGAATCAAATAGCACGCTGAGGAATCAAGAAGGGAAGTACTCCTAACAACCCTGTAGCCTCCCAGAGGTAAGTACAGACGTCTCCGTACCGATCCGCAAGACTCTACTAGACTTGCTCATGACTCGTGAGACCTAATGGAGCTTAGTGCTCTGATACCATATTTTCACGATCCAAAATCCACTAAGGGTCGTAATGGTGCCGGATATTGCTGTCAGACAAGCCAACCAAAATACTTAATTAAATCCTCGTTTAAATATTTTTGAAAATACTTATTTTATACATTTTAAAACAAGACATAGTAAATTCCTCTAAATAAATCATGAAAAATTTAACAAATTTTAAAATTTATGTATAAACCTAATTACACCCCAGAATCTGGTGTCACAAGTGCATGAGCAATTCCTAAGAAACAATATAATACAACAACCGTGCGGAAAATAATATTGGACAGAAAATAAAAAAAAGTACTCTGGAAGAGACTTGCTGGCTGCGGGTCATCTTGGGAAATGCATCTCACATAAGTCTTTTTATCAACCAAGCTGCTATGCCCACTAGGCCACCAGAGATGCATGCGCATGTGCAACAAAAATGCACAACAAGTGTAGCATGCGCACGAAAACAACGTGTACTCAGCAAGTATCCCGTCTATTCTCGAATAAGTAGAGATGAGCGGTCGATTTTGACACTTGCTAGTGATCCAATAATAAAATACTGAAGATGTGAGGAAATCATGGATTTATTTAGCAATTATAACTCCTAAAGCCGAAAAGCAGGTAATACCTTCTCAAATAATAAGGGTTTTCCAAGATTAACTTTTCATTATCTTTATCAATTTATATCAGCCCAGGAAAGGCAATATCAACATTTAAAATTCTCAGGCAAGTAATACAAGAATGTGCATATCATGCTGAGGACGTACGACCCGATCTAACAATATTTAAACTGTGCACTACCAGAGTGTCGAATGGCACGAACCATAGATCCATCTATTTAATCTAGCGACGCATTCGGCCCGTTCCGAAATTAAACACACACAAGCAGTCAATCAAGTACTCAACAAGGAACAATAATCCAAAGAAAAGCCAATTCTCTTTTAACGATTTTTGAAAATGAGGTTTAATCTTTTTAGAAATTTATTTACTATTTCAATGTGATTTAAGCAAATCAAACTGTCAACGTGATTACAAATATTCCAAGTATAGCATGCCTTTTGGTCCTCAACTACCCGGGCTTAAACATAATAGTAGCTATGCACGGACTCCCGTCACCTCGTATGTACGTAGACCCTACAAATAGAAGCACATAATCAATTATTTCACCCATGGGGACAATTCTCTTTTACAAGGTTAGAAAGGAGACTCACTTCGCCCCCAAGATCCATAATCGACATTCCACGTTCTTTCGAAGACTCGAATCGATAAACAAAGCTCCAAAGCTAGCCAATAATAATACCAATCCATTAATATATACTCAGTTATCCCTAATGATCCAATTTATAACAATTCCTAGCCCCGATTGAAAGTTGACAAATACGCCCCCAGGCCCACGTGCGCGGATTCCAAAATTTTTCGAATATAAACTTTATCCATAACCTCACGAATTTAAATATATTATTTACTCTCAATTTCATACCCAAAATTTTAGCCAAATTTCAAGAATATCAATATTCTAGGTTTTCCCTCAAACCCCAAGCTTCTACCAATTTTCATGCTCAAATCTGAAACAAAACTATGTACTTAACTCAAGATAGGTGGGGTTAGCTTACCTTTTCATTGATGATGATAAAACCCAATTGAAGCTCTCCAAAATCGCCCCGAAGAAGAGAAAAATGGGTAAAATGAACTCAACTCCGCTTTTTAAAACATTCTGCCAGCGACTTCCGCACCTGGGGACTCCTTGCCGCATCTGCGGAGCCCCCATTGCACCTGGGCCAATCACCTCTTCTACTGTCCTCCCCCTTGCTTCTACACTTGCACAGATGCGGCCAACGCCCTGCATTTGTTGTTCTTCCCTTGGATCCCCCTTTTATCTCCTACGACCCCTATGCTGCTTCTGCGCTATGCACCTGCGGCCACAACATCGCAGGTGCGGTTACACCATATACCAGCAGCCGTTTTGTGTTAAGTCACACCCATTTGATTGTTGCCTATTTGAGATTGATTTCTGGTAATAAATTCTCCTTGGATTGCTAAGTATTGTTCTTGGGTACTAGTGGTGTTCACCTGCTATAGCTGACTTCCTCTGTTTCATTTTGTTCTAATTCCAGGTACACATTCGAGTTTATGTAATCTCCATGTTGAAATGGAAACGTTATTGCCTTCTGATGCTGGCTGAATCGTCACTGTGCTTAACTCAGTTTACGCATGTAGAGTTTTTTTCGAATTTGGCTTTAGTGAATTCATCATTTCATAAATTGTATTTGCTTAGCTTTATTGTGATAGGATTGTTATTTAGAATTTAGTTGTTTGTACTTAAAAGTGACTGCTCAGGGCTGTCAGTTTGTTATTGTTAGTTGCAAACATAGTTTTGGTATATTGTTTTCATGATTAGCACTGTCTTAGGGATATGAAATCAGGAGTGGCTTGGACACGCTTCATTAGTGTTCTGAATGGTTGTGAAATTTGTGTGGTGACTTCTAATAATCCAATTTACCTAATAAGGTTAGATTGATTTGGTTAGAAAATAATTGGTTTGCTTAGCAATGCTGGTGTCAGTTTCAGGTTTCTATCTTTATCTTCAATACTAATCATATGTACCTGTAGTTAAAGGAATAGAGTATATGACCCTGAGATGAAATGCAAAAGGGATGTTTGAATAAATTGTTGGGAGGCTAACTCCCAGAATTGGATCAGCTTGTTCCTCACACGACTCGATTGGATTTGTCAAATTTGGGCGGTCTGACGGCCCAATGTATGTGGTTACTGAAGATTAGGCTGGTATGCACACATAATGTGGCTTGGGCTCTTTGGGCCCAAACTGTAGTTTTCTTTTTGTTGTTGTTGTCTGAACTTGGGCTTAAACTCGAGGACTGAGCTTTATAACAAATCAATTAGGAACCTTTCTTATTTTTATAGACAGCGAAATGGAAAATCGTAGTTACTTGAGGTTAGACCTTTAATTATAAATGCCGAGACGAGCCTCGCCAAACAAAAACAATTGTGAGGCCCTCGATTTAATATTTATAAGAATTAAATTAGAATTCACGAGGGCCGTTTAGTGAATTTCACGGCTTTTCCCCAACTAATATTAAGATATAATCTTTAGACGCATTTTAATTAAATTACCTTCCTAAATTCGGGTGTGCATTGATACGACCCAAATCCAAATCTCGACGAAGTCGAAATGTGTCGACGATCACGTGTACAATGGTGGTGACGTGATTAGAAATACGTTTTCACGATGTTGTAAGTCCTTTATAATAAATAATGGTAAAAGCGGTATATAAATAAAAAGGCACCTAGGCTAGCATGTATTAAAATCAGATAAAATTAAATACAACAGCTAAGCGACCGTGCTAGAACCACGGATCCCGGGAATGCCTAACACCTTCTCCCGGGTTAACAGAATTCCTTACTCGGATTTCTGGTTCACAGACTGTAATAGAGGCAAAATCTTCCTCGGTTCGGATTCAAATCGGTGACTTGGGACACCATAAATTTCCCAAGTGGTGACTCTGAATGTTTAATAACCGAATCCCGTTCCGATTTTCCTTTAAGTGGAAAAACTCCTTTACGCTCCCTTTGCGGGGGTGTATAGCTAAAAAAGGAGGTGTAACAGCGTCATTACATGATTGGAATTGCAGAGCAAAATGAAATTCTTTGTATTGTAATGAATGAAGATTACAACTTTATATATACAACTCAATTTTGAACTAACTTGACTAATTACTTAACTATTAGGCCCCATAACTATAACCGACTAACTATCTCATATGCCGACTGACTAACAAATCTGTAATAGCTCACAAAAGAAAGGGAGAAAGAGGAGGAGACGATGAAGAAGAAAAAGAAAAAAATGACAACGACAATTCAATCAACTCAAGATATGTATCCAAATGAACCCAAACTTTGCCTCGCCTAGTCACTACATTTTAACTCCAAAGTCACAGAGCAAGAAGAAGAAGAAGAAGAATTTAGCTCAATATATCTAAATAAACCTAAAACTTTGAATTTTTCCTCACTCAGTCAGATATGTATGTATGCATGCATGCACATTGATCATTCCCAACTCTAGTCCTAAAAAGGGTAAGCGGTCGCTACAAATATAATCCGGTCAAAAAGTCTGGAGTCGAATCCCACAGAGAACTAAGGATAGCTATATTTGTTTAATATCAATAGAAAGATAGGTTTGAACAATTTTCTAAATTATAAAGATTGAGATTTATATTTCTAACTAATTAACTAGAAAATACTAGAAAGCGGTAAAATTATCAACTAACGAGACAAAGGGTTGGAGACTAAATTAAGGAGGTCTAGAGTTATGATTTTCCCAATTATCAGAATCCTTATAGCTATGTTCCCCATAATTTTGTCAATGTATTCTATACTGATCATGAGCACTTTAGATATCGTAATTCTCTCTCGAGTAACTACAATAATTTTCTTGACATATTCTCTCGAACTAGCTAGTTGGCTTTATCTAACCGCTCATTATGACCATGTCAAGGCTTTGTTGTTCCTAAACCTACCTTTAAACCCAGGGTATTGATTTCTCACATATGTTAGAAGTTATGTTGTTCAAAAACTACCTAAATATGTATTTTTTCTCGAGCAGTACACACTAAATATGTACAGTCAATTGATGGCCATTCAATTAACAACAACAAACACGTAGTTGAACAAGTATAGAAATTCAACGGCTAAATTATATAAAACATAACAAGAATTTATCCTACAAAAGGTTCTATCAGAACCCTAGATAATAAATTAGCTATTTATAATAGTATGTAAAACTACAATACTAAAATTCATAACCAACAATGAAACAAAATAGGAAGAGAAAGGAAAAACTCGTAGAAGAATTTTCTACCTTGCTCCTATTGTGTCTCTGCCTCCTTAGGCCGAATCTGTGTCAAAGATTGGTCTCCTCCAAAAAAAATATCTCTTTTTCATGTATATGTACAAAGTAGGGTCAAGCTCAAATAACTATACCTTCTCCTACGTGAAAAAGGACAAGTTTTCATGTCTGGATGGCCGCAGCCGCGGTATTTGACAAGTATAATGCCTCAGCCCCCTCAGGTTTGTGGTCGTGGTTTTGATCGTATTTTTCACCCTGTTCTATTCGAAATTTGAAAAATTGTAAAACGTGAAAATTGTATCCCTTTGCGTTAGCTTTCCAACCATATATTGTGAAACCTAAATGGAGTTCCAAACAAAAATTTATATGTATTTTACTAGATAGTGCATAATATGCCTACTCAATTCTTTGTTTTATTGCTCTATCATTCGTTGATCCCGAATATGATCCCGGCTTAATTCCTTGGGCTTTTACTCAGACTTCAAAGATCAAAATCACTTGTGAGTACACAACATCTACATATGGAATCATTTCTACAAG
Source organism: Nicotiana benthamiana (assembly GCA_034376525.1). Taxonomy (NCBI): domain Eukaryota; kingdom Viridiplantae; phylum Streptophyta; class Magnoliopsida; order Solanales; family Solanaceae; genus Nicotiana; species Nicotiana benthamiana. The sequence continues at coordinate 16,244,617 of CM067331.1, read as the reverse complement.
GCATAAAACACACAATTAGTGTAAAGTACTAGCGATTAAATTCAGATAAAATTAAATACAACAGTTAAGCGACCGTGCTAGAACCATGGAACCCGGGAATGCCTAACACCTTATCCCGGGTTAACAGAATTCCTTACTTGGATTTCTGGTTCGCAGACTGTAACAGAGTAATAATCTTCTTCGGTTCGGGATTCAAATCGGTGACTTGGGACACCATAAATTTCCCAAGTGGAGACTCTGAATATTCAATAAACAAATCCCGTTCTGATTGTCCTTTTAGTGGAAAAACTCCCTTACGCTCCCTTTGCAGGGGTGTATAGCGGAAAAAGGAGTTGTGACAGCTCTGGCGACTCTGCTAGGGACCGAACCCAGAATATCTGGTTCAGGGTTCAGAATTCGAGCTTAGAAGAATTGTTGTATTTGGTTATATCTGATTTTCTTACATGCTGTATGTGCTAAATGTTACCGATTTGATATTATTTGAACTATATATAAATTGTGAAGACACACTTCTCTCTCTACCTCCGTGGATGTGCTTACTGGTTTAGAGTCCCTATTCTGTTAGTGTCATACCCTGAAATAAGAAAGAGGCTCGGATAAGTTATGATGTCGGATGGCCTTTTAGTTCCCGGTATGTTGCCCCCTCTTCGACTCGAGTTGTCCGCTCGGTTACACAGTCTAGAACACTGACCCAGGTTTTGAACATAGAATAACTTGACTTCATGCCGGATCCCTAGTAGGAGCGCTTATTTGTATCATGCTGCATTTGACTTAGGGGACTCGACACAGGGGTTGGGTTCGTCTAGGGCGAGCAACCTGAAATGAAAAAGACCATACTGATGCATCCTACTTGCTATGTACATATATTTGTTTCGAACCTGCATGTGTACCGGTTTATGAATCTCGGGAATGTTGGAAAATTGAGAAAAAGAGAAAAGAGAAAGAGAGAGAAATAGCGGTTAGGGAATTAATTGATTACTTTAGAAAAACCAACACCCCAGTACTGCCGAAACTCTGCCTAAATTTTGAGAAATTGAAAAAAAAGGGAAAATGTTTTATTTTGTTTTACTAAAAAGCAAAGGAAAAATAGAAAAAAAGAGTCTTTTATTTTTGGGAAGGTATTTGCTGAAAAAGAAAATGAAAAAGAGTCTTTATTTTAGTTTGAAGAAAAAAACACAGGTTGTTTTATTTTTTTTGGAAAATTTAAAAAAAGAAAAAAAGAGTCGTTATTCTGTCTTGTTTTCAAAAAATGAAAAATAGTTTGTCATGAGAAAAAAATCTTGAATTTTGTTCTTATTATTTCAAAATAGTTTATTTTGCCAATTGAAAAATAGGGTATTTTATTGTAAAAGAAAAAAGTCTTTATTTTTCGAAAAATAGGTTGTGTTACTAAAAAATGAAAAAATGAGAATTTAGATTTAATTGGGAAAATAGATTGTTTGTTGAAAGTGAAAAAATCGTTACTTTGTCTTGTTTTCAAAATAGAAAAGGAGAAATAGTTTGTTTTACCGTGAAAAATGAATAGAAAAAAAAGAGAGTCTTGATTTTTATTTCAAAATAGTTTATTATTTGATGGAAAAGAAGGAAAAGTAGAGCCTTTTATTTTTAGTTCGGAAAAATAGGTGTTCTTATTGGAAAAGAAAGAGTCTTTTATTTTAATTTGAAAAAATAGGTTGTTGGAAAAATTGATTGTTTTATTCTTGAAAAAGAAGAAAGAAAAAAAGTCTTGTTTAAAAAGTAGTTTTTTATATTTTTTATTTTTGCTTATGAAATGCCAAAAGAGAAAATGAAAAAGCTCTGTTTTAAAAGGGTTCGGTTAATTTGCCCGAACTACGCATGGTTTGATTCTCCCAAGGCGTGAGATACGTAGGTAATCATCATCGGGTCTAACCTTTCCTTTGCAAAAATAGCCAAAAATGTGAAGAAAAAAAAAATCCGTCATGAATAAACCGGGTGATGCCAATATCCAAATGTTCCCAAACGGGACGCCGGAAGGCTAACATTGCATAAACAGCCACCCTTGGTCATGTTTTGGTTTTTGACCCTCACAACCTTAAAATTTTCATCCTCGAGGCGCTGAAAGGCCGTGTTTGCAATACGGGTCATTTATTTTAAGTTGAAAAAAAACAAGAAAAGAATTATTAAAAAAATAAAAAAGTCCGGTGATGCCTTTTTGAAAAAATAGCCGAATGTTCCCAAACGGGATGCCGGAAGGCTAACCTTGCATACATAGCCACCCCGGTCATGTTTTGGCATTTGACCCTTACAGCCTTAAATTTTCTTCCCCGGGGCGTCGGAAGGCCGTGTTTACCAAATTGGGTCTTTTATTTTAATTTTATAAGCAAGAAGAGTCATAAATAAGTTGAATAGGGCCGCTTTGTCATAAATAGCCAAACGTTCCGAAAGGGACGCCGGAAGGTTGACTTTGCAAATACGCCCATCTTTGAGTCTGATTTTGATATCGAGTCCTTTATGTCTAAAATCTAGAAAGAATGTAGATAGTTTCATTTTGAGTTGAATAAAGGTTTTTCTTTTGCTTAATCACCATAATAAATGTGCAGGACGAGCACGATGCTAAACGAACCCTTTTCAATATTAACCAAGATCCCTTTTGAGTTGCGATTATGGTGGAATGACTTAGGCAAAGAAGGGCTGGACGAAGTGAAGAAGTATCTAAAAGATCACCCGGATTTATTAGACATCCAGCCTCGGGGGGATATTATCAAGGCATTGATCGCTTGTTGGGATCCAGCACATAATGTATTTCATTTTTCGGACTTTGAGCTCACCCCATACATTGGAAGAAATAGCGGGTACATTAGAAGTGATCAAGCCCCATTGAGGTTCGGATACTTAGTTTCTCCCAGGTCTATAACCATACACCGGTTTTTGGATGCCTTGAAAATACCCCAAACAATCCACCACCCAGATTTTCCAAAGTGTTACTGCAGTTTTCCTTTCATATATGACAGATACGGGCACGTGGGAGGATTCAATAGGCCAGACTTCAAACTATATAGTAGAAGTAACCGACAAAAATGGGAGGAACACAGGCGGGTGGCTTTTATGATAGCATTTTTGGGCCTCATAATATTCCCAATGAACGATGAAATGTTGATTTGAAAGTGTCTGGGGTCGTCAGTACCTTGCAAACCATGGAAAAAAGCAATTTGGCACCTATGATTGTGGCTGACATCTTTCGGGCTCTCACTGCTTGAAAAGCCGGGGGCGATTTCTTTGTTGGATGAAAATTGCTGTTGCAAATGTGGCTGATCGAGAATTTATGCTATCGCTCCCCGCTCTTGAGTTATGGTTCATCTAAGAAAACATGCATAGGAGAATTTTACACAAGAATCAAAGGGGTTAACCTCCCTGAAGGAGTCACAGCTTGGGCATCATTATTTCGGACCCTCACTGCCAGCCATATACAGTTGGCACTTGGATGGTTGCCTATCAAAGAAGTCATATATATGCCAGCAGCCAAGCCTCATTTTTTGCTGATGGGACTCAAGAGCATCCAGCCTTACGCACCGTATCGGGTTCTTAGGCAACTTGGGAGATATAAAGTGGTACCGAAAGATGAAGATCTGAGCACCCAAGTGGTCGAATTTGGTCCTGATGGTCGGTTTCCCGAGGATGAAGTTCGCCAGATTTGGAGCGAATGCCAACATTTGAAGGCCAACACTTGTGTGTCAGATAGGGTTAAAAGGGAGGTTGCCCACGGGTATCATGATTGGTTCAAGGGTGGTGTGGCATACGGTAGACCGGCTAAACGACCTCATCTCGAAGATTTTGCCGAGTCATCCCAGGAGCAGTAGGATTGGTTAGCCAAGGAAGAAAGTTACAAGGCTAAGATCGGGAAGTTGAATCAGCAAGTAGAGAGTTTGAAATTCGAAAACAGTGTTCAAGTCGTTGCAGATCAAGGTGGAAAGAATTAATTGGCCCAAGAAAATACTGAGCTTAAGGCCCAAATCCAATAGTTGAAAGAAACCATCAATAGACAACCGAGGAGCCAATCTAACGAACGCTTGATAAAAGGATTAAGAAGTGAGGTTAGGGAGTGTCGTGAGGAGCTAGAAAAATCCGAGAGTATCATGGCGGGGCTCAAGGCACAATGAGCTGCAAAAGTGGCAGAGCGTCGCCAATACTTGAATCAACTAAAAAGGGACCACGATAAAGTTGTTGATAATCTAAAGAGAAAAGTGGCTTCCCTTGAGGGTAAAGCAGTCAAGTAGGCCAGGGATTACGAGATCGAGAGTGGGCAGTGTTATGATTTGTTGGCCCGAATGGAGGTAGAGGTGCAACAGTTGCAAGATCAGCACCTACAAGACTCTCGGGCATTAAAGATGCGTGCTAACCACTTAGAGCGTTTGCTTACAGAAAAGAGGCAAACAAGGGACCAGATTAGAGCTACCACTTGGGATATTTTCGGGAGATGCCGGGTCTGTGAGGAAATGACCCATACAACTTTCATCCAAACAGTGTAGATCTATGTGAATCGAACAATGAATGATTTAGAGCAGCTCGAAAGGGACTTGGGACGTAGGCCCGCGGCGAGGCCGAACGACGCCCCGCGAGCACCTAGATTTGAGTCATTAGAGTATGCGCAGGTTGTGTCTGTATTTTTCCTATTTCAAGTAAGTTCGTCCTTTGTTCTTTCATTCTAAAATGAGTCTGTAGTTGGAAGTTGGTGTTGGGTCTTAGTTGATGCCTGTCATTTCCTTTTTCAAATATTAGTTTGTAATAGTTTGTGTTAGTAATGAAAATTTGAAAATTCCCAAAAATTGCTTTCACTTTATTTTCGCATTTGCTTTTCATGAACTACGCTAGGTCTGATTCGTGCGGGGTTACGATACATAGGAAATCTCCATAGGATTCGACCATTAAGAAAAAGAGATGGAAGGAAAAGAAAGGAAGAAAAGAGTGGAAAAACAAAGGCGAGAATAAAAGAAAAAGAAAGAAAAGAAGAAGCAGAAAAACAAAGGCAGTGGAAGAAGAACAAGAGTGGAAAAACAAACGAGAGAATAAGAAAAAGAAAGAAAAGAGCGGGATAGATTGAAAAATGAAATAAAAATGTCGGGATGATACATGTGGTCGAGCAAATGCATAATAGAAATGATTAACTGTATAGGTGCATTCATGCCAACGTGCGGTTATCAAATTTGTTAAAACTAATAATTAACCAAGTGATTGCTTAAATGTGTGAGTTCAGGCATGTGGTTAGTTGATTGGCAGTTCTGGCAACTCACCCGTACAACACTCGGTCGAAAGATAAGATGACAGGACAAGAATCTGACTCCAGTATTGTGGACCCTACAAAAGAGGTCGAGGCGAATGATGTGGTTGCCATGAAAGAAGAGATGAGGAAGTTGAAAGCATAGATGGCTGAAATAGACCAAGCTTGGTCTCAAGGGAATCCAGCACCTTTGTGCACCGCCAACCCGTCATATATCACACCTTTAGTGCAAGCTCATGAGCCTCCTACTCCTAACATATCTACATCCTTCCCATATCACACCCAGGGCTATGCTACCACTTCATACGCTCCTCCAGCTCCACCACCCAAACAAAACTCTCCTCCGCCTTTGGCTCCAATCTTTGTGGCACCCCCTCCAGCCACATTACAAAGATCATCTAGTGAGCCACTGTTCCAAGCTCACGACGCTCAATATTACCCTCCTGAACCCACTTTTAAAACTCCTGAGCAGTACACCCGTATCCCTCATTTTGAGATCCCCGAAGACGTTGAGAAACCAATTAAGAATGCAGAACAAGAGGAAGTAATTCTTAAAGTCAAAATCCTGGAGCATTCCTTTAGGAACATGCATGGTCTAGGCAGCCAGGTCAGCGTGTAATACAAAGGCCTATGTCCATTTCCCAATGTTTAGTTGCCTGTGGGGTTTAAAATGCCAAAGTTTGACTTGTATGAGAAGCGCGGTGACCCAGTAGCCAGTCTGCGTGGTTTTTGTAGTAAGATGAGAGGTGCCAGAGGAAAAGATGAATTGTTGATAGCCTACTTCGGGCAGAGCTTGAGCGGGTCTGCACTGGAATAGTACACCAGACAAGACCCTAGCCGATGGTACACTTGGGATGACTTGGCACAGGCGTTCATTGACTACTTTCAATATAACCTCGAGATAATCCTTGATCGGCTGTCATTGCTGAAGTTTGAGAAGAAGCCAGGAGAAAGTTTTAGAGAGTTTGGTTTTCGTTGGAGAGAGCAAGCTGCAAGAGTGGATCCCCCAATGAGAGAAAACGAGTTGGTAGATTATTTTTTGCAAACGTTGGAGCCGACATACTTGGGTAACTTAGTGACTTCTGTGGGTAAATCATTCAATGAGGTAGTAAAGATGGGCGCAATGATTGAAGAGGGTTTAAAGTCTAACAATATTTTAAGTTATTCAGCGCTGAAAGCAACCACGCAGGCCATACAAAGTGGTACTGGTGGTGTGATAGGTAAGAGGAAGAAGGAAGAAGTGGCTATAGTGGAAGCTAGCACCTGGTCCCGGCCCAGCAATCCTCCACCCTACTATAGCCAACAAAGACCCTACCATGCAAACTAACCATACACCCCATACGGTCCACAACAACACTATTACCCACCACTAGAGCCCCACTTCTCTGTCCACCATGCCTAGACGTACACGCAGCCCCTAGCACATCCACAATGGCATGCGGCAGCTCCCCAAAACACATGTACACCCCCACAAAACACCCATTCGCATCCCAGGGCTACCATGCCAGGACCTGGCTTCCGCCCGAACCAAAACTTTCGGAATGAGAGGGCCACAAACAAAAGAACTTTTACCCCCATTGGGAGAATCTTACACCGCTTTATTCCATAGACTGAAACAGTTGGGAATGCTAACCCCAATCGAGCCCAAAGTACCAAACCCAGCTCCCAGAAAACTGGACCAGTCCGTCAGCTGCGAGTATTGCTCAGGAATGCCTAGGCATGAGACTGAAAAATGTTAGAAGTTGAAGAATGCAGTACAGGAGCTTATTGACAGCCGCTGTATCGAGGTATAGGCCTCGGAGGCACCAAAAATCAATCAGAACCCACTGTCAGCACATCACGAGACCAACATGATTGAGTTGGTACACAAGGATGGGGAGGTGAAGAAACCCTCACAAACTGTGATGGTGATTCGCGCTGTTGAGACCAGTTCAAGAGAAAAGCCGACAGGGGAACAGATAGGGATGAAATTGAAAGGTACAAGTGACAAGCCAGTGGTAGTGATGGGGAAAGAATTATCTGTTGTTGCAAAGAAACCGGAACCAGTTAAGTTGGTGGAACCAAGGGCGTCACCCGCGCCGGTGGTTGTTGTGAAGGGTGCTTACATAGAGCCAGTGATCATCAAGCCAGTAGTCCAGCTACCCATGGTTGACAGTAAAATTGTGCCATGGAAATATTAGAAGGTGATAGTAACGTACAAAGGGAAAGATATTGAGGAGAAGAGATGTGAGGCGCAAGGGTTGACTCGATCGGGGAGTTGCTTCGCTCCCGAGGAGTCGAGAAAAGTTAGGGCTACTAAAGACAGTCCAGCCTCGGTCAAAAAGTCTATTACAGAGGAGGAAGCATAGGAGTTCCTAAAAAAGATGAAGGTACAGGACTATTTTATTGTTGAGCAGCTGAGGAAAACACCGGCCCAGATTTCGATGTTGTCATTATTGATACACTCCAATGAACATCGCCGAGATTTGATGAAAATACTAAACGAAGCCCATGTACCTGATAAGATTTCAGTGAACCACTTGGAGACAATTGCTAATAGGATCTTCGAGGTAAACAGGATAACGTTCTCGGATGATGAGTTGCATGTAGAAGGAACCAAGCACAATAAAGCTCATTACTTGACAGTTAAATGTGAAGATTAAGCGGTGACCAGGGCATTGGTAGATAATGGGTCTAGTTCCAACATTTTCCCTATGTCGACAGTAAACAAGTTAAAGATTGATAATGGCAGAATTCGCAGAAACAGTGTGTATGTCTGAGGTTTTGATGGGGGCGGAACCGACACGGTGGGGGACATTATCCTCGAGTTAATCATTGGCCTGGTTGAGTTCACCATGGAGTTTTAGGTGTTGGACGTGGAGGTGTCATACAATCTTTTGTTGGGAAGGCCATGGATCCATGTAGCTAAAGCAGTGCCTTCTTCACTACATCAAATGATCAAATTTGAATGGGATAGGCAAGAGGTGGTGCTACACGGAGAAGACCCCACGAACACTGCAATTAGTGATATTGTGCCCTTCGTAGAAACTGATGACGATAAAGGGCCATGGGTCTATCAGGTTTTTGACAAGATCAATGTGAACAAGGTACCAGAGGGGAAAAGTATCCCACGTCCACAATAGCAGCCGCAACTATCATGGTGGTTTCAGAAATGATGGGTAATGGGTTTGTCCGGGGAAAAGGTTTGGGTTCCAAGCTTGAGGGCATTGTTCAACTCGTATCCTTGCCCAAGAATTTAGATACCTTTGGGTTGGGGTTTAAGCCAACAATCGCAGATATCAGAAGGGCCCGCATGCTGAAAAAGAAAGCTTGGGTTCTGCCTAAACCAATTCCGCGTCTGTCCAGGTCCTTTGTCAGGACGAGGGTCAAAAAGCAGTTAGCAACACAGGCGATGCATTCATTGATGGGAGCAGAGGGTAATTTGGATGAAGCGTTCGATAGGGTATTTGTAGAAGTAAACATGGTTCAGGCTGGTGAAGGTTCCAGTAATGCAGACATTCAGTATGTTGGGCCACATGCTAGGATCAATAATTGGGAAGCCACTCCTCTGCTAGTTCGGAGGGAGGCGCGGTAGTGGGAATTTTTTTCTTTTTGTTTTCACCTGAGTTATTCCATGGTTTGTAATTCTTGTGACTATATTCCGTCCGTTTGGATGAGCTAAGCCTGTTATCTTTACGTTTTAATGAAATGCAATTTCCTTCTTTTTTTTCTAATTTTGTTTCCATTTTTTCTTTCTTTTCTGTGCAGCTCTTTCTATGCTGATATCAATGACATGACATGCATGAGGACTTCTCGGCACTGTCTTATAAGCCAACCTAACTTAGAAATGATAATACAAGAAATTGAATGTGATGATGAAGCATATGAGGAAATTAGTAAGGAATTAAAACACTTTCAGGAAAAACCCAAACCGAACTTAAATGATACAGAAGCAGTTAACCTAGGGGATCAAGATAATGTCCGGGAAACTAAAATAAGTGTTCATCTGGAGCCGCAGCTCAAGGAAGAAATAATCGCGGCGTTGTTGGAATATAAAGACGTTTTTGCTTGGTCCTATGATGATATGCCGGGTTTGAGTACCGATCTGGTGGCCCACAAATTACTTACTGATCCATTACCCCCACCTGTTAAGCAGAAATTGAGAAAGTTCAAAACAGACATAAGTGTGAAGACCAAAGAAGAAATCACTAATTTTAAAACAGTTCGATGCAAAGGTCATTCGGGTCACACGGTATCCCACTTGGTTAGCTAATGTCGTGCCTGTACCAAAGAAAGATGGAAAAACCAAGGTGTGCGTTGATTATCGAGACCTCAACAAGGCAAGTTCAAAATACAACTTTCAATTGCCCAACTTCCATATATTGATTGATAATTGTTCCAAACAAGAGATTGGTTCTTTTGTGGATTGTTATGCGGGTTACCATCAGATCTTAATGGATGAGGAGGATGCAGAAAAGACGGCATTCATCACGCTGTGGGGAACATATTGCTATCGGTCATGCCATTTGGTTTGAAGAATGCTGAGGCAACTTACATGAGGGCTATGACAACGATCTTCCATGATATGAAACATAAAGAGATTGACGTGTACGTAGATGATGTGATTGTGAAATCAAGGAAGCAGGACAACCATGTCAGGGATTTGAGGAAATTCTTTCAAAGGCTACACAGGTACAATCTCAAGCTCAATCCTGCGAAGTGTACTTTTGGTGTGCCATCGGGAATGTTGCTGGGGTTTATAGTCAGTGCCAGGGTATTGAATTGGATCCATCGAAGATTAAGGCCATTCAGGAATTGCCGCCTCCAAAAAACAAAACTGATGTGATGAATTTGTTAAGAAGATTAAACTACATTAGCAGGTTCATTTCTCAGCTCACAACTGCCTGTGAACCCATTTTCAAACTGTTGAAGAAAGATGTTACGGTTAAATGGACGGATGAATTTCAGAAAGCTTTTGATTAGATAAAGGAATATTTGTCAAATACGCCTGTGTTGGTCCCACCAGAGCCATGGAGGCCTTTGATTCTTTATCTGACGGTCTTGGATAATTCATTTGGCTGCATACTGGGGCATCATGATGTCACATGCAGAAAAGAGCAGGCAATCTACTATCTTGGCAAGAAGTTTACATCTTACGAGGTTAAGTATACTCATCTGGAAAGGACATGTCGTGCCCTAACTTGAGTGGCACAAAAGTTGAAGCATTATTTTTCGTCCTACACTACCTACCTCATATCTCGATTTGATCCAGAAGCCTATGCCAATGGAAAGGCTTGCAAAGTGGCAGATTCTGCTCACAGAGTTTGATATCATCTACGTGACCCAGACTGCAATGAAAGCACAAGCCTTAGCCGATCATTTAGCTGAGAATCTAGTTGATGATAATTATGAGCCTTTGAAGACTTATTTCCCTGATGAAGAGGTGATGCATATTGATGAGTTGGAACAAGTAGAGAAACCAGGATGGAAATTGTTCTTTGATGGAGCGACAAATATGAAAGGCGTGGGAATAGGAGCCGTGCTAATTTCTGAAACAGGTCAGCACTATCATGTTACGGCTCAGCTTCGTTTCTATTGTACAAACAACATGGCAGAATATGAAGCATGCATTATGGGGTTGAGATTAGCAGTGAATATGGGTGTCCGGGAAGTCTTGGTCATGGGTGATTCGGACATACTGGTACACTAAATTCACGGAGACTGGGAAACATAGGATTTGAAACTGATACCATACACACAGTGCTTGCATGAGCTTTGTCAACGGTTTCAGTCAATAGAGTTCAGACACATCCCAAGGATTCATAATAAGGTCGCCGACACTTTGGCTACTTTGGCGTCAATATTGCATCATCCAGATAAGGCTTACGTAGATCCATTGCAGATTCAGGTCTACGATCAAAATGCATATTGTAATGTGATAGAAGAGGAACTTGACGGTGAGACATGGTTTCATGATATCGTGGAGTATATCAGGATGAGAGTATACCTGGAACATGCCACCGGTGATCAGGAAAGGGCTATTCATCGATTGGAAAGCGAATTTTTCCTGAGTGGAGGAGTACTGTACAAAAGAACACCAGACCTCGGGATGTTGAGGTGCATGGATGCAGGGCAAGCCACCACTATCATGACTGAGGTACATTCTGGAGTCTGTGGTCCGCACATGAGCTGATATGTTTTAGCAAAAAAGATTTTACAGGTAGGGTATTATTGGCTCACAATGGAACGAGATTGTATCAGCTTTGTACGCAAATGTCATCAGTGCCAAATGCATGGAGATTTGATTCATTCTCCACCGTCAGAATTGCATACAATGTCAGCGCCATGGCTTTTTTGTTGCTTGGGGCATGGAAATTATTGGGCCAATTGATCCTACAGCATCGAATGGGCACAGGTTTATCCTGGTAGCAATAGACTATTTCACCAAGTGGGTGGAAGCGAAGACGTTCAAGTCTGTGACTAAGAAAGTTGTGGTGGATTTTGTGCATGAAAACGTTATCTGTCAGTTTGCTATACCAAAGGTGATTATCACGGACGATGGGGCTAATCTCAATAGTCATTTGATGAAGGAGACATGTGAGCAGTTCAAGATTACTCACCGGCATTCTACTCCGCACCGCCCTAAAGCAAATGGAGCGGTTGAAGCGGCTAACAAGAACATAAAGAAAATACTGCGAGAAATGGTTGAAGGGTCTAGACAGTGGCATGAGAAGTTGCCTTTTGCATTGTTGGGATACCGCACCACCGTTCGTACTTCAGTGGCGGCAACTCCTTATTCATTGGTTTATGGCACCGAGGAAGTAATACCCACAGAAGTGGAGATTCCGTCACTTCGAATCATTGCGGAGGCTGAGATCGATGACGATGAATGGGTAAAGGCCCGTCTGGAACAATTGAGTTTGATCGATGAGAAAAGATTGGCATCAGTGTGCCATGGTCAACTATACCAACAAAGGATGGCAAGAGCATATAACAAGAAAGTGCACCCGAGGAAATTCGAGGTCGGACAGTTGGTACTGAGGCGTATTTTTCCCCATTGGGCCGAAGCAAAAGGAAGGTTCTCCCCGAATTGGCAGGGGCCATTTGTAGTAACCAGGGTGTTGTCGAATGGTGCATTGTATTTGACAGGGTAGAAGGAAAATGTGTAGAAATGACCATCAATTCCGATGCTGTCAAGAGATATTATATATGATTCCTTTATTCTGAATGTGTTTGCTTGTATTTGGAATATTTTAAAGATTGAAATGAAGAAGGTATTTTGTTCGGCTATCCAAACACTTTTATCCTTTATTACCCCTTTGAGCCTTAATTATTTTCGTTCATACCCCTCTTTCGGAATCAACGGCACAATTAAGCAACACAAGTGCCGAGCATAAAGTAAAGGAAAAGGAAAACCAAAAATAATAAATGAAAGAAAAAAGAAAAGAAAAGAAAAGAAAAGAAAAGAAAGGAAAATAAAAAGATGAAAAGAAAAGGAAGGAAAATGAAAAGATGAAAAGAAAAGGAAATGAAAAGGAAAAAATGAAAAGAAAGAAAAAGAAAGAAAAATGAAGAAAACAAAGGAAAAAGCAAGAAAAACAGAAAGAAAAGAAGAGAAAGAAAATCACAACAACATAGTTTCTATGAAGTGAACTACATTTGACTTAATCCCGAAAGGGTACATAGGCAGCCTTACTCTGAGGTTCAGCCATACCAAAATAAAAATCTGAAAGTCCCCAAGCAAGAAACAGGGGCAGAAGTTGTGACTGTTGAAAGAAATCGAATTCCGAAAGTTGTAGTGTCAACCCAGTTTGAAATTGTTTTGAGCCTTTATACCGTTCTTTCTAACCCATCCAAAAACCTACATTACGGTCTAAAGAAAGACCTTCTGATCAATTTTTGAGAAATGCCAAGTCAAGCAGGAAAAGGTAATTCGCCATAGGGGAAACACTGTTGTGCAAACAAGAAACATGAAAAATAAAAATGAGAGACTCTTATTGGTGAGAACCCGCATGGGCACCGTAAGGTGACGGGAGCAAGAGAAAATAAAATGAGAGAGTCTTAGTGGTGAAAATGCTGGAGGGCACCCTAGGGCGAAAATGATTTTAAGAAATGGCAAGATGAGAAAGTCTGTTGGTGAAAACTGTGTCGTGGCATCGCAGGTTAAATGAGGTTAAGGCTCGGGTAAAGTAATCAAGTGATGGAAGTTCTGGGAAATGAAGTATAACAATGGAAGAGCTGGGTAGCTGGATTGGTCGGGCCGGTTAGTCCAAAATGCATGTCATGGCTATCGGTGTCAGCTGCTTCAGTCATATATCTTTCTTTTCTGTTTCTTCTTCAACAGTCATCCGATTTTGGATTTTTCGTATCCCTAACTCATAAAGTTATTGCATTTCATTCTCTTTCAAGGATTTTGTTTGTCTAAAATGTTTGAATTTCACTTTGGTTCAATAAAAGGGGAAAAAGGATTTTAAAGCCCACTACCAGCTTTCGAAAATGGTAAAGCATAAGGTGGCCAGAGCATGTCAGCAACAACGGGATGTAAAGTGAGATAGGGGAAATCGCCGGAAGTTCCATCGATAGAATATTTGGGAAATGTTGGGAAAATGAGGAGATACATGCAAAAGAAAGTTGGGAAGATGGAACAACAATGGGAGTACAAAAGTATACAGGTTATCAGGATTGGGGAATGTGAAAGTTGGTCAGAAAGTCAGGCAGTTAAGAGGAAGTCAGGTAACACAAAGCAAGGCAATGGAAGGATGGTGCAGCGAAGAATGCCATCAACTAACCACCATCTTTAAACTAACAAAAATTTTAGTGATTGAAACAGGGGCAAAAAATTGTTTGTCAGGTGGAATCCTCCCTGAAGGAAAGCATGCAGTAATCAAATTCAATCGGAAGTGTGGCATGGGGAAAATGAAAGAAAATGAGGAGCGGCATAAAGAGGTGTTGAAGTCAGGAGACATCCTGAAAAACAGAGGAGTACATTTCAGTAGTTAAATGTTAAACTTTATGTTTCAGTTTCATCGCAATTCAAGTTTTGATTTCAATTCAAGTCTTAGATTCATCACAATTCAAGTATTTAGTTTTAGTACGTGGTAACAAGCCCCAGTTTTCCCAAATTGGGGCAGAAATTTTCGCTGTCTTGTCTATTTTGTGCAACCAGGAGCCCGTCTGGAGAATAGAGGAATACAAATTCAAGGTTAGCAATCAGGAGCCCGCCTGGATAACAGAGGAATACATGCATTTGCAATTCAAAAATCAGGAGCCCGCCTGAAGAATAGAGGTGATACAAGTCAAGTTGTTAGTTTTAAATCAACTCCTTCGTCTATTTTGCAGTCAGGTGCCCGCCTGGAGAACAAAGGTCCGCATTACAAATTTCAGAAATAAGGAGTCCGCCTAAGAATAGAGACACGCATATAGAATTGTGGAAGTCAGGAGTCTGCCTGGAGAATAGAGACATACAATGAAAATTTCAGAAATCAGGAGCCCGCCTGGAGAACAGAGGTCCGCATTGCAAATTTCAGAAGTCAGGAGTCCGCCTGGAGAACTGAGAGGTACATTTTGAATTTCAGCAGTCAGGAATCCGCCTGGAGAATGGAGACATACAATTCAAGTTGCAATTGAAGTCAGGAGCCCGTTTGAAGAACGGAGGTATACAATTCAAGCCGTGAAGTCAAGATCCCGCCTCTATAACAGAGGTATTTCGAGTCAAGTTCTAGTCAACATTTTAATGAGTTCTGGTAACAACGCCCAGTTTCCAAACTGGGGCAGAAAGTTTTCTTTGTTTTGTCTATTTTTATGAAGTCAGGAGACCGTCTGGATAACAAGGGAATACAATCAAGAAATTCAGCAATCAGGAGTCCGCCTGGAGAACAGAGACATACAAATTTAAGTTCAGCAATCAGGAGCCCGCCTGGATAACAGAGGAATGTATTCAAGTCCAAGTTCATTCAAGGTCAGCAATTGGGAGGGAAGGAACAACACTCTCGTTCATGAGTTGAAGGCAATAAGAGAAAACACAAGACAACAAGGCAGCAAGAGAAAATACAAGCCAACAAGGCAACAAGAGAAAGTACAAGACAACAAGGCAACAAGAGAGAATACAAGATTGCAAGAAAACAAGGAAGTACAAGAGCAAGTTTGAAGATTTTTAGATAGGACTTTTGTAATTCATAGTTTATAGCTTAGGCTAGCTTCTTTTATTTTTTGGTGTAATAAGGAAGGTCAGCGAGCAGTAGCAGCAGCAGCGATCACAGTGAAATCAAAACTCCTGGTAGTCCCAGCTACCAGACACTCCCGAACTACACTGGCCTGATTCCTGTTTAGTCCAAGATATGTAGGTAATTTCTGAAGCAGGGTGCGGGCAAAACTTTTCAAAATGGTTCACAACGAAATTTTCAAACGGGCAAAAACCCTTCATATTGCTCATTTTATCTTTGCACGAAAACCATTCATGTTTCCGAGTAAAGAGGGACAGCTGTGAGCACGTGATTTTTGCCCTATATATGAATAATTCCCAAAAATTCAAAAAAATAATTTTTCTTTATTTTTGCAATTTTTGTGCATTTTTGTGTCATTTTCTGATCATTGTTGCATTTTTATTTGTGCACGTTAATTTATTAAAAATACAAAATACGCATTTGCATTTAGGATTTAATTTCACATTTTAGCATTAATTAGAGGTTAATTTGTTTTAGCGAAAAATATGAAAATTCACAAAAAATTAGTTCATTTCGCATTGTTATCATTTTTATTTGGAAATTGTCACATATTAAATTTATTACAATAATTTTAGGAATTTTATGTAGTTTAAATATATTAGGGTTTTAGTATAGCTTTAATTTTATAAAACTAGAAAAATACAAAATTTTAATTAAATTAAAAAACAAAAAGGTAGATAAAAGGAATAATTAAAAATGGAAAAAGAATAAGTGAAGGAGGTAATAAAAAAGGGCTGCCCAGATTGGGCCGTTACCTATTCTTTTCCAGGCCCAAATCGTGTAATCCCCCAAACGACCAGTCCAATATGCCCCTGATCCGGTCCAACTCATAAAAACGAAATGACGTCGTTTGGTTTTTGTTTAATCTGGACTGTCGAGGTTGATGATCGAACGGTCCAGAAGCTGGGGTCGATCAATATAAATATGTCCGAACGGACCCTACCCACCCCTCCATCGTCTTCTTCACAGCCTCCTCCTCTCAGAAAACCCTAGAGACGCCGTCACAAAATCGCACCGCCTTAGGGTGGCGGAGCCGGTACAAAAAGCTTCCAAATTCACACCCCTGAACCATCTCGACCCCCTCAGTCCATATATGGGACTACTGACTGTCGAATATCAACAAAAAGTTTTGAAAACCAAATCGAAATTGGCGTCTAAGTGCCAAACTCTTCCAATCGAGTCCAAGCTAATACTGGTTAGCCGTTGATTCTTCCTCACCTTGAATTCAGAGTATTTCTCTTCAAGCCTCAGTAGGCCGCCTCCAATCTCACATCTAGGGTTCATGCGTGCCGGGCTTTTCAAGGATTTTTGCGAGTCGAGTGAACCCGGGTCAATATTATACGTTCAAAATGAATGTATAATATTAACCTGAGTTTAATTTCGAGGGGTTGTCTCACGAAGTTCGAATTTTAGTAAGTTTCCCTATCTTTCTTTCTTTAGTTTTAAATTTGATTCATCGTTCTGACTAGTCAATTTAGCACACTTGTAATCACCAGTTTAATCTAGGTTTGTCTGAGAATTTTGAATAATATGTTTTTTAGGATTAATCTTAATTTCTCCTTGTTGATTTCTGTTTTGATGGCTGGTCGTCAGTATAATCAAGTTTTCTCTTTGGTCTGCTCATGTGAGATTGGTTTGGGAATTTGACCATGTTATTAATAGTTAGATTAATATGTTTGATAGAGGTTTGGATCTGTTTGTTCTTCTGGAGCTGATTGATTTAGTTGTTGATTCTATTCATTAGCCCTTAATCCAAGGATAGTGTCAATTAGTTTTGATTAGAGTTAAATTTTGTTTATTAATTTGTTCTAGCTGATATAGATTCACTAGGGTTAACCTTAGTTAGTTTTTAACAGGGGTTAAAGGGGTTGGGTCAGTTAGTGAGATGAAATTTTGGGGATGTTAGAAGGGTAGTTTAGGCATAGAGAATGGCAGAATCTTTTAAAATAGTAAATGTGAAACAGGGAAAGGGTAGTTTAGGGATTGTTTTGCTCAAAGAGCATCTTAGAAGCTCCTAGAATAGGACCTTAGTGTAGTTTTTAATAAAACTAGTGCAGTAACTTGAGGAACAAGTTAGGAAATTGAGGCTTAAAGAGGAAAATGAGCAGGGACTGAAGTGAAAACAGAAATTTGGAGGGTTGCCCTACTTTACTTCTATAAAAAGGCATTAGATGCCTTGTAAAAGGGCTTCTCTTCCTTCAGCTAAGAATTTCCTAGTAGACTACTCATTTTTCAGATTTGAAGCTTAATTTTAATTTAGAAATTGTAGGTTTTAGTTTTCCTTAGATTCAAAAACCCAAAAACAAAAACAAAAACTCTAAAAAGGGGGGGGGGGGGGGGGGGAGTTCCTTCCTTCATCCATTGTGAGATTAGCTCAAAATCATCTTGCCTTCTAGTTTAGTTTTGCCCACGATTTCCAGAAAACCAAAAATCATACAAAATGTTACTGTTCCATTAGTCATCAAGTGATTTTCAACTTTTATCTCTTGATTTACCACTTTCTAGCTCAAATTTTGGTTGTCATGACTTTCTGGGTCCATTTCTGTTGGTTTTTTTAGTGCATTTGAATCATTTTGATCCTTTAGTTGATAAAATGGTTGAGTAAAATGTTGTGTATTGTTTGGTGACGCCGTTTTGTGTTAAGTCACACCATTTGGTTGTTGCCTGTTTGAGATTGATTTCTGGTGTTAAATACTCCTTGGATTGCTAAGTACTGTTCTTGGGTACTGTTGCTGTTCACCTGCTGTAGCTGACTTCCTCTGTTTCATTTTGTTCTAATTCCAGGTACACATTCGAGTTTATGTAATCTCCCTATTGAAAAAGGAAAAGTTATTGCCTTCTGATGATGGCTGAATCTTCACTGTGCTTAACTCATTTTACGCATGTAGTTTTTTATTAGACTTTGGCTTTAGTGAGTTCATCATTTTATAGTTTGTATTTGCTTAGCTTTATTGTGATTGGATTGTAATTTAGAATTTAGTTGTTGTACTTAAATTGGACTGCTCAGGGATGTCAGTTTGTGATTGTTAGTTGCAACATAGTTTTGGTATATTGTTTTCATGATTACCAGTGTCTTAGGGATATGAAATCAGGACTGGGTTGGACACGCTTCATTAGTGTTCTGAATGGTTATGAAATTCGTGTGCTGAGTTCTAATAATCCAATTTACCTAATAAGGTTAGCTTGATTTGGTTCGAAAATAGTTGGTCTGCTTAGCAATACTGGTGTCAGTTTCAGGTTTCTACCTTTATCTTCAATGTTAATGATATGTACTGGTAGTTAAAGGAATAGAGTATATGAGTCTGGGATGAAATGCAAAAGGGATGTTCGAATAAATTTCTGGGAGGCCAACTCCCAGAATTGGATCAGCTTGTTCCTCACACAGCTCGATTGGATTTGTCAAATTTGGGCTGTCCGACGGCCCAATGTATGTGGTTACTGAAGTTTAGGCTGGTATGCACACATAATGTGGCTTGGGCTCTTTGGGCCTAAGACTGGAGTTTTCTTTTTGTTGTTGTTGTCCGAACTTGGGCTTAAACTCGAGGTCTGAGCTTTATAACAAATCAATTAGGAACCTTTCTTCATTTTTAGAGACAGCGAAATGGAAAATCGTAGTTACTTTCGGTTAGACCTTTAAATATAAATTCCGAGACGAGCCTCGCCAAACAAAAACAATTGCGGGACCCTCGATTTAATATTTATAAGAATTATTTTAGAACTCGTGAGGGCTGTTTAGTGAATTTCACGGTTTTCCCCAACTAATATTGCGATAGAATCTTTAGACGCATTTTAATTAAATTACCTTCCTAAATTCGGGTGTGCATTGATGCGACCCAAATCTAAATCTCGACGAAGTCGAAATGTGTCGATGATCACATGTACACTGGTGGTGACGTGATTAGAAATACATTTTCACGACATCGCAAGTTCTTTATAATAAATGATGGTAAAAGCGGTATATAAATAAAAAAGCACCTAGGTTAGCATGTATTAAAATTAGATAAAATTAAATACAATAGTTAATAGACCGTGCTAGAACCACGGAACCCGGGAATGCCTAACACCTTCTCCCGGGTTAACAGAATTCCTTACTCGGATTTCTGGTTCGCAGACTGTAACAGAGTAATAATCTTCCTCGGTTCGGGATTCAAATCGGTGACTTGGGACACCATAAATTTCCCAAGTGGTCATTCTTAATATTTAATAACCAAATCCCGTTTCGATTGTCCTTTATGTGGAAAAACTCCTTTACGCTCCCTTTGCGGGGGTGTATAGTGGAAAATGGAGGTGTGACGGTGTTATTACAAGAGAGGAATTGCAGAGCAAAATGAAATTCTTTGTATTGTAATGAATTAAGATTACAACTTTATATATACAACTCAATTTTGAACTAACTTGACTAATTACTTAACTATTAGGCCCCATAACTATAACCGACTAACTAACTCATATGCCGACTGACTAACAAATCTGTAATAGCTCACAAAAGAAAGGGAGAAAGAGGAGGAGACGATGAAGAAGAAAAAGATAAAAATGACAACGACAATTCAATCAACTCAAGATATGTATCCAAATGAAGCCAAACTTTGCCTCGCCTAGTCACTACATTTAACTCCAAAGTTACAGAGCAAGAAGAAGAAGAAGAAGAAGAAGAAGAAGAAGAAGAAGAAGAAGAAGAAGAAGAAGAAGAAGAAGAAGAAGAAGAAGAAGAAGAAGAAGAAGAAATTAGCTCAAGACATATCTAAATAAACCTAAAACTTTGAATTTTTCCTCACTCAGTCATATATGTATGTATGCATGCATGCATATTGATCATTCCCAACTCTAGTCCTAAAAAGGGTAATCGGTCGATGCAAATATAATCCGGTCTAAAAGTCTGGAGTCGAACCCCACAGAGAACTAAGGCTTAGCTATATCTGTTTAATATCACTAAAAATATAAGTTTGAACAATTTTCTAAATTATAAAGATTGAGATTTATATTTCTAACTAATTAACTAGAAAATACTAGAAAGCGGTAAAATTATCAACTAACGAGACAAAGGGTTGGAGACTAAATTAAGGAGGTCTAGAGTTATGATTTTCCCAATTATCGGAATCCTTCTAGCTATGTTCCCCATAATTTTTCCAATGTATTCTCTACTGATCGTGAACACTTTAGATATCGTAATTCTCTCTCGAGTAACTATAATAATTTTCTAGACATATTCTCTCGAACTAGCTAGTTGGCTTTATCTAACCGCTCATTATGACCATGTCAAGGCTTTGTTATTCCTAAACTTACCTTTAAACCCACGGTATTGATTTCTCACATAAGTTAGGAGTGATGTTGTTCAACAACTACCTAAATATGCACAGTCAATTGATGGCCATTCAATTAACAACAACAAATACGTAGTTGAACAAGTATAGAAATTCAACGGCTAAATTCTATAAAAACATAACAAGAATTTATCCTACAAAAAGTTCTATCAAAACCCAGATAATAAATTAGCTATTTATAATAGTATGTAAAACTACAATGCTAAAAGTCATAACCAACAATGAAAAATAGGAAGAGAAAGGAAAAACTCGTAGAAGAATTTTCTGCCTTGCTCCTATTGTGTCTCTGCCTCCTTAGGTCGAATTTTTGTCAAAGATTGGTCTCCTCCCACAAACATATCGCATTTTCATGTATATGTACTAAGTAGGGTCGGGCACAAATAATTATACCTTCTCCTACGCGAAAAAGGACAAGTTTTCATGTCTGGATGGCCGCAGCCGCGGTATTTGGCTAGTATAATGCCTCAGCCTCCTCAGGTTTACGGTCGTGGTTTCGATCGTATTTTTCACCCTGTTCTATTCGGAATTTGAAAAATTGTAAAACATGAAAATTGTATCGCTTTGTGTTAACTTTCCAACCATATACTGTAGAACCTAAATGGAGTGCTAAACAAAAAGTTATATGTATTTTACTAGAGAGTGCATAATATGCCTACTCAATTCTTCGTTTTGTTGCTCTATTTGATCCCGAATATGATCCCGGTAATTCCTTAGGCTTTTACTCAGACGTTAAAGCTCAAAATCACTTGTGATTCCATAACATCTACATATCTTGGAATCATTCCTACAAGGCATAAAACACACAATTAGTGTAAAGTACTAGCGATTAAAGTGCAAACTCAACTAAGTACAGTAAATGGTCAAAAATATCCTTCTACTATGTAAAAAGGATCATACATGTCCTCCGTTATATTTTTAGTCCATTATTATCCCCATTGTTATAAAATTGGTGAAAAAATATCCCTGATCCGTTAAGTCCCTCCTTCATGGACAACACCATTAGACGTGGCCTCACAGTTCGGTGATATAAATGCAATATGGCATGCCACATCATTGACCCAATCCTATTTTAACTCCCTTCTTCCACCACTACCTCCCCTTCACCTAACCACTTACAACACAAATAATTTTTTTACTACAATAATTTTTATTGGATATAGAGAAATATAAGAATGTATCAAACTGTATGTCCTCCAAGGTTACGAAACTAAAGATATAATGCGTGAGTGAACAAAAAATAAAATCTGATTGTTCTTGAAAGTAAAGATATTTCCTCAAGACATGATCGACTTTCAATAAAATGCTTTTGCTCCAAGAATTCAGAAAATAGGAAGCCCCCACATTATAATCGTTGTTTCTAGTTTCTTATTTGTCAATTGGTGAAAGATATAACTTTTGTTTATTGATTTCTCTGTGGCCATCTTCAAACATAACCTTTTACGCAGGTTCTGAAACAAAGAAAAATTAAGGAAGAACAAGGGTACTAACGTATCAAATCTTGAGTACAGTAAGTTATTTCACTTCAATTTTTACAAATTCAAGAAAAGAACATTCCAATTAGTTGTACCACACCGTAGTCATTTCTGTTGCTTGAATGCTGGATCATATTTTTTCGAGTTCTACAATTAAAACTTGGACCCTTATTCGTGCAAACTCACTGCCAAAATTAGCAAAATCAGATTTTTGCTTTAAGGACTTTAGCAACAAACTACCAAATTTCTCTAACCATAGAAGAATAACAAATAAAAGTCAAGAACTATTAGTTTATACGAATTAAAAATAGGAACAAGAATTATCATGGTAATAGGAGGGAGAATTAGACATCAATTGGCAATGAACCTCAGGTAAAGGCAATGTGGACGGTGGTGGTTGGGTAAAGGGGATGTAGTGGTGGAAGAAAGGGGTGAGGGGGTTAAAATAGGATTGGGTCGGTGATGTGTCATTGCACATTGCGTTTATATCACTGAAATGTAAGTCCATGTTAGATGGTATTGGCCATGAAGAAGGGAATTAATGGATGAATGGTATATTTTCACCAATTTTATAACGTCGAGGGTAATAAAATTGGTGAAACAATATCCCTGATCCGTTAAGTCCCTCCTTCATGGACAACACCATTCGATGTGGCCTGATAGTTCGGTGATATAAATGCAATGTGGCATGCCACATCATTGACCCAATCCTATTTTAACCCCCTAACCCCTTCCTCCACCACTACCTCACATTCACCCAACCATTTACAACATTAATCATTTTATTCCCACAGTAATTTTTACTGGAGATAGAGAAGTATAAGAATCTATCAAATTGTATGTCCTCCTAGATTACGAAACTAAAGATATAATACGTGAGTGTACAGGAAATAAAATCTTATTGTTCTCGAAAGTAAAGATATTGCCTCAAGAATAGAATGTTTTTGCTCCAAAAATTCAGAAAATAGGAAGCCCTAACATTATAATCGTTGTTTCTAGTTTCTTCTTTGTCAATTGGTGAAAGATATAACTTTTTTTTATTGATTTCTCTGTGGCCGTCTTCAAACTTAACCGTTTACGCAGGTTCTGAAACAAAGAAAAATTATGGAAGAAAAAAGTTACTAATGTATCAAATCATGAGTACAGTAAGTTATTTCACTTCAATATTTACAAATTCAAGAAGAGAACATTCCAATTAGTTGTACCACACCGTAGTCATTTCTGTTGCTTGAATGCTGGATCATATTTTTTCGAGTTCTACAATTAAAACTTGGATCCTTATTCGTGCAAACTCACTGCCAAAATTAGCAAAATCAGATTTTTGCTTTAAGGACTTTAGCAACAAACTACCAAATTTCTCTAACCATAGAAGAATAACAAATAAAAGTCAAGAACTATTAGTTTATACGAATTAAAAATAGGAACAAGAATTATCATGGTAATAGGAGGGAGAATTAGACATCAATTGGCAATGAACCTCAGGTAAAGGCGATGTGGACGGTGGTGGTTGGGTAAAGGGGATGTAGTGGTGGAAGAAAGGGGTGAGGGGGTTAAAATAGGATTGGGTCGGTGATGTGTCATTGCACATTGCGTTTATATCACTGAAATGTAAGTCCATGTTAGATGGTATTGGCCATGAAGAAGGGAATTAATGGATGAATGGTATATTTTCACCAATTTTATAACGTCGAGGGTAATAAAATTGGTGAAACAATATCCCTGATCCGTTAAGTCCCTCCTTCATGGACAACACCATTCGATGTGGCCTGATAGTTCGGTGATATAAATGCAATGTGGCATGCCACATCATTGACCCAATCCTATTTTAACCCCCTAACCCCTTCCTCCACCACTACCTCACATTCACCCAACCATTTACAACATTAATCATTTTATTCCCACAGTAATTTTTACTGGAGATAGAGAAGTATAAGAATCTATCAAACTGTATGTCCTCCTAGATTACGAAACTAAAGATATAATACGTGAGTGTACAGGAAATAAAATCTTATTGTTCTCGAAAGTAAAGATATTGCCTCAAGAATAGAATGTTTTTGCTCCAAAAATTCAGAAAATAGGAAGCCCTAACATTATAATCGTTGTTTCTAGTTTCTTCTTTGTCAATTGGTGAAAGATATAACTTTTTTTTATTGATTTCTCTGTGGCCGTCTTCAAACTTAACCGTTTACGCAGGTTCTGAAACAAAGAAAAATTATGGAAGAAAAAAGTTACTAATGTATCAAATCATGAGTACAGTAAGTTATTTCACTTCAATATTTACAAATTCAAGAAGAGAACATTCCAATTTGTTGTACCACACCGTAGTCATTTCCGTTGCTTGACTGCTGGATCATAGCTTTTCTAGTTCTACAATAAAAAAAAGTTAAAATTTGGACCCTTATTTGTGCAAACCCACTGTCAAAATTAGCAAAATTAGATTTTTTTTTTGAGAACTTTAGCAACAAACTATCAAATTCTTTAACCATTGTAGAATTACAAATAAAAGGCAAGAACTATTAGTTTATGAAAATTACAAAGAGGAATAAGAATTATCATGGTAATAGGAGGGAGAATTAGACATCCATTGGCAATGAACCTCAGGCAGAGGCGATGTGGACGGTGATGGTTGGATAAAAATGAGGTAGTGGTGGAAGAAAGGGGTGAGGGGTTAAAATAGAATTGGGACAGTGATGTGTTATTGCACATTGTGTTTATAGCACTGAAATGTAAGACCACGTAAGATACTATTGACCATGAAGATGGGACTTAACAAATGAAGGGTATATTTGCACCAATTTTATAACATCGATGATAATAACGGACCAAAAGTATAACAAGTGACATATATTATTTTTTTGAACAGTAAAAGGCTATTTTTAATCCTTCTCCATACAATAATTATTGGTGTGCCTTTATAAGTAAAGTCGGGATTTCAAATCCCACGTCTGTCCCGTTATTTTTTTCTTTCATTTTCTAAAGTTGAGCTCAAGCATTCGAACCTCACGTATGCCGTATTGTTTTTCCTTTCTTTTTCTACCGCCCATGGGGATGGGCATGTGTTAGGTCCCTTTCTTGCTTTTTAACTAAGTACTCTTTTCTTTTTCTTTATTTTTTTCTTTGTCAAGTATATTCTTTCGAATTCTTCAAGTGCGATACATTTTGAAATCCCCATTCTTTTTATGTGAACGTTATTAACTTCTATACTTTTTTAAACACATATTTATATTAAATTTAGCAACAATGAAGGATGTAGCATAGAGTCAATGAGTATTCTGATATAAAATATAAATACACATGTAAAAATAATTAAAATTCTAAAAATAAATAAATTTAAACCTATAATTTTAAAAGTGTATTGAGTTCAAGAAAGAATCTCTATAGTTGAACCCATCAAGTATAAGCTTGATTTACTTTTTTATAATAGTGCATCAATCTCTTAAAATACCAGATACGCCTCATGTTGCCTTCTCTTTATCTCTTCCCTTTCCAACGGTCATAAAAAAAATATAAAATTTAATCACTTTAATTTAATAAAATTATTTTTTATTATTTTATTGTTACTATAATGGAATTTCGTAAAACTAACTCAAAATGTAAAAATCATCTAGTTTTTAGGGGACTATATATGATGATGCAGCCATAAAATTAAAGTGGAGGTCTGCAACTCACTACCATGATAGATTAATTAATAGAAGAAACAGATCATGGAGTAGTTGCAAAATAAATGATAGACTTATTATGGCTATTAACATCCTTTGAATACGTATTCCACTAAAAATACACAAATTAGTGTTATCAATGTTGTGGACCTTGAATGGAAAGAAGAACAAAAAATAGCGTGTGGACCTTTGGGGACCAAAAAAAAGTGACAGATAAAACAATAAATTGTAAAGAAGTAGAGACATTTTACTACTTTAGCATGGCCTGCAAACGAAAAATAAACAGAAAAAGAGGCATTATTAATTACATTTCATGCCGGGTAGATCTATTAAGCTCTCCATAGATAAATATTTCTCAATTTCAATTTTCAAGGCTTGTTTCGAAATCTTTAATTAAGAATAAATGCTTAACTATTCCATTATATTCTTAGCATAAAAATTTATCATTATTGGGTGATTATGTCAAACAAAATTATTTAATGTTATCAGTTAAAAATTAACATAAAAATTATATATAGCATACAATCATGATTAAATAATATATGAAAAATACATATTCGATATGATAAAATTGGTTGGCGACAGTTGGACGAATAACGGATGATACGTATAACTGAAAACAAGTAAGATATGAGTAAGCAAATAGTTTGCACCAAATACAAGTATGTAATCGGCGTTGAATGAGTTCCGATGGCATTAAAACCGAAACAAAAATTTGAAAGGAAGACGACGACCTGAAAAGACATCCTTCAATGAGCAGCCAGAATGTCCGGGATCTATTTGGAAACAACATTTCTAACCAAGGGTAGAGATAAAGTCTGCGTACACATTACTCTCCCCAGACCCCCATTAAGTAAGATTATACTGGATAGATTATACTGGATTGTTGTTGTATTCCATGTCCCACAATGATAACTAGTAAGAAAACATAAAGCCCTATGGGTTAAGGCCCAAAAGACAAGATACCCTTAAATACTGTAAAAGTAGTGTTGTTGTCCAGTTGACAGCCTAACATTAACTTAATCAAAAAGCAAGAAAAAGTAATGATCACCCTTATTCCTTCCCACATCAAAAGTTACATTAAACTAATGCAAAATACTGCAAAGACAACTTCTCCATCATTCCATTTTGCACTGTACATCCACCCCACTTAGCTGTCTCATAAATTATTCTTATTGGCATGTCTGTCCCTTTCATTCAATCTCTAAATGGAAGACTAATCAAACGGACCAAAATTAATTGAAGTTGGTTACATCATGAAAACTACTTATTTCAATCAACTACACCTTATTTTAAAATTAATTGAAGTTGGTTTCTTGAATTCTTGATACTTCTAATTACCATGAAATGGACATCACGACTACTACTACTCCACCTTTTGATTTCAAATTAACTGAAGTTTGTTGTATGAGTTCTTGATATTTCTGTTCAAAGTCTATGCTATTAAAAAAGATTCAATTTTTATCACAAGTTGTACGTAGTTGAAGGTCCCATTAGTGGGATCTTTAGAAACAGAACCGAAAGTAAGAGAAAGAAAAGTGGATTGAAAGAGAAAGGTGCAAACTTTTTCTTTTTCACTTTCTCTTTTTTTTCTTCTTTTCATACCTTTCTTCTTTCTTTTTTTAATTTTGTTTTAGCTTTTACACATTTGAACACTTAACATAAGGACCCTTTAATCCAGAAAATATAAGTAGCTTTTTTAAGCTGAGCTGAAAAAAAAGAAGAAAGTCAAATTCTTGGACTGACTGTTGGGCTTTTGTGGAGAATTGGTTTTGATCTATACTCAAAAACAGGTATAACTTATCTTAGAATTTTTTTTCCTGTTATTGCAGTTCAAGAAAAGCTTATTGGTTTTTATATTTTCATCAATTGACTTATTTTATGTGGATTTTCACTTTTGATGCAGTTTTGAAGTTTCTGCTATTGCCAGTTGATACAAGGGGATTGAGTTATTTCATGTAATTGATATTTGTATTAAGATTTTGAGAATATTAAGTATTGTTTACAAAAAATATGGGTTTTGAGTTGTTAGAGATTGGAGTTCAGATGAGGAGAGTAGTGATGTTTTCAATTAAAGGATGTTATAAAACAATGTTGAATCATCCTTTCCTTGTGAGTATGCTGTGTTTCATAGCATATTTGTACAGATCTTTCCCATTTCTTTTTTCCATATTAGTAGCTACATCCCCAGTTCTTGTTTGCACTGCTGTTTTGCTTGGAACTTTACTAAGTTTTGGCCAACCAAATATACCTGAAATTGAGAGGGAAGAAAAAACAACTCATGATATAGTGCCTTTGAAAACTGGACTATTATGTGATACTACTCATATTGAGAGTGAAGATAGCTACTATCTGGAGAGATATACT
Source organism: Nicotiana benthamiana (assembly GCA_034376525.1). Classification (NCBI taxonomy): domain Eukaryota; kingdom Viridiplantae; phylum Streptophyta; class Magnoliopsida; order Solanales; family Solanaceae; genus Nicotiana; species Nicotiana benthamiana. Next base: position 16,216,360 of record CM067331.1, on the reverse strand, counting down.
GATAATGAGAGGGACGTCGTAGAGCAGTCCATTGATAAGGTCAGTGATCTTTCCCCTTTAGTGGAGGAAAGGTCTCGAGAATTTCAATTTGGGAATGGGGCTTTTGATGAAGCAGCAAGGGAGTTTTATGAGCAGAACAAAGAAAAGAGCAAAGAGAAACACGACAATGGAGAACATACGGAGGATCGATACTCTCCAATTCCAACAGTTGATGGGGATTTTGAGGAAGCAGAGAGGGAATTTTATGAACAGAACGATGAAAAGAATGAAGAGAAACATGATGATGAGGAACTTATGGAGAGTCAATACTCTCCCATTCCGATGGTTGATGAGGGTTTTGAGGAAGCAGAGAGGGAATTTTGTGAGCAGGACGATGAAAATAATGAAGAGAAAGATGATGATGGGGAACTTATCGAGAGTCAATACTCTCCCATTCCAACGGTTGATAATGAGAGCATTGAATTTGATTTTGATAGATCAGATTCCTTTGATTCTAAAAGGGTGAATCTTAATTCTCTTCCTGGTTCCCCTTGGAAAAAGGAAGAGTCCGACAAAGAGGAAGAACAGGAGGATGACGAGTCTTTTGATTCGGAGTCTGATCGAGTGGAGAGCTCTTCTCCAGATGCTTCATTGGCTGACATTATCCCAATGCTTGATGAGCTCCATCCGCTTTTAGATGAAGACACTCCTCAACATGTTAGTTTGTCGCATGATGATGGTTTTGATGCTGCTTCAGACAGTTCGGGTAAGTTCAGTGCAAGTGATAATGAATCTGATGATGGTTGTGAAAATCAGGAAGAGGTAGAAGTTGCACATGACGAGAATGAAGAAGAAACACGAGACAAGGAAGATAAAAGTAAGTCAGCTATTACATGGACAGAGGAGGATCAGAAGAATCTAATTGACTTGGGAAGCTCGGAGGTGGAAAGGAATCAACGATTGGAGAGTCTTATGGCGAGGAGAAGAGCACTGAAGAAAATGAGGCTGATGATGACCGAAAAGAATTTGATTGACTTGGATACCGCTGATCTTCCGTTCAACATCCCGCCCATTTCAACAGCAAGAAACAATCCTTTTGATGTTCCTAAGGATAACTACGAACTTGGACTGCCTCCAATTCCCGGGTCTGCTCCATCCATTTTAGTACCAAGGCGGAACCCATTTGATCTTCCCTACGACTCAAGCGAAGAGAAACCTGATCTTATGGAAGACAGTTTTGAAGAAGAGTTTATGGCATTTCGACCAAAGGAGCCAGTCTTGCGGAGGAATGAAACTTTTAGTGCAAGACCCTCACTATTTGGGATGAACAGGCAAGATAGCCATTTCAGGCCTTATTTTGTCCCAGAAAGGATGGCTTCGGAAGGAACAAGCTACTCACCATTTCAACGACAATCTAGCGAACTTAGTGATTCCAAGGTAAGTTCTGTTCCTGAAACAGACTCACTAGGTTCAGTTGAAGACCTCATTGAAGAGGTCGATATAAGACACGAAAGCCTCGATGAAGAAGAACTGGAACACAAACACCTCATAGATGAACATATCTCCGAGGAACCAGAGCTGATATCTAAAGTGGAGCATACTTCTGAGCATGTCAGGAATGGAAGTGAATCCTCTGAAGAAGTCGTGTCATTGGAGCAGCTGGGAGCTGTGGAAATTCATCATGAAGTAGAAGAAACTTTGCTCCAGGAAGGAAGAGTGTCCAATGCTTTGGAACTTAATCCAACCGAAATTCAATTGAAGCCGGAAACTTCTGATCAGATATACAGCAATCAATCTAGCTCCTCGTCATTAGAAGTAAGTGAAAGGGTCTTTGCATATAAAGAAGAAGAAGAAGAAGAAGAAGAAGAAGAAGAAGAAGAAGAAGAAGAAGAGACAATGTCAAGCTTAGAGGAGACAATGGGTGATGTTGAACAAAATGGGATCTCCAGGCAAGCATTATTTAATGGATCAGATTTCCACATCACGAGCACTTCAGCGGAGCAGACTTCACACCGGGAACCTATTTATGATACCAGTCCTTCTGCTAGTGTGGAAAACATATTTTCAGCCTCCTTAAGTTCAGATCAGCTTGAGGAATCTGGAACAGGGTTTTCCCCTATATTGGTTGAAAGAAGTGTTTCTTTCTTAGAGAGGGAATCTGAGGAAAGTAGTCAAGACATTGAAAGGTCTATTTCTGCTAATGAAGAGATTTCGGCACCAGTAGATGACCAAGAATCTCTGTTGAGGGACGAGGTCTGCAAATGTGAGCTTGATGTTGCAAAGGTGGAGATCTCTCAACATGATGAATTCTTTGGCAGTGCAAGTGCTCCTCCGGTGCCTGAGTTTGTTGTTGATCAGGCATCAATTGACACAAAATTATCGGCAAATGAAGATATTGGGAACGAGAAAGGAACTATTGAGCATGCACAGCATCATATTTCTTCTTCAGGATTTAATGCGGATACACGTATTGTGTCTCAGCATGATGTAGACCAGATAGTGGAATTCCTTTCAAAGTCCTCAGAACATGAAAACATCCGTCAGTTGGATGATGAACAGCATTCTCTAATCGCAGATGAGGTTCCACTCATTCAACCAAATATGCGTTCTTTGGAGAGGGATTCTGTGGACGATGCAGCTCAGAAGGAAGAAGCTATAATCTCAGAACTACATGATCTTCCCTCATCAAACAATGTTGTAAATTTGGCTACTGATGCTCACAGTGAAGTGGATGAAAAGCTGATCTCTTCTGAAGATCAATTTGCTTATGTAGAAAAGTCCTCTCTGTGTGAAGAAGATGCCGCATGCTCAGACAAATCCATGGATGAACATTCCTCAGAGGATCACAAAGTAATGGTAAACAAGTTGTTTTCCAAATTTCTTCTTTTATCCATTTCCTTTTCTGCAACTTTTGTTTCTTCATTAATTCCCATTTCTTATGTGCGAGCACATTTTTACGAGAATTAATCTTACTTTCTATTGAAGAAAGAGAAAAATAGAATCTATCAGACTGAGATGGGTAAATGATTAAATTGCCATCCTTCCTTCCGGAGGAGTAAAAAAAAATTACTATGATGGCTCCGTTGCTTTATATGTTTATTTTTATTTTTTTATTTTTTTTTGTCTGTGATTCAGCATTCCCCTTGCTTACTTATTATATTAAGTAAGGGCCTTATATATGTTTCCCAACCTTTAGTGAAGAGAAGAATGTAAAACCAGGTAAAGGGAAAAACCTCAATACACAGATTTTCAAAGTCATGCAATTTTCAATCTAGATTAACTTCAAGACAAATATTCAAGTTATGGATCTGGCAGAAGTCACTGAGAGAAGCACTAATTGGCTAAGAATAGCTCGTGTTTTGAGAAAGCTATCATTCACAATTAGGGCAAGTGAATTACTGCTGGTTATTTGTAATTTGACAGTATTACACTAACTATGGATGTCCTGCATCATCGGACGAGTGAATTACTGCTGGTTACTTGTAATTTGGATATATGATACATACTACTTATATCCTGAGTTGCTCTGACACTGGCAGTTTGGTGCCATACCCGTGTCGACACGACACTAGTATGGGTGGGGTTATGAGATCCGTATCCAATCTGGTCAAATAATTTTGGGTACTACGGACAGTAAAATTCTGGATGAGATACAATTTGATTCCCGAAATCAAAACCAAAATTAGGATAAATTTAAAGAAAATAGCATATCTAGGAAATCAATTTTTTACTTATCTACAACTTGAGAATAAAAAAGAAATTCACACTTTACCAGCTATACGTAAGTATTCCACAAAATTTCTCTATCATTTAGAGTATATTTGTTTTTTTGAATTATTTTAGCCGGATCCCTGCACCCGTATCCGTACGAGGATCCGTATCCCTGAATTTTAGAATTTACATCTCGTTGGATCCGACCTCTAGATCTGCACCCGTATCCGAGCAACTTACCTTATATCATGCATCATCCGGATGAACATATTACTGCTGGTTTCTTGCATGTACTACTACAACATGCCAAAATGATTGGATTTCGATTGGAACTCATCATTCCAATAAGATTTGAAGATCAACCGGACGTTTCTGAGGTTATGCTTTTCCTGTTTCATTGCAAGTCTTAAATTTCCAAGGGAGGGGGGTTGGGGGTTGCTTGGGGGGGGGGGGGGGGTTTGAGGGAGGAAGATAAAAAACATTTGGAGTTTAGTGATAGGATTAACTATTGTTTCTCTTATTTCTGAAGTCACGCATCATCAGATTACTATCCCCCTATATTATTAGCAAGTTAATTCATTTCCTTCTATTTCGCTCTTTCGTTTTCCTTTCAACGTTTCTAGTAGGAACAAATCCTGGTAATCTAAGTGCTATCTTTTTCTGATTAGCAGGAGCCACCAGTTATCCTGGTTGAGTTTGAGGAAGCAAACACCACGGAGAACTTGAATGTGCCAGAAATCCATTACCTTGATGACGGAGTCCCCATTATCAACTCCCCATGTACTCCTGACTCTTTCTCCAATCTGCATGAGGTTGAAGCCCCAAGAGGTGCTGGTCTATCGGGTCTAAGGAACAACATCCTCGATGAGGTGGAAAATGATAACCAGATCAAGGTCTTGGAAAACTATGTATTGCCACTAGAAGCAGCTGATTTTCATCATGATGAGCATTATATAGTTGAAGAGACTGATGGTATCAGCGACATTGATGAGGTATTTCTCTCTGAAGTAGATACAGTTGGTGACTTTAGCATGAAGGGGTCAAGCCAGAATGAGTTTGAGAGACAAATCAACTCTAGTGCAGAGGGTTTGTCTCCATTCCATGCTGTTGATTCTGGAACTACAGAAGTTTCCGAAGAGGTGTGTGATGAAGTTCATGAAAGAACGTTGCCGTTGCACCCTGACAACTTAAATGCATCCACATTTGAAGAGATTGATGAGCATGAAGAAAAGGAGTGTGCTTCAGATATTCAAAACTATGGATTGAGAAGTATCGATCATGTTGATGTTGTTGATCCTAGATCAATTGAAGGAGGCTTCTCAGAGGATAGTGATACCGGACCTTCATATCCCAGTGTAAAGCACAATTTGGATGCTCAAGAGATAGTTCCAGAAATGCCTATAGTTGAAGCTCACGACTCGGTCTTTGAGGTAGAAAACTTACAATCTACTCAAACCGAAGTGACCGAAGAGGTAACTGATTCTGGTATGCCAGTACTGGAAGCACAAAACATTCAAGATATTAAGTCAGCATTTTGGCAAGTTTATGAGAAAGAAATGGAGAAATCTAATGTGCTCGAGCAATCCAATGCTGAAGATTCTGGAATGGCAGTGCTGGAAGCACAAACAATTGAAGATATTGAGTTAGCATTTAGAAGTACTTCTGATAAAGAAATAGAGCACTCGGATGTGCTTGAGCTACCTAACTCTGAGCTAGTAACTGAACAATCTGGGTGTTCGAACAATGACGCAGCGGTTGAAATGTCAAGTTCAGTACAGGAAGATTCGGGAATGCCAGTTCTGGAAGAACAAACAGTTGAAGATATTGAGTTAGCATTTAGAAGTACTTCTGAGAAAGAAATAGAGCACCCGAATGTGCTTGAGCTACCTAATGCTGAGCTAGTAACTGAACAATCTGGGAGATCAAACAATGCGGCAGCAGTTGAAGTGTCAAGTTCAGTACAGGAAGATTCTGGAATGCCAGTTCTGGAAGCACAAACAGTTGAAGATATTGAGTTTGCATTTAGAAATATTTGGGAGAAAGAAATAGAGAACTCGGATGCACTTGAGGTTCCTAATGCTAAAGTAATAATTGAAGAATCAGGGAGTTCTGACAATGCAGCAGTGTTTGAAGTATCAAGTTCAGTACAGAAAAATTCTGGAATGCCAGTGGTGGAAGCACAAACAATTGAAGATATTGAGTCCACATTCAGAAGTACTTCTGAGAAAGAAACAGAGAACTCGAATGTGCTTGAGCTAGTAACTGAAGAATCAGGAAACAATACAGCAGCGGTTGAAGCGTCAAGTTCAGCTCTTGAAGATACAGGAATGCCAGTGCTGGAAGCACAAACAGTTGAAGATATTGAGTTAGCATTTAGAAATATTTGGGAGAAAGAGATAGAGAACTCGGATGTGCTTGAGCTTCCTAATGCTAAACCATTAACTGAAGAATCTGGGAGTTCTGACAATTCAACGGTGTTTGAAGTGTCAAGTTCAGTAAACGAAGATTCTGGAATGCCAGTGCTCGAAGCACAAACAATTGAAGATATTGAGCTAGCATTTAAGCAAATTTCTGAGGATGAAACAGAGAACTCGAATGTGCTTGAGCTACCTAATGCTGAGCTAGAAACTGAAGAATCTGGAAACAATGTGGCAGCGGTTGAAGTGTCGAGTTCAGTACTGAAAGATTCTGGAATGCCAGTACTGGAAGCACAAACAATTGAAGATATTGAGCTAGCATCTAGGCAAATTTCTGAGAATGAAACAGAGACAGAGAACTCGAATGTGCTTGAGTTGCCTAATGCGGAGCTAGTAACTGAAGAATCTGGAAACAATGCAGCAGCGGTTGAAGTGTCAAGTTCAGCTCTGGAAGTTTCCGGAATGCCAGTGCTCGAAGCAGAAACAGTTGAAGATATCGACACAGTATTTAGGCGAATATCTGAGAAAGAAATAGAGAACTCAAATGTTCTTGAGCAACCTATTGCTGAGCTAGCAACTGACATATCTGGGAATTTTGACAATGCAGCAGTGCTCGAAGTGTCAAGTGTGACACGCGCAATGCAATTACCAATTCTTGAAACAAGACAAACTGAATATTTTGATTTGGATCATGAAAATCTTTCAGAGAGTGATGGTGATGAGCATATGGAGAAATCCAGAGACATAGGAGCTTCTTCAGATTCACAAAACTTCGAGACAGACTTGGCTTTGAAACAAGTCTTGGAAGCAAATCTGGAGAAACCCCTGAAATCCTCTTCTGAAGGTGAGTTAGCAGAAGTTAAGCCAAGTGGAGCAGGCTCATCCAATGATATGGAATCAAGTGCTAGAGGATCTGATGTATCTGAATTTGGTGAAGGTGAAACTGGGAAAGGAGATCATGAAGTTGTAGTAAAAGAAGCTAAGGAATTAACGGCTGAAAAACCAGATCATGTTGTTGATATGCCTACTACAGCTGATATTAAAAGCAAGAAAGACAAACACCAAAAGCCAGGCTCAAGTTCAAACTCAAGCTCAAGCTCTGATTCAAGTTCAAGCGACTCTGAAAGAGAATGAAGATGATCGAAAGAATTGGTGGAAGAAGGTAGGGGAATCTTTTTTGGATTTTGTTTTTGGAGCTTTCGTTTGCTTTATCGTGTCAATGAAATTGATCACGAGGAGTTCAAGTTGGTTTACTTTGTGTGTATTGTTTTAGTAGTTTGGCTTATGCATGGTTTGGAGTGCCGTGTGAAAATGATGGACTCCTTCAAGAATGAGTTTTGGTTTGATTTCTTGAAGCATTCTTTTCTTCTTTTCTTATATTCTATCTTTTCAGCAGTTTTGGAGATTGGTGGGAGAAAAGGTTTTGTTTACTTGTATATGGATTTTCCAATTTTGTTATGAAACAGTGTCTGTTTGTCTGTTTCTGTGGAAGTAATGGCAGGACTCATTTCATTTCTTTTTGATCTTTGCTCTCTTCTTTAGTTCTTTATTGCTTGGTAAACTGTAGAAGCGTAGTACTATACTAAGTATTAGGAGTGTATTTATTTGACAAGTATTCCAACATAGAAACCTGTAGCTCAGAAAGTTTCTCTCTTTTTCGCTTGAACTAATAAAACTGTCTAAAAGGTTAACTGGTAAATCCATATGAGAAAATTGCTCTCTCAGAATTTTGAAAAGTTATTAACAGGATAAAATGCATTAAATGATCATTTGGTTGTTGGAATTAGAAATATAATGTTACTATAAACTTCAGTATGATTTTGATAGTATTACTTTTGGTAGGATATTTCGTTTCTGGGACTCCCGTACAAGTAATACCAGTAAATTTCATGTATATTATTTTTCACTGAATCCAACATCGGGTAATTTAAAAGAGAATTAACTTTATAACGGATACCCATCAATGCTGCCCTTGCATGAACACGGGATGCTTCGGTGCACCGAAATACGTCTTTCTATTTTTTATTTACTTTGAAAACAAGTGCTTCTGAACTTTTATACCAAACACGCATATCCCATCTGAATACAATGGACTAAACATCCGACAAAAAAATTAATACACCAAATTGTCTTGTGATTGTTTAATCTTTGTATATAATCTCTATATAATGATCCATGCATGGCTTTGTCCGGGAACCAAACAACTCCTAGCAGTGTCAGGTAAGAAAAAGATTTTTCTAAACCCATTGAACCATTTCACTGAACATTGAAATATAAAATACATTAGCACTTGGTAGCAGTATATTGACCGTTTTACGCACATTCATTAACCTACTAATATCCTACATACATCATATCTTTCCTTAGAATTACAACTTGGACACAGTACAATAATAACCAACATTCAGGGAAGGGATTTATGTGAACTTCCACAAAAAGTGGCTGTTCTTCTGAGCCTATTCATCAACTTTCCTAAGAGCAATTGGTGTCATAGCTAGCGAGTCCCAACAACTCCGGACCTTCAAGTCGAGGATTGTGCTCAAAGCTGCAAAATACGAGTTCGGGAAACTCATCAGAGGCAATCAACAAGTAAACTACCTTATAGAGGAAACAGTAGGAAATGGCCCCTAAATTAAGACATCAAGAAGAATAACATGGTATAAACTATAACACAAAACCTACATGGGCAACGCCCCACATATGACAAATGGGTATAACCAGTAAACAAGTAATCTCTTTTACCAAATTGGAAGGACAATTGCTTTCTGAAACACATACTGAAAAGATTATTCCATTTGCAGCATTATATTGTTATACCATGAGAAAGACTTTATTGGTCAAACGACAGCTAACAACATGCCTAGGGGTTAAATGACAAAGACTCAGTGTCCTAGGTTTCAGATACAGATAACCGTAATTCACAGTGCATTTAATCTGTGCAAGCATCTACTAAGTAAGAGCTCTCAGTCCACCAAAAACAGTTCATATGTAAAGGACTGGTAGCTACGGGTGGTACTCCAATAAGCAATATTCTATTAGTCAATGAGTACAGATGTAATGCTGCATTTTTTTTTCAAAAAGATGTGTTGAAAGGATTTCGAATTCTAATTTCTATAGCTCGGTACTGCTTATTAATAGGATTTTACCTAATTTAAAAATTATAGTTTCTACAGTTTATAAAGTCAACGAAAAAATATTACGTGATTAATTGCATTTCTTGGATATAGATTTAGGAGGTTATGTGATGAGTGGACAAGTTCTCTGGTCATCGCAAAAGTTGTCCATAACTCACACAGAAGATCTCAAACCTAACACCCTCGGAAACTGCATGAAAATAGTGCACGGCCATAGTGAAAAATGCAATTACTCAAAAATTGTTGTAGTGAATGGAAATCCATCAGATCTTTGCAGAATTGTAACAGAACAAGGCAACTAAATCCAGTTTTATCATCTATGCATCCAAAAGGACAATACAGTAGTCCTTACATTTCAAACTTCAAAATTCTGAATCATGTAAAGATCAGTGAGAACAGCCATAATCCAACTAGGCCTTGAACCAGTGGTTTACAGAGAAAATCAGACAATTAAAGAACTAAGGGAATAAACAAAAAGCAAAAAAGAACTACTAAATTGATTTGAGTTGCAGCTCTAATATGCAACTACAACATACCCAGTATAATCCCACTAGTGGGATCTGGGGAGAATAGGGAGGCTGTTTTCGGGAGACTGTCAGCTCAACAGAAGAGACAATAATATCATAAAAGAAACACAAGAAAACGCCTGTAACAAAAAAGATGCCAGAAAGAAAATGGAGTCAAAGGTATCTTGTGTATAACTTGAATTGGTACCAACCATAATGCTAACTGAAACAACTGGAACTCTTTTTGGTTGATATATCATCACGCTCTTCAATTTTACTTTATTTTGATAAGTAATGATGATTAATTATTGATGTATGCCAGCAAAGAGCTGTAGCATTACATCCTATAATTAGGTGTTATTTACGGCCTTTCGAGAAATCAAAGAACTGTTCTAGGATAGAAGGTCGCATATCCAAATCCTTCCTAAAGTAATTTTTCTTATTGGAAAAAAAGGATCTGAAGTTACCCTTTCCAGAGTCATTCACCTAATCCTTCAATAAGCCCCAAACCTGAAGCCCAAATTTAACTTAAGATGAAGAGAAATCAAGAAAATAGTCTTTTCTAAAGGTATACTTGGTGGCACAAAGTATACAGAGACTTGATTATTATTTGCACCATTGCACCATATCTGTTCCTACGGTTCAATATACAAAGAAATCTTACTTGTTCAGTGGAATATGCTCAAATGGACCAGAAGTAGGAATTGTTCCACACAAATTGTTATTTGAGACATCCCTGGAAGAAGTGCAAATAGCTTAAAAATTATTTCACACGAGAATAACGATAATAACACAAGCAAAGAGATATGCACTTACACAACTTTCAGGCTTGAAACACTAGAAAATTCTCTTGGGATTGGTCCAGTTAGCTGGTTATCATTCAGACGCCTGATAAGTTAGATAAGAAACTTTTCAGTCAACAGAAAAGGATTGTCCAACAACAAATTCACTACAAGCACAAGTGCTTGGTTATATGCAACAAGGGGGAGCTTTCACTCGAGACTTTACAAGCTCATTTAAGGTCAGGCTGAAACTGAATATTGGTCATAAAAGAAAATGGAACTCTGCGGGTAGCCCAAGTAACTGGTAGTAGCCTTCTTTTTTCCCCTCATATGTAATAAAACATGACTGGAACAGAATAAGGAAACATCACAAAGGAGAACTTACAGGAAAACAAGATTTTTCAACTTTCCCAGTGAAGGAGGGATTGTCCCTGAAATATTGTTGTTGTACAGATCCAGACTTATAAGGCTCTTCAAGTTGCCAAGCTCTTTAGGGATGGTTCCCTGAATATTATTTTTGTAAAGCTCCCTGAAGCATCAAAACAATTACATATATATAATTCCTTGAAAACCAATAGAATCATTGGCTAGAAATGGCAAGTCAATTCAAGATTTAAAACAGTTACTTACAAATACTGTAGATGTTCCAGCTTTCCAAGTTCAGGTACCAAATGACCAGATAACTTTGAGTTGCCAAGGTCCCTGCAGAAACGTTACCACCCAGAGATACTTCAGACTTGTAATGAGTACGGGGAAAAAATAAAGCAAACCAAAGCAGTGCTCCTCTTCAGAATTTCTCCACTCTTTTTCAGGCAAACATTTAAGAGAAAAAGGGTGTGAGGAATAAAAGGAAGTTTCTCCCATTAACCTGCAGAGAATAACTAGGAGACGTGTAATTTTAACCTTAATGAAGGACCAGTTGATTGCACACGAGTCATACCTAATTAGAAAGGACTTTTTTCTTTGATGCTAATGTTACTCGGTAACAATATAACTACTTCAGGTTTGCAAATTGACATGAATCTTTGTATACAAGGAACGTCAGGCTGAGCATCTCAAGTTTTCTAATGTATGAGTCTGAAACTTGTGTTCCATAGCCACCTAATAAGCCGGAAATGCAACTCTAAGACACACAATCTATCATAAACATTTTTTATATGTATAATATATCATAAACATCTGAAGTTTTGCCAATAAAATGATCGTTTGACAACAAAAAAAAAATGTCAGAAAACGGCCATGCTTGCACCGAGATTTCTCAAAACTTCAGTAAGGCACCCTTATTGAACCACTGCCACCAATCAAACTACCTTTAAAGTACAAGGATTTTACACACTTTATTTTATGAAGTAAAAGTAAGTGGTGTATTATAACAAACGCATCCAGAAGATACACGGATTACATAAAGAAGAAGGTTTTTACATACTTCAAAACAAACAAATCACTTGAACTCTACAAAAGGTGCACATCCACGAGAAATCAGAAACACAGGAAAGACAAAGATCATTAAAATATCACATGTCTCCGTCCTTCACATATAGATTTAGACATCTCAAGATAAGAACCTCGAGTAAGTGAAACAAAAGTAAATACCGACACCCTATTCACCTTTTAGAAAAAGGAATCACTTTGCTACTAATTTAAAAACAAAGACTTGTTAGCTAGCAAATCAAGTGAAAGCTTAAACTTTTAATTGAGATGGCTTATGAACCCTCTATATAAATTCACTCCAATTGGACCTATTTCACTCGAATACTCAATAATTTGACTAATGAAAAAAAAGATTATCGTATTCTAAAATCTCAGGCTTATCACTAAACTAAACTGTCATACAAATCTCTAACCAGAGTAAAATAATAACTACCAAATCCAGCCTCTATGAGCAAATTAAACCAAAATAAGACTACATGTATATATATGCCAAAATTTTTTTTTTCAAAATTTGTGTCTTCCTCAAAAAAATTGTGTGTTCTAATACACATACACACAAAAAAAAGTACTGTAAAGTATATATTAGGCGGCATCTTCGCTGAACTCAGTGACTCTTACATCACTCCCTCGGCAAACACAAACATACAAATCGACTAATTAAATATTAGCACACACAAATGCAGTAATAATAAAATTAAAAAAAAAGAGAGGAAATTTTGAGACATACACACGAGTGACGTGGTTATCGCCGTTGCAAGTAACATGAAACCAAGTACAAGGGTTTACAAGATTCGGATCCCAGCTCTGGAGCACGTTATCCGGGTCGGATAAGCTACGGCGGAGAGCGTACAAAGCATCCCCTTCTGAATTCCCCCTAACACTAGCAGCTAGAGCGAGTACAATTACCAAAAAGCCCAAACTCTGGGTTTCAATAACAGCTGCCATGGTTCTTTCTGACCCAGAAGCTGAAATATTTGTGGTGAGATTTTATGTAAGGAGTATACCCAGATGAAGAAGAAGAATAAGAAGAAGAAAAAGTTAAAGGAAGACTGGAAGAAATGAAGAGAGAAGGGAGTAAAGGATCGGTTTTGGGAACGATAGCGAAAGGGGGAAAAGCTGGGTGGGTGGGGTGAGGGTGGCGTGGGGTGGGTGCGGTAGGGAATCTTTTCTTCTCTCCACTTAACTTTCTTTTATAAATTGCAAAAAATAGTCACATATAAAATGGTTTGTGTTATGAAATATTAGATTATGATGGATGTACATAACTCCTATAACACCCACTACTTTTATCCATTATCTCCATAACTCCCACTATTCTAATACTTATGGTTGTAACTCCCACACCTTCATGATCTCCCCCATGATCTTCCTCCATGATCTCAAAAGCTTAATGACATATTTATGGAATTCTCTTAGTATACCTCTATGTAGTACTATAAATAGAGGATGAGAAATTATTTTGTAATACACTTGGATACATAGAAGAAATATATTCTCTTCTCTATTTCTCTCTACTTTATTGTCTATCTTTTTGTTTATTACTTTGAGCTAAGTTTTGTAACACGTTATCAGCACGAAGCTCTACTATTTCAAGAATCTCTTTGAGAAAATTAAGTTATTTTTTCTCCTCCTAATTTTGTTTTAATTATGTCTGACATTATGAAAAGAAAGTTTGTTGCCCTTGAAATTTCGGGCAAGAACTACATGACATGGGTGTTGGATGCTGAAATCCATTTGGATGCAATGGGTCTTGGAGACGCCATTAAAGACAGAAATAATGCATCCACCCAAGACTGTGCTAAGGCCTTGATTTTCTTGCGCCATCACCTTGATGAAGGTTTGAAAATTGAATATCTCACAGTCAAAGATCCACTTATCTTGTAGAATGGCTTAAAGGAGAGATATGACAACTTAAAGTTGGTTACTCTGCCACAAGAGATATAACCACCAAAAACGGAAATGGAATTATGAGAATCCAAAAGCAAATAGTTCAGAAACTATATGGTATCGTTGCGGTGGAAAAGGGCACTGGGCAAAAATTTGCCGTGTACCAAGATATTTGGTTGAGCTTTATCAAGCATCTCTAAAGAGTAAAGGCCCTGAAACCAATTTTGTCTCTGACAATAATTTTGACATCACCCACTTGGATGTGGCAGACTTCTTTGAGCACCCTGAGGGGAAAATAGATCACTTGATCGGTGATGGATCCATGGTTAAAGAAGATTGAGCAGTTTGATATTTTTATTTTTACTTATTCGTAGTAGTTAATGAATAAACAATTATCATAGTTTACATAAGTTATCTATTATTGTGATATGGTTCAAATTTTATATTTTCTGCTTTAAGCTAGTAAAGCTAAGTATCAAGCTAGTATATGTACCTTAAGAGTTTTATCAACTTGACAAATAATCTGTATTATGGTTTTAAAATATATAATTTTAGATTACACATTCATCTTATGCTTTATTTGTAATGATTTTTCAGTAAGTTAATCGACTAATATAACAGATAATCGATTAACCAATATATTATATTAAACTGGACCTTTTCCGCAATGCATGTTAGTCGACTATCTGATTTAGTTAATCGACTAACCTCAGCAGATTTTGAAAATATTGTTTAATTATTAAGCAACGGATACAAGAGTATTAAAAGGAGAATAACTATGATAAAAGATTTTTTTTTCATAATGACCGCATTGAAACTATTATGTTGAATCATAGACTTAAATCTGTTTATTTCATATCTATAAAAAAATATACTAATATTTTTCGTATATTTCTTTTGTATGTCAGACCAATGGAAGCAAATATGGATATCTCACAAAGCAAACTTGGATCAACGTCCAATTGTAAAAATATTTGTTTAATTGATTCATGTACCACACATACGATATTCAAAAAGAAGAAATATTTCTCTCATTTAAGTATGTGTAAGGCAGATGTTACTACAATTTCTGGTAGTAGTAAATTGATTGAAGGCTCCGGAAGAGCAACTATAACTCTGCCTAAAGGAACAATATTTATCATAGAAAATGCAATGTTCTCTTCCAAGTCCAAGAGGAACTTGTTGAGTTTTAAAGATATCCGTCAAAATGGATATCATATTGAGACAATAGATGAGAATAATCTTGAATACCTCATCATTACAAAGAATGTCTCTGGCCAAAAGAGGGTTATTGAGAAGTTTCCATCTTTATCTTGTGGCCTGTATTGGACAAAAATTAGTGCAATTGAGGCACATTCCACAGTAAACCAAAAGGTTACTGATTCCAATACTTTTGTACTTTGGCATGATCGATTGGGACATCCTGGATCAATTATGATGAGACGGATTATAGAAAACTCATATGGGCATCCATTAAAGAATTTAAAGATACTTTTAAATAATGAATTTTCTTGCACTTCTTGTTATCAAGGCAAGTTAATTATTAGACCATCACCAACAAAGGTTGGAACTGAGTCACCTACGTTTTTGGAACGTATACAAGGGGATATTTGTGGACCTATTCACCCACCTAGTGGGTCCTTTAGATATTTTATGGTCTTAATAGACGCATCCTCTAGATGGTCTCATGTGTGCCTATTGTCATCACGCAACCTTGCGTTTGCAAAATTAATGGCACAAATAATTCGATTAGAGCACAATTTCCTGATAATCCAATTAAGTCTATTAGACTAGATAATGCTGCTGAGTTTTCATCCCAAGCATTTAATGATTATTACTTATCAATTGGGATAAAAATGGAACATCCTGTAGCTCATATTCACACTCAAAATGGTCTTGCAGAATCTTTAATTAAACGTCTGTAGTTGATTGCAAGACCATTACTCATGAAAACGAGGCTGCCCACTTCGGTTTGGGGTCACGCCATTTTGCATGCAGCAATGCTAGTTCGTCTCAGACCGACGAATTATCACAAATATTCCACGTTGCAATTAGTTTTGGATCATAAACCTAATATATCCCATTTAAGAATTTTTGGATGCGCAGTATATGTGCCTGTAGCACCGCCATACCGCACCAAAATGGATCCGCAAAGAAGGTTCGGAATATATGTTGGGTTTGAATCGCCCTCCATTATTCGCTACCTCGAAACATTGACAGGGGATTTGTTCACTGCACGATTTGCAGACTGTCAATTCGATGAGACACTTTTCCCAAAATTAGGGGGAGAAGTTGGTGAAACCAAACGGAAAATTTTGTGGAAAAATCCATCATTATCTCATCTTGATCCACATACCTCTATTTGTGAAAAAGAGGTGAAAAATATTATCCATTTGCAAAGAATAGCAAATCAAATGCCTGACGCATTCACGGACTTGAAAAGGATAACAAAATCTCACATCCCCACAGAGAATGTTCCAATCCGTATTGATGTCTCTATTGGACAATCTTCTAGTGTCATATCTAATGAGTCGAATGCACGCCTAAAACGTGGTAGGCCATTAGGTTCCAAAGATCGAAATCCTAGAAAAAGAAAAGCAAATGATCAAAATGACACTACGAAAGAATCTCATGAGGAAATTCACGATTTAATAAATTCTGAGATTCATGAAGAATCCATTGAGCCCGAGACTCAGGAAAATAAGGAACTATTAATAAATCCAATCGATATTGAGACAAATTTTAATCGAGTGGATATCGTGGTTATGTCTTTGCATATAATGTTGCATCTAGCATTATGCAAGAAAGTGAGGATCTTGAACCTCAATCTGTTGGAGAATGTCGACAAAGACTTGATTGGCCAAAATGGCAAGAAGCAATCCAATCAGAATTGAATTCACTTGCAAAACGTGAAGTTTTTGGGCCTATAGTTGAAATACCTAATGGTGTTAAGCCTGTTGGCTATAGATGGGTCTTTGTACGCAAGAGAAATGAGAAAAACAAGGTACAAAGATATAAGGCACGCCTTGTTGCACAAGGATTTTCTCAAAGGCCTGGTGTCAATTATGAAGAGACATATTCACCCGTAATGGATGCTATAACTTTCCGTTATCTCATTAGTTTTGCTGTCCTTGAAAAGCTTGACATGCATTTAATGGATGTGGTTACTGCCTATCTTTATGGCTCACTTGATAATGAGATATACATGAAAATTCCCAATGGATTCAAAATGCCAAACACTCATAATTCAAAGTCCCGGGAAATGTTTTCAATCAAACTGCAAAGATCTTTGTATGGTCTAAAGCAATCAGGACGAATGTGATATAATCGTCTTAGTGAGTATTTATTAAAGGAAGGCTATATAAATGATGCCATTTGCCCATGTGTTTTTATAAAGAAAACAACATCGGAATTTGTTGTACTTGCCGTATATGTCGATGACATAAACCTTATTAGAACTCCCATATAACTCCAAACGGCAATTGATTATTTAAAGAAAGAATTCGAGATGAAAGATCTCGGAAAGACAAAATTATGTCTTGGTTTGCAAATTGAATATTTGGCAAACGTAATTTTTGTTCATCAATCTGCCTATATAGAAAAGGTATTGAAACGGTTTTACATGGATGGAGCATATCCTTTAAGTACTCCGATGGTTGTTCGATCACTTGATGTGAATAAGGATCCATTCCGACCGCAAGAAAAGAATGAAGAGCTACTTGGTCCTGAAGTACCATATCTTAGTGCAATTGGCGCACTAATGTATCTTGCAAATACTACAAGGCCTGACATAACTTTTTCAGTTAATATCTTAGCAAGATATAGCTCTGCTCCCACAAGGATACATTGGAATGGAATCAAACATATATTGCGGTATCTAAAAGGGACTACCGATATGAGCTTATTTTATAGCAATAATTGCAGTCCTGATCTTGTTGGTTATGCTGATGCTGGATATTTATCTGACCCATACAAGGCTCGATCTCAAATAGGTTATGTGTTTATCTGTGGAGGCACTGCCATATCTTGGCGATCGATTAAGCAATCAATTGTGGCTACTTCATCTAATCATGCTGAGATAATCGCTATTCATGAAGCAAGTCGAGAGTGTGTGTGGTTGAGGTCTATAATACATCATATTCGAGACAAATGTGGTTTGAAATGTGACAAACTACCCACGATTTTGTATGAAGACAATGCAGCATGCATAGCCCAATTGAAGGGAGGATTCATAAAAGGAGATAGAACAAAGCATATTTCACCAAAGTTATTTTTCACACATGATCTTCAAAATAATGGTGATATCAATGTGCAACAGATTCGTTCAAGTGATAATATGGCTGATTTGTTCACAAAATCTCTACCAACGTCAACCTTCAAGAAGTTGGTACACAAGATTGGAATGCGAAGGCTCAAGGATGTGAATTGATGCTCTTTTCAGGGGGAGTTAATGCGCGTTGCACTCTTTTTCCCTTACAAGGTTTTGTCCCACTGGGTTTTCCTTGCAAGGTTTTTAATGAGGCAACAAAAATGCATTTTGTTAGATATTTGCACTCTTTTTCCTTTTCTAGAATTTTTTTTCCCATTGGGTTTTATTTTAGTTAAGGTTTTAACGAGGCACATTATCTTTGGACATCCAAGGGGGAGTGCTATGAAATATTAGATTATGGTAGATGTCCATAACTCTTATAACACCCACTACTTTTATCCATTATCTCCATAACTTCCACTACTCCAATACTTATGGTTGTAACTCCCACACCTCCATGATCTTCCCCATGATCTTCCTCCATGATCTCAAAAGCTTAATGACATATTTATGGAATTCTCTTAGTATACCTCTATGTAGTACTATAAATAGAGGATGAGAAATCATTTTGTAATACACTTGGATACATAGAAGAAATATATTCTCTTCTCTATTTCTCTCTATTGTTGTCTATCTTTTTGTTTATTACTTTGAGCTAAGTTTTGTAACAGTTTGGCAAATGTGACTTATAACTTGGGGTGTACAAGTCAAACCATCAAGTCAAATCAAACCGACGAACCAAGTTAAATCGAAGAAAAAATCTGATTTATAATTTGGTTTGGTTAATTTGGTGTTGGAAAATAAAAAACCGATCACTCTTAATTTAATTTGATATTAACAAAAAATATCAAATCGAATCTAAACTAATCCGATATTAAATATAAATAGATTTTAAAAATTTTATACATAAAAAATAATCATTAAAATCTAATTTGTAAATATTTTCTAAATTATTTTATAGTTTTCAATATCTTGAGATATTAT
The DNA here is from genome assembly GCA_034376525.1 of Nicotiana benthamiana. NCBI lineage: Eukaryota > Viridiplantae > Streptophyta > Magnoliopsida > Solanales > Solanaceae > Nicotiana > Nicotiana benthamiana. The sequence goes on along the minus strand of CM067331.1, from coordinate 16,197,220 downwards.
TTATTTGTGGGCTTGTAAATTCACTATCCACCAAATAGATTCTATCTATGTAATCCAAATATGAAGCCCAAACTAAACCCAACAAGACAAAAGACAACAAAATCCAAGTTCTTTGTGCTTATGCACTAGATTGCATATTCAGCGGTTGATTGTCATCTTACTCACGTAATTGGTGATTATTTTAGTGTTAGGTTTATCAAGTTTGCACTTTACTGTGCTTTATTTTATCACATATTTTGTTGTCATTTTCTATTATGGAAGATCTTGCAATTATGAATTCATATGAATAATTGGTATTCCTCATAGATTATTTAGAAAAATAGTAATGATGCGGATAATAGTGACCATTTGATCTCTTTTTCAAGAACTATATATAACTAAAAAGAAAAATCGAAAATAAACCAAAAATCGAGAAAACCGAAAAAAATCGACTGAAAAAGAAATCGAAAAAACCGAGTTTATATTGGTTTGATTTGATTATGAATTTAGTAAACCCACATAATTGGTTTGGTTTTGGTTTAATAAAAAATCAAACCAAACCGCTGCATGTACAGCCCTACTTATAACTTCGTAATCCATCTATGCGATTTATAAGTCGCATTGTACGATTTGTTAATTATGGTAGAAATACAAATTATGTCTGTGCTTTTCTGTTTGCAATTTTTATTTTGGGACCATTTCTGTTGTATTTCAAAAATGCAATTTAAATTTTTAAATTCGATTTCATCTAACGTCAAGATGCATATAGATCGTAATTCACATCTATGTTTTTGCATATTTTTGGATTCATAAAATTTATGTGCAATTTTCAGCTAAGAATTGTATAATTTGGAAAGGAAAAAAAAACTTTAACTTATATTCCTCTATTTACTTTTCACTAATATGTGTAGTTGTTTTGAAGAGTTCTTCTTAATCATCTTGTATGAATTTACATCCTATTAATTCAAATTCGGTATTGATTTATTGCGGAGGAAGAGCCTCCTACCTAAAAAATTCTTCATTTTTAGTGTTCGAGCTTGAGAACTCTGAGTAAGAACAAATGGATCTTATTTATTTTTCCAGTATTCCTTGATGGTATTTTGAAATATTATTTCAATAGCATGTGAATTTTGTTTCTTAAATAAAAATCTCGATTTATTGAATATTAAAGATTTTTCGTAAATAAAATTATTTAGCTCAAAGTTTTCATTACTTTATAAGCATAAAACAATAAAAAAATAAATAGAGGGCCAATCATAGCAGATCGTAATAAATCTAAAGACCAAAGGAATAAAATATAAGAGACAACAGTTATAGATTAAAGGGGGAGGGTGAAGATCTTTTATTAATGACATTGGTTTGGTCTGGATCTCCATGGAGAGGTTCATAGTCTTACAATGATGTATTCTCTCTTCTTTTAGAAGGAGATGTGAAGAAGAAGAAGCAGCCCCCTTCCTAGGGTTCTTTCTCTTAGTACATATAGCTAGGAGATCTGCCAGGTGGCACCAAGGGGTTGGGTCCACATAGGGGAGACGCCCTTGTGAGGACGTCCAGGCCGTGGTCTTAGTTGTCGTATTGGATAACTGCTCGGTGATCTTGTGGATAGAGGGCCATACCCTTTATTAGTCGTAAGTAGGCTTTAATAAATGCATCGATCTCCTTTATTGTCATGAGGTCAAGTTTTGACCCATACAGATAGTCCCTTCGCTTAATGAGGTCGGGCTCAGGTCGAGCTCGATGAGCGGATTCCGCCAATAACGTAGCCGTATATGCGTTGGGGATGATCGTATCCATTTATTCTTCGGAGGCGGCCATAGCCGTTCATATTTTTAGAAATGACCGTAGCCTTTTGTTCTTGGGAGGCGACCGCAACCATTTTCACTTTAGAAATGGTCGTAGCTTTTTTTTTTTTGGAGATGGCCGTAGCCATTTTTAATATTGAGATGGCCTTGGCCATTTTTACTTTGGAGATGGCCGTAGCCATTTTTACATTTAGAGATGGCCATGGCCATTTTACTTTTAGAGACAGCAGTAGCTATTTTTACTTTTGAGATGGCCGAAGCCATTTTTACATTTAGAGATGGCCATGGCCATTTTACTTTTAGAGACGGCCGTAGCCATTTTTAATTTTGAGATGGTCGTAGCCGTTTTTACTTTTGAGATGGCCGTAGCCATTCTTACGCGTGCTTGGAGAGAGTACGATTATGCTTGTTGCGTGTAATGGGGACATCATGTGCATGGCGACGCATGCGGACAACGCATGGGGCGTGCCCGTGGTGTCTTGAAGTCTTTATAACCGTTCCATGGAGGACGTGCCAATTGACGGTTGAATGACCGTTCAATGGTATATGTCATAATGGTGCCCGTTACTGTAGGTATGAACCGTTTTGCGGTTAATCGAGTAGTTAATGGTGACCTTTGGGATTCGTGAGGGTCATTCGTGCTTTGCCTATAAATAAGGGGTCGCATTGCTCAGCTCCTACTTTTACGATATCTATCTAAGAGGAATTCTGAGAGAGACAACCTTTTTTGCTTTCAGATTTTCTGGTATTTCATCTTTTGTTGATTCATTCTCCGTCATTTTCGTCGGATCTTCATATTCTCTTTTTTCTCCGGTGAGTCTTACCATCTTCTTTTTGTTATATTGATAATGGCGAGCCATTCCCGTTCTGATGTGGCTCTGGTGGTGGTTGCGGCAGCAGAGAGTCCATCTATGGCGGTGGGAGCCACCGTTTCGTTGACTGTTGATCGGTTCCCGTCGGTGATCGTCATTTTTTCCCTGCCTGGCGGTCCGGCGACCAATTTTACCGACCCCGGGAGAGAAGATCAAGTGGATGAGGCTCCATTGATGGGGGAAGTTGGCATTGCTCAAGTGAAGGAGCAATGTGAGATTCCTCGCTTTGCCGGCATCGTCCTGGCCAAGAGCGGCGACTGGGTGCATGTCGACCACCGAGGTTACTGCGTCTTCTACGCCTACCCTTTAAAGCTGGGATTTAGGCTTCCTCTCCCCATGTTTGTGGTGGACCTTTGCCGCTACTACAGGGTGTGCCCTGGTCAGCTCGTCCCCTCATGCTACAAGTTATTGGCAATGCTGATTAAATATGCGGAGTTGGAACGGAGGGAAGTTACACTTGGGCACGTATTGACTCTGTACGCTCCGTAACGGGTACGTAGCACTATAATTCGGTTGGTCCCTCAATGGACCAACGGCTTAACTGTGGAGCGCGATGACGAGATCCTTACCTGTCCTTTCGAGTATTTCTTCTACATCAGGACCGAGCACCTAGTGGCTTGCGCCACTGACTTCCCGGAGGAGTGGAACCACGCACATAAGTTTCTTTTACGCTGCTTGATTTCTTTTGAGTTAAATGTTCTGCTTTATGTTTGTACGTAATGATATTCTTTTTGTGCTGTAGCGGGGGGCGCGCCACCGGAGCCAATTTCTGGCATCCGCGAGTGGGTTGAGGTCGTGCTCCCTGTTAAGACGGGGATTCGCATGTGGGCGTCTTTCTGGGAGGTCCATGGCTATAGACCGGCTGCTGGTAAGAATCTGATTTGCTATTTATTGTTCGATCTTCGTGGTCCTTAGTTTCTCTGGCCTAACTCTTCTTCTTTGGCAGGTCAGAACGACCACGGCGCAGGAGGGCTCCTTAGCTTGCTTTCCGCAAGCCGAGAGAGACTGCCCGAATGATCACAAAGTCGACGTCTCGTCCGGTTTCGAGGGCGACTTCGATGGAGTCTTCAGCTGCACATTCTCCGGTACGGCCCGTGCCCCGAGTTGAGGAGTCTCCAGGGGTCGTGCGTTCCAGGGCGCAGCGATCGCCGAATGGAGATGAAGAAGAAGACAAGAGGCCGCTGGCTCGGTGTAGGGTGGCATTCACCCCGACTCTCCCGGTGGTGGTTAGTTTATATTCTTTGCCTTCGGCGAAGGAGGGGGGCGCAACGACCTTGCCCCAGAGGGCGAGGGCTCAGTGGGGGTTGCCCCGGTTTGCTTAGGCCAAGGTGTCACAGCTGCTTCGGCGATTCAAGTTTCTGTTCCTGTTGCTGCGAGGGAAGGCAGTTCATCGGTAGCTGTTTTGGTGGAGATGGCAGGCGCCGACGTTATGGAGAACGCGGTTGCTTCGACGTCTCGAGCGGCGGAAGCCTCAACTTCTTGAGCGGCGGAAGGAAAGGGCGTTTCAGGAGATGGGGATGATTCGGAGTCCGATATGGATCCCGAGGACATCCGTCTTGCTCAGGAGGGTTATACCTGCTCGGCCGTGCAGGCCGAGGGGGATATCCTTATTTGGAGATTCCTAACGACCTGAACATGCTGCTCGAGGAGGAGAACCTGGTGACGACTTTCGGGGTCCTGTACTCGGAAGCGGAGAGCACGTCCGTGAGGGGTATTTTGAACGTTGGATTGATGGGCGAGGTGGCCGCCCTGAGTATAAAGGTACGTGCAAAACTTTGGTTTGTTTCCTTCCTTAGCATGTCTTCTCATGTTAACTGTCACTCTGTTCGTTGTAGATATTTTTGCTGGAGGTGGAGAGAATTAGGCGGGCTAATGTCCGTTCGGCGATTTTTGGGTGGCTGTTGGGAAAGTACCTCTGCTACCGTGACCGGAGCCGTGGCTTGCGTGAACGCATAAGGAACGACCCGCGAAACCGGGAGCTGGTAGAAGAGCTAGCACAGAGGGAGCTTCATATGCAACAGACCTTCAGCAGTGTAACCACTCTTGAGGAGCAGCTCCACCAAGCGAACGAAGGAGTGGATGTTGAGAGAAGGGCGGCTGCTGAGAGGGAGCGCAAAAATCTGGCTGCATCGGTGGAGGCTGCTGAGGTTTACACCAGGCAGGTGGATGCCCTAGACTCTGAGGCCGCCACTTCAAGGAGGCAGGCAGAGGACGCCCTGGCGAGGTCTGAAGCACTACAGGCGACCAACCGTGCCCAGGAAAGGGAACGTGGGTTAGAGAGGGCCGCCGCTGCTTTTCGAGAACGATCATTAGAGGTATGCATTACCATCTATGATCGGAACGCCCGTGCTGCGGCGGATCGGATTACGGCCTTGGAGCCCCAGAACCAGCGCTTGAGGGATCATGCCGCTGCTTTTGGTTCTGCTCGTGAGCTTTGGACGTACGCTGAGTCCCAGCTCGATGTGTACAGGCGGTTGTCGGAGGCTGGCATCGTGTCTGAGGCCACTTATGAGGAGGCCCGCCAAAAGGCCCGTGAAGCCCGCCTCGACTATGGTTTTGATCCGTCTACGCCCGGGGGAGATGATGGTGTCGAGGGTGCTGATAATGCTGAGGGGGCGCTGGGGGAGCCTAGTGAAAAGAAAATTTTTAATGTTTGTGTAGTTCTTGTTTTCTTTTCCTCTTTTTTCTCTGCCAGCCTTGGGCAGATGTAATTGGTGGTAACCCAGTGTAAATATTGCGAATATATTTGGTTTTCTTATTTTTCATTTGTTTTGCGTTGAATAAGTAATATATTTTTGTGCTTGTTTGCAAGGATTTTGCTTTAGAGGTTTTCTAGGGGACATGTTAATAGTCTCAGCCGGTTAAGTGATTTTGATCATTGTCGAACTGATTCCTTGACTTAAGGAAAGTTGGTGTAGATGGCGTTGGCCATAGATAGACGCTTTTGGTCGTCACCTTCCTCCACTTGTTGGGAGTGGGTTGTAGCTGCATTTGGGCAAAGGTGGCACATAGCCGTAGTCCCAGTTCGGGCTTAGTCGGACTACTGGCCGTGTTAATGAAAAGCACGGCCTTGTAGTTTGACTTGGGTCGAACTTTACGCTAGTCAACACATTAGTTTGAGTTAGTCGTACTTACTTTAACGGCGGGGTGCTCCGCCCAACCTGGGGTTCGTCTGTGGATTGATATTTGGGGACATGTGTCCTTGGCTTTGATTCGTCCGTGGTTGAGTTTGCGGCTTTTGCGACGGAGGCGTGTAGCCTGAGTTCTGGTTCGCCTTATAGTTAAATTCTTTTGTAATTCACAATGGTGGAATCATTTGGCCCGAATCCTAGTCTAACTCGTAGTCAAACTTTTAGGTGAAGGCACGTAGCCCGAGCTATTGTTCAACAGTAGTTGAATCTTTGTAGTTTTTGAAGGCGCATAGTCGGAGTCCCAGTTCAACCATAGTTGAACTTTTTGGTGAAGGCACGTAGCCTGTACTGCCCTTTAACCGTAGTTGAACTTTTTATAGTATTTGAAGGCGCGTAGCCTGTGTCGAAGGCGCATAGCCTGAGTCCCAGTTCAACCGTAGTTGAACTTTTTGGTGAAGGCACGTAGCCTGTACTGCCGTCCAACCGTAGTTGAACTTTTATAGTATTGAAGGCGCGTAACCTGTGTCGAAGGCGCATAGCCTGAGTCCCAATTCAACCGTAGTTGAACTTTTATAGTATTTGAAGGCGCGTAGCATGTGTCGAAGGCGCATAGCCTGAGTCCCAGTTCAACCGTAGTTGAACTTTTTGGTGAAGGCACGTAGCCTGTACTGCCGTCCAACCGTAGTTGAACTTTTATAGTATTGAAGGCGCGTAACCTGTGTCGAAGGCGCATAGCCTGAGTGCCAATGCAACCGTAGTTGAACTTTTTGGTGAAGGCACGTAGCCTGTACTGCCCTTCAACCATAGTTGAACTTTTATAATATTTGAAGGCGCGTAGCCTGTGTCGAAGGCGCATAGCCTGAGTCCCAGTTCAACCGTAGTTGAACTTTTTGGTGAAGGCACGTAGCCTGTAGTGCCGTTCAACCGTAGTTGAACTTTTATAGTATTGAAGGCGCGTAGCCTGTGTCGAAGGCGCATAGCCTGAGCCCTAGTTTAACCGTAGTTGAACTTTTTGGTGAAGACACGTAGCCTGTACTGCCGTTCAACCGCAGTTGAACTTTTATTGTATTGAAGGCGCATAGCATGTGTCGAAGGCGCATAGCCTGAGTCCCAGTTCAACCGTAGTTGAACTTTTTGGTGAAGGCACGTAGCCTGTACTGCCGTTCAACCGTAGTTGAACTTTTATAGTATTTGAAGGCGCGTATCCTATGTCGAAGGCGCATAGCCTGAGTCCCAGTTCAACCGTAGTTGAACTTTTTTGTGAAGGCACGTAGCTTGTACTGTCGTTCACCCGTAGTTGAACTTTTATAGTATTAGAAGGAGCGTAGCCTGTGTCGAAGGCGCATAGCTTGAGTCTCAGTTCAACCGTAGTTGAACTTTTTGGTGAAGGAACGTCGCATGTACTACCGTTCAACCGTAGTTGAACTTTTGTGGTGAGTTTTTCTACATAACCTGCTTCGTGCTGGGGGCCGAGATTTGTTTTTGATTTTAGATCTTGCGTAGCGTGCACTTGTGGTTTTTCTTGCCCGGCTTGCCCGAATTGCCGAAGTGCTTGAGGTATGCTTTCATGATGTCCTCCCTTTCGGCAGGATCCCGTGTGGAAAGAAAAGAGGTAAGGTACCTTGAGCTCGTTTCTCCCCTAGAGATGGAGGATCTGCTTCTTCTTCTTTTTCCTCCCTTTGCTCGAAGACGTGGGGTGCGGAAGCAAGCTTATCCCGAGGTTTTTGACTTTCTATGACCCGATGTGAAAAATGGCTAAATTTCGATTACTTTTAAAATCGTGACTATTTTTGAATGATCACTTGTAAATCTAGCTATTTTTGAATTTCTCCCTTGAATTTCTCAATTTTTTGAAATGCAGTTTACATAAGTTGGAAAGTAATAGGAAGAAAGAGTAGTTTATGATCCTCTTTAGCTGGTCCATAAGGTTAAATAGAAATTTATTTTTTATTCATATTTGCTAAAATTACATTTTCTAATTATATTATTCAAATCTCAAATTAATCAAAAAGTTACTATAACTAGGTGACATTTATTTAAACAAACTAGAGTATGATTTATACACAATATATTTTCTAATATAGACAAATAAAAATATGGATTTAAGGGGAAAGAATCATTAGAATGTCAGTAGAAGAAATGAGTAAGATTACAATTGTGATAGTAGAAACAAAGTTTGCTAATATGCTACCAAGAAGGACCAATCATTAGCTTTTCTTATGTCAATTATCTCTAAAGAGACAAAGAATTATAGCGACCTGCCTGTTCCCCCTTTTAATTAAAAAATATCGAAAATTAATTTAGCGTATATTTTAAAAAATTATTTGAAGATGGATGTTGCAGTATGTCATACAACAACAACAGAAAAAAGTCAGTTTAATCACATAAGTTGGATTTGTGAGGTTAATATGTACGTAGACCTTATCTCTACCCTATAAAGATAGAGAAGTTATTTCTGATAGTCCTCGGCTCAAGGAAAAAAACGGTAAAAATAAAGCAACAAACAATAGCAGCAGTAACATACTAGGGTAAAGGTAGCGAATGACATAACAAGTAATAAAGACTAGGCATAAGTGAATACGCGAATACTACAAGGAATAAGAGAATACAATAATATTACTAGTATTACTAGAAGTCTATGAGAAACTCACAGCTACATGTAACCTGTCAACCTACCACATTAATCATCGACCTTCACACCTTCTATCGTGGGTCATGTTCTCGGTAAGATGAAGCAATGACATGTCCTGCCCAATCACTTCTCCCCAATACTTTTTTGGCCTACCCCTATCCTTCCTCAAGCCCACCATAGTCAACTTCTCACACCTCCTGAATGGGGCATCTATTGTCTCTCCTCTTCAAATGCTCTAACAATCGCAACAGCTATTCCATCATCTTGTCCTCTACAAAGACCACTCACACATCGTTTTTAATAACTTCATTCCTAATCTTGTTTTTCCTGGTATGCTCACACATCCATATCAACATGCTCATTTCAGCTACTTTCATCTTTTGAACATGGGACTTCTTGACTAGCCAACACTAAGTCCCATACAACATAATCGGTCTAACCTGCACAAATAATCTGTTGTAGTAACTTGTACACGTTCTCCAATTAGACATCTTAGAAGTTAAAACATAAATAAATTTTTTAAAAACTTGTTTAAAGAGCATTTCAAGAAATATAACGAATTATGCTCTTAGATTTTTACCCATTTTTTGTCATATGGAATACATATGCAAATTTCAACCAAATATTGTTCAAATGTGAATTTTAAAATGATTTTATAACTTTTTAAGACGCTTGCCCAAAGAAATGATATACACTTCTCATTTATCTGATATTTGTATTGGTAGGAAATTAATTGAAGTGTAGACAAGTTGATCTAAATATTATGATTATAATATAAAAATAAAAGTAAAAAAGGTATAATACCCTAAGCACTACGTTACACTGTTTATGATTTGAAAGCATATTAGTTAGTGTTTTGGCTTTTTCCTTTGATTAGTGGGTTAGGAAGACCGAATCGTGTTTGCTTTTTTTCCCAAGTCAACTTTGATATTAATATACTTTGTGGTTCTTTCCAAATTCATGTTTCCTTTTTCTTTAACGTGTTTTCTACTGTCATCAAATTAAACTCGTCAATCTGTCAACCTACGTACCACCAGTCACATTTATTTTCTTGGTCCAAGTTGGAGGCCAAGAGAGGGTCAACAAAGCATCTATCAAATTTCCATCATAAAGAGTGAAGACCATAGATTTGAATTTTGTTTAGTGGTGGGTTCCTTAAAAGGTGTTTTTTTGCTTTATCAATTGGTATTCGGAATTTGTTGGTCCGATTAATCGAAGTTTGAGTCGCATATGGCTCATAAAGGAAAAGCTCCTATCTTTGATTAAGGATAAATGTATATTTAGGCCAAGGGGTATGAATTCACGTAAACTTATGCTCCTCTCCTTAAAGCATGTATAATAGTATTATATTTCTTTAAAATTATTAAATATATATGTGTACATTCATGCTTAAAAATTGAAAATTTTACCTCCTATAACAAAGGTATACATCTATTTATTATAAATTAAAATTATTTTAAAATATTATTTTCTATAGCTATCTTTTATATTTTATAGCAAAATAGGTATTTCTGATATATACTACCTTTGATACATTAAATATGCTATTTATATTTTCCCCCTCTTTTTCTTTCAATTAACACAAGATTCTCTCTTAGATTTCTTCTTCTTTCTCTCTCTTCGAGCAACTCAAGCCCTAGTATTGATAGCCGACGAGCAAGAAGAATCTCTCTCTTCTCGAGCAACTCAAGATACACGTCCTAGTATTGATGGCCAACGAGATATTAGAATAAAGTAAAAGGCATCCAGGAAATAGAAAAGAGTGAATTTTTCGAACTGAAAGGAACAGTGTGATGAACTCTTATCGTAAATTTGTGGTACGGATCCGAAGAACAGTATTCTCTTATTGATCGAAAAACGCCTTCTCCGACGAACTTTCTTTTTTTCTTTGTATTTTTTTAATGCAGTTGAATACACTTGTATTCATGCATAATGTACATAGAGTATGCGTGAATACCGGATAAAAACATTAAAATCCATTGAATACAAATATTAAAATAGAACATAATATAAACAGTGAATATATTAAATTTAAAATATAATAAAATACAGTAAAATACACTGAATACAAATAAAAATACAGTGAAATAAAACCAGTAAAATATACTAAATACAATAGTAATAACATGTATTAGGAATGGCAAAATATTGTTAATACAAAGATATTTAAATACACTGAATATAAAACAACGAATACAGTAAATACAAATATTGAATATAATGAATGCCACAATAAAACAAAAATATTGAATCATACTAAATACAAAAGTTAAATACAACAGTTATATCAATTGAAACATCATTCTAATTAAATGGCTTGATAATGAGGCACACTAGAAAATGATTTTTTTGAGTTATATCAGGAGTATATTACGCTAATTGATATTATTTTCATCATTAGACAGCTGGACGTTCCTATTTTAAGATGATTATTGTTACTGTATTCATGAATAGATGGCGTAAATACATGTGCATACATTCGCGTACAGCTGAGCTGCCTTGATTTTAGGCGCTTTTTGCTGTTGTATTCATGAATACAACAGCGCGAATACACTGCTGTAACAACTGAATAGTAGCTATAGGAAGTAATTATGTATATGGTAACTATATAAAGTTAATAGCCACGAAACAATAGTGGTTTCGGAAAATTCCTCTTAAAGATTCCTACGGTCCAATAATTATTAGGCGCACCTCTACAAGTGAAATTGATGGTTCAAATCTCACTTCAGACGGATATATAAATAAATTAAACTCGTCACATTTTAAAATCCACCGGTGCACTCATCATCTTAAAATCCTAGTGTCACGACCCTAGTTCACCAATTATGAACCTGTCATGACGTCACCCAGTCTTCGCGACTAGGTAATATATATATATATATATATATATATATATATATATAAATAAATTATACTCGTCAAATTTTAGATCCACCGGTGTACTCATTATCTTAAAATCCTAGTGTCATGACCCTAGTTCACCAATTATGAACCTGTCATGACGGCACCCAGTCTTTGCGACTAGGTAAGCCTAGCACATTGTGGAATTTAACAGTTCAAAATAAAAACATTAACAAACACTAAATACAAGAAAAAATGTATAACGGTGCCGTATGGCACATACACTAAATACCAACTTCTGAAGCAATATCCCAAAACCCGAAATCCCACGGGCAACACAAGCTGTGAGAACATAAGTACAACTCTAGTATATGGAGTGTCTAATACAACGGGGAAAACAGGAAACAATGCTTCTAACTACAGGATAGAATGGACGGAGACTCTCCAGTCTGCGGACGCAGTAGATATACCTCAAGTCTCCGATAGCAAGCTCCGAACTCACTGATGATACGCCTGGCAGGATGCACCTGGATCTGCACAACAAAAGTGTGCAGAAGAGAAGCATGAGTACACCATAGTGGTACTTAGTAAGTGCCAAGCCTAACCTCGGTTGGGTAGTGACGAGGAAGGTCGGGCCCTACTGAGATAAACATATGAATAAATATGAAATGAAAAGACAGTAGGAATACAGTAAATCTCGAGTATCTAGTAAAAACAATAAGTAGAACGGAACAAGCTACAAATACGGTCTACGAATACAAGAACAATCACTCAATATCATGATGCCACATGGAGCTCCGGGAATCTAACCCACCGTCCATTTTTTTTACCAATATCTGAACCCACAGTCCATCATATCAATAACAGAGAATCTCTTAGAAATTGAACCCGTAGTCCATCATACCAATAACAGAGGATCTCTCGGGAATTGAACCCGTAGTCTGTCATATCAATAACAGAGGATTTCACAGGAATTGAACCCGTAGTCCATCATATCAATAACAGAGGATCTCTCGGGAATTGAACCCGTTGTAATGACCCGACCGATCGTTTTGAGTGCCAGTGCTCCATTCAACAGTCGGAGGTTGTGAACAACTTCATTTCAGGTGTTATGACTTATTCTTATGGTCGGAATCTAAATTCAGGGAGATCGGAGTTAAATTTAAATGGAAATTTCCATTTCAGAAGCTTTACGTTGAACGAATGAACTAGGATTGGATTTTTGAGTAAACGACCTCAGAATCAGGATTTGAAGGGTCCAGCAGGTTCGTATAATGATATCGGACTTGGGAGTATGCCTGGTTTGGGTTTTGGATAACCCGAGAGCGTTTTGGCTGTTAGGATTTATGCCCATCACTAGAGGGGGGGTGAATAGTGCGGCACGAGAATATTGATAAATATTGCGGAATTAAAATTGCAGGAATAAAATAAATTCGGTAATTAAAATAACAAGGAAAGAACGCTCCGAATTTATCCTGGTTCACCACAACTTGTGGCTAGTCCAGTCCCCGGGAGACTCTCTCGAGATTCCACTAACTCCGTTAAGCTTACGGGTGCCTAACAAACCGATACAATTGCTCGTAGATGTACACTCTACAAGACTTCAACTTGCTCGAGGATACCGCACCTCAAGACTTCACTTCGCTCGTGGATACCGCACCACAAGACTTCAACCACTAAGACTTAGGGTACTTAGCGAACCCGACAATCAATGAGAAGATATGATCTTCTCAAACACCTTTCTCTTTTACAACAAGACTCTCTCAAAAGAGTAGATAAAGAGATACAAATTTAGCTCTATGAACAACACAAAGTTGTCTCTCAAATGACTCAACAAAAGCTCTAAAATGATGCTCAAATAATGTCAATATGTATATCAATATTGGGAGGTGTTGTGTGTTTAAAATCAGCTCAAAAGACCTCTTTTTATAGGTGAAAAAGGGTGCATGACCGTTGCTTAATTGACAATTAATTATGCTGATTTTGTGCTGAGATAATCGATTATTTATATTACATAATCGATTATTTGTTAACGTTACAAAATCGGAATCAGATTCTGCTCACATATAATCGATTATTTCATCCATATAATCGATTATGCCTCTAACGTTCCAAAAATCAGAATCCCCGATTTTCTGCCAAATAATCGATTATTTGATAGAGATAATCGATTATGTCTCTAACGTTCCGAAAATCAAAAGCTGATTCTCTGCTGGATAATCGATTATCTAATTTATATAATCGATTATATTGAGACAGTGTTTCAAACACTTTGGCAACGGTCATCACATAATCGATTATGCACTTTGTATAATCGATTATTCTGTGGCAGTGTTCAAACACTTTGGCCACTGTTATAACATAATCGATTATGCTGATTTGTATAACTGATTATTTTAGTCCAGTTTTGAAAACTTACTTCAAAAACCATTTTGGTTAAAATAAAAACTTTAACATCATTTTGTTTGAAGTATTTAAAATATGTTTATGATAAATATGATTGAATAAAATATGTTTATGATAAATATGATTTAATAAAATAATTTTATGCATATTTATGATGACCTATGTTGAGCCAAAAGACGAGATAACTTAAACGTTGCTCTTACATTGGTTGTACCTAACGACCTACGCATTGGGTCTTCGGTCTTGAACATTTAAGCTCGTCTTTGGCTTGTCTATGCAATTCCGTCATCAATATGCTTCTCGCCATTCAATCTCGATTGTTTGTCGTATAATATCGTTGTTTGACACTTGACTTCATTGTTCGTCATTCATCAAAACCTATACCTGAAAATCATGCTCATACAACCAAAGCGCACATATCATAGATAGAGTGATTTTCTACAATTTCCCCCTTTTTGATAATGACAAACAATAGGAGATATGCATATCGAATTCCCCCTAAATTCATGCTATATCTCAACATACAATTTATGCAAACAATTCAATATAATTCCCCCTTAATTGAATATTCCCCCTCAATTAAAGCATGCATATCGCCTAAAGTCTTCCCCCTTTTGGCATTAGCAAAAAGAGTTTACCAATTGTTAATTAAACTATTGACGATACCAATTGTAAGAAACAAAATCATATCAACATCAAATGATACCAAATGTTAGTAAATGCATACTAATCATAATAAGGTCATTTTTCGCAAATATACCAGCTGTTATTTAAACTCAAAATATTCATCAAAACATGAATCAATCATTTAATATAAAACTAATTGATACCAATTGTTATTCAAAATAAAACTTATCGAACCATGAATCAATCATTAACATCAATAGTTAGCACATATCAACTATTACGTTTTTATCGAAAATACGATAACTAACCGACGTTCCCCCTCGATGCATTAAGGTTTCGTGCTTGGTGAATCTACTACAATATTGTAATCTTCAAGCACACCTGCAAAAGTACCTAAAAATAGGTTTTTGGTACCCAACTTCTTTTGGGTCCTTGGGGGTTAGACAAATAATAATCATAATCAAAATATGAATCTCTATGTTTAGCAAAACATACGGGTGCAATGTGTCCTACCCGGTTACAATAATGACATATAACATTAGGATTGTGCATGTGTCTAGGTTGAGCCAAATGCTTTCTAGGTGATCTAAATTTGTTATTCCTAGAAGCGTTGAAATTCCTAGAGTCATTTCTAGGTGGTCTAACATTATTCATTCTAGACTCATTTGTGAAATTCCTAGAGTTGTTTCTAGGTGGTCTAAAATTATTCATTCTAGACTCATTTGTGAAATTCCTAGAGTTGTTTCTAGGTGGTCTAAAAAAATTAATCTTAGACTCATTAGTAAAGTTCCTAGAATTATTACTAGGTGGTTTAACCTCATTTCTAACATCCTTTTTGATTTCTTCACTTGTTTTAGGATTATCAACACTACGTTTTTCTAGTGCGTTCCTAAGTTCTATGTTCTCTGTTTTCAAAGAACTACAAGAAGAGCAATTTGAACATTGATCAATTGAAGAGGCTTCATTCAATTCCTTGATATTATTTTTAAAAACAACATTGTCATTTTCCAAAAATTTGGTTTCTTTTTCTAAAACTTCAATTTTATTTTTAAGAGCACTAATGTCATTAGTCAATTTTTTAAAATCTATTTCTTTCAAAGAAGATGGTTTTTCAAAATCTTTTTCTTGCAAAGAAAGTGTTTTCTCAAAATCTTTTCCTTGCAAAGAAAGTGTTTTCTTCAATTCTTTTATGGTTTTGGAAGCTTTAACAAATTTACCATATAATTCATCATAGGCATTTTGTATTTCTTCAAGCGAGTAAGAGTTAAAAATACTTACCTCTTCTTCTTCGTTGGCCATGAGGCATAATGCGGTAGTTTCATCGCCCGAGCTGTCTGAATCCCATGTCACGCGCCGATGATGTTTCTTCTTTTTCTTGTCCTTGGGTTTTGGACAATGTGATTTGGTGTGGCCAAGTTTTCCACAATTTTGGCATGAAAGACTTGGTTCTTCCTTCTTTATTTTGCTTCTTCATAAACTTATAAAACTTTTCAATTATATCATTGGAAATAATATCATCATCGCTTTCCGAATCACTTACCTCTACTCTTTTAGAAGATGATGCTTTGAAGGCGAAATTCGAACTTCTACTTCTAAGATAAGGATTAAGAATTGTACTTTCATAAGTTTCGAGGTTACCTCTTAGTCCATCAATTGTGATATCCGTGATTCCTATCGACTCTTGGATGGCATCAGCTTTGGAACGCCATTCGGGAGTGAGGCTCCGTAGGATTTTTCGAACTAGATCTTTGTTCGAGTATACCTTTCCGAGAGCATGAAGATCGTTGACGATTCTTGAAAATCGTTCAAACATAGTATTGATAGGTTCTTGCTCCCTCATTCTAAAAAGTTCATATTCATGTGTTAGAAAATCAACTTTAGATTCTCGGACTTGAGACGTACCTTCATAAGTGATCTCGAGTTTATCCCACATTTCCTTTGCGGTTGTGCAACAAGAGATTTTCCGGTAGTCATCCGGATTCACCGCACAATGTAATAAGTTTATGGCCTTTGCGTTAATTTCAACCTTTTTGATGTCCTCGGCATCATATTCATCTTCCTCCTTTGGAACCATGGTTTCTCCAATTTTCTTTGTTGGCATTTGTTGACCATTCTTGATGATTCGCCACAAACGAAAATTATGTGATTGGATAAATATTCTCATCCGCTCTTTCCAATATGTATAATTTGTTCCGTCAAACATTGGAGGGCTATGGGTGGAGTGTCCTTCGCTCATCATTCCTGCGATCAATATTCTCAACAAAAAATATATGTCGCTCTCAACCGGTTAAGGCTTTCAGAGAGTTAGGCTCTGATACCAATTGTTAGGATTTATGCCCGTCACTAGAGGGGGGGGGGGGTGAATAGTGCGGCACAAGAATATTGATAAATATTGTGGAATTAAAATTGCAGGAATAAAATAAATTCGGTAATTAAAATAACAAGGAAAGAACGCACCGAATTGATCCTGGTTCACCACAACTTGTGGCTAGTCCAGTCCCCGAGAGACTCTCTCAAGATTCCACTAATTCCGTTAAGCTTACGGGTGCCTAACAAACCGTTACAATTGCTCGTAGATGTACACTCTACAAGACTTCAACTTGTTCGAGGATACCGCACCTCAAGACTTCACTTCGCTCGTGGATACCGCACCACAAGACTTCAACCACTAAGACTTAGGGTACTTAGCGAACCCGACAATCAATGAGAAGATATGATCTTCTCAAACACCTTTCTCTTTTACAACAAGACTCTCTCAAAAGAGTAGATAAAGAGATACAAACTTAGCTCTATGAACAACACAAAGTTGTCTCTCAAATGACTCAACAAAAGCTCTAAAATGATGCTCAAATAATGTCAATATGTATATCAATATTGGGAGGTGTTGTGTGTTTAAAATCAGCTCAAAAGACCTCTTTTTATAGGTGAAAAAGGGTGCATGACCGTTGCTTAATTGACAATTAATTATGCTGATTTTGTGCTGAGATAATCGATTATTTGTTAACGTTACAAAATCGGAATCAGATTCTGCTCACATATAATCGATTATTTCATCCATATAATTGATTATGCCTCTAACGTTCCGAAAATCAGAATCCCCGATTTTCTGCCAAATAATCGATTATTTGATAGAGATAATCGATTATGTCTCTAACGTTCCGAAAATCAAAAGATGATTCTCTGCTGGATAATCGATTATCTAATTTATATAATCGATTATATTGAGACAGTGTTTCAAACACTTTGGCAACGGTCATCACATAATCGATTATGCACTTTGTATAATCGATTATTCTGTGGTAGTGTTCAAACACTTTGGCCACTGTTATAACATAATCGATTATGCTGATTTGTATAATTGATTATTTTAGTCCAGTTTTGAAAACTTACTTCAAAAACCATTTTGGTTAAAATAAAAACTTTAACATCATTTTGTTTGAAGTATTTAAAATATGTTTATGATAAATATGATTGAATAAAATATGTTTATGATAAATATGATTTAATAAAATAATTTTATGCATATTTATGATGACCTATGTTGAGCCAAAAGACGAGATAACTTAAACGTTGCTCTTACATTGGTTCTACCTAACGACCTACGCCTTGGGTCTTCGGTCTTGAACATTTAAGCTTGTCTTTGGCTTGTCTATGCAATTCCGTCATTAATATGCTTCTCGCCATTTATTCTCGATTGTTTGTCGTATAATATCGTTGTTTGACACTTGACTTCATTGTTTGTCATTCATCAAAACCTATACCTGAAAATCATGCTCATACAACCAAAGCGCACATATCATAGATAGAGTGATTTTCTACATTGGCGCCTATTGTGGAAGTTAGCATTTTGGAAGAAATTTCATAAGTTTGGCTTGAAGTGCATTTTAGCGTTATCGATGTCCGTTTGAAATTACGAGACTGGGCATAGATGCATATAGTGATCCTGGATTTGTGGCACGATCGGAAGTGAATTCGAAGTTTCGTATGTCATTTTGGAGTCGTTTGGCTAAAGGTAGGAATTTGAAGGTTTTTAAGAATCTTGATCGGAAGTGGAAATTTTGATATCGGGCTCGAAATGCAAATTTTATGATTTGGATAGCTTTGTTTGGTGATTTGGGACTTAGGAGTGTGTCCGGAACCTTTTTGTGATGACTGGTGTAGAATTAAGCTTGAATTGGGACAATTAGTATTTTGGCGAATTCTGGTTGATTAGTGAGATTTTGATCCGAGGGTAGGAATGGAATTCTGAAAGTTTTTTTAGTTTCTTTATGTTTTTTCTGACTTGTGTGCAAAATTTGAAGTCAATCGGACTTGATTTGATAGGTTTCGGCATCGAAGTAGAAGTTGGAAACTTCAAAGTTGATCAAGCTTGGATTGGAAGTTGATTCATGATTTTAGTGTTGTTTGATATGATTTGAGGCCTCGAGCATGTTCGTAATGTGTTTTCGGACAGGTTGTCATGATTGGTTGGGTCCTGGGGGCCTCGGGTGTGTTTCAGGTTGTGATCACGCTCTTATTTGACATTTCAATGCCGTATCTTTGGGATTAAAGGGGTACCACATTATGTAAATGAGCTCCAAATTCAGTTTTGTTTGGACTATTAGATCTGTATCAAAATTTTGGATCCATAGGAAAAAGAATCGTCGAATTTGGACATCGTATGAGGGAGTTATGCTCATTTCCGTATCGAGAGAAGCTGGTGTCTGTCAGAACCGCAAAAGTGGAATTTGACCGCGGATGCAGAACCGCAAAAGTGGAAATTGAACCGCAAAATCAGTCTCGCATATGCGAAAATTGTCCGCAAAAGGGGAAAATGGTCCTGGCCAGTGTTTAAAACCGAGAAGTTTAGTATTTTGGGCATTTCTTGAGTTCTAGAGCTCCTATTGAGGTGATTTTCACAGTGTTGTTCTCATCTGAACAAGGAGGTAAATATCTGACCTTTATTTTGATGTTTCTCCATCATTATTTCTGTTGGCTTCTATTTTTATCCGTGTCTGGATGGTAGAAATTGGGATTTTGAGCCCTAAAGTTGAAAAATGGTAAATCTTTGATTTGATGGTCGATTCATGGACGAAATTAGATGATTTTCTGAATATACACCATATGAGTTATGGGTAATACTTATTTTCAATAATTTTCATGATCCAGGCATGTGGGCCCGAGGGCGTTTTGGTTATTTCACAAAGTGGATTTGGGAAATTTTATAATTTGAATTGTTAGCAAGTATTTGAGTATATTTCTCATTCGTTTGCCGTTATTTGGATGGTTTGGAGAAGTTTTGCATTGGTTCAAGCTTTCGAAAAGATGTGAAGCGACGGTTATGAGTCTTCCGAGCGAGTTGAGTCTCCTTTCTAATCCTGTGAGGGGGAAATTAACCCAAAGGTGAGTTAAGCTGATTATGTGCTCCTATTTGTGGGGGCTACGTATGCACGAGGTGACGATAGTCCGTGCATAGATACTATTATGCTATTGTCCGGGTAGTTTAGGACCCAAAAGCATGTTATATTTGGATCTTTTATAAATCATTGATGGCTTGAAATCCTTTAATCATATTAAATTAATAATCATTTCTCAAAAGACTAAAGCTATATTGTTTCTCAAATTATTAAAAGGGAATGTACCTTACTTGGATATTTGTTCCACGCTGACTGTTTGACTGATTATTTGTCTGCGTGTGTTTATATTTCTATTGGAACGTGCCGATTGCTTCGGTGAAATGGATGCATCTATGGTACGGGCCGCTCGACCCTTGGCAGTGCATAAATTGACATTTCTGTTGGAGCGGGCCGTCGCCTCGGCATGATTTGCGCATGTTTGTGCTATTATCTTGAACTCATTTGAGTTGTTTTACACAACATTATGGCTCGAGATCATTTATTTAATAATAACAAGAAAATTAAGGAAATTTTCCATGAAAGAATTGTATGACTACCTGTTTTCCCATATCTAGATTAGAATCCTGTTTATAAAACTAATTCACTGCCTGGATATATTTTTAAGGATAAATAGTCATTGGATTGCTAGTGAGTGTCACAATTGACCATCTCGTCTTTACTCCTTCAGGATTAGGCAGGACACTCATTGGATAAATGTTGTTTTTGTACTCATACTACACTTGCTATGCATTTTGTTGCACAGGTATATGTGATTTTGTAGTCTACTGGACGTAACAACACGAATGATTCCGGGGACTAGAGAGCTGCATCATTCAACACAACCGCAGCTAGGGTAGTCCCTTTCCAGTACTGTATTTATTTTCCGTCCACTGTATTCCGGAAAGGTGATGTAATTTTATTTCTCTTATCAGTAGATGCTCATGCACTTGTGACTTCGGGTTCTGGGATGGTTTGAGATATTGTATTAATTGCTTAACTTTAAAAGAAATTTGATTTGAAAGTTATATTCTTTAGAATTTCAAAATATGGAAGAAAAATCATGTATTTCCAAAAGTGTTAAAACGAGATTTGATTAAGTAATATGGTTTGCTTGCCTGACAGCAGTGTATGACGCTATCATGACCCTTAGTGGATTTTTGGGTCGTGACAATATGGTATCATAGCACTAGGTTCCCGTCGGTCTCACGAGTCATGAGCAAATCTAGTAGAGTCTCGCGGATCGGTACGGAGATGTTTGTAATTATCCTCGAGAGGCTATAGTGTTACTAGGAGTACTTCCCTTCTTGATTTCCTTATCATGCGCTTCGATTACTTTGAGGCTTATGCCTTTGGTTCCTTCCTACTCAGTCTTAGGCGATGTGAGCGCTCTCTAGAAATTTAAAATTTGAAGAATTGCAATGGCACTACAGATGTGGTGCGGGATGTTTCTCCCGGTATAGTTGATCGGACTGTTATAGTCACTCTATGGAAGGATATCGTATTGTTTCAGCTCAGCAGGGGTACTCAGAGGGCCTTGAGGCTAGGCACAGGTTGCCATGATGCTTATAAGCTATTATTCCGCGGCGTGGTTATGATGGTAGGATATTTGCCCACGTGTTGGGGCAATAGATGAATTGAAGGGAAGTTTACTCAGCGTGTGATCAAGGGATTCAATATCTTATCCCTGGCAAGGGGAAAGGCAGTCGGACTAAGGATGGTTAGATTTGGGTTGGTGGAAGTAATGAGGCCGGTATCTACAAGCGTGGTTGATCTTTCTATTATGAGGGGGTGTTGTGGCCCTAACGAAACGTACTAAGGTTGTTAATATTATAATCCGCTACAATTCGCCCTATGGCAGGATATTCTGAAATAGGATTGGAGATACAACTGTTAGATATCGCATGGCGCAGTGGTTTAAGATCGAAGCAGATATTTTTAATGTTGATGGATCAATAAAGATGACATTTGGAAAGGTTCTAAAGTTAGCAGCAATGGTGGATTCAAGTGCCACGAAGATAGATTTCATTTAAGGCAACATTTGAGGCAACATTTGAGCAGTGAACTACGAGGAAGGACATCTGGGAAGTGTCAAGCGGTGTTTAAAATTTCTAGAAGGCCAAGTATAAGAAGCAGGGTCGAGTGGTCGATCAAAGAGATGAGTTCCGCCAAAGTGGGAGAGTGGAGGGTGTTGCATATGGGCTCGGTAATAGGATGACTACGCGCCTTATGGAGAGTTTGGAATGATTTGAGAATCTCAGAGATGACGTGATTGGGGCCTACAGAGCTAACTTGAAGCATGGGCCATTATGCGGCAAGAGATTTGTAAAGCAAAAGGGAGCTGCCTTGAATGAAGAAGAATGTAGCATAATTTGAATGGGAAGGATAATTCCGCATATTTAATTGATGTCCACGAGAATGAATGGACTGGTGCTGTCAGAGATTGAGCTTTGATTCACGATAGGTTATTGGAGTCATGGTGACTATACCTTGTGCAACATCGTTAAAGGATATCAGAAGTGGCTTCTATAAGTGGGTTATTCACTGTGAGCAGGTTAGTGGTCGCGTGGTTGGTGAAGCTTCTGCAAGGAATATCTATAGGTTGTAAACAAAGAGATCGGTCGCACGAATGAGGTTGATGATTCAAAGTTTCTACCGCATGGTTCCGAGAATTTTGGCGATTGATTGCACAAGGTTATGGCAATGAGAGATAAAGAATTCTAGGAAACTCAGGAAGTATGAAACAATGGCTTCAAACTAAGCGGGAGAGTCCCACCGCTTATGATTGGGCTCTATGATTATCTACTTGCATGATTTCTGGTTTTTAGCATATTGATGGGCTATTTCAGCTATGAGAAAAGACCATAAGTGGTAATTTGAATAAATGAATTGTTTGAGGCATGCGATGGTTGCCTTTTTGGCTCATGATCGGACTTGGAAAAAGATTCAGGATTTATGCCTCGTATAGATGCAGGTTTCAGAGGAAGTGATTTTGCCGAGTGCTTCGCCGAGAGAGTATTCGTAAGTTATAAGAGCTATGGAGTGAGATATATTAAGGACCAAGACAGAGTGGGTGGCTCTCAATAATGGTCTTAGTGAATTCAGGAGTTCAAGTGTGGTCCTCAGTAATTTTGAGCCTATGGTTACAGTTAAGAATCAAGCTTTGTAGCAGCTTATGAGAAGGTGCCCAGAATGTTCTATGATATTTTGACTTACGGGAAGCATTGAGAAATACGAAATGGTTCGTGGGATTCGAGACAGCATGGTCTCGTGATTTAAGGTCACTCGGGGTGAGTACAGATGGAGTATATTATGTGTTGAATGAAGAAGCATTATTTCAAAGGCAAACAAGGATTTATTGGAAGGAAGTAGCTTGATTAGCCATGGTTAACTTGGCATATTGGTAGTGGTGATCAGTTCATCCATCGTGATCAAGTCATGCATGTGGAGTGTGGCAGTGCATGTGATGCTTTTCGTCCGAAGTGATTGATGTTATTTAGAAGCATTCTTCTGTTATAGCCTATTATGAGTAGGCGGATCCCGGAAGGGTTATGGTGGCTTGGACCACTACGTAGAGATTGGAATATTCGATGGTTATGATAAACCACCTGTATGTTGCTATAGTTCTCCCAAAGTGGGTTAAATAAAAAGTTTTATATGATGAAGTATTAGTCTTTCAGTGGTTCCAGAGTAGAGATGGAAATCGTGTTCTATCGTAGGTTGGCACATTGGGTGCAGTGAGTAGCATGGAAATTTGAAGTAAAGATCAATGTTGCAGCTTGGGCTGGCAAGGATATCACGGGCTCGGGTGAGAAAAAAGTGGTTGAATGATTAAAGTAAATTGGTATTGTCTTCAGCGTGATCGCTTTTTAGCGTTAGTGTATCCTAAGCTTCAAAGGTACGAACTCGATACTTATTTCAGATGATTGTTGGAGCGTGTCCCACAGGAAGATTGTGTAAGTGTGACATGTAGTTTCTTGATTGACTAAAGATTTAACCAAGTATGAGGATTTTGGTAATATCATCGATTTGAGAATTTAGGCATGGATGGCACTTTGTTTATTGGGATATGAACGGAGGAGGTTGCTTCGATTGTAATGGTTATTCCTATATTTTATGAGGAAGAATGAGTTACTATGAGCCTTGAAAGGCCATTAGCCAAGTTGGTGCAATAAGAAATTGGATTGAGATCAGTGGATTAATTTATTTGAGGACAGGGCTTTATATCCAGCTAGTTGTGTTTGTTTTAGCGAGTGTTCCCTATAGGGGAATAATCGGGGTGTTATTTTTTCATCAGCTATTAAAGATAATGATGTATTGTGCCGTATGGGTTGTGAAACGTCTTGGTAAATTTCTGATGTGTTGAGGTTCCATGTAGCGGTGATGTTATATGAGCAGGATGGCTCTTGAGATTAAGATCGTGTATTGCACCTCAGTTGTGCTTGAGTTTTGTTAGCGCTAAATGGTTCCTTAGTATACACTTTAGCGTGTCTACGACCAATATTCAGTATTTTGATGTGATGAGCTATTTAGCTCAATGAATATATCCTTATGTGAGCTTGTATGTGGATTGGGTGGCACGCCGCCATGGGTATGTTATTTGGATCGGGTGGCACGCCGCCATAATTATGATGTGTGGATCAGGTGGCATGCCGCCATGATTATGTTGTTTGGATCGGGATGCATGCCGCAACAGTATGATGTTCAGTACAGTTCCTCCTAGTTTCTTTTATGTGTTATGCTTCCCATTTTTCAGAGGAAAATACGTATAAGTTGTTAGCCTGCATCGTGCGTATGTTTCGCGGGCAGGGTAATTAGATGTCCGTTTCAGAGTTTGCATTCTTCTTGTATCATATCTCATCGGTAGCCTATTGGCACATGGTGGTATCATACGAGACTCTTGATTGTGTCCAAGATGGCTTATTGCCTGAGCAGTTCGTACTGGGTGGGATGAGATTACGGAATTTAGGATTAGTGCAATCTAAGCACATGAAGTACATTAAGGAGCAGAGATCCTCATTTGGTTCAAAATGTGGTAATGGTTCTCTTAGAGATATGGACCCAATGACTTGTTGATTCAGCAGTTGGTTATGAATTTCGGCGCATCTCTTCCGTCATGTTAGTGTTGTAAAAGTTAGAACAAGACCTATGTAGGTCATGAGGTGCAATGAGAGCATCTGATTCGTTGAATTTTGGCTAAGTTGATCATAAAATATTATCGTGCTCCTGTGGATATTGTGTTACAAGGTAAGAATCCAGCAAAGTTATGCAGTTATATTTGAGGACGATGTGTGGTGAATAATTGGGTGATCTCGTGATGAAAACAAGCCTGACATAGAATTTTGGAAGTTGGAATTGAGCTCTAAGACTTATTTGTTTGAATAAAAGGGAATATCTTAAGAATATATCGGGATAATGTACTCAGCTGAGTTGTGGCAGCATGGGAAGGTGCATAAGATGCTAAACAATGATTTCAGACTACTTCAGCAAAGTTCTCACAACGTTCAAGGACGAACGTGTGTTTAAGTGGGAGAGAATGTAACGACCCGACCGGTCGTTTTGAGTGCCAGCGCTCCATTCATCAGCCGGAGGTCGTGAACAGCTTCATTTTAGGTATTATGAATTGTTCGCATTGTCGGAATCTAAATCCAGGGAGATCGGAGTTAAATTTAAATGGAAATTCCCATTTCTGAAGCTTTGATTGAATTTTTGAGTCAACGACCTCGGAATAAGGATATGAAGGGTCCAGTAGGTTTGTATAATGATATCGGACTTGGGCGTATGCCCGGTTCTGGTTTTAGATAACCCGGGAGCGTTTTGATGCCTATTGTGGAAGTTAGCATTTTGGAAGAAATTTCATATGTTTTTCTTGAAGTGCATTTCAGCGTTATCGATGTCCGTTTCCGAGACTGGGCGTAGCTCTATATAGTGATTCTAGATTTGGGAGCACGATCGGAAGTGAATTCGGAGGTTCGTAGGTCATTTTGGAGTCGTTTGGCTAAAGGTAGGAATTTGAAGGTTTTGAAGAAGTTTGACCGGAAGTGGAAATTTTTATATCAGGCTCGAAATGCAAATTTAATGGTTCAGATAGCTTTGTTAGGTTATTTGGGACTTAGGAGTGTGTCCGGAACCTTTTTGTGATGGCCGGTGTAGAATTAAGCTTGAATCTGCAAAGTTAGTATTTTGGCGAATTCCGGTTGATCGGTGAGATTTTGATCCGAGGGTGGAATGATATTCCGAAAGTATCTGTAGCTTCATCATGTCATTTTGGACTTGTGTGCAAAATTTGAAGTCAATCAGACGCGATTTGATAGGTTTCGACATTAGAAATAGAAGTTGGAAACTTCAAAGTTCACCAAGCTTGGATTGGAGGTTGCTTCATGATTTTAATGCTATTTGATGTTATTTGAGGCCTCGAGCAAGTTCGTAATATGTTTTGTGTTGGAAACACGTTCTCAATGCGATATACTAAACGTGTATTCTTTTGTAGGTTTTGATGAATGACAAACAAAGCACAAATTGATATATGACGGAGTTCAAGTACAAGAGCACAAATGTTGAGATTGAAGCTCAAGACGTTGTTTTTAATTGTTATTATTGAGTTATTCTTAAATGTGATCTTGATCCTATAACTTGACTCCATAACATGGCTTCTCTCATAAAACTATTTTCCAAAATCATGCATACTTATTTCTGTATCAAATAATTTCAAATGATGCATACTTACATTAGACAAAATGTTTTATAAACATGCCTCAAAAATCTGGGCTAAAATAATCGATTATGAACTTATGATAATCGACTGTTTCTGAGCCAAGACTGCATGACAATCGATTATGAATTAATGGTAATCGATTGTGAGTAAGACAGTGAACAGGTTTTTCCAAATCTGCATGATAATCGATTGTGATCAAATGCCAATCGATTGGTGTTGACGTAAAGTTTTTCAATACTCAAAATAATCGATTATGACCTAATGGTGATCGATTATGTTGAGACAATGTCTTTCAGTGATTTTAAATTTAATTAAGTAATCGATTATGTCTTTAGATAATCGATTATCACTGAGACAGTAAGTTTCTTGATTTTCAGAAAATAACAAGTAATCGATTGTTGCAAAGGACAATCGATTGTTGAAGCTGACCGTTGTCAAATGATTTTCAAATACCTCAAAGTAATCGATTATTGGTTTTCATATAATCGATGTTTTGCTTAAAATCTGGAAATGATTTTTAGAACGTTGCTGAGGTAATCGATTATAGATTTTATATAATCGATGTTTTGCTTAAAATCCGGAAATGATTTTTAGAACGTTGCCAATATAATCGATTATGGATTTGGTGTAATC
This sequence comes from Nicotiana benthamiana, assembly GCA_034376525.1. Taxonomy (NCBI): domain Eukaryota; kingdom Viridiplantae; phylum Streptophyta; class Magnoliopsida; order Solanales; family Solanaceae; genus Nicotiana; species Nicotiana benthamiana. Next base: position 16,170,210 of record CM067331.1, on the reverse strand, counting down.
GATTATCTGTTTTTGAATTTTGCTAGTAATCGATTATAGATTATGTATAATCGATTGTGAAGCGTTAAATCTGGGATTGATTTTTGATCTGACTGGCAGATAATCGATTGTTCGGTCTTGACAATCGATTATCACTGAGTAAATTCAGCAATTCTTAATTGGCAATTAGACAACGCTAAGACCAAGTTTTGCACCTATAAATACAGCTTCAACTCAGTGTTTTACACACAACAACATACACTAACTGATCATTACATTGCTTTCAATTGTTCATCATTTTCTACTCATTTCATAAAGCTTTTGAGAGCCATATTATTGTTCAAAGTTGTTGTGATCTTGAGCGTATTATTTTACTCATATCTACTCATCAAGGAGTACCTTTGTTAAGTGAGTGTTCAAGTATTTCAAATACTTGTAAGAGAATTTTGATTCTCTTGTGTTGAGGAACTTGTGCTTCCTCTGTTGAAGTCTTTGGGATTGTATCCCCGAGCAAGTGAAGTCTTTGGGATTGTATCCCCGAGCAAGTGAAGTCTTTGGGATTGTATCCCCGAGCAAGTGAAGTCTTTGGGATTGTATCCCCGAGCAAGTGAAGTCTTTGAGGTGAGGAACCTCCGAGCAAGTGAAGTCTTTGAGGTGAGGAACCTCCGAGCAAGTGAAGTCTTTGAGGTGAGGAACCTCCGAGCAAGTGAAGTCTTTGAGATTGTATCTCCGAGCAACTGTAAAGGTTTGTTAAGCACCCGTAAGCTTAACAAGTTAGTAGAAAATCTCGAGAGAGTCTCTCGGGGACTGGACTAACCACTGTTGTGGCCAACCAGGATATATCCTTGTGTAAGTTATTTTTATTGCACTTATTTACTTCCTGTAAAATTTAAATTCCGCAAGAAAACGCTAAATTTCATTAAAACGCTATTCACCCCCCCTCTAGCGTAGAGCGTTATTTCTAACAATTGGTATCAGAGCCATACTCTCTGAAAAACTTAACAGTTTGAGAGAACCATCCATGGCTTCTACTCTAGATTCTTTTGCAGGAATTGAAGAAGGACAATGCCCTACACGACCTCCCCTATTCAATGGCACAAATTACTCATACTGGAAGGAGAGGATGGAAATCTTCATTCGGTCAAACTGTCCCTACCTTTGGAAGGTGTACACTAAGGGAAATGAAATTCCAGTCAAGAAAGTGGAAAGCAAATGGATTCCCAAATCCGAAGAGGAGTACACCACAGAGGACAATAGAATGATTCAAAATAATTATAAAGCTGTAAATTTATTGTGTTGTGCTATTAACGCTAACGATTACAGGAAACTTTCATGTTGCAAAACAGCAAAAGAAATGTGGGACAAATTAGAAGTCACATATGAAGGGACTGACCAGGTAAGAGAAGCAAAAGTTGATTTTCTTACTCATGCTTACGAATTGTTTCATATGAAGGAAGGAGAAAAAGTAGATGAGATGTTTGAGCGCTTTTCAACAATAGTAAATGATCTACACGTCCTCAAGAAGACGTTCACGGATAGAGAACTTGTTCGAAAAGTTCTTAGAAGCCTCACACCGGCATGGCGATCCAAAGCCGATGCTATCCAAGAATCAGTTGGAGTCTCAAACGTCACCATCGACGCACTAAGAGGTAATCTTAAAACCTATGAATCTACTATTCTTAACCCGTTTGCTGATGATCAAAGAAGGCAAAAGATTGCTCTAAAAGCGAGCACAAGCCAACCAAAGATTGAAGAGGAAGAAGAGAACGAGTTTGGATTAGTCATTAAAAGATTCCAAAAGTTTATGCACAAGGAATATGAGCGCAAAGGGAAAAAACAAGGTGAGCAAATGAAATGCTATGAATGTGGAGAAATTGGACACATCAAAACAAATTGCCCAAACATCAAAAAGGAGAAGAAATCCTTTAAAAAGCAACGGGCATATATCTCGTGGGGAGGCGACTCCGGAGATGAATCAAGTGAAGAAGAAAACGACGAAGCTGCAAACCTTTGTCTCGTGGTACAAGAAGACAACCAAAATGAGGTACGTCAAATTTCGTCTGAAAACTTTTCACTTGATGAAATGCGTAATGCCTTTGATGAGTTATATACTGAATTTTTAAAGGCTTCAAAAACTGTCACTAGCTTAAGAGAAAACGCTTCTCTAAAAGAAACGGATTTTCAAAAACAGATTTCTTTAAAAGAAAAGGAATTAGAAAAACTGGTTTTGGAAAATGAGAAGCTACACGAACAAAACAAGTTTTATGGAAAGAGAAGTGCCGACAAACCTGAAAGTTCTACTAAAGGTTGTGTTTCTTGTGTGATCCTTAAGAATGAAGTAGGTAGACTTAAAGGCACACTAGATAAGTTTAATTCCTCGCATAAAAACTTGAATGTTGTTCTTGATAACCTAAAATCAACTAAGCACGGAATAGGTTTTAAAAATGAAGAAAAGGTTGATGCTAAACCTCAAAAACCTAGAGCTCAACCTAGGAACAACAACAAAAATGTGTATCCTAGAAATAGCTATCCTAGAACAAATTTGCATGCTAGACCAAGAAATGACCCTCCGCCTAGAAATAGTCACCATAGACATGATGCATATTTTAGGCAAAATTGTGAACCTCCTAGAAGACCCCAAAATGGTCCTCAACCTAGATATCATCACTCTAGAAACACTACCCATCCTAGAGATCAAAGTAGGAGAAATGATAGCGTTCAAAATAAGGTAAGCAACCTTCATTCATCTAGCTACTATGAACCTAGACGAATGCATAATCCGAATGTGACATGTCATTATTGTAGACGCATTGGTCATATTGCTCCCGCATGTTTTACTCGTCATAGACATGTTACTCAAACATATTATTACAATATGTCTAACCCTCAAGGACCCAAGATGGCATGGGTACCCAAAGAAAATTAATTTGTTTTGTAGGTATGCTTGAAGGGATCAAGCGTACTATGGTACCTTGATAGTGGATGCTCCAAACACATGACGGGAGATGAATCCAAATCCCTTCAACTAAAGCACAAAGTCGGAGGAAAGGTAAGTACCCGAAACTCTCTTAAGAACACTCTAGGACACAATTCTTAAGAGTTCACGATATCACTTGATAACACTAGTGTAATTTATTCACGTCACTATAAATTACTGACTTGAGCGTCGGAGACGTTTAATTCCATTCTGCAGGTACTTCCCCAAAGATAAGATAAATTATGAAGTCTTAGCACACCGCAATCGATTATCCCAAGACAATAATCGATTATCTACTGTGCAGTACATCGATTATCAGTATCAATAATCGATTGTTTCAACTGATTAGTTTTATTATGCAAATGTGTTTAAATTGTTAACTCCTTATATTGCATAATCGATTTCCTTCTCAGTCATTCAGCAATACTTTTCCAGACAATCGATTATTTCTTCCTATAATCGATTAGTTGTCATATTCAGAAATTCTCCGAGTTCTCTGTATCAACCATATTTCAATAATAATCGATTACCAATATTGACAATCGATTATTTCTTGTTTAAACTTTGTTACCGTTTGGCTCCAACATCGATTGCTGTCAGGACATAAATGCTCCATAATCGATTATTTTGTGTTGATAATCGATTATCTCATTCAAATTTTTTTTACCGTTTGTCTCTTAAATCGATTTGTCAGTTTCAAAATTTAATCCAACAGTAAATACAATCGATTATCTCTGCCAAATAATCGATTATCTAACGGTCAGCAAATTTATTTCTTACCGTTTTTGACTGTTCCAACTTTCAATTTTCAGCAGGTATCTTTAGTAAATGGCTGATCACTCCTTCTCCTATAAATAGCCCTCATATAGGATCATTCTCACTCACTCAAGCACCTTTTCTAAAAATCAAAGGTCAATTCCTTGCATCTTAGTCTCAAAAATTCAGCAGTAAAAAAATTTTTTCAATATGTCTGGACGCTCCTCCAAACGTTCTCGTTCCAGGCAAGGTGCCTCAGCCTCAACAGTCCCTCCTCCTCTAAACTTCCCATATGAAGACGGGTCCGTTTTGTTCTTCGAAACTCAAGCTGAACTTTCTAGGTTTCTCTCCAAGTTTGAGAAGCGATTTATTCTTCCTCCTCGCTTCTCAACAAGCAAGCTCCTTGAACCTTTCGCCCCTGCCGCCAACATGCTCAAAGAGTGTCAACTCTATGATTTCTTGCTCCTTACCCATCCTCATATTAACACAACCTTAGTTGAAGCATTCTATTCAAATCTTCACAAAGATGAAGATGGTGAGGTGGTCACCTCCATCAATGGCATTCACATTCTCCTCTCTGACGAGAACCTTCACACCATCGCCCGCATTCCAAACGATGGTGAAGATCTTATCCGGTATATTAATGAGGCCGGCTCTCTCTTTGATGAATCAAATTTTTTCCGCCAAGCCGAAATCTCTTATGATCAAGCCTCTTCTCGTCGTCCTACCATCTCGGGCATGTACCCAAATTATCGATTTCTCCTCTACTTCATCACCCGTGTCCTAAGACCTCGTAGGCACAATCATACCACCATATCCCAAGAGGACTCCAAGCTCTTACATGCCATTGTCACTGGAGCCAAGATCAATTGGTGTCGGCTCATTAAAATGCACATGCTCGATGCCGTCGCCGATAACATGCCCCTTCCTTATTCTCTCCTCATCATGAAATTTCTTGAAGCATCCGGATTTGTCACTGAAAATGGTCCTCTCAAAAGGAGTACCAAAATATGGGAAATCTCGGAATCATCCTTCCATCATGATGGTGATCATGCTCCAGCTCCTCCTCCTACCCGTCCTGCCCGTCGTGCTCGTCCATCTCAGGAGCCCACTCTCCAAACTATATCCGACCAGCTCTCTCAGTTGACACACGAGATCCATGGTTATTTTGACCATGTCCATTATCCCTATGCGGGTCTCGTTCCCTTTGAAGCTGCGCCGAATGACGAGGCGGATCGTGACGGAGATAATTGATATCAAATTTTTTTGTATTGGATGTCCCTCTGCTGTACCCCTTTAATTTTCAATAAATAAACTTTGTTTTATTTCGTCTTTGTGTATCTTTCCTTACTATTTTTTTGCTAATGGCAAAAGGGGGAAGATAGGGATAACGGATATGCACTACCTCTACCTCTACATTGCTTAAATTGAGGGGAAATTCTTAAATTGAGGGGGAACAAGAACAAATATGCATACTTGTTACTTGTCTTGAATCGTCAATATTATTTGTCAAAATTGCATATCCCTCTTAATGTTTGCCATTGTTAAAAATTGGGGAAATTGTTGGAAACACGTTCTCAATGCGATATACTAAACGTGTATTCTTTTGTAGGTTTTGATGAATGACAAACAAAGCACAAATTGATATATGACGGAGTTCAAGTACAAGAGCACAAATGTTGAGATTGAAGCTCAAGACGTTGTTTTTAATTGTTATTATTGAGTTATTCTTAAATGTGATCTTGATCCTATAACTTGACTCCATAACATGGCTTCTCTCATAAAACTATTTTCCAAAATCATGCATACTTATTTCTGTATCAAATAATTTCAAATGATGCATACTTACATTAGACAAAATGTTTTATAAACATGCCTCAAAAATCTGGGCTAAAATAATCGATTATGAACTTATGATAATCGACTGTTTCTGAGCCAAGACTGCATGACAATCGATTATGAATTAATGGTAATCGATTGTGAGTAAGACAGTGAACAGGTTTTTCCAAATCTGCATGATAATCGATTGTGATCAAATGCCAATCGATTGGTGTTGAGGTAAAGTTTTTCAATACTCAAAATAATCGATTATGACCTAATGGTGATCGATTATGTTGAGACAATGTCTTTCAGTGATTTTAAATTTAATTAAGTAATCGATTATGTCTTTAGATAATCGATTATCACTGAGACAGTAAGTTTCTTGATTTTCAGAAAATAACAAGTAATCGATTGTTGCAAAGGACAATCGATTGTTGAAGCTGACCGTTGTCAAATGATTTTCAAATACCTCAAAGTAATCGATTATTGGTTTTCATATAATCGATGTTTTGCTTAAAATCTGGAAATGATTTTTAGAACGTTGCTGAGGTAATCGATTATAGATTTTATATAATCGATGTTTTGCTTAAAATCCGGAAATGATTTTTAGAACGTTGCCAATATAATCGATTATGGATTTGGTGTAATCGATTATCTGTTTTTGAATTTTGCTAGTAATCGATTATAGATTATGTATAATCGATTGTGAAGCGTTAAATCTGGGATTGATTTTTGATCTGACTGGCAGATAATCGATTGTTCGGTCTTGACAATCGATTATCACTGAGTAAATTCAGCAATTCTTAATTGGCAATTAGACAACGCTAAGACCAAGTTTTGCACCTATAAATACAGCTTCAACTCAGTGTTTTACACACAACAACATACACTAACTGATCATTACATTGCTTTCAATTGTTCATCATTTTCTACTCATTTCATAAAGCTTTTGAGAGCCATATTATTGTTCAAAGTTGTTGTGATCTTGAGCGTATTATTTTACTCATATCTACTCATCAAGGAGTACCTTTGTTAAGTGAGTGTTCAAGTATTTCAAATACTTGTAAGAGAATTTTGATTCTCTTGTGTTGAGGAACTTGTGCTTCCTCTGTTGAAGTCTTTGGGATTGTATCCCCGAGCAAGTGAAGTCTTTGGGATTGTATCCCCGAGCAAGTGAAGTCTTTGAGGTGAGGAACCTCCGAGCAAGTGAAGTCTTTGAGGTGAGGAACCTCCGAGCAAGTGAAGTCTTTGAGGTGAGGAACCTCCGAGCAAGTGAAGTCTTTGAGATTGTATCTCCGAGCAACTGTAAAGGTTTGTTAAGCACCCGTAAGCTTAACAAGTTAGTAGAAAATCTCGAGAGAGTCTCTCGGGGACTGGACTAACCACTGTTGTGGCCAACCAGGATATATCCTTGTGTAAGTTATTTTTATTGCACTTATTTACTTCCTGTAAAATTTAAATTCCGCAAGAAAACGCTAAATTTCATTAAAACGCTATTCACCCCCCCTCTAGCGTAGAGCGTTATTTCTAACATTTTGTGACTGGTTGGTATGATTGGTTGGGGTCCCGGGGGCCTCGGGTGTGTTTCGGCTTGTGATCACGCTCTTATTTGACATTTCAATGTTGTATCATTGGGCTTAAAGGGGTACCATATTATGTAAATGAGCTCCAAATTCAGTTTTTTTGTTTGAACCATTAGATCCATATCAAAATTTCGAAGCCATAGGAAAAAGAATCGTCGAATTCTGACATCGTATGAGGGCGTTATGCTCATTTCCGTATCGAGAGAAGCTGGTGTCTGTCAGAACCGCAAAAGCGGAATTTTACCGCGGATGCGGAACTGCAAAAGCGGTCCCTCATGTGCGAAAATTGTCCACAAAAGCGGAAAATGGGCCTTGACAGTGTTTAAAACCGAGAAGCTTAGTATTTTGGGCATATTTTGAGTTATAGAGCTCTGATTGAGGTGATTTTCACGGCGTTATTCTCGTCTCAACAAGGAGGTAAATATCTGACCTTTATTTTGATGTTTCTCTAAGGGGAGAGGTCCCCTACACAAGGTTAGACAAGCCACTTACCTCAAACCGGTACAAAATAAGAAACAAAACCCTTGCTATGAGCATCCAACTCTGAGTCGCCCAAATCTATTCAAAACAATTACATATCATAACTAACATCACAAGTAACTAATTATACTATTAAAATTAAAGTTAAGGCACGAAAATAAGTAAAATAACCAAAATGCCCATCAGGCCAACGTCTCGGAATCGAATAATTTTCAATTTTCAGAAACCTCGTATTCTCACGAGTCTAACCATATAAAAATCACCCAAATCGAAGGTCAAATGCCTCTTCAAATCCTCACAATTAGGTCTATGAATTTTCCCCCAATTTTCATTAAAAAATCCAAAATTAAAGGTTGAATTCTCGATTAGATTAGTGAGTTTGTTATGGTGGATTATTGAATAATTACCCAATAGTTGCCTATGAAAAACCTTCGAAAAATCCCTCAAATCCGAGTTCTCTAGCTTGAGTTTTGTCGAAAATGGAAGAATCCTCGTTTTTGAAATATTTAATAATGCCCAGATATTTCTTCATTGCGATCGCGTGAGATTGGATGCGATCGCGTAGAACAAAGTGTGAAGGCCCAGAAAATGGCCTATGTGAACACAGGGATGGGCCTGCAATCGCGGAAGGGAAGGAAGCGGACCTATGCGATCGCATTAAAGGCCTTGCGATCGCGTAGAAAGAGTTGGGCTCTGAAACGCCGGCTTAGCTAACTCAGTGCGAATGCGGGAAGTAGTTTGCGATCGCGGAGAAGGGGAAACAGAAACTATGCGATCGAAGGAGGAGATGTGCAATCGCAGTGAAGGGAAATGGCCACCTCTGAAATTACATTATGCGATTGCATCGATGAGGATGCGATCGCAGAGAGTAAAAGTTTGCAACATCAACATTAGAAATCAGCAATTGTTTTTCAACACAAAATGCCCCGTTGGGCATCCGAAATATATCCGAGGCCCCCGGAACCTCAACCAAACCCACGGACATATCCCATAACATCATTCAAACTTTTACCAATCCTTAAACCACCTAAAGCAATGCCAGAAACTCGAATTAATCAATGATTTGAACTTAGAAACTCCAAAACTTAACCCAACTCGCTTTCGATTAAAAACCTAACCAAAACATGTCCGATTGACCTAAATTTTTGCATGCACGTTCCAAATGAAATGAAGGTACTACGACAACTTCTGGAATCCCGTTCTACCCTTGGATCAAAAATTCACTATTGGACGGGAAACTTCAAAATTCAAACTTTCAACATTTCTAGCCTAAATGAGCTACGGACGTCCAAAATACATTCCGAACACCCTCCAAACCTCGAAATCAGCTAAAGGAGCTAACGAAAGCATCAAATTTCCATTTCGAGGTCGTCTTCACACTGTTCTAATTACGGACCATTTTCCAATACATAAGCTCTCATTTAGGCACTAAGTGTCCAAAAACACTCCGAATTCTATTACCGAACGTCCCGACAATCCAAAATAGCAGAAATGAACTTAGGGGAAGAAGTTAATGGGGGAACGCTGCATAAATTCTGAAGACGACCGGCCGGGTCGTCACATCTTCCTACACTTTAATATTCGCCGTCCTCGAATGAGCATAGTGAACATACCTTACGTAGCAAAAAGATGAGGGTATCGGCTATGCATATCTCGCTCGGTCTCCCAAGTTGCCTCCTTGGCCGGGTGACCCCACCACTAAACCTTTACTAAATCTATATCCTTTGACTTGAGCTTTCGGACCTGCCTATCTAACATTGCCACTGGCTCCTCGGCATAGGACAAGTCATTGTCCAACTGCACTGAAGTGAACTCCACATGTGAGATGGGTCACCGTGATACCTCTGAAGCATCGAAATATGAAATACCGGGTGAACCCCGGCCAAACTGGGAGGTAAAACAAGCTCATAAGCAACTTTCCCAACCTGTTTCAAAATCTCAAATGGACCAATGAACCTCAGGCTAAACTTCCCCTTCTTTCCAAATCTCATGACTCCTTTCATAGGCAAGACCCGAAGCAAAACCCGCTCACCAACCATAAAGGAAACATCACGAACCTTCCTGTCCGCGTAACTCTTTTGTCTGGAATGAGTCGCATGGAGTCTATCCTGAATCACCTTAAGCTTCTTGATCGCATCCTGAACCAAATCAGTGCCCAATAGCCTGACCTCACCCGGTTCGAACCAACCCACCGGCGATCTGCATCTCCTACCATATAAGGCCTCATATGACACCATCTGAATACTGGACTGATAACTGTTGTTGTACACGAACTCAGCCAATGGCAAGAATGGATCCCAAGACCCTCTAAAATCAATCACGCACTCATGGAGCATATCCTCAAGAATTTAAATAGTGCGCTCGGACTGTCCGTCCATCTGAGGGTGAAAAGCTGTACTTATAGTCACCCGAGTACCCAAATCGTGCTGGACGGCTCTCCAAAACAGTGATGTAAACACCGAACCCCTATCTGAGATGATAGAAACTGGGATGCCATGCATACGGACAATCTCCCTGATATAAATCCCCACTAACCGCTCCGCTGAGTAAGAAGTACACACTGGAATAAAATGAGCAAACTTGGTCAGCCGATCCACAACAACCCAAATAGAATCAAATTTCCTCGCCGTCAGAGGGAGACCAATCAATAAATCCATAGTGATCTCTCCCGTTTCCACTCCGGAATCTCAATCTGATGGAGCAACCCTCCCAGTCTCTGGTGCTCAGCCTTTACCTGCTGACACTTGAGGCATCTATCTACAAACTCTTCTTTGTCCTTCTTCATTCGCCTCCACTAGTAATGCTGCCTCAAATCCTGATACATCTTCGCGGCACCCGGATGAATGGAGTACCACGAGCTATAGGCCTTGGTCAATATAAATTGCCGAATATCATCAACATCGGGTACACAAATCCGACCCTTCATCCTCAAGACCCCGTCATCTCCAATAGTCACATCCCTAGCATCGCCATGCTGAACTGTGTCCATGAGGACAAGGAAATGAGGGTCATCATACTGCCGCTCTATGATACGATCAAACAATGAAGACCGAGAAACCACACAGGCTAGAACCCGACTGGGCTCCGAAAGGTCCAATCTCATAAAGTGACTGGCTAAAGCCTGAACATCCATCGCCATAGGTCTCTCTGAATCTGGTAAATATGCCAAACTCCCCAAACTCTCCATCCAGCGACTCAAGGCATCGGCTACCATATTGGCCTTGCCCGGGTGATAAAGAATAGTAATATCATAATCCTTTAGCAGCTCCAACCATCTCCTATGGCGCAAGTTCAGATCCTTCTGCTTGAACAAGTGCTGCAAACTCCAATAATCAGTATAAATCTCACAAGGCACCCCGTACAAATGATGACACCAGATCTTTAAGGCGTGAACAATGGCATCTAACTCAAGGTCATGGACATGATAGTTCTTTTCATGCCTCTTCAACTGTCTGGACGCATAGGCACACCCTACCGTCCTACATCAACACCGCTCCAAGTCGAACTCGTGAGGCATCTAAATAAATCGTATAGGACCACGAAAAAGTAGGCAAAATCAGAATAGGGGCTGACGTCAAAGCTTTCTTGAGCTTTTGGAAGCTCGCCTCACACTTGTCTGACCACTGAAAAGGAGCACCTTTCTTGGTCAATATAGTCATAGGGGCTGCAATCGATGATAATCCCTCCACAAAACGATGGTAATACCCACCAGGCCAAGGAAATTGCGGATCTCTGTAGCTGAGGAGGGCCTGGGCCAAGTCTGCACGGCCTCCACCTTCTTCGTATCAACCCGAATGACCTCACTCAATACCACGTGGCCTAGGAGCGCCACGGAACTCAACCAAAACTCAGATTTTGAGAACTTTGCATATAATTTCTTTTCCGTCAGGGTCTGAAGCATTACCCTAAAGTGCTTCTTATGATCATCCCGACTCCGAGAGTATACAAGAATATAATCTATGAAAAAAATGACAAACGAATAGAGATAGGGCCTGAATACACTGTGCATCAAATGCATAAAAGCTGCTGGGGCGTTGGTCAACCCAAATGACATGACAAGGAAGTCATAATGGCCATACCGAGTCTTGAAAGCAGTCTTCGGGATATCCGGCTCCCAAATCTATAGCTGGTGATAACCTGAGCACAAATCAATCTTAGAAAATACCTGTGCCCCCTGAAGCTAGTCAAATAGATCATCAACACGAGGCAAAGGATATCGGTTCTTCGCTGTAACTTTGTTCAACTGACGATAATCGATATACATGTGCATGGAACCATCCTTTTTCTTTACGAACAAGACAGGAGCACCCCACGGTGAAACTCTGGGTCGAATAAAACCCTTATCTAGAAATTCCTATAACTGATCCTTCAACTCACTCAACTCAGGAGGAGCCATACGGTAAGGAGGAATGGATATGGGCTGAGTGCCCGGCGAAAAATCAATACCAAAATTAATGTCCCGATAGGGTGGCATGCTCGGAAGATCAGCTAGGAACACATTGGGAAAGTCTCTCACATAAGCTAAATACGCAGCGCACTCCTTCTCAACCATACCCTGAGCTTTAAGAAAAGATATAACTCTATTGGAAGTGTGATCAAAAGTACCACTCCACTCAATACGTGGAATACCTGGAATAAGCAGCATCACGGACTTAGCGTGACAATCAAGAATAGCATACTAGGGCGACAACCAGTCCATGCCCAAGATAATATCGAAATCAACCATATCAAGTAATAAAAGATCTGCTCTGGTCTCAAAATTATGAATAATAACCAAACATGACCGATATACGCGATCCACAACAAGCGAATCTTTCACGAGACTAAAAACATAAACTGGAGAGCTTAAAGTCTCTCGGGATGTACCCGAATACGGAGCAAAATAAGATGACATGTAAGAATAACTAGATCCTGGATCGAATAGAACCTATGCCTCTCTGTGACAAACCAATATAATACTTTTGATAACAGAATCGAAAGCGACAAACGCAACACGATCAGGAACAGCGTAAAATCTGGCTCGGCCCCTCCCTCGAGGGTGACCTCTATCTTCCCGATCCGCGCCTCTGGCTGGCTGGGCAGGTGAAGTGGCAGATGGAGCTAGCACAATGGCCTGCTGACCTTTGGAGCATGCTGAGGCTGTGGAGTGTGAGGAGGCACACCCTCCCATGTATGGGGAACTCTCTAACCAGGTGGCGGGTATCCCCACACTCATAACAAGCTCTAGGAGGGCGCAGTGGCTATGACTGAGTGGGCCCACCCCTGCTAGACTGACCTCTGAAGGTACCCTGTGGAGGAGGCACATTAGAAACCGGAGGTGCATAATAAGGCTCCTAAGATCTGGGAAAAGCTGGAGTACTGCTGGATGAAGGAAGAGCTGAGTGAAGTGGGCGACCCGTATAGCCCCTACCATGACGTCCTGCTCCTGAAGTATGAGTACCAGAGAAATGACTAGATTCTCGAGACCTCTTGTCCTCTCTCTCCTCTCGCTCTCTGGCATGCATACCCTCTATCCTCCTGGCTATGCTTACTACCTGCTGATAGGGTATATCCATCTCCAACTCTCGCGCCATCCTAGTCCTGATGGAAAGAATAAGACCTCGATAAACCGATAAACTCTCTCACGAACAGTAGCCACCAAAAAGCGCATGCCTATCCAATCTAGTATAACGGATGGCATACTCAAAGACAGTCATAGGGCCCTATCGCAAATGCTCAAACTCCACGCGCCATGCATCTCGAAGCCTCTGGGGATAAAACTCCCTCTGAAACATATCTAAAAACTGAGTCCAAGTCAGGGAGGCAGCCTCATCCGAACTATCTAACTCAAAGGTGCGCCACCAGTCATAGGCGGCTCCCCGGAGCTGGGAAGTTATGAAAGAAACCCCACTCGAGGCAGTAATACCCATGGTGCGAAAGATGCGTGACAATCCTACAAGAACCCCAAGGCATCATTTGTAGCTAGCCCGCTGAAAATAGGAGGGTCATACTTCTTCAACCTCTCCAATCTACGCTGCTCATCCTCCGAAGCAGGTGCACTATCCTCGGACTGAACCGGTACTGCAGGCTGGACAGGGATAATACCTGGAATCTGCCCCATATACACCCTCTCCTCTAGAGTTCGGGCTGCGGGAGTCTGGGCTCTTCCCCCGGCCTAGGACGTGGCTGCAGAAGGGGAAGCAATCCTGCCTGTGACAGCGTAGTGTACATGCTCATAAGCTGCGCCAATGCCTCTTGAACAACTGGAGTAGTGGTGGCTATGGGCGTGTCAGGTGCTTGAGTCCTGGTTGGATCCGCTGGTGGTACCTCGGTGGCTGCTCGCGCAGGTGCTCTGGCCGCATCCCACGCATGTCCAAGATCCCTGCATCGGCCCCTGACTCTAGTAGCTGCAGGAGGGGATGCGGGTGCCTAAACGTCCCGAGTCGTGCGTGTCCTCACCATCTATGAGAGAATAGAAGACAAAAGTTTAGAATCGACGCCCAAAAAATATCGCACGACAAAGAATTCAATGAAGTGAAGATTATTCCTAAATAGTTACATAGCCTCCCGTAGATAAGTATAGACGTCTCCGTACCGATCAACGAGACTCTAAATAACCGGCCTGTGTCCCGTGACTCCTATAAACCTAGAGCTCTGATACCAACTTGTCACAACCCTAGTTCACCAATTGTGAACCTATCATGACGGCACCCAGTCTTCGCGACTAGGTAAGCCTAGCACATTGCGAAATTTAATAGTTAGAAATAAAAACAATAACAAACACTAAATAGAATGAGAAATGTATAACGGTGCCGCATGGCACATACACTGAATACCAACTGCTGAAGAAATATCCGAAAACCCGGAATCCCACGGGCAACACAGGTTGTGAGAACATATGTACATCTCTAGTATATGGAGTGTTTAATACAGCGGGGAAAATGGGAAACAGTACTTCTAACTACAGCATGAATGGACGGAGACTCTCCGGTCTGCGGATGAAACAAATATACTTCAAGTCTCCGATAGCAAGCTCTGTACTCACTAATGATACGCCTGGCCGGATGCACCTGGTTTTGCACAACAAAAGTATACAGAAGAGAAGCATGAGTACACCACAACGGTACTCAGTAAGTGCCAAGCCCAACCTCGGTTGGGTAGTGACGAGGAAGGTCGGGGCCCTACTGAGATAAAAATTGTTAGATAATACGCTTAACGCTAGAGGGTGGGGTGAATAGCGTTATATTAAAATTTACCGTAAACTTGCGGAAATTAAAATTTGCAGGAAATAATTAAGTGCGTTAAATAAATAAAAGGAAAGAACGCACCGATATATTCTGGTTCACCACAACACGTGGCTAGTCCAGTCCCCGAGAGACTCTCTCGAGATTTTCCACTAACTTGTCAAGCTTACGGGTGCTCAACAAACCTTTACAACTTAAGGACACAAGCCTTAACACCTTTGCTCGGAGATACAACACTCCAAGACTTCAACCAAGGAAACACAAGTTCCTTACAACAAGAGAATTACAATTCTCTTACAAGTGTATAAAACACTAAACACTCAAACAAAATACTCCTTAATGAGTAGATATGAGTAAAAGAAGTAAGCTCTAGATCACAACAACTTTGGACAAGAATATGGCTCTCAAAAGCTTTATGAAATTGAATATAAAATGATAAACAAAAGTATGCAAGCTTATAGCAATGTAATGATCAGTTGTAGTATGTTGTTGTGTTTAAAACACTGAAATGAAGCTGTATTTATAGTTGAAAAACTTGGCATTACCGTTGCCTAATTGCCAATTAAGAGTTGCTGATTTTACTCACTGACAATCGATTGTCAAACCCCAACAATCGATTGTCTGCCAGTCAGATCAAAATCCAATCCCAGATTTTACGCTTGATAATCGATTACTTACAATCCATAATCGATTACTGGCAACGTTCAAAAAATCCTTTCTAGATTTTTCCACAAACAATCGATTGTCCAGAATCAACAATCGATTACTCAGCAACGTTCAAAAAATCTTTTCCGAATTTTAATCAAAACAATCGATTATACAAAATCAATAATCGATTACCCAATAATGTTCAAAAAATCTTTTCCGGATTTTAATCAAAACAATCGATTATACAGAATCAATAATCGATTACCTGATGGTATTTGAAAACTTTACAAAAACGGTCAGCTTCACAATCGATTGCACAAAGTCAATAATCGATTACTTATCAGTTTTTGAAAAACATTTTAGACACTGTCTCTTTGACAATCGATTGTCCAATGTAACAATCGATTATTTAATAAATTTGAAAATCACTGGAAGACACTGTCTCAACATAATCGATTACCATTAGTTCATAATCGATTATTCTGAGTTTAGAAAAACTTTGATGGACACTGCCTCAGTTACAATCGATTGTCATTAGTTCACAATCGATTGTCATGCAGGTTTGAAAAACATGATGCTCACTGTCTTACTCACAATCGATTGTCATTAGTTCACAATCGATTGTCATGCAGTCTTGGCTTAAAACAATCGATTATCATAAGTACATAATCGATTATCTTAGTCCTGATTTTTAAGGCATGTCTAAAAATTATTTTGACTACTGTAAATATGCATGATTTAAAATCATTTGACATTAAATTAAATATGCATGATTTTGGAAAATAGTTTTATGAGAGAAGCCATGTTACGAGTCAAGTTGTAGGATCAAGATCACAATTAAGAATGACTCAATTAAACTATAAAACTTTGTCTTGAGCTTGAATCTCGTTGTATATCAATTGTGCGCTTGTTTCTTGAACTTCGTCATATATCAATTTTCGCTTCGTTTGTCATTCATCAAAACCTATACAAAAGAACACACGTTTTAGTATATTGCGTTGAGAACGTGTTTCCAACAAAAATAAGAATAAATATGAAATGAAAAGACAGTAGGAATACAGTAAATCTTGAGTATCTAATAAAAATAATAATTTGAATGGAACAGGCTACAAATATAGTCTACGAATACAAGAACAATCACTCAATATCATGATTTCACATGGAGCTCCAGGAATTTAACCTGGAGTCCATTTTTTACCAATATCTGAGGATCTCCCAGGAATCGAACACGTAGTCCATCATATCAATAACAGAGCATCTCCCGAGAATTGAACCTGTAGTCCATCATACCAAGAACAAAGGATCTCTCGGGAATTGAA
This sequence comes from Nicotiana benthamiana, assembly GCA_034376525.1. Taxonomy (NCBI): domain Eukaryota; kingdom Viridiplantae; phylum Streptophyta; class Magnoliopsida; order Solanales; family Solanaceae; genus Nicotiana; species Nicotiana benthamiana. Next base: position 16,153,424 of record CM067331.1, on the reverse strand, counting down.
CCCGTAGTCCGTCATATCAATAACAGAGGATCTTCCGGGAATTGAACCCGTAGCCCCAATTGTAAGAACATCACAACAATGCAATATTTAACAGAAAGAAGCCAAGTACAAGCAACAGGTAAAGATCTAGAGCCTAGCATGCTCACAAAAGGACATATATTGCAATTTAGTCAATTAGAACAAATAAGTTACTAACATGCTTTTCCTACGCTAAAACACGTACAAAATGAATTTTTAACAGTTAAATACGTGAAGAATGACAGTCTAAATAAGTCAAGTAAAGTGAATTTTCAACAACTAGCACAAGTACACGCCTGTCACCTCGCGCACAAGGCATTTAAACAATAGCAAAGATATCTTACAGGGATAGGTCTCTCACACAAGGTTAGACAAGCCACTTACCTCGAACCGGTACAAAAAATCGCTAAGAAACAGTGCCCTTACCAGGGTTCGGGGATTGGACAAGCCGCGCAGAACTGGAGCGGGAGCGCTCCTGCTGAGACAGTCTTGGCAGCCAGTATACCTTTATATGAACGATGTGCATGTATATTGCATAATTTAAACGTGATGCAAGTTCCCATTGGACCATGAATGTTGTCTTCGAGCGATTAGGATGGCGTCCTCAGACTATGACGTCCGGGCTATGAAGAGCATGAAAGTAAATATTCGCAGGCCATGAAATGGTGTTCTTGGGCCATGAAGATGGTGCCTCCTAACTATGACGCCTTTGAATAAGTTGGCGATATTTCAGCCCATGAAAATGTGGCAATATCTCAGCCAAATGAATGCGGGGGGTGGTGACCTTTTAGCCGAGCAGAAATTAAAAATGCAGGGTGGCGATATTTCAGCCAAAATGAAATTTGGTGGCGATATTTCAGCCAAATTGCAAAATAAAGGAGGTAGATTTTAACCTCGGAAGGCAGAAGATAGCCTTATGCAATGCAAAAATGGAGTCAGAGCTTAGTCTTGAAAGGCAGAAGATAGTCTTACGCAAGATGGAGGTAGAGCTTAACCTCGGAAGGCAGAGAGTAGCTTTATGCAATGCAATATGGAGACAGATCTTAGTCTCGAAAGGCAGAAGATAGCCTTATGCAAGGGTGGAGGTAGAGCTTAACCTTGGAAGGCAGAGAATAGCTTTATGCAATGCAAGATGGAGACAGAGCTTAGTCTGTAAAGGCAGAAGATAGCCTTATGCAAGGGTGGAGGTAGAGCTTAACCTTGGAAGGCAGAGAATAGCCTTATGCAAGATGCAAATGGAGACAGAGCTTAGTCTCGAAAGGCAGAAAATAGCCTCATGCAAGATGTAGGTAGAGCTTAACCTCGAAAGGCAGAGAATAGCCTTATGCAATGCAAAATGTAGATGGAGACAAAGCTTAGTCTTGAAAGGCAGAAGATAGCCTTATGTAGGATGGAGGCAACGCTTAACCTCAAAAGGCAGAGAATATCCTTATGCAATGCAGGATGGAGGCAGAGCTTAACCTTGGAAGCCAGAGGCTAGCCTTATGTAATGCAGAATGGAGGCAGAGCTTAGCCTTGAAGAACGTAGAAATATAAAGGAGAAGACAGTGGTGATTTCTTAGCTGGTAGATGATCGTGCTATCGATGACTGTTGGGGAAGCATTGAATGTATATAGTAAGACTTTGTGAGGTACGTAGTGGCTTCGGGAACATTAGTTTTGTAAGGCTCCTGCATCGTCTATTTGCACCCTGGATTCCTGTATCCAAAGAAAAATCGTGAGTTCTCTAAGGGGGAGGTTAGTTCGCATCCTTCGACCCGTGGCGTTCTGTACCATTTGGGGCAGCGTTTCTGAACGATAGTGATCCAAATGATTTTATGCAAATATTTGTACATAAAATAAAGCAAAAGATAGTTTTTGTTTTATGATGAACCACAACTGCTACGTGGTTCAAGGCACGACAACCTCGCTGGCTCCGGAATTTTGAGGGTCCTCCTCAAAATTCTGCCCCAGTTTACTGGGCTGGTGCTATTGATGGCGGTGGTGTATGACTGAAAGCGAGTTGACCTCCTCAAAATTCTTCCCTAGTTTACTGGGTCGATGCTGATATGAAAATTGGCAAGCTGACTTCGGTATTTTGAGGGTCCTCCTCAAAATTCTGCCCTAGTTCCGAATGTGGGGGAAAATGGAATTTTATTAGTGATGTGACCGAACCCATAAGGCTGCCTACGTATCCCCTCTTAAATGGGAATAAGTTCAGACGTAGTTCAAATTACATCATAGAGAAAAAGCATACTAATTAAATGTAGTATCTCTTCACTGCGTCTGAGTTGATCGGTTTTGGCCAGATATTTCCGTCCATTTCTGCAAGAATAAGAGCTCCTCCAGTCAGAACTCGATGGACCATGTATGGACCTTGCCAATTGGGGGAGAATTTCCCTTTGGCTTCATCTTGATGTGGAAATATTTTCTTCAGCACCAGCTGCCGTGGTGTAAACTTCCTTTGTCAAACTCTTTTGTTGAAGGCTTTGGACATTCTGTTCTGATATAATTGACCGTGACAAACATCGTTCATTATTTTTCTGTCTATAAGGGCTAACTGCTCGTATCGAACCTTGACCCATTCTGCGTCATTTAGCTCAGCTTCTTGTATGATTCTCAAGGACGGAATTTCTACCTCGGCGAGAATTACTGCTTCTGTACCGTAGACCAACATGTAGGGAGTTGCCCCGGTTGATGTGAGAACTGTAGTACGATAACCCAATAAAGCGAATGACAACTTCTCATGCCACTGCTTATGCCTTTCGATCATTTTCCTTAGTATTTTCTTGATATTTTTGTTGGCTGCTTCCACGGCTCCATTCATCTGAGGTCTATGAGCTATTGAGTTCCTGTTCCTGATCCTGAAAGTTTCACACATCACTTTCATCAAGTCATTGTTGAGATTGGAACCATTATCTGTGATGATTGACTCTGGAACTCCAAATCGACAGAAAACCCGATCTCGAACAAAGTCTGCCACGACTTTCTTGGTTATTGCTTTGTATGAAGCTGCTTCAACCCATTTAGTGAAGTAGTCAATCGCCACTAGAATGAACCTGTGTCTGTTTGATGTGGCATGCTTGATTGGCCCAATGACATCAATCCCCCAAGCGGCGAACGGCCATGGTGAACTCGTAGCAGTGAGCTCGTTTGGAGGTACCTTTATCATATCCGCATGTATCTGACAGCGATGACACCTTCGAACATACTGAATGCAGTTTGTTTCCATGGTCATCCAGAAATATCCTGCCTTGAGTATCTTCTTTTCCAGAGCAAAACCGTTCATGTGCGGTCCACAAGTCCCTGAGTGCACTTCCTCTAGTAACCCGGTTGCTTCTGTCGCATCGACACACCTTAATAGTCCCAAATCGGGAGTGCTCCGATACATGATTCCTCCGCTGTGAAAGAAATTGTTGGACAACCTTCAAAGAGTGCGCTTCTGAGTAGCATTATCAAGATCTTGATATTCTCCTGTTGTCAGGTACTCTTTGATGTCGTGGAACCGAGGTTTTCCGTCGGCTTCTTCCTCAACATGTGCACAATAAGCCGATTGATCTTGAATCCTGACCTGGATAAGGTCGATGAAGTTTGTGTCTGGATGATGAATCATGGATGATAAAGTTGCTAGGGCGTAATCGAACTCATTCTTTATTCTTGGAACATGATGGAATTACGTTTTTCTGAACCTCTTTCTCAATTTCTGTATGTGGTGCAAATAAGGGAGTATCTTGGAATTCTTAGTTGCCCATTCCTCTCGAACCTGGTGTATGGTAGGTCTGAATCTCCAATAACTAGCAGCTTCTGAATGTTCATATCAATGGCCAGTTTAAGCCCTAAGATGCAAGCTTCATACTCGACCACATTATTGGTGCACGGGAACCTGAGCTTGGCGGATACAGGGTAATGCTGACCGGTTTCTGATACCAGGATTGCTCCTATACCAACTCCTTTGAAATTTGCGACACCGACGAAAAACATCCTCCAACCGTCATAGGATTCTGTAATATCTTCTCCTATAAAAGCTACTTCCTCGTCGAGAAAATACGTTTTCAATGGTTCGTATTGCCCTTCCACAGGATTTTCTGCGAGATGATCTGCCAAAGCCTGTCCTTTGACTGCCTTCTCGGTGACATAGACAATGTCGAATTCACTCAACAAGATTTGCCACTTTGTGAGCTTTCCAATGAGCATGGGCTTCTGAAAAATATACTTTAGTGGATCCATTCTTGATATAAGGTAGGTAGTGTAAGCACGGAAATAATGCCTCAACTTCTGAGATATCCAAGTCAAATCACAACAGGTGCGTTCTAGTAAGGAATACCGAGCCGCGTACGGGGTAAATTTCTTGCTGAGGTAGTAAATAGCTTGCTCCTTTCTCCCCGTCTCATCGTGTTGTCCAAAGACACAACCAAATGCTCCATCCAAAACTGCGAGATAGAGGAATAAAGGCCTCCCATGCTTAGGTGGAACCAGGACTGGAGGTGTAGACAAGTATTCCTTGATCATGTCGAAAGCCTTTTGACATTCATTGGTCCATTTGGTGGCAGCATCCTTTTTCAGCATCTTGAAGATAGGTTTGCAAATGACGGTAGACTGAGCTATGAACAGCTGATATAGTTAAGTCTCCCCAGGAAACTCATTACCTCTTTATTGCTCTTTGGCGGTGGCAGCTCGTAAATAGATTTGACCTTCGATGGATCTAGATTTATTCCGTGGTGACTTATGATAAACCCAATAACTTTCCTGCAGGGACATCAAATGCACATTTGGCGGGATTCAGTTTCACGTTATACCTCCTTAGTCTGTTGAAAAACTTTCGGAGGTCCTCCATGTGATCTGCAAGCTTCTTGGATTTAATGATGACATCGTCCACATATACCTCAATCTCCTTATGTATCATGTCATGAAAGAGGGTAGTCATGGCCCTCATTTAAGTAGTTCCCGCATTCTTTAACACGAACAACATCATTCTGTAGCAGTACATTCCATAAGGCGTGATGAACGCCGTTATCTCTGCATCTTTTTCATGCATCCGTATCTGATGTTACCCCACGAAGTAATCGACGAATGACTGCAACTCATGCTTGGCGCAATTTTCGATCAGAATGTGTATGTTTGGCAAGGTGAAATCGTCTTTGGGACTGGCATGGTTGAGATCCCGGTAGTCGACACAGAGTCTAACTTTCCCATCCTTCTTCGGTACTGGCACAATGTTAGCTAACCAAGTTGGATATTCTACCACTTGAAGAACTCTGGCTTTGACCGGCTTGGTAACCTCCTCTTTGATTTTTAGACTCATATCTGGCTTGAATTTTCTGAGCTTCTGCTTTACCGTTGGACATGCAGGATCCGTCGGCAACTTATGAGCGACGATGGACGTACTGAGACCGGTCATATCGTCATAAGATCATGCAAAGATATCCTCATATTCCTTCAAGAGCTATATATATTTCTCTTTTTCCGTTTGTGATAAATGCACGCTGATGCGCATCTCTTTGACATTCTCTGTATCTCCCAAATTGATGGCTTCGGTTTCATCCAAGTTGGACTTAGGCCTATTTTCAAAATTTTTGGCCTCTCTGAAAACCTCTTCTGGTATATCGTCCTCCCCCGAGTCTATGTCCATTTGTTGCATAGCCTCGTTGCAAGTTACAGTCGTTGGTGCATCATCAAGACACGTAATAGTAATGCTGTGTGAAAATAAAGTAAATAGCAGAGAAAAGTAATGTAGCGATATATTTGATAAAACTGAAAATGTTTTTGATTGAATTCATAAATTTTCAAAACATCGGAGCTCTTTTGTAAAGTAAAGACAAATGCGAAAAATAAAGAAAAAACTAAAACAAAGATGCATGATGTTTGTTCAGCCTTGCTACCCCGAAGGTTTCCGGGCGATGGTAGTCCTGATTGACCAGTTGGTGAGGCACTCCCCTCGATTCACAGCCTGAATGGAAGGGCCTTCCTCCCCTTCCTCTTCAAAAATCACACAACAGTCCATGTCATCCAAAAATAGGTTCTATATTGCCGCAAGAGCCTCGTCTTCCTCCGACCCGTAGAGAGTGTCAGGTGGCTGAAATGTCTACTCCAACCGAGGTATGGGGTGTTCCAATAGGTAATATGGGCTGCGCCATGGTGGTGACCAGTGTCCAAGTGTACTCGTACCCTTGTCCGAAGGTGGTACCATGTTTCTTCAACTGGATAGGTTTGGTGATACCTTGAAGATTCTTACCAAGTCCTTTCCCCGGTTTATACCCGCTCCAATTAAGAATACTCTCAACCTTTTTTCTCCACCATTTGTCCTTGTCCAATGCGTTGACCCGCTCGATATGATGATATGTTTCCGCACCTATTCTTTTTTTTCCTCCGATCATTGGAATGGTCTGACGACTGTATATGAGGTTGCTACCATCTCTATGGATGATTACTTCCTGATGGTTCCATTCAAACATCATAGCCCGATGTGAAGTTGATGCCACAGCTCCACCGGCATGGATCCAGGGTCGTCCCAGTAGTAAGTTGTAAGAGGCTGGTATGTCGATGACTTGGAACTCAACATCAAACATAGTAGGCCCCATTTGCAAACACAGTCTAACCTCCCCGAGAGTATACCTCTGAGAACAATCAAAATCCTTAACATTAATAGCCCCATCCTTTATCTCGTGCAGTCCTTTGCCCAACTTCTTGAGGGTGATTAATGGGCGAATGTTGAGACTAGAACCCCTGTTGACTAGGATCCTGGTAATGAAATGATCTTCACATTGCACGGTGATGTGTAGTGCTTTGTTTTGATTGAGCCCTTCAGGTGGAAATTCATCCTCGTGGAAAGTGATTTTGTGACTTTCCAATACCTTCCTTATCATGTTTGCCATCTCTCCTCCCGTTATGTTGCTTGGGACATAAGCCTCGCTCAATATCTTTATCAAGGCGTTCTTATGCGCCTCGAAACTCTACAGCAATGCTAAGATGGAAATCTGCGCCGGAGTCTTCTTTAGTTGTTCAACAACTGAATATTCTTTAGCCTGTACCTTTCTCCAGAGATCATCAGGTCCAGTTTCGATGGGACATCCAGGAACCTGCTTGCTGGACTCAGCTAGGTGATCTGGTGTGTACACCCTGCCTGTTCTAGTCATACCTTGCGCGGAAATTGCTTCACCCTTGCGTGCTTTTCCTTTCCTTCTCGCCTCGGCTGTGTAGTCCCAGGGTATGGCTTTTGACTGAAATAGGGTTACGTCTGACACGGTTACCGGAATGAGCACCTTTGAAGGCAACATAGTAACTTCAATCGCTGCGGGCGCCTTTGGAGTCCCGAATTCCACCTCAATCGGCTTTGTCACCTTTGCAGGAAGTGCCTCGAATTCGAATGGTACAGATATATTCACCACGTTGCCCTCATATGGTTGCACTTGTACAACAATAGGATTAAGAGTGACCGCTGGTTTCTTGGGCTCATCTCCCTCAAATATCAAACCAATCAGTCCTTCGGGGTCCCAGTCGTCTTCTACCTCAATCATGTGGATGTTTCCACCTTTATGGACTGGCAGAGAGTTGTTACGAACATTTGGAGCAGGCTCCTTAGCTATTATGACCTTTTTGTCAATTAAGGTCTGGATTTTGTCCTACAATGAGCGGCATTCGTCAATGGTATGGCCCTTTATCCCCGAATGGTATGTGCAGGTTTTATTTGGGTTGATCCATTGGGAAGGGTTTTCTGGGGTTATGGCTAGGATGGGTGTAACATATCCAGTGGCTTTGAGCTTCTCATACAGTTGGTCAATGGGTTCAGCAATAGCAGGGTACTGTCTCGGCGGTTTGCGGTCAAAATTTGGTCTTGGTCGTGGGAAGTTTTGGCGGGTCGGTGGTGATGCATATTGAGGAGGTTGGGGTGTATGGGCTTGGTATACGGGTGTGGGTTGGGAATATCCCGGCGAGGTGGGTTGATATGTTGGTGGTGGAGATGATTGGTAGACGGGTGGTGGATTTTGGTAAGTAGGCAAGGGTGCTTGGTAATTTAGAGCGGGTTGGTATATGAGTGGAGTTGTAGGATAGGGTTGGTATTTCATGGGAGGATGGTTTCTTTGCACAGCCATTACGGAATTTACGTCCTTTTGCTTCAACATACCACCAGATTGCAACGCTTGTTGGTGGCCTACAGTGCCTCAAGGTTGGTAACCATACCATTTTTGATTCCCTCTTCAATTCTTTCTCCCACTTTGATGATATCAATGAACTTCTGCCCCTCTATCAGCATTAATCTCTCGTAATATTGTGGATCCTGGGAACGAACGAACAATCTATTCATTTGTTCTTCTTCCAAAGCCGGCCTGACTTTGGCCTCTTCTGACCTCCAATGAGTAGCATATTCGCGAAAGGTTTCAGTAGGCTTCTTCTTCAAATTCTGAATGTAGAACACGTCTGGCGCATTCTCGGTGTTGAACCTGAAACGGTCCATGAAATCGGACACCATGTTTACCCAACTCATCCACTTCTTCACATCTTTGCTGATGTACCAAGATAAAGCATCACCTGTCAAACTCCTCATGAATAGCTTCATGCGGATCTTCTCATCCTTACCAACTCCCACTAATTTGTCACAATACGTCCTGAGGTGAACCATGGGATCACCCGTACCATCAAACATCTCAAACTTAGTAGGTTTGTACCTTTCCGGGAGTTCGACATCAGGTTGAACACAAAGGTCTTCATAATTCAAGTTCTCTACACCCTCATCACCTTCCACGCCTTGGACCCTGTTAGTGAGTTTCTTGAGTTCAGCAACCAAGTTCTGAATGAGTGAATCTGATTCTGACACATCTGGTATGGGTTGTGTATAGTATGGCATAGTATCCACAAAGATAGGGGTATCCTAGTGGTTTGGAGCATTTTGAGGCTCAGGGATGAGCGGTGGAGCATTGTTACAAACTTGGATTGGGGTCTTCTGCGGAGGCGCAGGGGCCTGCTTGTTGACATCTGCAGTAGCAAGGGATGGACAAACTTGCCAAACTCTGGACTTGGTCTAGCTCCTATCGAAACCTTAGCAAAGTTTGTTCCCAATGAGCAGCAATTTCCTTGGTGATCGGGGCACCCTGGGAAGTTCCTTCAATTTCATTTCTTGCTTCATTATCTGCCATCTTTCCTTTGTTCCTGTTTCTGGGAGGACTCGAAGGAGGAGGAGGAGGACCCTAAGATCTTGTTGAATATGATGATGGTGCCAGAATGCAGGAACTAACCTTTGGGGAGGGGGATAAAAACAAAAGAAAACAAAAAGGTAAAAAGTTAGTGCAGATTCTGAGAAAGAAAACATTGCGGTATTTAAACACGTTGTTGCAAAGATATAAATTGTTTTCCTATTTGGGTGCCTGGTTATGCCCCAGGTAGGCCTAGCGACAAATATGATTTGGAGAACTCATAATACCAAATGCCTCATTTTACTGATAGAAAATAGAACGAGTCAAAACAAATTAAAATAAAGAAGAATTGTCACTAATAGCCGAGGGCCTTATTACATCACGAAAGCAGTAAAATCCTAACTACTTGGTCCCAGAAGGACCTTCCCCAGACTCGATATCTTTTCCTCCCTCATACAGTTTCATCAGCTCGTGCTGTCCCAACAACAAGTAAGCCCGAGCCAAGTGCCCACCATAATTACTTTCAGCTTCCTGACAGTCTTTGATCCTTTTCAGAAACTTGCCTTCCAACTCAACTATACCCTGTTCCAAGTACCCTAAACGGTTGCTTGGAGGATCAGCCATATCTTTCCATTCATTGAGTACATTCTCTTGAGCCTCTTGTATTTCCCGATGTTCGCTTTCGCACTCTCGCATCCGCTTGCGTAGCTGATTGTACTTGACCTTTGTTGCAGTCTTCTCATCAATAACTCTGTGACCATGGACGAAACATGTTTTTCCCAAGCCAATATGATCATCTTCTAACCATCCCGGATAAAGTGGTGCATGCCCTGCTTGATATATGTCTGGCTCCATGGATTCCTTTTCCAAAATGATTTTGGAGTGCCACATATGTTGTGTCCGACACCTGTGTGGGCTATCTTCATCTTGGAAATCAGCCCTGTAGTGACTCATCTTTTCTACCCTTAGTATAATCTGCTTTCTTCCGGCTTACCTCATGAATCGGAGAGGGACATAAGGGTAAGTTCCTCTCAAGCTGATGAGTACAAGGAATGGCGCATCGCTACACCGAATGATGAACTCTCTAGTTGGAAACCACTCGTACATCCATTGTACCTGCTCTTCCCTCAGATTATCTAATAGTTCTACCCATCCACTGGCGTCCTCAGGGTGAGAGAACCTATCTGATATGAAGTGCATTCGCTTTGGATGACGGAAAGCAATATGATCATCCCAATCCCGGCGTATGATCTCCTGTCTATGCTCTCCCTTTTGAAGAAAGTTGTAGTAGCAAATTGCACCCTTCGAAGTACGGTTCCGCTTGTTGACATTTCTCTAAGGCTCGGTACAGTTCTGCGAGGATCATGGGTGCTATGCTGAATGTCTGCCCGTCGATACCCTCCATTACGGCTTTAGTTACCATGGCTAGTCTTGTATGGATTCTTGCCTTCTTCATCGGAAAAACTATCATGCCCAGGAAACAGAACATGAATACAAAGGATATCGTATGTATGTGCCCCAAATAGGTGAGGGCGAACTCGTCCATGTGATTGCGGTATGATTTACTATGTCCTAACCTTTCATACATGAAGTCGAAGGATATGTAGGAGCCTTTCAAACTGGTCAGATTAGGGTTCTTTTTGAGCCCCATCATTTTCAAGAACCCTCTACCTTTGCGGTTTCTGGCATGAGAAGCCCCGGGCAATCCCAAGGAATTCCGGCTAAACCCCCAATTTCCTCCAACAGTGGCGTCATTTCGTTATCCCCAAAGCGGAAGACGGACCGTTCACTATCCCAAAACATAGTAGCAGCTTCCACAATCTTTTTATCTGGCCTAACTTCCACAAGTGAAGGAAGATTTCCTAAGTGCATGTAGACAACAACCCGATCGCTACCATGCAAATCATCCCACCAGCTTAGCAACTTTGGATGAATGTTCAATACCATACCAAACCTGGGGACCTCGTGGCTCATTTCCTGCAAAATAGAGAGTTAGGCCCTTAACCACCGGATTCGACCATCTAAATCAATAATTAGCAAAAGGAATTTATTACTCCAAATCAATGCACATAACATGAATGTCCGTTTGGGTTTCGAGAAAACCCGATGGACTTTGGTTTAGGCTATCCCAATGAGTCATTATGCGGACAACATAACTGACTCGGCTAAGTTTGACCATGGTGTATGAAAAATTAAATAGAGTAAGGTTTATACTTTTGAAGTGCTAGACAAGGTACCCTTAAGCGGACAACTCAAGAGGGAAAGGCACGGAACCGTCGACTACACCGTTGATCGACTGGTTTTACCACAAATATGCTTTTACCAAATTTAGGGGGTTTGTAAATATTGAAAGAGCGAAATCATTCATTGTAAGTGTTGCTATATGATTTGTTTGGCACGAGTGGAAAATGATGTTGCAGGATGCAATTAAAACAATGAAATAAATACATTTATTTTCACATTCATAATGATTACAATAAATGCTCGAAATTAAAGACAGAATTGAAATAAAGTGAGGTAATAAAGCAGTAAAATAGTTAAAGAAAAAGAAAAACATGAAGAAACAAGTTAGTAATTGTGAAAAAATAATTAAAGCAATAAATAAAGGAAGCAATAAAGTTACAAAAGACGTAGTGGTAAATGCCTAAAAAGAATTCCCCAGCAGAGTCGCCATGCTGTCGACGCCCCCTTTTTCAAAATCGAAATCGGGTTTTGCAACATTATGGGCAAAACAATTCTCATTCCCGTTTGGGAATTCGGTTATGAAATTAGAAGAGTCGCCACCTAATGATTATAGTGCATTAGGACACTTTAAGATGAAGAGAGTGTTTTTGAGAGAAAAATAAGAGTTGGGTAAGGACTTGAAATTATCTCGAGGGGAAGGTGTAGGAACCCCTCAAGATCCACAAATGTGGTTCCCGACCATGCTAATTGTGACTTTAATAGAAGATGAAGCAAGTAGACAAATAAGGTGCACATGTATAACATTCACATAACTTGAAAGCTTGAAAGAAAGGAATGACATAAGTTTGAAGAGATGGTTAGTTTGAAAAGCATTTAAAAAAAGCATGTAAAGGAAAAGGGTCCTAAGTTTAACTATAATATGGATCACATTGGCACAATACCCCGCACACACTCCTCAAAGAAGGGTCACATATGGTATTAGCATACCGGTCATCATCTCCATATTCTAGCCTCCCACCCCGTTAAGGTATTAAAGCGTGTTGGTATCGTTTACTTATTGCATGCTAATACCCGTCCCGACCTGTTAGTCCTGGGTTATTAGGACTTCTAATCATATAAAGGGGGGAGAAGGAGATAGGATACATACATGGAGTATTCAAAGGTAAAAATGCTAGAGCGACAGTCAAAAACAAGTAGCTTATAAGAGGGCTGCAAATAAACAATTAAAGGCTCACATAAACCTCGTAACATACATCAAGTAGTTTAGCATGACTTCAATTACTGATTTGGTCCTTAAAAGAGGTTAGGAGAGCGGTCGGATTAGTTTAACACAGAAGAGTTGAATAGAAAATCTGCTTCGAGCTACCCGGGCCCATAGGAGTTGATAGAGTTTTAGAAATCATCAGAACTTTGAAAGAAAATGCAAAGCTTCAGACAAAAGTCTGTCAAAAAGATTTAAGGTTGCAGACAAGTTCCAGAAAAGGCCTATAGGTTGGCCGCGTGGGTTGAGTATAAGGGAAATATAGGAAAAGGAGTTTAAAGTGAAGGACCTTAAAGCACATGGACTTAAGCAAACAATCATAGGTTCAATATAGAAAATAGATTATAGGTTCAGAACATTACGAAAAAGGCAGAACTGGGCCCGTTTTGAAACAAGCAAACTTAGGATAAGTCGAAAACTGAGTCGTTTGAAACATTAGGCGGGTCTGGACTTAAAACTCATAACCCTTTAGTTGCTGCTTTTACGTAATTACGACCTACTATTTTTGCCTAGCGTTTATATATTTCCTACAGGCATGCTTTCTAGGTGAGATTATAAGATGCAAACCTACGTGCACGGTTTCTATATGAAGTTGATGCACTAGCATAAAATAGGCATGATGCCGATTACGCATGGATAAAATAAACGTAAAATAGGCATGGTAACTATATAAGAAACTGATGCAATAAGGTAAACTGAACCTATAGGCATGATATCTAATGAATGTATGCGAGAAACAGAAAAAAAATCCTTTATAAAAATGTTTTCCATATGATGTTAATGCAATAATGAGAGAACTATAGATATGGTATGTAATATTGAAATGATGCAAACCTGTAGGCATGGCTTCTATATGAATGCAAGAAAGTAAATCCTCCCATGTCCTTTTCACTATACCCCCTAGTTTTTATATTACAAATTATTACAAAACATGGTATAAGAGTAAAGAACATTAAAGAAATAAAGAGTTAAAAATACACCAGCAGCTATAACAGGCCCGATGAGTCTCGAAGCAACTTTAATGTCCAACATATGCCTTTTACCAAATCCGAGCTCCCAAGATCCGAAGCTTTTCTCTTTTATAGTGTTACAGAGTTCCAAAGGCCTTCAGAGGGACCCAAGCATTACTTACACTCTAATTGGAATAGTGCAAGTGTGGAATTACTAGCCCTAGGGCATCCAAGTTCAGAGGAAACTCCAAGGTCCCTAAGCATGGCTTACCAAAGAGGGTGGGAACTTAAACTAAGAATAAGTGCAAAGTGAGGATTAGAGGGAAAGCAGTTTATGAAGTGGTCATACCCAGCCTATTGAGTGAGACTGGCACACCCCCGGCTCCTTACAAGGTTACAAACAGGAGCATACTTGTAAACAAGTCAGACAAGGGCCTAGAAGGTGATTAGGACACCAACAGGCCTTTGTCAAGGCTCAAACACATAAGAGAGGGGAAAAGGAGTGGGATCATTCTGAGTATAGGCTGTTAATAGCCTTAGTTTTAGATTAGAAGTGGCAATGAAGTTCCATTCTCATCCAAACAAACTTATAAGAAAACAAAGACTAAAGGGGAAGGGGAAATCACATAAGGATATTGAAAGAACAAGATTAAAATGATTCAAGAACTCACTGAATAACAAGCAGGCAAAGGAAAAGGAGAAGGATTACACATGCTAGTCTCAAAAGTAAATACTGAACATAAACAACCAATGGGAAAGGGAGAGGGGATTAACATGCTGAAATTTAAATACAAAAAGGTGAGGGATAAAGGGAAAGGGTTAAACATAACTGAAATATACAGAACAAACAAGGGAATAAGGGGAAGGGATTTAAACATACTAAAACTTAACTGGAATACCATAAAAGACAAGGGAACAAGGAGTTAAACATATAAAAATGCTTAAAATAACATACCGGGGAAGGGGAAAAGGGATTAAACATTGAATTTAAACATAACATGCACGGGAATTAATGAGATGGATTAAACAAGCAAGAGCCTAAACTGAGATGCATATAACAGTCAATGACTAAGGATTAAACATGCTAAAAATATAACAGACAAAGAACAAAGTGAAGTAAACAAGTAGTTGAGAGTTCATAACTGAAATTAGGATCCTACCAGTGCAACTTGAGTAACAAAGCAAAGAGAAGTCTTATAATTAGCCTTGGCTTTCAGCCGGCTAACCTTTAGTAGAGAGAGAGCAAGTAGCAAAGAAGAGAAGAGAAAAGCAGAGAGTCTTTTAGTGGGTAAGAGTAGAGAGAACTCGAGTATGAGTGTCTATTCTGAGAAAAGGAGGAAGCCTATTATTAGTTTTGAAAAGAGGCAGCAATAAGGCAAAGAAATATTCAAAAATCAATCAATATCAATTAAGGAGAAGGGAACCCCTTCAATTAAGGAACCTGATGGAAAATAATAAACCTGATTCTAAATTTGGAAATAAAATATAGTATTAATCCCAGAATATAGGGTGGATATAAATAAGAAATTTGAAAATCACACGGTTGAACATATAAGGCAGGTAATTACCCAGGAAATCAAGGAGTCAAGATACTACTCGTTTGAACTTAGTCAGGAATTAAGGAGCAATTAGAGAATCAGACAGTTGTGCAAAAAAATTAATTAGGGTTTCGGGGAAAGGGGAAAAGCAGTACTATAGAAGATGCATAGGTTTTGAACATACGAGAGACTGGTAATAGTAGAGCAAACATGTAGTAAACACAAGAAGCAAGCAAAGGCGGCTAGGGTTTCACAAAGAAAGAAGAATGAAAAATACCCTTACAAATTAAGGTTTCCACTACAGGTCAGAACACAAGGAACACCATAGACGAGGATGAACAAGAGCAGAACATTATAAAGAAAGCACAGAACAATTAACCGAAAAACCCTAGAAAGGTAAACAGTAAGGCAAAACATTTACGGCTATAGTAGAAAATGTTCAAAACATGGAGTAGAACACACAATAGCAAGAATAAACAGCAAAATAAAAGAAAATTAGATAGTTTATTGAAAACCCTAGGTTTTAAAAAAAAAGAGGCGAACAGTTTTTTTTTGAAATCAAGACTAGGCGAAGAAAGAGATGAGAAACACTTTAAAAATTTCAGAAAACAACTGGAACTCAAAGAAGGTTGTGAAATAACACAGAGAAAAATGAAAAAGTACCTCGAATCATTAGGTTTTCAAAAATGCCTCAAAACGGCGAGAAAAGCCTGAAAGGACTCATCGGAGCTTGGCAAGGACCCAAGGCTTCAAAGATTTGCCGCAGAAAGGCCTCACACAGCCGTGAAACTCCATTGAAGGACTCTGGTCCAGTCAGCTTCGCAGAAACGTTCCGATCTTAGAACCCAAAGGCCAGGAGAGGTGATTAGTGGACGAGAATGGATGTTTCCGGTCCAACACGACCATTAATGCCAGCGGAGTGAGCAAGAAGTGATTTTGGGTTAGAGAGCTTTAGAGAGCATTAGGGATTCAAGGGCGGCGGAATTGTGGGAATGGCCAGGGCTAAGGGGGATTTGGGTGTTGAATTTGGTAAGTAATAATGTGAGCCGTTGATATGTGAGATCAACGGCCATGATTAGAAAGGGGAACCGGGAAGGTTAGGCTTAGATTGGGTTTGGGTCGGGTGTTTATATTTGGTTCAGGTAAATTGGATTTAATTTTGGCTGGACTGGGGATTCAAATTTAGGCCAGAATTGAAATGTGAAAGGGCTACAATTTAAATAGCCTTTTTTACCAATTTCATTTTATATAAATAATAAACAATTTTATAAAAATCCAATAAAATTACTGAGATAATAAAATACATTTAGAAATGAATTAAAAATATCATGAATGACTTTTGTAATTGAAATACTTATTAATTTGATAAATAGTCTAAAATTGCAATTTAATGCAACTTTTTTAAATACCTAATGACATTATAAAATCCTGTAAAAATTACAATAATTATGTTTCTACGTAATTGAGAGATTAAGTAATTTATTCAATAAAATAACACGATTTGATACCAAATATTGGATTTTACAGTACAAAAATACGTTGTAAATTAATTTTAAAATGCTTGAAAAATTATAGAAAAACACCAAACCTTTTATGGATGCTTATATATGAATTCACAAGCTATTTTGAAAGTATTTTGTGTACAAAAATACATAGAGAAAAATTGGGTATCAACAACGTAAGCATGACTTAAGGCGATTAATCAATTTTATCCGGCCTAAGGCTTGCCTAGGCGTTGTTTTAACCCTAAGAGAAAGATGGACATACATGTTTATTTCCAGTTTTAAAGTTAACCAGGCTGGTGTTATTAGGTGGAATATACTAAGAAGCGTTCAACAATTGCAAATAAAACCCTAAGCACATGCTATCTAATGCACATAAAAATCCTAAAGCATGGTATCTAAATGTAGTAACTTGTGATTATTGACTGTTTGTGATCATGAAATAACAAGTTGAAAGTAAAGAGGCCTAGGAGCAGAATTTCTATAAGTGAGATGCATGTCCTAAACATAATTTCCATTGCGCAAATTGGTAAGTAAAATCCTATAAACTTGTTTTCTACCCATTCCCCTTAAATAACCATGCACAACCCTCCCAATTTTACTATAAACCCCATTATTATTTAAAAGTTATTACAGACCAAGTAATTAAAAATACAACAGTGATAAAAAAGAAGAAGGTATTCTATAAGGAGCCTACAGCCAGGCCGAAGATCTCCAACCTCACTTCTTTCGAGTTTCACAACCATTACCAAGGCTTGGGTGCGGCAAAGTTCCCTAAGGGTTCGTTTGAACCTCTGGCCGATACCAAGAACCCAAAATATCATAATTAGACAAGTTCAAGTGTGGAATTTCCAGCCTTGTGCATCAAAGTTCAGTGGGTGCTCAGGGCTCCCAAGGCAATGCTTACACTAAGGGGGAAGAACCTAATTTCTAAGAGTAGTGAGATTGTGATAGAGTTTGAAAAAGATTGAGTTGAAAACACTTGAGAGACAGTTTGAGAAAAATAGTAAGAGAAGAGTGAAAAGAGTTCTTTTGAAATCCCTTTAGGCTGACCAGTTTTGAAAACAAAGAGTCACACAAACAAGGGCAAGGGAACAAATAATTCATAAGCAAGAAAACCATTCACACAGGTGTAACACATCAAAGAGAATTAATCAAACATGCTTCAAATAAAGAGTCCAGTTCTTACTGCACCAGACTACAAACAGGGGCAACCTCAGGAAGAGGTTTAAGTGGCCAAGTAGGTCCTGAATACATGCTAGTAGTGAACAAGAATGAGGAAAACATACAGGGGGATAGGGAATGGGTAATGATCATGCTGAGTCAAGCTAGGCATACTAATTAACATAAATGCATGCTAGTGGCAATAAGAACAACAGAACGATAAGTAAAAACACACAAGAAGCAAGAGGAAGTGCAAAACTGATAGGAGCATATTATTTTGGAGGCTGTAACTTAAAGAGGTTACATACCAGTTGAAGCTAATGTAACACAGTAGTGGTGAAAAATAATTCACAGAGGAGAGCAGTAATGTGTAAAGAGTATGCAGAGAGAAGAGCAGCAATGTGCAGAGAGGTAAGCAGCAGATAAACCAAAGCAAACAATACAGTAGATCCCCAGTAGTAGAGTAAAACAACCAAAATTACACAATCTTGGCTTTCAGCCGATTGAGTAGCCAATATCCAATAGAAGAATGAGAGAGTTTGTACAGAAAACGGTATAGAGAGAGCACTGAGTGTTTCTGAAAGAAAGTTTAGAGAGATTGTATTCGTGTCTGTGTGTTTCAAGTGAGAAGAGAAGAGTAGTACTTATAGTTTTGAAAAATAGTAGCGAATAGGGTAACATGTACCTAATTATAGAACAATACCAATTTGAATCAATCACAAGACCTTAATTCAAATTAATCTGGGATTCATGATTCGAATGGGAATGCAGTTATATCATATAAGGAAAGAATCAATCAGACGACTAATTACACCATAATAAAGTAGTAGGCATGTAGTATGTAATAGAGGCCAAATACATAATACTCAATCAAGGAAAACATATACTGAATATTGTAAAAAAAATATTTCAGAGCAAGAATATGGTAAGAATACAAAATTAACTTTGAAATTAGTCAAAGAATTACAGACGGGACTAAAAATCAGAGGGAATCAGTGCTAACCATAGATAACATTTCACAAGCAAGGAAATAGTTTAAGAAATCAGTGTAAGAACCATTAAGGAAAACACATACTTATTAGGGATTCAAAGAGATGCACAGAATCATTCGAATATCAAATAGAACTATAAACACAATAGGCGTGAAAATCAAAGAACATTGTGCAAGAAATCATAAAAGAGTAGAGGGTTGGAACCCTAGTAAAAAAGCTTAAAGCATGGAACTCAGAAACAAACATGCTCGTAACAAAACAAACATGTAATACATGCATACATAATACTCAAAGGAAGCAGAAGATGTAGTGATCTTGAAAGGGAGTCGGAAACCCTAGCAAGAAAAATTAAAGCATGGAACCCAGGTTAACGAGGAAACCAAACAAGCAAGTTAAACAAACAAATACAAACGAATATATAGTACTCAGAAAGAGCAGAAGAAGCGATTTTGAAAAAGGGGATCAGAAACCCCAATTTGAAAAGAGAAGAAACCATCTGAAATTTGAAATAATCGGACACACTAAGTAAGAAATAGAGTAGAAAACAATATCAAACTGAGAATTGTTTTTTTTTAAAAGAGCACAGATTAAAGAGGTTTGAGTAGAAAAGTTAGGGTTTGCAAACAAATTAGGAAAAGCGAAGAACCTGGCCGTGAAACTCGAATATAATGCCATAGAAGGAATCATCGGACAAAAACCACCGGAGACAAGCCAGCGAAGGACCCATGCAAAGCCTTCAGCGATCGTCATTCATGGCGGAGGTCTTTAGGCTTCGATCTTCAGAGGGGAACAACAATGATGAGGGTTCCATGGCGACTGGAGATCGAGAGAAGTGAGGGAGGGGTATGGTCGGAGAGGAGACAAATTTTATCGGAGAAGAAGGAGCCAGAAGGTTCTAGATAGAAGGGGGAGCGTTTGTTAGAGAGAGAGAGACAGTCTGAGCGAATGAGGGTTTGGGGTAGGGTAGGTTAGGATTTAATTAAGGAAACTTAATCTGCGTGATCTCATTTTATCAATGGCTCAGATCAAGTCAAAGGGCGACCGGGTAAAAATTTACGGGTATGGGTTATTGAAATTGGGTTAAAATTGGGCTGAAATAGGGGTGTAATTGGGCTATATTTTAAATAAAATGTGGCTGACTATTAAATAACAAATTTCTCCTAATTGATTTTATAAAATAGCTAAAATAGTTTAAAAAGCAAAATAGAAAACATGGAAATAATTAAATAAATATAAATATTAATCTAAAAATACTAGAAATAATTTTATAACTATGAAATACAGTAATTACAAAATTGGCCATAAATGCAATTTTGTGCAATTAGCCTTAAAATTCCAAATAAAATTATAAAAAATATGAAAAAATTCCATAAACTATATTTTGTTGTATATATGGGAGTGAAGCACATTATTCACTAAAAATAATAATTTGGAAAATAATTTTGGCCTTTATACTGTCAAAAATAAGCAGTAAATTGATTTTAAAAGATCTAAAAATTAATGAAAAATACCAAAGTTCCCCGGCCTGCTTATATATGCATACACATACTATTTTCAAAGTATTTTGGGTGCAAAAATTAAATAGGAAACTATTGGATATCAACAGCTGCCCCTCTTTACCTGAGGAGGATGAAAGAGTTGTCGGGTAAAGATAAGATGGCCAATTTTGATCGGAATTGGCGATTGTAGAAGGATTTTGACCGTGCTCGGGCTTCTGAGCTGCCTACATATTGTTGGTTTTATAGGAATCATGCCATATGTAGTTCAGGAACCATTGGCGGGATATGCCAATGACAATTTGGAAAAAGCAAACGCAACGAGGTTTAAGATTTGTCAAGGGTTCGGAGATCGGACGGGCTGCGGAGACTGGAGCGGGATATTTTGCATAATTTAAACTTGATGCAAGTTCCCATTGGACCATGAGTGCTATCTTCGAACGATTAGGATGACGTCCTCAGAATATGATGTCCTGGGCTATGGAGATCATAAAGTAAAGATTCGCAGTCCATGAAATGGTGTTCTCGGGCTATGCTGATGGTGCCTCTGAACTATGACGCCTTTGAATAAGTTGGCGATATTTCAGCCCATGAGAAGGTGGCAATATTTTAGCCGAATGAATGCAAGGGTGGCGATATTTCAGCCAAATAAAATCGGGTGGTGATTTTTCAGCCAAAGATGCAAAATAAAAGAGGTAGAGCTTAACCTCGGAAGGCAGAGAATAGCCTTATGCAATTGAAAAAAATGCAGATGGAGACAGAGCTTAGTCTCAAAAGGCAGAAGGTAGCCTTATACAATATGGAGGTAGAGCTTAACCTCGGAAGGCAGAGAGTAGCCTTATGCAATGCAAAAAATGCAGATTGAGACAGAGCTTAGTCTCGAAAGGTAGAAGATAGCCTTATGCAAGATGGAGGTAGAGCTTAACCTCGGAAGGCAGAGAATAGCCTTATGCAAAATGCAAGATGGAGACAGAGCTTAGTCTCGAAAGGCAGAGAATAGCCTTATGCAAGATGGAGGAAGAGCTTAACATCGGAAGGCAGAGAGTAGCCATATGCAAGATGCAGAAATATAAAGGAGAGGATAGTGGTGATTCTCTTAGCTGGTAGATGATTGCAATATCAATGACTGCTCGGGAACCATTGAATGTAGATAGTGAGCCTTTGCGAGGTAAGTAGTGGTTTCGGGAACTTTGATTTTTTAATGCTCCTGCATATCCTATTTGTACCCTGAATTCCTGCATCCAAAGAAATATCGTGAGTTCTATAAGGGGAGGTTAGTTCGCATCCCTCGACTCGTGGCGTTTTGTACTATTTGGGGTATCGTTGCTGAACGATAGTGGTCCAAATGATTTTATGCAAATTTTGGCAACCGTGATGCAAATGTATAAATATAAGTAAAGAAAAGATAATTTTATTTTTATGATGAAACATAACTGCAACGTGGTTCAAGGCATGGAAACCTTGCTGGTTCCGGAATTTTGAGGGTCCATCTCAAAATTCTGCCCCATTTTACTGGGTTGGCGTTGTTGAAGGTGGTGCTGAATGACTGAAAAACTGGTCGGTCTTGGAATTTTGAGTGTCCTCCTAAAAATTCTGCCCCAGTTTACTGGGTTGATGCTGATGTGGAAACTAACAAACTGACTTCGCAATTATAAGGGTCCTCCTAAAATTCTGCCCCAGTTCCAAGTGCGAGGGGCGGAGGGGGGGGATGGAATTATATTAAAGATGTAACCGAACCCATAGGGCTGCCTACGTATCCCCTTTTAAACGGAAATCAGGTCAGACATAGTTCAAATTACATCATAAAGAAAAAACATACTGATTAAATGTAGTATCTCTTCACTGCATTTGAGTTGATCAGTTTTGGCCAAACCTCTCCATCCATTTCTGCAAGAATAAGGGCTCGTCCAGTTAGAACCCGGTGAACCATGTATGGACCTTGCTAGTTGGGAGAGAATTTCCCTTTGGCCTCATCTTGATGTGGAAATATATTCTTTAACACCAGCTGCCCTGGTGTAAACTTCCTTGGTCGAACTCTCCTGTTGAAGGCTCTGGACATTCTGTTCAGATATAATTGACCGTGACAGACAACGTTTATTCTCTTTCCGTCTATAAGGGATAACTGCTCGTAGCGACCCTTGACCCATTCTGGGTCATCTAGCTCAGCTTCTAGTGCGATTCCGAAGGACAGAATTTCTATCTCCGTGGGAATTACCGCCTCTGTACCATAAACCAGCATGTAGGGAGTTTCCCGGTTGATGTGCGAACTGTAGTACCATAACCCAATAAAGCGAATGACAACTTCTCATGCCACTGCTTATGCCTTTCGATCATTTTTCTTAGTATTTTTTTGATGTTCTTGTTGGATGCTTCCACATTTCCATTCATATGAGGTCTATAAGCCGTAGAATTTCTTTGCATGATCTTGAAAGTTTCACACAGCGCTTTCATTAGGTCGCTGTTGAGATTGGAACCATTATCAGTGATGATTGACTCTCGAACACCGAATCGACAGACAATACGATCTTAGGCAAAGTCTACCACGACTTTCTTGGTTACTGCTTTGTATGATGTTGCTTCGACCCATTTAGTAAAGTAGTCAATTGCAACTAGGATGAACCTGTGTCTGTTTGACGTTGCCGGCTCAATTGGTCCAATAACATCCATTCCCCAAGCGACGAACGACCATGGTGAGCTCATTGTAGCGAGCTCGTTCGGAGGTACCTTTATCATATCCGCATGTATCTGACAGCGGTGACACTTTCGGACATACTGAATGCAATCTGTTTCCATAGTCATCCAGAAATATCCTGCTCTGCGTATCTTCTTTGCTAGAACAAAATTGTTCACGTGCGGCCCGCAAGTCCCTGAGTGCACTTCCTCCAATAACTTGGTGGCTTCTATCACATCAACACACCTTAATAGTCCCAAATCGGGAGTCCTCCTACACATGATTTCCCCGCTATGAAAGAAATTGTTGAACAACCTTCGAAGCGTGTGCTTCTGAGTAGTATTAGCAAGCTTTGAATATTCTCCTGTAGTCAGGTACTCTTTGATATCGTGGAACCAGGATTTTCCAACGTCTTCTTCCTCAACATGTGCACAATGTGCCAGTCGATCATGAATCTTGACCTAGATAGGGTCGATGAAATTTGTATCTGGATGCTGAATCATGAATGATAGAGTGGCAAGCGCATCTGCAAACTCATTCTGTATTCTTGGAACATGCTGGAATTTCGATTTTCTGAACCTCTTTCTCAACTCTTGTATGTGGTGCAGATAAGGGAGTATCTTGGAATTCTTGGTTTCCCATTCTTCTCGAACCTGGTGTATGAGTAGGTATGAGTCTCCGATCACTAGCAACTCCTGAAAGTTCATATCAATGGCCAGTCTAAGCCCCAAGATGCAAGCTTCATACTCGGCCATATTATTGGTGCACAGGAACCTGAGCTTGGCGGATACCGGGTAATGTTGACCGGTTTCTGATACTAGGACTGCTCTGATACCGACTCCTTTGAAATTTGCGGCTCCGTCGAAAAACATCCTCCAACCGTCATAGGATTATGCAATATCCTCTCCTATGAAAGCTACTTCCTCGTCGGGAAAATACGTCTTCAGTGGTTCATACTCCTCTCCTACAGGATTTTCTGCGAGATGATCTGCCAAATCCTGTCCTTTAACTGCCTTCTGGGTGACATAGACAATGTCGAATTCACTCAACAAAATTTGCCACTTGGCGAGCTTGCCAGTGGGCATGGGCTTCTGAAAAATATACTTTAGCGAATCCATTCTTGATATAAGGTAGGTAGTGTAAGCACAGAAATAATGCCTCAACTTCTGAGCTACCCAGGTCAAAGCACAATAGGTGCGTTCTAGTAAGGAATACCGAGCCTCGTACAGAGTGAATTTATTGCTAAGGTAGTAAATAGCTTGCTCCTTTATCTCCGTCTCATCATGTTGTCCCAAGACACAACCAAATGCTCTATCCAAAACTGCGAGATAGAGCAATAAGGGCCTCCCAGGCTCAGGTGGAACCAGGACTGGAGGCGTAGATAAGTATTCCATGATCCTGTCAAAAGCCTTTTGACAGTCATAGGTCCATTTGGTGGCGGCATCCTTTTTCAGCATCTTGAAGATAGGTTCGTAGATGACGGTAGACTGAGCTATGAACCGGTTGATATAGTTGAGTGTCCCCCAGGAAACTCATTACCATTTTCTTGCTCTTCGGCGATGGCAACTCCTGAATAGATTTGACCTTTGATGGATCCAGCTCTATTCCTCTGTGACTTACGATTAAACCCAATAACTTTCTCGCAGGGACCCCAAATGCACACTTGGCGGGATTCAGTTTCAAGTTATACCTCCTTGATCTGTTGAAAAACTTTCGGAGGTCCTCCATATGATCTGCAACCTTCCTGGATTTAATGATGACGTCGTCCACATATACCTCGATCTTTTTATTTATCATGTCATGAAAGAGGGTAGTCATGGACCTTATGTAAGTAGCTCCCGCACCCGAACAACATCATTCTGTAGCAATACATTCCCAAGGCGTGATAAATGCCATTTTCTCTGCATCTTATTTATCCATCCATATCTGATGGTACCCCGCAAAGCAATCAAAGAATGACTGCAACTCATGCTTGGCGCAGTTGTCGATCAGAATATGTATGTTTGGCAAGGGGAAATCATCTTTGGGACTGGCCCGGTTGAGATCCCTGTAGTCGATACAGACTCTAACTTTCCCATCCTTCTTCAGTATTGGCACAATATTAGCTAACCAAGTTGGATACTCTACCACTTGAAGAACTCTGGCTTTGACTTGCTTGGTGACCTCTTCTTTGATTTTTAACTCATATCTTGCTTGAATATTTTGAGCTTCTATTTTACCGGCGGACATGCAGGATCTGTCGGCGACTTGTGAGCGACGATGGATGTGCTGAGAGCAATCATATCGTCATAAGACCATGCGAATATATCCTCATATTCCTTTAAGAACCCTGTATATTTCTGTTTTTTGGTCTGTGATAAGTGTACGCCTATGCGTGTTTCTTTGACGTTCTCGGTATCTCCCAAATTGAAGACTTCGGTTTCATCCAAGTTGGACTTAGGTCTATTCTCAAAATTCTTGACTTCTCTGACAACCTCTTCTGGTAAATCACCTTCCTCTAAGTCTATTTCTGTTTGTTGCATAGCCTCGTTGCAAGTTACAGTTGTTGGTTCATTATCAAGATATGTAATAGTAATATTGTGTGGAAATAAAGTGAATAGCAGAGAAAAGTAATGAATAGCGGGATATTTGATAAACTGAAAAAATGCTTTTGATTAATTTTTTTTGTGTGAGTATAGCTGTTATATTTCATTAATATCAAAGGAATGTACAATGTAAAGTTCTACAGTAGTAGCTTGGACTAGCTGCTACTCAATTACAGACACTCATCTATACTAAGACAACTATCAATAAACACAAATGCCACCTCAGTATAGAGAAATCTACAAGACTATAACTAAGGAAAACAATTAAGTTGCCGCAAGTCATTGTGCCATCGTTTACAGTTTCTGCCACGGATACGAATAAGTAAAGCAACTTCTCTGCAAATCAGCTCTTCCACAAATACTTTCCCATCAAATCGAATGCTATTCCTCTCCCTCTAGATAAGAGCAACAGTATTAACAAAAACAGAGGTTGTAATAGCATTGTGCCATATTCTGCTTCTAGCTTTACTGCAAATCCATTGAATCTCTGTTTCCCAATTACCAACAGTTCTGTAGTGCCCCAGCCAGCAACAGAGAATGGACCACAGTCTACTAGTGATTAAGCACTCAAAGAACAAATGAGTAAACACTTCAACATTCTAATTACAGAACAGACAAGTTGCAGGAACTAGTATGCCAAATTTCTGCAATCTGTCAACTGTAGGAAGTCTTTGCTGGGCAGCTAGCCATACAGTGAACTTGTGTCGAGGTTGAACATTTGCAGTCATCATCAGATTTTTCCATTCAACCTTATTGAAACTTGGAATCATTGTGAGGTAAAGTTTCTGAATTTGGAATTTATCCAGTCTGCATACTCCTTTCAACCTACTAAAAAGCACCCCCTGTAGCTTCTGATTCTCCATTATAGCAGTTCTGCTTTCCAGTATCTTCCTAACAACCCAAGAAGCTGACTTAGGAATGGTCATTGTTGCAATATCACCATATTTGATATAGTAACAGTGCACCCATTTAATCCAAAGAGAGTCTTTTTTCCTGGCCAAGTCCCATAAAAGTTTAGTAATAGCCGCTTTATTCCACACAGTCATATCTAATATGTTGAGTCCTCAAGCTGTAAGTGGTCTGCATACCCTTTCCCAAGCAACCAGAGCCCTTTTAGACAGATTAGCAGTTCCAGTCCACAAAAAGGTTCTGCAGATTGCTTTAATGGCTTTTAATACTTTTTTTGGCAGAATGAATACTTGAGCCCAGTAAGTCTGAATACAAAAAACGACAGCTTTGATCAGTTGTCTTCTCCCTGCATAAGAGAGCAACTTAGCTGACCAGCATGTAATTTTATCAGTAATCTTCTCTATTAGAGGCAGGTAATGATGGATGGAAAGTTTTTTAGAATCAAGGGATATCCCCAAATACTTGAATGGAAGCTAGCACTCAGTGAACCCCAATGTCTCTATGATTTCTTCTCTGGTACTCTGCTGCACTCCAGCTAGGTATACTGCACTTTTGCTAATATTAGCTTGTAGTACAGAAGCTTCAGAGAACTTAAGGAAAGCCTCCTGTAAGATCTGGATGGAAACAATATCAGCTCGACAGAACATAAGGAGATCATCAGCAAAACAGACATGAGAACAGTTAAGTTTTCTGCATTTGGGATGGAAGTTGAAGTCCCCATTCTTGTGAAACTGTCCCAATATCCTATTCAGGTACTCCATACCCAGCACAAATAGATAGGGTGACATAGGGTCACCCTGTCTAATACCTCTCTTGGCAGTGAAGGACATTGTTAATCCACCATTCAGTACTAGGGAGTAGGAAACAGAAGTGACACAAGCCATTATCCACTGAATAAATTTTGCAGGAAACCCAAGGTCAATAAGGATCTGTTTAAGGAAACTCCATTCCAGGGTGTCATATGCCTTCCTCAAATCCACCTTCAAGACACATCTATGGGAAACTCCTTTTCTTGAATAACCCTTGAAGATCTCATGGCTAAGCAATATATTATCAACAATGCTTCTCCCTTCAATAAAAGCTTACTGAGCTTGCCCAACTAATTCACCAATAACAGTTTTCATTCTCCTAGTAATAACTTTGGAGATGATTTAATAGACAGTGGTACAGCAGGCTATAGGTCTATAGTCTTTAACAGTTTTAGGAGCTCTAACTTTAGGAACAAGTGCAATAGCAGTGGTATTGATCATGTGAGGCATTTTGCATATGGAGAAGAAGTCCTTTGTAGCAGCTAGTATATCTTCCTTTACTATCTCCCAGTTTCTAGTAAAGAATTCCATAGGGAAACCATCCACACATGGTGCTTTGTCCTTTGGCATCTCTTTTAGTGCTTCTGTAATTTCTTCCAAGGTAACCTCCTGAATTAGCATTCTTTGCTGTGATAAAGTTAGACATTGTCCTTCTTTAATAACAGCAGTGTTGACACAAGGCAGCTCATCAGCACACTCCCCCATCAATGATTGGAAAACCTTTATAAACTCCTGCTCCACAGATAAGGGGTCTGTGAGTTTCAGACCTGTATCAGTGTAGATAGAAGTAATTTTATTCTGGCATGTTCTGATCTTCCACTAAGCATGGAAATATTTTGTATTGGCATCACCACAATCAATCCAGCAAGCCTTGGATTTCTGTCTCATAATTTGTTCCTCCACACAACTCCATTTCTCAATTTCTTCTAGTGCTGTTTTTTCCTCTTTTTTACTAAACAAAGACTGTGCTAGTGGACTGTGCTGCAGCTGAGTCTGAATAATACCCAGTGTCTCCCTAGCTTGAATAAGTTTCTGCTTGTATGAATCCATATGAACATTTTTCTCCTTTAAGTGTTATTTCATGGTCTTCAATTTATTCCATATCTGCTGCATAGGTGTTCCTTCACATTCCTGTCCCCAGACCTATTGTAGTATGGTATGAAACTGAGGGTTCTCCATAATAGCAAGATAGATTCTGAAAGGTTTAGGATGCAGAAGTTTTTGATTTCCAAATTTGATAAGAATAGGGGAGTCATCAGAAACTGAGGGATTCATGAAGTCAGCTTCTAGGTTTCCATACTGCTGTATCTACTGGAAGTTGCCCAAAGCCCAATCAATCTTGCTATAGACCCTAGTGGTAGTACCTTGCTTATTAGTCCAAGTGTAATGCCACCCTTTAACTCTAAGAGGAGTGAGTTGAAGGTCAACAATGACATCTTTAAAACCTCTAACTTCAGCATCAGTAACAGGAGAACCAATTCTATCTTCAGAACACAAGACAGAATTAAAATCCCCACTCAACAACCAAGAATCTTGACTGGGTAGATATACTGTCCTTAAGTCACTCCACAGCTGGTCTCTAAGGCGTGCAGTATTATGAGCATAGATGACACTTAAATGAGTTTTGATTTGACTTTTAGGGTCTTCTAAGAGACACTTAATAAGCTGGTCAGTCACACAGGAAATTTGGACCTCGATGTGAGGTTTCCAGAGTAGCCATATCCTCCCACTTATAGCCTTTGAGTAGTTGCATTGAACCTTCCATCCCTTAGCAATCTTATCTTGATTTTTCTTTGCTTTATGTTCCTTCACTTTAGTCTCAAGACATCCCATAACATCTACTTTGTTTACAGCAAGAAAGGTTTTCAACTCTTTCTGCTTATGGGCTTGGTTATGCCACTTAATGTTCCAAGTGACAATAATCATAGAACAATAGGAAATAAGCTCTGAGAAGGCCCCGGATCAATCTTTTGACCCCTTCTGCCAGCATCTAATACATCAATAACAACCTTCCCCTTATTGCATTTATCTACCATAACTTCACTGCTGCCATTCGGTTCATTGATTACTATCTCATTCCTTTCCTGAATGTCAGGGCCTTGTTGTGCATTCTGTTGAACAATAGCCATACAAGAAGTGTGAACTCCCCAGCCTCGCATTCTCCTTGTTATGTTCTGGTTGCACTGGCAAGCTTTCCTGTGTATCTGCACTAGCTATAGGCTGCTTAACATGCCATTATTGCTTAGTAACTTTTGCATTCTTTTTCAATCTGGTCCTCTGTCTCTTTGTCTTACCATGTTCCCCCATATCCTGCTCTACATCATTGTTAGCATTATACCAACAATCAATAGAATCATGTCCAAATTTCAGACAGTGATTGCAGAAACTAGGCTTCTAATCATATTCAATCAACTGAATCTTAGGGCCAAATGGAGTCTCAATCTCTATCTGATCAGGGAGAGGATAGCAGCATCAACCTCCACTAGTACTCGAGCAAAAGAAATTTTCTCATAGTGAGCTGTGAATTTGTCTGTGTACAATGGTTTACCCACTGCACTAGCCATTTTGCTCAATACTTCAATAGACCAATAGCCCACCGGTAGTCTAGGAAATCGAATCCACACAGGGATGGTACTTAGTATATCATTCTGAAAGGAGAAGTCAATTTCCCAAGGCTTCAATACTATGGGTTTATTCCTATATGAATAAGGTCCAGATTGAATGACTAGATCTCTGTCCTCTATACAATTGAATCGGAAGATGCAATAGCCCTCAGAATTAATCAAAATCTGGGATTCAGACACAAAATTCCACAGATGCAGCACAAAATTCTCCATAGTTTTGTCATTAGGATTATCTCCAATTAAGTAACCAATTAAAGCAGTATTCTAGTAATCCACCTGAGATTTCAAATCATCTTCACTAATTTTGACAAACTTCTTACCATCTCTGTCAGTAGGAGGAACGAACGAGAGTGGCTTACCCATTTTAGCATTGCGATTACCTCGCACAACCTCAGCAACAGTCAGAATTGATTTCTCAGACCCACTAGCATCTGAGAACTGTAGTCGTCTCACAGCGAGACTAGTAGGCACTTCAATTTTGTTCATCGGAGGTGGTATATCATTCGCAACACCATCTGCATGCAGCATCTCTGTCGATTGGAATTTTTGGGAAGGAAATTACCAAACGTCAGTGGTTCTAGTTCCTTAGTAACACCGTGAGCAGGGGTATCTATTTGAGCAGTAGTGAGAGCCATATTTCGCCGGCGACGAGTCATTTTCCGGGCACAATGGCGATCTTGCTATCATGCACTAAGAGGTATTAGGCTATCATGCGCCGAGAGCACTATTTTATTATTGCCTCTTTTTTTTATTAAATTCATAAGTGTTCAAAACATCGGAGCTCTTTTGGAAAGTAAAGACAATGCGAAAAATAAAGAAAACAACTAAAACGGAGATGCATGATGCTTGTTCAGCCTTGCTACCCAAAGGTTTCCGGGCGATGGTGGTCCTGATTGACCAGTTGATGAAGTGCTCCCCTCGATTCACAGCCTGAATGGAAGGGCCTTCCTCCCCTTCCTCCTAAAAAATCACACAACAGTCCATGTCCTCCTCCAGAAACAGGTTCTTTATTGCCGTAAGAGCCTCGTCTTCTTCTGACCCGTACAGAGTGTCGGCTGGTTGAAATGTCTGCTTAACTGAGGTATGGGGAGTTCCAATGGGTAATATGGGCCGCGCCATGGTGATGACCGGTTTTTGAATTCCTGCCAAGTGTACTCGTGCCCTAGTCCGAATGTAGTACCCTTCTTCTTCAACTGGATAGGTTTGGTGATGCCCTGAATATTCTTACCAAGGCCTTTCCCTGGTTCATACCCACTCCAATTAATAATGTTCTCAACCTTGTTACCCCACAATTTTCCTTTTCCACTGCGTTGACCCGCTCAATATGATGATATGTTTCTCCGCCTGTTCTTCTTCTGCCTCCGATCATCGGAATGGTCTGGCGACCGTATATGGGGTTGCTACCATCTCCATGGATGATTACTTCCTAATGGTTCCATTCAAACTTCACAGCCTGATGTATGGTTGATTCCACAGCCCCAGTAGCATGGATCCAGGGTCATCCCAGTAGTAAGTTGTAGGATGTTGGTACGTCAATGACTTGGAAATAAATATCAACCAAGTGGGCCCCATTTTTAAACACAGGCTAATCTCCCCGAGGGTAGACCTCTGAGAACCATCAAAAACCTTAACGTTAATAGGCCCATATTTTATCTCATGTAATCCTTTGCCGAACTTGGACAGATGTTGAGGCTAGAACCTCCGTCAACTAAAATCCTGGTGATGAAATGATCCTCACATTACACGGTGATGTATAGTGATTTGTTATGGCTGAGCCCTTCAGGTGGCCATTCATCCTCGTGGAAGGTAATTTTGTGACTTTCCAATACTTTTCCTATCATGTTCGTCATCTCTCCTCCTGTTATGTTGCTCGGGACATAAGCCTCACTCAATATCTTCATTAAGGCGTTCTTATGTTCCTCGGAACTCTGTAGTAATGCCAAGATGGAAATATGTGCTGGAGTCTTGTTTTGTTGTTCAACAACTGAATATTCTTTAGCTTGTATTTTTCTCCAAAGATCATCATGTCCAGTTTCAATGGGACGTCCAGAGGCCTGCTTGCTGGACTCAGCTAGGTTCTCTGGTGTGTACACCCTGCATGTTCTAGTCATACCTTGCACGAATATTAAATCAGCCGTGCGTGCTTTTCCCTTCCTTTTCGCCTTGGCTGTTTTGTCTCAGGCATGACATTTGACTGAAATGGGGTTATGTCTGACTTGGTGACCGGAGTGGGCACCCTCGGGGCAACATAGCAACTTCAATTGGTGTGGGCACCTTTGGAATCCCGAAATCTACCTCAATTGGTTTTGGCACATTTGCAGGAGGTGCCTCGAACTCAAATGGTACAGATATATTTATCACGTTGCCCTCAGATGGTTGGATTTGCACAATAATAGGATTAAGAGTGACCGCCAGTTTCTTGGGCTCATCTCCTTCATATATCAAACCGATTGACCCTTCGGGGTCCCATTCGTCCTCAACCTAAATCATGTGGATGCCTCCACCTTTATGGTCTGGTAGAGGGTTGTTACGAACATTAGGAGCAGGCTCCTTAGCTATGATGACCATGTTGTCAATTAAGGTCTGAATTTTGTCCTTCAACGAGCGGCACTCATCGATAGTATGGCCCTTCATCCCCGAATGGTATGCGCAGGTTTTATTTGGGTTGATCCATTAGGAGGGTTTTCTGGGGTTATGGGTGGGATGGGTGTAACATATCCAGCTACTTTGAGCTTCTCATATAGTTGGTCAATGTGTTCGGCAATAGCGGTGTATTTTCTGGGATTTGCGATCAAATTTTGGTCTTGATCGTGGGCGTTTTGGCGGGTAGGTGGTGATGGCTAGTGAGGAGGTTGGGAGTTGTAAGCTTGGTATACGGGTACGAGTTGGGAATATCCTGGTGAGGTGGGCTGATATGTTGGTGATGGAGATGTTTGGCAGACGAGATGTGGATTTTGATAGGTAGGTGAAGGTGCTTGGTAATTTAGAGAGGGTTCGAATGTGAGTGGGGTTGGAGGGTAGGGTTGATATTTCAAGGGAGAGTGGTTTCTCTACGCCGCCATTACGGAGTTTACGTCCTTTTTCTTCGATGTACCACCAGATTGCAAGGCTTTGTTGGTTTCCTGCAACACCTCAAGATTAGTAACCATACCATTTTTGATCCCCTCTTCAATCCTTTCTCCCAGTTTGCTGATATCAGCGAACTTCTACCCCTCTATTAGCATCAATCTCTCGTAATACCGTGGATCCTGAGCACGGATGAAAAATATGTTCATTTGTTCTTCTTCCAAAGCTGTTCTAACCTTGGAAGCTTCCGACCTCCAATGGGTAGCATACTCGCGAAAGGTTTCGGTGGGCTTCTTCTTCAAATTCTGTATATAGAACACGTCTGGCGTGTTCTCAATATTGAACCTGAAACGGTCCATGAAATCGGACGCCATGCTTACCCAACTCGTCCACTTCTTCGCATCTTGGCTGATATACCAAGATAAATCATCACCTTTCAAGCTCCTCGTGAATAGTTTCATGCGGATCTTTTCATCTCTACCAACTCCCACTAACTTGTCACAATACATCCTGAGGTGAACCTTGGGATCACCCATACCATCAAACATTTCGAACTTAGGAGCTTTGTACCCCTCTGGGAGTTCGACATCAGGTTGAACACAAAGTTCTTCATAATTTAGACCTTCTACACCTTTACTACCTTCCACGCCTTGAACCCTGCTAGTGAGTTTCTTGAGTTCAACAGCCAAGTTCAGAATGAGTGAGTCTGATTGTGACACATTTGATATGGGTTGTGCATAGTATGTAACAGTATCCACAAAGATAGGGGTATGTTGATGATTTGGAGCATTTTGGGGCTCAGGGATGAGCGGTGGAGCATTGTTGCGAGCTTGGGTTGGGGTCTTCTGCGGAGGTGCAGGGACCTGGTTTTTGACATCAGCAGCTGCAAGGGAGATGGACAGACTTTCCAAACTCTGGACCTGGTCTAGTTCCTCTCGGAACCTTAGCAAAGTTTTCTCCAAATGAGCAACAGTTTCTTTGGTGATCAGAGTACCCTGGGAAGTTCCTTCAATTTCCTTTCTTGCTTCATTATCTCCTGTCCTTCATTTGTTCATGTTTCTAGGGGGACTAGGAGGAGGAGGAGGAGGAGAAGGACCCTTGGATCTTGTTGAGTATGCTGATGGTGCCAGATTGTACGAACAGACCTTTGGGGAGGGGAATAAAAAATAAAAGAAAAACAAAAGGTAAAAAGTTAGTATGGATTCTGAGAAAGAAAAAATTGTGGTATTTAAACACGTTGTTGCAAGAATATAAGTCATTTCCTATTTGGGTGCCTCGTTGTTACCGAGGTAGGCCTAGCAACAGATATGATTTGGAGAACTTATAACACCAAACGCCACAGTTTATCGATAGAAACAACGAGTCAAAACAAACTGAAATAAAGGGAAATTGTCACTAATGGCCAGTGGCCTTATTACATCAAGAAAGCAGTAAAAATCTGAACTACTTGGTCCCAGAAGGACCTTCCCCAGATTCGGTATCTTTTCCTCCCTCGTACAATTTCATCAGCTCGCGCAGTACCAACAACAAGTAAGCCTGAGCCTAGTGCCGACCTTTGTTACCTTCAGCTTCCTGACAGTCGTTGATCCTTTTCAGAAACTTGCCTTCCAGCTTCACTAGACCCCGCTCCAAGTACCCTGAGCGGTTGTTTGCGCGGACAACCATGCCCTTCCACTCATTGATTAACTTCTCTTGGGCCTCTAGTATTTCCCGTTGCTCACTTTCACACTCTCGCATCCGTTTGCGAAGCTGATTATACTTGACCTTTGATGTAGTCTCCTCATCAATAACCCTATGACCATGGACAAAACCCATTTTTCCCAAGACAATATGATCATCTTCTAGCCACCCCGGATAAAGTGGCACATGCCTCGCCTGATACATGTCTGGCTCCATAGATTCCTTTTCCAAAAGGAGCTCAGAATGCCACATATGCTGAGCTCGACACCTGTATGGGCTATCATCATCTTGGAATTCAGCCCTGTAATGACTCATCTTTTCCACCCTTGGTATAATATGCTTTCTTCCCTCTTTCCTCATGACTCAGAGAGGGACATACAGGTAAGTTCCTCTTAAGCCAATGTGTACAAGGAATGGCGCATCCCTATACCGAATGATGAACTCTCCAGTTGGAAACCACTTGTACATCCATTGTACCTGTTCTTCTCTCAGGTTCTCTAATAGTTCTACCCATCCACTAGCGTCTTCCGGGTAAGAGAACATATCCGGAATGAAGTGCATTCTCTTTGGATGGCGGAAAGCAATATGTTCATCCCAATCTCATCGTATGATATCCTGTCTATATTCTCCCCTCTGAAGATGTTCAATGAGCTAGAGTTGTAGTAGCAAATTGCACCCTTCAAAGTGCGGTGCCCCTTGCTGACATTTCTCTAAGGCTCGGTATAGTTCGGCAAGGATCATGGGTTCTATGTTGAATGTATGCCCGTCGATACCCTCCATTATGGCTTTGGTTACCATGGCTAGTCTTGTGTGGATTCTAGCCTTCTTCATCGGAAAGACTATCATGCCTAGGAATCAGAACATGAATACAAAGGATTTCCTATGTATGCGCCCCAAAGAGGTAAGGGCGAACTCGTCCATGGGAGTGCGGTATGATTTGCTTTCCGGACCTTTCATAGATGAAGTTGAAGGATATGTAGGAGTCCTTCAGACTGGTCAGATTAGGATTCTTCTTGAGCCCCATCATTTTCAGGAACCCTCTACTTTTGTGTCTTTCTGGCATAAGAAGCCCTGGGCTATCCCAAGGAATTTCGGCTTGACCCCCAATTTCTTCCAATAGCGATGTCGCTTCAATACCCCCAAAGCGGAAGACAAACCGTTCACTATCCCAAACATAGTAGCAGCTTCCACAATCTTGTTATCTGACCTAACTTCCACAAGTGAAGGAAGATTTCCTAAGTGCTTGCGGACAAGAACCCGATCACTACCATGCAGATCATCCCACCAGCTTAGCAACTTTGGATGAATGTTTGATACCATACTGAATCTGGGGACCTCGTGCCTCATTTCCTGCAAAATGGAGAGTTAGGCCCTTAACCCCACTAGACTAGACTATTTAAATCAATAATTAGCAAGAGGCATTTAGTTCTCTAAATCAATGCACATAACGTGAATGTCCGTTTGGGTTTCGAGAAAATCGATGGACTTTTGGCTTAGACTGTCCTAATGAGTCATTATGCGGACAACATAATTGAATTGTATAAGTTTGACCATGATGCATGAACATTTAAACAGAGTAATGCTTCTATTTGAAGTGCTAGACAAGGTACCCTTGAGCGGACAACTCAAGAGGGAAAGGCACGGAACCGTCGACAACACCGTTGATCGACTGGTTTTACCGTAAATATGCCTTTGCCAAATTTAAGGGTTTGTAATAATGGAAGAGCGGAACCACTCATTATAAGCTTTGTTATATGATTGTTTAGCTCGAGTGGAAAATGATGTTGAAGGATGCAATTACAACAAGGAAATAAGTACATGTATTTTAGCGTTGATACATTAATGATTGCAATAAATTCTCGGAATAAGACGGAATTGAAATAAAGTGAGGTAATAAAGCATTGAAACATTTAAAAAAAAAAAGAAAGACACGAAGAAACAAGTTAGTAAATTGTGGAGAAATGAGTAAAGCAATAAATAAAGGTAGTAAAGAAATCAATAAAGCCACGAAGCACGTAATGGTAAAAGCCTAAAAAGAAATTCCCCAACAGAGTCGCCATGCTGTCGGCGCCCCCTTTTTCTCTAAAAAAGCGAAATTAGGTTATACGAAATGGACAAGAAAACTCTCATTCCCGTTTGGGAGTTGGGTTATGGAATTTGAAGAGTTCCCATCTAATAATTATAGTGCATTAGGACACTTTATGAAAAGAGTATTTTGAAAAGAAAACCAGAGTTCGGCTAAGGGCTTGAGATTATCTCGAGGAGAAGGTGTTAGGCACCCCTCAAGATCCACTAGTGTGGTTCCCGGCCGTGTTAATTGTGACTTTATAAAAGATGAAGCAATTAAACAAGTAAGGTTCACACATATAACATTCACACAACTTGAAAAAAATGCTTTAAAGAAGAAGGAAAGACATAAATTTAAAATAAAAGAGAGGATTGATTTAGAAAAGCATTACTATAGAAGAACATTTAAATGAAGCAAACAAAAGGAGAGAAAGGGTCCTAGGTTTAACTATAATATGGATCATTCGATACTATATCTCGCACATATTGCCGAAGAGGGGTCGCTTTATGATATTATCGCATCGTCATCTTCTCCATATTCTACTCTTCCCACCCGTAAGGTTATTTAAGCGTGTGGATTGGTAACGAATACTTATTGCGTGCTATTACCCGTCCCATCCTATAGATCCTGGAGGGAATTTAGGATCACTATTTCTATAAGGTAGGAACTAGGCTAAACCCTTAAGTTTAAAGGACAAAATACTAAGCGATCAAAACAAGTAGGACTTCATATAAGGGATCATATAAAGGGACATAAAAAGGCTCAAATATCCCTCCACAGCTAAACACATAATTAGCACACCTCAATCACATTTAAAGTCTAAGGAAGGGAGAATATAAAAGGCTGAATTGTCAGAAATATGTTAAAAATAGAAGCTGAAAAGTTTTAAACAAAATCCGAAGAAAAGAGTCGGACGAAATCATTTAGAGCTTGAGAAAAGGCAGTAGATGCGTGACAGTTTAGGAATCAGGAGAAAAATATGTTACTACCCTCGAGAATATAATGTAAAGTAGTCTTTGGACAAGAGAGAACCAATGCAAAATATTTCAAGATTGTTGAAGAGTGAAAGAGAGCGGTAAATATATTATGTTTGAACTACAGTTTCGGAAAATTACAGAATATATAGTATTCAGATAAGTTTAAGAAAACAACAGTCCAGTTCTAGAAAGGTAATTTAGTAGAAAACATATTTGCATAGATGTGATTAAAACAGGATGGAAGTTTCATAGGAAAAATCAAACGGATCTCAGAGAGGCAAAAAACAAATTTGGACAGTTTAAAGAGGTGGTATAACGTAAGCATGACTTAAGGCGATTAATCAATTTTATCCGGCCTAAGGCTTGCCTAGGCATTGTTTTAGCCTTAAAAAAGGTGGACATATATGTTTATTTCCAGTTTTACAGTTAACTAGGCTGGCGTTATTAGGCGGAATATACTAACGAAGCGTTCAACAATTGCAAATAAAACCCTAAGCACATGGTATCTAATGCACATAAAAATCCTAAAGCATCATATCCAAATGTAGTAACTTGTGGATTATTGACTGTTTGTGATCATAAAATAACAAGCTGAAAGTAAAAAGACCTAGGAGCAGTATTTATATATGTGAGATGCAAGTCCTAAACATGATTTCTATTGCGCAAATAGGTAAGTAAAATCCTATAAACATGTTTTCTACCCATTCCTCTTAACTAAGCATGCATAACCCTCCCAATTTCACTATAAATCCCATTATTCTTTACAAGTTATTACATACCAAGTAATAAAAATACAACAGTGATAAAAAAAACGAAGCTATTCTATAGAGAGCCTACAGCCACACCCAATATCTCCAACCTCACTTCTTTCGAGTTTCACAGTCATTACCAAGGCTTGGGTGCGGCAAAGTTCCCTAAGGTTTCGTTTTAAACCCTGGTGAATACCAAGCACCCAGAATATCATAATTAAACAACTGCAAGTGTGGAATTTCCAGCCTTGTACATCAAAGTTCAGTGGATGCTCAGGGCTCCCAAGGTAATGCTTACACTAAGGGGGTTTCTAAGAGTAGTGAGATTGTGATATAGTTTGAAAAAGATTTAGTTGAAAACAGTTGAGAGACAGTTTGATAAAAATAGTAAGAGAAGAGTGAAAAGAGTTCTTTTGAAATCCCTTTAGGATGACCAGTTTTGAAAACAAAGAGTCACACAAACAAGGGCAAGGGAAAGGGAACAAATAATTCATAAGCAAGGAAACCATTCACACAGGTGTAACACATCAAAGAGAATTAATCAAACATGCTTCAAATAAAGAGTCCAGTTCTTACTACACCAGACTCCAAACAGGGGAAACCTCAGGAAGAGATTTAAGTGGCCAAGCAGGTCCTGAATACAAGCTAGTAGTGAACAGGATTGAGGAAAACATACAGGGGAATAGGGAAGGGGGTAATGATCATGCTGAGTCAAGCTAGAAATACTAATTAACATAAGTGCATGCTAGTGGCAATAAGAACAACAGAACCATAAGTAAAAACACACAAGAAACAAGAGGAAGTGCAAAACTGATAGGAGCATATTGTGTTGGAGGCTGTAACTTAAAGAGGTGACATACCAGTTGAAGCTAATGTAACCCAGTAGTAGTGAACAATAATGCACAGAGGAGAGCAGTAGTGTGCAAAGAGTATGCATAGAGAAAGCAGCAGTGTGCAGAGAGGTAAGCAGAAGATAAACTAAAGCTAACAATATAGTAGATACCCAGTAGTAGAGTAAATTAACCAAGATTACTCAATATTGTCTTTCAGCCAATTGAGTAGCCAATATCCAATAGAAGAATGAGAGAATTTGTAAAGAAAACAGAATAGAGAGAGCACTGAGTGTTTCTGAAAAAAAGTTTAGAGAGATTGTATTTGTGTCTGCGTGTCTCAAGTGAGAAGAGAAGAGTGGTATTTGTAGTTTTTGAAAAATAGTAGAGAATAGGGTAACATGTACGTAATTATAGAACAGTACCAATTTGAATCAATCACAGGACCTTAATTCAAATTAATATGGGATTCATGATTCGAATGGAAATGCAGCTATATCATATAAGGAAAGAATCAATCAGACGACTAATTACACCATAGTAAAGTAGTAGGCCTGTAGTATGTTATAGAGGCCAAATACATAATACTCGAATAACGAAAACATGTACTGAATATTGTAAAAAAATATTTAAGAGTGGTAAGAATACAAATTAACTCTGAAATTAGTCAAAGAATCATAGACGAGACAAAAAATCAGAGGGAATCAGTGCTAATTATAGAGAGCATTTCACAAACAAGGAAATAGTTTAAGAAATAAGTGTAAGAACCTTTAAGGAAAACGCATACATATTAGGGATTCAAAGAGATGCACAGAATCATTTGAATAACAATTAGACCTATAAATACAATAGGTGTGAAAAATCAGAAAACATTGTGAAAGAAATCATAGAAGAGTAGAGGGTTGGAACCCTAGTAAAAACGTTTAAAGCATGGAACTCAGAAACAAACATGCTCGTAACAAAACAAACATATAATACATGCATACATAATACTCAGAGGAAGCTGAAGATGTAGTGATCTTGAAAGGGGGTCGAAAACCCTAGCAAGAAAAATTAAAGCATGGAACATAGGTTAACGAGTAGAAAAATTAGGGTTTGCAAACAAATTAGGGAAAACGTAAAACCTGGCCGTGAAACACATATATAATGCAATATAAGGCATCATTGGACAAAAACCACCAAAGAAAAGCCGGCGAAGGACCCAAGCAAAGCCTTCAACGACCGTCTTTCATGGTGGAGGTTTGGGCTTCGAGCTTCATAGGGGGACAACGATGATGAAGGTTCCATGGCGACTGGAGATCGAGAGAAGTGAGGGAGGGGTATGGTCGGAGAGGCGATGAATTTCATTGGAGAAGAAGGAACCAGAAGGTTCTAGAGAAGGGGGAGCATTTTTTAGAGAGAGAGAGAGAGAGACGGTCTGAGTGTATGAGGGTTTGGGGAAGGGTAGGTTAGGATTTTATTAAGGAAACTTAATCTGGGCCATTGATCTCATTTGATCAACGGCTCAGATCAAGTCAAAGGTGGACCGGGTAAAAATTTATGGGTATGGGTTATTGAAATTGGGTTAAAATTGGGCTGAAATAGGGGTGTAATTGGGCTATATTGTAAATAAAATGTGGCTGACTTTTAAATAACCAATTTCTCCCAATTGATTTTATAAAATAGCTAAAAGAATTTAAAAGAAAAATTGAAAACATGGAACTAATTAAATACAGATAAATATTAATCTAAAAATACTAGAAATAATTTTAAAACTATGAAACATAGTTAATTATTAAATTAGCCATAATTACAATTTTGTGCAATTAGCCTTAGAATTCTAAATAAATTTGTAAAAAATGTGAAAAACTTCCATAAATTATATTTTGTTGTAAATATGGGAGTGAAGCATATTATTCACTAAAAATAATAATTTGGAAAATATTTTTGGCCTTTATACTGTCAAAAATAAGCAGTAAATTGATTTTAAGAGATCTTAAGAATTAAAGAAAAATACCGAAGTTCCCCGGCCTGCTTATATATACATACATATACTATTTTGAAAGTATTTTGGATGCAAAAAATATATGAGAAAAAATTGGGTATCAACAGTTATCATATTGTGTAAAGGAGAACTGGTATGAGCACTTTGGAAAGCTAGAGTGAAAACGTTAAGGGAGTGTTCCATAATGTCCATTGGGTTAGTAATCCAATCACCATTATTATTAAAAAAATACATGGTGGCATTATGGAATTTTCTATTTTGAGGCAGTTAGATGAAAAAATATTGTATTAGCATCACCATCATTAATCCAGTTAATCCTGGACCTTAATATCCAAAAATCATTTTCCATGTGAAGAATGCTATTATATTCAAGTTGGAGCTTTGCTTCAAGGTCTTGAAGAAAATTACTATGGGGTAATGGGGATAATTTTGGATCCCGCTTAGTATGGCTAGTAAAAAAATTTTTTTTTTTTGAAAATATCACCAAAAGTTTTATTTTTCCAAATGAGAACATTCTTAGTGAACTCATTCTGGTTAATTAAGATATCATTGCTAGTCCAATTTGATTTAACAACATTTATGAAATCTGAATGTCTATACCAAATGGCCTCAAGTCTAAAGGGTTTATCCCTACCAATAGTTTGACTAGGTTTTAAGCTAAGTAGAAGAGGGTTATGGTCCGAGCGAGTTTTTGGGAGATGAACTACTATGGAATTGGGATATAAGTTAAGCCAATCTTTATTGGCAAAAAATCTATCTAACATCTCTAGGATTAAACCGTTAGATCTTTTCCTATGGTTAGACCAAGTGTACTTACACCCCTTGTATCTGAGATCTAGTAAGTTACAATTATTAACATTATTCCAAAAGTCTCTATTACGACGGCCATTTATTGAGTTACCACCAAATTTTTCATGTCTACTAAGGACCTTATTAAAATCACCACCTAAAAGCCATGGTCCATTGAAGGATTTTCTAACCTTATTAATATTACTCCACATTTCTCTATGTTTTGATAATTTAGTGCTAGCATAGATAGAAGAGAATAGCCAAGAAGTTTTTGAAAGGGATTACCTCGATCATTGCATGGATTTCGTGATTATTCGTTACCAATATAATGGATTTCTTGCTTGTGGCTACCAATATACACAAAGGGTATGACTGGTGAATCTAAGGACACCTCCACACATAATCGAGCATAGCGGCCTCTAAGAGTTGAAGAGGTGCATGCATCTATTCTTAATAATCTACCAATTTTTTGCGTACCTTGGTCAGTATTTGGACATCATAAAATTCTGTGGGAAGTTGTGGCAAGCAGATCCAAATAGCTGTGATAGAGATCAATGCTCTTGATGCTATGAAGTTTGGGATCCATCTTTGGACACCGAGAAAGTGCCCAAATATAAACCAAGCCCCTTGATGTAAGACTTTGGATATACTTTCCTCATTATGAAACTTAGTAATATAATAGTCATGTCCTAAGTCAATCAATGGAAAATTCTCTTTTAATTCTCAAAGGTCTTGGACCTTCTTTTTTAGAAGTTGATGTTGAACCATCATCCCTTGTAATTTGATTATTGTAGAATATTTCCAGGGTGAGTATATGCGTTGGAGATCCTCAGGGGACAAGTGAATTTGGTGATCATCTTTGTTTGATCTCTCCTTCTTCAATACCATCGATTAACTTTTGTTTGAAACTTAGGTGAATTCCGTGTGGTAGCATGTGAGGATGTGATTAAATCAAGAGGTTTTGGGGGAATAAGGTTGTGGTCATTTAAGTTGGACATTAGGAGGTTTTCCTAGTGAGAAGGGAGAGTCTTTTACATTGATATTCTATTTCCCACCAAAGGATACTTCTATCCCGTAGAAAATCTATATACGAAGAAATTAAACAGTCATTTTGCCTCTCCCGACTTGTCTACATCAATTTTTAGTTTTTGATTATATTTAATATGAACCGAGATTATTTGATTATAAGCGGAAAAATTAAAATATTAATGTCTACTCATAATGCCATACTTAATCCATTCACCAAGTGCAAAAAATGATCTGTATTATACTATAGATAATCTTCTCACAAAGTCTCTGTTCACTATGTGAATTTAATAAAAAGATTAAGGGAGAAAGACATAAAGAGACTAACAAACGTAACAATAAGAGGCTTTCCAACTAACATTACCAACAAATGCATCAAACTTATTTAGTTAAAAATAAACATTTGACTACATTAATGATGTCTTTGGCTGACTCCATAATAGATATTCAGAATTGTGACTGGATTTAGTAAAATTGAAGTGTAGTAGCCTCTAATTAAGGGTGTTTTAAGTTTTATTCACTAATTATAACACTTAGCAAAAATAACCACTACTAATAGGAAAAAAACACACTTACCCTTTCTTCAATGTGCTTATATGCCAAAAGGCCCAAAAACTCTTGTTTTTCATTCAGAAGAGGGAATACAATTTGAGAGCGGTTTCAGGGGCAAGTTACGTTTTCTCTGCTACTGTATCATCCTCGCATGCAAACGAGCTTCAGTTAATCTTTCTCTTTCTTCATCTTCCCTGTCATATTTTCTGAATCGATTGCGAACTGGTAAATTTTTCTTTATTTTTTTGTTTTATGCATTTTTATTTTTATATATGTGTAATAGCGTTCAATGCCATGTGAAGTATGTGTGAAATTTTAAAAATGATCATTGTATATTGATTTAGTGTCGGAAACGTAGCGTATTTTTTGTGATGTTGTTATTCAGAAATTTTTGGTGTTGAAATGTAAAATGTATTTGTGGTTGATTCAATATATTTGATTATGTAAGGACATTTCATAAAAATAGTCGTAGAAATTCATAAGCTTACTGTGTTTATGAATTTTAAGTTAACTGTGCTCATGAAATAAAACGAAGAAACGACATTAAATTTTGAAGTTGGAACTCAAAGTTAAGGACTGATTATCCTTAACTTTTACACTTGAAACTTGAAGTTAAGGACCAAGTGTCATTAACATTAGAAGTTGAACTATAAGTTAAGGATTGTTTGTCCTTAACTTTTGCACTTAAAACTTAAAGTTAAGGACCAAGTATCCTTAACTTTTCAACTTGAAACTATAAGTTAAAGATTTCATGTCATTAACTTTTAAACTTGAAACTTGAAGTTAAGAACCAAATATCCTTAACGCTTGAACTACAAAGTTGAAGTTCAGGACCTATTGTCCTTAACTTTTGAAAATTAAACTTTAAGTTAAAGACTGCTTGTCCTTAACATTTTTAGTGAAACTTGATGTTAAGAACAAAGTCCCTCCAACTAACTGTAAGTCCTAATCTTTATTTTTTTTTTCTTCTTTGTAGTGTGATAATGGAAGGAGATCGTGTGTTCATATTTGAGGATTGGCATAATTTTATGGTGTATTGGAAAAGAGAATTACAGTATAAATAAACAAATAAAAAAATTTTGTCAAACAGCCAGTGGAAGAAATTGAGGGATGGTATTTTTGGCAACTTCTTCCGATAACAAAATATGAAGTTCTCTGGTAAACGTATTCACTGTATATTGCTTTCAGAAATTATGAATAATGACCCTGATTCAATGACATTCAAGGTATTTGACCGTGAAATTAAGTTTAATTGCGACGCATTTCGTATAATTACTTGTTTGAAATATTATTCGTTGCTCGACATCAAAGGTTTGCATGAGAAAGATAATATGGTTTCGAGAGTGTATTT
The DNA here is from genome assembly GCA_034376525.1 of Nicotiana benthamiana. Classification (NCBI taxonomy): domain Eukaryota; kingdom Viridiplantae; phylum Streptophyta; class Magnoliopsida; order Solanales; family Solanaceae; genus Nicotiana; species Nicotiana benthamiana. The sequence goes on along the minus strand of CM067331.1, from coordinate 16,108,543 downwards.
CCCCAGAAATGATAGAATGGAGTTGGTTGATTTGTTTAGTTTTATTTCTAGTCACCTACATGATACAGCTTCATCATTTGTAGGCAACGATGATGATGCTGTAAAGTTGGCAACAATCTATTTTGTTGAATCTATTTTGATGGGCAAGCAGAATAATAGGAATGTGTCCGAGCAGATAATGAAAATTGTTGACGATGATGCACCCTGCTCTTCCTTCAACTGGGGCTCTCTTTCTTATGACACGCTATTAAAATCATTGAAGAGTTGTTTGAAGCCAAATGATAATGAGATTGAGAAGGAGAAAGACAAAGATAAAGAGAAGGATGGCTACACTATATTTGGCTTTCCTTTTGCCTTTTGTGTTGGGTTATGGAAGTACTTCCTATTTTCCAAGAAAAATAATTTGTGAACTTTCAAGAATCTGGTTATCCTCGGATGTTATGTTATTCGGAAATGAAAGCTCCACAATTTGACGCTCTTTGAAAAAAATATTTCCATAATGAAAATGTAATTTAATGTAATTACTATCTATTTTTTTGTTTATTTTTTTAGTTCTGAAAACTTATGTTTACTTTTTCTTATATAATAGTTGTAACGACCCGACCGGTCGTTTTGAGCCCTGGCGCGTCATTCAGTAGTCTGAGGCCATGAGCAGCTTCATCTCCGGAATATTGACTTGTGTGTATGGTCAGAATTAAAATTCAGGAAGTTTGGAGTCAACTTTAAATGAAACTTCTCATTTTGAAAGCTAAAAGTTGAGGAAATGAACTATGATTGGAATTTTGAGTAAATGTCCCTAGCTTGCGCCTTATTCGAGACTAAGGAAAGTTTGGAACCCTATCCTATCACCTTTATCAAATCCCTAACACCTAGGAATCGGGATCCGAAGGTTGCAGCAGATTCGTATGATGATTTCAGACTTGGGCGTATGCACGGATCGAGTTTTGGACAACCCGAGAGCGTTTTGGCACCTATTGTGGACGATAGCATTTTAGAAGAAATTTCCTCAGTTTCGCTTAAAATGTATTTCCGTGTTATTGATGTCCGTTTGGGAATCGGGGACTGGGAGTAGCTCTGTATTGTAATTCCATAGTTGGGAGGATGATCGGAAGTAAATTCGGATGTCCGAAGGTCATTTTGGAGCCGTTTGGCTAAAGAAACAAATTTGAAGGTTTTTGAGAAAATTCGAACGGAAATGGAAATTTTGATATCGGGCTCGAAATGTGAATTTTATGGTTTGGATAGCTTCGTTGAGTGATTTTGGACTTAGGAGTGTGTCCGAAATGTTTTTTTGATGACCGGTCTAGAATTTAGCTTGAATTGGCAAAGTTAGTATTTTGGCGAATTCCGGTTGATAGGTGAGATTTTGATCCAAGGTTTGGAATGGAATTCCAAGAATTTCCATAGCTTCGTTATGTCATTTTGGACTTTTGTGCAAAATTTGAAGTCAATCGGATGTGATTTGATATGTTTCGGCATCGAAAATAGAAGTTGGAAACTTCAAAGTTTTTCAAGCTTGAATTGAGGTGTAATTCATGGTTTTAGCATGGTTTGATGTGATATTAGGCCTCCATCAAGTCTGTATTATATTTTGGGACTGGTTGATGTGATTGGTTGAAGTTCCGGGGGCCTCGGGTGTGTTTCGGGTTGTGATTCTGCTTTTATTCGATATTTTAAGTTTGCTCCTTTGGACATAAAGGGGTACCATATTAAGAAAATAAGCTTCAAATTCATTTTTGTTTGAACCATTAGATGCGTATCAAAATTATGGAGTCATAGGAAAAAGAATCGTCAAATTTGGACATCGTATGAGGAAGATATGCTCATTTTTGTATCGGGCGAAATTGCTGGTTCTGTTGTCTTCGCAAATGCGAAGAAAAGTTGGAAAATGCAAACCCTGTAGCTTTCGCAAATGCGAAGAAAACAGGTTGGGAAATGCAAAAACACTGTAGCAAGCTGGGAAATGCGAAAACACTGTAGCTTCGCAATTGCGTAGAAATTTCTGGGAATTGCGAAATCACTGTAGCTGGCCAGAAAGTTTTAAATCCGATTTCAAGTCATTCCTCATCATATTTTCTAGGCTCGGGGGCTATCTTGTAGAGCTTCAAGGAGAAATTTTTGACATCAATGATAAGGTATGTTATCCCAACCTATTATTAGTTAAATACACGAATTATATGTGGATTCAAGCATGAATTGTATAGAAAAAATTGGGTTTTAAGAAAAACCTAGAAATTGAGATTTTTGGATTTTAGCCAAAGGTTTGAGCATGAAATTAGGAGTAAACTATATATTTGAGTTCCTAAGGTTATTGGTAACCTTTATCTTCAAAGAATTTCGAATTCCGGGCACGTGGTCCCGAGGGCATTTTGGTCATTTCACAAAGTGGAGTTGGGAAATTGTATAATTTGAATTGTTAGTGAGTATTAGAAAATATTCTCATTAGTTTGACGTTGTGTGGCTAGTTTTGGAGCATTTGTGCATTGGTTCAACTCTCTGGAGGAATGAAGAATGCCGATATTGAGTCTTCGGGCGAGATTCGACGCACGAAGATGTCGACTCAAGAGGAAAGGGCATAGCAGAATAGATGTTGGACCGTCTTGAGGTGAGTAATGATTCTAAATGATGCATTGAGGGTTTGAAACCCCAGATTGCACAACATACTGCTATGTTGAGATGGGACACGCATTGTATGACGAGCGCGGGGTTATATACTATTGGGGATTGTGATGTGGTCCATCCCGGTTGATGTTTTTACCACGTATTTGATAAAGATTTAATGTTTTTCACTATGATTTGGGCTTATTGCCATAATTGGGCTTCGTGCCAATTATTTAAAATCTTTTATGAATTCAAACATCATTATTTCCCTCACATATTGAAATATTATTTGAATTCAGTCCAATCTAACTATATTATTTTGTGAACTCAACTGCATTTATACCGAACTCGAGATGTAATGGTATTTATAATGTTAATGAGCTGAGCACTATTGTTTTGCTGATGCCCAAAGGGCTTATGATTATTTTCTGGATTGATTGAGACCAAGGGCCATCTGTGAGGATATATTGAGTGATGTGAGGAGGCTTTTATGCCTCGAGTGTTATGTGAGGTGGCTTTAAGGCCTTGTGTACGATGTTTGAAGGCTTTCAGGCCTATTGTTATTGCGCTTGGGCTGTAGGAGCACATACGGAGTCTGTACACACCCCCAGTGAGCGCAGGGTACCCAGGTGAGTTGGGAGTGGGCCCGAGAGGCCGTTGTTTGTGTCTGGTGAGTTGGGAGTGAGCCTATGGGGCTAATACTATACTCTGATATTGATATCTAGCCCGAGGGGTAAGCTTTCTATTATTCTTTACTGTTGAAATAAATTGTCTTTACTGTTTATAAAAAGAGAATTATCTGATATTCACTATTTTGCTGTATAACTGGTTTTACTGCTTGAGATAGAGCTATATTGTGCCTTTATGGGATTTTATGCTTTCAGTTGTTATTTAATTTCATTACCACTGGGTTGGAGTACTCAAATTACTCCCTGCACCATGTGTGCAGATACATGCAGAGTTGAGTTCGCTCTTGAGCGCTGATTCTTCCCAGACTGACGGTGACTAGGAGTAACGAGGTAGCTGTTGACGTCCGCAGCCCCGTTTTTTCCCTTATCTTGTTATTTATGATATTGCAGACTTGTAGACTATTAGGAAATTCTGTAGTAGCTCATGACTTGTGACACCCCAATTTCGGTCTGAGTCGTGATGGTTTTTGTTGTACTATCACGCTTATGTCGCTTTGTGATTATATTATCTGTTAATCAAACTGATTCATGCTAAGTAATTGTAAAAAGACGTATCTTTTGATGTTGACTGGCCTTCTCTTCACGAGAGGAGCCATCACGATCGGGTTGGGATTATGGGTAGTGACAATGTGGTATCAGAGCGTAGGTTACTAGGTCTCACGAGTCGTAGACAAGTTTAGTAGAGTCTCGCAGATCGGTACAGAGACGTCTATTTTTATCCATGAGAGGCTACAGAACCTTTAGGAAAACTTCACATTCTTGAATTCGTATCGTGCGTTCTTGATTCAGCTTGAAAAGTAACTCTTTAAATTCCATCCACGTGTTCGTATGCGCACATGAGCACTCAGCATCAGATGTGCCTCGATGGATTTTGATTCCTTGATCGAGTGGAGAGATGTGATTTCTATGAGTTGATGTTGGGCCAGTCTGGAGGACTTGAGGACGGATCTTCGCTTATGGCTTGAACTTATATGTTCAGTATTGTCCCTACTAGTGGGAATGGCTTCTGGATAGCTGCGTAATGAGTATGTTAGTAACATGAGATGTGTCTGTATGACTTGACGTGGCGAGGAAGGTCTGCCAAATGATAGATGAACCATTAAATGTTTGATTTCCATCGTAATTGGATGTGTTGCCCAAGTTATGGGCGCGTGGAGAATCTTTTCAAGTCTTCTAGTTGGGAGTGAAGTAAATTTCTTATTGCGGTTTGAGTTCAGACTCAGGAAGACTGGTTGATTGTGTAATGCATTATGACAAAATCGTTGAGTCAAGGAGACGACCTTGAAGGTCGAAAACATTAAAAAAATATGTTCCTACTTGGTTGAATAGCCCAAAATGGAGGATTAAAAAGTTATTTTCTATATGTTGTGATTCAAATAGGTTCAATGTATGTCCATGTATCAATTTTTATAATAAAATACATGTAATATTGAGATTTATATTATTGTTATACATTGTGATGTTTTGTCAAGTTGTGGACGTGTTGTTAGGATGGTTTTGGTGATTCTCTTGCAGGTGGATAGGCTCAATTACAAAGGAGTCTTTGTCAAATTTTTTAAAAAATTTAGGATTTAGTAAAAATTTGGTCGCCTAGAGAGTGGGCTTAACTTTTGTATGAATAAATGCAAGAATTGCAGAAGAATTAAAATTCCAGATGATTCGTGTTTCTACAAGCTTATGATGGAGTGAGTTTAATCTCACCATGATATTACGACAACAATAGAGTATTTGTGTTGTGATGTATGGCTTCGAGCCAAGTTGGGGAGGTTGCTGTTGATTAGCTGATTGCACAGTTTATTACCAGCGTGAATTCTGGTTATTGGCGTATTGGTGGGTTATTGCAGCTACGGAAAAGGACCATGAGTGGTAATTTGAGTAAATGAATTGTTGGATGCATGCTATGGTTAGCCTTATCGGCTCATTTTCAGACTTGAGGGAAGATTCATGATTTATGCCTCGTATAGGTGCAGGCTTCGAGGGAAGTGATTCCGTTGGGTACTTTATCGAGATGGTATTTATATGTTATAAAATTCAGTAGAGTTGGTTGCATTCGGGGCCAAGTCAGAGCTGGGTGTCTCTCAATAGCGGTCCTAGTTAATTCAAGAGGTAAAGTGTGGAGCCTAATGATTTCGAGTCTATAAGTACTGTTAAGAGTCAAGCTTTTGAAGCAGCTTATGAAGAAAGGTAGAGAATGTTCTATGATGTTTTGACTTGCGGTGTATCATTTATGAGAAATGAAATGGTGATGGTATTTGAGACAACTTGGTCTCGTGATTTAAGGTCACTCGAGGTGAGTGCGGTTGAAATAAGTTAGGTGTTAAAGGGAGATATTATTATTTCTAAGGAAATCAAGGATAAATTGGAAGAAAGTAGATTGATTAGCCATAGTTGAGTTTGCATATTGATGTCAGTGATCGGTTCGTTCAGTGTGATCGAGTTATGCATATGATTTGTGGCGGTGCATGTGAGGCTTGTCGGTCGCAGTGATTGATGTTATTCTGAAACATTCTTTTATTAGAGCCTATTATGAGTAGGCGGATCCCAGAAAGTGTTATGGTGGCTTGGACAACTACTTAGAGATTGGAATATTCGACGATTATGATAATTCGCTTGTATGCTGCTATAGTTCTCCTGAAGTGAGTTAAATGGAAAGTCTTATGTGATGAAGTATTGCCTATCAGCGGTTCCAGAGTTGTGATGGAAATCGTATCTATTATATATCGGAACGTGAGGTGCAGTGAGTGGTATGGAATTTGTAGTAAGGACCAAGGTTGTGGTTTTGTCAAATGACTGTGATGTCACGAGCTCGGATGAGAAGGAAAGGAGTTTTAGTGTTTTGAGTAAGATGGGCATTGACATCAATATCACCTGAGATCGGTGTTCTGTGAGAAGGGCTTTGTATCCTAGTTAGGGATTCCTGATCGCTTTTCAACGTTAGCGAAGCTGGTGGTTTGAATGTGAATTCCGTTATGGAAGATGGTGGGAGCTTGTTCCACAGGAATATTGTATAAGTGTGACATGTAGTCACTTGATCAATTAGAACTTTAAACCAAGTATGCGGATTTTGGTAATATCATCCATTTGAGAATTTATGCCTGGAGGACACTCTGCTTATTAGGTTATGGAGCTATGAAATATTATTGTCCTAGCTTGGCAAAATCAGAATCAACTTGAAGTCGGTGAATGGATTTTATGTGAATAATGGCTCTATATCAGGCTAGATGTGTTCATTCTAGTAATGTGGTCCTCATGGAAGAGTAGTTAGGTTGATGTTTCTTGTCAGATATTTCGCGCAGTGATGCATTGCACTGTGCGAGTTGTGAGATGACTTGAGAAATTGCTATGTGTTGAGAATCCGCGTAGGAATGACGTTATATGAAAAACATGGCTCTTGAAATTCATATTGTACATTGCACCTCAGTTGTGCTTGCTACATGTCTCTCAGAGATATTTTTATGCAATTATCATGCTTATGACCAATTCTCGGTATTTTTTTGTAATGAGTAATTTGGCTCGATGTGCATCTCCTTGTGTGAGATCTATGTGTGGATCGGATGGCACACCGTCACGGGTATGTTATCTGGATCGGGTTGCACGCCACAACAGTTTGATGTTGAGTATAGTTTTCTATATGCTATCTTGTATGGCTTGTTTCCTATTTTCTAAGGTAAGTCTGTATTAGTGTGAGGGATTGGTAATTCCTTCTATAGATCATTTTCCTTTGTGTATCGCAATCCGGGTGGTAGCATATTGGTGCATTGTGGCATCATATTAGACTTTTGATTATGTCTGAGGTGGCTTATTGCCTGAGCAGTTCGTACTGGGTGAAACGCGATTATTTTATTTAGGATCAGTGAAAATCTGATTATATGAAGTATATTAGAGAGCAAGGATCATTCCTTGGTTTGGGACAAGGTAATGGATCTTGTCAGGAGTATAGATCCAATGATTTTTTAATTCAGCAGTTGGTTATAAATTTCAGCACATCTCTTCCGTCGTATCGGTATTGTGAAAGCTAGAGTAAGACCTGTGTAGGTCATGAGATGCAATGGGAGCATCAGATTTGTGGAATTTCGACTATTATGTTTAAAGAATGTTATTGTCTTCCTATGAGTAAAGTGATGCAAAGTGTGAATTCAGCAAGGTTATGCAGTCATGTTTGGGTACAACGTGTAGAGATTGATATGGTGGTCGTATGATGGAAACAGGCTTGGCAGGAAATTCCGGATGTTAAAATTGGGCCTAATGCCTTATTTGTTTGAATAAAGGAGTATATCTACAGAGTTATCGAGCTAATGTGCTCAACTGAGTTGTGGTAGCACGGGAAGGTGCATGAGGTGTTAAACAAGTGATTTTAGAATACTTCAGTGTAGTTCTCAGCACCTTAGAGGACGAACGTATATTTAAGTGGGGGAGATTATAACGACCCGACCGGTCGTTTTGAGCTCCGGTGCGTCATTCAGCAGTCTGAGGCCAGGAGCAGCTTCATCTCAGGTATATTGACTTGTGTGTATAGTCAGAATTAACATTATGAAAGTTTGTGTGACGACACGGCCCGTTGTCACGTGAGTTACCTCCCCGTCTTATGCTTTTACATGTTCATTCTTATGTGTTTGTAAAGTTTGAAGTGATTTGGTCAGAGTTTGGGTGAAATTGAGACAAATAGTCTCTTTTAGGAAACCTTAAGTTGTAAAAGTCAACCGATTGTTGACTTATGAGTTATACGGTTCGGAATGGATTTCCGGTAATTCGACTAGTTTCGGATGGTGATTTGTGACTTGGGAGTGAAAATGGAATTGAATTTGGAGGTCCGGTGTAGGATTAGGCTTGAATTTGGCTAAGTTAAATTTCGGCGAATTCCGGTTGATAGGTGAGAATTTATCCGAGGGTCGGAATGGAATTTCGAGAGTTGCAGTAGCTTCATTGGGTGAATTTGGATATGTGTGCAAAATTTCAGGTCATTTGGACTTTGTTTAGTTGGTTTCGGCATCGAATATGATTTTGGAAAACTCTAAGTTATCTTAGGATTTTATATGAGGAAAATGATGATTTTTGGTGTTAATGTTGGTGTTTTCAGGTCTCGAGCAAGTTTGGATGAGGTATTTGGTCATATTTGTGTTTTTGGTTTGGACCCCGGGGGCCTTCGGGTGATTCCGTATGGTTAAACGAGAATTATTGGAGTTTGCTTCAGATTTGGGAGTCTGTATTTTGGTATTTCCGCTTTTGCGGACAATGGACCGCGTAGGCGGTGTCCGCTGAAGGGGAAGATGGGCCGCAGAAGCCGTCAAGGGCATTTTGTCTGGGACCGCAGAAATGGACAAGTGACCGCAGGAGCGATGGTCGCGGAAGCGGTCGTTGAGGAATTAAGTTAAACCGCGGAAGCGGTCAAATGGGCGCGGAAGCGGGAGTCGCTGAAGCAGAAAAAGGACCGCCGGAGCGAAAGTCGACCTGGTTTAATGAACGGTAGGTTTTAAAAATTTTAAAAGGGAAGAACATTGGAACCTCGGGCTAAGGCTATTGTGGGCGATTGGTGGAGAGATTTTTTAGAGAATTCATCAGGTATGAACTCATGGACCTAAAGTATGTCATTATAGTGTAAAATCATGGATTAAACACAAAGAATTCAAGGTTTTTAATGTCAAAAATGGGGGTTAGGGCTTGAAACCCAAGCGAGCTTGATGTGTTGATTTGGAGGGTCAAATGGACTCCGATTCTTGTAAATTTGATATGTTGGACTCATAGCGAGACGAGAATTCTGACAATGTAAATTTCGTAATTTTTCAAGAAGTGGACCTGGGGCTCGGGTTTTTCCAACTTCGTATTATTTGGTGTATTTCGAGTTATTTCGATTGGGTTATGTCCCATTAGCCTATTGTGATGTATTCCTATTGGTTTTGTTCTGATTTGGTATCCGCGGAGGTTGATTCTCGAGGGAAAGGCATTGCGAGCTAGTTCGCGGCCGGCTTGAGGTGAGTAATGGGTGTAGATGATAACCCGAGTGTTTGAAACCCCGGTATATCACTTTGTGACGCTGTAATGAGGCTAAACACGCACTCCATGATTAGTGCGGGGTCATATATGTTGGGAATTGTGACTTGGTCCAACCCGAGGGATAAATTGTGCTAGGTGGCGATTGCTTCGCATACTATATTAATGATATTTGGGCTTGATGCCATGTTTTGGGGCCTTGTGCCGACTTGTAGAATCCTTCAGGGATTGTTATTTTAGAATTGTGTTGATTTGCATATTATCTGAATTCAGTCCAGGGTTTTAAACACTATTTTTGCAAACTAGCCATATTTACACGTTTTGGAAACTCAAATGATTCTTAAATGATATTTCTGGATGACGATCATTATTCCACTATTTTCTGGAATGTATATTATTCTTGGAAACGGTGGTAACTATTGGAACCATGTATTGTAATGGAAAGAGTGGTAACTATTGGCATTGTATGATATGGCGCTTGGGCTGTAGGAGCCCCTCCGGAGTCTGAACCCCCACAGTGAACGCGGGTACCCAAATGGATCGGGCTGCACGTTCCTCAGTATTCATTCATTGTATTGCATCTCATGCATATATTTACTGTTGCTTTATCTTTATATCTCTGAGGCTTGTACGCTATAGAACTGCTAGATAGCTTCATTTTGTGTTATTTTGTGTTTTCTTACCTTTGGGTTTTTATACATGCTTATTACTCGCTAAGTTGGTAGACTCACCCCATACTCCATGCACCTTGTGTGCAGATCCAGGTGCTACAAAGATCTAGTGTTGCTGCAGTTCTTATCCGAGCTATCAGAGTATTGAGGTAGCTGCCCAGTGTCCGCAGGATCGCTTACTGTGTCTCATTCAGTCTGTTTCCTTTATAGTTTTTGTCATACATTTGTATCATTTCCTTTCAGAATTGTATTCAGCATTATTAGAGGCTCTGTACTTGTGACCCCAAGGTTTTGGGAGTGTTGTTGGCTATTTGTGTTTTCAACCGTATTACTTATCCTTGGCTGGGAGTTTATATGTCAAAAATTGATGTTTTACCTTAAATTTGCATCTCTTTGGGCTGGAAGTCCGTTCTTTGGAAGTGGTTTGGTCGGGCTTACCTAGCTTTGCAGCCGGGCGCCATCACGACCGGGGTTGGGGTCGTGACAAGTTGGTCTCAGAGCCTAGATTGCTAGGCCTCACGAGATATGAGCCGGTTTAGTAGAGTCTCGCGGATCGGTACATAGACATCTGTATCTCTCCTCGGGAGGCTACGGAATATTTAGGAAACACTTCATATTCTTGAACTCTTTTCATGCGGTTTTGTTGTGCCGAGAACTAAACTTCTATATTCTATTCTCTCGCAGATTGCGAGAACTCGTGCTATCGGACGAGGTGGAAGACCACCATTGCCACCAGGTAGAGGCTGTGGACGCGGTCGTGGCCGTGGTCGTGGTAGAGCAGCAGGGGCAGTACTAGTTGACCCACCTGTTGCCCCTATTCAAGATCAGCCCCCAGTTGTTGAGACTTCAGCAGCACCCTCTCAGGCACCATTAGTGCCTATTGTTATTCATGGCCTTCAGGAGGCATTAGCCCAGACCTTATCAGTCTGTAATGGTTTGGCTCAGACAGTTTCAGCTACAGCAACCGTAGCAACATCTCATATCGGAGGTGGTCATCACACCCCCGCAGCTTGCATACCAGAGCAGGTTGTACAGGGACTCCTGACGCTAGAGGTAGCCCCAGCTCAGGCAGTTGCACTGGCTGTTCCAGATGCGCCAGTTGCGCCAGCCCCAAGGCATGTTGTTTCTGTGATGCCTAACGACAAGCAGCGTTGGTTAGAGAGGTTTGGTAGACTTCAGCCTCATTCATTTAGCGGTACCGAGGGCGAGGATGCCCATAGGTTTTTGGATACGTGTCTGAGGATACTTCGTACAACAGAGATTCTAGAGTCCAGTGGGGTATCTTTCACTACTTTCACAATGACACCTATGCAATTGCATAGAGTAAATTCTCTGCAACACTTCAGCTATTTTTTGCAACTCCCAAAGGCCAATATTGGTCCGTTTGACCACCCAAAAACACCCCAAGGTCCCCGGAACCTCAACCAATAGTGCCAACCCATCCTAAAACATCACACAAATATTTTTCAATCATAAAAACAGATCCAACAACACAAGAGTCATCAAGTTACAACGGATTCAAGCCTAAGTTAAACTAAAACTTTCGAAACTTTCATTTGATCAAAAACCCAACCTAAAAACCTATGAAAACCTAAAACTTTGCACTCATATCCAAAATCACCTAACAAAGCTACTGTAACTCTCAATATTCCATTCTGACCCTCGGATCAAAATCTCACCTATCAACCGGATATCGCCAAATTGCTAACTTAGCCAATTCAAGCATAATTCTACATCGAGCCTCAAAAATTACTTCTGATTGTTCTCCTAGGTTTTAAATCATCCCCCAAAGCTAACCGAATCATCAGAAATTCATTTCTAGCCCTCTAACTCACAAGTCAACATCCAGTTGACGTTTTCAGACTAACCCTTCCTTAAAGAGACTAATTGTCTCATTTACAACCAAAATCTATCCGGAATAATTCAAATTCACCAAACACATAAAATGAAACATGTATGAGCATTTAACAGGAAAAACGGGACGGAAATACATGCGATGACGGGTCGGTTTGTCACAGCATGTTTGCATTTAGTGACATGTTAATCTCTGCTTCCTTCTTGATTTTAATTTTTTCAAATTCTTTCTGCTTCTTTAGTTGTTAATGTTGATTAGTTAAAATTAGTTTGATTCATGTCTATTAGCTATTTATTTAGGTTCATATAATGGTGCATAATCGTCAATGTTTTGGTTTTAGTTTATTAATTGTAAATTTATGGTATTATTGATAATTGTTTGCAGTTTAGGATTTGAATTGTTAGTTTAGTGGAATTCTTTAATAATAACTGATTTCATTAGTTTATAATTTAGTTTAGGGATTTCAATGAAGGAGGAATCTTCTAAGAGCTTCTAGGTGTGTTAAGGTATATTTCAGTCAAGATAGGGGGTAACTTGAGTACAAGTCAATAAAATAGGAGTAAGAGCTGAAAATAAACTAAGGGACTAAAAACAATTAAAAATCTGATGGGTTTCATTTGGTGCCTATAAAAGGGCACACTTCTCGCCTTCAAGAGTTTTTTCAGCCATAGAACTACCCCAAACTCTCCCTCTTTAAATTTTTAAGATCTGAAGTATGAATTCAAACTTCAAAAACCAAAAAGAACAAAGAAAAACTCAAAAAACCAAAAAAGTCTATTGTTTCATTGAATACTTGCACCTTTGATTTTAAGTTTCATCTAGTATCTTCATATTTGACACTTGTAGTTGAATCTGGAATTATCAAAGTAGTCTGGTTTGTTTTTCTAGAGGATTTGGTATCATACAAGTTGGTTTGGTCGATTCTCTAGTTTGATTTATATTCTCGCAATAATTGGGTTCATTTTGAGTTCATTTGGAGTCTATTTGAGCTTATTCGACTGTGTTTGGTCTGATTGGTTAATTATTGCTGTTCCTGGTGCTATGCTGCCTTTTTTTAGTTGTCCTGCTGCTGTTGATTATCATCTGTTGTGTTGACCTCATAGTTTTTCTCATTTTTGCAACTTCCAGGTACACAACTGCATACTCAATGACTGTGAGCTAAATGTGCTTAAATGAGTTTGTGAATGAAGCTATTGTAATAATTGAAATCAATTTGTTCCCAGATTTGTTTCAATTTTTGTTGTTTGGGTGTTAATTAGACTATGGACTGTTGGGATTTAGAGTGATGTAATTAAAGTAAAATTTTATTGTTGAATGTGGTTTAAACTTATTATGTTTCCTAATCTAACATTGTAGTAGAACTTACTATTATTATGTTGGAATTTGACATATGCTAAATAATTTTTTTTTAAATTTTAAAATTGTGTTATATTCATGGTTCTAATTTACTTGTTTTAATAGTATTGACCCACGTTGCATGTTGCTCATTTTTTAGTTAGAATTGATAGATCAGTTTTGTCAAACATTTAAATAATATTATGACATTATATTTATAAATATTAATTTATTTTATCAAATATGAATTCCATGATTTTCTTATAAAAACATATATTTTTAATTTTTTTACGTATCTAAAAGAAATATTATTAATTTAAAATATATATTATATTTGGAATATTAGTTATAAATATATGATTACTTATTAATATATTCACGAAAAATATACATCTTAAATACCAAATATAATATCATTTATACTTATAAAAATTTATAGGCATATATTTATTATATTAACTTTTAAGTTTTGATAATTACTTAATTTAAAAATTAATCTAACTGTATAATTACACTTGTGCAATCAAACAGTAAACTTATAATTAAACTGTAATTACACTATGACAAACAAACATGTCGTCGTAATTACACAACTGAGTAATTACTAGGTTGTGTACTTACTACCCTAGTAACTACACCAATTCAAATTATAGGGTGGCTTTCCAAACAGACTCTAATTGAATTTCAGAATGAAACTTGGATGGTAACAGCCTCAGTCTATGCATGCCATGTCCATTAGATTAGATAAGTTGGAAATTAAGTTGAATTGAAGGTTAATTGGTTGTTTAAGTAAAATGTTGGTAATATTATTGTCCTCTATTCGTAAATAGAATAATTGAAATACCAGTAGTGGGAATTTTTAAGGAGTTAACATTGTTTTTGGGTGTTTGGCATATTTTGGTTTTAATTAGACTGTTACTTGAGCTCCCCGAGTATGGCCTTGAGATCCTTCGCTTCCCAGCGTGTTTGGGCTGTGAGTTTCGGCCCAATTTGTAATTGAAATTTGCTTGTAATTATGGGGATTCCACTGAGGGCTTTGTGAACTGGGCACACGCATGCCCTGCATAAATGGTTTTCCATTTGGAGTTTTGGATTACCCCTGCCCAGACTCGATGTCCAGCTTGCACGCAAACGAAGGAAAATGGGATTTGGGCTCCTTTTACAAGACCAGTTACGTGAGCCAAGAAAGGTTTAAGCAATAATGCAGGTTCAGGTTTTAAGTTAGGTAGAGGGTTCAAATTAAAAGTTTCTTCCTTTTGTTTGGACTCGGACTTGAACTTGAAGCCCGAATTCTAATGTTAATTAATTAGGATTTTTTTATCTTTTAGAGACAAAACAAAAATAGAAAAATAATAGTTGTTTTTAGGCTTGCCCTTTTTAAAGAAATAATAATAATAAGACGAGCCTCGCCCAATAAAAAATAAAATTGCGTGGCCCTCAGTAAAAGTTAAAAAAAATACTCAGAAGTTCGGGACGGGCTGTTTTAGCAAATTTTCACGGCCTTCCCAAAAGATAATAACGCGTCAGCCACTTAAAGCGTGATTTTAATAAATTACATTCCTAAACTCGGGTGTGTAACGACCAAAAATTCCACTAAGGATCGTGATGGCGCCGAACACTGCTGTCAAGCAAGACAACCAGATTACTTAATCAAATCTCACTTTAACACTTTTGGAAATACATGATTTTTATTTCATATTTAGAAATTATAAAGAATGTCATTTTCAAATAAAATTTATTTTAAAGTTAAGCAATTAATATAATATTTCAAACCATCCCAGAACTCGGAGTCACAAGTACATGAGCATCTGTTGATAAGAGAAATAAAAATATATCATCTGTCCGGAATATAATGGACGAAAAATAAATACAGTACTGGAAAGGGACTACCCTAGCTACGGTCATCTCGAATGATGTAGCTCATCTAGTCCCAAAATCATCTGTGCTGCTATGTCCTGTAGACTACTGAAATTACATATACATGTGCAACAAAATGCACAGAAAGTATAGTATGAGTACAAAACAACATGTACCTAATGAGTTGGCCCGCCTAATCCCGAAGGAATAGAGATGAGATGGTCAATCCTAACACACACTAGCAGTCCAATGACTATTTATCCTTAAAAATATATCCTAGCAGTGAATTTGTTTTATAAACAAGATTCTAATCTAGATATGGAAAACAGGTAGTCATACAATTCTTTCATGAAAAATTTCCTTAGTTTTCTTGTTATTATTAAATAAATGATCTCGGGCCATAATATGGCATAAAACAACTCATATGAGTTTAAGACAACAGTACAAACATGCACAAATCATGCCGAGGCGACGGCCCGCTCCAACAGAAATGTAAATTTGTGCACTGTCAAGGGTCGAGCGGCCCATACCATAGATGCATCAATTTCACTGAGGCGATCGGCCCGTTCCAATAGAAATATAAACACACGCAGACAGATAATCAGTCAAACAGTCAGGGTGGAGCAAATATCCAAGTAAAGTCCATTCCCTTTTAATAATTTGAGAAAAACATAGCTTTAGTCTTTTTAGAAATCCGCTTATTAATTTAATAAAATTAAAGCATTTCAAGCCATTAATGATTTATAAATGATCCAAGTATAACATGTTTTTTGGTCCTAGACTACCCGGACAATAGCATAATAGTAGCTACGTATGGACTCTCATCACCTCGTGCGTACGTAGCCCCCACAAATAGGAGCACATAATCAGCTAACTCACCTATGGGGTAATTCCCCCTCACAAGATTAGAAAGGAGACTCACCTCGCTCTGAAGACTCATAATCGCCGCTTCACATCTTTCCGAAAGCTTGAACCAACGCAAAAATGCTCCAAAACTAGCCAAATAATGGCAAACTAATGAGAATATACTCAAATACCCGCGAACAATTCAAATTATACAATTTCCTAACTCCACTTTATGAAATGACCAAAATGACATCGGGCCCACGTGCCCGGATTCTGAAAATTATTAAAAATAAGTATTACCTATAACTCAAATGGAGTATATCCATAAAATCATCAAATTCCGTCCTTGAATCAACCCTCAACTCAAGGATTTACCATTTTTAAACTTTGGGGCTCAAAATCCCAATTTCTACCATCCAAACACGGACAAAAATAGAAACCAACAGAAATAATCATGGAGAAACATCAAAATAAAGGTCAAATATTTACCTCCTTGTTGAGACGAGAACAACGCCGCAAAAAAAACCTCAATCGGAGCTCTAGAACTCAAGATATGCCCAAAATACTAAACTTCTCGGTTTTAAACACTGTGCATGCCCATTTTCCAGTTTTGCAGACAATTTTCACATATGCGGGACTGCTTTTATGGTTCTATTTCCGCTTTTGCGGTTCTAACAGACACCAGATTCGCGCGACATGGAAATGCGCAAAACTCCCTCATACGATGTCCAAATTCGACGATTCTTTTTCCTATGGCTCCGAAATTTTGATATGGATCTAATGGTTAAAATTTTGAATTTGGAGCTTATTTAATTAATATGTTGCCCCTTTAATCCCAAAGATACGGCATTGAAATATCAAATAAGAGCGTGATCACAACCCAAAACACACCCGGGGACCCCAACCAATCAAACCAACCAGTCCCCAAACACATTACGGACTTGCTCGAGGCCTCAAATCACATCAAACAATGTTAAAATCATGAATTAACCTACAATCCAAGCTTGATGACTTGAAGTTTCCAACTTCTATTTCCGATGCCGAAACCTATCAAATCACATCCAATTAAATTCAAATTTTGCACACAAGTCAAAAATGACATAACGAAGCTACAGAAACTTTCAGAATTCCATTCCGACCATCGGATCAAAATCTCACCTATCAACCGAAATTCGCCAAAATACTAACTTTGCCAATTCAAGCTTAATTCTACAACAGTCATCACAAAAATATTCCGGACACACTCCTAAGTCCAAAATCACCTAACGAAGCTATCTGAACCATAAAATTTTCATTTCAAGCCCGATATCAAAATTTCCACTTCCGGTCAAGATTCTTAGAAACCTTCAAATTCCTACCTTTAGCCAAATGACTCCAAAATGACCTACGGACCTTCGAACTCACTTCTGATCGCGCTCCCAAATCCAGAATCACTATATGGAGCTATGCCCAGTTTAGGAATTCCAAACAGACATCGATAACGCTGAAATGCACTTCAAGCCAAACTTATGAATTATCTTCAAAAATGCTAACTTCCATAATAGGCGCCAAAATGCTCCAGGGTTATCCAAAGCCCGAACCGGGCATACGCCCAAGTCCGATATCATTATACGAACCTGCTACACCTTTCAGATCCTTATTCCGAGGTCTTTTACTCAAAAATCCAATCCTAGTTCATTCTTTCAACTTAAAGCTTCTGAAATGGGAATTTTCATTTAAATTTAACTTTGATCTCCTTGAATTTAGATTCCGACCATGCGAACAAGTCGTAATACACGAAATGAAGTTGTTCACGACCTCCGACTTCTTAACGGAGCGCTGGTACTCAAAACGACCGGTCGGGTCATAACATTCTCTCCCACTTAAACACACGTTCGCCCTCGAACATGCTGAGAACTATGCTGAAGTTGTCTGGAATCATTGTTTAGCATCTTATGCACCTTCCCATGCTGCCACAACTCAGCTGAGCACATTAGCCCGATATATTCTGAAGATATTCCCTCTTATTCAAACAAATAAGTCTTAGAGCTAAATTCCAACATCCAGAATTCTATGTCAGGCCTGTTTTCATCAAGAGATCACCCAATTATTCACCACACGCCATCCTCAAATATGACTGCATAACATTGGTGGATTCTTACCTTGCAACACAAAATCCATAGGACCATGATAATATTTTATGATCAACTTAGCCAAAATTCAACGAAGCAGATGCTCCCATTTCGCCTCATGACCTACATAGGTCTTGTTCTAACTATTACAACACTGACACGACGGAAGAGATGCACAAAAGTTCATAACCAACTGCTGAATCAACAAGTCATTGGGTCCATACCTCTTACAGAACCATTACCACATTCTGAACCAAATGAGGATCTCTACTCCTTAATGTACTTCATGTGCTCAGATTGCATTGATCCTAAATTCCATAATCTCATCCCACCAAGTACGAACTGCTCAGGCAATAGCCACCTCGGACACAATCAAGAGTCCTATATGATTCCACCATGTGCCAATAGGCTACGATTAGGATATGATACAAGAAGAATACGAACTCTGAAATGGACATCTAATTACCCCGCCGGCGAAACATACGCGCGACGCTGGCTAACTACTTATACGTATTTTCCTCCAAAAATGGGAAGCAGAACACATAAAAAACTAGGGGGAAATGTACTAAATATCATACTGTTGCGACGTGCAACCGATCCAAACAGCATAACCATGGCGGCGTGCCACCTGATCCACACATCATAACTATGGCGGTGTGCCACCCGATCCAAATAACATACCCGTGGCGGAGTGCCACCCGATCAACATACATCTCACATAAGGAGATATTCATTGAGCTAAATAGATCATCACATCAAAATATCGAATATTGGTCGTAGAAATGCTAAGGTGTATAATACCATCCCTGAGGAACCATTTAGCGCTATAGGCTACAAAACTCAAGCACAACTGAGGTGCAAAACATGATCTGATTCTCAAGAGCCATCCTGTTCATATAACATCACCGCTACGCGGAACCTCAACACATAAGAAATTTACCAAGCCGTTTCACAATCCACACGGTGCAATACATCATTATCTAGAATAGTCGATGACAAAATAACACCCTGACTGTTCCTCCATAAGGAACGCTCGCTGAAACGAACACAACTGGCCTTTACCTTTCCACAAATAAATCAATCCACTGATCTCAAGCCAATTTCTGATAGCACCAACTTGGCTAATGACCTTTCAAGGTTCATAGTAACTCATTCTTTCTCATAACATATAGGAACAACCATTACAACCGGAGCAACCTCCTCCGTTCATATCCCAATATACATAGTGCCCTCCAGGCCTAAATTCTCAAATCGATGATATTACCAAAATCCTCATACTTGGTTAAGGCTGTATTCAATTCCGGTTCTGGGTCTATTTGGGTCTGCGGTTCTGGTTCTGGCGATTCCGGTTCTGGCGGTTCCGGAGCCAGAACCGCTACCATCCGGTTCCGGGTACCATCCGGTTTCGGTTCTGGCGGTTCCAGTTCCGGGTACCATCCGGTTTCGGTTCTGGCGGTTCCGGTTCCGGCAGCTCTGGCGGTTCTGGCGGTTCTGGCGGTTCTGAAATTTTTTTTTTTTAAATCAATATCTTGTATAGTAATCATTAGTATAGAATATATTTTATATGGTGTACTATGTAATTAGTATAGTATATATTGTGTTTGGTAATTAGTATATATTGTGTATAAGTAGTGTATATTTTGTATATAAGTAGTATATATTGTATTTAAGTAGTATATATTGTATATAAGTAGTGTATATTGTGTTGTAGTTAGTATATTGTGTTGTATGTTATATATTGTATGTTATACAAATATTCAAGGATTGATATAGAAGTAAAGACAAAGTCATATTGAGACAAAATGATATTCAATATGATAAAGAGCGTATTTATTGACCAAAATGGCATATCTTTCTTAGTCTTCCTTCCCCCAATGGAATGAGCACAACATGGTACTAATACCACCATTAAAAGGAAAAAAAACTAAAAGAAGACGTACCAATGTACAAGTTACATAATAATTTATGCATTATTTCTAACAAATCTCATAAAACCTTCAAGGTTTGGAGGTGTTGTGTTGGCGGTGGTGGAAATGAAGCTTGTTCATCACCACTTCCGGGTGAAGTTGCTTCTTGAGCAAGTTCTGCTATCATTTCTTCATAGCAGTCATCTATTTCTGGTTGTGATTCAGCTAGCCCAAAGTTCCTTCTTTCTACGCGGATCCAATCTCGAAAAAGCACTGATTTTTCCAAGCTGTCCCGCATCGACGCTCTGTAATCACCTATTTGTAGTCTTGCTTGACTAAAAGCTCTCTCCGATGCAACAGTTGACGCTTGAATCGGCAGAACATCCCGAGTCATCCTTGCAAGAACGGGAAAATACTTTTCCCTTGTCTTCCACCAATCCAAAAGGTCGAAAGAGCCGTCTGGATTCTCATTCTCTAGTCCCTGCGACAAATAAACTTGAAGCTCATTTAGATGGGAAATTTCATCTAAATTTTCCCCTTGAGTACCCCTGAACTCCGTCCACGATTTAAGAGCTGTTAAGCCAGCAGCTCTTTTAGACGACTGTGATGTAGACGAAGTAGGGGTTGGAATATTAGGCCTAGCATGCTCTAATGCCTGTTTATAAGCATTATAAATAGTTTGAGCATTCACTTTAATTGATGCTTTCGCATCAGCTAGTGTAGCCATTTCTACTTCTGAAAGATCTAAAGATTGATAAATAGTAGAATACCAAAAGTGAGGACCTCCTATTTCATAGTAGGATTTAACATAGCAGACACGCCAAATATAGGACGGATTGGAAAAAATATATTTTTTAAACTTCTTTTTCATTTCAGTTATTGCAATTTCATAAATTTCCCCTCCCTCGTTAAAATCAACAAACAAATTCGCAAGTGCGGCAATATAAACTAAACAGTTAGAAATAGTTGGATAATATTGGCCTGATAAAGCATTTGTAGCCACATGAAAATGTTCTAAAAAATCTAAAAGAATTTTAACATTATTCCAATCTTGTGTAGTTAGCATGTCATTATCTTCCTTCCCACAATCCCGAGAATTATACGTAGCGTTAATTGGGTTTCTATATTCAAACGCTACTACTAAACTTTCGTACATGTAGTTCCACCTAGTCGGGCAAGGTTTAGGAACCTTTCTTTCTCTAGCCTTATCGCTACGGTGTAATTTTATATGCTTAACTAAACTACCGGTGCCGCTACGTTCTCCAGTATACCTATGAACAAGTAATTTCCCACAAGATTTACACTTAGCCTTATCTTGTTCTCTTAGTTGAATAAAAAATTGCCAAACTAATGATGTTTCTGAACGATTAGGAGGTTGTCTACTAAAAGTGGGAGTTTGTACGGGTGGGTGTGCCGGTTCATCACCTAAGTTATGAGCAGGACTAGTAGGTGTATCATCTAAATCTACTGGAGCTTGGGTTTCATCATCATCCTCATTTCCCTCTAAGATAGGTGCATTAGGATAAAGAGCATTCATAATATCATCGTCTATTCTATCACCAACTGCTACATCATGTAGAAAATCAATATCGCTAAATTGAAAACATGGGTGATCACTATCAAGGATTCCGAAGGGTTCATTAGGATTTCTAGGTTGGCTACTACTTTGAACTTGCTTATCTTTTCTAGGTCGGGGAGCCGGAGGAGGGGTAGTATTTTGGCCACTACTTTCACCGGTTTTAGCTTTTCCTTTACCGAACATATTTTTCAACGAAAATGCCATAACAATTATAATTAAGCAAAATAACAACACACAAAAATATTCTTAGCACGTAAGAGTTGAAACGAGTTTACCGGATTGACGAACAACTTCTTGAAAATTGAAAGTCGTTGAAATTGAACACTTGAAAACTTCAATTCAACAACTTCACAATGTTTCACAAATTTGCAACAATAAATTAAACACTTGCACTAGAAAGATTGAAAGAGAGATTGAGAGAGATTGAGAGATATTGATGAATTGGTGAATAAAAATGAAAGAATGTAGGGGTATTTATAGTTGAGAAATGGGAAATAGTGTAATTATATAAAGTTTGGGATTAAATTAAAGTTTGAGGGCCAAATGGCTATTTTTTAAACTTCCAAACGGCTACTTTTGAAATAGATCCGTTTGGAAATTATTTTAAAAAAAAAAATTTAAAAATTACCGTTACAGAACCGCCGGAACGGTTTGGAACCGCCAGAACCGGTCTGGTTCCGGTTCCGGTTCTGGTTCTGGTGGTTCCGGTTCTGGCGGTTCCAACGGGTAGAACTGCCCCGCCACGGTTCCCGGGAACCGCCAGAACTGGAACCCCCGGAACCGGACCACCGGAACCGCCAGAACCGCTAGGGCCGCGGTTCCGGTCCGGTTCCGGTTCGGAACCGCAAAAAATGCAGCCTTATACTTGGTTAAATATTTAGTCAATTAAGCAACTACATGTCACACCTACACAATCTTCCCGTGGGACACGCTCCCTCAATCTTCTAAAATAAGTATCGAGTTCGTATCTTTAAATCTTCGAATACACTAACGTTGAAAAGCGATTATGCTGAAGACAATACAAATTTACTTTAATCATTCAACCACTTCCTTGCTCACCCGAGCCCTTGATATCCTTGCCATCCCAAGCTGCGACATTGATCTTTACTTTGAATTTCCATGGTACACGCTGCACCCAATGTGCCAGCCTACGATAGAACACGATTTCCATCTCTACTCTGGAACTACTGATAGACTAACACTTCATCATATAAAACTTTTCATTTAAACCACTTCGAGAGAACTATAGCAATATATATGTGGATTCTCATAACCATCGAATATGCCAATCTCTTGTTGGAAAATACGCTTAACGCTAGAGGGGAGGGTGAATAGCGTTATAATAAAAAATAGCGTAAACTTGCGGAATTTAAAAATTGTAGGAATGAAATAAGTGCGATAAGTAAATAATAAAGAACGAACGCACCGATGTATCCTGGTTCACCACAACCCGTGGCTAGTCCAGTCCCTGAGAGATTCTCTCGAGATTTCCACTAACACTGTTAAGCTTACGGGTGCTCAACAAACCATTACAACCTGAGAGCTTGAGTCACACAAGTCTCAACAACCTTTGCTCGAAGATACAACA
Organism: Nicotiana benthamiana; assembly: GCA_034376525.1. Taxonomy (NCBI): domain Eukaryota; kingdom Viridiplantae; phylum Streptophyta; class Magnoliopsida; order Solanales; family Solanaceae; genus Nicotiana; species Nicotiana benthamiana. Next base: position 16,085,516 of record CM067331.1, on the reverse strand, counting down.
CTTCAAGACTTCAACCAAAGGAATCACAACGTTCCTTCTTACAATACAAGGGAACAACTTTCCCTTCAAGTGTATAAAAACACTTTGCACTCAAAACAAGACTCTCCTTAGGAGTAGATATGAGTAAATAAATACGCACAAGAACGCAACAACTTTCGTCAACAATTTGGCTCTCAAAAACTTATGTAATGAATAGAAAATGATGAATAAGAGAGTATGCAAGCTTTAGCAATAATATTGTCAGTTGTTGTATTTGTAAGACTGATTTGAAGATGTATTTATAGTGTTAAAACCATGCATTACCGTTGCCTAATTGCTAATTAAGAATTGCTGATTTTGTGCTATGACAATCGATTGTCTACTCGGCACAATCGATTGTTTTTCAATTGTTCCAAAAATCATTCCCAGATTTTACGCCATATAATCGATTACGGGCAACGTTCAAAAAATCATTTTCAGATTTTACTTAAAACAATCGATTGTCAGAGATATACAATCGATTACTTGGCAACGTTCAAAAAATCTTTTTCAGATTTTACTTCAAACAATCGATTATTAAAATCCTATAATCGATTATCTGACAAAGTTTGAAAATATTTTGGCAACGGTCATTTACATAATCGATTATGCTATATGGACAATCGATTATTTATCAGTCTTTGAAAAATCTAATAGACACTGTCTCAACACAATCGATTGTCATAAGGTTCACAATCGATTATTTTATATCTTTGAAAAATCTGATAGTCACTGCCTCAACACAATCGATTGTCATAGGGTTCACAATCGATTATTTTGTAGCTTTGAAAAATCTTATGGACACTGCCTCAACACAATCGATTGTCATGCAGATTTCAAAAATCTGATGGACACTGCCTTAATACAATCGATTGTCATTAGGTTCACAATCGATTGTCTTGCGGCTGCCTTAACATAATCGATTATCATAAGTACATAATCGATTATCTTTGTCCAGATTATTAGAGGCATGTTTAAAAATCATTTTGCTGAAATAAATATGCATGATTTAAAATCATTTTGTTCTAAATTAAATATGCATGATTTGATAAAACATGATTTTACGAGAGAAGCCAAGTCTTGAGTTAAGTTGTCGGATCAAGATCACAATTAAAGAACGACTCATGTATAACTTTGTTTAGTCTTGATCTTTGTTTGTCTTGTGCTTGAACTTCGTTATGTGACATTTGTGCGCTTGTGCTTGGACCTCGTCATATGTCAATTGCGCGTCGTTTGTCATTTATCAAAACCTGCAAATATGAACACACATTTAGTTTAATGCCTTGAGAACGTGTTTCAACAATTTCCCCCTTTTTGATAATGGGAAACCTTTATCGGGATATGCATATTAGATAACTCATAATGACGATCCAAGACAAGTAAAGACATGCAATTAGTTCATGCAATTAGTTCCCCCTCAACATATGAATTCCCCCTCAATTTATGCCAATAAATATTAGTGCATAGCCCTTATTCTTCTCCTTTTTGACATTAGCAAAAACAAAATAAGTAATAACATGTTTATTGAAAAAAAAGGTGTTCACATAAACGAGATAATAAAACATAGAACAAGAAGCAAATAAAGAATTTATTCATTATTATCATTTCCCGCCTCGTCATCCGGCACTGCTTCATACGGAACAAGTCCAGCATATGAATAGTGAATATGATCAAAATATCCATGGATCTCATAAGTCAATCTATTGACGGAGGTGGACAAAGAAGCAAGTTGGTCGGAAATAGTTTGGAGTGCAGGAGCTTGAGGCTGACGCGTTTGACGAGTTGGGGAGGAGCAGGAGCTGCATGTTCGCCATCATGGGGAAAGGAGGAATTGGAAATTTCCCATTTCTTGGTGCTCTTTTTGAGCGGACCGTTGGATGTGTTGAACCCGGAGGCTTCAAGAAAATTCATTATAAGAAGGGCATAGGGAAGTGGTCTATCGTCCCCGATGGCATCAAGCATGTGGATTTTGATGAACTTACACCAATTGATGTGAGCCCCGGTAATAATGGCATGTGTTAGCTTTGCGTCCTCTTGGGAAAGAGTAGTATGATTATGCTTGCGTGGTTTGAGGACTCGGGTTAAGAAGTAGAAAATTAAACGATATTCGGGGAGCATGCCCGTGATGGTAGGACGGCGATTGGACAGATTAGGATCATAAGCTCCAAGTCCAATTTGGTTTAGGAGAATTCGTTCATCAAATAAGACGCCGGCTTCTCTAATGTAGAGAGAAATGTTTTCCCCACTTCGAGGCAGGTGAGAAATAGAATGTAAGTTTTTGTTGGTTAAAAGAATTTCAACACCATTAATGTTTGTCACAAGCTCGCCCTCGTCGTCCTCATGAAGATTAGAGTAGAAGGCTTGAATCAAGAGAGGATTAATGTGAGGATAGGATAGATATAGGAAATCAAGAAGTTGGCATTCCCTAAGAATGTTTGCAGCTGCAGCGGGGGCGCTTGATTCAAGATATTTGCTGGTGGAAAAGCGAGGAGGAAGAATTTCACGCTTTTCAAATTTTGTCATGAATCGAGTTAATTCGGATTCAGTGTTGAACTGTAGGACAGAGCCATCCTGGTAAGGAAAATTGGGAGGAGGAGGAGCAGCAGAAGAAGATGCACCATGTCTGCCGGAGCGGGAACGTTTTGTGTGTCTGCTCGTCATTTTCAATAAGTAGTAACAGCCTTTGTAAGAATTTTTTAGAGATTTTTGAAAGTTTGGGAGATAAGATTGATGCTTGAGTGAAGCAATTGAAGACATATGATACATATTTATAATGAGAAGAATGGCATTTCATTTGTGGTGAAAATCTGCAGAAATTTAAGAGCAAAAACGGTCAGAAACGGTAAAAGAAATTTGCACTGTCCGTTACACAATCGATTGTGGAATCGAAACAATCGATTGTTATGGAGTTTTGAATTGTACTCGGAAATGACAAAAAATCGATTGTGGAAATCTTGGAGGACCCAAACGGTAACAAATATTTGAATTACTGACAAAAAATAATCGATTGTTGAATTATGGTAATCGATTATTATGACACAGTGTGCACAGTGATTTTGTGACAATCGATTGTTTTAGGAAAGCAGTGCTGAATGGCCGAGACGGTCAAGAAAACATTAAGCAATATATTGATTTTCTGTCATAATAAGCATAAGACGTAAATAATCGATTAGTGATACTTGCTAATAGATTTTCCGGCGCAGTGAGCATGATAATCGATTATTGATTGAAATAATCGATTGTTCTACACCATTGCCTTATAATTCCCCCTGCCTTTAGGGCGATACCAGCAAAAGAGAATTAGACCTCTCCGAAGCTCAAGTTAGTAATTTGTAAAGAAATAATGACTTAAATCAATGTGAAGTCAAGAATTCCGAGTTTACAATAAATTCGGCAAATATTTTTTCTCTAAAAGGACTTGTGAAGATGTTGGCCAATTGAGAACGTGATCTCTTAAGAAGTGTGTCCTAAGGTGTTCTTAAGAGTGTTTCGAGTACTTACCTGTTGTTTAATATCGCCAATTACCTGTTTGAGAGGATGGTCTTTGATTGTCCTCCACTCGTAAGGCAGTTTCGTTTCTTTTTCCAGTTGTGGCGCTTCCTCCGATAATTGTTCCAAGATTTCATCTTGAATTTCCTTAGGAGTTTCCTCTTGTACTTTATCTTGAGGACTTATTGAGTTTAAGATACCTGCAGGATCAAAAACAGAATCCTTTCTCGCGAAGCGAGCATTATTTTCGGAAAACACAATATGAGGGGATTCCTCCCCAGCTTCGGTTCTATTATTGAATACTCTATATGCTTTTCTACGTGAAGAATAACCAATAAAAATTCCTTCATCGGACTTTGCATCAAATTTTTCCAAATTATCTTTACCATTGTTATGAATAAAACATTTACAACCGAATATTCTAAGATGGGAGATATTTGGTTTTCTTCCCTTGTAGAGTTCATAGGGAGTTTTCATGAGTATTGGCCTTATGACTACTCTGTTTAAAACGTAGCATGCGGTACTCACGGCATCCGCCCAAAAATGTTTGGGAATCTTAGCCTCATCGAGCATGGTTCTAGCCATCTCTTCGAGACACCTATTTTTCCTTTCCACCACTCCATTTTGTTGTGGTGTGCGTGGAGCAGAGAAGGTGTGCTCGATACTGAGTTTGTCACAAAAGTCCGCGAAGAGATTGTGATCGAACTCTTCCCCATGATCACTTCTTATTGAAGTGACGGTTGTGTCCTTTTCATTTTGAACACGTTTAAGAAAATATTTAAAATTAAGAAAAGCTTCACTTTTATGAGCAAGAAATAGAGTCCATGTAAATCTAGAATAATCATCAACAATAACAAAACCATAACGATTTCTACCAAGACTTTCAATGCGAGATGGTCTAAAAAGGTCCATATGAAGAAGTTGCAATGGTCTAGTAGTTGAAACAATATTTTTCGATTTAAAAGAAGCTTTTGTTTGCTTTCCTTTTTGACAAGAGTCGCAAATAGAGTCTTTTTCAAATTTCAAATTTGGAAGACCAATAACTAGATTTTGTGAAACCAATTTGTTTAAAAGATGCTTGTTGATGTGAGCTACTCTACGATGCCATAGCCACATATCATCTTCTTTGCTCATAAGACAATTCACATATTCAGAAGAAGAGTTTTCGAGATCAACCATATAGATGTTATCCATTCTAAAACCACGAAGAATAATTTTAAAATCGCTACGGCGAAAAACAAAGCATTCATTTGAATCAAATAAAACAAGATTTCCCTTGTCACATAATTGACTTATGCTCAATAGATTATGTTTTAGACCCTTAACTAGCAATATATGCTTAATGGAAGAAGGTTCATCCTTACCGACCGATCCAATGCCGATAATTTTTCCCTTGTTGTTATCTCCAAAGATAACGCTTCCTCCTTCCTTGTGTTCTAGTTGAAGGAACTTGGATTCGTCTCCCGTCATGTGTTTGGAGCATCCACTATCAAGGTACCAAAGTACACTTGATCCCTTCAAACATACCTACAAGACAAATTAATGAGTCTTTGGTACCCAAGCAGTTTTGGGTCCTTGAGAGTTAGGTGTAACATGCTGTTGTGCTTGACATGCATTTAAGTGTCTATGTCTAGTGAAACAAGAAGGAGAAATATGTCCAATTCGATTGCAATAATGACAAATGACATTTGGATTATGCATTCGTCTAGGTTGACAGTAATTGGACGGACGAAAATTGTTTACTCTACTTTCGACAATATGACTATTACGCATTTCACGAAAATCATTTCTCCTACTATTTGTTCTAGGATATGCAGCATTTCTAGAATAATTATTTCTAGGTTGAAAGCCATTTCTAGGAGTCCTAAAATGTTCAAAGTTTCTGCTAGGATATGCATCATTTCTAGAATAGTTATTTCTAGGTTGAGGGCCATTTCTAGGTGTCCTAAAATGTTCAAAGTTTCTTCTAGTGTTTGGTCTAGCATGCATGTTGATTCTAGGATTGTTATTTCTAGGATGAACATTTGTTTTATTTATCCTAGGTTGAGCCTTAGGTGGTTGGGGTTTGGCTTCAACTTTTTCTTTAGGCTCGTTTTTAAAACCTATCCCATGTTTGGTTGATTTCAAATTAACAAGAACCTCATTCAAATTTTTATGAGAAGAATTGAACTTATCTAAGGTGCCCTTAAGTCTTTCTACCTCACCTTTTAGATGCATGCAAGAAGTACAATTTTTACTAGAACTCTCGGGTTTGTCGGCGCTTCTCTTGCCGAAAAATTTGTTTTCTTCTTTCAACTTCTCATTTTCCAAAATCAGTTTTTCCAAATCCTTTTCTTTCAAAGAGAGTTGTTTTTCAAAATCTTTTTCTTTCAAAGAGGCATTCTCCTTAATGTTTTTAACAGTTTTGGAAGCTTTAATGAATTCACTATACAACTCATCAAAGGCATTTTGCATTTCCTCAAGAGAATAGAAGTTTTTGGAAGAAATTTGACATACCTCTTCTTGATTGTTTTCGTGAGCCATGAGACAAAGCTTTGCGGCTTCGTCTTCTTCTTCCTCACTTGACTCGTCTCCGGAGTCACCTCCCCAAAATATGTATGCTCGTTGTTTCTTGAAGGGTTTCTTTTCCTTCTTGGCATTTAGGCAATTTGATTTAATATGCCCGGATTCTCCGCACCCATAGCACTTTATTTGATCTCCTTGTTGTTTGCCTTTTCGTTCATACTCTTTTCGCATGAACTTTTGAAATCTCTTAATAATGAGTCCGAACTCGTTATCTCCGTCCTCATCATTTTGAGGTTGGCTTGTGCTTGCCTTGAGGGCGATTCTTTGTTTCCTTTGATCATTAACAAGGGTTAAGTATAGTAGATTCATAAGTTTTAAGATTACCTCTTAATCCGTCGATGGTGACATTTGAAACGCCAATAGACTATTGAATCGCGTCGGCCTTTGAGCGCCATTCCGGAGTGAGACTTCGGAGGATTTTTCGGACAAGTTCTTTATCCGTGAAGGTCTTCTTGAGAGCATGTAAGTCATTTATGATTTTTGAAAATCGTTCGAACATGTCATCGACCCTTTAGCCTTCCTTCATATGAAACAGTTCATATGCATGGGTTAGAAAATCAACTTTAGCCTCTCTTACCTGGTCCGTACCTTCGTACGTGATTTCCAGCTTATCCCACATTTGCTTCGCCGTTGTGCAACATGATATTTTTCTGTAATCATCAGCGTTTACAGCACAATATAATAGGTTGATGGCTTTAGCATTGTTCTGCACTTTTCGGATATCATCCGCGTCGTATTCATCTTCGGATTTTGGAACCCATTCATTTTCAACCTTTTTGGTTGGAATTTGTTCTCCCTTCATTATAACCTTCCACAAATGAAAGCTATTCGATTGAACGAATATTCTCATCCTCTCCTTCCAGTACGTATAATTTGTGCCATCGAATAGTGGTGGTCGGGTGGAGCATTGTCCTTCACCTATTCCTGCAAAAGAGTCACGAGTAGAATCCATGGATTGTTTCTCTCAAACGGTTAAGTTTTTCAAAGAGTTGGGCTCTGATACCAATTGTTGGAAAATACGCTTAACGCTAGAGGGGGGGTGAATAGCGTAATAATAAAAAATAACGTAAACTTGCGGAATTTAAAAATTACAGGAATGAAATAAGTGCCATAAGTAAATAATAAAGAACGAACGCACCGATGTATCCTGGTTCACCACAACCCGTGGCTAGTCCAGTCCCCGAGAGACTCTCGAGATTTCCACTAACACTGTTAAGCTTACGGGTGCTCAACAAACCGTTACAACCTGAGAACTTGAGTCACACAAGTCTCACCAACCTTTGCTCGAAGATACAACACTTCAAGACTTCAACCAAAGGAATCACAACGTTCCTTCTTACAATACAAGGGAACAACTTTCCCTTCAAGTGTATAAAAACACTTTGCACTCAAAACAAGACTCTCCTTAAGAGTAGATATGAGTAAAATAAATACGCTCAAGAACGCAACAACTTTCGTCAACAATTTGGCTCTCAAAAACTTATGTAATGATTAGAAAATGATAAATAAGAGAGTATGCAAGCTTTAGCAATAATATTGTCAGTTGTTGTATTTGTAAGACTGATTTGAAGATGTATTTATAGTGTCAAAACCATGCATTACCGCTGCCTAATTGCCAATTAAGAATTGTTGATTTTGTGCTATGACAATCGATTGTCTACTCGGCACAATCGATTGTTTTTCAATCGTTCCAAAAATCATTCCCAGATTTTACGCCATATAATCGATTACTGGCAACGTTCAAAAAATTATTTTCAGATTTTACTTAAAACAATCGATTTTCAGAGATATACAATCGATTACTTGGCAACGTTCAAAAAATCTTTTTCAGATTTTACTTCAAACAATCGATTATTAAAATCCTATAATCAATTATCTGACAGAGTTTGAAAATATTTTGGCAATGGTCATTTACATAATCGATTATTTATCAGTCTTTGAAAAATCTAATAGACACTGTCTCAACACAATCGATTGTCATAAGGTTCACAATCGATTATTTTATATCTTTGAAAAATCTGATAGTCACTGCCTCAACACAATCGATTGTCATAGGGTTCACAATCGATTATTTTGTAGCTTTGAAAAATCTTATGGACACTGCCTCAACACAATCGATTGTCATGCAGATTTCAAAAATCTGATGGACACTGCCTTAACACAATCGATTGTCATTAGGTTCACAATCGATTGTCTTGCGGCTGCCTTAACATAATCGATTATCATAAGTACATAATCGATTATCTTTGTCCAGATTTTTAGAGGCATGTTTAAAAATCATTTTGCTAAAATAAATATGCATGATTTAAAATCATTTTGTTCTAAATTAAATATGCATGATTTGATAAAACATGATTTTACGAGAGAAGCCAAGTCTTGAGTTAAGTTGTCGGATCAAGATCACAATTAAAGAACGACTCATGTATAACTTTGTTTAGTCTTGATCTTTGTTTGTCTTGTGCTTGAACTTCGTTACATGACATTTGTGCGCTTGTGCTTGGACCTCGTCATATGTCAATTGCGCGTCGTTTGTCATTATCAAAACCTGCAAATATGAACACACATTTAGTTTAATGCCTTGAGAACGTGTTTCAACATCTCTAAGTAGTGGTCCAAGCCACCATAGCCCTTCCGGGATCTGCCTACTCATAACAGGCTATAACAGAAGAATGCTTCTGAATAACATCAATCAATGCGGCCAACAAGCATCATATGCACCGCCACACTTCACATTCATGACTTGATCACGCTGGATGAACTGATCATCACTACCAATATGCCAATTTAAACACCGCCTGACACTTCTCACATGTCCTTCCTCATACTTCACTGCTCAAATGTTACCTTAAATGAAATCTATCTTCGTGGCACTTGAATCCACCATTGCTGCTAACTTTAGAACCTTTCTAAAGGCCATCTTTATTGATCCATCAACATTAAAAAAAATCCTACTTTGATCTTAAACCACCGCACCATGTGATATCTAACAGTTGTATCTCCAATCCTATTTCACAATATCCTGCCATAAGGCGAATTGTCGCGGATTATAATATCGACAAACTTGGTACGTTTCGTTAGGGACACAATACCCCCCTCAGAATAGAAAGCTCAACCACGCTTGAAGATACCGGTCTCATTACTTCCACCAGCCCAAATCAAACCATCCTTAGTCTGACTGCCTTTCCCCTTGTTGGGGATCAAATACTGAATCCCTTGATCAAATGCTGAGTAAACTTCCCTTCAATTCATTTACTGCCCCGACACGTGGGCAAATATTCAACAATCACAACCACACCGCGTAATAATAGCTTATAAGCATCATGGCAACCTGTGCCTAGCCTCAAGTCCCTCAGAGTACCGGTGCTGAGCCGAAACAATACGATATCCATCCATAGGGCGACTATAACAGTCCGATCAACTATACCGGGAGGAACATCCCGCACCACATCTGTAGTGACATTGCAATTCTTCAAATTTTCAATTTCTAGCAGGAGCTCGCGTCGCGTAAGAATGAGTAAGAAGGAATCAAAGGCATAAGCCTCAAAGGAATCGAACTGCACGATAAGGAAATCAAGAAGGGAAGTAGTCCTAACAGCCCTGTAGCCTCCCAAGGATAAGTACAGACGTCTCTGTACTGATCCGGAGACTCTACTAGACTTGCTCATGACTCGTGAGACCGACGGGAACCTAGTTCTCTGATACCATGTTGTCACGACCCAAAAATCCACTAAGGGTCGTGATGGCGCCGGACACTGCTGTCAAAAAAGCCAACCAGATTACATAATCAAATCTCATTTTAACACTTTAGGAAATACATGAGTTTTCTTTCATATTTAGAAATTCTAAAGAATGCCATTTTCAAATCAAATTTCTTTTAAAGTTAAGCAATTAATATAATATTTCAAACCATCCCAGAACCCAGAGTCACAATGCATGAGCATCTACTGATAAGAGAAATAAAAATACATCATCTGTACAGAATACAGTGGACGGAAAATAATACAGTACTGGAAAGGGACTACCCTAGCTGCGGCCGTCTCAAATGATGCAGCTCATCTAGTCCCAAAGTCATTCGTGTTGCTACGTCCAGTAGACTACAAAAATCACATATACATGTGCGACAAAATGCACAGCAAGTGTAGTATGAGTATAAAAACAATATGTACCTAATGAGTCTCCCTCCTAATCCTGAAGGAGTAGAGACAAGTGGTCAATCCTGACACACACTAGGAATCCAATGACTATTTATCCTTAAAAATATATCCTAACAGTGAATTTGTTTTATAAACAGGATTCTAATCTAGATATGGGAAAACAGGTAGTCATATAATTCTTTCATGGAAAATTTCCTTAGTTTTCTTGTTATTATTAAATAAATGATCTCGGGCCATAATGTGGCATAAAACAACTCATATGAGTTTAAGACAACAGCACAAACATGCGCAAATCATGCCGAGGCAACGGCCCGCTCCAACAGAAATGTAAATTTGTGCACTATCAAGGGTCGAGCGGCCCGTACCATAGATGCATCAATTTCACCGAGTCGATCAGCCCGTTCCAACAGAAATATAAACACACGTAGACATATAATCAGTCAAACAGTCAGAGTGGAGCAAATATCCACTTGAGAATCTACACTTGAACTAGATTTGAACCAGTATTAGGGTTAACTTGAGAATCTACACTTGTCCCCCCTCTTGTTGCGCTTGCATTTAGAAAAATCTAGCCCTATCTCTAGGGTGTAATTTTATATTCCTAGTCAAACTACCCATGCCGCTACGGTCTCCAGTATACCTATGAACATGTAATTTCCCACAAGTTTTACACTTAGCCTTGTCGTGCTCTCTTACTTGAGTAAAAAAATGCCAAACTAATGATGTTTCTTGACGCTTAGCAGGTTGTCCTCTAAAAGTGGGAGTTTGTACAGGTGGGTGTGCCGGTTCATTACCTAAAAATGAGTAGGACTAGTAGGTGTATCATCTAAATCTGGTGCTTGGGTTTCATCATCATCATCACATTATCATTTTCCTCTAAGATAGGTTCATTAGGATAAAGAGCATTCATAATATCATCATCTGATCTATCACCTACTGCAACATCATGTAGAAATTCACTCTCGGTAAATTGAAAACAAGGGTGATCATTATCAAGCATTACGGGAGCCGGATTAGGACGTCTAGGTTGGCTACTACTTTCAACTTGCTTATCTTTTTTAGGTCGGGGAGCCGGGGGAAGGGTAGTATTGTGGCCACTACTTTCACCGATTTTACCTTTTCCTTTACCGAACATTTTTTTCAAAGAAAATGCCATACTAATTAGAATTATGCAAACGAAAAAACACAAAAATATATTATTAGCACATAAGAGTTGAAACGAGTTTACCGGATTGCCGAACAACTTCTTGAAAATTGAAAATCGTTGAACTTGAACACTTGAAAACTTCAATTCAACAACTTCACAATTTTTCACGATTTTTCAACAATAAATTAAGCACTTGCACTAGAAAGATTGAAAGAGAGCTTGAGAGAGATTGAGAGATATTGATGAATTGGTGAATAAAAATGAAATAATGAGGGGGTATTTATAGTTGATAAATGGGAAAAAGTGTAATTATATAAAGTTTGGGGTTAAATTAAAGATTGGGGGCCAAATGGCTATTTTTCAAACTTCCAAACGGCTACTTTTTGCAAAGAGCCGTTACTGAATTTAAAAAAAAAAATAGTCGTTGGGCCCGCCAGGACCGGCTCAGGCCCGCCAGGACCGGTCTAGGCCCGTCAGCTGGTCCCAGGACTGGCGGTCCCGGGCCTAACGGTTCGAGGTGTGAGACCGGCCCGTCACGAGCTTTTGGGAACATCAAGACCGGACCGCCAAGACCGGCCCAGCAGGACCGGTAGGCCCGCCAGGACAACGGTCCCAATTCGGTCCCGGGCCTAAACCGGGACACCATACAACCTTACTTCTAAGGTATCAACTCCAGTCTAAAAATACCCTCCATTAACCTATTTTGCAAATAATGACCCAAACGTTAAAAAACTGGCATACTTGTGCCCTTAATTCTAATTGATGAGTTGCAATATATTTAAACATATTAATAATTCTATGTGGCCATATCTGATTGGTTATTTACTAAACCATGCCTCAAACCTTATTTTTACCCACCCATAACCCAAATGTACCCACCCGACCCGACCCAACGAACCATGTTTTACCCCGAAATCACACGACCTCAGGCCATTTTCACCCACTTCATCTCCAAAATTTCAGCAGCTTCTCTCTGTAAATTACAGACCTAATCATGAACAGTAAGGACAGGGAATATAGAAGGGGAACATGAATTTAATGAAATTCAAATCTTACAACTAAATAATGCAAGCCTTATATGTATATTTTGATGTCCAGAATTTCAGTTGTCTTAATAGGTACAAACAGATGAATCTAAGCAGTGTACTATTTTGCTGAACTCGAAAATTACCTTTTGTTCTGTATGGTGAAAATTAATACTTTCAAAAATCAAATTTTAGTATGATTCAGCGTTGAAAGGAACTGTAGGAGCATGACTAAAATATTAATTATTTTTATATACACTACTGTGTAATAGCAAACAAGTGGGTGCCGCGAGAAATGCAACTGTAAAGACAGAGACTTAAAGCAGTATAAAATTTCAAGTATCACAGCTGCCAAATTCTCATTAGAGTAGGATATAAATTGGAGGTTCGGTTTTCAAGATTCGTAGATGAGTAGGAAGAAGTTGAACTTTAAACTCCAAAAGAATTGGGTTTTAGCTTGTGTCTCCTTGCGAAATTCATAGAGAGAAGCTGCTGAAATTTTGGAGATGAAGCGGGTGAAAATGACCTAGGTCGTATGATTTGGGGGGGGGGGGGTAAAACATGATTTGGTAGGTCGGGTTGGGTCGGTACATTTGGGTTATGGGTGGGTAAAATTCAGGTTTGAGGCATGATTTAATAAATAACCAATCAGATACGGCCACATAGAATTATTAATATGTTTAAATATATTGTAACTCATCCGTTAGAATTAAGGGCACAAGTATGCCAGATTTTTAACGTTTGGGTCATTATTTGCAAAATAGGCTAACGGAGGGCACTTTTAGACCGGAGTTGATAAGTTAGGGGCAGATCTGACCCTGGTGCTATGCTGGCTTTTTTAAGTTGTCCTGCTGCTGCTGATTATCATCTGTTGTGTTGACCTCATCCTTTTTCTCATTTTTGCAACTTCCAGGTACACAGCTGCATACTCAATGACTGTGAGCTAAATGTGCTGAAATGAGTTTGTTAATGAAGCTATTGTAATAATTGAAATCAATTTATACCCAGATTTAGTTTTCGTTTCATTGTTTGGATGTTAATTAGAGCGATGATATTTATTCTATTGTCATTCTAGTGAAATTATTAGTAGTAGTTAGCTTTACAATAGTCGACTCACACATGACAGGTACTGATACTCGTATGATAATTATCTAATGCGTATGGTTAATGCTTGTTGAATCAGATTGAACGTTTACATGAATTTACTTTGTTTAGTCTTCAGTAATTGAATTTCAGAGTGAAACTTGGATAGTAACAGCCTCAGTCTATGCATGCCATTACCATTAGATTAGCTAAGTTGGAAGTTAAGTTGAATTGAAGGTTAATTGATTGTTTAGGTAAAATATTGGTAATATTGTTGTCTTATGTTCGTAAATGCGAATAATTGAAATACCAGTAGTGGGAATTTGTAAGGAGTTAACATTGTTTATTGGTGTTTGGCATATTTTGGTTTGAATTAGACTGTTACTTGGGCTCCCCGAGTTTGGCTTTGAGATCCTGGCTTCCAACGTGTTTGGGCTGTGAGTTTCGGCCCAATTTATAATTGAAATCTGTTTGTAATTATGGGTATTCGAGTGAAGGCTTTGTGAACTGGGCACACGCATGCCCTGCAAAAGTGGTTTTCCATTTGGAGTTTTGGATTACCCCTGCCCAGACTCAATGTCCAGCTTGCACGCAAACGAAGGAAAATGGGATTTGGGCTCCTTGAGCAGTTCAGTGAGCCAACAATTTGGGCTTAGTTCAAAGAATTCAATTCAAGGTTTAAGCAATAACATAGATTTGGGTTTTGAGTTAGGTAGAGGGTTCAAATTAAAAGGTTCTTCCTTTTGTTTGGACCCGTACTTGAACTTGAAGCCCGAATTCTAATGTTAATTAATTAGATTTTTTTAATCTTTTAGGCACAAACCAAAAATAGAAAAATAATAGTTGTTTATAGACTTGCCCTTTTAAAAAAATAATAATAATGAGACGATCCTCGCTCAATGAAATACAACATTGCGGGGCCCTAGTAAAAGTTAAAAAAAAATACTCAGAAGTTCGGGATGGACCGTTTAGCAAATTTTTACGGCCTTCCCAAAAGATAATAACGAGTTAGCCACTTTAGGCGTGATTTTAATAAATTACATTCCTAAACTCGGGTGTGCATTTCATGTGACCCAAATCAAATCCCAAAACATTGAATAGAGTGTGCTTAGGATTGCGGGTGCATTTCATGTGACGCGATCCGAATGCACGTGCTAAACGACGTTCAACTTTCTTTAAAAAATACATAGTAAATAAGCGACTAAAAGTAAAAATTGGCACATAGGTTCTTCATGTAATAAAATCAAATAAATAAGCTAAACACGACAGTTGAGCGACCGTGCTAGAATCACGGAACCTGCGAATGCCTAACACCTTCCCCGGGTTAATAGAATTCCTTACTCGAATTTTTGGTTCGCGGGCTATTAATAATTTCCTCGGTTCAGGATTCAACCGGTGACTTGGGACACTATTAATCTCCCAAGTGACGACTCTGAATATTAATAATAAATTCCGTTCCAATTGTCCTTTAAGAGGAAAAACTCTTCTACACCCTCGCGAGTGTAGTGAAAAAGGAGGTGTGACAAACATGTGGCTTAAATTCTATTACTTTTGAATCTGTAACAAATTTTCAATTACAAGTTATATAAATCATACTATTTCTGATTTTCCCCAGTTTTTGAACTTTAAGACAAGTGTCAGAGAAGTATTGTGATTTTGTCTACCAAGAATAGAATTTTAACACGGGCTAGCCAGTTTTAAGGTTGGTCATTAAAAATAGCCTGTGTTTGTCAAGTTATTGGAAAATAGCTACCATTGTACTTCAATTAGGAGTGTGCATTCGATTTATCGATTCGATTTTGACTCTTATCGATAATTGCTTATCGATTATCGATTTGTATATATGCTTATCGTTATCGTTTCAATAAGGTTTCGATTTTTTCGATTTCGATTTCGATTTCGATTTATCGATTTTGGGGGCTTATCGATTCGGTTATCGATAACATCAATAAGCCAAGAGGCGTTTCCAATTTCATCCGTCTCTTATAATTCGAATTGATTAGGGGAAAGCAAAAGAAAAGAAATTATGCAGCTAATTTAGCATGTATCATGGTTTGAAAATGCATCTGATTCAGAAATAATGCAACTTACGCTGCTTTCATCACTTGGAAACACAACCTTTTCCGTTTGCAGTCTTTGGACGCAAATACAAGAATGTTACTCCTCCCATTGCTTTCAGCATTAGACTGCTGTGAAAGAACAGAATTAACTAAACTGGACTATGATGTGATTTATGCTGCAACTGGAAGTGCTGGCCATGTGCTTGTTGAGTCGGGCAGATGATCTTCCATCATGGGGCTAGATATTAAGTATGAATAACCCCTTTTCAACCATTGAAGCGAGTAAATTTTTGGGGAGGGGGAGCAGTGAAAGTATGCAATTTGAGAAAGAGATCATAAATGCAATTAGACTTAGAGACAACATATGCTACAAACAAACAACAATGGAATGTGTTAAAACTCCCAGACTCTGCCTTCTCAACCTCAACTTCTACTCATTCCTTCTGTTCTTCCAATACAAACTCAACATACATATCTTTAAGTGCGATCACAACAGTAGTCATAAGTGGCCCCATTATTGCTCCCTGCGCAACATATCAGTTTACAAATGAAGAAGAAGAAAGATCAGCAGCTGCAGTGCAGCAGCAATACAACAGCAACAGAAATAGGATTCAGAACAGCTCAACAAACAGCTAAAAGACCAGGATAACATTCGACCACAGCCCAGAACCATTTTATAAACCAACAACAACATAAAATAACCCACAATAAACTCTACTGATCATGAGTTAAACACAGAAATGGACGAGCGAACAACTGAACCACTACAACTCTCACCAAAAGATAGTGGCAGCTCACAGATGCAATAAGATAAGAAAACCTATTGAAACAATTAGAAATCTGGATGCTATTCTCTATTTTGCCAAAGTTCAATACCAAAGTTTCTGGTAGATCGAGCGAAATCTGGATTCACAGCTTAGATTGATCAACCAAAACAGGAATAGATATGCATCAGAACATAACATTCTTGATTTCAGATAAAAGTTTCCTATTCGCAACATATGCAACTAGTAGGGATAAAACTGAAAGTTCACAAGAAAACTTTTAAAAGAAACCAAAAAAGAAAAGGACTAAGCAGAGAAGCAGAAGATTGAAAACAAACTTGAGTAGAAACGAAAGCAGAGAAAAGAAGAAATCTCAGATTTACAACTAAATGCATCTTACAGTATTGTATTTGTTAGCAACTGGCAGAATGCCATATATCATAAAAAGGAACTAACCAAGCAAACTATGTAAGCTAAATTATGAACAAAACTAATTATGACTACTAATCAGAGCTCCAAATTCCATTTCGATTCCAAATCAAGCCTTACATTAGGTGAAATTCAGAAGTGTACCTCTAATTCAGACCAAAACTTTAGTCTGAAATTAGACAAAACTGCAACAGCAGCAAGCCAAACACAGCAGGAAAGCAAAAGCAAAATCAAATGAGACAGCAGAGTCAATTTGGACCTCTAATTCAGAAATTTGAAAGAAACCATGTGAAGCCACGAAAAAAGCAAACCAATTGACGAAATGGGGTTTGTTGCTCAAATAGAGAACTACCAAAAAGTAGTTGAGCTACAAAGTATATTATTTAAAACAGAGAACTTACATAGCAACTAACAAACTCTAGCAAACATCATCGGTGGAAGCTTCTTTGCCAAGATTAGTAAAATATAATAAGAAAATAACAAGTCAAGAAATTGTGCAATTCCTTTATTTTGAAATTGTCGAGTGAGTAGTTGCAACTGTAAACTCAGAATCTTTACTTTCATCGGCTACTTTATCAATATTATCATTTTCAGCCATGTGAAGTGAATGAAGAATACAACTTACTGTCTTGAACGAGTTGAATGAAGCAAAGCAACACGAAGTCAGCACTCCTCGCTGTTTTCTGCCAGAGGAAAACAAAACAACAAACGGCGTGGGAACAGTGAATTCAATTAAACAAGGGAGTGACATTAATAACTAAGCTGCTAGTATTAACTATTGCCATGCTGAACTGTTTGTAACACTTATTTAAACTGAAATTGAAACAGGCACTGAATGCTGACTTCTAAATCAATTACGAGTTCAAGCCAGTCCCGATTTTGTATCCTTATCACAGTATTAACAATGAAACCAATACTAAACCATACTATGTCTATAACTAATAATCACGAATTAACAGTCCTAAGGAGTCCAATTTAAGTGAAAATTTCACAATCCAAATTAGCAGAAGTAATCCTAATTAGGCAGTCCAAGTTTTATAACACAAATCAAAGTAAAACTACACAAATGCAACTTATCCACTATTAATTCTATTATGACAACTGAACACACAGGTTCCAGGAAGCAATTTTTCCAGCATTTCAACTTCAAAGCTACAACAACACTTGATTCGAACAGGTTCTTGGAAATGAGTTACAGTGGAAGAAAGAGAAAGATCAGCAATAGCAATACAATAGCAATACCACAGCAGCAGCAAGACAACAGTAACACCAACGGCAGATCACCAGCAGCAATAGAGTAGTTAAAACTATTATCAATACAGCAACACCACATATCAAATCAAAAATACACTCAAACCAAAGATCAAACTTATTTGTAAAACCTGACAGCAAGTGAAGATTGAAGATTGAGTCAATGGCGAGTCGGCGACAGCGGTGAGTGGCGATGGAACAACAACGACAACGACGATTGGAGAGTGGCGATAGAACAGAGAGGCGGCCGGCGCTAAAGAGAATGGTGAGTTGGTGACGGAAGTTCAGTCACTGAACTGAAGAGTGAAGAGTGAAGAGAAGCGGCGCTGGATTGAAAAATAAAAATAGGGTTAACTTAAGTATGATATCAGTACTATATTTATATGCAAGCAGCAAAGCAACGAAGGGAATAGGGATAGGGTAGTAATAGTATTATAAAATAAGGGTATATTTGTCTTTTTAATTTATCTTATCGATTTATCGATAAACCGATAAACCGAATGGCCAAAATCGAAATCGAATCGATAAACCGATAAGGAAAATTTTTGAAATCGAAATCGAATCGATAAACCGATAAACCGATATCGATAAACCGATAAGAAAATAATCGATTCGATTTATCGATAAACCGATTCGAATGCACACCCCTAACTTCAATAGAGACCAGTCCAATATAATATACTGGACTTCGACGCACCTGTGTATGAACTTCCGGCATATTATGATGGACCGGTATACTTTGCCGGATGCTCCACTCTCCAGTATATTATGTTAGACCAATACATTAGAGTGGAGTTGCAGTATAATATACTGGAACTTCAGTATATTATGCTGGAATATTTTCCGAATTTTGAACAGTGTTTTCATTTAGATTTATTTTTACATGAAAAGTGGCTACAATTCAATTACATTTGACGGATTTTGAACAATTTTATAGTTCATATTTATTTTTACATAAAAATTGACTAAAATTCATACATTTGAAAATATGGCGATTTTTGAATGACGGCTAGTAAAATCTGATTATTTTTTAATTTCTCCCAGAATAGACTTGCCGTGTTTCTCTCCATATTTCTTACCATAGACCATGTTAAATATGAGGAATTAACGTTTTGAGATTCCTCGCATTTTCCGGATTAGTCGATTGGTTATTAGAGATACCTTTGGAGAAAGGATCAACTTATTTTGTATAGTGAGCACTTCCTACAATTGTTCTCAATTTCGTTGCAACCAAATGAGCACCTCCAATCATAATACAAGTGATTAAAGGAGAAGGATAGCTAAAGAAGACACAGAATGAAGATTACCGTAGTGACTTCCTCTCTTTTTCCCCACGGGAAAGAGGGATGTCAATTAGATTTATACTGCCAAAGTTAGCATCCAAACTGAGTTTAAATAAAAGCAGCATGGAACAAAAATCTCAAGTCCAAGACAAAAACATAAGAAAGAGGAATAGAGCTAGGGTGAGAAAAGGGTGGTTCATGAAAGAGATAAACTGCTAAGCAATAGAAGGAAGCGAGCTCATCTTCCATCGATTTCTTTCTCTTTTATCAATAGCATTAGGCAGCAAAAGGCATACAAGGGAACCTTCAGGCTCTTCTGTTGGCATAATCACCGGACTCAACATTGTCATCTCTGAAATCTTCACCTGCATCAACTGGGCTATTAACATCACCAGTTTCAGCTTGGTTACTGGTATCAACATTGCCAAATTGATCATTGCTGCCAAAGCTGCCCGCGAAACTGTTGCTCGCAGCCTCGCCAGTACCATAAGTGTCACCACTGCCTGCAGCAGCAGCACCTAAGTTCTGGTTTTCACCGGTATCGTTGTCACCACTTGGAAAGTTGTTCCCGCCACTTGTCCCAAAGCCAAAGCTGCTTTCTCCGCTTCCATAATTATTGGCTCCATAACTACCGGCAACATTAGCATCACCACCACCTCCGCTGCCATAATTGCCACCACCACCATAACCACCAGCTCCATAATTACCACCACCACCACCATAACCACCAGTTCCATAGTTACCACCACCACCATAACCACCAGCTCCATAGTTACCACCACCACCATAACCACCAGCTCCATAGTTACCACCACCACCATAACCACCAGCTCCAAATCCTCCTCCACCACCACCACCTCCGTATCCTCTTGTCCTATCGTTTGCTATATTTACCCTAATCGTACGACCATCAAGCTCCTGAAAGAAATGTATTAAAACTAGTTGTCATAACCAGCAAACAGAAATGCATGGATGTATACAGGCATGTCCACACAGAACTCTCTCTCCTCCCCCTAAAGAAACTATCATGCATATTTAAACACACAGGTTTCTGGATAAACACTGATAGATACAAAGAAAGAGCATCACTTTAAAGTTATTCGCATCGTGTGATACCAGACACAAATAAAACAGGTTTTTTTCCATGGAGCAGCAAAGTGATGAAAATCCAACACACCTGTTGGTCCAAAGCCTGGATAGCAGCACTGGCATCCTCAGAACTATTGAAAGTAACAAAGCCAAATCCCCTAGATCTTCCAGTTTCGCGATCCAAAATTACTCTTGCTGCAATGAGTTGAAAACTTCAGTAATTCACCAAGAAATTAGTGTCCATACCCATGCCTTCCAATATAGAATATACACGTGTTCATAGTAGCTTGAAACATAAAAATTGGTGAAGTACTTCTTCCATCAGTCAAAGTGATTCACTTACTAATTCCAATCAGAAATATATTAATGGTCACTCCATCACTAAGGCCCTCCTTTTACTCACAATTAGTGTTTTCCATCCTTACACAGCATCTGGAATTCATTTAGAGGAGCATCTACAAAAAGAGTACTCCCTAATTTGCCAAATATTTTAACTCAAAATTATTCAAATTTATCCTGGCATTCTTTATTATGTGCAAATAACCATCTCTATAATAATAATGAAAAGGATGCACCAGAATGCAATAGTATGTAAAGTGTGAAAGCATGCCTGCAGCTGTCCAGCTTTAACTTCAAGCACAATGCCTAACTTCTATAGTCAAAATCAAACAGAGGTCTAAATTAGACAAACCTTCAACGACGTCTCCGTACTTGCTGAAAGCTTGTTTGAGAGCGTCATCATTCGTGTTCCATGAGATTCCTACATTTTCAAACTAGAGGAAGTCAGCAAAAAATAGAAGACATGTCGCAAATACTGAGCTTAGCATAAGAGATACTACACGCACCTCCCACAAAAAGTTTTGAAGAAGACATGCATCTAATAAGTTGAAAAATTGAAGGCTTGGATGCAGATATTTCATGATTAATGTGCTGCTTGCTAACAGCCTGCCGAAGAATGTTCCCAGCTTTGGTAAAGAAAGCCATTCCTGAAAAGGGGGCAGAATAACTGTGAAAAGGGAAAAAGTGAGAATCCCATGATTAAGATTTTGATCAGGCAGCATACTGTTTATCAATTTACCCTATGATATTAATCTTTCAGTTTGATACTTGATATAACATTTACATGTGGCACAGCGGTAAGCTACACAAGAACTAGTTTTGATATTCTGAATTGTCAACTACCCCTAGTTTAAGAGGGGTAGAAAACAAAACCAACTGATTATTCCAAGTAACCTTTAGTTCCCTTCGGCTCTTTGGGAGTGCTCATATGGAGAGGAGAACAAGGAGAAAGGCGCAGAAACAATTTTCCCCAACCATTTAAGGGAACCGTTTCATATTTTACATTCATACATCACTGCTTCTATGATTCACTCCCTAATAGTTGAAACTGAATATTGTCAGAGATATTAATTAACCCCTTTGGATGTTAGAGATATTACAATTAGTTCGTATATAATGCTTAGAGTTGAGAAGCTCATGTCTTGGAATAACGAAAATCACAGAGAATGTAAAAATTAACTTTTGCACCTTTCCTTGAGCATAGAGATTAGGTACAAACTAATCAAAAGTTCCTATTTGTAACATTAAAAACACTGGAAAAAGGGTTTAGGGTTTTGATAAAGAATATGAAGTGTAAAGATGCAGCAAATAGATGTAATAAGAGAAAAGAAAAAGGAAATGAACATACGAATTTAAGCTTAGCTTAGCCGGAAAAATAGACGGATAGGAGAAGCGTCGTGTTTTTGAAGTTTCTACTTGGCCGGAGAAGAGACTGACTGCCGTACTTTTGAAATTTAGGGCGGAATGACTTTTATATAGGGTTGTCAGTATTTGGATTTTGGGCCTGCTAGTTTGGACTTTGAAAATAGTAGATATGACACTACGTAGCCACTCTAAAGTGTTGCTATTTAGGAATTTGCCTGTGTATTATAAATTTTAGTTTTTAGTTTAATATTTGGGGTCAAAAATAATTTAAATTATTTTAAAGTTAATATTTTTAATTTAAATTTTCAGGACAAGATGAATACGGACTAATCCCTAAATAGCAGCTCCAAGAATGATGGAAGCCAATTCTCTGGAATCTTTATACAAATAGCCGCCGAGTTTACTGCTTGTTTTTTCTAGCCGTTAATATAAATTATACACTAATTTTATAGGTATACATGAATTATATACATATATATCAGTAATTTCTAGTTTATGTGGTTCACTGAGCGGCTATTTAGATTAATTCTTTTATTATATAATCTTGATATCAGCCCTTATTTTATTGAGAAATTTTCATAAAGCACTATCTTTTAATGGTAATTAGATATCTATGGATACCATTTGCTATATTACGGATTGTGGATACGTTTTCTGTTGTTATAAAATGTATCATATGTATTTAAGCTACTGTACAATAGCAAAAATAGGTGTAAATCAGGGAAGTCCAGCTAATTAGTTGTTGTATTCGAGTGTGTGAGCACGTAATTTTTGTCCTATACGAGAATCACTCCAAAAAATACAAAATAAAATTATTTTGTGTTGTTTGTAATTTTGTGGATTTTGTGTTATTTTTAGCCGATTATTTTCATTTTGTGTGCGCATGTTTATTTGTGTTAACTAAAATATTTTTTTTTTTTAAATGTGTAGATAGATTTAATTAGATAAAAATAATAATTATTTTTAGTAATTTTAGGGGGTTAATTTGAAATTTTAATCTTTAATGATTAAGGGGGCCACTAGATAATAAGTAAACTATTAGTGGACTAGTCAAAAGGGGGGAACAAATTGGAGTGGGATTGAATAGTAGTAGACAATTAATAGTGGAAGACCACTTTTAAAGGTCTTGACTGCTCATTAATTTAGAAGGGAAGGGGAAGATTCTACTTATAAAAGAGTTTGAGAGATGGAAGGAGGTGGAAAAAAGAGAGTAAACAATAGGAGGAGAAGAAAAAAATAAGGTAGAAAAGAGAACAGTATATACTCGATATACACTATGGATACAGCAGTATACACGGACAGAATTTTGGAGTTTCAGCAGTATACACTCGATATACACTCTGGTTACAGCAGTATACACGGACAGAATTTAATTTTTGAGAGTTGAAGAGAGTTCAAAGTTAGAAAGAGAAAACAAAGAGAGATTTCCAGAATATTTTTCTTCTCTATTTTTACTGGTTTTTCTCCGTATTGCTGGGATTTTCTGAATTGAGGTGTTGAAGCTACTGCTGGTTGTTATTGTTGTTGTTGATGTACCTTCACTGCCTTGTTGATTTCCCATCTTCCTCTTCTTTTCAATACCAGGTACATATTCTAAAAACCATGTGTTGATGTAAGCTCAAATTGAAAGTTGAAGTTTGAAATAAAATAGAAAAACAAGTTGTTGATTAATATTTGTTGTTATTTTCTGTTTTATTAGTTTTGTCAAATTATAGTTAGTTCTATAATTTGTAAAATAAATTCGTCATTTAGTCGGCTTGTGAGGGAACACCTTTTGTACTAATATAGAGCAGCCTTTTAAGCATGTAATTGATTAGGAATTTTCTCTTTTATTTTTAGAGACGAACTTAAATAGAAAAATGTAGTCACTCTAGGATTACCCTTTAAAATAAATGAGACGTGCCTCGCCAAATAAAAATGCATAAATTGTGTGCCCCTCATTAAATGTATATATTAAAAATACTTAGACTTCGGGATTAGCCGTTTTAGCAATTTTCACGGCCTTCCCCAAAAATAATAACGCGCTAGACTCTTTAGGCGCGTGTTTTAATAACATTACCTCCTTAAACTCAGGTGTACATTTATGTGACCCAAATCCAAATCTCAACAGAGTCGAAGTGTGTCAATAATTACGTGCACACTGGTTGTGACGTGGTTCGAGACACGTTTTTACGATGTTGCAATTCTATTAAAAAAATAACAATAAAAGCGGTTTAATATTAATAAAAGCACATAAGTTATAACATGTATAAAAATCAGATATTTAGTCACTACAACAATTTAAGCGACCATGCTAGAACCACAGAATCCGGGGTGCCTAACACTTTCCCTCGGGTCAACAAAATTCCTTACTTAGAATTTCTGGTTCGCAGACTTCATTTGGAAAGTCGAATATTTTCCTCGAATTGGGATTCAAGATAAACCGGTGACTTGGGACACCAAAGGCCAAACCTACCCCAAGTGTCGACTCTAAAATAAATAAATAATCTTATTTCATTAATGTCACTTTAATTGAAAAACTCCCTTGCGCATCTATCCCCCGGAGTAAGGTGCGCCAAAAGGAGGTGTGCTAGCTCTGGCGACTATGCTGGGGATACAAACCCAGAACTTCGGTTCAGGGTTCAGAATTCGAGCTTAGATAAATTGTTGTATTTTGTTATATCTGATATTTCTATATGATTTATGCTTAATGTGCTTACCGCTTTGATATTTGGTGAATTGTACATATGAACTGTGATGAAACACATCCTCCCTCTGAGTCTTCTAATAGGTAGTTATGTTGTGTTTGCCTACCAGCATCACAAAAATTTATGTCTTGAGATAAATCCAATTATCCTTGCAGCTTCTAGTCAAGGATGTAGTCACACATGTTTAGGCGGGAGAGTCGTTGGCTAGCCAGTGTTGTTCTACTACTAGTGACGCCTGACGCTCCTCGGCTCGAGTCGTCCGCTCGGGTAGGCCATGTCTAGAACAATAAACCCAAGTTTAACTTTGTATAAGAAAGATTCATGCCGGATCCCTAGTAGGAACGCTTGTTTGCATCATGTTGCATTTGACTTAGGGGACCCAACGCAGGGGTTGGGTACATCTAGGATTAGCAACCTGAAATGAGAAAGACCATCCTGATGCATCCTACTTGTTTTTCAGTGCATTTATTTGTTCGGGCTTGCATGTTGACTAGCTTCTGAATCTTGGAATGTTAGAAAATTAAAAAAAAAAAGAAAAGAAAAAGAGAAAAATAGCGATTGGAGAGTTAATAGATTGTTTTGAAAAAACTAATGCCCAAATACTGCCAAAACTCTGCCGAAATCTTAAAAATATGAAAAAAATATTTTATTTTTAACAGTTTGTTTTACTAAAAAGCCAAGGGAAATAGAGAAAAAAATAAAGTATTTCATTTTGGGAATTGTTTGCTGAAAAAGAACAAAGAAAAAAGAGTCCTTTAGTTTGTGAAAAATATGTTTTATTGGTTGTTGAAAAGAAAAAAAAAGATTCTTTATTTTAAGTTCGAAAAAATAGGTTGTTTTATTGTTATTAAAAAATAAAGGAAAGAGAGGCATAGGTTGTTTTATTAAAAAATGAAAAAAAAGTCTTATTTTTTGGGGAAAATACATTGTTGGTTGAAAATGAAAAAGGAAAAAGAGTCTTTTATTTTAGTCTTGTTTTCGTAAATGAAAAAGAGAAAAATAGTTTGTTTTGACATAGCAAATAAAAAAAAAGTATTTTACTTTTAGGCTATTTTACTGTTTGTTGAAAAGAAAAAGGAAAAGAGTCTTGTTTTAAAAGTAGTTTTTTTAATTTGCTTATGAAATGCCAAAATAAAAATGTAAAGAGTCTTGTTTGCAAAAATAGTTCGGTTAATTTGACCGAACTACGCGGGTCTGCTTCTCACCGGATGTGAGATACATAGGCAAACCTTATCGGTTCCGGCCCCAATTTTCAAAAAACCCAAAAAATATTTTCATTACTTCATTCTTTAGAAAAATCTTTCTTTAAGACCCCAATTTTCAAAAAATCCAACAATATTTTTTCTTTAGTTCCTTCTTTAAAAATCTTTCCTTAGAAAATTCGAAAACAAAAAGTATTTTATACACAAGAAAAAAATGGATTCCTTATTTCTAATCTCTTTCATGAGAAAAAAGAAAAGTCAATAAAAATCAAAATCAGAAACATGAGTTTCCGTCATTTTGAAGTATTTTTTCAAAAAATAAAAAAAAAATCAGAAACAAAAAAAGACAAAAATACTCTTTAGATGTGGACTCAGAGTTAAGCTTGCCAAAGAGAAGGAGAAGAATGAAGGCATGCTACAACAAATGCTCAATCTGCTAAAAGTCCAACCCTCTAGCTCATCCAAGCCTTAGGAGTCCTGTGTCTAGGTTCCAGTCTAGTCCTCCCCCCCCCCCCCCAGTGACAAGTTTATTTGGTTCCTAGTCTGTTTTTTCTCTTTTGTGCTCATGGTTGGAAGTTTCATGTTTCTTTTTGTGGACTGCTTGGTGGGAACATTTCTGAATCAGTGAATGAAACTTTTCTAGTTTTGTTAATCTTGTTCAATATAGTTATTTCTGAGTTGATTTATGATTGAACATGTGATCACTTGGAGTTGCTCCAGCGGCCATGAGTAGATATTAACCTCGTAAATTCACATCATTTATGTAACTTTTTGATGATGCCAAAAGGAGAAAGATATTGTGCTTAAAATGTTTTTCTTAACTAAAGATGTTTATGACCTAAATCTGACCTCCTTAATGATAAGTTAAATGATTTTCTAAGTGTTGATTTCAGCTAAGTCTACAGTTCCTGATTATAATAAGCACAGAGTTTGTCATCATCAAAAAGGGGGAAATTATTGGCCCAAGTTTCAGTTGAAGTTTTGAAGATTGACAAATGAAATGATAGAAGGACCTGGTCCATATTGTATTACAGAGTCTGAATCAACAAAGGCACATGCAGAGCACGTGAGGAAGATAATGCACCAAAGATCACGCATCATCAATATCTTCTGATCATAATCGAAAAGATTGCATTGGGATAAGGAGGACAGTCTCCTTATGTGAAGAGAACTTAATCCTAAGTTAGGATAAGGGTTGGAGTTTGCATTGAGAAAGGACTCGAAGTGTGAACGGATAAGAAATGGAGTCTTAATCAAACTCTAACTGCTAACTCAATATATGATTGAGTTATTTCTATTTTCAGGCAACACACACAAGAAGAAGTAAAAGCATATTTGAGAGCTAAAGAGTGAAGTCTGATTAGCAAGAAATATATGCAAGTTACAAGTGTGGACGCATATAGCTACATGAACCTAGAAAAGAACCAGTTCCATCTGATTGTTTTATTTATAGTTCAATTGTAGTAGGTTTAATATTGTACCTGTCAGCTTAATTAGAAGCAATTGTATTAGGTACGTTGTGTCATCACGTTACAGTTAACTTGATAGTGTCGCAGCAGCTAAGGCTGTCTGCCATACTAGGATTAGAGTTTAATCCTTAGGTTTACAAGAGTTTTATAAATGTTGTCTTTGGCTCATTGATTTTAGTGGAGTTTGGGAAACTCCTACTGAGTAGTAGGTCGTGGTTTTTTCACCTTTTGAGCCAGGTGTTTTCCACGTAAAAATAGTTGTGCACTATATTCAGTTTTTATATTTCCAAATGCAATAGTTAGAACACTTAGAAGAACATGGTTCATCTAACACGAAAATTAGGTACCACACAAATCATCACCCCCCCTCTTGTGTGGTATTGACATTTATTTACATCAGAAAATCTGATGGTTCCCTTAGTTCTGTTGGGTGATTTTGGGCTTAGGGTCGTGTTCGGATTGTATTTTGGAGGTCCATTTCTAATTTAGGCTTGAAATGTCGAAAGTCGAATTTTAAAGTTTTCGGTTTAGTAGTGAGATTTTGATCTGAGGGTTGGAATAGACTTTCAGAAGTTGGAATAGCTCCATGGTGTTGAATGTGACGTGTGTGAAAATTTTCATGTCATTCGGACGAGGTTTGATAGACTTTTTGATCGAACGCGTATTTTTAGAATTTTGAATTTTTTAGACTTGAATTCGTGGTTGATTCATCGTTTTCGATGTTGTTTTAGATATTTTAAGGATTGGTATAGGTTTGGACAGCGGTATTAGACTTGTTGGCGCCTTTGGTTGAGGTCCCGGGGGCCTTGGGATGATATCAGATGGTTGACAGAAGGATTTTGGAGTTTGGAGTTGCAGCTTCAGCTGCTGGTTTTCTGTAATAACAGCACCTGCGAGTGTGGGACCGCAGGTGCGGTGCCGTAGAAGTGGATATGTGGCCGCAGAAGGGAAATTTTCCCAGAGCTCAAGGATTCACAGGTGTGACTGGGTTTTCACAAATGCGGTGATGCAGATGCGGACCCAGCTCGTTAAGTGACTTTTCGCACCTGCGATGCATTCTTCCACAGGAGTGGGACCGCAGGTGCTCTCTCTTGACCACAAATGCGGTAATCGCTGGGCAGAAACATATAAATACTTGCCTTCGTGAAATTTAGTTGTTTTTAACCTCTTTGCAGGCGGGAAGAAGCTTGGAGAGCAATTTTCAAGAGGGATTTTAAAGGAGTTCATTGGAGTAAGGTCTTTGGTCCCTAAACTCGTTACTGGAATGGTTTTTATCAATCTAAGCATGATAAATTAAGGAAAATCCGTGGTAATTTGGGAGTTAGGGCTTGACTAATTAGAGGCTTTTGAGTAATGATTTGAGGGACCAATTGAGGTCCGATTTTGGTACTTTTTGTCTGACTGAACTCGTGAGAGTGCGAGGATTCTGGAAATACTCCCTCTTTTCATATTGTTCGAGGTACTTTCCTTTTTAGTTTGTTCCAAAATAAATGACAAATTTCTAAATTTTGAAATAATTCAACTTTAAACTCTTCATTTTACCTATTTTGCCCTTAGTGAGAAGCTTTTATAGCCACACAAATGATATGGCCCCACAAACCTTTTACCCCTTGATCTTTTAAGACCATAAGTTTTAAAAGTTGCCTTTTTTTTACTTAAACTTCGTGCCGAATCAAACTACCTCAAACAATATAAAATGGAGGGATTATGAATTTTACCTGATTCCGAGACGTGGGCCCGAGGGGCGTTTCGGTCATTTTATTTAATTTCGTATATTAGCTTAGAATTTAATTGTAGAATCGGTTACTTGAAGTGTTATTTACATTATGCAATTGAATTTAATAGATTTAGGCCATTTGAAGTCGGGTACTCGTGGCAAAGATGTGATTTCAGGATGATTTTGAGCTGGTTCGAGGTAAGTGGCTTGCCTAACCTTGTGTGGGGGACCTTCCCCTTAGGATTTTGGTATTATTGATAATTGAAATGCCTTGTACATAAGGTGACGAGTGCATACTTGTTCTAATTATTGGAAATTCAATTTTTATTAATTAATTACTAGTATGTTTCCTTTCCTGTTTTTATTACTTGCACTATCAAAGCATGTTGTTAGCTTAGAAAAGCATGTCAAAGTGATTTAATTGCTTTATTTGTCAAACTGCTTTACCTGAATTCTGTGCAGCATGCTAGGCTAGAATTACTTGTTTGCATTGATATGAAATTTAACATATCTGAATATTTTCCTGTTATTGCTGTGTATTTACATCGGGAATACGGATTTGGGATTCCGGTAACTCTCCCTTGTCTTTTTATATTTGGTACCGCGGATGTTGGAATCCGCTAGATCTCCCTGCACAGTTATATGGAACTACGGGACTGTACCGGGTAGATTTCTCCAGTACCGAGTATTTATATTTGGGACTACGGAACGAAATTTTGGTAGATCCCCGCGCACTATGAGTTGGACTACAGGACGGTATCCCAGGGGACCTATTGGATATGTATATGTGGGACTACAGGATGGTATCCTGGGGGATCCCCGATTGTTATTATTTGGTGTTGAGTTGTATTTCCTTCTGTGTTTACGTTGCCTCTGTAATAGTTGTTGTTGTCCTTTATACCCGTGTTACTTTTACTGTTGTACTTATTTATTCTGTTTTGTTCAACACTGTCAAACTTTATATTTTATTTAACCTCAGTAGTACCCTGACATTCCTCGTCATTACCGGATTGAGGTTAGGCTTGGCACTTACTGAGTACTACTGTGGTGTACTCATGCCCTTTCTGCGCATGTTTTTCATGTGCATATCCAGGTACTTTGACACAGTCCTATCACCCTTGAGGCAAGGCGACTGCTCCATAGACTTCGAGGTATATTTATCGCATCCGCCGACCGAGGAGTCCCTTTCCATTCTATCTTGTAGTGATAGCCCTTCTATCTTTCTGTTGATGTAGACATTCCGAAATTAGAGCACTTTTATTATTCATAGGTTGTGATTTATGTGTTTCTGGGTTTTGGGAATGTGCATTAGCTTTTGAGAGTTAATGTTATGTATGTCGAGCGGCACTATTAAATGTTGTTTTATTACACTATTCCTGTTTTAAATTATTTTTTTCTGCAAATTGGTTTGTTTTCCGTATTTAGGCTTACCTATTCGTAAAGACTAGGTGCCTTCATGATGGTTCATGGAGGGCAAACCGAGGTTGTGACAATTTAATATCATGAAAATCATCATTCTTTTCTTATATTATGGAATTCAACCACTATTATAGTTAAATTTTATGTTTAGCTATGCTTGTTCATTATTATCTTCTATCTCATATCTAGAATAAATTATCTCTGGCTAGGATTTGCCTCAAATCTTCCCATTTAATTAGTTCAATAAAAAAAATCTAACATATTTTGGTCGAACAATTGGGACCGTCTGTGGGGAATTTTCTAGCCAAAGTTTTAGTTTCCTTTAGATCTAAAGCCATCTAGAGTCCCACTTCCATGTTTCCATAGCCTAGCACTCTCATTACAAACACCAACTCGAGGAATTTCCGGGCAAGCTTTTGAAATAGCCAAACAAACCGAGGTCAGATCTTTGCACGAAATTGAAATTATATTTTGATGTCTACGCGAAAGCCACATCTTGCTAAAGGGATGAGTCTGGTATGTCGTGAGCGTGAGTTGTCAAAATAGGAATATGGACACTACGCACTAAGCACGTCAACCATCTTATTGCTATATTAATTCCAGATACCAATCTACACTTTATGCACAATGCCCTATCTCTCTTTGAAAGGAATGATACCCAATTGTGTTATTCTTTGAAATAGCAAGCTTGCCCTACCAATTTGTTTGCGGTATGACTTATGTTCCCCTTACTTTTGGTGCAGCTGGGACTGGATCGGACGGGACTCGAACTCGAGATCCCAACGGGCAAAATAAGTTTTCAGTCTACAAGATGCCCAGATTCTACTAACGGCGAAGCTAAGCACAAGGTCGGGATCAAATCTGAAGCCATCATTCGAGTACGGTCAAAACGAGTCGTATTACATCGCCCTTATCCACTCGTGAACCAATCAAGTCGAGGTAACAAATAATTAGTTTGGGCTTAACTTTCTATTTTCCTTTGAGTGGGATAGGAACATGAACATCCTCCCAACTATGTGAACAAAGAACAAACGCTATCAAAACAACACTCTCAATTCCATATCATCCTACAGGCAACTGACGAGTGAAGCCACCTCTCCAACAAATTGGTACTTAACGACATTAAGGGAAAAGTCTGAATAGACTAGGAACGAATCACCGGCTCGGAGATACGAATCTCTCTAGTACTCAAAAAGAACACAAGGGCGTAAAACCCATCCACGCGCTCGCCAAAGCAACTATTCGACGACACAAGTAGCTAAAATCTAATCTCGCCCATACGTAATGACATTCATCACCCCGTTTATCAACTACCTCTCCAGGCGGAGCGATGAAGGAAATAGATAGACTAGGGCTCCTCGAACGTATATGTGGATCGTACAGTAACGTGTAACCTTCTTTAAAAAATGAATAAGCAAAACAATATACAAAATTCTTACGTAACTCCACCAAGTTTACACGTCAAGCCAGCACAAGAAAAATAGTCGACCTTAATCGAATTCATAAAAAAGTCAAAATACAACATCGCTCGAGTTTACAAGTCAAAATGGACGTGCCCTAAATTGGAAAATCAAAATTCAACCTTGCTTGAATTTACAAGTCAAAATTAATTTCGCTCAAATTGTCAAGTCAAAATTGATTTCGCTCAAACTAGCAAGTCAAAGTTGATTTCGCTCGAACTGGCAAGTCAAAATTCAACCTCAATCGAATTCACAAGTCAAAAATCAACCTCGCTCGAATTAGCAAGTCAAAACTTGACTTCATTCAAATGGACGAGTCAAAAATTGATCTCACTTGAATTTACATGCCAAATTCGATCTCGTTCGAATTAACAAGTAAAAAAATCGACTTCGCTCGAATGGATGAGTCAAAATTTGATCTCGCTCGAGTTAAAAAGTCAAGTTCGACCTCGCCCGAATTAGTAGATCATATTTGACCCCGATCGAATCGACCACTAAAAGTCAGGGACTTTTTGCAAGAAAATCCAAGAAATTCGAATAGAAAAGAGAGGAAGATCCAAAGACATACAATCAAAGATTAACCGACTGTATTATTCCAAGGAAAAAAGGAGAGAAAATATAGCACCTTACAAAGGGCCAAAGGGGGCCCCCCCGCCAACTAACTAAGTACAAAAGGACAAATTAAAAGTACAATGGTTTCACTCAGCATCACCCCTTCGCTTGGTTCGGTGATGTCACCTCCGCCATCACCCTCTCCATCAGAACGGTCATCATCAAAGGCAAGCCCGCCCTCAGCCTCATTGTTCCCATCAACCTCTAGTGTCACGGGGTCATAGCTGTAGGCAAGCCGGGCCTCATGCGCTTTGACACGGACTTCTTCAAAAGAAGCTTCCGGAACGCTCTCCGCTCCCAACAAGCCCTTATATATATATATATCTATATATATATATATATATATATCCCACTGAGCCTTATCATGGATCCACATCTTCTACAAATGGTGAGGGACGGATGCGGGAGCGATCGAAGATAACAATCAAGCCCTTTCATCCTCGAGAGCAGCCATTTGATCACCCAAGGTCAAGACTTCTCCCTCAAGCTCGCGCCAATTCTCTCATAAAGTCGTGCCTCCCTCAGAGTAGTCGTTCCTATATCAGTTGCGCGCTCAGACCCGAGAACGCAGATAGAATCCTCCAATACCGCAGCCCTCGCCAAGGCCGCTACTCGAGCTCCTTCGGCTCTCTCCAACTCTCCCACCTTCCCCTTTAATTCGGTCGCCTTATCCGCCAGCTCAACACTTAGACTGGAAGAGACCCTAGAATCACTCTGGTCAAGTTCCGCCCGGAGGGCGACCACCTTCACCCAAAGATCAACACACTCAATCGTAACGCCCTTGCCCACCTTGAGCTCTTCTTTATTAGCCCTAAGAAGCCCCTCAAGTTCGCTACATCTGCCTATGGATCGCATCAGGTGCTCTTCCTTTCACTCCAACTCCTCCCTAAGGGACCGAGGATTGTGACCCTTGCTAAGTCGTGCATGCATGTCGCGACACTTGTCACGGTATCGGCAGTACCTTGAAACCGCCTTTTGGAAAACGGTAACCTACTTTTCCTTGAATCTGAGACTCGTAGTCTCCTAAATGAAAGTATGAAGAAAGAAAAGAGGACAAAGAAAAGTCAGCAAGAGTAGACGACATGAAACGAATAAAACAATAAAGAACTCACCCTCAAAGCCATTCTAGCCACGCCCCGTGACAGGCCAGCATCGCTAATCTCTTGAAGGCCCCTTTTCGGTAGCGGAGCAAAGAAGGGAAAATTGGGGCACCAGGCTTACTATGTCATCCAATAAGTCTTAAGTCTGATCTCGATCATGTGGGATGAACTATCTATTCCCGCCTCCACCATAGTGAATCCCCTTCAAACATTCTTATGTCATCGGGGTCAATATCCAAGCCAGACTCCTAGTCATCTACAACCACGCCATTTCCCTCTTTCTAGTTGAAGAAGAGGCATGGAATTGTTGTGAAGTCAACTGTCCCCCTTCCAAAGAAGCCATCTCCACGATCGGAGGAGGCACAGTCTCAACGCCTAAACCAGTACCCCCATTTGGTTCAGATACCACCAACACAAGTTCAACCCTCAAAGGTCCCTCGGATCCTTTGCCTCTTTAAAAGGGCCTCATCATCTTCGTCCTCTCGAATCATCCACCAAATGAACTACGGGATCCGGAACCCCTGCCAGGGGAGAGGCAACAGCCAAGCCCGCGCAAAGTCAAAGTGTGAAAGATAGCGGTGGTTTGTGCAAGTTCACTTGCAGCCATAGGAAGAATAGGCTCGTCTAAGATACCTAACTGGCGGAAAGCAGGCGTAGGGAGCCCTCGCCTTGATTTTTTCCCTCTGACCTGAGATAATAGGATAGAAATAATGGTATGAAAGTCAGTAATCGAAGCCTAGATGACTCACCAGCCAATGGTTAACGCCTAAGCCTCTCATTGAAATGTGACCACTCGTGAATCCATATAGTATGGGGAAAACCGGACTCACCTAGTCGCCAATGTCAACAACTGGTGAAGGAGGAACACATTGAGCTACAAAGAAAGAAAAAGAACGATCAGATTACCCCCAAAGTAAACAACGGTCATTCTAGAAGGGAAACACTTACGAGCAAAATTCCACTCATCAGGGAATCCGCTAGGGTTCGATGCCACGTGTACCATCTTCATGTAGAAGAAATTTTCCCAAAAAAATGATTAGTTTAATCGTCCATCTTCACTACCAAACCCTTGGTCCCCTGACGGCGCATATGAATCATTGTGCCTCTATGAAAACTTGGGGCGAAGAGGTAAGCACATGGAGTAGAGAAATACCACGGCTGGACAAATCCACATATTTGATAAGTACGGAGAGATTTGAGCCGGGCAATCATTGTAAAAGCGGCAAAAATCCTCTACCAATGAGGAAGATGTAGCCAATGACAAACGGGTATGCTTAAAATGCGCAATACCCCAGGCGGTGTGTTTGGACTACATCACTACCAGCAGGAACTATTGCAACATGGGTCGGGATTCGCCACTTAGTATTAAACGCAGTGATCGCCGCTGCATCCATCACAGAGATGACAGGTTCAGGTTCATCCTCAGGAAGGCTTTTGAAGTCTGATCTAGCCTTTCCGAAGCGTGGGATAATCTCATCCATGGTGGGAAAGTTTTCATATTCCACCATGGCCACCCCTTCCTTATGGTGAGGTGCATCCGCAGTCAACATCAGTGGGTGAGATGAAGCATTGGCCATTTTTCTGATTGTGTGAAGAAGAAACACAACATGAAGGAGGTAACAATAGCAAAGGATACTAGGGAGAGGAAGAATACACAGAAGCTAAAAATTCGAAAAAGAAAAGGTCTCGGGCTTCAGAAGCTCTAAAATCACAAAAATTAAAATGAGGAGTGCCAATCCCTATTTATAAGAACACAAGCACCTATATCAAGAAAGCCCAAACGCTGCCTCATTAACTTTGAAATAGAAGAAGCAAGGGACACGATGTAACATATGGGGAACGTGTGCCATAATGACGTGTGAAGAAAGTATCATTTCAAACTGACGTAACGGTGAGGTGCGAATTTTGAAGTGTCACCTCACCAACAAAGGGGAATCACTCTTCGGCCAGCGTTCTCAGATTTCTCAATAAAATGCAACTGGCGCAGTTCACCCACCGAGCTCGCCCAAAGGCAACCTCGACGAGTGGAGGGACTAACTATATAAGTCAAAATCTGAACAGAAGAATCTTACTTAAGGGAGGACAACCAAGAACTAACCAAGCCAAGGTCACGTATGAGAAGCAATACACTAACGAGTAATTCGGCTATAGTCGAGGTCAAGCACTCCATTCAGCCTGAATGGTTAGTTCAACCCTTAGACATTTCTAGAAGAATATTCCACAAGATATTCCAAAAATTTAAGTACTTCCGTTAATGACCGTTGGATAAAAAGAGTGTTTTTGCATAAATATCCCAGGAGAGAGTAACTAAAGGAGGTGGAATGACACAAACTCAGACACACAGGTATATCTTGATAGATGAAAAGGGATCTTCATCTCTGGCTCCTTTTCAAGGAGAAAGGAGCCTCAGTATCTATCATTAGTTGTATTACATCAAATGTATGAGGGTCAACCTTGTTCAAGAATGGTGACCCTTTTTATCTATGTATTCTTCGTTATCATTCAATATTATGAAACTCGTCATCCTTTTCTTATATTATGAGATTCAACCATTTTTATAGTTAAATTTTATGTTCAGCTATGCTTGTTCATTATTATCTTTTATCTCATATCTAAAATAAATTATCATTAGTTAGAATTTGTCTCAAATCTTCCCATTTAATTAGTTCAATAAAAAGTCTAATATTTTTGGTTGAACAAAATTCACTTCCATATTTGAATATTTTTCCTTCATTCACTTTTCAAAAGAGCCTGCACTATCTTCCCAGTCCGAATAAAGAGTCTCCACTATTTTTTTCCTTTTAAACTGTTGAAACTAGAAGGAAAAAAATCCATCAAAAGTAACACCCCTCCCCAACACACACAAAAGGTAAAGGGTAAATGAGCTTATGTCTACAAGTAGACCCCCGACTCAGAAAACAAAAAAAAACAGTAACAAGCAAATGAATTTAACAACCGAAGCAAAAATACAACACTAATATTAAATAATGCAATCTGAAAACCAAAAAATAAAGAAATAGTTGTATGACAGAAATTATTTTCTTGCCTAAATTTAAGAAAACAGACACAACAAGGAAAATTTGGAAAGAATAAAATAAGCAATAAAACTCTCCTCTCTCAAACGGATGATCCAATTGAAAAGAATTGCATCGCCGCCAATCAAGTACCAACTAATCTCTTTCTCCAATACCAACCCAATTTATCGCGATCTCAACATTGTCGGCCACCATCTCCAGTCTATTGAAGAATAGTCTGTCAAACCACGCCGATTACTGTTTGACTTATAAGACTTCTGTTTGTCTTGAAGAATTGACCGGTGAAAAGCGATCGACATCGTCAGGTTTCCGCTTAAGAACTTAGCGAAAATCAAGATCTTTGATTTTGTGCTTTGATTCTTGCTTTTCGCCGGAAATTTTTCCGGAAACTTCTGCTCTTTTCTTTCTATTCTCTCCTCTGCTTTTTTGTGGGTGTGTGTGGGTGTGTTCTGTTTTCTTGGACATGTGACTATTTTACGGCGAGGATTTCCGGCAATCCACAATACTCCCGGTGACTCCCGTCCAGACTCGCGGCAGGACGCAATAGGACTACACGAAGCTTCAGGAAAACTTGGGCGCATCAAAGCATACTTTCATGTTTTTCCACCGGGAGTTGGTACCTCCCGCTCTCTTGTTTACTTTGTGAACCTTTTTACATATTTTAGCTAGCATTTCGAGTGAGGTCTATTCTGTTGCTATCTAGTTTGTACCTTTTTGCGTATTTCGTTATAGTGAGTGTGTGCGCCACTGTTCCCCAAAGTCGGTTGGAGGGATAAAGGCCGCGGCGGGGGATGATAGCGTAAGGTCATGTCCTCGGGGGGCGGGGGCGGGGGCGGGAGTGAGTGGGGGAGCAGGGGGTGGTCCTGCGGGTAGGGCGGGAGGTAAGGGTGGGAAGAGGGTAGCGGACGCACATAGATTAAGGATTGGGTCATGGAACATAGGCACTATGACGGGTAAGTCCATAGAGTTGGCGAAGGTTCTTCAGAGAAAGAGGGTTAACATAGCGTGTGTCCAGGAGACTAGGTGGAAAGGGTCGAAGGCGAGGAATGTAGATGGGTTTAAGCTCTGGTATTCTAGGGTCGTGAGAGGTAAGAATGGAGTGGGCATCTTGGTAGATGGGGACCTAAGGGAGTCCGTGGTCGAGGTTAGGCGAGTGAATGATAGGTCAATGTCTATTAAGCTGGTTATTGGGGGTTGCGTCCTCAACATCATCAGCGCATACGCGCCGCAAGCGGGCTTAGACGAGGAGGCTAAGAGGCGCTTTTGGGAGGACTTGGATGATCTGGTGAGTAGTATTCCCCAATCTGAGAAGTTAGTTATTGGATGGGACTTTAATGGTCATATTGGGGCTGATGCTGGTGGCTATGATGAGGCGCACGGTGGCTTCGGCTTTGGGGTTAGGAACGGAGGAGGCACTTCGCTGCTTGATTTCGCCAGGGCTTCCGAGCTTCTGATTGCGAACTCGACATTTCAGAAGAGGGAGGAGCATGTGGTCACCTTCAAGAGTTCGGCGGCGAGGATTCAGATTGATTACATCCTCATCAGAAGGGGCGATAGGGGTATGTGCAAGGACTGCAAGGTTATTCCGGGAGAGTCTTTCAACTCTTCATAGACTCCTAGTGATGGATGTCGGTCTCTGGGTGAAGAGGAAGAGGAGAGGCGCTCGGGGACAACCGCAGATTAGATGGGGTGCTTTGACTAAGGAGAAAGCACATGAGTTGGAAAGGAGGTTAGTTGAGGGCGGAGCTTGGAGAAGTTCTGGGGAAGCGGACGCTATGTGGTCAGCGACGGCGAACTTGGTTAGGGGGGTAACACGGGACGTGCTCGGGGTAGCCAATGGATATTCAGGCAGACATCAGGGTGATTGGTGGTGGAACGATGTAGTAAAAGGTAAAGTGGAGGTGAAGAAGGCGGCGTTCGCTAGGTTGGCAGGGAGCACAAGCGAGGAAGAACGGAGAGCGAACAGGGTGATCTACAAGGTGGCGAGGAAAGAAGCAAAGATGGCAGTCACGGAAGCTAAAAACGCGGCGTTCGGTCGCATGTACGAGGAACTAGGGGAGAGAGGCGGGGATAAGAAGTTATTCCGGTTAGCTAAAGCAAGGGAAAGGAAGGCACGTGATCTAGACCAAGTTAGGTGTATCAAGGGCGAGGATGGTAGAGTTCTGATGGGGGAATCTCAAATCAAACAGAGGTGGCAGGGGTACTTTCGGGACTTACATAACGAGGAGGAGGATCGTAACATAGAGTTAGGGGAGCTGGGGCATTCAGCAACATAGAGACCTTGGGTACTGCAGGCGCATTAGGGTGGAGTAGGTCATGGGGGCTTTGCGTAGGATGAGTAGGGGTCGAGCGACCGGGCCTAACGAGATCCCGGTGGAGTTCTGGAAGTGGATGGGTAAGTCAGGAGGGGAGTGTTTCTCCAGGTTGTTCAATGCGATCTTCAGGACCAAAAGGATGCCGGATGAGTGGAGGTGGAGTACAGTGGTGCCCTTGTACAAGAACAAATGGGACATCTAGTGCTGCAACAACTATAGGGGTATCAAATTAATAAGTCACACGATGAAGGTTTGGGAAAGGGTGATTGAGGCGCGGGTGAGGGAGGTGACATCTATATCTGGGAACCAGTTCGGTTTCATGACGGGCCGCTCTACTACAGAGGCTATCCACCTTGTCAGGCGGCTGGCGGAGCAATTCAGGGATAAGAAGAAGGGCCTACACATGGTGCTTATCGACTTGGAGAAGGCGTATGACAAGGTCCCAAGGGAGGTGCTTGGAGGCGAAGAGCGTGCCGGAATCCTACATCAGAGTAATCAAGGACATGTACAATGGAGCTAAGACTAGGGCTAGGACGGTAGGCGGCGAATCAGACCATTTTCCAGTGGTTATGGGGCTCCATCAAGGATCGACGCTGAGCCCCTCTTGTTTGCCTTAGTGATAGATGCTCTAACCCGACATATTCAAGGGGATGTGCCTTAGTGTATGCTATTTGCTGATGACATAGTATTGATAGATGAGACGAGGGTCGGTGTTATTGAAAGGTTGGAGGTATGGAGACAGACTCTCGAGTCTAAAGGTTTCAAAATAAGCAGATCTAAGACAGAGTACCTGTAGTGCAAGTTTAGCGCCGAGCCGAGCGAAGTAGGCAGGGACGTGATGATTGGTTCTCAGGCCATCGCCAAGAGGGACAGTGTCCAATATCTTGGGTCTGTGATTCAGGGGGATGGAGAGATTGACGGGGACGTCACTCATCGTATAGGAACGGGGTGGTCAAAGTGGAGGCTTGCATCAGGAGTCCTGTGTGGCAAGAAAATTCCACACAAACTCAAGGGGAAATTCTATAGAGCCGTGGTTAGACCTTCGATGTTGTATGGGGCGGAGTGCTGGCCCGTGAAGAACTCTCATGTTCAGAGAATGAAGGTTGCGGAGATGAGGATGCTTAGGTGGATGTGCGGTCACACCAGACTAGATAAGATTAAGAATGAAGTTATTCGAGAGAAGGTGGGGGTGGCCCTGGTGGATGAGAAGATGCGAGAAGCGAGGCTGAGGTGGTTCAGGCATGTGCGGAGGAGAAGTCGCGATGCCCCAGTGAGGAGCTGCGAGCGGCTGGAGATTGTTGGCGGTCGGCGAGGCAGAGGGAGGCCTAAGAAGTATTGGGGAGAAGTGATTAGGCAGGACATGACTAGAATGCAGGTTTCCGAGGACATGACCCTCGATAGGAAAGTCTGGAGGTCTAGAATCAGGGTTGTAGGATAGGGGCTCCTAGAGTTTTTCGTACGCCTCTTCTGGGGTTGGGTGTGGGTCAGCAAGGTTACCCATAGATGATTTGTGTTTTAGCTTATGTCCCCCCTATGGCTGTGAGTTATGGTAGTTAATGTATGATATTATTGCATGCGATTGTATTTATGTTTCGTATGTTTAGATAATCATTTACGTTATTTACGCTATTTCTGCTGGAGTTACTAATGTTATATTGTTTTTGTTTTTGTTTTTGTTTTTGTCTTTGTTTTTATTTTACTGCTGTTTTTCCTTTTATCCTATGAGCCAGGGGTCGATTGGAAACAACCTCTCTGCCCTTTCGGATAGGGGTAAGGCTTGTCTACATATTACCCTCCCCAGACCCCACCTGGTGGGAGTATACTGGGTAGTTGTTGTTGTTGTATTACTAAAAAAGAAAGTTAAGGGAGGGGAGAATCAGTAAATATGAATAAGTTCGGGGGTGCAAGGGAAAGTTTATTTCTTTCTTTTTGTCCAATTATAGCGAAAACAACATAATCCTACGTGGCAGCCACCCTTCGCTTTAGGTCAACGTACGCATACCGCGTAAGAAACGCGTAACCGCGTTTCTTTAATGGAAGAGAGAGAAAAATGGGCCTTTTTCTTTTGTTTTTTAGAAAAAGATAGAAATTGAAATTAAAAAAGAAAAAGAAAACCTGAATACACGTGACACACAATAAGTGGTCGCTGAGATGATGTGCGATCTAATGATGGAACCACATGACACTATGTTTGACTTGCTTTTTGAGTTTACTGTTTGACCCCTTTGATAGTAGGAGTAATATTTTGAAGAGATTAGAACAACTTTTACATCCCCAATTATTAATTTTTTGATAATATTAAGTAAATCTATTTTTTATAAAAGAAGTAGAGAATAAATTGAAAAAATATTTCCTTTCAATAAGAATATCTTGTTTCTCGCGCACTTCTTCAATAAAATCAAATTGGTTAAAGAGATGCTATCAACACTTATTTCTGGTCTATTCTTGAATTTTATATAATAATAAAAGAATCATCTATATACATAATGGAGGGAGAATTTAATTTCATAACTTGATATAATACCAATTTGCTAAAAAGAGATTGACATAACTCAAAAAGTTAGAAAGTGCTTTTAGTTATTTATAATTGCCTAATATACCCTTTGGTAGAGTAGGACAATATTTGTTGCCATAATTAATCCACTAAGATTTAGAAAAACACTAAGTTTTATATTCTTGAAATAAAGTGGGTGTATCCTGATTAAAAATGGGAAAATTTCATATTAAAATAAGTGGGTTGCCTCCTTTTTAACTTTATAGCTTATATTTAACTTTACAATTGAGTAGCCCAAAAATTAGAGGCCTCCTCAAAATAAACTACTACTCCCTCTGATTAATGATCTATGATGTTCACACAAGTGAACACTGAACGCTGCGTGTGTGAGAGAGAGAGGGGATCTGTTCTATATGTGTGCATTTCTGAGAATTTCTGTCTGTTTTTTAGGAGAATTTGAAAATGGAGGTAAAGCTCCACCAAATTTCTTACTGTTCTATCTGATAAATTGGTGCATTTTTTTGTTTTTGCTACATTCTATTTTTCCTTTCAACTTATTGACTGCATTTTATGCGTAAAGTTTAATCATCGTGAACTGAAAACGAATTCTTCAGGTATTCTTATATTCAAGTTCACAATTAATTTCGAATTTACAGTTGAACCCCATTGAGTTTTTGTTCCTTAGTAGTATATTCTGTACTCTTTCTGGTAGTTTTTTGCTGTGCACTCTTTTTTGAGAACAAAATAAAACTGCAAAAAATTAATGGTATCATATGTATACAGATATATAACTGAGAGTATAAGCTTGTATAACTAGGTATATTATTGTATACATATGTATAAACCCTGCTAAATGGAGATCAGTTATCGTATGAGAAAAGCGTGAGGAAGGAGAGTGAGAAAAGTGTGAGAAAGAGAGAGAAAGAGAAATTGAGAAATTAAAATTTAAAATATTAAAATCGTTATTTTAAGTTGTGAGTGGGTGAAAATTAAATTTTATAACATGTACAATATAGGCTATGCCAGGTAAAGGCTTCAAATATGAGCTATTTTTGAGTGGGTTGTATGTCCCAAGTGACATAGAATGTAACTTTTTCATTAAAAATTAACCAATAACATATAAGAAAAATATCAACCAAGTATCTAATTGAAAATATCTAGTATTATTTATATTATATACAAAAGTTCGCTTAAGAATATTGTTTGATCTACGCCAAATTAAATATTTGTCTTAATTTACTTCTCAAAAGTTTAAAATTCTTATAAGCGTTTTAAATTAAGAAAGTTTTCAACTTTATTTACTTTTGTATATTCCTCAAAGTCTTATAACATTTACTTCCAAACCATAAGTGAAATCGCACAAAATCGAGGTTTAGTAAGTGAAATAAGTTTAGTAAGATGGATAAATATAATTAATTTTTTGCTTATCATAAGATTATTTCCGAAACTATATGTTTACATTA
Source organism: Nicotiana benthamiana (assembly GCA_034376525.1). NCBI lineage: Eukaryota > Viridiplantae > Streptophyta > Magnoliopsida > Solanales > Solanaceae > Nicotiana > Nicotiana benthamiana. The sequence goes on along the minus strand of CM067331.1, from coordinate 16,042,482 downwards.
AGACAAAAACTTTGTAGGGTGCAAAAACTGCAAATGATAAAGCAAACGATAAGGGCAAAGCGGGAAAAACGAAACATTGAAAGAAATAAACCGATCACGTCCGCATATAATGTAGGGAGAGAGACAAGTCTTTACTAATTTTGTTATTTATTCTTCTTTACTCCAATTCTTTCTTTCTATTTTTTTACTTATTATATTTAGCATAAAAAGTGTAGTCATTGGTATAAAAGTAGCAATCATTCCATAGTTCCGAAATCGAAATGAATTGAAAAGACGATTATTTTGTCTGAAATTCCAGAACAATCTTCTCTCTTAAGTTTTCTCTGTTGTTGAATTGAAGAAGAAAATGGCAGATCAGTTAACCGATGACCAGGTCTCTGAGTTCAAGGAGGCCTTCAGCCTATTCGATAAGGACGGAGATGGTTCGATTTTCTTTCTCTCAGCATATATCCAATTTAAGAAAGTTTTTTTAAAAAACTTGTGATCTAAAATAAGAAATTTATATTTTTGTAGCTATAAATATCTCATTTTGTCACTATAAATGTGTTATCAAAGGTAAACTGGTAATTTTAAAGATGAAATTGTTTCTGGATACGTAAATGTATCAATCTTTGTGCGAAAAACTCTAAAAATAAAAATAAAGTGTGACACACCAATTAGTACGAAAGGAGTATATATTTTGTGTTTGATGTTGATATAGGCATATGTATAATCAAATTTGTTTTCGGATCTGACGTTTGTTTATAATAAATTGATTGATTCTGAGGTGTTAGTCCCTTTTGGTGTTTGGTTTTTAAGGTGACAGATTGATATATGATAAATATTAACTCGGTTAACAGGGAATAATTGCTCTCCTAGCTTGAGGAAATGCTAAAAAACTAGTGAACATGGAAATTTTGTAGTTCGATGTTACTTTGGTGTATTATTGTATTTTCTTAAAACTAATTAAGAGACATTTCGAGAAGTTGAGTAAATCGAATTGGATTAGGAATAGAAGGAGAAATGATAATCTAATTTTGATGATAGAGTTGGCCTTTATCTTGTGGTTTTAGCTTGTTTTATATTCTGCCAAAAATCCTTTTCTAAATCTATGGCGGGTTTTGTTTGAACTGATTCTGGTTTGGAGGAACAATTGTCTTTTTGGTAGGAAGGAAAAGGCTTTCCTCAAAATATTATTTGTGGTAAATGTTACCGCTAGAAAAAAAGGTTTGTGGTAAATGTTTTCTCAGAAAATGTTTTCAAATGGAAATTATTGAAAATTTGATAATACTGTATCTATTATGGATAGTGTTTTGCATTGAAAATTTGATGTGCAGATCTTATGTAAACGATTGATAATAATGTCTTAGTATTGGTTGGACGAGTAAGGTAAATATATGATATATTTATAAAGGAACATGTTTTTCCCCATAGTGAAGGAAATCATTTTCTTCTTTTTAGACGATGATGTTAAACAAGAGCAGATATTACGTTCTGTTTGTGCCAAATTAGACTGATATAAATTCTGGCAACAGATTTGTTGGAACTGGTTATGCTAGTTCATGTTATAAGGAGGAAATGCCATTTGGTGCTTAAATACAAGTAACATTAATTGAGGAAGCTTCTTAGTATAGTTATCCATTTGTGTGGTGCACTGCTGATTCTGGTGTCTACTTGGAGATTCTGATTAATGAGATGGTTGAAAACTTCATCTTCTGAATTTATCTACTGGGTTACGATTAAAAAAAGGCGTCTGATTTGTATATTTGGATTTATTTTATCAAAAAAGATTTGGTTATTTTTATTATACGTATGGGCTTATAAGTTACCCAGAATTGATCGTTTAGCTTTCTTATTTTCTGGACATAAGTTGGAAGGTGGTGCATCTACTGTTTTCTTATGTTTGTTTGAATTGGGAAGTAGCTTACTGACCCAATGTTATGGTTAGAAATGTGTTTTGTTAAGTATGTTTCATATAGTAAGCTAATTGTGAAGTTTTGTATAGGTTGCATCACGACTAAGGAGCTTGGGACTGTGATGAGGTCGCTCGGACAGAACCCCACCGAAGCAGAGCTCCAAGACATGATAAACGAGGTGGATGCAGATGGTAACGGAACCATTGACTTCCCTGAGTTTCTAAACCTCATGGCCCGGAAAATGAAGGATACTGACTCCGAGGAGGAACTGAAGGAGGCGTTCAGAGTGTTCGACAAGGATCAAAATGGCTTCATCTCCGCTGCTGAGCTTCGTCATGTGATGACTAACCTTGGGGAGAAGCTTACTGATGAAGAAGTTGATGAGATGATTAGGGAAGCAGATGTCGATGGTGATGGTCAAATTAACTATGAGGAGTTTGTTAAGGTCATGATGGCTAAGTAATTTCACCATCTCTTATTGAAGTTGAAGTTTAGACTTGTTAAAAATGTGAAAATTCCAAAAATATTTCATTGGATAGGATTTGCCTAGTGTAATGTGTTCCGTTGTACCATCTTGGATGTATTGGACCTGGAATGAATGTAATGCTTTATTGTAAGAGTGGTGGAGTATCTTTCTTATCTATATTCTTTTTTGTACTCTTAATTGATGAATGCATATCCATTATCAGCATTCCTGTGCTGTTGTTTCCACGAATTAAATGCTAAATCTTCTTTGAGGTTTCTGTTTTTTGTTGGTAACACTTGTGATTACAGAAATTTATTGGTTAAAATTGAAGCTATTGGTTCAACTTGCAGTTGATGTTTCCAAATTTGTCACCGTAAATTGGTATTTAACTAGCATTAAATTTTCTATTTTTTCTACTAGTTCCCACGACTATCAATTTCATCTTTGGGTTCATTGCTAATTTCCAAGTATAAGTTGAGCACTTTATCATCTAAGATACTCCTACCAACTTATATTATAAACCATTGTATAATGTTGATACAATATGATAGGAGATAGTCACTACCATAATCTTTTCCTTGAAATAACAATAACAACTACCCAGTATAGTTCCACAAAGTGGGGTCTGGGGAGGGTAATATGTAGACGGGCCTTACCCCTACCCGAAAGGGCAGAGAGGCTGTTTCCAATAGATCCTCGGCTCAGTGAAGGAAAGGAACAACAAAAACAAAAACAACAACGAAAGAGCATTAGTAGCTTCAACAGAAATAGCGTAAATAATTATCTCAACATAAGAACCATAAATAAAATAGCATGCAATAATATCATAGAGTAACTACCATAAGGGAGACACAATCCAAGCCTCACCCAACCCCGGGTGAGGAGTACGAAAAACTCTAGGGGCCCATATTCTACAACCTTGATACTAGACCTCCAGACTTTCCTATCAAGGGCCATGTCCTCAGAAACCCGCATTCTAGTCATGTCATGCCTAATCACCTCTCCCCAATATCTCTTAGGCCTCCCTCTGCCTCGCCGTACGCCGACCATCGCCAGCCGCTCACAACTCCTCACCGGGGCATCAGGACTTCTCCTCCGTACATGCCCGAACCACCTCAGCCTCGTTTCTCGCATCTTCTCATCCACTGGGGCCACCCCCACCTTCTCTCGAATAACTTCATTCTTAATCTTATCTAACCTAGTGAGCCCGCACATCCACCTGAGCATCCTCATCTCCGCAACCTTCATCCTTTGAACATGAGAGTCCTTAACTGGCCAGCACTCCGCCTCATACAACATGGCAGGTCTAACCACAACTCTATAAAATTTCCCCTTGAGTTTCTGTGGAACTTTCTTGTTACACAGGACTCGTGATGCAAGCCTCCACTTTGACCACCCCGCTCCTATACGATGAGTGACGTCCCCATCAAACAAGAAGGAAATATGGCCCACGTCTGGTAACAAAACAGAGAATCGATAAAACAATATTGCAACACAATTTCCTATTCCAAATCACGCTTTTTAATCGGAAGCAAGTTATTATAACTTACAATTGCCCGATTGAGTTGCAACCATTGCTAGTCGAAGAAGAAAAATTCAAGGGGTCGGTAATAATCAAGTCTGATAATGAACCATAAAACTTGAAAGGAACATCTCAAAGAATCCATTTCATTTATCAGGACATAATACAAGCTCAGTTCTGTAGAACTGTTTCTTTATCTATCAAATAAAAGCAACCAAGAGAAAATAAGATTTGTCCCCCCTTTAAAACAAAGTTTATAATCTCTTCAAGCTTTTCTTTCTTGCATCAATCTTCTTTTTATCTGCAGGGAGTTTATGCAATCCAGCTTCCTTCTTCAGGGTTACCGATGGTGGTGGTGCTGATCCACTAACCGCTGAGTCCGCAGTTGAACCGGCGGCTGGCGGCTGGTCTAGACTGTTTCCTCCTTTTACAATGTTAGCTGTAGGAGCTAATGGAGAAGGCTGTTGGAGAGGTGTAACTCCAGATATTGCAGTCTTCTGATCAACATTACACAGTGAAGTATTTGTCTGGCCAACATTTAGGGCTGTAGTCGACTCAGATATAACTCCTGTTTTTAACTTAGTCTTTGGTTTAGCATGAATACTGGTATAAAGCCTGCATGTTTAAACACAGTGGACGGTGAATAAGTACATTCAGTGATTGAAACAGTGGTTTAAACTACAACAAAAGGGAACTAGTCACAAGTTATATCGAAACACAACATTCCCCACGAACACATAAGCTATTCTAGTGAGCAACAGTGGTTTAAAGTCCCTATCCAACTTAGCCGTTGGATTACAAGCAGGAATTCCAGGTTTAACTTAGTCTTTGGTTTAGCATGAATACTGGTATAAAGCCTGCATGTTTAAACACAGTGGACGGTGAATAAGTACATTCAGCGATTGAAACAGTGGTTTAAACTACAACAAAAGGGAACTAGTCATAAGTTATATCGAAACACAACATTCCCCACGAACACATAAGCTATTCTAGTGAGCAACAGTGGTTTAAAGTCCCTATCCAACTTAGCCGTTGGATTACAAGCAGGAATTCCAGGTTTATGCCTGCAGACACGTGATAGAAGCTAAAATTACGGTACTTCATCCTCCTTGTCACATTTTACATATACAAAGAGAAATGAGCATGAGTTGATTCGCTTGGATCTTCTTTTTAGTCGTCATAAATTGATTAAACCAGATAGATGTATGATCGCTTCCTATTTGCATCAAAATGAACTGTAGCATCATTTCCATGAATCCGCAAAGATAAGATACAACTTAAGCACAACAAAACCATGTTCACTCCATAAATAAATGGCATTTAGATACAGGATAATTAAGCAAGACAGAGTAATACCAGATAAGGATGCAATAACATCATACAAGTAAAGGTGACATAATGAAGTGAGTGAAACTAGGAGACACTAACTTACCTTGCATGTCTAGCATACTCATCATAATTATCAAGCAGCATTTTACCAGCTTGCTCATTTAACGCTGATTCTGGAAATGGCTCGATCAGTAAACACCTTACCACCTGTTACAAAGCAGTGACCACAGCAAATAACAAATCAAAGAAAGGAAAAGGTCACTTCACACTTATATTATTAAAGTCCTCTGGGTTCAGACTCGATATTTGACTTAGAAAAAGCAGAGATACTTACCATGAGAACATGTCGTAGGCCCAAACTAGGATTCCAATCTTTTTTCAGAGCATTGACACAAATTTCGCCATTGGAAGCAATGTTGGGATGAAAAATCCTGGTCAGAAAATAACCTAGGGAGATAAACAAAAAATGTAAGTAATATGTACTCATCCATATTGGGCCTAAGCATTGGCAAAAGGTAACTGTTCCCGCAATCTGTCATGAGAACTGACAAAGATCTTTCTTAAAGAATTAGCAATTGCAACTTATCACGGAAAAAAAAAAAGAGCTCGCAAAAGGAAAGTCAGTTGACCAATTTAAATGAATAGGAAGTGAAAATGAGTTCCTAAAACAAAGGAATGAAGGGTAAAATACGACTTGAGCGCTTCAATTGTGATTAATACAGGACCCAACTGATTAAAACAAAAGCTAATGCAAAGCTAAACTAGATAGAAGTCTCACGGGAAAAACTTAAAAATATTGCATGTGGAGACAAACCTTTAGGTGGGGAATGAGGGAAATCGTGTGTCAAAATCAACTTCATGCGGAAAACCCCGTTCTCATAGGGAGTTCCAGCTGCATGGTAGAGATAGAGCAATTAGAACAAGTGTTATGTCTCAAAAAGTGAAATATAGACAACAAAGATACCATACCTGGGCCCTCGATATCAGCATATATGGTTGAAAAATCATCATCGTTTACACCTACTTTGATGCCTTCGGGAGGAGTTTCGTCAAGATTTTTCAATTCCTTCGCCAATTGTTTTATCACATTTGGTGGTAGATTTTCATTAGTTGCCTATGCCAAAAACACCAAATTAAGGACAATATCAATTGACATATGGCAAAAGGTGCTACAGGTTGGATGGCACAACATACTAAATTACGCGAGCACAAGAGATAAAAAGGAAAGGTAAGAACAAATTCACTTGCACATAGGGAGAGAATGACATCAAGAAAACCTAACAATATATTTAATTTGATAAAATACCATAGTCAAATATAAGTATAATCCTAGGATCAGTTGGCAAGTGCACGCAAGTAGTTTTTGCAGGTTGTTCAGATGTTGAAGACAATCAACTTATTATTGGATCCTGCAAAAGGGCCAGAAAAAGATCATCAGAATACAATCTTTCAACATTAGTTCAAACAATCATAAGACACAAGCAACTAAAGAGCTGCTCAAAATGATCAGGCCATCTTCAACAAAATTGTGCTAATCCACCAGATGCGGATAACATGTGTCTGAGAACCACAAAAGTTCGTAGACACTTCTCTCTTCTCCATATTAGTCAATACAATTGGACAAAATGTGAAATAATATCTCTTCTGATACTCGAGCTGAAATACTACACTTGACTATTCCAATCAGACATTCAGCTATAGCTTTCCGAACTTACACTATCGACCCAGTAGCACAGAAATTTCCTTTGAGCCTAAGACATACCTTTTTTGTTAATAAGCTCAATAGAAAGCAATTCTTGATTATTTATAATATTCTACTACAAAAAGGAAATTCCCTTCACAATCAGGACAGCAACATCATCAGATAGGGTAGATTGACTAATTTCACTGTAATGTCAAACGTAATGACATTGCTCAGAGAATGATATGTTTCAGATGAAACCTTATGTGGAGACAATAACTTCACAAGAACTAATCAGTATCAAAATCCTATATGCCAAACCATGTTCGCACAAGATCAAATCGCCATTGAATAGCAAATACAGTAAAAGATAGTCCAAAAACTTTATCAAATTCAATTTCAAATACAAACAAAAAACCCTAGTAAGGTGAAGTGGGGAGGAATAGAAATTACATAATCTCACAAACTAAGAAGATCGAAGATTAAAAGGTTTATTGCTTATCACAACCAAAGTCAGGACTTGATATACTTTTCTATAGCCACTATGAGTCAAATTAAAACCCAATTTTGCTACTAACACATATCCCAAATGCACCAAGATAAGCACATAAAGAGCCGGTAAAACTGTAAAAAGACACAAATATAAATATGTTGGAATCTTCACACCAAGTGAAAACCTAATTAGTCAAGTAAAAAGATCCTATCTTGACAATTAAACCAGAAACACAAGTCCAACCATGAAAGAAAAGAACTTTACATACAAAAAAAAGTCCCATTTTACAATTAAAATCAGATAAAGCACCGATCTGAAGAGAATCCAAGAAATGGAAAACCCAATTCTAAAAATCAAATCTTTAATCAGTCCCAAGTCAAGAATCAGGTACCGATAATCAATATTGAATTTTAACATAACAGTCATCAAGATAGTGCTAGAAACAGAATTCTAGAGAGAGAAAGAGAAACCCCAGATGGGAAAAAATACCTTTCGAATGAGGAGAGAGAGAGAGAGAGAGATGGGTGTGGGGATTTAGAGGAGTAATGGGTCTATTTGTCTTTGATTTCTATTTCCCTAGTTGAAATAACACCCACAAAATCCAGAAAAGGATGGCTTTTAATAAATCATTGATGAATGGATTAAAGAGCCAATCTTGATTTATGTACGTACGTTACATGCCAACAAAGTCTAGAGAGGAGAGGGTTCCTTGTAAGGCGAAGGTACATACTACTATTGGTTTATGTAATGTTTTTTGATTGGATACGATTTTTTTTAAAAAATAAAAATAAAAGAAATTTAAACTTATAATCTGAATAAGCCATAAATCTCATTAGTTATAAATCATAGATTATAAAATAGTAAAATTTAAATTATTAAATGTAAAAGGATATTATCTTGTACTAAATTGGAACATATGGACGTTAAAATTTTATACTTTTTCTACTAGCATTTTTTTTAATTGTGTCTCTTCTTCCTTTTCTTGAGATTTCAAATCAACTATATTTAACTCTTTAATCATTGGGGAAATTATAAAAAAAATTACTCCCTCCTTTTTGTATGGACTATAGAGGAACTACATGAGCTAACATTTTGTAATTACTCGAGAATCTCCAAGAAAGCATCTTAGTATAAACCCTCTTATGTCTATAATCCGACCTAAACTTGAAAATTCCAATAAATAGCAGAGCAATTATTGTCAATTCAATAGGGATATCTACAATAGTTGGCAAGGTCATTATGTCACTCCATTGACAAAAATGGCTCTATGTTCCCATTGTAGGTCCATTCATGAACAAATAATTGGGTAGCTTGTACTTTATAAAATTTCAACTTTTAAGGAAATTTCTCAATGGTTTAATATTTTAAATATTTCTTTTATTTGTCAATAATATCCGTCTCAGTTTGTACACATCTCGACTTAAAATTTACAGTATATAATATATAGTATATGTGAAAATAAATATTTTTGTAAATCGTAAACCTAGAAGTGCAAAATTTATATGTCATACTTAAATGACTTTAATAAATGGAGCACTCCTCAATATCACTACCCAAGCTCAAAGGATAAGTCTACATCAAACACTAAAACTAAATGTATAAATTAATACATAAAATTTAAATTTGTATTCTTCATGAAAATATTCAAAAAAGATAAATTTCAAGTAATTATAATGACATGAAAAATCTTAACAAGGATAAAAATGAGATATTAATTTAATCATTTGTAGTTGAATCATACAAAAGCTAGCTGAATTAATTCCACAACAAAATATATTTAATTGAAATAAGTATTAAAAATTACACTATTCAGATCGTTTTTGTTTGTTCATTTATTGATTGATTATCAAGGGCACTTAGTCTTATCTTATTTTATTAATTTTACTTATTTCATTTTCAAAGAAGAAAAGCAGCCAAGTAGGTACTTATTTAATATTGATGACTCAAAGGTCCGAATTTTGTCGGGTTCTGGGCCATACCGAATACTGTCTCGAATTCAAATTCGCCGACACTTTAGGCTCGTATTGTTGACCGTTGGACGTTCTTCTTCAAAAACTAGCCGTTGGCCTTGCCAGCGTTTATTTATCTTGCATTTTTCTTTTTGAAAAAATCCTTTTGACCTAACTTAATTTGGCTAGATTGACCCAAATGGATTAATTTAATTTTTACGTCATTATTAAGGTAATTTAGCCTTTTTACGTCATTATTAATGTAATTTACGTTTTTCAATACCCATAATATTCTTTTACTTTATTTTTAATTATTTCTTTCACCATTTATTGTTTATCTCAGAAGGTAATACCTATTTGTCTTCTCAATGCAATTTTTTTTAATTTGTTTTTACATATTTACAATCCTTTTTTTATTAATATACATTCATATAATCCTTCATAATTAAATCTATACACATATTTTTTATTGGCCATTTCGTATAATTTTTAGTATTTAATTTGTATTTCATATATTTTATAGTATAATACGGTCTTCCATGTTGTACTATTTAAACAAACATATACGTACTAAAACTTACTTAAACAAATATTCCTTGGCCGAAAACCTACTTAAACAAAAATTCTTTGGTCGAAAATCTACTTAACAAAATTATTTTTTGGCCGGAAACCTAGTTAAACAAAATCCTTCTTTTAAACTCTTGTCCTCTCCATTTAGTTAATAGATAAGGATGCATTCTAAGAAGAATAGTCCTTCAAAAGAGTATTTTGTATTTTCGGGTAAAAGGTCGGAAATATACTACTCATGGAGTGAATGTTCTCCTATGGTTATCGGGGTAAAGCGTAGCATCTTGCAGTCTTTCAAGTCTCATAGTGCGGCCATATCAGCGTTCGATGAATATGAACAATCTACTGAAGGTAAAAAAAACTCAAATCTATGGTGTTGTGTTGTTTATTGTGGGAAGAAGCCAAGTATATATAAATGTTGGTCTGAGTGTGTTAAAATACTTGTTGGAGTCGAAGGTAGCTACTTTCATGCTTTCCAATATTATGATGAAGCCTTCAACAATATTCAAAAAATAAGTTGTTCACAAGAAGAGTCATCTTCAAGCTCGACCATTGAAGAAAGTGAAGAAGTGGTAACAAATGAATGCGCAACAAGTGTTATTTCAACTGCTATGTTAGCGGGTATATTTATAGGGTTGAAGCTTTATGAAAATATTAGAAATTAATTATGTTAATTGTAGGTTTTATGTTATCTTTTGTTTGAAAGTGTTTTTTGTTTCTCTTTGGTTTGCAAGGATATTACTTTTACCTTTGATTATCTAGTATTGTAATGAAGTTCTGCATGATTATATATATGACGTTTGATTTTGTTAACTGCTTAACATTTCAATCATGTTTAATGTGCTATGTTAGCATTCAACTTATGCATGATCACTCGGGCATTTGTTGTAAGATTAAGTAAGTGTTTCAAGTATTTCGAAAAAAGGTGAAGCATTTTTTTTGTTTGGCTTTGAATTAAAATGGCTATTTGGAAGTCCCTCCAGTTGCTATTTATTTTTGCTTTTTTCTTTTCTTCTATGTTTATGGAATTTGTAGTTAAATTTCTGGAAGACTTTCAAAAGAGGAATCATTTTATGTAAAGTTTCAGACTTTTCTTACTATGGCTCGGATTGAGTGAAATATCTATTTCCTTGTAAGAATGCTATTGAATTCTCATTGTTTAAGCAATGGTTAAAGAAAATACAAGCTCAGACTGCTGACTAATGGAGCTATGTCTTTAAGACAAGTTCTTATTCAGGTCTCAATCTCAAGTTGTTCTTTTAATGTATGAAGATTGTTAGTTCACTAGCTTCGATGAATTGCATTGTTGCTAGAGCCCTTCTAAATTTATTAAAAATTGGATAATTCTGGAGAAAAATGACATATCTTTTTATCTTGGCTGACACTGCTTAGCTACATTATTGGGGTTTGAATAAGTTAAGGTTTGCTATTGTTCTGTATTTTGTATGAATCCTTACTCAAATATGAATAAGTTAGGGTTTGTTGTTTGTATATAGACCTTTGAGTTAAAGAATCATATAAAACAAAGAGGAGGAAATACTAAATAGATATTGTAAAATTATATTAAATCATTACTATTGCATTCGATGTGTATGTTTTCTGTATTCGAATGCATTTGGTTAAATATTTATGAAATTTTACATATCAAATGAGCGATGTTAAATATTTTGAAAAAACCAAACAAAAATAGTGTTAGAATCTTATTAAAAGAATGCACAAGAAATACTAAATATATATTTTTTTCATTGATGATATTGTTGAACAACTTTTCATAATAGTCCAAATTATATTTGGACAAATTTTAACATAAAATGCTAAAAACATAGCCATAATAATAATAACAATAAATAAAATAAAACCCATGTCTCCTTAAAACTCTATTCAGATGGTTGATTAACAGACTCTGACACCTTCGAAGCGGTCTCTGTGTCACTGCTAATAATGATAACAGGAGCATTTGGTTCTTCCTCTTGCTCAGACAAGAGTTCTACAAACATGTCATAGCCAAGTTGTTAGGGGGTAGGAATCCAACAACACCCTTTTGACATAATCTTTTCCTATTTCCCTAGTGATCCTCAACATAAGCAAGTTGGTCTCAATCTTCAAGTTCTTAAACTTGTTTCTAACGTCATGATACAATATGTTGTGGTTAACAGGGGAACCTTGGAGAGGTTCATCGATTTTCTTTGTCGGGGTTCTATCCATTGTTGTTTGTCACTAAATCTTGATTTAGAAGAGATTAGTTGAATTATGATGTTAATGGTGTAGTTGTAATTATAGGGTTAGTGTTTATAATTTTTTAAATTAATTGAATCACAATTCTCCATGTAACCTTTACATTCTTCAAATAAAATTTCACAATTTTCAATCAAACCATTTAGATTCCTCAAAATTGAGTTTAATGAACTATGCTTAAGAAAACATAGAGAGTGTTTAGCTAAGCTTATAAGCAGGTCAAACTAGTTTATAAGCACTTTTTAGCTTATTTACACGTTTGGTAAAATTAAAAGTGCTCATAAATTAAGTGTTTATAAGCCAAAAATAAGCCAAAAGCCATAAGTTAGTCTCCCCCAACTTATCAAATTTCAGCTTATAAGCACTTTAGGTTTGATCAAAATATTTATTATTCTATCCCTAAAATATTTCTTTTTAAAACAAAATTTTTCGTATGCCCAGTTCTTCAGCTGCTTATTATTAAAATCGGCACTTTTATCTAAACACATAACTGCTTATTTATTTAAATCAGTTTCAACACATAAAAGTGCTTTTCAGCACCTAGTGCTTATCAGCTACTCTAAATCAGCTAAGCCAAACGGGCTCATAGGATTATCTGCTTTCTTACTGCATTTTCCAGTGAATTTTTCTTCTAAATATTTATTAGAATAATTTTTTGTCCAGTAAATTATTAGAATGATCATTTGTATAATTAGAATAGTTTTTATCTATTCCAGTAAATTATTAGATATGATTTTGAAGTAAAATTTTTAGTATAATACAAACGAAATCATTAAAAAAATTGCACAAATAATTTTCTCCATTCTTAAAAAGAGCCGAATGCATTGAGCTTCTCAATGAAGCATTTAGTAATGTCAACCTATTTAGCTTCCCAATGAAGCATTTATATGTAACATCCTGAATCGTCGTCTTAGGTATTTCCGCCCCGTTTTCCCATCTTATGCTTTTATATTTTTCAATATATGTATTTGGAGAGTTTGAAGTAATTCGGATGGAGTTTGAATAGAAATGAGGCAACTAATCTCTTTATGAGAAGGTTAGTTTGGAAAAGTCAACCGAGCATTGACTTATGAGTTAGAGGGCTCTGAATGGATTTCCGATGATTCGATTAGTTTTGGATGGTAATTTGTGACTTAGGAGCGAAATCGGAACTGAATTTGGAGGTCCGGTGTAGAATTAGGCTTGAATTGCCTAAGTTAGAATTTAGGCAAAGTTCAGTGATAGGTGAGATTTTGATCTGAGGTCGGAATGGAATTTTGACAGTTGCAGTAGCTCTGTAGGTGATTTTGGATATGCGTGCAAAGTTTCAGATCATTCTGAGGTAGTTAAGTCGGGTTTTGGATCAAATACAAGTTTCAGAAATTTTAGTTTAACTTAGGCTTGAATCCATGGTAATTTGATGATTTTGATGTTTATGATAGTGTTTTTATGTTACGAGCAAGTTTGAATGAAGTAATAAGATGTATCTGTGCTTTTGGTTGAGGTCCCGTGGGCCTCGGGGTGAATTTGGATGGCTAACGGGAATTTTTGAAGTTAAAAAGTGCAACAGACTTTTGTTTCATGCGATTGCATGAGCATCATTGCGATCCATATAGGAATGAAGGGGGCTCAGAATTTGGTCTATGCGATCGCGTTCGATCCATACAGGAATGAAGGGGGCTCAGAATTTGGTCTATGCGATCGCGTAAAGGGTGATGCAATCGCATAGCAAGGGAAGGTTGGTCTATGCGATCGCATAGGCTCAAGTGCGATCGCGTAAGAGGAACTGAGGGGCCTGGACTTTGGTCTATACGGTCGCATAGGCTTGAGTGTGATCGTGTAAGAGGAAATTAAGGTTTTCAGAAATTGTTCTATGCGATCACAATAGGGGTGATGCGATCGCATAGAGGAAATTACTAGACCGACAGAATATTGTAAGGGTTATTTCACCTGCGACTTAAACCTATTTTCCTCCATTGTTAAGCAACCAAAGGAACTTTTTGAGCGATTTCAAGCGTGTTTCCAGTGGGTATTGATTGGAGGTAAGTCTCTTGACTTAAAAACACCATTTTTAAGAAGGATCAACCCTCAATTCCATAAAATTGTGTAGAAATTGTGAAGAACTAGGGCTTAGTTTTTAGAAACGAATTTTGGAGATTTGAAAGGCAAACGGACTTTGTTTTGGGTGAACTTTATATGTACGGACTCGTGGCAAGACGAGGAATCCAAAGATGTAATTTTCAGAATTTTTCGAGAAGTGGGACTGGGGCTCGGGTTTTACCAACTTCGTAATTTTTAGAATTTTTCATATTTCAATTGGGTTATGTTTATTTAGCCTACAATAACCTATTCGTTGTGGTTTTGACTAGATTCGACGCTCGTAGACGGAGATTGAAAGGGAAATGCATTGCGGACCAATCTATGGCAGGTTAGAGGTGAGTAGTTTGTATAGATTATGGTGTGAGGGTTTGAAACCCCGGCTTATCACATTGTGATGCTATGTTAGGGCGTGACTCGCACCCCATGGTAGGTGTGGGATGGTATATGGTTGGATATTGTGACTTGATCCATCCCGGGAGCTGAATATAAGTTATGATATGCATATTGTGTTGTTGATAATTGGGCTTAATGCCATGTTTGAGGCGTTGTGCCGATTTGTAGTACCCGACTAGGGTAAATATTTGTGTGATGACATGATTTGCATAATCATTTATCTCAGTCATGTGCTTAATCACTGTATTAAATACTAAGTCACCTTATTTATGAAATTAACTAATTAAATTATATTCGCCTTAATAATTGGAACTGATAAATTAGATTGAATATTTTATGTGACTAATATGCATATTGTGGACTGAATCTGGGTCGGGCTACACGTCGTAGCGATTATTATATATTGATATTGAGGCCGAGAGCATGTTCTATACCGACACCTGGCTGATATTGCGCTTGGGCTGAAAGAGCCCCTTCGGAGTCTGTACACACCCCCAGTGAGCCGCGTCGACGATAAATAAATATGGATGGCTCGGGCTGCACGCCGCAACATATTCATGTGCATTGGCGTTGCATTTTATCTGATACTTGATTGCTATTTGATATTGTTTTGCTGTTAATTTGTAGCTAGAGTATAGGACTGTAGTTTTAGCTTTGCTTTGTGGCAATTCGTGGATTTCTTAGTTTCAGACATTTTTCTATTCTTATTATTCACTGAGTCGGAAGTAATCACCCCTACTCCCCAGAGGTGTCAACCGGTTCCACCGGTCCGGTCCGGGTCGATTTTTTTTCGACCCGTCCGGTTACCGGTCCGGGCCGGTTACAAACAGTACCGGTTTTCACCGGGCTGGGTTGAGACAGGCTTAGATTGAACCGTACGGGGTACGGATTGTAATGGTCCGAGCCGGGCCGGGTTTCGTTATTTTTTTTTTTTTTTAGAATTACGTATAAATATTAAGTTATATTAATACTTTGTAATAATTGAATGAACACAACAAAAGATGGGAAAAAATTGCACTTATTGCAAGTGCTACTTTATTTCTTAAATTCAAATAAAGAAAAACTAAAATGTATCTTAAGTAGTAAAAACTTTACATCTTTTGTAACAAGTAGTATACTGGTAGTAATCCGAATCATCAAATTCTTTGCATTGCCCTAGCAAGTTCATCGTAATCAATATGAACCGATTGACCTTCTTCTGGCGTGTTAAATTCGGATGGGTTTCCATGTGTTAATATATCTCCAAGTTCTTCGTCTTCTGGGCTATCAAGATCTTCCTTTCCTTGATTTCTTCGTTCCGATCTAATCCAATCTCTTAAACATACTAAAACTTCCAAAGCATTGCTTCCCAATGAGTGGCGTGTGTCTCCAAGTTGTTGTCTTGCTTGGCTAAATGCACTCTCGGATGCAACAGTGGAAATTGGCACATTCAGGACATCCCGAGCCATAGCGAAAAGAACGGGAAATTGCTTTGCATTTTCATGCCACCAGCCTAACGGTGAGAATTCCTTGGTGCGAGGCTCCTTTTGCTTCTGCAAGTAAAATTGAAGTTCATCAATATTCCTGCTACTACTTTGAGTGTTAGAAAAAGTTGAAAAAATATTAAAACTATCAATGCCTTCTTCATCATCTACATTAGAACTGCTACATTGCATAGCGGGATTTACATCTGTTGAAGCACGAGAATTATCACATTGAGTTGCATAATAATTATATAGATGTTGTAAATGTTCATTTAGCTGGTTCATAGAATCATACAAATTTGGGCTTTCAGTGGGCCCAATCTCCATATAAGTATATAAAGCATTCATTAATTGGTGACAATCAGACATTTTAATAGAAGGATTTAAAACTGCACCAATTAAGTAAACTGGAGGAATTGGAAAGAAATATTTTTTGAATTTCGCTTGCATATTTACAACAACATCCGTATATCTATCTTTCTTCTTAAATTCATGTAGTAGCAAAGAAATTTCAGCTATATGTACTAAAGCCATAGTAACAGTTGGGTAATATGCGCCAGAAAACACAACAGTAGCAGTATAAAATTTATGCAAAAATTTAACAACATCACTAATGACCTCCCAAGTATCAGTTGTTAACATACGCCTAGGATCAGTACAATGTGCATTAGCAACTTCAGTTATTGGAAATCTATATTTGTAGCAACATTTTAAAAATATATACGTATAATTCCATATAGTAACTATTTCGTCTGGCATGAATCTAGGTGAAAGGTTATACTGCATACACTTATTCTTAAATTCTCTTATTCTAGATTGTCTATTATTTCCCTGAATAACTCCAACTGCTCTTCTAACTTGAGTAATCTCAACTGAAAATAAATCGAGCCCACTTTTAACAATTAAATTGTAAACATGACATGCACACCTAACATGAAAAATATCATCAAGAGGTGGTTGCAAATTCAATTTTAAAATTGAAACTGCAGCATTATTGTTTGAAGCATTATCAAAAGACATACACAAAACTTTTTGGTTTAGATTATAAAATTCAACAACTTCAATAATTGTACTACTAATAAATGCAGCAGTATGACTCTGATCTTCATCATATTTAAAAGCAATAATACGTTTTTGCATACAAGTATTATCATCTATCCAATGACATGTAATTGTTAAATAATCATTTCCATTAACAGCATGGCCAATATCAGAAGTTAGACATACTCTAGAAGGAAGGTGACTAAACAAATAACGTATGTATGTTTGATATTGGCCGTGAAGTCTAAAGATGTCTGCTCTACAAGTACTTCTAGGGATACCTTTAAACAAAGGATTGTATATCCTTTGAATATATATAATAAGATAAGAGGAAGAAGCAAAAGAAAAAGGTAGACAACCCAAAGCAATCATTTTCGCTAATTCCTCTCGATTCCTCATTTTATCATATTTTAGGAGACCTCCGGTAGTAGGGTTAATTGTTGTTTGACTTCCATCCCCATTAGCTCCCCATTCTATAGGATGGTTAGTCGACAGATGTCTAATAAGTGTCCCAGTCCCCCTAAATTACCTCCGGTCAGATGTTTAAACGTTTCGTTACAAAGTTTGCACTTAACTCTATCAGTACCTTCTACTATATCAAAAAATTTCCAAACAGGACTTCTTTTTTTACGAGTAGAAGTTGGAGCCACTGGTGGTCTTCTACCGCTTGTTGCACTAGCAACTCCAACTCCAATACTACCAACATTTCCACTACTAGGTGTAGGTGGTATCTCATCTGCTATTCCAATTTCATTATCTTCTATTCCGTAATCTTCTTGTAATTGTTCATAATCAATATCTACATCTTGCAAATTAGGCGATGATTCAGAAACATGTGTTATTGGGTCATTACTATTACTACCAGAAGCTACAGGACTACCTCTTTTTTTACTTCCACCCCTACCAGTAACTTTTCTACACGCTCTTTTAGCAGCATTAAACATATTGTAAAAATGAAAATATAAGCTAAAATCAAATATGCAATTAAAATATTAAATAAGAGAAAGAGTTGGAGAGAGTGCACCGAATTCGATAATAAATTGAGCACTTGATTACGCAAATCCGGTGTTACCACGAACAAACGTCAAGCAAGTATTTCAATGTTGGACACTTGAACTTCAAGCTTAGAATTCCGATTTCCGGATGAGAAATTACGATAAATTAAATTCGGGAAAACAAAGACAATAAAATTATAAAATTAGAATATGAATTCTTGAAAATTGAAGAGAAGAGAGTGATTGATAATTTGAGAATTGAGAGAGAGATTGATAATTTTGAGTGAGGAAATGAAGAAGAGGGGAGGGTATTTATAGATTTTAAGAAGGGTTAATAATGTAATTTAATAAATACAAAAAAAACAAAAAAGTGGCCATTTCTGAAATACTCTCGTTGGCCAACGGTTCTGGACCGTTGCCAACGGTCCCGTGGGGCCCCCATGTTCAGAAATTTTTTTAAAAAAAAAAAAAAAAAATTTGACCGTTGTACCGGTCCGGTCCCGGTCCGGGTCGACCGGTTCAAGCACTGTTTTGCTTACCGGGCCGGTCCGGTCACGGGTCAAGACCCTAAAATCCTAACCGCACCCCTTAAGAACCGGACCGGTCCGGTTCGGTCCCGGGTCAACCCGGACCGGTTGACAGGCTTACTACTCCCTACACCTTGTGTGCAGATTCAGGTACACCGGAGGCTTAGCTGACATTCGTAGTCTCCAGACATCTTCCAGAGTCGTTGAGGTAGCTGATTGACGTTCGTAGAACCTGGCTGCTCTTCATATTCCAGTTTATTATTATTATATACTTTTCTAGATTTTTATATTCTCATCCAGATATTATTATCCAGTTTTGTTTAGAGGCTCTAGACTCGTGACCCCAGATCTTTTGGGTGTGTTTACCGATTTTTCGTGATTATCCATATTACTCCACTTATATTTTTGGATTATTATTATAAAGTTACTATAATATTCTTAAATTATCGGGTTTTTGGAGAGTTGGTGTTAAATGGAAAGTGACTGATGGTCAGTCTTACCTAGCTTTAGGGTTGGGTGTCATTATGACCGGGTTTGATTCTGATAAAGTTGGTATTAGAGCCTAGGTTGCTAGGCCTCACGAGTCATGAGCCGGTTTACTAGAGTCTTGTTTATGGGTGTGTCGTGCACCACACTTATATAAGCAGGAGGCTACAGAACTTTTAGGAAACACTCCACTTTCTTGAAATCTTATCGTGCGTCCTTGATTCGGCTTGAAAGAGTAACTCTTGAAATTCCTTACACGTGTTCGCATGCACGCATGAGTGCTCGGTAATTATATGTGCTTCGATGGCTTGCGATTCCCCGATTGAGGGGCGAGATGTAATCTTCGTGAGGTTGATGTTGGCCAGTCTGGAGGACTTGAGGCCGGGCCTTGCCTTGGGTTGAGCACTGAGGTGCTGATCGTATGATCAAATGTTTTGAACGTATATGTTCGGCATTGTCGCTATTAGCCGGAATTGCAGTTTGGTGATCATGTGATGAGTATGCTAGTACTTCGGGATGTAATTATATGACTTGGTAGTGACAAAGAAGTCTGCTGGGTAATGGATGAACTGTAAATTGATTTGTTTCCTATCATGGTCCGATGTGTAGCCCGAAAATGGGCACGTGAAGAATCTTTTCGAGTCTCCTAGTGGGAGTGAAATAAATGGCACGATACGATATGAGTCCAGACTCATAAATAATAAGTAGCTATGTAATGTGTATGACGGTGGAAGGTATACAGAAATATTATATTGAGGCGAAGCAGGTGGGTTATCTCCTGCGGAGTGATCAGAAATGATGCGATTCTTATGCATGTATGTTAGAAGATCTCATGTGTAATTGAAAGGAATTTTCTATGTGTTATGATTCGAATAGCTGCAACACATGTCCATGAATTAAGTTTGATAATAGAATACATGTAGTATTGAGATTAATGTTGTTGATATACATTGTGATGCTTTGTCAAGTTGTGGACGTGTTGTTAAGATGGTTTTGGTGATTCTCTGGTAGGTGGATAGGCTTAATTCCAAAGGAAACCCTGCCAAAACTTTAGAAAAATATGGGACTTAGTATAAATTGTGTCGCCTACAGAGTGGGATTATCCATTGGGTGAATGAATGCCAGAATTTCAGAAGAGTTAAAATTTCTGATGATTAGTGTTTCCACAAGCTTATGAAAGAGTGAGTTTAATCTCACCATGATATTACGACAGCAATAGAGTATATGTGCTGTGATATATGTGGCTTTGAGCCAAGTTGGGGAGGTTGTTGTTGATTAGCTGATTGCACGGTTATGTGCTATGTTGTTTCTGTTTTGAGGTATGCTGACGGATCAATCCTGGTTGTAGAAATTGAGCCGAGGATGGCACGAGTGAAGCAAAATTTTGACAAAGGTTATATGATGCTTCGTAGATGTGAGGAAATAATAGGACGTCTTGAGTTGTGGGTAAGGAATGCTTAGTGTAAAGAGAAGGAAGTTGTTTGGTTGTATCAGAATGAGATCATGTCTTGCAGTGTCAGAGGGCTGATAAGGCACGAGTGGTTCGATTTGTTATGTCAAGTAATTTTCAGTGGGTATAAGAGTGGATGACTCTTGAGAATGGTTGATGTGTTCAAGATTCTATGTGTAGCACTCAGGTGTTTTAAGGTTGACTAGGTGACCAAGTTAGTGTTTTCATTAGAACAAGTCAAGGCTTGTGATATTTTATGTTAATTACGGAATTCTATGTATCGGTATCTGGGAAGTAAAGGTACCAGACTTAGATTCGCAGGAAGTTCTTCAAAGTAGGGTATTTTAGAAGTGATATTTTTAGGAACGTTTGAGAGAGTGCGTAGTGGCCTATTGGTCTTAGACAATGTGGTCCTACGTGTAGGAAATCATTCTATCCATGATATGTGTGCTTTGGTTGTATTAGCATGATTTCCAAGTATAGGTTTTGATGAATGACAAACAATGAAGTCAAGTGTCAAACAACGTTATTATATGACAAACAATCAAGATTGAATGCCGAGAAGCATATTGATGAAGGGATTGCACAGAAAAGCCAAGACGAGCTCAAAAGTTCAAGACCGAAGACCCAAGGCGTTAGGTAGAACCAATGTAAGAGCAACGTTTAAGTTATCTCGTCTTTTGGCTCAACATAGGTCATCATAAATATGCATAAAATCATTTTATCAAATCATAAATATCATAAACATTTTCATATACTTCAAACGAAATGATTTTCAACGTTTTCATTTTAACCAAAATGGTTTTTGAAGTAAGTTTTCACTTCTGGACAGAAAGGCTACATAATCGATTATCCAATGTGCATAATCGATTATCTGAAATTTCCAGCTTAAACTGGAAATTCCAGAATAGTCACATAATCGATTATCAAACTGCATAATCGATTATGTTTAATTTCCAGCTTAAACTGGAAATTCCAGAATGACACAATAATCGATTATTCAATAGTGATAATCGATTATTCACTGACCATTGCCTTCCAACGTTCAGTTTTATGAACGTTGAGAAGATAATCGATTATGTAAAGTAGATAATCGATTATCTTGGCATAATATCAGCATTATTGATTGCCTATTAAGCAACGGACATACAACCTCTACCACCTATAAATAGAGGTCTTTTTGACTCATTTTAAAAGAAGAACATCTCTCATTTTTCTTGAACATATTGATAACATTTCTACATCATATTTAGAGCTTTTGTTGAGCCATTTGAGAGACAACTTTGTGTTGATCATAGAGCCTATATTGTATCTCTTTATCTACTCTTCTTAGAGAGTTCTTGTTGTAAAAGAGAAAGGTTCTTGAGAAGACCAGACCTTCTCATTGAGCGTTGGGTTTGCTAAGTACCCTCAATCTTAGTGTGTGAAGTCTTGTGGTGCGGTATCCACGAGCAAGGTGAAGTCTTGAGGTGAGGTATCCTCGAGCAAGTTGAAGTCTTGTAGAGCGTACATCTACGAGCAAGTGTAACGGTTTTTTAGGCACCCGTAAGCTTAACGGAGTTAGTGTAAACTCGAGAGAGTCTCTCGGGAGACTGGACTAACCACACGTTGTGGTGAACCAGTATAAATTCGGTGTGTCCTCTCCTTACTCTTTTAATTACTGCACTTACTTTACTCCTGCAATTTAATTCCGCAATATTTATCGACATTCTCGTGCCGCACTATTCACCCCCCCCCCCTCTAGTGACGGGCATAAATCCTAACACTACGTCCGAGTCTCCTGTGGTAAGCCCGGGTTGAGGCATTGTGGTTCTACAACAAGAGAGTATATCAAGTTGAAAATGAATCAGAAGGAAATCTAGACAAATGAAGTAGCTTGTTAGCGGATTGAATCGGTAGGGTAAATATATGATCAACTCCTTGTTTATGTTCGAGGTAATGAGCCCTTACGGGGTACTGGGTGGTAGAGCTTTTGAGCTCGGGCAACTTTCTTAGGCTGGTGTGGATAGAAGGATTTAGTCCCGGCAGTGTAGCTTGTGGTTAGGAAGAAGGAGATGGAGTTCTCAGGTTAGTCTAGTATGGTATGGTATGCCCGTCCTGTTGTGGAGGATTGGGAATTGTGTGTGTAAAGTATAGTTTAGTTCCGAATGGAAGGTCATTAAATTTTTAAGCAGCTCGGGCAGATGCATATGATTTAAGAAGTGACCCTCAGATGATTAAGGAAAATGGTATTACTATTCTAGTAATTTGATGGGAGTATACGTTCAGTAAGAGGGGAAGGTGATGTAAAGTGATAACAATTCGGTGGGATTGCGGTAGTTTCCTATTGGACCGATTGTTGGCATATGAGGTTGTTGATGGAACAAGGAAATTTTAGAATATCCTTTGCGGAATGATGGATATTTAATGTTAATATGTATTCCTACAGCTGAACGTGGGACGAGGTATAGTGATTTGTATGTTATATGGAGTTGGAGACTGAGAATTCTCCGGTGCAGTCGATGTAGTGGTTGTGGATCGTGTGCGTTGGCACTGTAAGCGGCTATTGGGATTGGGAAGCCCGAATGGATCTTTATTTGTTGATATGTTAGATTTTGGACATGATGTTGGGGGAGACTGGTTGTCTCAGTGTTGGGTTATTCTAGACCATTGCGCTATGGGCTAGGTCGAAAAATATGCCACAGGTTGTGTGGCGAGGTGCATCGGACTATGTTCTAGCAGAATGGTTGTATTCCAAGGACCAGCAGACGGCTGGTAGGAGTTGGTTTCTTTAATTTGGCCTTTGAGGCGGGAGGCAGTGTAGAGGTTTCTATCAGTGAATCGGTTCTGGCATTAAGGGACTTTCTGGATGCGTGTTCCAGTCTGAGTCTACTCGTTTGGCTCCGAATTGTACTGTCGAGGGATAAGTTGACTCGACCATTGTTGAGCTTATCAGCGATCTAGAGAGATTTATGAGTTGTTTTCTACATTGCGAGACGTTATGATATACGGACTATGGGCACATATGGTGCGGTCCTATCGAGATTCATAGTGGAAGTTGAGTTTTGTAGCTTACGTAGACCTGTCTAACGGGCCGGTTTGACCCGGGACCGGACCGGACCGGTATAAACTGGGACCGGACCGGCCCGGTTCTTAAGGGGTGGGCTGGGCTGGGTTGGGGAGGGGGACGGATTAGAACGGTTAGGATTTTAGAAGTAGGACCCCGGACCGGACCGGCCCGGTAAGCCAAACAGTGCTTGAACCGGTCGACCCAGACCTGGACCGGACCGATACAACGGTCAAAAATTTTATTTTTTTTTTAAAAAAAAATTCTGCACATGTGGGCCCCACAGGACCGTTGGCAACGGTCCAGAACCATTGGCCAACGGGAGTATTTTCAGAAATGGCCACTTTTTTGTTTTTTTTGTATTTATTAAATTACATTATTAACCCTTCTTAAAATCTATAAATACCCTCCCCTCTTCTTCGTTTCCTCACTCAAAATTATCAATCTCTCTCTCAATTCTCAAATTATCAATCACTCTCTTCTCTTCAATTTTCAAGAATTCATATTCTAATTTTATAATGTTATTGTCTTTGTTTTCCCGAATTTAATTTATCGTAGTTTCTCATTCAGAAATCGGAATTCTAAGCTTGAAGTTCAAGTGTTCAACATTGAAATACTTGCTTGACGTTTGTTCGTGGTAACACCGAATTTGCGTAATCAAGTGCTCAATTTATTGTCGAATTCGGTGCACTCTTTCCAACTCTTTCTCTTATTTAATATTTTAATTGCATATTTAATTTAAGCTTATATTTCATTTTTACAATATGTTTAATGATGCTAGTCCTGTAGCTTTTGGTAGTAATAGTAATGACCCGACTTCTAATCGTAAAAGAAGAAGTCCGGTATGGAATTTTTTTAAAATAATAGAAGGTACTAATAGTGTTAAGTGAAAATTTTGTAACGAAACTTTTCAATATTTGACCGAAGGAAATTTAGGAGGGACTGGACCATTTGCAAGACATATGAGAGTTGTCCATCCTATAGAATGGGTCAATAATGATGCTAATCCTGTAGCTTCTGGTAGTACTAGTAATAATGATGACCCGACTTCTAATCGTAAAAGAAGAAGTCGGGTATGGAATTTTTTTGAAATAATAAAAGGTACTAATAGTATTGAGTGCAAAATTTGTAACGAAACTTTTCAACATTTGACCGAAGGAAATTTAGGAGGGACTGGACCATTTACAAGACATATGAGAGCTGTCCATCCTATAGAATGGGTCAATAATTATGGGAAGCAATGATTTGTAAGTTTTAGACTTTTAGTATGTTTGACTGTTTGTACTTTGTTTCAGATATTGAATTAGATAGATCGGAACGAAGAAATCAGGAAAGGAAGATGTTCTCACTTCACAGTTCATACTTCATAGCCTAGAAGACGAAGAACTTTAACTTGGAGATATTGATTATGATGAAGATGAAGTGATGAACTAATGAAGTGATGCAAAACATTTGAAATTACTACTTCACTATAAAAAATGTAAACATTTCATTATTTACTTATTAATTTGAAATTGAGAAATAAAGTAGCACTTGCAATAAGTGCAATTTTTTTCCCATCTTTTGTTGTGTTCATTAAATTATTACAAAGTATTAATATAACTTAATATTTATACATAATTCTAAAAAAAAATACAAAATAACGAAACCCGGCCCCGCCCGGACCATTACAACCCGTAACCCGTATGGTTCAATCTTAACCCCTAACAACCCAGCCCGGTTAAACCCCGCACTGTTTGGACCCGGCCCCGGCCCGGTAACCGGACGGGTCGAAAAAAAAATCGACCCGGACCGCACCAGTGGAACCGGTTGACACCTTTAAGCTTACACCGCCATAAATAAATATGATTAAGCATTCAGCGTGCTTGCGATCGATACTCGGTACTCTGTGATTATGAGCAAATTCGGCTCAATGTGCATCTCTCCATGTGATATAGTTGAGTAGATCGGGTGGCACGCCGCAATAGGGTATGTTATCTGGATCGGGTTGCGGGCTGCAATAGTGTGAGTTGAGGATAGTTTCCATGTGTTACTTTGTATGCCTTGTTTCCTCGTTTCCGAGGAAAGTCCGTATTGGCAGTTGCTCAGCGAATAGCGTATCGACTGGGTTCTTTCAGAATTGAATGGTGTGTATAACTCGCTTCACCGTGGGTGTGATGGATTGCTTGGGTTCGGATATCAATCTGTGCGTGGTCATCAAGTTCGAGTATAACGACTCAACGTGCTTCATGTGGAATGGAGTTGGATGAGATCGCATATTATTGCAAGGCTACGTGGAGCTTAGACCCTTCGGTAAAGGTTCAGGTATTTTATTCACACGGGGTCTCAGCCTTGTGTTGCAATGGTATTTATGAGCTTAAATTACAACTTTTTCGTTTGAGTCATTTCATGACTTGAGTATGTTCAGACCATCTCTTATTGGTGTGTGTGTTATGTAAGTTGTGGCTTAGGCCGTATTGAAGTGTCATGTCACCAGGATGGTGTGTTTGTTCAGAAGAGACCTTTGGGTTCATTAATGGGTACGAACGGATTTGACTTCAGCTTGTTGGAAGGTTAATATCGAGTTTCAGCCCGGACATCTGTTGTGGTATGAGTTAAAGGGGAAGAAATGACTTCGTGAATGGTTGATCTGAGAAATGGCTATTGTCTACTGCGTGTTCATTATCATTGATAGAGTATAGCAGTGTTGGAATAAGACTTCAACTAATAAGGGGTATTACAGCCGGTTCAGGCTTATTCTGGGTGTAAATGTAAGGTCCTGATCCGGTGTATGGTTTTTCAGAGGCTCAATATGGTTTTACGGTTATGGGCTAGATGGCATGTGAAATTTTAGTTGTGTTGTATTATCGGGCATATGTGAGTTAGGGTAACATGGGATCATCCCAGGTATATGATTAGTAAGGTCATTCGGAGATTGGTTGGATCCTAGTCCAACTCTGGGCACACTCGAGGAGGAGCGTTTGTTTAAGTTGGGGAGGATGTAACGACCGACCCGTCGTCTCAGGTATCTCCGCCCCGTTTTCCCCGTTTTATGCTTTATATGTTTCAATATATGTATTTATAGAGTTTGAAATAATTCGGATGGAGTTTGGATAGAAATGAGACAACTAGTCTCTTTATGAGAAGGTTAGTTTGGAAAAGTCAACCGAGTGTTGACTTATGAGTTAAAGGGATCGAAATGGATTTCCGATGATTCGAATAGCTTTGGATGGTGATTTGTGACTTAGGAGCAAAATCGGAACTGAATTTGGAGGTCCGGTGTAGAATTAGGCTTGAATTTACTAAGTTAGAATTTTGGCGAAGTCCGATTGATATGTGAGATATTGATCCGAGGGTCAGAATAGAATTCCGACAGTTGTAGTAGCTCCGTTAGGTTATTTTGGATATGCGTGCAAAGTTTCAGATCATTTGTAGGTGGCTAGATCGGGTTTTGGATCAAATGCAAGTTTTGAGAAGTTTTAGTTTCACTTAGGCTTGAATCCATGGTAATTTGATGATTTTGATGTTTATGATAGTGTTTTTATGTTACGAGCAAGTTTGAATGAAGTAATAAGATGCATATGTGCTTTAGGTTGAGGTCCCGAGGGCCTCGGGGTGAATTCGGATGGCTAACAGGAATTTTTGAAGTTAAAAAGTGCAGCAGAAAATTGCAGCAGACTTTTGTTTTATGCGATCGCATGAGCATCATTGCGATCGCATAGAAGAATGAAAGGGGTCTCATAATTTGGTCTATGTGATCGCGTAAAGGGTGATGCGATCGCATAAGTTGGGAAGGTTGGTCTATGGGATCACATAGGCTCAAGTGCGATCGCATAAGAGGAACTGAGGGGCCTGGACTTTGGTCTATGCGATCGCATAGGCTTGAGTGCGATCGCATAAGAGGAAATTAAGGTTGTCAGAAATTGTTCTATGCGATTGCATAGAGGAAATCACTAGGCGGACAGAATGTTTTAAGGGTTGTTTCACCCGCGGCTTAAACCTATTTTCCTCCATTATTAAGTAACCAAAGGATCTTTTTGAGCGATTTGAAGCGTGTTTCTAGTGGGTATTGATTGGAGGTAAGTCTCTTGACTTAAAAACACCATTTTAAAGAAGAATCAACCCTGAATTCCATGAAATTGTGTAGAAATTGTGAAGAACTAGGGCTTAGTTTTTAGAAACAAATTTTGGGGATTTGAAAGGTCAAACAGACTCTGTTTTTGATAAAATTTATATGTACAGACTCTTGACGAGACGAGGAATCCAAAGATGTAATTATGCACGAAGAGATCTGACTAGTACGTCCAAGTGGTATAATTTAGGAAGGAACAAACACAAGGCTAGTATTAAGACGGATATCCCGAGCAAGAGCAGATTGACAAATGGATGGATCAGTGTCAAGAAAGATATGCCAATGGATAAGGTTATAGACCTCAAAGCCAAGGCCAAAGGACAAATCAAGGGAGAGCGACGCTGAAAGCGATGGGCATGAATTGGAGATTCATATGAGACTCAAAGGGCCTGGGAAATGCTAGTTTTCGAGCTATGCCGCAAAAGAAGAGGGATATCCCCAACAGAAAAGGTTGTTTTCAATGACACGAATGAACAAAGAAAGTGGTTTATCAGCAAAACATTGATCCTCAAGGGGAATCAACTGTCATGGAAAAGATACATGGTTAGATGGAAAACAACGTTGAGAGGTTAGTGAATAAGGAATCGACAATAACGTCAGAAGTTATCACCCAAGTATCAAGATGGCCAGACGACGCAACGCAAGGCAAGTCATGCTAAGGCCAGCAAATAATATCCTCCCCAACAAGTTTTGATAGTGTAATGGAATGCAGAGCAAGGAAGAAGAAAGGGAAAAACCATCCCAGTAGGAGTGGCACAACCACTCACCAGTTTAAAACTAATAAAATTTCTTCGATTGGAAGCAGGTAAAAGAAAATGACATTGATGGCGGAAAGGCATGCCACAAGGGAGATTATCAAAGTGTGCAGAAAATTTTCCTTTCATTTGGAAAAATTTCTAAAAAAATCAAGTATCCGCTTGGGGAAAAGGGAAAATAAGACAAATCTCAAGAGAAGAGGTCTTTGAATCTGTGTTATCCCCAGAATAACAAGTTTTAATGAGGGAAGTGGTATCCCCAGTGGCCAGAACAAAAAGATGAAACTTTTGTTCAGAAAAAGCAAAAGGCCAATGCCATCCCCGACATTTTCTAGAAGAATGTAGCACCGATTTTGAAGTAATAAAATTCCCCCCAACAACATTATCCTCAACAATGTTTTCCCCAGATGATAACACTTTTATCTCAAGCAGCGTTAAGAGAAAATAATTTTTTTAAGGAAGTAGAAAAAGAGGGGAAGAAAGGAGATTTCCCCAACGATATTATCCCCAGCAGGTAAGTAAGTAATTACCCATCAATGTTATCCCCAGCAGTCTCGAGGAGAGACAACACGAGCTTTTAAAGGATGAAGCCATCCCCAACAAGGCCACAAATCGGCCACCATTTTTTTAAAAACTAATGAATTTTCTTTGTTTGAAAGTTGAATCAGGAACAAAGCAATTCAAGGAAAAAAGAAAAGAAAAGAAGAAATAACAAAGGTAAGTTTCTCAAATCTTTGATCTTTAAATTTTCCTCCTAGGATAAAAAGTCCTAGTCTGATGGATTTTCCTCCATATAAAATCTTGGTCCAATGGAAGTTTTCTCCCAAGATAAGATAAAATCTTGGTCCGATGGAATTTTTCTCCCAAGATATGATAAAATCTTGGTCCGATGAAATCTCTCTCCCAAGATAAGATAAAATCTTGGTCGGATGGAATTTTTCTCCCAAGATAAGATAAAATATTGGTCCGATGGAATTTTTCTCCCAAGATAAGAAAAAATCTTGGTCCGACGAAATTCTTCTCCCAAGATACGATAAAATCTTGGTCCAATGGAATTTTTCTCCCAAGATAACATAAAATCTTGGTCCGACAGAATTTTTCTCCCAATATAAGATATAACAATCTCAGTTCGATGAATCTTTCTCTTGAGATCATACATAAATGGACATAGTCAAAGGAATTATCTTCTAGAGTCAAAATCTTTGTCCGATGAAATTTTCTCCTAAGATACCCAATCTTAGTCCGATGAATCTTTCTCCTAAGTTCACAATCTTAGCCCGATGAAATTTTCTCCTAAGATACCAAATCTTAGTCTGATGAATCTTTCTCCTAAGATCACAATTTTAGTCCGATGAAATTTTCTCCTAATATATCAAATCTTGGTCCGATGGAATTTTCATCCCAAGATAATATAATAATCTTACTCTATTGAATCTTTCTCCTAGGATAAAAAGTCCTAGTCTGATGAACTTTTCACCTAAGGTAAGATAAAATTATTAGTCCGTTGAAACTTTCTCCTAGGATAAGAAGTCCTATTGTGATGAAATTTTCACATAAGATAAAGATAAAATCTTAGTCCATTGGAATTTTCACCTAAGATAAGGTAAAAATCTTCATTTGTTGAAACTTTCACCTAAGATGAAAATCTTAGTCTGATGAATTTTTCATCTAAGATAAATTTTAAAATTTAGTCTTTACATTTCAAGGCTTGAAGTCAGGAGCCCCAGCCTAAAGAGAGGAAAGGCGTTTTTATTTTCAAAGTTGTTGTTAAAGTCAGGAGCTCGCCTGAAGAGAGGAATGACGATTTACATTTCAAACTTTGAAGTCGGGAGCCCACTCGTATAATAGAGGAATACATTTCAGTCTTTGCATTGCATTCTTTACATTTCAATCTTTACATTTAATCCTTTATATTCCAGTCTTCGCATTTCATGTTTTGAAGTCGGGAGCCCGCCCGTATAATAGAGGAATACATTTTAGTCTTTACATTTCAAGTCTTGAAGGCGGGAGACCTCCGCCATTCAGAAGCCATAAATAAGCTAACATAAATCCAAATTCAGAAGCCAGAAAGAAGGCAACAATGGTCAAAACAAGACAATTCAAGTTTCAAAGAAGGTTAGCCACAATAAAAGAAGAAAAAAAATGAATCCAAAGTACAGAAGTGGAAAAAAGATGTGGCTTGCTCAAGACATAATTGAGATCACATACAATGCATGTCCCGTCTTAATTTTGAAAAGCTAAAGAAGATTGAACCAACACCTGCAACTACAAGCATCGAGATTCAGATCAGAGTCCGCATGAAGCACCATTCAATACTCAAGACCAAGTTTCAGAAGACTCATTGATAGGACTTTGTAACTTGTAGATGATAGGCTTAGTTAGTATTTTTATGTTTTGATTTTTGATGTAATGACAGGACCGCGGACCGGAACCTCGACGGAACGGCACCTCGATCATCTCTTCACCCCGGTACACTCCATCATATCACTCACCTTGGAACTACACGTGACCTGATTCCTTTAAAGCCAAGGATATGTAGGCAGCTCAGATACCAGGGCTCGGTCACATTCTCTTCCTTTCTCTTAGTTCTAGTCTCTCCAAATATAGGTCGGGTCCAAAAATATGTGTAGTTGTTCTTTGTCTGAAAACTCCCCCCCCCCCCCGAGAAGGCAGAAGGTTACAATAAAAGCCCCAGAATAACAAACGCTAATGAAAGAAAGGCGTCTCCCTAGTGGAATTTCCAAGAAGCGTAATGAGGGAAGCCATATCCCTAGCAGACCAAGCAAATATCAATGAAAACTAGTGTTCAGACAGGCAAAGGGTCAGTGTCATCCCTAATCTCTCGGAAGAAAGAAGCACCGGAAGAAACACAAGCTGACAAAAAAGCAAGGCCAACAAAAACAAATTGAAGATAAATAAGATCTTGTGATCCGTAGGCTAGCCTAGCTTCTTGTTTTTCTCTTTGACACGGTATAATGAGGAGATCAGTAAAACAGCAGTAACAGCATACGGCAGCAGTAACAACAAATTGCAGGCTCATGGTAGTCCCAGCTACCACAATTTCCCGAACTACATTGACCTGATTCCCTTTTAGCCAGAGATATGTAGGAAACCTGCTAAGCAAAGGTTTGGTCAAAACTTTCAAAAAATGCTTCACACGGAGTACTCGAACGGGTAAATATCGCTCGTATCCCTCACTCTATCTTTGCACAAAAACTCTTCATGCTTTCGGACAAAGAGGGACAGTTGTGAGCATGTGATTTTTGCCCTATATATGAATTACTCCCAGAAATGCAAAATAAAATAATTTTTAATTTGTTTGCAAATGTTGGGAATTTTCTGTCATTATCCTTGTATTATTTGCATTTGTATGTGCATGTTTGTTTGATAAATTAATTAAAAAAATACAAAAATATGTCGCACTTGTAGGTAGGATTTAATTCTACAATTAGGAGTAGTTAAGTTTAAAATGAAAATTAGAAAAAATATGCATTTTTGTTTCTTGTCATTGTGTGATTTATTTTTATTAAAAAATTTTAATTTTGTGTGTTAATTGTTGTAAGTGTCAAGTAATATGTATCAAGTTTAATTCTGATTTATACAATTTATTTAGGAAATGTGTTTAATTTAGTTAATTAAAGAAAGAAGGAAAAAAGGGTTGAAATTAAAAGAAATCAAATTTGGGCTCAATTTAAACCCAAACGATTCAGGCCCAATACGGTTTAAATTAGCCCAGTCCAAGACCAAGCTCTCAGCATAACCAAACGATGTCGTATTAGCGTCTCTATCTTGAGTCGTTGATCAAATCAACTGAATGGCCCAGATCAGGCCTCCTTTTAATCCACACGACATCATTTCGATGCATCTAATCTCAACCATTCGTTCTTTTTGATCCAACGATCCAAGGCCTCACATGACCCGACCCACTTAACCCATAAGACCGACCCAATTCCTACTAATCCAAACGACCCCGTTTTAGATTAGGGCACTTAATCTTAGCCGTTGGATTTTACAATCCAACGACTCAAATTAAACCACCAATTCTAATTTACCAAACCCCTCACCCCTCCCATTTCACACCCCCTATCCTTTTTTTCTCTTCAGAGACGGAAACCAAATACCCTCTAACCAAACCCTAGCCGCCCCATTTCCCTTCACATGAAAACCCGGCGGCATGAGGTTCGGTGACCACCAAACTCACACCAAGCGTCCTCCTGACCTCCCTCATACCCTAAACACCATTAGTTCCGTTCAAATATAACCAGAAAGGTTCGAACCCCTAATCTCAGCCTCAAGAACCCTAGAAATCCCGAAACGTGGAATCTAGCTAAATTAAAAAAAGGTTTGGGGTCTAATAGAACTTAGTCGAAATGTTCTCAGCTGAGAACACTTGATTAAGTTCCATTCTACCTCAAGGTGTTCGAGTACGAGTTCGAGCCTGGGTCGTGTTGTTCTTAAGCTTTCGAGATAAGTTTTTCTTTTCCTTCTTTTCTTGTTTGTGTTCTATTTGTGTTTGTTTGCATGTTTAGTTAATTTGTTTGATTTTTCTGTTATTTTTATTTCAATTATGTCCATCTTTATAGACCTTTTATTTGTCGATTTTCTATTTGTTATAGTATTTGTTGTGATAAATTATGTGTTCAACCTGATTAAAGTTGGCAAATAGTTAGTTCATATAGGTTTATTATGTCTATAACCACTAAAGCAATGAATTAACCTATTTGATCTATTTTGTTTATTGATTATTTGCTATCTGTTATAGCTTGTATAGTCAATTAGATAAATGTCGTCAACTAAAATCACCTAAAAACTAGAGAAGCATGATTGTTCAGTCTAGTATAATTTCCAGCATGTTTTCTTTTATGTGTTAAGACCCGCATCGGTATGCCTTGATCAACATTGCCTTGACCTTACTTGTATTGGCAATACATGTTTGATCAGTTTGCTTTGAGTTGGTCAGGATTGGCTCCATGTATGACCAACTCAGGACATTTGATCAACACCCCTTCTGTGATTTGATTGAGTTTGAATAAGTGGTTGCATATAAGATATGAATTGGATATAGCTGTAGAACTTTAAGTTTAGCGAAAAATCAGTTTTAAGCTTAAGCTTATATAGGTTATAACTTCAGGCTTCTAAGGTAAGGGCAGTAACAGTAAGATTCAGGGATAATTTAGGGAAGTTTAAAAATGGAAAATAAGTTTGACTAAGGGGTCTGTCCAGCGGGGTCTTATACTTCAGTTTTAACCAACTGATAGGTAGGGACCACTAAGAAATGAGAGATGTTTGGCTGATTGGGAATTAGAAATAGTAGGTTAATGATAAAATGGTTAAGAACCCACATATAGGGGAATATTTTGGGCTGGAAAGTAAAGAAAGGAGTGGGGGTAATAATAAAAGGGGTAGTAACAATAATTAAAGGGTAGAAGAAACGGTCTGGTCTTTGAATATAAAAGAGGAGTCATTTGGACATTTAAGGGGGGGCTTTGAAAGGAAAACCTGGAGAGTTTTAAGTTAAAAAGAATCAGTTGAACTTTAAAGAAAAAGACTGAGAATTGAGAGAAAATCAGAGGGTCTAAGTCTCCTTTAACTTTGAAAATTAGTTAAGGTATAGAGTTTCTGAGGGCATTCTGCTTGGAGAGTCTGAAGAACAGAAAAATCAAAAGTTTACTGCTCTATTGCACTTCTTGTTCATTCTGTCTTGCTCCGTGATTGCGGTTGTGTTTCTGGATTTTCACTTGGGTTTCAAGTGGTAACCCGAGTTTGTTATTTCTAGTCAGTATTGATCATTTGCTACTGTTATGCTGTTGGTTGCTATTTTCTGGTATATTTGTGTTGATGTTTGGTATTGATGAGATTACAATTGGATTTTCTGCTTGATTTTCAATCTGCCACTGGGTTATCTCTTGCTTGCTACTGGTTTACTACTGTGATTGTTGATGATGTATTGATGTGTTGTGTTGTGCTACCGCGTGATTCATCACTGATCTTCCTCTCTTATTTTTTTCAAAATACCAGGTACACAAACTGTTACATTGGTACATTGTGTAGCTGAAGTTCGAAGCATGAATAAAAAGGAGCTTTAAAGCTTTGAATTTGTTTAGTTGTATTTCGTATATTAAGTTGTGTACTTATAGTTATTAGTCTTCACCAGATTCATGTGAATAGTTGTTATGTATAACTGAATACTAATCTCTAATAGTCTAGATGTTAGACTCTTTCTCTCGTACGCTAGTTTAAACGAGCTAATGACATAGTAATTCGATTTCTGTCATTTCGGTCCATCTTGTTTAGAAGCATGAACAAACTTTAGGTAATTAATGGATACATAGCTTAAGTTACTTAAGTAGATAAATGGCATAGCCAACTTGTAAGAACTTGTGTTGTTAGACAACATTTTCGTTTCTGCCCCATTTGTTAATATCAAGCATGTGTAGAGTAATATAGTTAGGCCCCAAAATCAGAGTAGGATGGCCCATGCCCAGTTTCGCATCACTCGTGTTGGGCCTGGGCCCAAATTATTAAACGATTCCCTCCCACTACGCAATCATTTTCTTATAGAATTAACAGACTATGTTCGAAATGTAGTCATAATAAGCTCATAGCATGTAAATGATATAGGATTTTGTTTCTTCTTTCATTTTTATCGACGCAACGAAATAGAGAATATAGTCGTTTTAGGATATCCTTAAAATAAATGAGGCGTGCCTCGCCAAAGTAAAGCACAAGTCGCGGGCCCTCAATTAAAAGGACATAATAAGAGAATTACTCTGGAATTAGCCGCTTAATGAATTTCACGGCTTTTTCCCAAAAATAACAACACGTTAGTCTCTTTAGGACGCGCCGTAATTAAAACTACCTCCCTAAATGCGGGTGTGCATTTATGCAACCCAAATCCAAATCTCAACGGAGTCGAAATGTGTCGACGATCACGCGTACACTGGTTATGACGTGGTTCGAGATATATTTTCACAACGTTGCAATTCTTTTCCAAAAAACAACAACAATAATGAAGGCGGTAAAAAGTCACAATTTGCACTAAGCACATGATGTTTAAAATCAGATAAATAAGCTGAATATGACAGTTGAGCAATCATGCTAGAACCACGGAACTCGGGAATGCCTAGCACCTTCTCTCGAGTTAACAGAATTCCTTATCCAGATTTTTGTTGTGCGGACTGTTGAACAGAGTCAATCTTTTCCTCGATTCGTGATTTAACTAATAACTTGGGACACCATAAATCTCCCAAGTGGCGACTCTGAATTAAATAAATAAATCCCGTTTCGATTGTCCTTTAGTTGGAAAAAATTTTCTTGCGACCTCGCGGGGTGGAAAAAGGAGGTGCGACACTCATAATTTGAGACAATGTGAACGTGCTCATTAGGGGAGGTACGAGAAGGCGAAATCTCAGCCACATCTTCGGATATAGTGCGCCTCCTAATTCTTGGTAGCTATTAATGAGCTATCTTCGTCCCCTTCCTCCTCAGAATCCTCTTCAATGATTTTTCTCTTTGTTGAAGTATCTTGAGCTCTCTCCAAAGAAAGTTGAGTTTCTGAAGAAGATCGAGTGGCAATAATAGCTTCAGCTGAAACCCCTCGAATTGCAAATCCTGACAAAAAGAAGGATTAAGATCAAAACAGTAAAGAAAGAATTTTACATACAAGAAAGTATTAAAAAATTCTTACTGTGAGTTTTCATCTTACAACCATAGTAACTGAAAATAGACTTCCAGGTCCTATCCCCCATAGGCACGACTCTCAATATTAACTCTACCGAACCACGAAAATTGGGAACGGGTTCCACAACTCCCATGGTTGCTATAAAAAAGCAAAAGAAAATAAAATTAGGTAAGGTGTTGAAACAACGTAAAAAAGGCAGCAAAAAAGAAGAAAGACTTACGTGCAAAGTTTCATTATTCGAAAGTGAATATTTTCTTTACCCACCAAGCCAACTGTGGGTACCGCAACAAATTGGTCATACCACCCACAGTCTTTATCATCTTCAGAGATCACCAAAACCTTTTTACTCCTCGCTGTTAAGGTAAATACACCGAAATAGCTTAGGGGAGTAAAGATGAAAGGCGGGGAAAGGTAAAATCGATGCTTGCTTTAACAAAAAAATGTCTCAAACAAGCCACTGCTCTCCAAATGAGTAGGCCAATTTGTGTTAAATAAACCTGGAAAAAAAAAAGACAGAAATCAAGGATCACAAGGTCAATAGCTGGTATGAATCCCAAAGTAAAGGGATAAGTGTAGACAAAGGAAAATCCAGTTTTATAAGAAGATATTCTTTGGTTTGGATTGGGAATTTCAATACGAAGGTAACTATTCAAACAACAGTCTCTATGAATCATATGAGTTAAAACTTTTGTAATCAAGGTGGCATAAGTATCGGCATGATCTAAGCCAATAACTTAATTGCGAAGAGTTTCTCTATCATTGTCAAAAGATAGGTCGTTGGGCACTATCTTATCTACTGTAGGTTCTTGTAGGGGTTCTGGAGGTTCTTTGCCTTTAGAAGAGAATTTTAATGTGAAAGAACCTCTAGTTCTAGAAATAACACCAGAACTAGAAGAAGGTAAAGAAGAACCAACAGAAATACTTCCAGCACGGATGGATCCGAGACTGCGAAGTCTATCACCTCTACCCCTTCTATGTCTAACGGGGGCATTGGGGAAATTATCCAATATTGGACCTCTTCTAGGGTTAGGGTTTGAATACGACATGGAGAAAAAGGACGAATTAGAAGAAGTGAATAGTGTTGAAGAATAAAGTACTTAGTAAAACTTTATGAAGAAGAAGACAAGAGAAAAATGGGTGAATTTATATATAAAAACAACCGTCAAATGCAAAAAGTGTAATGATGGAAAACCTATAATAAAGACAATTATCTCTTCGTGAATAGTGGAGCCATAAAAGCCTAGGAAAAAGGCTGCAAAACTGCAGAACCAGCGAGAGAATGAGACGTCTGTAGAAGCATTAAATGGAAAACACAATTAAAGCGTCAATGTTTTCATAACATTAATGAAGGCAAAAATTCCCTTTTTTAATGAGATCCACTTCCCAAAAATTTAATTGATACATAAATGAAAATTGAGGGAACTATCTGTATTGGGAAAAAATGAATATCATATTAAAGGTGACGTGTCATGACATGTTTATCAGTCAAATGGTCAAAGCATTATAATTAGCCACGAGGCACGAGCAACAATAGATACGAGAGAAGATATTTAAAGAGGCACGAGTTGTTACTCAAATGATACGAAGCTCATACCTATTCAAGTCATTTAAAGCTCGAGGATCAAAGAAGAATCAAAGAAATGAATTTGACGACGCAAAAGAGGCCAAATTCAATATTAAATGCCAAATACGTTAGAGAATTTATTTTTATTGTAAATGATTGAGTAACGTTTCTTTTAATGTTATTTATTGCTCATAATTGCCTTATTAAGACAAAGGCAATACACATTCCCCTAGAATTTACTATTAAATGAGGCGATTAGAACACTTGTGAGGACACGAAATACTATAGAGACACTATTGAAATACAATATGATTTTTTTGCTTTATATTTGCTATCAAAGTCTTTTCTTATTTTCTTTCCTGATTATCAGTAACCCGTATTCTTCTTAATTTCTTGCTTTGACCAAAATCCCAGGTTTTTTGGTTAAACAATGTTTATTGTATCTAAATTATTTATGAATACTGTTGAAATTTTATTTTCCTTAGTTAGCGTACCAATTAAATACCAAAAAATGAATAAGATTACTCTTACTTTTCATGAAATATTTTCTTGTAAAATATTTTCCACGAAAAAAGAATTTCGTTATACCAAACACACCTTAAGTATTGACTTTTTCCGTCGAACAGTTTAATGACAAGCATATTGGGGTCAGTTTTATACAACTAATAAAATGAAGGGTAGATTTAAACTTTTTCGTACAATAGAGGGACAACTTTCATCTTTTTCTTTTAAAAAGAAGAAAAATCTCAAAAAATACCGAACAAATTTTTAGGTGTATTTAATAAAATCGTAAATTTTATATAAATCTATAACTGTACCATGATAAGGATAGATTTTTTATTTTATGTTAATAAATTGAAAATATACTGAATCATATCGATGTATTTATATAGTAAATTTAAAAATATAAATCATTAAATTTTTTCTTGGGCTTTTGAATTATAAAAATTGTTACAAGCCAATGAATAATTAAATTTAAAATTCTAATTCTCAAACCTATTATGTTTCTCATATTGAAACTAAATTATTTCTATCACGAATGATAGTAGGTGAATTGAACTATAATTAGGCCCTAAAGAACCGCTTTCTTGTCTAATTTTATGGTAAAAGTGATAACAAAATGCATTGATTAGTGCTTTTCATGTTTTTCAGGTTATATATATTAAAAGAGTGCTATGTAGTATTCATGGGATCAATTATGGAGAAAAAGAGGCCAATCGCACAGTATCCGCCAAGTGCACCAGGCGAAATGCACAAACCCGACCTGGAGATGGACTGTTGCGGTCCCGGCGTAACCGCGCAGGAAGCTATTAAGGATTCTGAGAAGTGATTTGGCCGCGGTCCTGGCATGACCGCGGTAGGCGACGTAAAGTTGCGGGACTAAAGTACAAAATACGGGATTTTTAGCCCAAAACCCTATTTTAAACAATAGAACTCGCCCAAATGAGGCATGTAATATTTTAGAGAGTACTTTGGAAAGGAAAAAAAGTGTGAAAAATCACTCAAAACATCATTTTTCTTATTCTTCTTTATTTTTCTTACAATTTATAACTATGAATCTTTTTATAGTTTATTTACCCATTGTTATGAGTAGCTAAAAACCTTAATTTAAGGGTTTGATGGAACCCGTTAGGAATGACTTG
This sequence comes from Nicotiana benthamiana, assembly GCA_034376525.1. NCBI lineage: Eukaryota > Viridiplantae > Streptophyta > Magnoliopsida > Solanales > Solanaceae > Nicotiana > Nicotiana benthamiana. Next base: position 16,003,111 of record CM067331.1, on the reverse strand, counting down.
GTTGTTTTATTAATATAATTTGATTTGGTTGTTAATCTCTATTTGTTCATCTATGTTTTACTTGTGGATTAGTTGAAAGGGCTCTCAATTATCCATTCCTTTTTATTATGTATCTACTTGAGAGAGAGTGCATATTTAGCTGATTATATGAACAACATCACTCCCAGAGTATAGACGAGAGTCATAACCGAGGGTTTAGAGGTTGGTTTAGAGATAATGATACCTCGGGTGCAATCTAAGTGAGCTGTACCGTGAACATAACTAGCGTAGCTTAATAGAGTGCGTCTAGTAGATTATCATAATTACATGAGAAAGATTTATGATAGCTGGAGCGTTCATGGTTGATAGAGATAATTAAATCTTAGTTATAAGACATATACAACGAAAGAAATTACCAACGGGGGAAATCATCACCTAAGTCCTTACTCATATTATTTACACATCAAGTTTAGTTAATTTTCAGCTGTTAATTACTTTCAGTCTTTAGTTGTTAGAAAAATCAACCATTGTGAATCAAATTGTTTGGGAAAGCAGATTGTGTGAATTTAATAAATCTGGCAGTAGTGATTGATAGGTTAATACACTGTGGTTCGATTCTAGGCAATAATACTCAGATTATATTTGCAATGCCGGCTTAGTCTTTTGTGAGACTCAGTTGAGCGTGATCAACAACGTAAGGTATTCTAGCGATTATGAGTAGCAAACTACTTGTATTGAATATGTTTTCCTTCGTATGATTTAGATTTATTATTTTGAATATTTAATCTTCTGTAAGCTTTACTCGTAAGTCTTAGCTTGGTTAATATCTTTCAACTCATGTGATTTATATTTTCTTTGTCTTTCCCTAATTTTTTTGCGTTGCTTTAAAATAATTGATAGATTTACATTGTGATCATTTTTCATGCTTTATTAATTCATCACCCGTTAAACAATAGACATATCTAAAGAGTTTTATGCAGTCATATAAAAGTACATATGTTATTGTATTCTACTTCTACAGGTGACATTTACATGATATTTAAAAAATACCGAAAGTTATCGAACTGTACCGATACCAAAAAAACCAACATGATTGAGACGGTTCGGAAAAATCTAATTATAATTATATATATTAAAATAACTAAAAAATTAACATATTATAAATTTTATAAAAAAAAAACCCCCCCCCCCCCCCCCCCCCCCTACAAAGAACAAACTTTACAAACTAAAAGAGAAAAATGAAAATTACACAAAAGCATCTTAAATTAAACAAACATATCTGTTGCAAATGACATCAGACAGAGTGAGTGCGCGGGCGCGGGCGCGGGCGCGGAGCGTGTTTTTGGGAGAGAGAGAATTGGAAAATGGAAGGATTGGTTGAAGGCTTTGTCGCAGGTAACGTGCCATATCTGATGATCTGAAGAAGGGTATTTCACTTCAATTATCATTCCTTTCTCCATATTGGAAGGTATTAATCTTTTCCCTATGTGAAACCCTTTTATTTTCTGTATACTCTGTGACTTTGGCTTACTGTGTTTTGACTGAAAGCGGACTTCATTTGGGAAAGGAATAAAAGATAATTTCCCTTTTTTTATTCCGTTTTTATGGTTAATGATTGCTCATCTCTTGTATCTTTTAGTGATGTCTTGACTGAATGTAGGTTTTTGTGAGAAAGGAATATAAGTTAATATCTGAAATGAATAGGGAGAATAAACCTAAATAGCCTCCCATCAAACAACAGCAACAACAACCCAGTATAACCCCTCTCAGTGGGTCTGGGGAGTACAGAGTGTGTACGCAGACCTTATCCCTACCCTGGGTTAGAGAGGCTGTTTCCAAATAGACCCCCGACATCCTTCCCAACATCCTTCCCACCTTGCTCTTGGGGAGACTTGAACTCACAACCTCTCGGTTGGAAGTGGGGTTGCTTACCATCAGAGCAACCCTCTTGTTTTAAATAGCCTCCCATCCAACCACTTAAACACCAAAATTAGCAGGCGTAAATTTGATATATATATATATATGTAAAATCCACGTATAATAGTATGTATATAGCGTTATATACTCAGTGTATAATCTATTCATACCAGCTTCGATTGGCTATTTGTGTACAGATCCCTTTTTTCTTTTTATGGTGTATGGTTGGTGAGCTCTTGTAATTTAGTGATATCTTTTGAATTCTTTGATTTTAGCTTTCTGGATCTTGCTGAACTATATGGCTTTCCTTCTTGCATATATATAAATATATTATAACCATGGTGTTAGGCCAGTTCGCGCACACCTAAATTAATTTCACGGGATCCCTGGTACCTACCACCAGCAACAGGTATCCACCAAGGCTTACATAGAGGAGAAAGGTCTTCTTGCATATATTAGGGGAAAATTATCAAATAGTAGCAGAATCCACATGATTACGTTTTGGTTAGATTTATAATGTTGGAGGAATTGGATCCAGTAAATATGGATTTACGTAAATCAGGGAAGGCAAAACTGGCCTTCTTTAATCATATTCATTCTTCGCTTTACCCTTCTTGCGTGCTGCCAGTAATAAAGACAATGCTTTAATTCTAAACTCATTGGGTTTGTTATATGGATCCTCAATATCCATTGTACTGTGCTTGGATCCATTTCAGTTCAATCGCTTAATGATTTGTTTCTAAGGACAAACTAGGGGTTTTGTATCTCTAGAGGGTCTTGGCAATTTTTGCTAACATGCAATTCTCCAAATAAACTCTTGGCGAACAGTGGATCTATGTATGAGTACGAACACAACTAAGCTTTATTAGTAACAGTCAAAACTTATGATCTTTTGCTAAATTCTTGCTATCATGCTCAAAAGCGTTGTAAAAGAATGACATTCCTGCTTTGTTCCATATAGAAATGGTATGCCTAGAGAAAGTTAAATAAAAATTCAGAGACTATAATCAAGTAAAAGAATAACGATTACAAATTTTGGTGGGGTTTGTTTCATGCTTAAGGAATAGAATCCTTTCAATTATGAGATAGTGGCTAATCAAATTTGCCACTTAGCAGTCTTCTAGAAGGCTAAGACATTTGTCTTTAAAATATTGTTACAGTATCCCACTATTTTAAAGACCCCAAAAATAAACTTGTTGGATTAGTATGGTTCAAATGTAATAGGGTTGGTATCTTCTGGACTATGAACCAAACTTAGATCAATAAAATTTAACTCACAGAATTACTGGTGAAATATAATATTTCTATGAACCAATAATTCTTATTGTAAGTCAAGGATTTTATCAGTCACATTTTGACCCCCGGTAATTTTGCTGTTCAACGTGGTTTTGCGCCCAATAAGCCATGTGCGTGCCTGGTTATTCATGAGAACTGTAGAGACTAGGTCAAAATCTCATAGGATCGGCCCACTCCACTCTCATATAGGTGAATTCATCAAGTGTATACTGCTTTTAAATACACAGTTCATAATGATTGTAAATTTCATTATTATAACTCAACATCTCAATTAGTAGCAGTCAAGCACTCTCTTTTAGTACTTCAGTGCCAATATCAATTTGTTATTACCCATATGAACCTACTTCATAAGATCTCCAATCACATAGGTTGGGTTACCATCTTTATTGACAACATGTCGTCTTAACCCCATCTCTTTTGACGTTTGAAGAATTAATTTTTTTTCCACAGGTTTAGTAGATTATCGGCCAAATTAATTTCTGACTTCACATAGTAAATGGAAATTATTCCATCTCTCAGCAGCTGCTTTATGACATCATGTCTCAATTTCATGTGTCTACTTTTATAATTATAAGATTTATTCTTTGCTATAGCTATTGCCGACTGGCAATCACAATGTATAGACACATGAGGCAATACGTCCTTTATCAAAGGAATATTAGCTAAGAAGTTTTTTAGCTACTCAGCCTCAGAACCAGCTAATTCCAGAGCTACAAACTCTAATTCCATAGTCGATCTAGCAATGATCGTCTATTTAGCTGATTTCTAAGATATTACACCACCACCAAGGGTGAATACATATCCACTAGTGGCTTTTTTCTCATCTGAATCAGAGATCCAGTTTGCATCATTGTACCATTCTAAAGTAGAAGGAAATCCACTATATTGGATACCATAATTCATGGTTCCTCTCAAATATTTGATTAGTCTATCTAATGTAGATTAATGCTCTCTGTTAGGATTATGAGTATATCTGCTCAGTCTACACACTGCATAGGCTATATCAAGCCTTGTAAAATTCATTAAATGTATTAGACTTCCAATAATCTGAGCATATTTAGACTGAGCAGCTAGGTCATCATTATTCTTTTTCAACTTAGAGTTAGCATCAAAAAGAGTGCTCACAGATGTGACATTAAAATTTTTAAATTTCTTAAGAAATCTCTCAACATAATGTTCTTGTGACAACATTATGCCATCTTCATTTCGTATAACTTTAACTCCCAATATTGTTTTTACTTCACCTAGATCTTTCATATCAAATTAGCAGACAGAAATAATTTAGTACTTTGCACAATATTTAAACTTGTACCATTATAAGCATGTTATCAACATACAAACATATTATCACATAATCATTGGCTACCACTTTAGTATAAACACATTTATCCACCTTAACTAAAGAAAAACCGTCTCCAAGTAAGGCTTGTTCAATATTTTCATATCACTGCTTAGGAGCTTATTTAAGGACATTTAATTAATTTATAAACTTTATTTTCTTGTCCAGGAATGGCACAACGTTCAGGTTGAACCATATAAATCTCTTGTTCTAAATCACCATTTAGAAAAACAGTTTTCACATCCATTTGGTGGATAAAAAGCTTATGGATTGAAGCTAAGGCGATTAAAACTTGAAATAGAAGAAATTCTAGTCACTGGTGCAAATGTATCAAAATAATCTATATTTTGTTTTTGAGAAAATCCTTTTGCTAGTAACTGAGTTTTATATTTATCTAAGGATCCATCAAGATTAAATTTTCTTTTGAAAATTCACTTAAAACCGATAGGTTTTGCACCGGGAGGTAAATCAGGTAAAATTCATGTATTATTTTTCTTAATATAATCAATTTCAATTTTTATTGCTTCTTTACAATATTTAGCATCCGAAGAATATATAGCTTCAAAATAATTTGATGGTTCATTATCGACAAGAAAAGTCTGAAAATCATTTCCATAAGAAAAATATTCTTTCCTAGGCCTTTTACTCCTTCTCAGATCCTCATTAGAGGTAATTTCTCTATTTGTTTCAACAGGTGTATGAGAAGACAATGGATAAATATGTTCAAAGAATTCATTATTCTTTGTTTCAATTATAGTATTGCAATCAAGCACATCACTTTTCAAAACAAGGAATTTATATGCAACACTATGTTCAGCGTATCAAATAGGCATGCAGTCAGCAGTTTTAGAACCAATTTTTCTCTTTTTAGGTTCAGGCAAAAGAACTTTAGCAAGGCACCCTCACACTTTTAAATATTTTAAATTAGATTTATAACCCTTCCACAATTCATAAGGAGTTTTGCCTGTTCTTCTATGTGGTATTCTATTTTGTAAGTGAGATGCAGATAAAATAGCTTCACCCCACAAATTATCAAGAGCATTAGAACTAACTAACATAGACTTCATCATCTCTTCAATGTTCTATTTTTTCTTTCAGCTACTCCATTTGACTCAGGCGAATAAGGCAGAGTTACTTCATGAATAATTCCATTATTTTCACAAAATCCGTTTAAAGATAAATATTCTCCACCTCTATCTGATTTAATTCTATTGATTTTTCTACTAAGTTGATTTTCAGCCTCAGTTTTATACGAAATAAAAACATTAAAAATATTATCTTTATTTCTAAACAAATACAACTTAATATATCTAGAAAAATCATCAACAAAAGTCATATAAATATTTTTTACCACCTCTAGACATAGTTTGCGTCAAGTCGCCTAAATTAGTATGAATTAAAGATAACAATTCAATTTCTCTATTTACGAAAAAACAGGTCTTTCTAGTACTTTTAGCTTTAGCACATATTTCACACTTGTTAATATTATTTGAGTCTAAACCAGATATTAATCCTAGCGACTGCATTTTCTTTATATACGCGACATTAACATGTCCTAGTCTAGCATGCCACAAAGAAATAAACTCAACCATGTAAGTAGAAGAAGATGCATTTTTATTGCTAGTATTAGGAATATTAAGCATGAATAAACCATGGTTATAATATCCATTGCCCACAAAATTATTATTTTTGGTCAATACGACCTTATTATTCTCGAAAGAAACCTTTACTCCAACTTATCCTAATAATATCACAGACACCAAATTTGTTTGGATATTAGGAACATGCAGTACATCACTCAATGCTAGAGTTTTACCAGATGTGAGTTTGAGAAAAAATTTTCCTTTCCTAAGAACGCGAGTTGTTCTTGAGTCACCAAGATAAATAGTTTCTTCTTCGTCCTCAATTTGGGTGTAAGACAAAATTTTATTTTTGTCTGCACAAAATGTACCTAATACCACCATAGTCTATCACCCAATCTCTCACATTGGCCACATTATTTATTTGGAAAATGACCATAACAATTATATTATCCGCTTTAGTCAAATTTAATTTTGACTTAGCGAGATTATCATTTATTCCAACTCTTCTCTTGCATTGAGGTACATTTTTCTTGAAGGTTTTAATATTAGCATTTGATATGTAACCATGTCTATTCACGTACCTGTGTTTTGGCATTAGTGTGGGCCAAAGTTGTGGATGCAATAACGTATTTGCAACACCATGGATATCTGGCAGGGCAGCTGGAACTATAGCAGCGGAGATAACACCAAAATTGGTAGCACCATAAAAAATTTACCTGCCATAGTTTCTTAGATTGTAGGGAAATGATATCGAAAAATAACAATAATAATACTGCTTCAATATTATTTGTAAGAGGATACACGAATTGACTTGAGTCGTGCTGGGCACTGTCCTAAGAAACTATTTCAGCAATGTGAAATATTTCCCAAGATTAAACAAACCCATCTCAAATTTATTTAGAGGATACAGAAATAAGCAAAATATTTATATTGCAATAATCCAACAAGATTGAAAAGAGAATCGGACAAAGAAAATGGAAATAAGAGAAGCTAAGAGAGAAAGAGAAGAAGGCTAAGTAGAAAAGCACTTCTAATGGTAGAGAAAGATGTGAAATTGCATGTAAATTTGTAATGCATGGCAAGAAATTGGCTAATCAAGTTTGCCACTTAGCTGCACAATAATCTACCTTCAGAAGTGCTTTTCTACTTAGCCTTCTTCTCTTTCTCCCTTAGCTTCTCTTATTTACATTTTCTTTGTCCTATTCTCTTTTCAATCTTGTTGGATTATTGTAATATAAATATTTTACCTATTCCTGTATCCTCTAAATAAATTTGAGATGGGTTTGTTTAATCCTGGGAAAACATTTCGCATTGCTGAAATAGTTTTTTAGGACAGTGCCCAACACGACTCAAGTCAATCCGTGTATCCTCTTACAAATAATATTGAAGCAGTATTATTGTTATTTTTCGATGTCATTTCCCTACAGAGATTCCCTTTGGACTAGGCTAGACCTTTTAAGTTTCCCTAGCCGCATTATTAAAAATCATCCATTTGTTGCATAAAGTGACTGTCACAATTCTAAGCAAAGTGTTATCTCCTCTCGGCTGAAGCGATGTGCTTTTGGGAGGTGCATGCTTCAGATAATGAGATGTAGAAAGTGATCCAAAAGGAAGTTTTTGAAGATTCGTGGACAACTTTTGGGAAATGTTTCTTTTGAAATTTCCTTTTGTTAGAAAAGTTTGTGCAGAAAGAAAGTATGTTTGGTAGTTGTACTCTTTTTTTAGAATTACTGAGTGCTTTTAGGCTATTCTTTAAAGAGCACTTTTGTTTTTTTTTTTCTAAAGATAAATTTTTGGTATAAATGTTTGCAAAAGTTTCTTGCAGGAACTTAAACAAGCACGTTTTTGAACACTTCCTTTTTGATAGATTTCGAAAACTTCCCATTACAAATGCCACCATTAAATCTGGCTACAACAATAACTAGCCTCAGTTTCAAACAAGTTGGGTCCATCTATATGAAACCTCACTTCACTGGTCATGTTTCACCATTACATCTGGTTTTGAAAAAAAAAATAGATAGAAAAGGCAGAAAGGATTAGGCTTTTGCCATTTGAATACTAGATTCCTCTCTATTACTCTTTTTTTGGGGTGTTTTTGATAGCTAAGGTTTTCAGTCCAGCTTGCATGCCTTTGGCTATTGCATCGGCTACCTGCTACCTTTTATTAGCAAAGGTACCAAGTAATTATGTTTATCAAAATTTTAGACAAATGAAAAGAAATCACCTAGCTTTTTTGTCTTTATTGGGATTCGAGCTTTAGTTTCTCATGACTCCTCCTTATTACTCTTCATTGTGGTCATCTTTTTCTCGAATTTGTAATGCCTCTCCTTCTACTAATTCTATTTCGTTGCAGATTTTGATTTACCCTCTCCCTGCATACAATGTATGTTCTTCTTCTTGTAGTATACAAATCCTCTTATTCTAATTTTGAGCTCTCTTTTGCTCCTCTTTCTACTCTCTTAGTACAGTTTCTACAGCAATTAAACATGCAATTGAATGCAACAAATTATACTTGTTGTTGATTGACTTTAAATTAAAATCAATTTTATGATTGAAGTTATCTTTGCATGGTCATGTTGAAATTAGATTCTAATGATGTTTAATATGAGTTGTTTGATGAATATTATCGATATTATATACTTGATGCTGGAATTATTAATTTTAGTTTCTATTTGATGTAATTTAAATCATTGGCCCTGTTGTCATTTTGCACTTTTCACTTTTAATAGTACAGCTCGTAAAGTCACTTTAGCCCAACTGTCCTCTTCCTATGCTGTTGTTCTGCTTTTGACTTATTCTTTGATGAATATATAATTGATAACAATTCACGTTTTCTCTTTGTGCAATAACATCTCTTGCACTCTTAAGCACCAGACTTTCTTGCTGTCTTATTGAAAGTTGAGCAAGGAGTGTGTGGAGTATAAATTATGAAAGCATCCATTTAGAGCACTAGGTGCATTATTGTCAATTAATGGTGCCTTTGGTTATATTAGTTAAAGAGATGATATCTCTTGAATTCTTTTGACAGATGTTGAAAATATTATCTGGGCCTCTTTATAAATCTATAAGCGAGAGGCTGCAAAACTATTCTCGTTCTTTTAAACCTATGTCTTTCTGCTTGATTTTAAGGATAAATAAGATAGCAAAAGTTTGATACCCATCAAAATGTTTTTCTTAACATTATCTCATGTTTAATGTACTTTGCATTTTTGACGTGGACATGGATACTGATATTTGGGAACTGTCGTTCTTTCTGTAGAAAATACGAGCTGCTATTATGCTTAGTACTTCATTTTGTTTTGCTCCTAGTTTGCTCACAGTAGTTAAGTGAAACAAGTTTGAATGTGATAATTATACTTGAGTATGTGAGGGATATGGTAAAATGATGTGAAAAAGAGTATAAAGATGTTACACACTCCAAATTCAAAGTAAAATAAAATAGTTATATTAATTGTTAGTTTGACCTCTTGAGGATGTTAAATTTGCCATTTTAGTGAAGTGGCTATTCATTTGATACTGAAAAATAAGATGTAAGTCAAACAAAATGCAATGGTTGTATTGTCAAAGAAAAAATAGTGTTAAACTGGTTATTAGAAATTTAGAATTGTTGAGTCATATAATTACCCTCACTGTGTGTAAGGGTTTCTGAAGGATTTTATAAATATCGTAAAGCAGAGGCTTCAAAGGGAGTTTATAAAGGTGTGGGATGTAGTAGTCAAATAGCAAAAGGCCATATTATTTTCCTCTTTTCTTTTCCATGTTGGGAAGTTAGATTCCAAAAATCCTTCACTTCTTGCTCACTCCTTATTGTCTGACATTTGTGCTTGTTTGAAGTGCATCTCTTCCCCCACTAGGTGATAACCCTCCATGCTGCATAGCTCCGTTGCTTGAAGCAGCAAAATGATGACTTCTAATAACACCATTGATCCCTTCTTATGGGGTTGTGTTTTGCAGACTATGTGATCTTATATGTTGTGTCTGCAATGTTTTCTTTTCAAGTATTGTAGAAAGATTATCATCAGTAAAATCCTAGAAACACACCTAACAATCAGCTTCTAATTATTTGTACTAATATTGACAAGTGAAATCCCAGATCGAGAATCTGTGGAATCTAGGACAAAGAAGTCCAGTATATCCTCAGATGGCAGGGTCCATTAACGTGAAGAATTTCTCCATAAGTTTGTAGATAGCGAAAGCTTGATTGAGAACCTTAAGACATGGTATGGAGATTTAACCAAGAATTCAGAGAACCTCCTTTTGATCCTCCTTTTGAATTAGTAGATCTTCAAAAGTTTGATTATGCTTTGGAAGAAGTTCCATTTTAGCAGCTGATTCAAATCCCTAGTGCAATCTGTGACTCGGCTTCTGGCACTGTGGAAGCAACTGCTTATCTTGCCCTTGAAGATTTTCTTCATATAAGTGTGAAGGGTTTGATAAGAACAAACCTTATTAATTCTAAAAGAAAGAAACGAAAGAAGACTAAAAGAAGTAGAAGAAGACAGAGAAAAAGCAAGAATGAAAAGTGTTAGAATATGTAATAGTAGAACCCTAATCCAATGAGTATTAGGAGTAGCCTAATCCAATGTTTATTAGGAGTAGGTTAGGTTATGTGTATTATATATAGGGCTCATTATATCATGTTTAATATCAGTTATATTTTTCTCCCGTGCTTTCTCACATGGTATCAGAGCTTTGGTGAGATAATTATCGTTGTGCGTCATTCCAACGACATCCGAGAAGAAATAACTCAGTCACTGTGCAATTTTCCAGTGACCGAAGTGACTAATAGCGTCAAAGTCACTAATTATCAGTGTTGTGCAAAAACCAACACCACCACAAGGTTCCCAAGAGAGATCCGACCAAATCCCAGCAAACTCCACCGGAAAACTGCCCTTCACTCGCCCTCACGTGCCAGATTTATCAAGGTAGATCCGACTCACGCGGCCCACGCGCCGGCGCGTGAGCACTGTTCCGGTGAAATTTTGACGAAGGTCCTTCAGGGCAGTTGGATCGCCCTCAAATTCCGAGCCTACTCATATTTTTACTTTTCAATTCCGACCACTTTGAAGTTTTTCCGGCATCTACAGTGATTTTTTCCGGCATCTACAATATTTTTCCGGCAAAAACAGTATTTCCTTCATCTGTTTCAGCAAGTTTTCAACGATGTCTTTGGGACTCGATGCTTTCGGGTCTAGAAACTCGGGTTCGATGTTAACTACATATGTAACAAGCTCGGTACATATGATTTATATGCACCAGCTTGAGGGGGAATGTTAGAATATGTAATAGTATAACCCTAATCCAATGTTTATTAGGAGTAGGTTAGGTTATGTGTATTATATATAGGCTTCATTGTATCATGTTTAATATCAGTATATTTTTCTCCCGTGCTTTCTCACAAAAAGAAAGAAAACGAGAGAAGAAAGGAAAAGTCAAAGTTGGTGGGCTGCAAATGTGAAAGAATGAATTTGGCGCGTAGTTTGCGGTGTTATCTTGCCACGTATTCACATTCGCTGAAAGCAGACGCTCTGCCTATAAATAGGTATTCTCTTGTTTAGTTGTAGATCATCAGACAAATTCTTTTCTTTCTCAATATCAATAAAGCTATTCTCTGTGCGGCCGAGGAGTAGGCAAAAATTATCGAACCATATAATTTTTGTCTTTTCTTGTCTTGTACAATTTATTGTGTATCTTTTTAAATATATTTTTCCTTTCTATTAGCCTGACACACTTTCCAACAACTGGTATTAGAGCACAGACAATGTAATTTTCGTAGAAAAGTACGGCATTGGTGCATGTACTATTCACAATAATAGTGCGACACTATTGATCATCAATACTAACATTATTCACAATAGTGAAGTATTATTCATTAATAGTGATAGTATTGTTCACCAATAGTGAGTATTGTCTACCTTATACGGCTGGGACATTTTTCCTACACAGAGTACTATTCGCGGTTACTATTCACATAATTTTTTTTTAAGAAACATCATCGGTAGAAGGAAAGGTTAAGATTGACAAGTTTAATGGCAAAGATTTTGGATTTTGAAAAACGCAAATAGAGGATTATTAATTGTAGTTACCTCTGACCAGGGTAAAACCAGAGAATATGGACAAAGCGGATTGGGATCTATTAGATCACCAAGATTTCAGTGTGATTCATTTGACGCTGACACAAAATGTAGCGTTTAACTTCATTAACAAGAAGACCACTACAGGCCTGATGAAGGCGTTATCAAATATGTACGAGAAGCTATTTGCTTCAAATAAAGTCTATTTGATGTGTAGACTGTTCAACCTAAAGATGACAGAAGGTGGATTTGTCACAGAACATATCAATGAGTTTAATGTAATATTAACTCAGTTGAGCTCTGTTAATATAACATTTGATGACGAAGTCAGGTCGTTGCTTCTACTATCATCTCTACTAAAGAGTTGGTCTGCAAGAGTAACTGCAGTTAGCAATTTATCAGGAAGGACCAAACTCAAATTGGATGATATCAGAGACTTAGTTTTAGATTAATATATTTACCGTAGAGAATCAAGTGATTCCCCAGGATCTACTTTTTAAAACTAAAAGCAGGGGGAGAAACAACCAAAGAGGTCAAAGTCATGGTCGTGACAGATCAAAGTCAAGGAGAAGGGGGAATCTAAAAATCACAAAGGCATTACTTGTTGGAATTGCGATAAAAAGGGTCACTACAGTAGTCAGTGTAGAGAACTAAAGAAGAAGAAAGATGAAAATTCAGCAAATGTAATTGCCGAACAAGTTGGTGATGTACCTTTTTATGCAGATAGTCCAGTCGAATCTTGGATTCTGGACTCAGATGCATCCTTTCACTCTACCTCATGCAAAGAATTATTGCATAATTATATTGTTGAAAAATTTGGGAAGGTTTATCTAGCAGATGGAGAACCTTTGGATACTGTCGGGAAATGTGAAGTCCATATAAAGACTTTATAAGCATGCTATGAAAGTTGCAAAATGTCCGGCATGTTCCTGGCCTCGAGAAAAATTTGATATCCTATCAGTCAGATTGATAGTAGGATACACAACAATATTCGGTAACAGATCATGGAAGATAACCAAAGGAAATTTGGTTGTGGCACGAGACTTCAAGAAAGGAACATTGTATACAACCGCAATACAGAGATATACGATAGCAACAATTGACCATGGCGTGACTCAATGTTGTGGCACTAGAGGGTCGGGCATATGAGTAAGAAAGAAATAAAGTTGTTGGCATCCAAAAATAAGTTACCTAACCTCAAGCATGTTGAACTAGTTTTATGCGAAGATTGCATTTACGGAAACAAAAGAGAGTTTCTCAAAGGCAGGAAGGACGCCAAAGAAAGAAGCTGGAACTAGTGCATACATATTTATGGGGACCAACTCCTGTAACTTCTCTAGGAGGCTCACGCTATTATGTCACCTTCATTGATGATTCCACGAGAAAGGTGTGGTTTATTTTCTGAAAAATAAATCTGATGTGTTTGTTACCTTTAAAAGACGGAAAGCTGAAGTTGAAAATCAGACAAGCCTAAAGTTAAAATGTCTAAAGTCTCACAATGGAGAAGAGTATGATAGTCAAGAGTTCAAAGCATTTTGCTATGAGAATGAGATCAGAATGATTAAGACAATCCCTAGAACATTGGAACAAAATGGATGAGAGGATGAACAAAATCCTGAATGAACGAGCCAAAAGTATGAGAATACATTCTGGGTTGCCGAAGTATCTTTTGGCCGAGGCTATTCACATGACAGCTTGCCTCATAAATAAGGGACCCTCTGTGCCGCTAAATTTTGAAATTACTGAGGTGGTATGGGACAAGGAAGGAGGTAACCCTCACCTCTGAAAATCTTTGGTTGTGATGCTTATGTGCATGTAAACTGTAATGATAGAGATAAGCTTGATCTTATAGCCAAGAAAGGTTTCTTTATTGGCTATGGTGATGATAATTTCGGTTATTGATTTTGGGATGATCATAATAGAAAGATCTTAAGACACAAGAATGTCACGTTCAATGAAAATGTGGTGTACAAGGACAAGATTGGTGTAGAACCAACCAGCAGCAACAAACAAGCATTTGAAACAGTTGAGTTAGAAACCTCAGAAAATAAAGTGGCTAGAGGGATTATAACTGATTCTGAAATTAAAGATGAAGAACAAGAAGCCGAATCTGGATCTGAATCGAAACCAGAGATAGAATTAGATGTAGAACCAAATCTGGAGTCGGGACTTGAATCAATTTCGGGATCAGTTACTCCTGAACCTACATTAAGGATATCTAAAAGAGTCATGAATGCTCTAAATAGGTTAACTATGTCTCTCTCCACTATCTACTTCTGAGTGGTGCTGGAGAACTAGAGCATTTTGTTGAAGCAATGTAGGTGATGAACTCTGATAAGCGGAAGCTAGCCATGAAAAAAGAGATGAACTCTCTTCAAAAGAATAAAACATGGATACTTACAGAGTTATCAAACGGAAAGAAGGCATTGCAGAACAAGTGGGTGTACACGGTCAAGGAAGAGCATGACGGTAAGAAGAGATACAAAGCATGACTAGTAGTAAAAGGCTTCAACAGAAAGAATGAATTGACTAGACCGAGATCTTCTATCCTGTAGTCAAGTTAACTACTATCAGGTTGGTGCTAAGTATTGTAGCTGCAGAAAATTTGCATTTGGAGCTGCTAGATGTTAAAACTGCTTTCTTGCATGGTGACCTTGAAGGAGACATCTACGTGAAACAACCCGAAGGTTTTCAAATTTTTAGTAAAGAAAACTTTGTGTGTAAGTTGAAGAAGAATTTGTACGGTTTGAAATAAGCTCCTCGACAATGGTACAAGAAATTTGATGGACTCGTGCATAACAATGGTTTCACACGATGTGTGATGGACCGTTGCTATTACATAAAAAATCTTAATGAATCATATATCGTTTTACAGTTGTATGTTGATGATATGCTAATTGCAAGATCTCACATAAATGAGATCAACAGGGTTAAACAACAACTGGCGGAGGAGTTTGAAATGAAAGACTTAGGACCAACTAAGCAAATGCTTGGGATGAGGATAAGCAGAGACATATCTGAAGGAACCTTAAAGTTGTCTCAAGAAAAGTACATACATAAGGTACTAAGCAGGTTCGATCTTCATGATGCAAAGACCAGAAGCACTCCCACTCGGAAGCCATCTTAATCTGTCAAAGGACCAATCACATAAGATATGAAGAAAGGAAGTACATGTCTAAAGTTCCATATGCTTCAACAGTAGGAAGTTTGATGTATGCTATGGTTTGTACTAGACCTGACATAGCCCATGCAGTTGGAGTTGTCAGTAGATACAAGTCAGATCATGGAAAGAAGCATCGGGAAGGTGTAAAATGGAGATTGCGATATCTCAAAGGCACCTCAGGTATATGCCACTTTGTTTTAGAAGGAGCAATATTATCTTACCAAGAATCCAGTATTTCATGCAAGATCGGAGCATATCCAGATAAGGTATCATCATATCCGAGAGTTGATAAGTGAATGAACTCTTTCCCTACAGAAGATACCATGATCGAAGAATCCGTCAGATATATTAACTAAAGTTGTCGGTGTTGACAAGCTGAGGCTGTGCACTGCCTCAATTGGCTTTCAAAACTTATAATGTGAAGGCGTCACAATAAAAAATAGTATTTTTTTTAGAGAAAATGCATAAAGACCCCATTAACTTGTCCTGAAAAATCATTTGCATACCTAATCTTTACGGGTGCCCTAGTACCACCCTGTCCTTATCCAAAATGAATTCCACAATCAAATTCTACCCAAGCAGTGTTTACACGCGCTGACATGTTGCATTTTTGCAGGTTTTTTTATTTTTTTCTTTCTTTGACCGGAGAAATCGCTCCCCTCCCCCAACCGAGCATTTCTTTCTCTCCTTAAAAATATTTCAGACATTTTTATCAACTTTTCCAGCTTGCCTAAAAAATTTCAGTAACATTTGTCAAATTTCCATGGGCAGCCAAATTACAACTAAAGAAGTGACTTTTTTAAGAATTTTTTTTTATGGAACCTTTGCAAGAGAAACTAGCTGACTATATTGACAAGAAAATAGTATCTCTTTCTGTGTTTTTCTAGTCTAATTTCTTCTTCTATCTTGGTCAAAAGATAAATATAAGTAAATTTAATGTATAGAGCACAACCACAAAGCAAGAGGAAGCTAAGAAATATGCAATAAAGTGTTGGGTTTTCGTTTTCTCCTTTTGGTTGTTTGCTCCGACCAAGCTATGAAGAACAATTGGAGGATGGAGGAGATAATAAAATAGGTGTAGAAAGAGCTATCAATTTTTAATTTTTGTTCTGTTACGATTATGATTCTATAGTGCTGCTCTCTTGTGATAATGGAGTAAAGAGAAAGAAGAAAAGGAAAGAGGAAGGAGAAGAAAAGAAAACAGGAAAATGAAAAAAAAAGGGTTAGTATTACCAAATACAACTACTTAAGTATAATTAAATGTAACAACCAATAAAAATTTAACATTTGTAAAATTTAAGCAGTTTTTTATATTTTACCAGCCTTCCACACGCTTTGAATAGGGTGAATTTAGTTTCTCTGCCACCACACCTTTCACGGAGGTACTAATTTCACTTTTGAAAAAGAATAGGGTGGTACTAGTACACCCTGTAAAGTTTAGGTGTGTAAATGATTTTTCAGGACAAATTGAATGGGGTATTTATGTATTTTCTCTTTTTTTATTGATGTAGTATGGGTTTGAAGGGAATATTATCTTTGCAATTCTTGCATTGTCCTCTTCCTCTTTGAACTTGTCAATCTTAACATTCCCTTCTTCCGAAATTGTTTTTTCACAATATATATAATACCGCGAATAGTAGTCTATATAGGAAAAATGTATCAACTATACAAGTTAGACAATACTCACGATTGGTGAACAATACTATCACTATAAATGAATAATACTTCACTAGTGTGAATAGTGTTAGTATCGTTGATTAATAGTGTCACACTATTATTGTGAATAGTACCTGCACCAATACCGTACTTTTCTACCAGAATTACATTGTCTGTGCTCTGATACCAATCTTTGGGAAGCGTGTTAGGCTAATAGAAAGGAAAAAATATATTTAAAGAGAAGCAATAAATTACACAACACATGACAAGATAAGATTAATGTGGTTCCATGGCCACACAGAGAATAGTTTTATTAATATTGAAAGAGAAAGAAGAATTTGTGTGATGATCTACAACTGAAAAAGAGAATGCCGATTTATAGGCAGATGGTCTGCCGAATGTTTTTTTCCTGCAAATGCGAATACGCGACACGTTGGCACTACAAATTACGCGCAGAAGTCTTTCTTTCACATTTGCAGCCCACCAACTTTGACTTTTCCTTTCTTCTCCTGTTTTCTTTATTTTCATTCTTGCTTTTTCTTTGTCTTCTTCGACTTCTTTTTGTCTTCTTTTTTTTTTCTTTACGGTAAATAGGGTTTGTTCCTATCAGGGCTTATGGGAGTAATTTTGGGGTCAGGACAAACCTATGCCTTTCTATGTTTCTAGTATCGACAATTCAAACTTGAGATTCTACCAAGGAGAAAGCCATTGCTAAAAGGAGATTTGAAGATGTTTGTGCTACAACTATAATGCTAAAGAACCCAAAGCATTCACAAGGGAAGTGGGATGATATTCTGGAACTTGCTATTCTAAGGCCTGATATTGGAACCCGTGGTACAGTAGAGAATGACCATAAGCCTCCTATCTCAGTTTTAGGTGAAGCTTTATTCTTTACGCCACGTGTATTGCTTGCGAAAAGCCTCAGCAAATACAATGTTCCTCTTACTTTGAATTTTGTTTTTGTTCTTTTAGTTGACTCTCAATGTGGTGGGTTTATGAAAGTTGAAGGAGATATAACCAAGTTGGAAATGGATGTGTTAGATACTACCAAGTTGCCACACACTATAAGTATAATTGATTGTTTTAGTACTACCTATTTTTTTTTAATTATCGGGTCAATAAATAAAATCTAATGAAATTATTAGATCTAAATTTAAATTCTACTCCCTCTGATCACTTTTACTTGGCATGTATATCAAAAATAAATTTTTATTTTTACTTGTCACTTTACGTATATCAAGAGAAGACAAAAAAAAATTTTCTGGTATACCCATAGTATTTATTACTCATTTCAAATCATTTTCTCAAACCCAATAAAATATGCATCAATTAATATGAGTATCATGGTAAATTATGCATTTCATTTATTATTTTTTAAGGGGCGTGAAAAGTCAAAACGTGCCAAGTAAAAGTGAACGGAAGGAGTATAAGTTTTATTTGATGACATAAACAATTTTTTTATAAGCGTGTGTCTGCATGTGTGCATGTGCATGTGGTTTGTGAGAAAGGACGGAAGAAAATATTATTGATTAATGTTCTACGTACCATAAGCCTTTTTATATGTATACATAACACATAACCTACTCATATTGCATAAGGTACTAGGACTAATTACATAAATTCACATAACTATTCTAACACTCCCCCTCAAGCTGGTGCATATAAATTATATATGCCGAGCTTGTTACATATGTAGTTAATACGAGGACCGGCGAGGGATTTGGTGAAAATATCTGCAAGCTGGTTATTCGACTTCACAAACTTTGTAGCAATATCTCCCGAGAGTATCTTTTCTCTAACAAAGTGATAGTCAATCTCAATATGTTTAGTTCTCCCACAGAATACTGGATTTGACATAATATGAAGAGCAGTTTGATTATCACACACAAGTCCCATCTGACTAATCTCACCAAATTTCAACTCTTTGAACAATTGTTTGATCCAAATTAGCTGACATGTTGCCATAGCCATTGCTCGATATTCTGCTTCTGCGCTAGATCGAGCAACCACATCCTGTTTCTTGCTCTTCCAAGACACCAAATTTCCTCCCACTAAGACACAATATCCAGACGTAGAACGTCTATCAAAATGTTATTCTGCCCAATCAGTATTTGAGTATCCAACAATTTTTGCTCATGGCCTCGATTCTCAAACAATAAGCCTTTGTCAGGAGCTAATTTTATATACCGAAGAATGCGTACAACTACATCCCAATGACTATCATAGGGAGAATCCATAAACTAACTCACAGGGAAAAAAATGTTAGGTGTAGTCACTGTGAGGTAATTTAATTTACCAACCAACTACCTATATCTTGCAGCATCGCTAAAAGGCTCCCCCTGTCCAGGTAGAAAAAGTTAGAATTCAAATCCATCGGAGTGTTAAAAGGTCTACAACCTGTCATTCCTCTCTCCTCAAGAATATCTAAGGCATACTTCCGTTGTGAGATCACAATACGGGAACTAGACTGAGCGACCTCAATTCCCAAAAAATACTTTAATCTGCCTAGATCCTTAACCTGAAAGTTCTGAAAAAGATATTGCTTCAACTTACTAATACCATCCTCATCATTGCCAGTAATAACAATATCGTCAACATAAACGACCAGATAAATTCAGAGATTTGAAGCAGAATGTCGATAAAATATAGAGTGATCAGCTTCACTACGAGTCATGCCAAACTCCTGAATAACTATGCTGAACTTACCAAACCGGGCTTGAGGAGACTGCTTTAGACCATAAAGGGACTGATGCAACCGACATATAAGGCCACTAGACTACCCTGAGCAACAAACCTAGGTGGTTGCTCCATATAAACCTCATCCTCAAGGTCACTGTGAAGAAAATCATTTTTAATGTCCAACAGATAGAGAGGCCGATGGAGAACAACATCCATGAATAGAAAAGGCGAACTAATGCTATTTTAGCCACGGGAGAAAAGTATCACTGTAATCGAGTCCAAATATCTGAGTATACCCTTTGGTAACAAGACGAGCCTTAAGTCGATCAACATGGCCATTTGGACCAACTTTGACTGCATAAACCCAACGACAACCAACAGTCGATTTACCCGAAGGAAGAGGAACAAGCTCCCAAGTACCGCTCGTATGTAAAGTTGACATCCCGTCAATCATAGCATATCGCCACCCGGGATGAGACAGTGCTTCACCTATAGACTTAGGGATGGAAATAGAGGTCAAAGATGACAAATGCACAAGAGATGATGACAGACGATGGTAACTTAAACCGACATAATAAAGATCAGGATTAAGTGTAGACCGTCGGTTGATCAAGAGGAGACAAGTCCGCAATATTAGCAAGGTCAGGTGCAGGACGTAAATCAGCTGGGCTTGATGCTAGATGCGGGCGACGATGATAAAGTCAGGAGTGGTGGAGCTGTAAAAAGTTGCACTGGACTAGATGGTGTACTGGAGCTGTGGTGGAGCTGCAACTGGAGCTGTAGGTGGTGGAGTTGCAACTGGAGCTATGGAGGAAAATGAATGGGAGATAGTGACCGAATCTCCAAAAGATGGAACTGGTAGCATCTCACAAATATCTAAGTGATTAACTGGACCTACGAAGTATGATTGGGTTTCAAAGAAGGTAACATCAGCGGACATAAGAAATCGCTGGAAGTCAGGAGAATAACATCGATATCCCTTTTGCATTCTCGAGTAACCCAGAAATATGCACTTAAGAGCATAAGGAGCTAACTTATCTTTTCCTGGGGTAAAGTCATGAACACAACACGTATTCCCAAAGACACGGGGTGGAAGAAAGAACAAAGTAAGTGGGCAAACAGGACAGAGAATGGTACTTATTTCTGGATAGCTGATGATGGCATACGATTAATAAGATAGCAAGGTGTAAGAACTGCATCCCCAAAAACGCAGCGAAACATGAGATTGTATGAGTAGGGTACGAGCAGTTTCTATAAGATGTCTATTCTTTCTTTCAGCTATCCCATTTTGTTGGGATGTGTACGCACAAAATGTTTGATGAATAATCCCATGGGAGTTCATAAACTGCTGAAATGGGGAAGACAAATACTCCAAGGCATTATCACTACGAAATGTGCGGATACCCCAAATTGAGTTTGAATTTTAGCGTGGAAGGTCTGGAAAATAGAAAACAACTCAATTCGATTTTTCATCAAAAATATTCAAGTACACCTGAAATAATCATCAATTAAACTAACAATGTAGCGGAATCCCAAGGTAGTACTGACCCGACTAGGACCCCAAACACCTGATAGAACTAAAGTAAAGGGTGACTTTGCTCGATTATTAATACGACGCGGGAAATGGGAGCGGGTATGCTTACCAAGCTGACATGACGCACGCTCTAGAGTGGATAAGTGAGATAAGCCAGGTACCATTTTCTTAAGTTCTGACAAACCGGGATGTCCCAACCATTTATGTAATAAATCTAGTGAATTAGTAACGGGACAAGCTATTGAAGGAAGACAAGATGCGAGTCCATGTGATTTTGCAAGGATAAGGTAATAAAATTCATCTGACTCACGTCCGGTTCCAATGATCTTCCATGTACTGTGTTCCTGTATAAAAATAAGGTCATCAAGAAATAAAACAACGGATTTAAGTGATTTGGCTAAGCGACTAATGTCTATCAAATTAAAAGGACTACCAGGAACATAAAGAACTGAGTCTAAAGGTAAAGAAGAAAGTGGACTTGCTTGACCTATTGCAGTTGCCATGGCTTGAGACCCATTGGCCACTATGACTTATGGAAGAGATTGAGAATATGAAATACTAGTGAAAAGAGATTTGTTACCAGAAATATGATCAGATGCACCTGAATCAATGACCCAAGACTCAGAAGTTGAAGATTGGGAGACACAAGTCATGCTACTATCTGTTGGAACAACGGAGGCTAATCCTGAAGATGTTTGCTTACGTGCTTTGTACTGAAGGAGCTCAATATAATCCGGTAAAGAAACCATATGAATTGGATTCAATGCATTCGATCCAACAGATTGTGTGTCTAAGGCTTATAATGTTCACGCCGGAAAAAATCAGAAACCCTATATTATTGATTGATGTTCTATTTTACAATAAGCCATATTTATATGTATACATAACACATAACCTACTCTTATTACATAACGGACTAAGAGTAATTACATACATTCACATAACTATTCTAACATGGTTAAATTCTTTCTGTTAGATATATGTGCAACGCACTATAACTACAATTAGTTCAACTTTAAGACTTAACTGAACAAAGTTAAATAAACCTAAACCACAAAAACAAGAGCTTTTAAAAACATTAACATAAAACTTTTGGCATTGATAAATTGCAGCATAACGGAATAAGAACATACCTTAAACTCCAAACACAAGTAACACTCACAATACAACAACATTCACCAGGATTACAAACACCCAGACACCAAAAACAAGAAACTAGTAGAACAACAATGCGGACGTTGATAGGCCTACACAAAAAATCACCGAAGCGCTAAAACCGTCACAACCCCTAGTTGTTCACACCAGGATCGGCCTCACCTTCATCGCCTTCTCCTCCGTTCCCAGAGGTGGATTCAGAGACCACTATAATAGGAGGGGGACCTAATTGATGCGGCGATTCCATTTACAGATTCAACAAAGTTGACATTGGGGGTTCCTCCACAAGAAGCCTGTGAAGTAATCTTCGTCATTGACATTCAACTGATTGACACTTCGCATAAGCTCTACAACTGTTTGGAATTCTTTCACTATTAAGTATTTTTGTTTTTAACTTTCTCAATCGAGATTTCAGTTACGTGTTGTTATTCATTTTACGACGTTTTCTCACCATGATCCATCAATATTTTCTCATCTCAAATTCAAATGAGTCTTTCCTTCTATACTTTAACATTATAATTTCTTTTTCTTTTGTTGTCCTTGGTTGTTGTAATTGCATTTGCATGGCGTTTAAATGCTTTTTACTTAGCGTTTGGCTCTGTGAATGTTTCTTACATTAGGGGAATAGGTTCAAACAACAAACAATTTATTAGTTCCAACTAACATCTTCAAAAAGAATGAGCTGCATATTTTTCTGTTTTGATGGGGTATTTATAAGCATGAGTTGACGGCAGTTTACTCTAAATATTGAATGATTCTTACATGGCGTTTGACTCTAGAATATTTTTTAAAGGCACAATAGCCTCGGAGAGACTTGTACTTGTTCTGATTTGTCATCCTGGTCCCCACACTCTATAAAGTTTCATCTGGACACTTTAACTTAATCAAAACAAGACTTTTAAACCCTCCGGAATAGCGTGATGCTCACTTGCATGACGTGGATAACAAATCAGCATCCACATCAAATTTTTATGCCAAAATAATATAATTTAACAAATTTTAATTTCTTAAATAAAAATAAAATAAAATAAGCAAAAAATTAAAATTAAAGAAAACCCCTCTCTATTCTTCAAACTAACCTGCCATGGCTTCTCCACCAAATACTTCCTTCACTCCTCTTTTAAAGAAAGTTAGCTATTCATGAAAAATATATGAGCAAAGAATTAAATCTTGAATTTTAACTTATTCCTCTACCCTAATTTGAAAGGACTGTGAAAATTTTTGAAAGCTAAAACCACTCAGAAAAAATGGAAGAGTCATATAGAAGGGAAGATGACATTGATAGTATTCTTTATTTATTTATTTATTAATTTTTATTTTTAATAAAGAAAAATCATCAGCTCACGCACTTAATGTACGTGTAAATCACTTATTTTGTCCAACTCAGCCATATCAATGCCACATAAGCTCGGTCAACGATCAGAAGGGTCCAAAAGTTCTGTTCTGATTAAGTTGAAGTGTCCAGATAAAACTTTATAGAGTGTAGGGACCGGGATGACAAACCAGAACAAGTACAAGTGCCTCTCAGGCTATTCGCCTTGCTTAAATTAGGGGAATAGGTTCAAACAACAAACAATTTATTACTTCCAACTTACAGCTTCCAAAAGAACAATCCGGTTGTATGAGGTGCATGAAGTAGTAAAGAACCCCCCCTCTCTCTAACGTTCACCTACTAACGATCCCCCGTCGCTCAATCGCCGGCGATTCACAGGCAAGTGCCCCCCCCCTTCTCGGCCCTTCTCCATTTCTTTTCTCTCTTGATTTTCTTTCTCTTTCCTCCTTTTTCGTTGTCCTTTCTACTGGTGCGACCGGCACCGGTAGATTTACGACGAACACCGGCGTCGACTATTCCCCCTCCGAGTTCTTTCCCCTTTTCTATCTTCCTCTCTTTCCCCTCTCATCTCTCCTTTCTTTCCCCTATCACTTTTCCCCCTCCTTCTTTATCCTCTCTACACCCTCCCCCCTTCTTGTGCCTCCCGTTTAACATTGTTGCCCACTGAACAGTATAGTAGAGGTAGCGGGACCATCTTTTTCTTTTTTCGTCTCTTTTTTCTTTGTTCAGGTGAATCAGAATAGTGCTTAGGGTTCACGGAGGCGGCGATTTCAGCAGTTGCATCTAGCGGCAATGGTGGTGCGTGGCGATAACTGACGTCAGGTCATATTTTCAGGTTCTTTCCATCGGGAGTTGGTACCTCTCGCTTTCTTGTCTCTTTCTTTATGCTAGTTAAATTGTGACTATTTGGTTAGCATCACTTCAAGCATATTATTAGAGCACTTGCAGTTGCTTCCTGTTATTTCCTAGTTTGGGTCTGTATTAGTGTTTTTCGAAGTTTGTCGTAGGTATAGTAGCTGTGGTCTGGGATGGTAGAGTAGGGTTATGTCCTCGAGGGGTGCCGGGGTGAGAAGGAGGGTGGGGAGGGGAGGGGGTCAGTGGATGGTACGAGAGGCAATAAGGGCAAGGGGAAAGAGGGAGCTTGTAGATTGAGGATCGGGTCATAGAACATAGGCACGCTGAAGGTAAGTCTATTGAGCTGGCAAAGATTCTCCAGAAGAGGAATGTTAATATAGCTTGTGTCCAGGAGGCTAGGTGGGCAGAGTCGAAGGCGAGGAATGCGGACGGGTATAAGTTGTGGTACTCTAGAGTCGTGAGGGGTAAGAATGGAGTGGGTATCTTGGTGGATTGAGATCTTAGAGAGTCTATGGTGGAGGTTAGGTGAGTGAATGATAGGCTAATGTTTATTAGGTTGGTGATTGGTGAGTGCACCCTCAATGTATGTAGCGCTTACGCGCCGCAAGCGGACTTGAACGAGAAGGTTAAGAGGCATTTTTGGGAAGGTTTGGACGAGATTGTGGTATTCCACCTACTAAAAGATTATTTATTGGAGGGAATTTTAATGGCCATATTGGGTCAGTTGCTGGTGGTTATGGCGAGTTGCATGGCGGCTCTGGCCTTGGGGTTAGGAACGGAGGAGGTACTTCGCCAAGGCTTTCGAGCTGGTGATTGCGAACTTGTCTTTTCCAAAGAGGGAGGAGCATCTGATTACTTTCCAAAGTTCGGCGGTGAAGACTCAGATTGATTACCTTCTACTCAGATGGTGTAATAGTGGTTTGTGTAAGGATTGCAAGGTTATCCCGGGAGAGAACCCTCGCGACTAAGCATAGGCTCTTAGTGATGGACGTCGGCATTATGATGAAGAGGAAGAAGAGGTATGCTCGTGGCTGACCGAGGATTAGATGGGGAGCTTTAACCAAGGATAAAGCCCAGGAGTTGGATGTAGTTATAGTGTGTTGCACATAGTGCGTTGCACATATATCTAACAGAAAGAATTTAACCGCATGCACATTGCACACACACAAACACTTCTATAATTTCAGTCATTAAATAAAACTTATAGAATTTAAATGTTAGATCTAATGATTATAACGAAAGCTTAGATTCTATTTATTGATTGGGTAATTAAAAAGATAGGTGACATTAAAAAACGTAATCGTAGTTATAGTGCGTCCACATATAGTGAGTGGATTAAAAATAATGCTTTAATTGCAATTTCCCCTACTGATAAAATGTGGAACAGGCTTGGAAATGCTAATTGGGGAGATACTGGTGCTTTACAGGTACTTTTTGCTACTTTCAGCTCAATCACTCTCAGTTGAAGAGTTGGCTGGTGAACACAGGTCTCGTCTTCAAGCAGATGGAATGGAAATGGTTTACATAGTGAGATTGCACTCAACTTGTTGACGGAAGATTCATACCACTTCACTTGTTGATAGGATCGGAATTAGTGAGATTGCACTCAACTGTGTGATTGTTTTGCTTACGGATATGGACTTGTAGGACACTGCTCAACAAATCATTCTATATCTCTAAATGGAATGTATACTTCATCACTTTATGAAACTCCACGGTTTAGTTGAAATAGTCAATGAATCATTATTCTTTTCTTCACTAGCATTGCTATTTCTTGCTTATAATAAAACTCTTCCTGTTTGCTTTCTGCTAAGTAAAATATTTGAGCTGAAAAGCAATGGATGCATTGTTGCCCAGGTGGCCAGGTTGTCAAAATTTTATGCTGGCAAATCTAGATTTGCTCCTCTTTTTTTTTGTTTTGTAGAATTTAGATTAGGATACAAGTAAAATCTCTTCATTCCGTGATTTCAAAATTTTATGTTGAATTTGTAGGTGTATTTACATGTATCTGAGGAAAATGATTGAGTCCCCATAAACGGCCTAATGTCCGCTTCGCGTACTATAAACATTTCCTTTCTTCATATGTTTATTCAACTTATTATGTATAGTTCTCATTGTTTATACTTTTCAGTGATCAATGTAGCTAGAAGCTTAGTATACAGTCAACTTAGCTTTAAATTATAATGCACTACTTTGATGTAGTGTTACTGTTTGGTTTTTAAACAATTGGAATGTCCATGTGGTGCAGGGCTGATCAAGGTGATATATATGATTTCATCTTTATTAAATAGAACCAATTTAATTTTAGTTCTAAATGACACGTTCTCTCTTCTATCAATGGTTAACTCCATGTTATATCATAATGTCCAGCGACGACAAAACAACTCCCATGTTGCCTCCATTGGTTATTTTCTTCTGACCTCTCAAACTCGAAAGACCAATATCGATAATAGTGGCAATACGCAACGACAACACTCACCAGGTTGGTGATCAAGAAAAAAAAACCAAATACAATCGAAAATCCAATCAAGCTAACAGTAAATATTGACATGTATTTTGGTTTGATTTGTACGAGCATGAAAAACATGTTCTGCTGCATATAATTTATCTTACTATATATTTGTATATGGTCATTTCTCCTCTATTATTTAGGAAGCACCTCACAAAGATGGATACTAAGCACCAGAGAATGAAAGAAATTGCAATTCAACTTGACAAGACAAGAAAATTAAAAGTTGCAATGTGGGACAACAAAGAAACTTATCATTAAAAGTTAAAAACTGCCAACAACGAGAATTCCCCATATGAGAATGAAACCTATCCTCTTGATCTTAGAAAGTTATGAGATTACAGTTAATAACAAATCTCTTTCATCACTAAAAGTAATCATCATACAGGTGCCAAATTCCAAACATGGCAGAGCAAGACTATTTGACTCGGCTGATAAAAGGTAGGTGCAGGAATAAATAAGGAACAAGGTGTTTTTGTGCCACTAATCTGCATCCATCTCTTCAAGTGCAGCTTTAGCCGCCGCCTTGGCTTCCTCTAACAAATCAGCAGGAACCTATGGCAACATCAGATAGCAGCACGAGTTACTAACCATATTTTTATTTCAGTTAACATCAATTACATTCATTCACCATTATGAAATACATTGCATGCAGACGAAATAAAAGTATGATGGAAAATTACAAATGCAATAACTAAGCTAAAAATATCATTTTCTTTAATATCTTGTTTTTGCTTCTGTGACAGGTGCTGGCAAAAAATCAAGAAAATGGCGAGTCAACATTAGCATTTAACACAAAGATATCAGTTCCTATTAGAAGTATCCTCGGAAGGATCATGAATCACCTTCTGATGCTGTCGGTTAGACTCATCACACACCCAACTCATTTCCAGTTCAAATGCCTTGTCCTTTGCCTCATCATGTACTCCGTATATTCTGGTTCCAGATAAAACATATTATCAAGAAGCGGAACAATAAAAGCATGCAGCACCAACTAAATGAATTTGAAACCCTTAAATTTCTGGGGGAAAAAACTAATAACTGATGCTTCCTTTCGTGCAACCTATAGATAAAAGCATAGGCTTACCACTTCATAAAGAACTAAACTTGGTGTTTCCAAATGCAAGTGATGATACTAACATCCCTTTACGCATAGTTAAAACCAGTTCACATATTAGAAGAATCTGACTGACTGCCCGAAAAATATTGAACTAACCAAAGGTTGAGAGAACTGGAACATGTTATATAAATTGATTTGCAGGCAGTTCTCAATGTCAAAATAGAACATCTACAAACTACGCGCAGAACATGTATTGACTACACAAAAATAGATCTTGCATTTGCATCAGGTCAGATTTCAACAAAAATTTCAGCAATAAAATATTAGCATGAATTAAATTGTAAAGCTCAATGACTCAATGAGAACAGTTACTTACATTTTGGCTATCTCAATTACCCCTTGCCGACACGTCATTTCTGAGAGCTTCAACTTTTCAATTTCTCTGCCAAGATTTTATTTCAAAGTCACATTGGTGTGCATGAAAGAAAATTTGGTGCCAGATATAACCAAAAAATTCAGAACACGGCAAAGCTTAAATCTTAATTGGAAGAAACCCAACTTGATCACTGTTTTTTTATTCTCATCTATCTGTATAGAATAGAAGAAGCAAAAGCACTATATTAAGACAAGTTTCTTAACCACAAAAAGCCAAGTGGCATTGTAAGACAAAATAAACTACTTTTCTAACTAATTTTTTTTTGAATTTTAAAATTTGAATTAATTGGATACACTTTAATAAATTTAGAAAGATATCTTCTAATTATCAATAAAAAACGAAAAATACAAAAAATATTCTGAATAGGACTTATAAAAATCTATCTATATAGAATAGGAGAAGCAAAAGCACTACATTAAGACAAGTGTTTAAACCACAAAAAGTCAAGTGGCATTGTAAGACAAAAGAAACTACTTTTCTAACTAATTTTTTTATTTGAATTTATATTTTGAATTAATTGGTTACACTACTTGAATTAATAAATACAGATATCTTCTAATTATCAATAAAAAACGAAAATACAAAAAATATTTTGAATAAGACTTATAAAAATAATTAGAATTATGATGAGAAAAGTCGTACATATACAACAACAACAACACAACACAATATAATCCCACTTAGGGGTCTGGGGAGGGTAGTGTGTACGCAGACCTTACCCCTAACCTGGGGTAGAGAGGCTGTTTCCAAATAGACCCCCGACATCCTTCCCTCCAACAACTTCTCACCGTGCTCTTAGGGAGACTAGAACTCACAACCTCTCGGTTGGAAGTGAGGGTTGCTTACCATCAGAGCAACTCCTCTTGTCTTAATAAATAGAACTCATACTTATATTAATTATTCAAAATATTAGTACGTTTTTTATAAAAATAATAATAAAAGGCTTATCTCTTTATACTTTTGATGAATTCAAAATTATAATTTAATAAAAAAAGATATTATTTAAATTTTCAGTAAATATAAAATGAGAAAACTAATCATATATTAAACTATAAGTGAATGTACGAAAACAGGTGGATAAAGATAATTTTATAATATTTATTTTTTGAATTAATTAATAAACAACATATAAATAAATAACACTCAAGAAAATTATTTATAAATTTAGACAGTTGAAGAATTTTAAGCAGCATAATATAAATATAAAAATATATATTGACAAATTAATGAAAAAATCGCATTAGTAAATGTATAGTACTAAGAACTTGCTAATTTAATAAAGAATAAATACGTAATAAATAATTTATTTGATTACTATTATGTTTTGAATCCTTTGATTTTATATAGATTTTATTATATTTATGTACACTATATTAAATAATAAAATAGTAACTAATATTTTATTAAAATAATATGATATATTAGATCATAATTTTATAAGATTAATATTCCGTCAAATTATCTGCGCGGCGCAGGTTCTAACACTAGTATTTACAACAGCTTAGTCTCTGTCGAGTATACTAACTAAACCAGTAAACTGTTTATGCTGGTTTACTTCTAACATCACCAAGATATTATCTGACCTTCATAAAACCAAAATAAACAGTAAGAAAAATAGTTCAATAGAGAAACATAAATAAAAGTTTTAACTTGAATTTCAGAAAGTTCAGAGTTAGATAGAACAAGAGATATTTCTGAACAACCAAAATAAAGTGTCACACAAATGAGGTTACAGATCTCTCTCCCTTGTGCGGGTAGGTAAATAAACCTGTCTTTCTTATTAAGACAGAAATAGAAAATAGATGAAAGAAAACGAAGATATTATGTGGTCATCCAGTAACACACTGGACCAGTTTATTGATGATAAGATTTTGGCTAAGGGTGTTCAAGTGACTTGCTAAGATAAGCAAGTTAATCTCATTAATAATGGGTGTTTCTATGATGGTAGAAACTCAAGAGGACATTCCCACTGTTGCCAAAACCTCATGAAGTCCAAATAAGATACCCCCAGTTCTCAATTACAACCCCTCTGACAACTATGGTCTATGGCAAGAAAAGATTTGAACCTTTAAGCATTGCTTTAGACAAGAGAAAGTGCTTATAACCATAAAATTCTGGGTAAACAGCACCACGTGAACATCGAAAGCACAATTAATGTATCAGGAAAACGACTTTGCTTTTTTATACTGTATCATAGTGAAGTCAAAGAAAAACTTCTTCGACAACAACTTTTTAAATGTGATTTTTAGCCCAATCATTACTGTTAGAAGTAACTTTCCATGTAGTTTCTGGATCTGCAAGTTTTATTTCTAAAGATGAATTAATAAATGTCAAAAACTAGGGCAGTTATTTATCAGTTTAACCTTTTCTTAAAGGTAATTTTGTCATTCTCTAAGGGAAGAGGGAATATATAATAATGAACTTTGTCATTTTCTTGTGGATGATAATGGACAGAGCTTAAAATCTAGAAAGGCTAACTGCACAACCCCAAGGATGACATCGATGGCACTTTTAAAAAGGCCAAGCAAAATTTCAACTCGGAACATTTCTTGCAATCTGTTTCTGATAGTTGAAACTAAATGCAAATTCAAATATTCACCACCATCAGAAAGCCATGCCTGATTGTTTAAAACCTGAAATTTAGATTGTACAGAAGAGATCTATATACTTACGTTTTAGCAGCTTGTCTGCCCTTCCCAATAGCAGCACCAAAGTACCTCTAAAACAAACAACATAAGACATCAACATCTTAAATAGACTCAATTAATAAGGGTCGGTCCAAGGTGAGGAAGCTATTCAAAAAAATATAATAGCAGGCCATGTGTCACAAACATACAGCAGTTAAACAATGATTTAACTCACATAGGAGACACCAGACGGCTCAACCATGTAGAGTTGAGGTCCATCTCTATCATAGCCTCCAAGGATCACCCCACATCCAAAAGGCCTAAAACAAGTAGTACTCCAATATTTCAGGTACAAAAAGCAAATAAAAGGAAGAAACTGACTATCAAAATGGCAACAGATATTCCAACATACCTGAGCCACCAATAAAGTGTGCATAAATGTACATAACTAGCAACACGTTCTGCAAGCTCTTTCACCGGAATTGGTTCACCATATGTACTACAAATTACAACCAGTCAATAGAAAAATCAAAAATTAGGGTGGTGATATACGATGACTGAAACAACAATTTTCATAATGTCGAGTCAGGGAAAAAACTTTTATCACCATCTAGAACTCTAAGATGATGCTCTAAAATCTTTTTGACTTTCCATCTACTAATGTAGGAAATATACAAACAACACGTTTAGTAATAATAATCAAAGGAATAACTGCAAAAGCCCCCTGTTGAATCAAAAGCTATGTTAATAAATATCCCACGTGACAACATTGCCATCTTTCTAGGGAGGATAACATTAGCAATAGGATCCGCTAAAGTGCTAATAAACCCATGCTGGAGATATCAACAGAAGCAGAGAGGTATCTGGCAGTGCCTCTTTGACACAATCGTGGCAGCAGAAGAGCCAGAAAAATGACTTAAATACCACTGCATCTCACTTTAGTATTAAGAAGGTGCTTCTGGACAAAATGCAAACTAAATAATACTTCTTTAGTCTTGAATAGCTTCATAGTGAGATTGTAGATTTGCAATATTTTTCATTGATTTGATATCTAGGTTGAACTGTAGATACAAGATAGATATGCATAAGGGACAGATCGTCCATTTGTGTTCTTACAACCA
Organism: Nicotiana benthamiana; assembly: GCA_034376525.1. Classification (NCBI taxonomy): domain Eukaryota; kingdom Viridiplantae; phylum Streptophyta; class Magnoliopsida; order Solanales; family Solanaceae; genus Nicotiana; species Nicotiana benthamiana. Next base: position 15,970,795 of record CM067331.1, on the reverse strand, counting down.
CAGAAAAACAAATAAGCAATTCACCTGCAAAAAGCTCACTCAAGGAGTTGCACTTCAAAGCCGTGAAGATATGCATAGATACATCATTAAGTTTTTCATCCATATGTCACACTTAAGGAATATCACACTTTACCTAACACTAGTCAAAGACTCGAGCGCCGTACAATTTAAATATTTCCGTGTGTATCTACCATAATAAATATACCCCGTAATAGAGCGAGTTAATACTTCTGAACGCAAGCGATCCATAAACGATAGGTCCTAATCAATTTACATTTTCAAAGCATTAGTAGAAAACTACGAGTGGGTAAAACAAAACTCAAAGCCAATAGGAAACCACAAATCGGTTTGCAGTTTTCATAGATCTATGAAATGCCAAATGTAACTCCCACGAATGCTAAACTACAGGAGAAACAGATGTAGAAACAAAACTCACACATCAAGATGTAAGTAAACACACACAATAACACACATATGTTTTCAGATAAGGTGGCAAGAAGCAAACCTTTCATAGTTGGTTGCTTCAGACTTCGCGCGGGCAACAATTTGCCTCCCATCTGCAGCCAGCCCTGCAACAGCCTGTACATAAAGAAACATAAGCGAAATAGAATAAACTATTAAACCATCACCCAAGAATCATCCAAACAGAGCATTGGTTCAAAACTTTAACAGTGCCATAGCCCATAGGTCCTTTTCAGCTTTAATGGGGCATTTGATGATGCTTCTGTAAATTTATACCTCTAACAAATCAATAACTGCAGCAACACTCCGTTGTCATCACTAGAAACCATCTTAATTGATTTTTTACGAACTAACACCATTGAAAAGAAAGATAACAAAGCCTAAACCTTTTCTCAATATTGGTTCGACACTAAAGAACATAGACATAGATAAAATTAAATCAGTCCCATCATCAAACAAAAAAAAGAAAGAAGGAGAACTAGAGAATATCTAACTTTAGAGCACCCCATAGACAAATTATTAGGTATTGGTATGACAGGACCCAAATTGAGCAGAATGGATGTAGACAATTCATACAGCCGAGCTAGTCCAACTTATTTAGGAATGAGGATTAATAGTTTAATTCTTTCAAATTAAGGTGGTGTCCAAGTCAGCCTACTCACACCTCGGCTAATCTGCCAGTAGAAATAGCGGAGCAAGGAATCCATACAGGGATTCAAACATATTATGCTTGGGATTTGAACCTATAACCTAAGCATTTTTAACCCCCTTTGCCACTTTACTAGAAATTTTTCATATGTCACAGAAACTCAACAGCTATTATAATATAACCTAAAAAATAGTTTTTTCCATATTTACATACAAAGATGCTTCTTTCAAGATAGCTCAGCCCCTGGCTACCTAGTTACTCTATCCGCCAATGCTTAGACGATGGGAAGAATTCACCTATTGTCAACTATGCTGATTCCAATTATTAGCACTCCAGGTCTTCGACACTAGATCATCCTGCTAAGGACTAAGGGATAGTAGTATTTATTGTAATATCAGTTATAATGTCATATAATTATCCCCTTGGAGGATCAAATAATAAATCAATGCAAGAAAAATTAGTAACACTACGTCAGTAGTACTAGCATAAATGATTACCATGCCAGAATGGCGATGAACGGAGTGAATCCGACGATTAGATCCCGGCAACATCATTTTAGACGCAATCAGCTTCTCAACTCCCTACAATTTAAAAATTCCCCAAAATATCAATCAATCAATAAAAACACAAAACCCTGAAAACCCCTAATCAACCAAATAAAACAAAATACCAAAACGATTCCGTCCTTGCATTTGATTCCAACAACAGTACCACTGTTATCGACGGCTTTGCCGGCATATTCGATCTGAAATACTCTGCCGTCCGGCGAGAATGTCGTCACGGATAAGTCATAACCTGTTCCTATGCTGCTCATTATTTACTGATTCAGTTTTGAGTTCGAAGATTTTTTGCTCTGGAACTATGAACGACGGAACATACAGAGGAAGAGGAAAAGGAGTTTTCTTTTGTGTCAAGACAGAAGAAGAGTTGGAAGGAAAGGGGAAGCTGCTTTGTTTAAATTCTTAATTGGGGAATAGAGTTCAAATATTTTAACCTATGGCGACTATACAACTGAGAAAATAAACTTTCTCTGGTCATTTTATTTGTCACTTTAAAGTTTAAACCAAAAAACTTGGTCTAAAATATTTGTAGCTTAGAAAATTAATAAGGTATTAAGGGTGTGTTCGGAAATATTTTGGTTGGTTTAAATATTTTGGTTTAAATATTTTGGTTTAAATATTTTGGTTGGTTTAAAAATGTGGTTGGTTTAAATATTTTGGAAAATATTTTCCTTGTCAATTTATTTTCCTCTAATTGGAGGAAAATATTTTCCTTATCAAGAGAAGAAAACATTTTCCACACCTCCTTCTCGACCTTCCCCACCCTTACTAACCTACCTCACCCCTCTCCAAAAAAAGATATTTTTTTTAATTTCAGTTTTTCCGATACTATCCCCTATTACCCCTCCGCCCCATTCCTCCCATCCCCTCCCCCCAACCATAAAAAAATATTTTTTACCTTAATTTTTTTTTTTTTGCAATTTTAAATTTCTATTTTTATTTTATTTTTCTGCACCATTCCCTCCCCCTCCCGCCCCACCCCACCCCACCCCCTACCCCCCCCCCCAAATTTTACCTTTTTTTTTGTAATTCAATTTTCTTTTTTTTTACTGCCCCCCCCCCCCCAGAAAAACAAATTTAAAATATATTTTTCAGTTTTAATTTTATTATTTATCGGTTTAAACTTAAAAATTTTATAATTTTCAAAATTATGAGTTCAGAAGTTTACGGGTTTAGAAATTATAAAGTTTACAGGTTCGAAATTTTGCAGTTTTGAATGTTTAGCGGTTCGAAAGTTTATGAAATTTTTGGGTCCAGAAGGTTGTTTCTTTGAAAGTTTATGGCTTCATATTTATTATATCTAAATTATTTATGAATACTCTTGAGAATTCATTTTCCTTAATTTGCAACAAACATCGAAAAATGAATAAGATTACTACTTGTTTTTCAAGAAAATATTTTCCACGTTATACCAAACACACCCTAAGAGCTTGTTTGGCTTAGCTGATTTAGAGCAGCTGATAACCATTAGGTGCTGAACTGTTTTAAAAAATAAGCAGTTACGTGTTTGATATACGAAGAGTTTTGTATAAAAAAAAAGTATTTTAGAGATAGAATAGTAAATATTTTGGTCAAACCTAAAGTTTTTATAAGCTGAAATTTGATAAGTTGGGATAGACCAACTTCTGACTTTTAGCTTATTTTTGGCTTATAAATACTTAACTTATAAGCACTTTTAATTTTACCAAACGCGCAGATAAAAAAAAGGCTAGAGAGAGAAGCTCTCCCTTCTCTCTAACTTTACTGTTCCTGCTTCGTCTTCTCTGCCTGTCTCAGCGCACGTTAGTTAACGTGCGCCGAGGGTGTTTCCATGGCGAGAGGGAGAGGCCGACCTCGGAAAGTTCCTCTGGCACTCATAGATCAAGTTAGCACCAACGTTACGCCACCACTGTGTGCTGCAAAATCAACCAACACTGTTCCATTGCCTAATAGTGGTAACACTGTTCCATTGCAACATAGTGTTGACACTGTTCCATGCATCATGCAACTGCAGATTCAGAGTCAGCTGAAGTTTCTGAGCTTGCAACACTTGGTAATAACGCAGATAGCAGTCCAGCTCCTAAAAGTGTACCGGCGATAGCTCCGATGGTGCAAGACCACATGCAACAACCTCCACAACCAGATGTACCAAAGCCCACTGCAGAGGAGGGGACGGAAGCACCCAAAGGGTGGGCTAGCCTATTTCAGAGGAATCGCCTTGCTGCTAATGGTATGTCTCTGGAGTATATTCCCCCAACACTCATTAATGGTAAACCAGTTGGTCAGCTGGTTAAGGATGAAGTGGAAGAGGAAGAAGAAAAATGGAAGTGTGCCCTAGTTGTATTTGTTATAGGCAATGGACCAGGGTACAATGCTATGAAAAGGTTTATAAACATACAGTGGTCTCATGTGCCTGAACCTGATCTCTTTTACCATGATAAGGGCTATTATATTGTCAAATTTCAGTCCCTGGAGGATGCCAAAGAAATATTGTGTGGTGGTCCATACTCTATTGCTAACAGACCTATGATCTTGAAACAGTGGTCTGCAGATTTTGATTTTAAAGCTGCTTTCCCTACGGAAATTCCCTTGTGGATCAAGTTCCCTAACCTACCTATGTCCTGTTGGGGCAGTAGGTCTTTGAGTAGGATTGCAAGTGTGTTGGGTAAGCCCATCTTTGCTGATGAATGTACGACTAAGCAAAGTAGAATCTCATATGCTCATTGAGGTGAATGTATCAAAGGAACTACCTAGTGAGATTGAGTTACTGGATCCAAATGGGAAGAGTTTCATGCAAGATCTGACCTACGATTGGAAACCATCATATTGTGAGAAATGCCTTATGGTGGGACACAATTATTTGGCCAGAACTGCTCAACCCAATCCCTTACAGAAGAACAAGGTGACACAGGAATGGAGAGTTAAAGCTCCAGCCCCTGTGGTCCAGAGTAACCAGGAATCTCAATTTCAACAACCAAACCTTCCAAAGGAACCAAGCCCCCATGCTGATCTAGGTGAAGCTCTGAATAAACAGAAAGGTGTTGATACACAGGTGTGTCGAGTTTTTAACATCACAAATTTCCACTATCCCCTATTGTGATGTCTAACAGATTTGAAGTTGGGTCAGTGAGTTGGGCAAATCACCCCTTAGATGAAGGGGGAACCAGCTATTAATCAATAAAGTGGTTATTTTGGAATATAAGGGCTGTAAATAAAAGGTACAAATAGAAGGAAGCCAAAGAATACTTTAGAACCAATAAGTTTGACCTTGTTGGTCTGGTAGAGACAAAGGTTAAACAGAAGAATGCAGAGAGAATATCTACTTTCTTGTTGCCTAACTGGAGTGTTCTAACTAACTACAGAGGAGCAGTGAATGGTAGATTATGGATCTTATGGGATCCTACAAAAAATTTGATCACTGGTTTACAGGAGGAGGCTCAATTCATTCACTGCACTGTTAGGACCCTCACTGGTGTAATTATCTCCTACCTCACAGTGGTATATGGCTTCAATGACATTGATCAGAGGAGGACATTGTGGAAGACAATTCAGAACCTGGCTGCTGTTGTTACTGACCTCTGGCTAATTGCAGGAGATTTCAATGCCATTATGTCTAGTAATGATAGACAATCTTGTCACCAAGTTAAGCAAGTGGAGACTGTAGATTTTAACAATTGCATACAGCAGGCTGGTCTGGCTGAACTACCATGGAAAGGGGACTTCTTTACCTGGACCAATAAACAAAGTGGCACTGATAGAGTGTGTAGTAGACTGGATAGGGTGTTTGGCAATTATGAATGGATGATAAAATGGAGCCATGTACACACTGTATATGGACTCCCTCTTATCTCTGATCATAATCCCATGTTGTTAACCCTGGCTTAAGATAACAATAGCAGGAAGACACCATTCAGGTTCTACAATGCATGGACTCAACATAAGGATTTCCAACCTCTGATCAAAGCTAACTGTAAAGGCAATGCTCAGTGTACCCTTCAAGGGGTATGGAACAATCTCAAATCCCTCAAACCAGCCTTAAAGTCTCTAAATACTAGAGATTTTAAGAATATTGCACATAAGATTGAGATTAGCAGAAAGGAACTGGAAGCTGTCCAACACCATATGACTATGTCCTATACAGATGCCTTACAGATGAGAGAAAAGGACCTGGTGCAACAATTAGAAAAGTGGTCTTTGATTGAAGAATCAGCATTGCAACAAAAATCTAGAGCCAGGTGGATCCAACTTGGAGACTCAAACAACAAATACTTCTCAGTTGTAATGAAGGAGAGAAACCAGTATAAGAGGATTACTGAACTGACCACAGAAGGGGGAATGAAGATAACTGATCCAGCTGACCTAAAGAAAGAGATTAAGGATTTCTATAAATCACTCATGGGGACAGCAGCCACTTCCCTCCCAGCTGTTAACAAATTGTATATGAGCAATGGTCCTAGCCTATCACATCATCAGAAGATGGAACTAGCTGCTGACATCAGTGACACAGAGATTCTAAACAGCTTAAAGGCAATTGGTAATGATGAAGCTCCAGGGATAGATGGGTATAATTCCATGTTCTTTAAACACACTTGGCCTATTATTGGGAAACAGGTACTGCAAGCAGTCAAGAATTTTTTTGAAACCAACAAAATTCATAGACCAATAAACTGTGCCACCCTCACTTTAATTCCCAAGGTGTCCAATCCCCAAACAGTCAAAGAGTTCCGACCAATAGCTTGCTGTTCAGTTTTATACAAAATCATTTCCAAGTTGCTGGCCAATAGACCCCAGAAGGTCATGAGCAGTATCATCTGTAATGCACAAGCAGGATTCATTCCAGGAAGGAGAATTGCAGATAATGTCATCCTAGCACATGAATTGATAAAGCATTACTCTAGGTCACATATATCTCCCAGATGTATGATCAAAATTGACCTACAGAAAGCTTATGATTCAGTCGAATGGTGTTATTTGCAGCAGCTTATGAAAGCTCTGGATTTTCCTACCAGATTTACAAGATGGATCATGGAGTGTGTCCAAACTGTCAGCTATACAGTGGTTGTCAATGGAGAAACTACAGAACCTTTCCAAGCAGCCAAAGGTTTGAGATAAGGGGATCCCATATCTCCATTCCTGTTTGCTATTGTGATGGAGTACCTTAGTAGATCTCTGGTAGAGCTGAGGCAAGCTAAAGGCTTCACATTCCATCCTGGCTGTAAAAAACTGGGAATAACTCACCTAAGCTTTGCTGATGACCTATTGTTGTTTGTCAAAGGAGAACCTCAGTCTGTAAGTCCCATGTTTACATATTTCTCTCATTTCACTGCAGCCTCTGGTATGAAAGCCAACTTGCATAAGAGTGCTGTCTATTTTGGAGGGGTAAAGCCTGGGGATCAACAACAAATTATTGATCATCTTGGATATGTACGTGGAGAACTTCCCTTTAAATACTTGGAGTACCTTTGGCTACCAAGAAGCTGACTGTTTTTTCAATGGCAACCACTGGTCAATAGGATTACTGCCAGGATTACATCCTGGACTGCTAGGCAACTATCATATGCTGGTAGAATCCAGTTAGTACAATCAGTTATCTTTGGTATTTAAGCTTATTGGGCTCAACTCTTCCTCATACCTTCCAAAGTTATAAAACTGCTTGAAGCAATATGTAGATCCTACATATGGTCTGGTTCAGTTAATGTAACAAGGAAAGCATATGTGGCTTGGGAAAAAATCTGTCTGCCAAAGTCTGCTGGAGGTTTGAACTTGACCAATCTCTTACTGTGGAACAAGGCTGCTGTTGCTAAACTCACTTGGGATCTGGCACACAAGAAGGATGCATTATGGGTGAAATGGATTCACACAGTCTATATCAAACAGAAACAGTTGGAGACCATCACTGTGCCTAAACAAGCCAGTTGGATGGTCCGGAAGATCATTGAAGGCACTGTGCTATTGCAACAACACCAACTGTTGCATAAACCTGATTGCACTATAAGAATGCTCTACTTACAACAGATTGGAGAGGCACCTAGAGTCCTTTGGAAGAACTTAACAATGCAGAATGCTGCTCGACCTAAAGAAATCTTCAACTTGTGGCTGCTATTGCAAGACATACTACCTACCAAAGATAGGTTGATTAAATGGAGCCTGAATGTGGAAGACACTTGTGTTATGTGTCAACAAACTGTGGAAACCAGAGAACACCTGTTCCTGGACTGCACCTTTGCATCCCAGCTGAGATATCATACATTGCAATGGATTGGAGCTAAGCAACCTACTGGACAGAACTGGTCTCAATTTATCCACTGGTTCATTGAGCAGTCTAAAGGGAAATCTCCTCGAGCTCATATAGTCAAAATGACCTTGACAGAAATGTTCTATGTCCTATGGCTGGAAAGGAATGCGAGAATATTTGAAAAAACCTTTTGTAACAGTGACAAACTGCTTAGCAGCATTGCTTATACTTGTAATGTTAGAGCTCCTCCTAGGCTAAGAGTACACCTTCAGCATTACTTACTATAATGCTGAACTTTTGGATAGTATAGGTTAGTTGTTTGTTCATTTTTTGATAGGCAGCTGACTATAAAGCTGCGCTATGGTTTTGTATGACAAACACTTTGGTGATTAATACAAAGTTTACTTACAAAAAAAAAAACGCGTAGATAAGCCAAAAAGTACTTATAAGCTAGTTTGACCACCTTAAGCTTAGCCAAACACCCTCTAATTATCTTTTCAAATCAAACTTCTAATATTTTAGGAGGCTCATTAACATTATTTACTCATTTAAGAAAGATTTAACAAAAAACAAAGAAGAAAAAGAGATAAAAGGTTAATTTTATCACATTCCTTTTACAATTAAGAGATTTAGCCCGTTTGGTCATAGATTTTGGCAAGTTGTTTTCAATTTTTCTTGTTAAAACTTATTTGTTTATAGATTTTATCCATATTTTAGCAGATTATAAAAATAAAGTTTTTAAAATTCCAAAACTAGCTCTAGACCTATTTTTGGCTCAAAATATAGCTGTTGGGTTTTTTAACAATTTTAAAAACTACACCAAGCTTTTATATTTTATTTAAAGAGTTCACCATTTATTATGACCCAACTAATCAGTTAGTTAGTTACTATCATTTTTTTTGGAATTGATAGATCTTGTAATTTTATTGCAACTTGACGAATTGTAGCAGCTAGTAATTGTTATTAGCAGTTGATGTTCAAATATTGAGTTATGATTTTAGGATAGTGCGTTATGTAGTTTATTTAAAAATGATAATTTTGAGCAAAACCTATCTATATTGAGGTCTATGATTTGTGATAATGATAATGAATGACATCGATGAACGTTTGCATTTACAGTATTATCAAGTTTGTTTGTTTGGCATTGTTAGGTATTTTTAATAGTTTCTAGAGCTTATGAGTATAAGTCATGTTTCACGTTTTTTTTAAGAAGGAAAGTGAAATATGTTTGGAAAATGATATTCAGACAAATTTTCTGTAAAGAATTTTGGGAGAATTAATTTTCTCGTATTGCTCACAAAAGTATATATAGAGTACAGAGAGGTATCAAATCCTACCAACTATAGGACTGTACAATAATGAAAGAATATTCTGCCAATAATAAAAAGATACACAAAAGATATACACAATATATCCTAATACGCCCCCTCAAGATGGAGGGCCGGAGGACACACCAATCTTGGACATCAGCAGAAGAAGCCGAGGACGAGATAAGTGCTTGGTGAGAGCATCAGCAAGCTGATCGGCAGAGGATACGTGAGCAACACGGAGAGACCCATTCTGAACCAACTGACGAACAAAGTGATAATTAATGGAGATGTGTTTCATGTGCGAATGAAACATAGGGTTGGCACAGAGGTAAGTGGCGCCAATGTTGTCGCTGTAAATGACAGGAGTAGCCGGAAGAGGGACATGAAGCTCGCGCAGCAGGGAATGAAGCCAACGGACTTCAGCGGCAGCAGAAGCAATGGCACGATATTCAGCCTCAGTAGAAGATCGTGCAACAGAACGCTGCTTTTTGGAGCTCCAGGAAATAGGATTAGGCCCCAGAAAGATAACATAGGCACCAGTCGAGGAGCGGTCATCACAGTTTCCACCCCAATCAGCATCAGAGAAACAATGTAGAGGATAACAGATGAAGGATGCAGCCAGACTCCAAAGTCACACGTCCCATTCAGATACCGATAGAGGCGCTTAACTGCACCCCAATGAGTGACAGTAGGAGCGTGCATGAACTGTGAGAGTTTATTCACAGCAAAGGAGATATCAGGACGAGTGAAGGAGAGATACTGGAGGCCCCCAAGGGCCTGTCGATAGACGGATGCGCCGGCAAGAGCCGAGCCGTCGGCCAGATGAAGGCGGGTGGACGCCGCTGTTGGCGTCTGAACAGGGTTGGATTCCAGCATATTGTGACGAGTCAAAAGATCAACAACATATTTACGCTGAAAAAGAAAACACCCCTTGGAGCTGCGCAGAACTTCAACACCAAGAAAGTAGCTTAGATCACCCATGTCTTTAAGAGAAAATTTAGTCCCAAGAGAGTCAATCACACGGTTCAAGAAAGCAGAGTCATTACCAGTCAATATGAGATCATCAACATATACCAAAAAATAGGTTGTAATACCATAATGCTGAAAGACGAAGAACGATGTGTCAGAGGTAGTGTTGACGAAACCCATGGCCAAAAGGCATTGGCGGAGCTCACTGTACCATGCCCGGGGTGCCTGTTTGAGACCATAAATAGCTTTCTGTAACTTACAGACATAAGATGGATAGGCTTTGTCAACAGAACCCGGTGGTTGTGCCATATAAACATCCTCTGTAAGCCTCCCGTGGAGAAAGGCATTGTTCACATCCGTTTGACGAAGAGACCAGCCCTTGGAGACAGTTAGAGTGAGAACCAAACGCACAGTTGCCGGCTTAATAACCGGACCGAAAGTCTCCTGGAAGTCTACCTGGACGCTGATGAAAGCCTTTCGCAACAAGCCGGGCTTTGAACTTATCCACAGTACCGTCAGGATTTTGTTTGATACGATAAACCCACTTGTAACCCACAACATTCTATGAAGAATCAGGCGGAACAAGATCCCAGGTGCCATTCCGTAGCAGAGCATCAAACTCCAATGACATAGCAGCGCGCCAGCGCTCATCAGACATAGCACTAGACAAAGTCTGAGGTTCAGTAACAGCTGGAGAGGTTACAGCAGACATACCAAATTTCTTGTTGGGCGTATAGATGTTATTTTTGCTGCGAGTTTGCATGTGATGACCACCCTGAGAGGATGAAGGTGGCGGCATAGGGGGTGTAGCGGCGGTGGGGGCCGCTGGCGGTGCCGTAAGAGGCGCTGGTGGCGCGGACGTTGGCGCCGGCGGTGCGTCCGGTGAAGGATCGCTTGTGGGAGCGGCTACAGGTACTGGCGGAGGCAGCGGAAGGACTTCTAGGGAGACCTGAATGGGTACAGGTGGAGACTCGGGGTTAGACAATTTGAAGAACGGAAGATATCTTCATGGAAGGTGACATGACGCGAGATGAAGATTTTAGACGTTGAGGGATCAAAGCATAGATATGCGCTTTGAGTAGTAGAGTAGCCAAAGAGGACACATGCACGAGATCTGGGTTCCATTTATGTGTGGTGTAGGGCCGAAGCCAAGGGAAGCATTGACAGCCGACGACACGCAGTTTGGCAAGGTTGGGGCACCTATGGAAGAGAGACTCAAAGGAGGAAAGCATCGAGAGATTTGTCTTGGGAAGACGATTAATGAGATAGACTATTGTGGCAAAAGCATAAGGCCAGTAAATGAGAGGTACAGAGGCATGACGGTGGAGAGTGAGACCAGTATCGACAATATGACAGTGAGGGCGTTCAGCATAGCCATTGTGCTGAGGTGTATGAGGAGGTGAAGTGAGATGTGAGATGCCATTGGAGGCAAGAAAAGAGCGTAAAGCTAGGAATTCACCCCCATTATCAGTATACAGAGTAATGATTTTAGCAGAGAAATATTTTTCTACAATGGATTTAAAAATGGGGAAGGTTTGTAAGACATCAGATTTACGGCGTAAAGGAAAAAACCAAACATACTTAGAAAAATGATCAACAAAAATGACATAATATTTAAATCTTTCATTAGAAATAATTGGAGAGGTCCATACATCGGAAAAAATAAGTTCCAGCGGAGCAGTAGAAGATAAACTTGACTCAGAGAAAGGTAACTTATGACACTTATGAAGCTTGCAAGAGACACAAGCAAAATCAGACACACTACTGGACGTTATACTGCTAGAAGACACTAAATGACGCAGGATTTTGGCTGACGGATGACCAAACCGAGAATGCCACAATGACACAGAGAGCTTTTGTGCCGTGTAGGCGGACGGTAGATGGGAAGCCGCCGGCCAGTAGTAGGTGTTGGCCCTACGCGGGCCGCGGACGAGTGTTGCCCACGTGCGACGATCCTTCACCTGAAAATCAGTATCAGAGAAAACAACATTAACATTATTGTGACGACATAATTGAGCAACAAATATCAAATTTTTACGCATATGTGGAAGACGGAGAGCCCTAGACAATAAAAGAAAGGAAAAACTGATAAGTTATCCAGTATGTGTATTTTTTAAACCTTCACTGTTACCAATAACCACATCATCGAAACCAGTGTAAGGACTGTGAAGAGACATGTTGGCAAGATTAGTGGTTATGTGATGAGAGGCACCAGAGTCCAGGATCCAATCGGATGTAGAGGGAGTTGTCGGAGAGTGATGGGCTGTGTGAGCAGCCGGATAGGGCAGCGGAGCGTATGCTGGCCGCGGCAGTGGTCCACCGTAAGGGGGCTGATTGGCGCCGGAAATTGGATAGGACGGACAACGGCGCGCGGAGTGGCCAAATTCACTGCAGAGCTGGCACTTCCCATTGTACCCGTGAGATTGGCCATAGTTGGAGTAACCACCGCGACCGGAGGATGAACCACGGCTGCCATGGCCGTGCCCGCGGCCACCGAAACGGTTACGGCCGGACTGCTGTCCGGCGACGAAGGCAACCGATGGAGCCAAATCAGACGCGGCGGAGGTGGCCGGCGCACGAGCAGTAATCTGAGCCTCCATGCTTAACAGCTTGTCATGTAATTAAGCAAAAGAGATGGGAGATTCGCCGGCTTGGATGGCATGAGAGAGCTCCATATACGGATCATCAAGACCATTGAGAACCTTAATGACAAGATCTTCAGAATCAACAGTAACACCCAAGAGAGATAATTCATCCACAATCACACGAATACCGTGCATAAAATCAGTAACAGATTTAGAACCTTTTACCGGATTATGAAGCTGCTGTTTGAGAGCCATGATACGACCACGAGAAGTAGTGTCGTATGTGCGCACGAGGATGTCCCAGGCCTCTTTAGAGGTTTCCGCAGTGGTAATAAAGGAGATGATCGTCGGTGTGATCGACGAGATGATGGCACTGAGAATAAGATTGTACTGGCGAATCCAGTAAGGGTATGCTGGATTGGGGGAAGTCACCTCCTTGTCGACGATTGTGGCTGGTGGGCACGGCTTCGATCTGTCAAAGAAGCCGAGGAGGTCGTAACCCGTAAGAAGGGTTCGAAATTGGAATTTCCACGCCAGGTAATTAGTGGAATCCAATTTGAGTGGGATCTGAGCCGATGCATTGATGACAATCGGCTGGAGAAGATCATTTGATATCGTAGCGTCCATGAAGCGCGAGGCAGAGGGGACGAGGCGCTGATCGACGTCGAGAGAGAGGGCTGCCGGTTAGTGCAGCGACGGCGTGGCTGACCAGGGGGGTCGGCGTCAGTGGAGGAAGAATTATGGTTTCTTTGGCGATAAGCCACTGGCGTATGATACCATGTAAAGAGTTTTGGGAGAATTAATTTTCTCGTATTGCTCACAAAAGTATATATAGAGTACAGAGAGGTATCAAATCCTACCAACTATAGGACTGTACAATAATGAAAGAATATTCTACCAATAACAAAAAGATACACAAAAGATATACACAATATATCCTAATATTTTCATCATCAAACCATACTTCACCCAAATTAAATTTTTTTCAAGATAAATTTGGGAAAGTGTGGCCAAACGGTGGCTTTGTAATACTAAAATTCCTTGAAGTTTGCAATATTATGCTTACTTTTTTTTTTGGTCTTTGTGTAATAATTATTTTAACACACTTCTATTAATGTAGATAGATTATGATTTGACTTATTTATCCTTTCTAAAAATATACCGTTGCTTAATCAATTTTTTTTTCTCATACAAAGATCATTTGCTTAGCCAGAGGATTTCATCTATATATATATATAGAGAAGGAATTGTTTTACAAGCCAATTTGAACTAATGTTTTCTTTAATTTCAGCCACAACTTCATGTTGGTTCTTATGCGATGTATTTTCGTTGGTGATTCTAAGACGTCCTGCATTAACGTGGTGTTATCATTTATTTTGGCATTTGAAGCATCCAAAATATTTTCTAAATTAGAATATGGTTATTTTTTCAAAGAGTGATTTGTGAACCAATGAGCATCAAGAAATATTGTGAATGCTCGGTAACATGTGAGTGGATGAAAAATTTGCACCCAAAAACTGTCATAAACCGGTTTTTGAGAACTTGAAGTTTTTTGAATTCTCCCCCAAAATATGATCATATTTCATACATGAACAATATTTTCATTTTTTTTGAAAAAAATGAAGCCAAAATTTATGGCCAAATGGGAACATAGTCATTATGTATTTCCTGTTCTTTTTACAATGAGAGTTGACTTCTAATTATAACCTTTAACCAAACAAAATTAATAATTGAAATTAAGTGAAGCAACCATATTTTAAACGGGCGAGTGCTTAACAGAGGTTTTTTTTGGTAACTAACAATTTTGTATTAATCACCAGTAAACTTTACATATCCATAGCATGCTTATAACTCAACAACTATAACTCTTACAAAATTCTAAAGCCTACAGTAATTGTCTATATTAAAACATAAAATGTTGCACCATGCTACTAATCCCAGTGGTGGCTCCCACGTTACATATGTAGGCTAACTATCGTGCAATACTATCAACTTATTTGCTGCTCTTTTCAAACGGCTGCAGGTTCTTTTCAATCCAAAGGAAGTGAGTTAACTCAGCATATACCATCCTAAAAACTTGTGCTCGTTGTGTCCTACACTTAGCATATTATATAACCCATTACATATGTTGTTCCCAGTTATCCCTAGCAACATCCTGCCTTTGCATCCAATGTAGGAGCACTTTGGATCTACAACTAGTCCCCATTGTATCAGCCTATCTAGAGTCAGCAATCTCCCATGTAGTTGCAACTACATGATAAATATAGATTTTGTTTGGCATTATTTGGAACATCAAGCATTTCCAGTTAACTCTTGGTATGTATCCCAACAACTGCAAGTACAAACTGCTGAGCATACTCTTTCTTTGGTGTTGTTGATGATTCACTTGTTGAAGAGTTGTTCTAGAATTTAAGATCTGCCTCAACATCCAGCTTGCTTGCTAGGGAATTTCCATCTCTTCAAAGAGTTTGTCATCGATGTAGAAATCATGTATCCGTCTTATCCATAGTCGATCTTACTTGTGTGCTACATCCCATCATACTTTGTCTAGAGCAGCCTTGTTCCATAGATGCAAATTAATCAGGTTTAGCCCCTACTTGATTTAGGTGTACACATTCTATCTCAGGCTAACTAAAGCCTTTTTTGTGATCACATTTATCTCAGACCAGATGTAGCTTCTACAATATGACTCGATCATCTTCAAAACCTTTGAAGGCAGAGTAAACAGTTGCGATCAAGAAGAATGCATTTGAAATAGCACAGTTTGAACAAGCTGTACTCGACCATCATGTGATAATTTCTTTGTTGTCTAGGAAGAAATCTTTGTAACTATCTTCTCTACCAAAGGATGCCATTGTATCAATGAGAGCTTCTTGGTAGCAAGTGGTATACCAAGATATTTGAATGGCAATTCCCCCAATGTGAAACCTAATTGTTGCAGGGTGTCCATTCTTACAGTATGAGAGACTCCACCAAAATACACTGAGCTTTTCCTCAGATTTGCTTGCAGTCCGAATACTTAAAAAAATTGACTAAAACATCTATGATTATCAGAGATTGAGGGAAAGTCACCTCTAGCAAATAACAGGAGGTCATCTACATAACTAAGGTGTGTGATTCCTAACTTTGTACATCTTGCATGAAATCTGAAACTTTTTACTTCTTTGAGACTATTGAGACTTCTACTGAGGTACTCCATAACTCTGGAAAATAAGAAAGGGGAGATAGGATCTCTTTGCCTCAAACCTTTAGCCTCATCAAAGGGTGGGGTGGATTCACCATTTATCATGAAAGTACAGTTAACAGTGGTAATACACTCCATTATCCATGCTACAAATCCCATAGGAAATCCCAGCTCTATCAAGACTTGCTCCAAAAAACTCCATTCGACTGAGTCATAGGCTTTTTGAAGATCAATCTTGATCATACATCTGTCAGAAATATTTTTCCTTGTGCTCATGTTTAGTATGATGTTATCAACTATTATCCTGCCAATAATGAAGCCAGCATGTGCCGCACAAATGATAAAGGCAATGACTTATTGTATCCTAGCTGCTAGCACTTTTGATATCACTTTATACACATGCATAAGACAATTGGTCGATAAACTTTGACTGTATTAAGACTGGGTATTTTAGGCGTCAGTGTGAGAGTAGTGCAGATAACAGCTTTATACAATTTTCCAGTAACAAAGAAGTCTTTGACAGCTTGAGTAATTTCACCTTTAATGACCACCCATGCATTATTAAAGAAGTAGGCATTGTATCCATCTATTCCTGATGCTTTATCACTATCAATATCACAAAGTCCAGCATAGATTTCTTTGTCAGTAACCTAGCACAAAGAGCAATCTTTTGTTGTTGTGACAGTACTAGTTCATTCCTCATAACCAGTCTGTTTATAGCAGGGAGAAAATGGGATGTTGATCCCATTAGTAACTTATAAAATTCAATGATCTCTTGCTTTATGCTATCAGGGTGGGTAAATTAATCACATGTGAGGGCCATAATTTCATTTAGTCGTTTCTTCTGACTTTTTCCTTCATGACAACTACAAAATACTTGGTGTTTGAATCACCAAGCCTAATCCATTTTGATCTAGACTTCTGCTTCAATACACTCTCTTCTATGAGAGACCATTTTTTTAAATTCTGTAGAAGGCTCCTTTCTTCTTCAAGCAGTGAATCATTACATGTTGTATTGATCTTTTCATGTATATTTTCTAATTCCACTCTAGCATGTTCAATCTTCACGCGAATAGTTCTGAACTTTTCATTATTTAAAGCTCTAAACAATGATCTTAGAGCCTTCAGCTTTATCCAAACGTTCTTCATCTTGCAAGTAGCATATGATTGTCCCCAAATCCTTTCCACAATATCAATAAAACTATTATGCTCAACCCAAACATTAAAGAATCTAAATGGTACTTGGCCATATTTTGAAGCTGAGTGTAGGATGAGAATCATGTGAGTATGATATGAAATAAACGGTAGCCCATATTCAGTAGTCACATGACCCCCATTGAATCATCCATTCAAAGTTATCAAGTGCTTTGTCAAGCCTTCTACACACCCTATCTGCACCATATTGTTTGTTTGACCATGTGTAATACTCCCATGTCCACGACAGTTCATGCAGAGATAGTGAAGTCATGCAATCAGCAAAATCCTGAATTTTTGTATAGATAATAGGATTACCCATAAGTATGTCATAAAATACAACACAACATTAAAATCACCACACAGGAGCCATGGCTTGGTAATTCTTACTGGTATCTTCTTTATAGATTCCCACAATTATTTCCTTTATTCTAGAGTATTATATCCATAGATAGTTTTAACTTCACAATCCATCACACCCAACCTATCTTGTACCAAAAAATGTATAAGTTGAGTTTAGTTCTTAGCAGTGTAACAGTATACTATTGAGGATCCCATGTAAGCAACACTCTTCCACTTGGAGCATGTTGATAATTTGTAAAATAATTCCATCCTGGGATTACTTTTAGCATTACCTTGCTTGTATTATATTCATTGGCTCTAGTTTCAACTATAGCTGCTGATTTTATTTTCTGACTACTAATATAATTTTTTAACTCTTTTTATTTGTATCTCTTATTTACACCTCTCATATTCCAAAACAGCCACTTTATTAGCAAGTCATGTGACCCCTACCCTTATCAGGTGGTAGGGTGTTAGCATTCCAACTTCCCCTTTGTAATGGCTCGAAGGCATTTTTCACTGTTATGGATGACATTGCTGAAAAATTTACCAAATTCAGTTCAGGCATAGTTCCTGCAGCTTTTCCCTTATCTATTGTTGTCTCCAAATTGTCTTTTTGCTATTGTATAGGTGTTTGAATATTTCCTTGTTGCTCCTGTTCATGAGTACCAATAATTGTCTGCACATTTCCTCTGCCCTGTGAACCTTTCTTGCTCTGCTGAGGGGGAATGTCGTGTATCTGCTGCTGATCTTGGTCTCCTGGTTGGTTAGCCTGGTTGTCTTCTCTATTCAATGGGACTTTGCATCTCCATTCCATTGTGACCTTCTTAGGCTCTCTTATCCTTATAGATTGCTTCTCTTCTTGATTATTTGGTCATTGCTCTATGCCACATTTTTGGCCCACCACTAGACATTTGTGGCATTACTTAGGTTTCCAGTGATACCTGATTAGCTGTGTGAATTACCTGCCATTAGGATCTATAACCACTAACTCTAGGGGCAACTCTTTAGTGATGTTTACTTCTATCAGAATCCTGGCAAAGCACACTCTAGTTTTATTTGTGATACACTCATCTGCATAGATAAGAGTCCCAATTGCACCAGCCATTCTACTTAAAGAATTATGACCCCAGCAGTTTATAAGAAGCTTAGGAAATTTGGACCCACAAAGGGATTTCTGTAGGAAACTCCTCATTGAAATCAAAATCGGGTGTCCAGGGCTTTAAAATAATAGGTCTATTGTTGATTGTATATGGTCCAAAATAATAAATTTCCTTCATATGTGCTTCATTTTGAAATTTAATGATATAGTAGCCCTCCTCATTTAGGTATTACTCATGTTCAACAATATTTTCCCAATTTATCCCAATGTATCTCTTCATAGTGTTGTAACCTGGTACTTCCCCAATAATAAGAGCTACCACATCACTTCTTCATTTCTAGATCAATTTCAGCTTTGTCTAATTGCACTATAATTTGGCCATTAATAATTTATCAGGGTATGTAAGATAAAGACATACCATTCTCAACTGTGTTGTTCCTTTTAAATAGGTTTGGCCATTGTTTGGGCTTCACAGCAACTACCTCATCAGGTTTATTATTCTCCACAATCACTGTTCCATTAGCAGCATGCAAAATATTCATTGTTTCATTGCCAGAAATTGTTGTTTCCTTACTTGCATGTTGGATCTGGTGCTCTTCAAGGCTGTTGACTTCAATATATGGGAGAAGTGTTCAGATCTAACCTCTTCTTAACACTAGAGCTTGTCGATGATGATCCCGCTTCATAGCTCGTTATCCCCATTGCAATTCTAATTTCCAACACCACCTGTTTGTGAGAAGGTGTGCCTAATTGATCATTTTCCTTTTTATCAGCTTGGATTTGAGCACCCATAGAGCTGCCATAGATAGCTATTGGGTTCTTCTTGGGCCTACCACGCCTACATCCACGTCCTCTTCCGTGCACCATGGATGAGCACTGTCAATGCATATTAACTGTCATGTGCCGAGAGCATGAGCGAGGAGAGAGGACAAGCTTTCCCAGAAGGAAATTTCAAACTTAAAAGGGACTTGTTAGGGAAATAATTATGGTATAAAAATCAATATTTTGGCCACACACTTAAAAATATATTAGGGGGTGACTTCACTACATAAATACCCCTACTTCTCCAGTGTGATTTTGAGCAAAATAACGTTATATTTGTTGCGGTATTTGGAGTTCTAAGCAGGTTCTTTTGCCTCTACTTGGATTTCCTTTAGAACCCTAACTTTCGTTTGTATATCCTAGATTTGTGCTATTTTTAACGATTCGATTCTGTTTCTTTCTATGTTTTACACTATTCTCAAACTTCTTTTGCAAAAATCATTATTGCGACTTGTTTTACTTTCTTTTAAAAGTTAGGGTTTTCGGAGCTTTTTCTACACTATGTTTAAATTGATTCCTCATGTTTGAACCTCTTTCCTTTGCATATCTCAACTGATTCTATGTTTTTTCTTCTTTTTCAACTCGTCTATTTGAAAACCATAGCTCTTAGTCTTAAACCCAGGTTCTGATTCTGTATTTGATGATTTGTTCATCTAAGCTATGTGCTTGCTTGTTTCTCGTGAATCCCTGAGTTTTGTATGATTTTTTTGCCCTACTGTGCCATTAGGGTTTGTGATTTTACCTTTTATTTCCAATTGCATGTTTATTCTGTTTGTTCATTTAAATTTACGGCAATTTCCCCTAAAATCAGTACCATTGTCCATCCGAATCCTTGATTCCCTATGATTTATATCCTTCTAATCTTTTGTGATACTCTATGCTAATTTTCAACCTCTCAATCACTTTTTTTGCTTGATTTTATGGTCGATTATGCTTACAACTGACTTTTATGTTATTTCCTTAATTGGAATATTATGTACTTGGCTTTAATTGCATGTTCTATACTTACACTATGCTGAAAATATTTCCTTATGTGTTTATATTTCGTGTCTTATGTGATCTCTTTCCTTATCTATCTTTACAACAACAACAACAATAACAACAACCCATCATGATCCCACAAGTGAGGTCTAGGGAGGGTAACATGTACGCAGACCTTACAACTACACCAAGGGGCAGAGAGGTTGTTTCTAGGATTTCCTTATCTATCTTTACCGTTTGAAATTAACTCCCTTACTTAAGGGAGTATTTCTACTAATTTTATACTAATTGATACCTAGTTCCAAAACTACTTCTTGACTTTAATTCTTACATTATTTACTACTCTTTCAAACTATACATACCCTAGTCTATCATTAGCACAAACACGAACACTTGGTTCAAAACTATCTCTAATGCTTAAAAAATTTCTGCTCTTTCTCTTGTGCTACTTACTACTGCTCGAAGATAGCCGGCTGCTAGCAAAGGCTAACCATTTGTGTTCTCTTATTCTTTTACTCTACTTACTATCCTCTTTACTAGTATGTCCTAGTTTCAATTCAAAGTTCCAACAACAATATGATTCTCTTATTGTTTCAATTCCTCTTGTTTCCGGTTCGCTTCTATTTGTGGTTCTGTTATGAAACTTGTAGTTGAGGGTTACGTTATTATCATGTTATCATGTCTTCCCCTCCCCTTGAGATTAGTATGTTTCCCCTTCTATTTGTTTCTGAGCATGTCTACACTAATCATCTCTCACTTGTTATATGTTTATCACTATGGATCTCCCAAATCCCTATCCCCTTGCATGTGAATCTGTTTTTTTGTCTGATTTTGTGACTATGTCTAGCTAGCTACTTCTGGGCATGACTATTAATTCCCAGGTTTTTGCTTAACTATGTGTCCTATGTATTCCAAAACCCCCTTTACCCTGTTTGTGACTACCAAATCTGTCTTGATGCTATGATTCTTGGTTGTGTATAAACCTACCCTAAGGTATTTGGACTTTGTTAACTACACCAATCTCCTTTTCAAACAAACTCTGTTGCTTTACTATATTACTTTCAAGAAAGACTTTTGTTAAATACAGTTTCTTTCTAAAATCTATCAACTTGTGTCCATCACTTTTCACTCCACTCTTAGTCAATAAGTATGCCCCCTGTAGTATGTGTACTTCATTGAGATCCTCTTGAGAACTCTCTGAACTCTGGCATACTAGGGCTGGCCTTTCCACAATGCAGTTGTTCAATTCTTTGTTACTAAGTCTAGGTGTAAGCACTGCCCGAGATCCTTGAAATCCTTAGGGAACTTTGATGCAACTAGACTCTAATTTTGTCGATGGAATTGAGGCATATGAGGTCATTAAAAGACCTTAACTATGTTTGAGTCATGATGCTTATGTGTTTGTTTGAAGAGGAAATTCTGAGCCTCTAATTGCTCCCTTTATGTGTTGAAAGTCCTAAGTGTTTTTGATTGTCACCTTAGAATTTTTGCCTTTTAAAACCTTCGGGGTACGTCTAGAACCACCTGTAGATAGAGTTCCTAACTCTCTCCAGTACCATTATGAAGGGACGGGTAATAGCACACGATAGAAATCGTTGACCAAACACTTGCTTTGCATGACCAATAAGGGGATGAGAAGGGTAGATATGAGATATGATGACTACCCGCTAATGTCACATGTAGCCCATCACTGTGGAGTGTTTACCGGACATTATGTGAGGGTGATCCTATAGGATAACCAACACAAGACCCCTCTTTACCAAATTCCTTCTTTATTTAAACCTTTGTTTTACAACTTGTCCAACCTGTTATCTTACTACTTGAGTTATTCTAATGTTCTTTACTTGCAACCTATTTGATTCAACTGTTTACTTGTAATGGACTAATTTGTGAATATAAGTTTGGCCGAGACCCGCAGTTGTGGACCAAGAGGGGTGCCTAATACCTTCCCCTTGAGGTTACTTCAAGCCCTTACTCTAATCTCTAGTAATGCAAACCAACCCAAAAGTTAATCGCTTTAGGTGCCTTAACGCACCATAATCCGTTAGGTGGCGACTCTTAAAATACCCAATTACCAAAAGAAAATGAGTCATTACACCCCATGAATGTCGAAACCCAGACTTCTCCCCGTAAAAAAAGGGAGGAAAAAGGGGGCGCGACAACTGGCTCGGCCGAATGGGATCACCGATCTAGATAGAAGGGTCATCTGTTCCCTATTCTTTGTGAGGTTGCTTGCGATGGTAGCATTAGCCAGGCAATGAAGAAAGGTTGAACCGGTATTCTAATATAACCTTCTGATTCTATGTTTCTCCTTGGCTACGAGGTCTCACGGGGGTAGAGTTCGGTATTCCTTTGTCGATGGCTGACGTGATTTGATTCTTTTTTATTTCATATTTATTCATTTTTCTCAATCTTACGAGGAGAATACACGTGATTCAAGAATCTTTTTTAAAAGATTCTACAAGTGCAGGACTCCCCTATGTTGGGATGAAGTAAGGGAAAGACAGATTCTTGAGCCAGAGATTGTACATTAGACATCTTCCTTCGGTCCAATTAGTACATAGTTTTGCCGTTTACCTTGCATCTTGTATGAGTACTTTAATCGAGTCCCTCTTCTTTAATAGGTTCTTTCAGGTAGCAGGTTTTGATTATCTTTTTATGATTACGACTCCAGTATTAAATATCTCCGACTCCCCATTCCTTTTCCAAAGTCTGGTACTTATGGGCGCAAGTTTTTCTCTTCAAGTGGAAGCAATCATAGGGGGTTCTGGTCTGTGGTAAGAATTCCTCTATCATTGGTAGACATAAAAGGGGTAAACGAACCTAGCTGCATTTGTTAATAAGCAACTGGGTAAGTAAGCGCAAGCAGTACGAATCTCCTTGTCTCAAGGTAAACATGAGTTTCCAGATCAATCAAAATGTCAATGATGCAAGGTAATTCAATTCTTTAGTTTGTGGCAGAGAGTCTTAGAAGACTCTCAGTTATTAAGGATGTTACATAGTTGGTTCTCATCCTTCAGATACTAGAGTGTAATAAGAGCATCCGTCGATAAAAGGATCACCCTAAGATGATCATCTTGTGGCTATTGAGAATGAATTAAATCAATGGTTCTATTTCTCAATCTTTCTAACTTGCTCCTACGAAACCAAGGTCAAAAATAGTGAGTGAAGAGATAAGGCCTCTCATTTCCATTAGGCCAGATGGATTCCCATTGTAACGGTGGCGGAGGGTGCCTCTGGATCGCAACAGCTCTTCTGCTCAACAACTCCCGTACTTTTATGGGGTCCCTGCTTTGATGAGCTTTCTCTCTAACCTCTTTCATGAAATTACATGTCTCGAAGTTGACTATCGACATCCATTATGACTTTGGAGGTGATAAGCGGAGCTACGCTTTTCCTGTATGTTAAGACTACTAGTAGTTGGTAAGCACCAGTGGTAGGTAAATTTCTGTATGTGTTCTAGAGCATCGTAGGCTTTCAAAAAAAATCTTATGGAATCTGTGGTCATCCAGCGAAGCCTAGAAGAAGGTGAGTAGCACAGATAGCTGACTCCTTTTCAACAGAAAAGAATAGCCAAACCAACCTAGCTGGTTGGTCAATCTCAGAGATCTTATCGGCTAGAAAATCTGAGACGGATGACCATGGTCCTGACTTTACCAGCACTGGAGGTGTACTAATCAGTGAACCCACAAAACCAAATTTCTTTTATGACAAAATAAGTCAAGCTTAAGTGATTACGACATCCTGTTGATATTTGGGGAGTTTGATGGAATTTAGCTGACTGAATCCATCCATAAACTTAGACCGTGGTAACCTTCATAACCAACGCATCACAACACCATTCAACAATGAACTTTTGGATTATTAAGTAGGGGGCAAGGAGGAGAATATAGGAATGACAACCACTACATAAGCCACTAGAGCCTGAGAGAAAGCGAGCAACACCTTGTATCGATTGGGCGGAGCTTAAAGAAGCAACCCCCTATACGAGAAAGCATTGCATGCTAGCCTAGCTATCAAGGTTAAACGAATTATTGATGGATAGGTAATATACCTTCTATTGATAGTTGTGTTATATGAGATGTCATTGTATGTGACCTAGGCAGGGAAGATCGCCTGATTCTGCCGCGGAATTGCCACTTTTATTTTCCAGAATTCCTTCTGATAGTGCGGTTACTCTTTCAGAATCTCATCCTGAGACCTAAGTATGCCATTCTCTTCGTTAAGAAAGATCGAGCAGGATAGAAGCCTTGTCTTCATGCTTAGGTCTTTTTTTAGAAAAAAAGGGGGAACTAAGGCAACTTTTAGGTGTATGGAAAGAAAAAGAAGACTTTTGAGAGAGATGTTTTCGCCTCGGTAATTACCTAAAGAGAGAGAGCCAATGAAAAAGTAGTTTTTTACGTGAGGAAATTTCCCATTTTAAGCTTATGTGATATAATTATTCTTATCTCAGAACAGAAGTATATATTATCCCCCACTTAAGTTATTAAGCATTCCCAAAGATGAAGCTATTCGTTTTAATTTTGAAATGTTCCTCTCGCTCTTTGATAGACATCTTTCGGTTCTTGGTTTCATCCGGCGAGCAACTTTAGATTTTTAGTCTGCGTCCTATACTTCTTTGCGGATTCCGTCTTTCTGAAGGAGTAACACCATGTGTTACGGTAACTTAAAATCCTCAAGCTCTTCTAGATACGTTTTCTTGAGATTTTTGCTTTCACTTTTCAAGTGATTAAATTTAGATATTATTCAATGAATTAAAATGGAATTTTTAAAAATCCCGATCCATATCGTAACATTATTTGAAATCCATTCAATTTGAATTGGTATTTTCTCCATCAATATAGATGGTGCACACCAAAAAAACTCTAACACTATAGGAACAAGTGGAATCATTAGAGATTCCGCCAGACATTGTATTAATGGCCTCATCACCCATCCAAGCAGGAATCCTTGCCCTACTAAAAGGAATGGAACTTGCTTTCATAAAAAATCGAAGTCTGATAATAGTGAAAATAGTTTGTCAGGTATTATCGAAGCATTTCAATAACATTCTACAACAAAGCTAATGCTAATTTTCTGTATGATTGTAGGTCCTTACTCGACACACTGGGCTAGCCGGATGTTAGGCATGTCTACCGAGAAGGAAATTAAGTGGTGCACACACTAGCGCAGTATGGGAGCTATTGTAACTTGCATATTAACATTGAGTGTGACGAACACTTCTGGAATAAATTACCTTTATTTGCCTTTTCTACTTTTTGCAAAGATTTACTTGAGACTGTTTTGTTAAGATCAATCTGGCACTGTAATAACTATCTATAGCTTGTATTGCTTAATAATAAATCCAATGCCTTCAAGAAAAAAAAAATAAAAAAATGATGCAAGTATCATATGCGGTCAAGACTTTCTGTTTACGTGTTTAACATATGCAGTTGCAGGGATTTAACTCGAGGGTTGTCACTACAGTTTTCAATCGAGCTACAAATTTGATGAGGTTCAAAGCATTATTAGAGATAGTGGCCGCAAGCGGTCGGATCGGATATGGGTAATACAAAACCAAATAATTTATTCAATTCGATCTAACCCATATTTAATATGATAAAAAATGGGTTAATCGGATAATATGAATTTTTATATTATTCATGCTTATTGAATATGGTTATATTTGTAAGAATTCTTAGTCTCCCAAACTTGAAGAACCTTTCATTTGAGTCCTTATAAATATAAAAGTTAAACCCATTGATTGTTCATTTTTTTAAATATATAATACGGATCTTATCCATATTTGACCTATTTTTTAAAAAGTTCATCATCCAACCAATCTTTTAGTGGATAATATGGATAGATAATAATTTTTTAATACAATTTGCCACCACTAATTAGGGAGAGTTAATATATCATGTTTAGTTATTTTGATTAATTTTTGGGATAGTCGTTGTTGAACTCTAGAGTTGCACTACGTACTCGATATATTAGATCCTAGACAAAACCGCGTATTTGACGATAAGAAATTAATATTAGGTGTATTACATTTTATATTTGACGTTTTATCCTCTAAGAAGTTGTTTAAGAGGGACTATGTGATCTTGCAATGAAAATATTTCCACTCGTAAAGTCATAAAGAATCCAAAAACAAATCGATTAATCAAAAACTCTGTAGGACCCCACGAAAATTTTTATGTATTTTTTTTAGGACAAGTGAAATTATCAATCTACATCCTTTGAAACAACTCAAACAGAGAAGAGTTCGGAGTGGGAAAAACTTTTTTTGCAAGTTATAATTTTTCACTTGCCTAAGTTACAACGAAGTTTTAAAATTATTACTCATTATAAATATTTAATTTATTTGGAATTTTAACTTAAAATGTTAATAAAGTAAATGCTTTCTGATCTTCCAAAAGAAGCGGCGGGGAGGGGAAGTAGCTCGCAAGCCACGACATATATTACTGAGAGCGACTCTGGACCCCTTTCCCTTGTGCGTCTCAAATAAACAAATACATCATATGTAAGTTCCATTTATTCTTTTCAAATAAATCGAGAGGAATTTTTTTTACCCGATATTCGATATTTATATTGCTGACACCAACTAATATAGATTTACGGTGTATAAGGTTTATTTAAAGAAAAAACAATCCTCACCTAAATTTTTTTTATACTCAAAACTTCAACCCAAACTTCTGATTAAGAGTAGAAATCCTACTTATCTGCCACAAATATTGGTGATAGACAAGAACCAAAATAAGAGATAAGAAACCTTTGAGGATAAGCACCCTTATTTGGTCTTAGGGTAAACGTAAACACACATTATCTCTTATCCAATAATACATTAATTAAAGAGCCTACTTATTTTTTTATATTATAAGATGTGTGGGCCCTATGCAATTATATACTGCCACACTGTGCTCTGAAAATATTTTAGAAACTCTTTAGCACTCAATTAACAACAACAACAACCCAGTATAATCTCACTTAGTGGGATCTGAGAAGGGTAGTGTGTACGCAGACCTTACCCCTACACAGATTTGCACAATCATTTTGATATATTATTATGAAGCATCCCGACTTTTCATTTTTGAATTGACATACATATGGTTTTTCTATTCGCTGGCATAGTATTAAGGGATAAGGTAGCTATAATAAGTTGAAAAATTTCTCGTCTAATAAAGAAAATGAATGGAATATTCACTATGGATTTCTTATAAAGATCATACTATTTGTTTTCCCATTTTATTTATTTATCTCCTACTGCTGTTCCTAGAATGCATAAAAATACTTGAGATGGCCCAATGACTTATCCTTAATGGATAATTTTTAAAAATAAGAAACATAGGATAAAATTTCAACATGTTAGGTATTTGCTGGATCATTTAAGTATGAA
Organism: Nicotiana benthamiana; assembly: GCA_034376525.1. NCBI lineage: Eukaryota > Viridiplantae > Streptophyta > Magnoliopsida > Solanales > Solanaceae > Nicotiana > Nicotiana benthamiana. The sequence continues at coordinate 15,943,043 of CM067331.1, read as the reverse complement.
TTGGACTTTATATTTCAAAATTGTTTGTTGTTTACTTGTTTATATTGTTGTCATATACTATATTTACCCTAATTTTTATATATTACAAAAAAATAAAAGGACAAAGAGAGGTCATATTAATATCATCACCTTTAAAATTTACTTTCTAAAAACTATTTGTATGACATAAACTAAAAAAAATGAGTAGTTTCAACTTCCAAATAATATACAAGTTTACTTGTAGTGTCAACAAATAGACAATCTATCACGACAAAGAGTATGTTGGGAGATATAAAATCTATTCTCTCTAAATTATTATAAGTTCTAAGTTCTAAGTCTTGAAATTAATATAAAACTTTTCGAAAGGAAGCATTTTTTTCTTTCAAAAATTTATCTGGAGCAAAGTTAGATCAATCAAATAAGTGGACTTTCACGAATATTGAATGGTCAAATGGCTTTTTTAAAAAAATAGCAAATTGATACCTCTTTTATTCTACTGCAAATAGATAATCCATTATGTATTGGTTTAAATTTGGCGGTTTGTTAATGATAGATAAACAAGATCGAGGACGGAGTCGATTATAGCATAATAGCGGAAGTCGTCTTCGAGAAGACTCTTGTCAAAGATGAACAGCTGGGGTAAAGAAATAATGGTAAGATAGGTTCAGAGGTGGGCAAATGGAATATTCCTTTGGATATTCCTTTGAATATTCCTTATTTTGTACTTTTTAGGATTTCTTGGAATTATCTCTTACAAATAGGAAGAGATAGAGAATAAAATTAGAGATCTTCAGTTTTTGATAAGAGTACATTATAAAAAGTTGACTAGAAGGATTATACCAGAGTTATTTTGTTCATTGATTATCTTATTCAAGCACATGTTTTTAATCTTCGTTCACAAGATCCAAAGATTTCTTACCAATCTTCACTTCTCATCCCTCCACGTCACTGATAGGAGAAAGAACCATCCAAATTATATAATAATTGGGTGGTGGATTCTTTCTTATTACACTTATTGCCATTATCTACATTATTGCATGTTCAAGTTATAATATCTATTGATAATCACTTGGTACAAACCTGGCATTTAATACTCTCAAACGTCGTTCAACTTACCATTATCCTACAAAATCTAATCTAGAATTTATTATATTTAACTAGAATTCTTCCTCTATTTTATCATTAGTTAGTTTAGCAAAAAACATTGCACTTTTTGGTCAAACAATTTGGCGCCGTCTGTGAGGAGGTTTTAGTTAACATTTTAGTTTATTCTAGATAAAAAAGAAGGACATCCATCTTTTTCTCGTTTGCACAAACTAATAATGGCAGAAAAAGGAGATGAAAGATAGAAATCAGTAATGGGTGTCACTACCAACATCTTAAACACCATCAACGAGGATGACAAAGAAGACGATGAGAATGTGACACCAAGTGCTACACCAGGCAGACTGATTCACATCCCCCTCATGGAAGTGTAACCGCTTCATGTGAAAAGGAAGTTTCCACATCCACAGCTGAGGAAGTTCCACCAGTGGTGAAAAAATTACTGGAGGAGTGGATGACAAGCACCCTAAACAACATTCTCAAAAAACCTGTTCAAAGGGCGAATAGAAACATCGCGCAAGCAGATACCACAGCGACTACCGGCGAACAACCCGCTCACCCAACATGTAACACTCACACCGTTGTTGATGCAGGTAACGACGCACCAGCAGCCATTCTAAAGAAAATAGAAGAAATGGAAAACAAGAGTAAAGCACTCTTCAACCAGATGAGGGAACATCAAGAAAGGACTAACAAAATATTGGGCGCTCCAAAACTGCTACCAAAATGGGATGTCGGCCTATTCATCGAACAACCGTATAGCGAGGAGGAAGCCCCACATGTCATACCCAAGACCTTCAAAATGCCATTGTATTTGAAGATATACGACGATACAACAAACCGCGAAGATCACATCATTCATTATGTCACCGCAGTAAAAGGCAACGACTTTTAAAGGAATAGGTACCATCAGTGTTACTGAAGAAGTTCGGCGAAACCCTAAAAGGGAGGGGAGCCTTAACCTGGTACTCATAATTACCAGCACGCTCAATAACAAAGTTCGAAGAAATGGCTGACAAGTTCGTCATCACTCACGCTGGGGCTAAAAGGGCGGAGGCCAGGGTTAACGATATATTCACCATTAGGCATTCTCTTGGGAGGGACTCATAGACTTCCTCGCTCGATTTAACAATGTAAGAATGAGCTTACTAAATGTATCAGAAGGGATGGCAGTGGTATCTTTTCAAAATGGGTTGAAAAGGAATGGGTCGAGAGCGACCATAAAGTTATTAAGAAGGCTCATGAAATACGCTCCTACCTCTTGGGAAGAAATTCACAATGCTTACTGAGTTACTATGCCGAGGTGAGAGCAGACGAGGATAACCTTAACGGTCCAACCTAATGGTTAATGTCAGTCCAAACGGAGTCGAGGAAACACCGTCGTAATGACAGTCGAAGAAGTCAGTCAGGTCCACGCCTCAACCGAGACAAGCACGAAAACTATGTCAGAACAGCCATCCCACCATCTCCTCGGAATGCAGAAGGCCGTCCAGGCCACATACAGGGACTCAACGAAACAAAAGAGGTATGCCTCCACTTTTACTTGCTCACAAATTTTGTGTTTCCCTTTTAGAAATAGTGTACGCACTAGAGAATCTTGGCAAAAAGGTGAAGCGGCCACAAAATATGAAGTCCGACCCAAGTACCCGAAAGTCAAACGTCCTCTGTGAATTTCTCCAAGAGCGGGGTCACAAAACCTAGGACTACATAGCCCTACAGCAAGAAATAGTGAACATGCTAAACCAAGGGCACCTGAGGGAGCTGATGAGTGACTGGGGACGAGCCAACTTCGTCCGCGGATGAGAACAACACCAATTCCCTCCTAAACCACCCTCCCCCACCCGCACCATCCAAATGATCATCTGTGGAGGCGATAAAGCAGCAATCAGCCATGTCAAGTTCACCACCACACATAAACTAAAATGATCGATCACCCATAAACAGTATGATGATCTCGGAGATAGTATCATCTTCGATAAGTCAGATACCCACAGTTTGACTTTCCCTCACTTTGATGCTCTCGTCATTATTTTACGTATTTCGGATACTAATGTAAAAAGAATAATGGTAGAAGACGGAAGCAGCGCGTGTATTATCCTCCCTTGAGTTCTCACGCAAATGAGACTCGAGGACAGGATACTACCACGTTGCATAACACTAACAGGTCTTAGCAATGCAGTTGAGTGAACCTTAGGGGAGATAATGCTACCCGTTTTGTCCAGGGGCGTCACTATAGAAACAACATTCCATGTAGTGAACTAGGACACGACTTATAACACCATCATAGGCCGACCATGGATACACTCCATGAGGGACATCCCGTCCAGCCTGTACTAAGTAATCAAGTTCCCTACTTCCTGGGGGATATTCAACATCCCAGGCTAACAATGCACATCCCAAGAATGCTATCTCATCGCTCAAGATTGTGTATATACTCAATAGTTAAAAGGAGCAAACTCAGAAGCATAACAATTACCAAATTTGGGGGCCGAACTCGGCGCACCTAAAGATGTCATCAGGAACCCCGACATCGTGGAAAAAGAAAGGTCAACGGTAGAGACCTCGATCCCGTCCAACTAGATAGCAACAACACAACAAAAAGGCTAACATCGGGCATAAATTCTCAGAGTAATTTTCATAAATATTTGATTGAAAATGCCGATTTGTTCGCCTTCTACCATGCAGATATGCCAGGTATCCCAAAAGATGTGGCCACATACAAGTCAAACGTTGATATACTCTACCCTCTAGTACCACAAGTAAGAAGTAAATTCAATGATGAGGTGGATAAGCTACTCACCATAGTTCCATCCGAGAATCAAAATGCCCTCAATAGGCCACCAATGTAGTTATGGTGAAAAAGAAAAATGGGAAGTGGCATATGTATGTGGATTTCAAGGACCTAAACAAGGCCTTCTCGAAAGACTCATTTTCGTTGCCTCATATCGATCAGCTCGTCGATGCAACAACAGGGCACGAGTTGTTGAGCTTCTTGGATACCTACTCAGGTTACAACCAAATGCTCATGGAGGAGAAGGACAAGGAAATGACTACTTTCATCATCCATCAAGGAACGTACTATTACATAGTCATGCCTTTTTGGTTAAAGAATGCAGGGGAGACTTATCAAAGGTTGGTCACCAAGATGTTCAAGGATCAACTCGGCAAAACAATGGAAGTTTACATCTATGACATATTAGTCAATTCAAAAAAGAAGGAAGATCACATCGACCACCTGAAAGAGGCATTCAATATATTAAGGCAGTACGACATGAAACTAAACTTAGAAAAATGTGACTTTGGCATAAGTTCGGGCAAGTTCCTTGGCTTTCTGGTATCACAAAGAGGCATCGAGGTCAAGCTAGACCAAATCAAAGCCATTGAGGGAATACCTAAAGTATTAACCAGCAAGAAACAGGTGCAAAAGCTAACGGTCCATATAGCTGTCTTGTCGAGATTCATTTCACGATCCTATGAGAGGTGCCACAAATTCTTCAACGTATTCAAAAAGGACAATGGGCTCCAATGGAATTCCGAATGCATCGAGGCCTTAAGAGGACTAAGGGCATACTTGTCCTAAATCCGCTACTCGCCAAAGCAGAACTTGGAGAACGCCTTATGGTATACTTGGCAGTATCACAGGTCGCGGTAAGCGCGCTGCTGGTCTGTGACAAATAAGGTACGCAATCTCCAATCTATTACATTAGCAAAACCCTGGTCAACACCGAAACGAGGTACCCCCACCTCAAAAAGTTAGCCTTAGCATTGGTTATATCTTTACGAAATCTTAGACCCTAATTTTAATGCCACCTCATATCGCTGGCGACGACCTCCCCCCCTTACGAAGCATTCTACATAAACCCGAGCTTTCAAGGAGATTGGCCAAGTGGGCCATAGAATTGAGCGAGCACGATATAACATATCAGTCGTGAACAACGATAAAAGTACATGTACTTGCCAACTTTGTCGCCAATTTCAATGCCAAAATAATGCCTGAGGACGAGCAAGACACTTCTCGGACCTCCCTCGGGCTACCCTCCCTATGGGTCCTATACGCCGATGGCGCATCCAATGCATCAGGATATGGATTAGGACTCATACTCGAGGTCCCAACGGGCGAAGTTATCTGCCAATCCATACAATGCCCCGATATGACTAATAATGAGGCCGAGTATGAGATCGTAATTGCAGGACTTAAGCTAGCTCTCAAATATGGAGTACGACAAGTCGTCCTCAGATGTGACTCACAATTCGTTGTCAATCAAGTCATAGGGACTTTCCAAATCAAAGAGCAGAGGCTACAAATATGCCCGGAAGAGATTCATATACTGCTGCCCGAATTCGATGAATGTCGACTCGACCAGATACCTATAGCACAAAACATCAAAGCAGATGGCCTCGCCAAGTTAGCAGCGGCCACCAAAAACATTACAAAAGAAAACGTGGCCACCCTCCTCCATTCGTCAATAGATAAACTTGAGGTACACTCTGGGACTGGCACAACTGTATTAGAACATATTGCAAGAGGGAATACTCCAATAGGACAAAAAGGAAGGCAAAAAGCTTCGAATGCAGACGGCCAAGTACAACATCATAAACCATGACCTATACAAAAGAAAATTTGTAGGCCCCTTGGCAAAGCGACTAGGGCTGAACCAAACGACGGGTACTCGAGGAGGTATACGAAAGCCACTGCAGTGCCCATACCAACAATGGAGCCCTCGTCAGGTGCCTCATTCGATCTGGGTATTAGTAGCCCACAATGAATAAGGAAATTGCTAACTACATAAAAAAGTGCGAGCAGTGCCAAAAATACGCTCCTATGATACACCAAGCAGGCGAGAACCTCCACTCGGTTACATCACCATGGCTGTTCATCAAATGAAGAATGGACATTATCGGTCCCTTCCAGCTGGGCGAGGTAACACACAATTTTATTTTAGTATTAACTGACTATTTTTTCAAATGGGTAGAAGCATGTGCATTCACCTAAATACGCGAACAATAAGTTATCACATTCATATGGTGAAACATCATATGCCGCTTCGGTATCCCCAAAAAAATCAGCCGTGACAACGGATCCCCATTCACTGGAAGGAATACCGTCAAATTTTTTCAAAAAATGGCACATCAAGCGAATACTCTCCACGCCATATCACCCTGCCAAAAACGGACAGGCCGAATCCTCCAACAAAACAATATTGAATATCTTGAAGAAAAAGCTTGAGGACGCGAAGGGACTATGGCCGGAATTATTACCAGAAGTACTTTGGGCATACCGCACCACGCCGAAAACAAGCACATGAGAAACACCATATTCACTAGTCTATAGGATTGACGCCATGATACCGGTCGAGGTTGGGGAACCCAGTTTGAGATATTACAACAAAAGCGGACCAAGTAATGACGAGACAGGAAACAAGACCTCGACGGAGTAGAAGAGCAAAGAGACATGGCTTATATAAGAATGGTAGTCCAAAAAAAGCAAGCAGAATGGTACTATAATAAAAAGCCAAAGTACGACCACTCAAAGTACGACCACTCAAAGTCAGAGACTATGTACTCAAGGCCAAAACACATGAGATAAAAGATATAAGAGAAAAAAAACTAGGAACCAATTGGGATGGGCTATACAAAATCACGGCAGCAACAAACAAAGGGTCATTCCAACTAGAAACAATGGAGGGAAAGCTACTACAAAATAATTGGAATGTCGTCCACCTCAAATACTTCACCTTCTAAAAATAGACACCCTCCAAGTCATACTCTTTTTCCCTCACCCGAGTTTTTTTCTAATTGTATTTTCTTGGGGAGACTTATAATGAGGCGACGAAGGGGACATCTCGAAGTTCGAGTATAGTTCGTCCCCGCCTGCCAACTACTTCTTAGGCCGAACGACGAAGGGGTTAGGTACACAGGAACTTCTCCAATATATGTATGAAACAAACAAAAACATGTAATATTCTCCAATGAATGAAATAAAGCAACATCTTTACTCTCCACCAAATCTTTTACACCTTACATTAGAGCTCGCTCGAATTTTTCGATATTTGACTTGCTCGAATTATTGTACATTCGACCTCACTCGAATTTTTTGACATTCGACTTGCTCGAATTATATTATATTCGACCTCGCTCAATTTTTTCGACATTCGACTTGATCGATTATTTCATATTTGACCTCGCTCGAATTATTCAATGTTCGACCGCGTCAAACATGGATCACATCAAAAAATCAAGAACTTCCCAACATAGCAAAAGAAAAAAGGAACAAAAATCAAGAAATACATAGCAAAAAGGGAACGGTTAAATTTCAACTAATGAATTACAATACATTTTACAAAGGGCTCAAAGACACCTTCACAAAAATAATAAAGCAAAATAGAAACTAAGTACAATTGCTTCACGCCATATCATCCCCCATCGGCGTACTCATCATCATACCAAGGAACAGAGTCAAGCCTTCCCACGCCGTCGTCATCCTCATCCCCGCCAGGAGTACCAGGGGAATAATCACAAGCTTCATGGGCCACACATGTCTTGACACCGACGCCCTCAAGTTTTGCTTTAAAAAATTTCTCGACGGCCTTCAAAGACTTATACACGTCAATTTAAGAGTCGACGTGAACCCACATCTCATACAACTCCCGCGGCACACCAGGATCAGCAGAAGTATGAGACGTAGTGCTGTGACTATCGCCGTACCTCCTAGGCCTTCAAGACAATGTCCTGCTCGTTCAATCCAGATAGCTCCGTCTCCAAACCCCGCATCTGTTCTTCTAACCACGCCACCTTAAGCGCCAGTGTCTCCACCTCATTATCCCGCTCACACCTACAAACGTGGAGGGCATCTTCTAAGGCCGCCACTTCAGCCATAACGGATATTTTACCGTTCTCGGCACAACTCAATTCTTCGACCTTGGTGCTCAGCTTGCCCCTTAGATCGACAACCTTCTCCTACTTCTGCCCGAGTTTGGACGTTAATTATCTACATTTATTGCATGTTCATATTATAATATCTATTGATAATCACTGAGTACAAACCTGTCATTTAACACTCTCAAACGCTATTCACCTTACTAATATCCTACAAATTTGATCTAAAATTTATTATATTTAACTAGGATTCATCCTCTATTTTATTATTAATTAGTTTAGCAAAAGGTTGGGCACTTTTGGGTCAAACACATTACCTGTAAAGTTTATCAAAAATACCTCACCCTTAACTAGAAATATCAAATTTGAATCTAACAAGAAAATTATTATTTGTAGAAAATATTTTATCTTAAAAGTTGGACTTCCCTGTGTTTAGTCGGACCAAAGAAAATGGAATACCAACAATAAATCTAGTGTAATTTCACAAGTAAAATCTACAATATTAAGTAGGCGTTTAGATATATAAAAATTGTATTTTTTTGAGAAAAGTATTATTTGGAGTTAAATTTAAAAATAATATTTGGATGTTAAAATTATATTTGGACATATATTTTACTTGAAAAATATACAGTTTTGTGAATGAGGGAAAGAAATTTCTGATTTTTTTCCAGAAACTTGCAAAATTTTATGGACAAACATATTTTTGAAAAACAAATATAATATTTTTTGCTGGAAAAAAAAATATTATCCAGTAAACATCATTGTGGGGCCACCCACTAAAAGAGGATAAGAAAACGATATACAAGAATTGGTCCCAAGTCTCCTAGATGCTCTGCCCAGTACTTGAAGGAAATAAAACAAACTGCATACGTGAAAGCAAAGAGAGACAAATTATCTCTTGCTTTACTCCAAGCAATAAACAAACTCTCTTTCTTCCTCTATTCCACCATCTTCACCTATATATAATCGCATGTATATACAAAAAATATCTGAGTCATTATTTATAACAAGACTTGCAGCACTGAGCTCACTCTATAACTAACCTCATCTATCTTCTTCTCTGTTCAATCTTATACTACGTCAGAGCAGCAAAACCCACTAGTTTATTTGCTGGGCCAGCTCATTTCCAGGTGATAAAACAGAGTGATCTTGATATATTAATCAATTCCTCATATTTGATCTTTCTTCTTTCTTGCTATTACTAATTAAATTTTTGAGTTTTTCCAATTCTGTTTTCCTCTTTGATCACTGTATTCTATTAATTTCTGGATTAACTTCTTGTTCAATTAAGGGAAATGGAGGAGAGTGAAGGAAATTAATTGTGTTCCCTTGTTTGTTTTTACTGCAAATTAAAAGTTGGGTCTTTCTCTCGGTCAACAAGTTATACATTTATAATATAGGGATAGTAGTACAGTTAATAATAAATATCATAGTATATGCATTGTTATTGAATGATGGTTAATCTTATTAATATCTGGATATATATATTGTATAATCCAAACATTTGTTTACAACAACAACAGACCCAGAGTGACCCCACTGGGGTATGGGGAGGTTAGCGTATAGGCCTGTATTCAATAAGGCAGAAGAGGTTGTTTACGGAAGACCCTCAATCCAAACCTTTGTTTAAAAATAAAAAGAAAAAACATAAATAAAATAGAATTTACAATTATCAAATTTTAGTATATAAAAACAAGCCTTATCTTGCTTTCCCAGAAGAGACTATATTTCGTGACTTGAACTTGTGAGCAGAGGCGGACCTAGGAGTTGAAGGTCGTGGGTGCACTTTTGATTCAAGTAAAATTTGCTTTGTACATAGAGTGTCCACTACTAATATATCACTATTTTCTAAAGACATATACATTTATATATGAAATTTTTGCCGAATTTTACAGGTGTCAGTGACCCCTCTTTTTATAGCATGTGTCTGCCTCTGCTTGTGACCTCCTGATCTCATGGTGGCAACATTTTCCCTTGCATCAAGGCAATAGCTTCCAATCTTAAGCTCAATAATTTGGCTTTTGAGCCATTATATCTAGCATCTCCTTATGAATTCAGCTTAATGAGTTTCATTTGTATTATGGATTTGGTCATTTTATCATTTTTCAGTTCTTCTATCATTTTAATCTGACAAAGCTTATCTAGTAACTTGGATACTTTAGGGACTAATGTATGAGCTAATGGACATAATAATATTTTCTCCTTTTTATGGCTTATCTTTTATGTATTGAATTGTATTCCTTGATTGCTGTTACTATCGTGCTAGTATAAGCAGAAAAATCCGACAAACCTGACTCTTATTGTTATTAATTCAGACAAATACTCTTTTTGGTTCTGTCTTATGCTGACATTAGGTTGTTGTAAAAGCTAGCAACTTGATAACTTTATGCTTCCATTAATGATAAAAAATCTAACTGAATTTGCACCTTTCTCAGAGCTTAAATAGGCTACAGGCCTACAGCAGCAACAGCGAATAGACTGAGAAAGAGATGGAGTCAAGGCATTCCCTTTATCATGTACTGCTTTTGCTTTTCTGCGGTCTCTCTGCCCTGCGTCAGTGTTCGGCTACTGGGGTTGAAGCAAATCAGACAGCTGTATTGTTTGTGAATGCATCTGAAGCATCAGCAAGAAAAATACCTGATACTCTTTTTGGTATATTCTTTGAGGTGAGTTTAGTCATTTGGGTTCCCAATCTGTATTGCAAATGAGAAGTGAATACAACAACAACAACAACCCAGTATAATCCCACTTAGTGGGGTCTGGGGAGGGTAGTATGTACGCAGACCTTACCCCTACCCTTGGGTAGAGAGGCTGTTTCCAAATAGACCCCCGGCATCCTTCCCTCCAAGAACTTCGGGAGACTCGAACTCACAACCTCTCGGTTGGAAGTGGGGGTTGCTTACCATCAGAGCAACCCCTCTTGTCCTCAAATGAGAAGTGTATACTTTCTAATATATAAAATGTACTATCTCAGTTCTCTTATCAGGTATTTTGTTTGCCATTTCTTTTTCATGCTACCTCTTCTAATGTATATGATACTCAGAATCAGAACATCCTGCTTCTTGAAAACACATCTAGAATACATTTTGATTAGTTCATTCCATCAAGCCAAAATCCCCATTCTCAACTCTTGAAATGATTTCCTGTTTGAACAGTTTTTGAACTAAACAAGAAAATAGGATAAAAAATGACAGTGAAATTTTATCTTATGCCTGTCTATGATGTGAAACCTTAGAGTGGACATCTTATGAATCATCAACATTTTCCAAATATCTGGAAGAGAATAATACATGCCTTCTTTATGTGGGCGTAAGGGGAAAAGTTTTTAAAATTAATTGGACTTAATTTTCCATGAAATAGAAATGTCAATTGATTTAGTTTATAACCCCTGGAACATTGTACTTCAGGAGATCAATCATGCTGGAGCTGGTGGATTGTGGGCTGAGCTTGTCAGCAACAGAGGTCAGCTTGACTTTATGGTTGCCTAAGAAAAGAAAATTCTCCAATAAAATAAAATAATATATGCTTCAATTCGTAATGAGTAAGTAGTAAGGCTTTCTTTGGCCTAAAAAAGAAAAAGGAAAAGGAAGGACAGACAGGAATTGTACGATGGAAAGGATGAAGTATTTATGTTTATGTTGCTCAAGCAGAAAAATAGAGTCAATTGTTACACGACTCTGAGCTGTATTTTCTCTTGGATTGTCATTTTTACTTTTCCCTGACTGTTAACTTGGAGAGTTTTATACTCAGCATGCTACTGAATCCAAGAGGTTGCTTTTTGACTGATAAGAAGACTTTAGTCAAAATACTAATAAGGCACTTAATGTGAAATTTCTTGTTCTAATCATGCAATAAGAGTTTTACCTTCTATATATTCTTGACATTTATTTTATTTAAGTGTTAAAATTTCTTGAAATCACTTTCAGGTTTTGAAGCTGGAGGCCCAAATGTACCTTCAAATATTGATCCTTGGTCTATCATCGGGAATGAGTCCTCAGTGATTGTCTCAACGGATCGTTCATCATGCTTTGACCGGAACAAAATTGCACTTCGAATGCAGGTGCTCTGTGACCATAGAGGCACCAATATTTGCCCAGATGGAGGAGTTGGTATCTACAACCCTGGATTTTGGGGCATGGTATGTTTATCATGCTTGACTGAAACGTTGTTCATGCGTTCCTCTTTTCCTCTCTCAAAGATTCACTGTGACATTGGATAGTCACATCCCCAAGCTCATGTCACATATTGTCCGCTTTAGTCCAAGAAACCTCACGGATTTTTCCCTTGTTGTACTGTGCCACATCAAGCCGAGAAAAGCGCTTACCATGTGAATTTGTACTCTATCTTATATAACACCCCATTTCCTCTTTCTTTTTGATGTGGGATTTGCCTAAGGTATCATATGCGCTCTTTCTTCAGAAGCCTGCCAATTCTTCTTTTTGACGTGTCTTTCTTCATGGGCATCACATACACCCTCGTAGGGACTAGGGACTCAACGTCTTCATTGAGTTTTGTCCTACCATTGTACTGTCGGAATTAGGCGTCAGTACCATATTTGTCACAACCCAAGCCCATGATACGTATTATCCGCTTTGTCCCATCAAATCTTACATATTTGTTCTTTGTTGCACTATGCCACATGGAGACCAAGAGTATGTGAACATGCACGCGCTATATAAGTGAAGTTCTATATAAGATAGTATATAAGTTTACATGGTACGCACGCTTTTGGGCTCGATGTGGCATAATCCACTAATGGACAAATCCGTGAGGCTTGTTGGGCCAAAGCGGACGATACGTACTATGGGTTTGGGAAATGACATGGATTTCCTTCATTCGTATCATCAAGTCTTTGCTTAGATTTCAATCAGAATTTTATTACTATAAACTAAGATGCCGATCTAGGTGTTGCTTTCTTTAAGTATTTTTTGTTGCATGTTCTGTATTTATTGTCCTCATTTTTTGCTTTCTTGCAGAATATTGAGCAGGGAAAGAGTTACAAACTAGTGCTTTATATTCGTTCACAAGAATCAATCAATGTATCTGTCGCTTTAACTGGTTCAAATGGATTGCAAAAGTTGGCTACTTCCAACATAGTGTAAGTATATGTCTAGTTAGCTTTATTTCCAGTGTTTTTACACAGTTTTTCTCTTGCACTCAATTCATTCAACATGGTCTTGCAGAGCTGCCGATGTTTCAAGTTGGACAAAAGTGGAAATTCTGTTAGAAGCAAAAGGATCAGATCCCAATTCAAGACTCGAATTGAGATCAACAACAAAAGGTGTTATATGGTTTGATCAAGTGTCATTGACGCCTACGGACACATATAAGGTATGTAACTTAGAACTTTCTTGTAGCCATTCAGATAAGGCTAAAAAATTTAATCAAGGAGACGGGCTTTAATGACATATTTCTGAACCAAAAAACTCCTAAAGCGGATTGTTTATATCAATCAGTAAACTAACCTTTATCCAAATAAATTGGGGTCGCCTATAAATGAATCCTCTCTCAATACTTCAGAGGAGATTATTAGGTTTTACATTTGGGAAAAATCAAAACTTGTTGACCATGTAGGCAATGTTAACTAATAATGTGTAAAATTTGTCAATATAGATAAATTTACAAACTATTGCAACTGGTTTTTGCTCATTATTTGGCTGTAATTATTCAACAATACTTCTTTCGATGAGTATGATATTGTCTTTGATTATTTTTCTTTTTTATTTTTCATTTTAGTAGGACATTAGTTGTATTTATATGATAAATGTGGTTTGTGGCAATTTTCTTGGCACAGGGCCATGGCTTCAGGAAAGATCTTTTTGGAATGCTTAAAGATTTGAAACCAGCATTCATTAGATTTCCAGGTATTCTCCAATACATTTCAACTTGTTCCATGAGGATCATGTAACTGTACCAACTGATGGACTGGGAATTACAGTTATTAGTATTTTGTACCTGCTACTTATTTATTACTTTTTTCACATGAGCCCTTCTTGACGAGGAAGTAAAATATCAGATGAGAGGAATTATTCATGAGTAAATTGGAAACAGAAAGTATAGTTACAAAAAAAAAAAATGTTATGCAAGGAAGAACTTTGAAAGCCATAGGAGGCATCTACTTCTTAAAGATAAAAAAAAGTCCATGTACAACTGTCTTAGTATTCGTGTAATTTTTTCTCACAGGAGTTTCAGTAATATCATTTTTTCATTTCTTTAGACTCTGTTCAAACAGAGACAGAGTGATGTGCTTCTATTAAAGCAAAAGTTATCTTGTAAAGATTGAATTTAGGTTAATTGATAGATCAGTAAAGGGGTAGTGTAACAAGGCAAGAGATTTTGTATAGGTGAACATCCTCGCTTGACACTTGATGAAAGAATTAGGAGGAGTTGAGGAGTATTCTACCTAACATTTAATTGAGCGGAGACTTCTAAATAATTGATGATTCCAACCGCATGTCTCATGTAAATATTTTACTTGTTCTGGTTTTTTAATTCCATGTATAATTCTTCTGATATACTATACGAAGTCACCTTAAAAATTCCATAACAGAACAATTAGAGGACTTACTTTTCCAAGAATGTGCAGTGTGTTCTTTGCGGGTTCCTTTTTCATTTTGCCTTTGTGAAGCCCCCCATCAGCTAGCATATCTTCTATATGAGCTTCTTAAAATGATCACGATTATCCAATGTTGATCAAATCTTTCATGTTATCTGTCTGTAGGTGGATGTTTTGTTGAAGGTGACTATTTAAGAAATGCATTTAGGTGGAAAGAAACCATTGGACAGTGGGAAGAGAGGCCTGGGCACTTTGGTGATGTTTGGAATTACTGGACTGATGATGGGCTTGGCCATTTTGAGTTCCTGCAGGTAATATTCTATGTTCTTTGGCCATGTTGGCTGGTCATGCATGCTAACCCCACACACACCAAAATATAAATAAAAAGGGGTGCACACACTTGATGCAAACATTTGTATGCTTCTATATGTGAATAACTCCAGTCCCTTTCTGCAGCTTGCCGAGGACTTAGGTGCACGGCCGGTGTGGGTTTTCAACAACGGTAGTCCCCCTACTCCCACAAATGCACTATTCTTTGTCTATTAGTTAATTTCGTTTGTTTACTTGATTTAATTCTTCTTCCTTTTATGATTCTAAATTTTTCAGGAGTCAGCCACCATGATGAAGTTGACACTTCTGCTATTTTACCTTTTGTGCAAGTAGGCTTCTTCAATGTTTAGCTCATCAAAATATGGTCTGAGATTTAATAGAATAAATAGTATGTAGATTTTATCTAGTGATGTAAACCTTTCTCTTGTTTGTCAGCTGTGAATTCCTAGCCATTAAAAAGTCATATCACGAAAAGCTACATTTTAAAGGCTATAATACTCGCGGTTGAAACTTTTCTTGGCTTGTGCATTAATAGGTTTATTGTGTTACATATTCAAGTCACCAATTTGAAATCAACTTACAGAGTAGACATCTTTTATAGTTGCCTAAATTGGTTAAGAAAGTAAAATTAGCAGTGCAAACACACTCTTTGTTCCCTCTCTGTAGCAACAATTTGTCTTCATTCAGTCCGTGCTACATTGCGTTTATACGAATATATTTGTTGTCTATCCAGGAAATCTTAGATGGTCTTGAGTTTGCAAGAGGTGATCCTACCTCAACATGGGGTTCTGTGCGAGCCAAAATGGGACATCCGGAGCCCTTTGATTTGAAATATGTAGCTATTGGAAATGAGGATTGTGGAAAGTCAAAATACCGTGGTAGGCATACTTATCGTATTTGGAAGATCATATTTGTTCGTTGTTTCACAGGGAACTTATTAATAGCGCATAAAGAATTCATATTTTGCGTAACTTTCTAGCACATATTTTTTACAATTTTCTGCATAGGTCAATGCAGCGCACCTATCTAAGAAGAAAAAGATTTCTCAGTGTGTTCTGTTCCTTGTGATACAGGAAATTACCTCAAGTTCTATTCAGCTATCAAAGATGCATACCCAGATATTAGGATAATCTCAAACTGTGACGGTTCTTCCAGTCCACTGGATCACCCAGCTGATTTATATGATTTTCATGTAAGATCTTGACGCTTTTCTGACTCTTTCAGTGTATCTGAAGATTTAACTTTGATTCTCTGTCTTTGCACGAGCTTTAACTTTGTGATGTTTCTATTGTTAGATTTATAGCAGCGCAAGTTCTGTATTTTCTAATGCTCGCCATTTTGATAGTACACGACGCAGTGGACCAAAGGTCGGTGAAGCTTCATATTTGATGATTAATGAGTTAAATTACCAAGTGGTGCTTATGTATACATATATTTCTACAGGCCTTTATAAGTGAATATGCTGTGACTGGAAATGATGCTGGAAAAGGTAGTCTTTTAGCAGCATTGGCTGAAGCTGGTTTCCTCATTGGGGTAGAAAAGAACAGGTAACTGTGTAATATTTCTCTAACTTTCTTTTAAAATTTTGAAATGCTCCCCATGTGTTTGTAGAGTCGATGGCTATGTCACTGCATTTTTGAGGGAAAAAAGCTGGCACAGCAAATTCTTTTGAACAGTTCCTCAGGGGCGTGGGGCATGGGTGAGGGTGGGGGGTTATTTCTAACTCTTGTGTTTTCTTTTATTTTCTTTTTACCTTGTTATAGAATACTTATGAGGGGCAGACCACATTCAGAAAAAAAAAATTCAGGGACGGCTTCTATCCCCAAATAGCTAAAGCTATTGCCATGTAGACCTTAGATCAACCAATTAATGAGTATTATTTAGTCCTTCAAGTGTTTGGATGGGCTTTTAAGCTGGTCAGAATAGCTTTTAAGCTCTTTTTAGCTTTTTTCAGTGTTTGGCAAAGTCAAAAAGTGCTTAAAAATAAGTTTAAAACTGCTTAAAACAGGCCAAAAGCATTAAGTTGGGCAACCCCAACTTACTGCTTTTTGGCTTAAAAGCTATTTCTGCTGAAAAGCCACTTTTTTAAGCCAATCCAAACGTGTAAAGGGTGATATATGATTTTTACTTTGACGAATTACTTATAGAAAGGGTGATGTGTGATTTTACTTGACGAAGTCTATGTTGATTAACGCCCTTCTCCTTTTCATATGCAAATAACTGATCTTTCCTTTATCTTTTACTTGAAAATGTTTTAATCTATGCCGGTCCATCATACAGTATACTATGTGGTACCTTTATTAACTGTATGCCGGATGACTTTGATCTTAGAGATCAGGCATCGACTATGCTAATCACCTTAACTTGAAATTTTCCTCTGTGCAGCGAAGCAATTGAAATGGCAAGTTATGCACCCCTATTTGTTAATGACAATGACAGGAGGTATATCTGATTGCTTCTCTTCTTATTTCTCTCTCTCTCCTTTTTTTTTTTAAAGATTTTCTCTTAATGTATTCTATCAAACAAAATTGTTCTTTCCTGTAGGTGGAACCCAGATGCAATTGTCTTCACCTCTTCACAAATGTATGGAACCCCTAGTTATTGGATGCAGCATTTCTTCAAAGAGTCAAATGGCGCAACTCTTCTGAGTTCTTCACTACAAGCTAATCCTTCAAATTCACTTATAGCATCTGCCATCACTTGGCGAAATTCAGTTGATAACGAGTATTTGAGAATAAAGGTGTGGATATTTTCTTGTTTTCGTTCATCACTCTTGGAGTTCGGCTAGTCTCTTATGTATGTTAGCTTCTTCTTAGTTGGTTATTGTTAGCACTTCAAGATATGTTAGCTGCTTCTTAGTTGGTTATCGTTAGCACTTCAAGACTTTTGAATGGTCTATGTTCCACAACTATTTAGCATCGTTTTATGATGAGTAAATGATAGTTCAGGTTCTTCATAAGGGAAATTAGATGACAGCATGTTTTATTTCCGAAATCCTAAGATGCCATCGTCCTGACCATTTTGCATTTACACAGTACAGTTCTCCACCTTTAATAGGTTCATTACTCATATGTTGAGATATTTTCCCCAGGTTGTGAACTTTGGGACCACTGCCGTTACTCTTAAAATCTCTATCAGTGGATTGGATCAGAACTCTTTAGAGTCATCTGGAGCAATAAAAACTACATTAACATCCACCAATGTGATGGATGAAAATTCCTTCAGAGAGCCTAATAAGGTATAAACATCCTTTCATTTAATTCTTTTATATCTTAAAAAGGTTCGCGGTCTTTCAGGGAACATACTATTTTCTGGATCTGCTAGCAAGATTTGTTGGTTTGCCATAAGATGTTTCACGACTAGCCAGCTAAACTGAACTTCTTTCTTTCTTATTTTGTCTCGTCAACAGTTCAATATCTACAGAAATGTTGTAATTTTATCGATATCTAATTTACAACTTAAGAGTAATTAAGAGAACTTTCACCTCTTTGTGTTTGAAGAGCATGCTAAAACAACAACAACAACAAACCCAATATATTCTCATAGGTGGGGTATGGGGAGGGTAGTATGTACGCTGATCTTACCTCTACCTAGTGAAGGTAGAGAGGCTGTTTCCAATAGGCCCTCGGCTCAGAAGAGCATGCTAAAACAATTATTTAAATTTTGTTACCTTTGTTTAGGTGGTTGCTTTTCTTAAAATTTTGGCTTTTCTATTTATGCAGGTATCACCTGTTAAAGCGATGCTCGAAAAAGTTAGCGAGAGCATGGATGTTGTACTGTCTCCACGTTCCCTCACTTCATTTGACTTGTTAAGAAAATCAATCAGCACCAGTGTTGATACTGCTTCTGCCCTTAAATCTTCATACTAAGACTATGTAACATTTATGAATGTGTGGTTATAAATCTATAATATCAATTTCATATTCATGCAGTTAGTTCTTAATATTTCCTATTTCTTTTGATGCTCTCTTGCACTTTAGATAGATATTCTGCGCCAAGATCGTAAAAAACGAACATGCATTATTCATTCATAAACTCGCGATAAAAGTCAAGGAAGAAGCTGCGGCAGAATAGCTTCTGGACAAATTCCATTCTGCCTCCTGCTTATCCCTCCAACCAACTTGCTAATTTTGATTCCAATGCTAATTTCCGACATTATATAGTACTATTGCATGTGGAAGCAGTTTGAACCCGAGGCATAATGTGAGCATTGTTACCCTTTATAAGCAAGCACTGAAGAAAATGCTATTACTAATTTATATCTCAAGGACATATCATATAAATCTTCCATGTTCTAAATAAAAGGAAAACCTTTATTTTTGGGTAATTAAGTAATTTAATTTATCAAGGCGAAAATATGTACAAGTAAACTAAAACAAAACCTATAAAATTGGACAGCCCCAACTTTATACATTCATCTTCTGTTACTCCCTTTCCCCCATTACATCTTGATTGGATGGTTGTTGCCTGTGGTATTATCACATATTAATTGTTACTTGTATTCTTATTTTGATTGTTACTTAAATTTTATTATATTGTACTGTTAAGTTAATTTGTTATTATGTAATGATGAAAAGTACTACTTTATGGAACGATCGATTTGGTGTGGTCACGTCGTTGTCTTTTTATTTCCACTCTCATCTTGCCCTTCCTTATTATTAAATAATCATATATTATCCTTTACCCTACCTTTTTATATATTAATTCTACCTCGTACCCTACTCTTTTAAAAAAAATAATATTGTAAGTTTATTTTTCATATTGTCGGTACATGATCTCTTGAAATGACGACAAATAATAATCTATCTAAACACTTTTTACATCAAAACGATACAGTACATACAATGTAATACTATACGATATATTATGATAATAACAACCATCTGTATACCGGTAAAACCGAGGTCATGGTGCACCCCGACCTCTGACAAGATAAACTAGGCTCGAGACATGGTGGCGAGGGACCGAAATCGAGGCAAAAGTCCCATCGAGCCAGAATCCGGGGGCATGACGCCTGCCCCCGAGAATATCGAGGTCATGGCTCCGAAATCGGTCTTAGCCTCGAACGATTTCAATGAACATTATCGGCAAATCAAGCATAGCCAATAGAAAGCCGAAATATCCGCGACCTGCTGGATATCACGATGGGGATCTCGGCACGTATCGATAAAGAACCGACAATCAGTTAATCAGAAGATTTTCTATCTTTCATATAGTTATACCTAAAGTAGGACTCCCCTACTATATAAAGAGAGTGGTAATTCATGAAGTACATTGTAACACGCACTCCAAAGTAATATATTATTATTTTTCTCTATTATTAGATCTTTCTCTTATTCATTAGTGCTAGCTGTAGTGAGCCCGACCCGAGAGTGACTATTTCACTAAGGCTGGAACTACCTTATTCGTGTGGTTTGAATTTATTCTCTCTTTATTTGTTTAATATTGGCTTAATTTATTGCTTTGTTATGAATTAGTCAGTATATTCTTAAAAGCACATACAAATCTAATTGTTATCTGATTTTGAGGGTTAACATCATCTAGTTACAAAGGTAGACAAAATTTAAACTAAGGGAAGAAAATCTATCATTCTCAATTGTCCCGCAAATTTTCAATCCTACTGTCCCCGAAATGAATGTCTTGTGTTATTAATCTGCTTAGAACTTCAACACTTGTCGGCTTCCTGATATCTAAGAGGATATACAAGCTTTTATTAGATGATTCTTTCTTTACATTCTAAGTCGTCAATTTTTTTGTCAATATTAATCACATAATGTTAATTGTCATTGATATAAGGAAATATGTAAATTTTACTATAAAAACAATCCAAATAGTATATAAACGTGTCAACTAGTATATATCAACATTTGAACAATGCTAATGAAAAATGACAATTGAACAAAGTTTACCTTTTCCGTCATAAAGAAGATCTACTTAAAATCCCAACCTAAAAAATCAACTCTTATACTTGAAATTAGATGGTGGAGCCAAAAGATGGAACCGAAGAAAACAACATTACATTTAACGTATGAGCAACAAATATAAGTAGAAAATATTACCTTCACACGACCAATCATACGTATGAGTAACCAATACTAATGCTATTTGTAAATCATGTACCTTTACAATTTAAAATTTAAAAAAATTAACTTTTTAGATCTCTTACGTGTAAAAATAAAGTTATCATGTGTAAAAAAAAGAGGTAAGATCATAAAAGTAAAAGCAATTTGTAAAGAGCCACAACCCAAATTGATCCCAAATAGTATCATGTCACAAACTTCAAAAATTATACCACCCAAAGGTGGTCTGTTGGAAAGAGAAATTGTGATTTGCAAGCAGAAACGGATCTAGAATTTCTAACATATGAGTACATCACTAAAGAAAGGAGATAAAAAAGTAAGAATTGGTCCATATTCCTTTGGATAAATAACTCAGTATTTATAAATGCACCATTAAATCTTTATAGAGCATAAATGCCATCAGATAATATTAAATCAATTTTAAAAAATACATACATAAAATACGTAGTTTAATGAAGAAATCACGGGTCACGTGCACCGTAATCTAGCTTGTAAATCGCCTATGTTTGCAGGAATTTATGGCGAGCTTTATTAAGTGTTGGAAAATGTTTGATGAGACAAGTAGTTGAGACTCGAAACCAGTAAAAGTTAGCTGGGAACTTGGAACTTTTATTGAAATATATTGGCTTCATTAGTGCAAGGAAAACACTAGTTATTTTAATCATAATTAAAGTTAAATATGCTAATCCGTATAATGTAGGGATCGTAGAATTTTTACTTTAACTTATCAATCTATATACAGAATGATGAAAAGATTTATTCCCTAACAATACTAGAAATTCGATTAAAACCGACTGATAAATTCGACGAATATCGGTCAGTAATCAATCGACAAATGACCTATTCATAGCCGACGAATGATATCGTTAGGTCGTCATATCTAACTAACCGACTTCGGTTGGTCACAATCGACCGATTTTGGGACTTCAGTCCATTTCTTTAAACTATGTCAATAAAAAATGCATTATTTGAGAATCGAGCTAAGGTCAATTTTGTGGTAGGATATTATTCTACCATTAGACCATTAGTGCATTTTGGATTAGGTTTTTAATTTTTTTTATTTATATTCTTTTATTGTATTTTTGCGCGAAAATAACCGATTGATTTTGGATGATTTTGTTAACAAAAAAAGATTACCGATTGAAACTGATTGGTTTTTAGAATGACCGGCCGAAATAATTGATCGATTTTAGTTGATTTTACGAATATAAAGTTAATTATTTAAATAAAAATCGGTTGAAGTTGGTCGTTTTCTTGAAAAATAAACTTCACGGATGCAAAAATAATGTTTACCTAAAAAATACGAGTAACAATTAAACTTGATTTGTGATTTTAAAGATATGTAATTTAATTCAAATACTAATTAATAACCAATAAGTATAACGTGTAAATAAAGGAAATAAGTAAAATCAAACCAGTGAGCAAGAAAATCTCGGCCTCGAGCTAAGGTGACCTCGAGGTTGGATAAGAACGGTAAAGCAAGAACAATTAAGTAAAGAGATGATTCTGATGAACAATGAGCGGAAATGGAAGAAAGTATATTGTTTGCCAATGATTAGATGATGTTTACAAATGATTGAGTCCCTTTTTTATAATATGGGAATCCTAAATAAGGTACATTTCTAGTTACAGTAAGGAATCTTATTGGGACAGTTGTCTAATCGCCTAGTACGGATTCGTACAAGGTCAAACGAATAAATTTCAGAATTTACGCTACGATCTTGGGGACGTGGCGGGAATCTTGTCCTTCTGTAACAAACTCATAACAACACTGTCTCGGAGTCAGTCGTACTTGGCTCTGATGTTCCTCGAGCACTTAGATCTTCGAGCCTCTTATTCTACATTCGAGCCCGAGCTTGGTCTATATCGAAATTTTTCCTCGATGCGACCTCTCGAGCCTACAAAATCGGAGGCATATATATACAGATAGTCCCTGTGTTTCTTAAAATAAAATGATAAGAAACGATCTGATTCTCTACACTTCAATGCCTCGATAATGATGTCAATCTATGATGTCAGCGACTGATGTGACTGAAAGGTCATGTTTGCACAGTTCCCAAGGCCATCAATTGAAGGAGGCTGATGGTCGACTGTTGGTTTACCAAACCGTTTAAGATAGCCTCTATAAATAGGTCAACCTCACAATTTTTACATCTTTTACTTCTCAAATCTCTCCTAAATTTCACTAGTTTCTTCATCTTCTCTGAGTTCACTCCTTTCCCAATTTGTTCTTGCTACAGCACCAACTCTTTTCCCTATTTTGAATTTCTCAACAACAATGACTAAAACATCTAAGACCGTTTCCCAGAAAGGGAAAACTTCTTCATTATTGTGGCCAGTAAGAGGTAGAAAAGTAGTGCCACCTTGTATCGAAGAGTGCATTCTTAGGCCAACGAGATAACTTTAGATTTTAAAATCGATAAACCTGCATCGACGCCATGCCGGTGTGAGCCCATATCTCGATACATCTGCTTGATCACTGAAGATAAACTTGAGCAGGTGAAAAAGGATTGCGATTGAGAGAATAAGGACGTGGTGATCCCCTCCCCCGAAGAGGACATCACTACCCATAAGGTAGGATACTTAAGGGTGTACACATACCCTTTTATATTGGGTCCCGTAGATCCATCACTAGGCCCCCTAGACCCAGCCATTCTTGATTTTTTCCAAAAATACCAGGTGACGCTTGCCAGATCTATCCTTTTTTTCTGGCTCATCGTCAGTTTGATCAGGTATTTCTCAGGCCAGGTCGAGGGGATGCCTTTTACCCTCGACCAACTGATCAGGTTATACAGCCCTCGCCTTTATCGAGGTGTCTGATAAAGCTGCAGTGCCGATATTCAAAATCTCTTTTCTCCAGCATCGATGAGGACAAGGACCGAGGATAGATGAGCCGGTTTGTCCAAATTAGGACCTCCGATCTGGTTCCTCCCGTGAGGATGCCATTCTTTGAGGAATGGAACATGAAATATAAGTACATATTTATCGATGATGACTTAATATTCTGTTTTGCCTACTCTTTCTCGATCTCATCCTTTACTCAATGTAATCCCTTTCTGATGATGCAGTTGGTTTTTGGTTTCTTGGCGCGGTCCCGGACCTCACAGGTTGGGTTTGACAACTGGCCTCCACCTCTTTATGCGCAGAACATAGTTGGCATGATTTGGCCAAGGATCGGTGGGAAGCTAAGAACCACGGTGATTTCTCTTGTTCATATATTCGTGTTTCTTAGTTAAATACTTACTTTATCATTATGCAGGCATCAGAGAAGTCGTTGTTATGCGGCCGCCCCTGCTCGGTGAAGAATAAATCCTAAAAGAAGAGGAAAAGGGGGTCGCCTGCAAGTTCCCCGAAGTCAAAGAAAAGCAAGGCTTGAAAGCCTAAGGACGATACCATGGCCCTATCTCTAGAAATGGCACAAAGCCTTCGAGATGAGGATGAGGAGAGAGAAGATGATGGCTGCCTATTGGTAGCTCGAAAAAGATGTAGCACTGACACTCTGAAGACCACTAAACCAATAGTGGCTGATGCAGTTTGTTCTCAAACTGAAGAAATCTCGGAGGGGAGTTCGAGCAAAGCCTCCGAGCCATCGAACAACAAAAGAGCACCTCGTCTTGGAGGTCATTTGATGAGAGAGATTGAGGGTCCCAGTTCCAAGGTCCTCCAAAAAGAAGAGAATGTCCCTAGTGGATCACTTGGGATAATCAACGTAGATGAATTGCCACCTGGCTCTGAGTTCTCCGAGGGGCAATTTCGAGATGCCCAGACCATGAGAACTCCCGATGTGGGAATGACCCACGAAGGGAATGATATCTTCCAGGAGTGCCTTGCAAGGGTCGAAGATGGTCCCGATCCAGATGCTCCATTTATTTTTGATGAGGCCTAGCGGCTCTTCAAACAAGTAAGTTTCTGCCCTTAAACTTACACCTGTGCTTTTATCCTTGTTGTTCTGAGTCTAACTTTTTCCTTTTGTGAAGGTTGTGATGCTCTATCGAGAAGCATTTTCCAAGTCTCAAGCCGAGATTGCTCGATGTAAGGCCGAGGTCAAGAAGCTCACGGAAGAAAGGGACAACCTTAAGATCATCTATGTCAAAAATGGGGGGGATCAGCGATCTTCTAGCCGAACTGGAGAAGACCCATCAAGAACACACTGAGCTTATTGAGCGGGTAATGCAAGTTCTTTTTGGGAGTTAACTGCATGCTTATTTAATTTAGTGACTAACACCATTAATTTTTCAGGCTCAGCAAAAGGGCGAGCTAGTAGAGCAGCTTCGAGAGGAGATTAAGCTGAAAGAGGCCGAGACCTTGGGGTGGAAGCAACAAATGACCGTCTTGCCTCGGAGAAAGTGATGCTTTGCGCCCAGTTAGCTTCGATGGAATTCAAGTTTCAAATTTCACAAGGGTAAAGCTTGGCCCGAAGCTTAAAGACATAGGAGCTCAAAGCTAAATTGGTCGCCGAGCTTCCGAAGGCTAAATCCGAGGTAGAGGAATTTGTGGCTTCTTACCAAGCTAACATCGAAGCTTCCAATATTTGGGCACATGATATCTCCATTGCTACTTAAGTTAAATTTTCTTGTGCTCTCTATCACGTCAGGCGATAATCCCGAAGAGAAACTCTCGAGGAAGTGCACGCCCATGGCTCTGACCTCTCAGCTGATATTGAAAATGTAAAAGCTCTAGAGGATGACGCTGCCACTTTACTCTTCGATGATGAAGGCTCATCTAGTGGTTCTGAAAATGGAGGAGATGAGGATGAAGTCCCAGACGGAGAAGTCTCGAAAGATGCGACTCCCACTGATGAGGCTCCCAAGGATGCGACTCCCAAAGTAGATTAGGATCTTAGATTTTTGTTTTTTGTTTTCGTGTAATGCCCTTCGTGGGCATTGTAAATACCTTTTATCAATATAAAGAATTCCCTTCCTTTCTACGTTATCTCTTTATTGAATTGTGCTTCATCTTCATTTTGTGAAATTCTTTATGTTATAACTTTAATGATCGAGTTAGCATAGGTTTGGACTTAGAGTAGAGTAAACCCTTAGGTTTTGTAGTAGTCAATGGGTGATCTTAGAACTTATAATAAAATACCTCTTAAGGTTTTTTGTTAATCCTCGAGCTATGTTTAAGTTGATTTGATGCGAGTTCGGGATGAGGGATCTTGAGTCCGAATTGAGTGAGAGTGCGGTATCGAACTCCACATGCTTCGGCCATTAGGCTCTTTATTTTTGACCTTAAGCTCTTTTAGGTCGGCCCTTAGGCTTTTTTAGTCGGGCCAATCTTCCTCTAAGACGGATATAATTTTTTTCTCTTTTCGGCCAAAAGACTTTGTAAAAATTTCTTTATTCCTTAACATGTGTTTTTTTACCTGTTGGGTTTTTCAGAGGTTCGATCAATCGAAACCTCGTTTGTAATTTGTTCATGTTCGATAATCGAATACCTCTTGAGGCTTTTTCGAAGGTTGATGTTATCGGAGCCTTTCAGTTATTCGAGGGCTGATTTTATTGAAGTCCCTTTTTATTTGCTTTTGCCGAGGGTAGACTGATTTAACCAGTTTTTTTGATGTATTAGAAGGCCTTTAATTTATGGTGGAAATCGGACGTCTCCGAGCCGCATTTTTTTGACTGTAGCCTTTTGATGTTCCAGACATAAATACTACACAATAGGGGGAGGGGAGTGATTTGTGTGGTACCCAATTTTCGATCTAGAAAAACCTAGTTCTTCTAGGTGTTCTAACACTACTATTTGCGGAATTAAAAGTACAGAAATTAAAGAACACATAGATTTTTACATGGAAAACACCTGGCTCAAAAGGTGAAAAAACCACAACATACTACTTAGTAAGATTTTACCAAACATCCACTAAAGTTAATGAGCCAAAACAACATTTACAAAACTCTTATAAACCTAAGGATTAACTATAATCCCTTTGTAGCACACAACTTCAACTGTTGCGGCAAAACCAAGTTAGCCTATAACTTGATCACTTAAAGTACCTATTACAAATGCTTCTACAAAAAGCTGAATGGTACAATTTTAAACCACATACTATAATTGAACTAGAATAAGAATAAACACAATGGAACAGGTTCTTCTATATCGTTCAAGTAGCTTCAGGAATGCACACTTAAATCTCATATAAATTGCTTGCAAAATTGCCTTGCTCTTTTGCTCTCAATTTAGTTTAACTTCTGTGTATGTGCAATACCTATAAAAGAGAACAATCACATTTATTTAATGAGTTAGCAATCAGAATTTGATTGAGACTCAGTTGCTGATGTTCCATCGAAATTGAGTCCTTGAACAATATAAACTCCAACCCTTATCCTTGATCCAGATTATTTTCTTTTCTCATACGGGGACTTCTTCTCCTTATCTAATATGCAACCTTTTCGATCAGTTCAGAAGATATTGCTGCTTGATCCTTAAGTCTTATCTTTTTCACGCGCATCTCACAAGTAAAGATTGATAAACACTGTGTCTCACAAGATGGACCTGGTCTATCACTGAGTTCATTTGTCATTCTTCAAAACTTCAACTGAACTTAGGCCAACAAATTCCCCCTTCTTGATGATGACAAACTTTGTGCTTTTACTGATCACAGAACCTGTGGAACTCAACTTAATTATTAACACTTTATCATTAAGGACCAGATTTAATCAGGTTATAAATATCACTTTATTTCAGCATACGAAGTAAAACACAATATCTCTTCCTCCTTTTGGCATTATCAAAAAGTTTCATATAATGTGAATCCAAGATTTTAATCATTACTCATGGCCAGTGAGGAAACTGCAAGTGAATACATGGTTCATCAATTATCAATAATCAACTTGACCAAAATTAACTATTAAGATTAGAATCTTCATAGAACAAGAGAAAAAAGCAATTTGTCATTGATTAGGAAATGTTTCTACGAACCAGACCACAAAAAAAAAAAAAAAAAAACATCCAACCATGAGCAACAAAAACAAAGAAAAGTCCAAAATCTAGGTCACTAGGGAGGGGGGGGTGGTTCTAGACTGGTTCGAAGACAAGAGCTGGAGTACTTAAGGCTTGGAGGAACTAGAGGGTTAGGATTGGAGAAGATTGAGCATAGTCTGAAGCATCCCTTCACTCTTTTCCTTTTCCTTTTCTAGCTCAGCTTTCAGGCCATTTATCTCATTTTCCAGTTCAGCAACACGAGCTTGAAGCCTAGCAATTTCAGCATCTTCTGTTCCACATTCTTGAACCAAGGCCCTACCTTTGCTATTCACAGGAGTCTTCTGAGACGAACCAGGTTCAACTGGGGCTACACTGAGGAGATAGTCACAAACCTACAAAGTTTTGACACCAAAAGGCTCCTTGCTGGAAGCCATCTCCCATTTCTTCAACGGAACATTCAGCCTATCCAGAACAGTTGTCAGTATGAACCCATATGGAGTAGCATGAGCCTTGGAGCCATTGATGACCCTTTCCAGTAGCTTGACAATGAAAGCAGGCCGGTTAATATGCTTTCCTCTCAAAAGGCATTCCATAAGAACCAAGTCCATGTAGTTATCAGTATGCCTTCTTTCCTGTCTGGGCAACAAGATCTTGTTCACAAACTCAAATAGCGTCTTATGCTCAGGCTTCATCTCACTCTTCTGCACAAACCTTGCCCCAGGCACATCTTCAGCAGATTTTGTATCACAAAAAATTCTGGTGATTTGGAGAGCAGTAGGAAGATCATCTAGACAAGGCCACCTCTACCTAGTATAGTCATCATAACCCTAACTGGGAATGTCCAGAATCTTGCCCAATTTAGGTGCATCAAACTGCACCTTTACTCCCTTACCACGCTGGTTTCTACCCCATTTTTCACAGTGGCATTGGCCATAAACTCAATCTGCTCCTTCTTAGCCAACCTTCCATCCATTTGAAGGACCATGTCCTTCCACCCTTGTGCATCTAGGGCATCCACCAATCTTATCATGCCTGGATCCTCCAGGTCTTTCAACAGCCTGCCTTTCAAAATCTTCCTCCTGCCAAAGATGGAAAATCTATCCTGTTCTTTCTCAGACTCCTCCTCCTCTTTTTCTCTGCTCCATTCTTCTTCTTCTTCTTCAGTAATTTTTACCTGTTTCCTCTTCACTGTAGACCTGGTTCTTTTGTCTAAGGAGGGTTCAGCAGATACAGGTTCTGAAGACTTCTTTAAAGAAGTCTTGGATCTTTTTGGTTTGGGAGTGGGAACCTCCACAGTTGTACCTCTTTCTTGATGGATCGGTTCCATCTCCTCCTCCTCTTCTTCTACAGCCTCAGAGCTTTCCACAACTTTTGCTTTTCCCTTCTTTTTCTTCTTTTTCCTACTTTCTTCTAAAGATTTTTGCAACTCTGCCTCACTTTGTTTGACCCTGCTCCTAGTAGATCTTCCCTTAGTAATGAAGGGACAATAGACTTAGGAGATGACATCTTGATTTTCTTTGCTGGCTTGGAAGTAGTTGGGGTTTTTTGGGAAGAAGCCTTACGCTTCTTTGGATCATAGCTGGCCCAAACTTTCTTCAGGATGTTAGCTAGGGTTACCTCTATAGATGAACCATGTTCATCTTACTGCTCACTCAAATGGACAAGACTCTCAGCAGCCTCTCCAGATCCACTTCCCCCCTGACTTGTTACCACCCTCCTCTACACTACCACAAATAGCAAGAACTTTTTCTTTCTTTTTATTTCCCCTTCTACTCGACTCAGCCCCCTTTACATCTTTTACAGAACCAACCGACACAAACCTATTATCTATCATTTCTATCACATATGATAATACAAGACAAGTATTTACCTCACCAGGGGTTTCTTGATTTTTGCCAATATCAGATGACCCATGTTCTTCTCCTTTGCTGGTAGAGATAAATGCTTCAGACTCAAAGCTTGAGTCAGATTCTTTTGACTCTTTTTTTTTTCTAGCTAGCCCTCAAATTTTCATTTAAGGCTTTTCTCAGAGAACTAGAAGCTACTATTTTTCTGGCCAACATTTTCTGCCGGCGAAACTTAGGTTTTGGTGTTTCACTAGAAGGTGTAGATGGGTACGTATTAGGAGATACTGGTGGGGAGTACCTGAATTATCTTCAGGGTTTGTCATGGCAGAATATTTCTGGAGAATTTTGGCAATTTTGGAGAGAAGGAGGATGGTCAGAATTTGGGAGAGATGAATGACGGTTACGGACTAAAAAGGGGATGTGGTGTGTATTTAACGAAGGTTATGATTAAATGCAGTAACGTTAGCTTTTTGCAGTAGTCAATTAGAAGTCTAATCACTTTAGAATTCAGATCTCTTAATGATTAATAGGCGACAGAAGTTTTTAGGAAAAAATCCTGTTTTCTTTAGAGTTCTAGGAGAATGAAACTGGTTAAGTGCTCAACGGATAGAATTTTTGGAAGTTTGGTGCAATAAGGACTTTTTTCTCATGACTGGAAAAATAATCTTTCCAATTATACAAAGTATAGAACATACCTGAACATTCTCATGAGCATATACCGATGAACCAGGTTTTTCAATCAGAACTTCTCTTGATCATGCCTCAAATGCCAGAATAGAAAAACTTTGTAAGAGATTAACGAGTCAATATAAACCCATGTCACAGGAGTATACTGATTAGAGTATGAGACTGAGTAAGAAATAGTCTAGTTATTTACACAAAGTCAGAACTTCTAACCAAATTTTTTTTCATTGTGCATTCTGAACGGGACCTTTTAAGTGAACTTAATCATCCCTAATTCCAACCCGTTCCTTTCAAAGTTTTCTATACACAGTGCTTTAGTGAATATGTCAACTATTTGCTTATCAGTAGCATATAATTCTATTGAAATAAATCCTTTCTCAGAGTTATCTCTTAAAAGTGGTGTCTAATATCTACGTGCTTGGTCCTTTTGTGATGAACAAAGTTCTTTGTCATACATATAGAACTAGTTTATCACAAAATATTGTTATACATTCCTCTTCAATTCCAAAATCTACCAGCTGTTATTTGATCCATATCAATTGAGCACAACAAGAAGCAACAACAACATATTCAGCTTCAACAGTAGGTATGGCTACTGAATTTTACTTTTTGGTAGCCCATGACACAAGACATAAATAAAGGAAGTGTGCTATACCTGAGGTGATCTTCCTATCCACTAGGAAGCCTGCATAATCAGCATCAACATATTCTACTAGATTGAAAGTACTACCTTTGGGATACCAAAGACACAAATCAGTGGTGCCTTTCAGATATCTCAATATCCTCTTGACAGCAGTCAAGTGAGACTCTTTTGGATTTGCCTGAAAACGAGCACAAAGCCCTACACTGAAAACAATGTCAGGTCTGCTGGCAGTAAGATACAAAAGTGAACCAATCATACCCCTATACAACTTCTGATCAACTGATGAACCAGGTTCATCAACATCTAATTTAATGGCAGTTGCAATAGGTGTATATATTTCTTTAGAGTCCTCTATTTTGAAATTTTTGGTTAGTTCTTTTGTATACTTCTGCTGATAGATCATGGTTCCATTTGGACTTTGTTTGATCTGTAAGCCTAAGAAGAAGTTAAGTTCACTCTTCATGCTCATTTCAAACTCACTTCCCATTAGTTTTGCAAAGTCCTTGCTTAAACTATCAGTAGTAGCCCCAAATTTTATGTCATCAACATATATTTTCACAACAAGGAGGTCTTTACCTTTTTCCCTTAAGAACAAGGTACTGTCAATTTTACCTCTTTTGTAACCATGCTCCAGCAAGAATTTTGATAGTCGTTCACACCAAGCTCTTGGGGCCTGCTTCAGCCCATATAGAGCCTTGTATAGCTTGTACACATGCTTAGGACATTTCTTGCTTTCAAATCCCGGAGGTTGTTTCACAAACACTTCTTCTTTAAGGTAGCTATTTAGGAAGGCAGTTTTGACATCCATCTAATGAAGAGTAAATTCCACGTGTGCTTCAAAGGCTATGATGAGTCTGATTGCCTCTAGTCTTGCAATTGGAGCAAAAGTCTCATCATAGTCAATGCCTTCCTGTTGGCTGTAGCCTTGAACAACCAGCCTTGCCTTGTTTCCCGTAATTGTTCCATCTTCATCAAGTTTGTTCCTGAAGACCCATTTTTTGTCAATGATAGATCTGTCCATGGTCTTGGAACTAGATGCCAGACTTGACTTCTTTCAAATTGGTTGAGTTCATCCTGCATTGCATTGACCCAATCGGCATCCTGCAAAGCCTCAACAATATTTCTAGGTTCAATAAGAGATAGAAAAGCATCAAATGCATGCAGATTCTTTAGTTGAGATCTAGTTTTGACTCCAGATGTTGGATCAATAATGATGTTCTCAATGGTATGAGAACTTTGATACTTTTGGGATTTCACAACCAACTGGTTTCTATTAGATGTTTCTCCTTTGTTTTATTACTGAGGAACAAGTTCATGGACAAGTTCTTTTGGAGAATTTAATTTACTTTCTAACTGATTAGTTCCCCATGTCAGGTTGCCCTGAGTGGAAGAACCTTTTTCCATTGCGAGCATGTAATTTTTGCCTCACACGAATCACTCACAAAAAACTTAAAATAAAGTAATTTTTCTTTGTGTGCAATTTCGTGAATTTTTGTGGTATTTTCAACTATTATTTGCATTTGTGTGTGCATGTTTATTTGTGTATATTAATGGAAATATACAAAAAATATACCATTTTTGAATTTAGGATTTAATTTTACAGTTTTGAGTTAAATAGTGAATTATTTATTTTAATACTTGAAAAATCACGAAAAAATAATACATTTTGCATTTTTTTAGTTGTGTGATTTGGTATTCAATTATTTGTGATTATTATTGTTTATAAGTTAACTAGTATTTATTATAGGTTAATTTGGGTTTATATTTAATTTAGGATATTAGGATTTTTGTTTTGGAAAAAAAAGAAATGAGGGAAATTGGATTTGGGTAAGAAAATCTCAGGCCCAAATGAATTTCCCCCTAAAAACTTAACCAAAACCGACCCAAAAGCACCCCATAGTCGGTCCAAACCTTCAGACTCAAAGTCATGTAATATAACGTAGTATGTTGATAGAACTACGTCGTTTCAATACCAATTAATCCCAGCCCTCCATCTACTCCCCATCCAACGACTCAAAACACTCCCCACAACTAGACCCGTTTTCCCCGGATCAACCCAGTCCCCTAATGAGATCAAATGACCCCATTTCCCATAAACCTATTGATCCAAGTCGTTGATATAATTTGATCAAACGACGTGGATTCAATTCCTCCTTAGGTATATAAAAGACCAAACAGTCCCTGCCCCCTCTCAAACACCCCACCCTTATCACCTCTATCAAACTCGTCTCTCTCAGAGACGAGGAACGCTAGAAGCCACCACCCCTCTCTATCGCCCAATACTTGGCGGCACTTTTCCCAATCAGCCCCAAACCAACACCCCTGAACCACCAGCACCTCCTCATCCCAAATCCCATATCTGTTTCCCTCGAATCACCCTAGAATGTTTTGAATCTTAAATCGAAGATAGACCCGGAACCCTAGTTTACCTGATTGACCCAAAATTGATACCATGCAACCGACAGTCTACCTTCACCCCAAATCCCACATCAGTTTCCCCCCGAATGCCTTTGAAACCCCTCGAATCTGGATTTAAAGATAAAAGTCAGTATGCGTTTTAGGGATTGAGGTCAAAATTGACCTTAGTTGTGTGTTTTCAGTAGAGAACACTCGACTAAGGTCCATTTTGGCCACAAATCCGAAGGTCATTGAAGGTTCAGGACGTGGTCTGTCAATTTTGGTAGGTATTCTTTTCCTTATTTTTCTTTTATTTTTGTTATTAGTTTCATGTCCTGCTCCTTTTTTTTTATTTTGTTTGAATGTTTTGTTTCTCTGATTTTGTTGGTCCTTCGAATTAGTCAGTTTTAATAAGTCATTTGTTTAAGTCTGTGACAACCCCTATAGTATTTCCTGTTACTATTGGTTTAATTACATTTATTTTTGTTTCCTTTGTTTGATGGTTGATTTACTATAAAGAATTCGACGCTGAGTTTGACTATTAAAAATAGTTCAGGCTAACAGTTCAGGCTTAAAATCAGTAAATGATTGTGTTTCCCCTAAATCCCGCAATTTATTGGTTTCTTTGGTAATGCTATGAGCATTTAAGTAGTACTAAGGAATTTGTAATTAAACTACGCATAGTATTCAATCATTCAGTATGTATTAAAGTTGTTAAGAAATTTTAGGGTAACTGCTGTCAAATAGCTGTATTCTGCATTCCTACATGAGAAATAGGTTTAGCTGTATTAGACCTCTGTTAGTTGTATAAACCTTTGAATTGTCTTAACATACTTATAATTACAATAGAGTTGTATATGCCCCCATGTAAATATGTTTGGTTTTAAAAGTCGGGTCTGAGTTATTTTATTCAAGTTAGAGAAGTTAAAAGGGATGATCCCTTGTAGTTCAGTGAGTTACAACATTTTATTCGACTTTGGTTCATTGCCTATACCCACTAGATTGTTTAAATACAATTGTTTGTAGATATGACTGAAAATGGAAGCTTCTTTCACAGTTTGGGCATGTAAGGGGAAGTGTGGTAGGCTTTGAATGGGGATGGTTGGGTTGTCGAAAATATTATAATTACGGGTTGTGCATTCATTAGTATGGTTCATTCATGTTGGAGCTTTTGTAAGTTTTAGTTCAATTTTATCCTTTCTTCCAACTGTTTTTTAATCCTGCTTGCAGTTTGAGTTAAACTATAGTTTGATGTTTTAGTCTTGTTCATCCAATCTTTCTTTTTGAACATGAACACCTTAGAGTTTAGTTGTATTCTGAATGAAACTTGATTCAGCCTTACAGAGTTTTCTGAAAGTTTAATTGCCTCTGTACATTGGATTTCCACAACAAATATAAACCATGTAGCTTTGTTTAGGCATAATCAAGGAACTGGGATTCGACATATGAAGGAACTTGGTTTAAAATTGTGAAGTTGTTTTACTACTGGAATTATAAATGGAGGATTTAGAAATGATAAGTTAATCTACAATTCGTTAATAAATGGGCTATCCAAAGTCTAAGTTTTAAAGCATGACCCTCTTGGGCCAGTCATGTTGGTTTCCTTCTGGTGTGTACTTGTTTGGGATTTACGATTAGGCCTACATGGGTTTCTTTCACTTTGTCAAAGACAACATATTGGTTTCTTTAACGCAATTTAGTGTTCTAAATTGATAGCATGAGTTGTGAGTTCGAAAGTTTCGCGTCAGCAACTATAAGTTCTCTGGACCATTTAAGCCAGATAATACCTTTAGCTAATCGAGGTAATTCACATTTAAAAACTCATAGTTTATGGCCTTTCGATCTTTCATTTGAATATCCTTAAAAATCAAATTGAGCTGCGCCGCTCTAAATAAAATGTCAAAAATGCGTGGCCCTAGCTTAATTATATTTTTTAAAATGTATAGAACTCGAGGAGTACCATTTAAAAAATTTCCATGGACCTCACAATTATAAGATGCGTAGTTGCTTTAGGCGCGTATTTTAATAATGTTACCTTCCTAAACTCGGGTGTGCATTTCATGTGACCCAAATCAAGACCCAAAATGTTGGATAAAATGTGTTTAGGATTGTGGGTGCATTTCACGTGGAGCGATCCAAAGGCATATTTAAAACGATGTTCAATATTCATTAAAATTTGAATAAAAGCGGTTAAAAGATGAAATTTTGCACATAAGTTCAAAATGTACAAAAATCAGATAATTAAGCCGAATATAATAGTAGAGTGACCGTACTAGAACCACGGAACCCGGGAATGCCTAACACCTTCTTCCGGGTTAAAAGAATTCCTTACTCGAATTTATGGTTCGCGGATTGTTAAATAGAGTCAACCTTTTCTTCGATTCAGGATTCGATCATTGACTTGGGACACCATAAATCTCCCAAGTGGTTACTCTGAATTCTTTTAACAATAAATCCCATTTTGATTGTCCTTTAATTGAAAAAACTCCTTTAAACCTCCGGGGTAGGAAAAAGGAGGTGTGACAGCTCTGCTGGGGACATTAACCCAGAACCACTGGTTCAGGATTAGAAATTCGAGGTTGGAATAATTGTTGTATTTGACTTTATTTATTATCTGTTACTTTCACATGCTGGGCTTAATATGCTAAATGTTATGTTTACCGCTTTGATATTTTGTGATATATATATAAATTGTTACGAAACCCATCTTCTTTCTGAGTCTTCTAAATCATGAAGAATGGTGCACTTCGTGTGACTTCTTTTCTTGTTGACAGTCAATCCTATTTTTTAAAACGAGGTTTGGATAAGTTTTAAGACGGTGAAGCTTCTATATTCCCGGTATGCTGCCTCTTCCTCGGCTCGGGTTGTCCGCTCAGGTAAGCCAGGTCTAGAACAATACACCCAGGTTTTAGACCTAGTATGACAAAACCTCATGCAGGATCCTTAGTAGGAACATTTGTTTGTATAATGTGCATTTAAATTTGGAGACTTAACACAAGGGTTGGGTCTGTCTAGGACATGTGTACCTGAAATAAAAAGTCCATTCTGATGTATCTTACTTACTACTTGTGTATTTTATTTGTTTCGGACTTGCATGCTGATCGGCTTTAAATATTGGGAAAAATTGAAAAAAGAAGAAGAAAAGTAGCGGTGTAGAGGGTTAATCATCTGTTTTGAAAAATACCAATGCCCAAATAGTGTCAAAATTCTGCCAAATTTTTGAAAAAAAAAAGAAAGAGAAAAAAAAAAGAAAAGAAAAATAGTATTGTTTTAAAAATAATATAGTCTGTTTGCCGATAAAATGCATTTGTTCGTTTTATTTAACCTGAACTACGCCAGTCTGATTCTCACTAGGTGTGTGATACGTATGCAACCTTCATCGGGTCCAGCTTCTTTTTTGCAAAAATAGCCTAAAAAGAGCAGTTTTTTTATTTGAAAAAAGTTTAAGGTGATGCCATTTTGTCAAAAATAGCCGAATGTCGCTAAAAGGGCGCCGGGAGGCTGCTTTTCCAAGAATGGCCACCTTTTGTCTTCAAGGTTTTTGCCGGATAACCAACACAACCTTAAAATCTTCATCCTCGAGGCTGAAAGGCCGTATTCTTGAAATCGAGTCTTCCATTTTATAATAATAAAAATAAAAAATAAACAAGGACAATGTTGGTTTTGTTTTGAGTCAAATGCATGATTGTACTTTAATCACCTTAATAAATGTACAGGATGAGCACAAATGAAATTGAACCTTTCTAAGTCCTTAATGAGATCCTTTTGAAGCTTTACATATGGTGGAACGACTTGGGAGAAGGTAGCAAAGAAACAATGGTAAAAATCTTGGAAGGTCTCGTCAGATTGTTGAATATCAAGACATGATTGGATATCATCGAGGCTCTAGTAACTTTTTGGGATCCAACTCGGAATGTATTTGGCTTCTCAGACTTTGAGCTTACATCGACGTTGGAGGAATTGCGAGTTATGCAGGTCTTGATGGAAATTTGAGAAGACGATATCCTTTGTCACCAAGACCAGTATCTCCACACCTATTTTTGGATTTACTGAGTATTAGTCGTGATGTTTATAATGAGAACTTATCTAAAGGATGTTGTACTCTCATGTTTTTGTATCAATGTTATGGTAATCCTCGGGGTTTCGAAGAGCCGAATCTTAGGCTGACCCATGCCGGGAATAGAGACAAATGGGAAGCAAGGCGAGGTTTGGCATTCATAACAGCATTCTTGGGGGTGGTGATCTGTTCGTGCAAAGATGCTAAGATAGAAATAGGCCTCGTAGGGATGGTCGATGTTGCGATAAAAAAGGCCAACATCACTATAGTTCCTTTAATTTTGTTGGAAATCTACCGAGCTTTGACTATCTGCCGGGAAGGAGGGAAAGTTTTTCAAGGTTGCAATTTGTTGCTTCAATTGTTGATGCAAGGACACCTTTGTCATCAGGCAGGTTATATGAATGCCGGTTTGACCAGGTTAAAATGCATTGAAAAGTTTTACAAATGAGTAACCAGTAACGAGTTTCCAGAAGGTACTGAAGCTTGGTTTGAACAACCAAGATCCTTAACGCCCGATAAAATTGAATGGGCATTTGGGTGGCTTCCTGTCACTGAAGCAGTATACATGTTGGCTTGAAAATGCTATATTCTCTTAATGAGTATCCGGAGCATCCAACCATATTCTCCTTAGCGACTAAGACCTGAGCAAACAAGTCATTGAGTTAGGTCCCAGAGCTGCATTTCCAGAGGATAGAATTCGCAAGTTATGGAATGGGTGCAGATTTCTCGAGCCTAGAATCATGGTCCGAGATTTAGCTAGAGGCAAAGTGGACCCAAAGTATAATGTATGGTTTGGGAAGAGATTCCATATTCCCCCTAAGACCTGCTAATAGAGCCTATGTCCAATAATTTACTTATGAATCATGAGAACAATGGGTTGGCTGGCAAAGGAAGAAACCTACATGGCCGAAATAAGCAAACTAGAAAGACAAGTGATGGACCTGTAATTTGAAAATGGTGTACAAGCTGCTGCAGACGAGGACGAAAAGGAAAAATTAACTCAAGAAAATGAGGCTCTCAAGGCTCAAATTCGAAAGTTGAAAGTAGCTGTCAGGAAGCCAGAAAGAAGTAGGGCTGACCAAAAGCTCATAAATGACTTAAAAAAGAAAGCCCTCGAATGTCAAAAAGACCTGGAGCAATCTAAAGTTAATCTAGCAAAAATCCAGGAAAGATGGGCAAGGAAGGCAGGAGACCGGGCAAGTTTTGTGCAACAAACAAGAAGGGATTATGATTTGACCATCACTATTATGAGAAGAAAAATAGCCACGCTCAAAGATGAGATAGTACGACAAGCTAGAGATTTCAAAATAGATAGGCATCACTGTTATGATCTGATGGCCAAAATGGAGGAAGAAATGCATAAGTTGCAAAATCAGCTCCTTGCCCCAAGTGCTAGAAATTCAAAATCGACAGATAGGAATTTGCTTCAGGAAAAAGGGAGAATCAGAGAAATAGTTGAAGCAGTCGTGCACTACATCACTAGGAAATGCCAAGCATGCGAGGACCTGACTCGTACTACCTTCTTTGATGCGGTAATGATTTTTATCTGCCAGATTATAGAAGATTTGGAAAGGCTGCAAAGGGATCTTGCACATCAGCCCCTGGCAAGACTGAATGATG
The DNA here is from genome assembly GCA_034376525.1 of Nicotiana benthamiana. Lineage (NCBI taxonomy): Eukaryota > Viridiplantae > Streptophyta > Magnoliopsida > Solanales > Solanaceae > Nicotiana > Nicotiana benthamiana. The sequence continues at coordinate 15,903,952 of CM067331.1, read as the reverse complement.
TCCCGCGGGCCACATGAGTTTTAGAAGCATTAATGTATTCATGATGTTTGAGTGTGTACTTTTTGGGTTTTGAAAGTTTGACAATTGATTTTAAGTTTGTTAGGTCTTCAAGTATTTTCATTTGCTCATGTTGTTCGAGTTTTGAGTGTGTTCTTTAAGTCAAGTATTTTCAGTTATTCAGAGTCTGTTGTTTGAGTTTTGAGTGTTTGAAATCATTTTGTAATCAAAGAAGTTGTAATGAAAATCCCAAAAATTTTGTTACATCTTTATCATGCTAGAACTACGCATGGTTTGATTCTAGCAGAGACATGATACATAGGCAATCTCTATAGGATTCGACCACCACTAAAAGAGGAAAAGGAAAAATAAAGGAGGGATCAAATAAAAGAGAGTTTGAAAGGCATTAAGAAAGCACAATTATAAGGGGTCGGAATGATGCACGCAACCGAAACAAATGCATGATAGAAAATGTTTAACTGCCTAGATGCATTGCATCCCCATGTGCGATTGTAAATTTGTTAAACTCTATGAACTAATAAGTTTATTGTCTTTCAGAGAAGTCAAGCAGTTAGTTACCTAGAGCATACTAGCACATTACCACTATAAAACTAGGTCAAAGGGAGAAATACCAGAAATCATCTCTAATCCTGATAGAGAGGCCAATGCTGAGATGCAAACGTTAGACACAATGAAGGAAGAAATGAACAAGCTGAAAGAACAAATACTAGAGATGCACCAAGCCTGGGCCAAGAGGCAACCGTTACCAATCCACCCGGATACTCCTACTCTCATACCGGTACAGGTTCCGTAATATCCTACCACTAATCCATCGGCAAGTTTCCCAATTTTCCAATATTACCAGGGAAAAACTTCTTGCACTCCCCAAGCTCCATCACACAAACAAAAGCCTCCTCCACCAATCACCCCTGTTTTCGTGGCACCTCCACCTGCCACGTTGCAAAGATCTTTCTGTGAGCCATTGTTTCAAATTCACGATAGCCAGTGCTACCCTCTTGACCCTACCTTTAAATCTCCTAAACAGTACTACTACACCCCTCACTTGGATAACGCGGCAGAACCTAAAAAGCAACTCAAGAATCCAGAGTAGAAAGAAATGTTTCGGAATGTGAAGAGCCCGGAGCAATACTTCAGGAATATGCAAGTTTTGGGTGGCCAAGTCAGTGTGGCATATAAGGATTTATGTTTGTTCCCAGATGTTCAGTTACCATCAGGGTTAAAAATGCCTAAGTTGGATCTGTGTGACGGGCATGGTGATCCGGTGGCACATTTGAGAGGATTTTGCAGCAAAATGAGAGGGGCGGGTGGAAAGGATGAGTTGCTGATGGCGTGCTTCAGCCATAGTTTGAGCGGGTCTGTATTAGAATGGTATAGTCAACAGGACCATGGCAGGTGGTACACCTGGGATGACTTGGCACAATCATTTGCCGGCCACTTCCAATGCAATCTACAAATCAATCCAAATCGTCCGTCGCTGGTAAAATTGGAGAAAAAACCCAGGAGAGTTTTAGGGAATACATTTTCCGTTGGAGGGAACATACTGTGAGAGTCGACCCTCCAATGAAAGAAGGAGAGATGGTTGATTACTTTTTGCAAGCTTTGGAGCCGACTTGTTTTGGTCACTTGGTGACGGCGATTGGCAAGTCTTCCAATGAGGTTGTGAAAATGGGCAGCATGATCGAGGAAGGACTTAAATCCAACAAGATCATGAGTTACTCAGCGATCAAAGCAACAACTCAAGCTATCCAGAGTAGCACTAGGGGTGTGCTCGAGAAGAAGAAGCAAGAAGATGTTGCAACGGTTGAGTCCAGATCCTAGCTCGGATCCAGAGGCCTCTCACCCTACTATAACCAACCCCGACCCCAACACCAAGATTACTCCCATACTCCATATATCCCTCCACAGCATTAATACCCACTACCCGATCCTCACTTTTCCATCTACCATGCTAAGATATACGTTCAACCTCCTGTCCACGCACAATGGCGTACACCGGACCTATAAAATACCTACCCACCCCCAAAAGCCAATAGAAACCCCTCTAGAATAGGTTTTCATCCGAACCAAGCCTTCAAGAATGAGAGGTCACAAAAGCAAAAGACTTTCACTCCACTGGGAGAGTCTTACACCAGTCTATTCCATAGGCTGCGGCAGCTGGGGATGTTGAATCCGGTCGAGGCTAAGCTGCCAAATCCTCCTCCAAAAAATATCACTTGGTATGTTGTGAATATTGTTCAAGAGCCCCTGGGCATGACACAGAGAAATGTTGCAAGTTGAAAACAGCTATTCAGGAGTTCATCGACACTCATCGGATCGAGGTGCAAGCCCCAAAAGCGCCCAACATCAACCAGAATCCACTTCCAGCCCATCATGAGACCAATATGATTGAGTTGGTGCAAGCAGAAGAAGAACCTGAAAAACCCTTGCAAACTGTGATGATGATGAGGTCAAGTGAAGGCAGGCCAGCAAAGAAGTCAACTAGCGATAAGATGTTGGTCTGTGAGAAGGAAGCAAACAATAAACCAGTGGCGGTGGTTCAAAAGGAGTCTTCAAGCAAAGTAATGGAAAAACGAGGAGAGGCAAAGGTGGTTGTACCAGGAGCAATAAACAGACTCGTTCTAATTGTGGAAGGTGCTCGCATAGACCCAGTCATCATCAAGCCAATGGTCCAGGTGCCGATGGTTGACAACAAAGCTATCCCATGGAATTATTGTTGGAAACACGTTCTCAAGGCATTATACTAAACGTGTGTTTATATCTGTAGGTTTTGATGAATGACAAACGATGCGCAAATTGATATATGACGAAGTTCAAGTACAAGCGCACAATTGATATACAACGAGATTCAAGCTCAAGACCAAGTTTCATAGTTTTACATGAGTCGTTCTTAACTGTGATCTTGATCCGACAACTTGACTCATGACATGGCTTCTCTCGTAAATTTATTTTTACAAAATCATGCATATTTAATTTAATGCTAAATGATTTTAAATCATGCATAGTTACTTTAGTCAAAATGATTTTTAAACAGGCCACTAAAATCTGGACTAAGATAATCGATTATGTACTTATGATAATCGATTATGTTAAGCCAAGACTGCATGACAATCGATTGTGAACTAATGACAATTGATTGTGTTAAGGCAGTGAGCATCAGATTTTTCAAATCTGCATGACAATCGATTGTGAACCTTATGACAATCGATTGTGATGAGGCAGTGTCCATCAAAGTTTTTCAACACTCAAAATAATCGATTGTGAAGTTAATGACAATCGATTGTGATGAGGCAGTGTCCATCAAAGTTTTTCAACGCTAAAATAATCGATTGTGAAGTTAATGACAATCGATTGTGAAGAGACAGTGTCCATCAGATTTTTCAAAGTCACAAAATAATCGATTGTGAACATATGACAATCGATTGTGTTGAGGCAGTGTCTTCCAGACTTTTTCAAAGTTATTAAATAATCGATTGTGAGTATATAACAATCGATTGTCACGAGGCAGTGTCTAAATTGATTTTTCAAGACAGATAAATAATCGATTGTTAACATTGCACAATCGATTGTGAAGCTGACCGTTGTCGTAAAGTTTTCAAATACCGTCAGGTAATCGATTATTGATTTTGTATAATCGATTGTTGAAATTAAAATCTGGAAAGGATTTTTTGAACGTTGCTGAATAATCGATTATTGATTTTGTATAATCGATTGTTGAAATTAAAATCTGGAAAGGATTTTTTGAACGTTGCTGAATAATCGATTATTGATTTTGTATAATCGATTGTTTTACCTAAAATCTGGAAATGATTTTTTGAACGCTGCCAATAATTGATTGTTGATCTTGGATAATCGATTGTTAAGCGTAAAATCTGGGTTTGATTTTTGGAACGATTGGCAAACAATCGATTGTGGCTTCTTGACAATCGATTGTCACACAGTAAAATCAGCAACTCTTAATTGGCAATTAGGCAACGGTAATGCCAAGTTTTTCAACTATAAATACAGCTTCATTTCAGTGTTTTGAACACAACAACACACAACAACTGATCATATAATTGCTATAAGCTTGCATACTCTATTGCTTATCATTTTATATTCATTACATAAGTTTTTGAGAGCCAAACTCTTGTCGAAAGTTGTTGCGATCTTGAGCGTATTCTTTTACTCATATCTACTCATTAAGAAGTGTCTTGTTTGAGTGCTTAGTGTTTTATACACTTGAAGAGAATTGTTATTCTCTTGTTGTAAGAAGGAACTTGTGTTTCCTTGGTTGAAGTCTTGGAGTGTTGTATCTCCGAGCAAAGGTAGTTGAGGCTTGTGTCCTCAAGTTGTGAAGGAACTTGTGTTTCCTTTGGTTGAAGTCTTGGGGTGTTGTATCTCCGAGCAAAGGTGTTGAGGCTTGTGTCCTCAAGTTGTAAAGGTTTGTTAAGCACCCGGAAGCTTGACAAGTTAGTGGAAATCTCGAGAGAGTCTCTCGGGGATTGGACTAGCCACGGGTTGTGGTGAACCAGAATACTTCGGTGTGTTCTTTCTTATTTATCGCACTTATTTATTTCCTGCAAATTTTAAATTCCGCAAGTTTACGCTAATTTTTATTATAACGCTATTCACCCCCCCCCTCTAGCGTTAAGCATATTATCTAACAATTGGTATCAGAGCCTAACTCTCTGAAAGCCTTAACCGGTTGAGAGCAATATATATTTTTCTGTTGAGAATATTGAACGCAGGAACGATGGATGAAGGACAATCCACCACTTGCCCTCCACTATTTGACGGAACAATTACGCATATTGGAAAGATCGGATGAGAATTTTCATCACAGCCAACAACTTTTATCTATGGCAAATCATCAAGCATGGTGAACAGATGACGACAAAGTTGGGAAAGCCAAGGTAAGTGAATACAACACTAAGGCAATAAATATGTTGTATATCGCCTTGAATCAGGAAGATTATCAGAAAATTTCCCACTACAAATCTGCCAACGAAATGTGGGATAAGCTTGAGGAAATGTATGAAAGCACACCTCAAAAAGCGGACAGCTCATGTGGTGAATCGACTGGCTGATGTCTCATGGAAAACGAAGAAGAAGAGGTAAGTACGTCTAACTCTCACTCACTTGAAGAAATGCAAAATGCTTATAATAAATTATATAGTGAGTTTGTTAATGCTTCCAAGACCATTAAAGATTTGCAGAAAACTCTTTCACTGCAAGAAACAGATTTTCAAAAACAATTCTCATTGAAAGAAAAGGATTTGGATAAACTGATTTTAGAGAATGAGAAGTTGAAAGAGGAAAACAAATTTTTCTGAAAGAGAAGCGCCGACAAGCTCGAAAGTTCTATTAAAAATTGTACTTCTTGCATGCATCTCAAAAATGAGGTAGATAGACTTATGGGCACCTTAGATAAGTTTAATTCTTCTCACAAAAATTTGAATGAGGTTCTTGTTAATTTGAAGTCAACCAAGCATGGCATAGGCTTTAAGAATGAGCCTAAATAAAAGGTTGAAGCCAAACCACAACCACCTAAGGCTCAACCTAGGATTAATAAAACAAATGCTCATCCTAGAAATAGCAATCCTAGAACCAATATGCATGCTAGACCAAATACTTGAAGGAATGTTGAACATTTTAGGAGACCTAGAAATGACCTTCCACCTAGAAATAACTACCCTAGAAATGATGCATATTCTAGGCCACACACTAGAAGGAAGTTTGAACATTTTAGAGCACCTAGAAATGGCCCTCAACCTAGAAATAATTATTCTAGAAATGCTGCTCATAATAGTAGGAGAAATGACTTTCATGAAATGCGCAATAGCCATAGTGTCGAAAATAGAGTGAACAATTTTCGTCCGTCTAATTACTATGAACCTAGAAGGATGCATAATCCCAACGTGACTTGTCATTATTGTAGACGTATTGGTCATATTGCTCTGCTTGTTTTACACGACATAGACATATCACTCAATTGCATCACTATGATATGCCTAACCCCCAAGGACCCAAAATGGCATGTGTACCAAAAGATCATTAATCTCTTTTGCAGGTGTGCTTGAAGGCTACAATATTGTAGTAGATGCACCAAGCACAATACCTTATCGCATCAAGGGGGAATTTTGGTTAGTTATCCTTTTTGACAAAAACCGAATTGATAATATATGCAAGTAACCGATATTAACGTATGTGTTGTTAATTTGGCCTTATATTGTTAAAATTTTTTTGATGTGCTTAATCATAATAGTTGATATGTGTTGAGACATCCTTGTTAATAATTAATATCAATTATCCTTGATACATATGTTGAAAATTCGTTGTTAAACAACAATTGGTATATTAGCTTGCTTCTAATAAAAACATTTCATTTATGATTTGATAACTGTTATTTGTGGTTTAAATAAATGTTAGTATATACCAGAAAAATAAATTATTTCCTTTGGTGTGTATCAACTGTTAGCATATTTTTGATAAATGCTATTTTTGGTTTGAAAAAATAATTGATATATTCCTGAAAGAAATGATTCATGCTTTTAACAGTTGATAGAAGTATTTCTGTTAAAAATCGACTCTTGATGAATGTATCTTTTGGTCTGAATAATGGTTGGTATATTCGACCTTTGATTGACTTGTTATATATTAATGTTTGATATTTTTTTCTAAAAATAACTTTTTGTATCACTGTTAATAAAATAACATTTGATACATTTGTTATGTTTGCCAACAAATGATTTTATCACTATTTTATAACAATTGGTATATCTGTGGTTTGTTGGTATGTTTTGATAAAATTCCAGCAATCTTCATAGTGCATACTCCTCGTTGTCTTTCCTATCTCATTTTGACTTTTTGGAAATGTCGAAAAAGAGAAAGTGTTTAGGCGATATGCTTCAAGTAAGGGGGAATGTCCTTACATTCTAGTTTGCCTTATTTGAGGGGGAACTTCTCATTAAGGAGGAATAGATTGCATGAATTTTATCTTGATGACATTATTGTTGTATTTCAAAACAACCTTCCATATTGGTAATATCATTCTTCAAAATTATGTTGACAACTTTTATGCTATTAATATTTTGCATTCCAAAACATGATGTTGTATTATTTTTTGAGCAACTAATGAGTTTTATGCAAGGAGTCTCTAATATTTCATTTGAGATGTCCATGATGGACAAGCGAAATTTCCTCTCGGAGCTGCAAGTTAAGCAAATGAAAGTGGGAATTTTCACTTGTCAAACTAACTATTGCTCGCATTTGAATTTCAATTTATATCAAATGGATGTGAAAAATGCTTTTTTAAATGGTGTTATTCAAGAAGAAGTTTATGTTGAACAACCCCCCGGTTTTGAAGATTTTAAATCTCCCGATCATGTTTTCAAACTCAAAAAGGCTCTTTATGGTTTAAAACAAGCTCCCCGAGCTTGGTATGAAAGATTGAGTAAATTTCTATTGGAAAATGATTTCATTAGGGGGAAAGTTGACACCACCCTTTTTGTTAAGCATAAAAACAATGATATTTTATTAGTTCAAATATATGTGGATGATATCATATTTGGTGCTACTAACAATGTCTTATGCAAGGAATTTTCTGATTTAATGACAGGCGAATTTGAGATGTCTATGATGGGGGAGTTAACATTCTTTTTGGGATTACAAGTAAAGCAAATGAAAGAAGGTACGTTCATTTGCCAAGCCAAATATTGCAAAGAATTGCTGAAACGATTTGAAATGAACAATGCAAAAGCAATGGCGACTCCCATGAGCACATCCGATCATCTAGACAAAGATGAGAAAGGTAAGGAAATCGACACTAAGAAGTATCGAGGTATGATTGGCTCTCTTCTTTATCTTACTGCTAGTCGTCCGGATATCATGTTTAGCGTGTGCTTATGCGCCCGTTATCAATCGTGTCCGAAGGAGTCTCACCTTACTGCGGTAAAACGGATTTTGAAGTACCTTGTTGGTACTACAAATGTGGGTCTATGGTACCCCAAAGGTTCTTCATGCCAACTCGTTGGCTATTCCGACTCCGATTTTGCTGGATGCAAATTGGACCGCAAGAGCACTAGTGGCACTTGCCATTTGCTCGGTAGCTCTCTCGTTTCTTGGTTTAGCAAGAAACAAGTAAGTGTTGCTTGTCCACAACCGAGGCTGAATATGTAGCCGCGGGGGAGTTGTTGCGCTCAAATCCTATGGATGAAACAACAACTCTTGGACTATGGCCTATGTCTTAATCATATCCCTCTTAGATGTGATAACACTAATGCCATATGCTTGGCGAAGAACCCCGTTCTTCATTCGCGAACAAAACACATTGAAATTAGACATCATTTTATAAGAGATCACGTTCTCAAGGGTGATGTCGAAATCGAATTTGTTGAAACCAAAAATCAATTGGCCGACATCTTTACAAAGCCCTTAGAGAAATAGTCCTTCTTCCGAATTCGTAGTGAACTCGGGATTCTTGACTCCACGTTGATCTAAGTCATGCATTGCATTTTTTTTACATGATTTCTAACTTGAGCGTCGGAGACGTCTAACGAATTTTTTGCAGGTATCGCCTTAAAGGTAGGGGGAATTATAAAGCATGACGCGCAATAATCGAGTCTTCTTCAGAAAAAATCGGTTTCTGTCGTCTAATAATCGATTATCTCGTATCAATAATCGATTGTACTGCTGTTATTTGAGTTATTGTACTTTCTTTAAGTAATCACGCTTTATTTTCAATAAATAAACAAGTTTTTTTTTCAATCCTTGCCATCTTATTACATTTTTTTTTGCTAATGGCAAAAGGTGGAAGATAACGAGTATGCACTCTCAATACTTATCGGCATAAATTGAGGGGGAACAAATTACATATCCATATACTTGTTGCATATTTTTTCTTTTCTTGAATCGTCATTATGAATTGCTTAATATGCATATCCCGCTTAAAGTTTGCCATTATCAAAAAGGGGGAAATTGTTGGAAACACGTTCTCAAGGCATTATATTAAACGTGTGTTTGTATGTGTAGGTTTTGATGAATGACAAACGATGCGCAAATTGATATATGACGAAGTTCAAGTACAAGCGCACAATTGATATACAACGAGATTCAAGCTCAAGACCAAGTTTCATAGTTTTACATGAGTCGTTCTTAACTGTGATCTTGATCCGACAACTTGACTCATGACATGGCTTCTCTCGTAAAATTATTTTTACAAAATCATGCATATTTAATTTAATGCTAAATGATTTTAAATCATGCATATTTACTTTAGTCAAAATGATTTTTAAACATGCCTCTAAAATCTGGACTAAGATAATCGATTATGTACTTATGATAATCGATTATATTAAGCCAAGACTGCATGACAATCGATTGTGAACTAATGACAATCGATTGTGTTAAGGCAATGAGCATCAGATTTTTCAAATCTGCATGACAATCGATTGTGAACCTTATGACAATCGATTGTGATGAGGCAGTGTCCATCAAAGTTTTTCAACGCTCAAAATAATCGATTGTGAAGTTAATGACAATCGATTGTGATGAGGCAGTGTCCATCAAAGTTTTTCAACGCTCAAAATAATCGATTGTGAAGTTAATGACAATCGTGAAGAGACAGTGTCCATCAGATTTTTCAAAGTCACAAAATAATCGATGAACATATGATAATCGATTGTGTTGAGGCAGTGTCTTCCAGACTTTTTCAAAGTTATTAAATAATCGATTGTGAGTATATAACAATCGATTGTCACGAGGAAGTGTCTAAATTGATTTTTCAAGACTGATAAATAATCGATTGTTAACATTGCACAATCGATTGTGAAGCTGACCGTTGTCGTAAAGTTTTCAAATACCGTCAGGTAATCGATTATTGATTTTGTATAATCGATTGTTGAAATTAAAATCTGGAAAGGATTTTTTGAACGTTGCTGAATAATCGATTATTGATTTTGTATAATCGATTGTTTTACGTAAAATCTGACAAGATCTCCATCAACCACTTAGAGAAGATTGCAAATAGGATTTTTGAGGTAAAGGAGGTTACCTTTGCTGATGATGAGCTACCCGAAGAAGGTATCGAGAATAATAGGGCCCTCTATCTTATAATTAAATGTGAGGAATCTGTGGTTACCCGAGCTTTGGTTGACAATGGATCTAGTGCGAACATTTGTACTCTATCTATATTGATCAAACTGAAAGTGGATAGCGATAGAATCCGTAAGAACAAAATTTGCATTCGGGGGTTCGACGGTGGGGGTAAAGAATCGGTAGGTGACATAGTGCTGGAATTGACGATTGGGCCTGTGGAATTCACCATGGAATTCCAAGTGTTAGATATGGTAGTCTCCTACAACCTTTTGTTGGGACGACCCTGGATTCATGATGCAAAGGCGGTTTCGTCTACCTTCATAAAATTTTTAAGTTTCAGTGAGACCGATAAGAGATTGTGGTTCATGGTGAGGACAATATGTACTCCCAGAGAGCGATTCCATTGTGCCCTTTATAGTGGTAGAGGATGACATCGGGCCATGGGTATACCAAGTTTGTGACACAGTATCGGTCGAGAAAATTCAGGAGGGGAAATACATTCCAAATTCAAAGATAACCTCCACATATGTCATGGCAGCCTGTGAAATGTTGGGAAACGGTTTTGTGCCTAATAAAGGCTTGGGCACATCTCTTCAAGGTATTGTACAATCGGTATTCCTACCGAAAAATGTGGGAACCTTCGGTTTGGGGTTTAAACCTACAACTGCAAACATCCTAAGAGCTAAGAAGATGAAGCAAAAGGCATGGCTCCTTCCAAATCCAGTCCCGTACCTCTCCAGATATTTTGTCAATTCTGGAACCAGAAGACATCGAGGAACAATAATTCCTTATCCTATGGTCAACCCTGATAAAGAGTTGTTAGAGAAGTTCAAGAATTTATTCAAGGATGTGAACATGATAGAAAGTGGAGAAGGTCCTAGTCATTCCGAAGTGTAATTTGTAGGGCCAAAAAAATTTTTAAATAATTGGAAGGCTACTCCTCTCCCCACCTGGAAGGAGTCTTGGTGGTTTGCTTTTGATTTTCCTTCAATGTTTGTTTGGATTATTTCAGGGTTGTAATCTAGTTTCATTTTTCAAGTTTGTTTTGAAGTGTGCAAACCTTATTATCTTGTACTTTTCCAATGAAATGAAATTTCTCTTCCCCATTATTTGTGATATCTTTATTTTTATTTTCCCTTTTCTTTTCTGTACACCTTTCTTTCCATTGATCCTAATGATATGGCATGCATAAGGAATCCTCAGCCCAGCCTAGAAAATCAATTTGATTCCAGAACAATAGTGCAAGAAGTAGAAAATGATGAGAATGAGCCAGAATACGACGAGGATGAGGCCTTCGAAGAGATTAGTAAAGAACTAAGTCACTTCGAAGAAAAACCTAAACCCAATCTAAATGATATATAGGCCATCAATTTAGTGGACGCAGATAACATCAAAGAAACCAAAATAAGCGTCCATGTTGAACCAAATATCAGGTAAGAGTTAATAAAAGAACTTATTGAATTTAAAGATGTTTTTGCATGGTCATATGATGACATGCCGGGTTTAAGCACTGATTTAGTGGTTCATAAATTGCCTACTGACCCAATATTTCCTCCAGTCAAGCAAAAATTGAGAAAGTTCAAAACTGATATGAGTGTGAAGATTAAGGAAGAAATAACCAAATAGTTGGATGCATAGGTTATTCGGGTCACTTGATATCCTGATTGGTTGGCTGACGTTGTGCCAGTACCAAAGAAAGATGGAAAGATCAAAGTATGCGTCGACTATCGCAATCTCAACAAAGCAAGCCCAAAAGAAAACTTCCCACTACTCAACATCCACTTCTTGATTGAAAATTATGCAAAGCGAGAGATTGGGTATTTTGGCTATGTAATGGGGTAGCATGCCATCACCGGCAGAAAGGAACAAACCATCTACTATCTTAGCAAGAAGTTCACGGCTTATGAGGTAAAGCACACTCACCTTGAGAAGAGATGTTGTGCCCTAACGTGGGTAGCACAGAAGTTGATGCACTATTTGTCATCTTACTCTACTATCTGTTGAAGTATATATTTCAAAAGCCTATGCCCACAGGGAGACTTGTAAAATGGTAGATTTTACTCACGTAGTTTGACATCGTCTATGTGACACTGCAATGAAAGCCCAAGCGTTGTCTGAGCACTTGGCGAGAACTGGACCGATGAAGAATATGAGACATTGAAGACTTATTTTCCTGATGAAGAGATGATGCATATTGATGATCTAGAGCTAACTGAAAAACCAGGTTGCAAACTGTACTTTGATGGGGCAGCAAACATGAAAGGAGTTGAATAAGAGTTGTGCTTATTTCTGAGACAGGGCATCACTATCCTGTCATGGCTCAACTTCGTTTTTAGTGCACCAACAATATGCCTGAGTATGAAGTGTGTATTTTAGGTTTAAGGTTAGCTGTAGATATGGATATCAAGGAAGACTTGGTCTTGGGAGACTCGGACCTTCTGGCACATCAAATTCAAGGAGAGTGGGAAATACGAGATTTGAAGCTCATACTTTATCGACAAAGTTTGCATGATCTTTGTCAGCAATTTTGATTAGTGGAGTTCAGGAATATCCCAAGGGTCCATAATGAGGTTGCCGATGCGTTAGCTACCTTCACATCAATGCTACATCGTCCATACAAAGCTTATGTTGATCCTTTACATATTCAAGTCCGCGATCAGCATGCTTACTGTAACATGGTAGAAGAACTTGATAGTGAACCATGGTTCCATGATATCAAGGAATGTGCAAGCCACAGAAGATAAAAAGATAACAATTCGGCAGTTAGCAAGCAAATTCTTCTTAAGTGGAGGAGTTTTGTACAAAAGAACACTGCACCTTGGATTGCTTAGATGCATAGACGCCAGACAGGCCATGGCTGTCATGATAGAAGTACATTCAGAAGTATACGGACCACATATGAGCGGATATGTGTTGGCAATGAAGATTCTAAGTGGGATATTATTGTCTTACCACGAAACGATATATTATCAGTTTTGAATGTAAATGTCATCAGTGCCAGATACATGGAGATGTGATTCATTCTTCACCGATAGAATTGCACACAATGTCATCACCATGGCCCTTTGTTGCTTGGGGCATGGATATCATTGGACCAATCGAGCCAGTAGCATTATGGGCATAGGTTCATTCTGGTAGCCATCGATTATTTCACCAAGTAGGTTAAGGGCAAAACTTTCAAGTTTGTAACCAAGAAGGCAGTAGATGATTTTGTTCACTCCAATATCATCTGTAGATTTGGAATCCCAAAGGTGATCATCACGGATAATGGTGCTAACCTTAACAACAGTTTGATGAAAGAGGTATGTGAACAGTTTAAGATTACCCACCATAATTCCACCCCATATCGTCCCAAGTAGAATGGAGCAGTCGAGGCCTCCAACAAAAACATAAAGAACATATTGAGGAAAATGGTAGAAGGTTCCAAGCAATGCCATAAAGAGTTACCATTTATATTATTGGGTTATCTCACTACTGTTCGTACCTCGGTGGGTGCAACTCCTTATCTATTGGTTTATGGCAATGAAGCAGTGATACCTACGGAAGTTGAGATTCTGTCCCTTCAGATTGTCACTGAGGCTGAGATCGATGATGATGAGTGGTTCAAAAATCGTTTAGAGCCTCCGAGCTTGATTAAGCAGAAAAGATTGGCAGCAGTGTGTCATGGCTATTTGTATCAGAAGAGAATAGCAAGAGCATATAACAAGAAGGTGCGTCCCTAGAAATTTGAAGTGGGTTAGAAGGTGTTAAAACGTATGCTTCCATATCAGGTTGAAGCAAAGGGAAAATTCGCCCTAAATTGACAAGGGCAATTTATCGTGACTAGAGTATTGTCCAATGGCACTTTATGTTTAACAGATATCGAAGGAAAATGCATAGACATGGCTATCAATTATAACGTAGTCAAGAGATATTATGTATGACTTGTTTGGTGTAATTGACGTTTGTTTGTATTTGGCATTGTTTCGGAGAATAAAATGACAAGGGCGATTTGTTCTGCTATCTAAACACTTTACCCTTTGTTTCTCCTTTTGAGCCTTATTTATTTATTTCACGCCCTCTTTTGGAATCAGTAACGGAAATAAAAAAAGAAAAAATAATAATAAGAAGAAGAAAAAGAAAAGTCACAAGAAAACAAAGGAATTTAGGGTGAACTACATTTGACCCGATTCCTTTTAAGGATACGTAGACAGATTCACGGCTCGGTCATGGTAAATAAAATATCAAAAGAATCCCAAGCAAGTAAACTGGGGCAGAAGTTGTGTTTGTGATAAGAAATTTGACTCCAAAAGTTGTAATTCTAACCCAATGGAACTGACTTAGGTTTTGATATCCGTTTCTTTCCAACCACATCAAAAACCCATGTTGATGTCCAAAGAAAGACCTCTCGATCAGTATATGAGAGGTGCCAAGTCAAGAAAATAGAAGTAATTCATATCAGGGACCATTCTTTGGTCCGAGCTGAAAAAGTAAAGAAAATGAGAGAGTTTTATCGGTGAAAATCTTCACAGTCACCATAAGGCAACGAGAGATGAGAGAAATAAAATGAGAGAGTCTTATCGGTGAAAACCCTCACAAGCACCATAAGGCGAAGGGAGTTGACAGAAACGAGAGAGTCTTATCAGTGAAAACCCCTTGAAGGGATAAGGCGACAAGGAGTTAGGAAAGGGGCAAATGTGACAAGTTTTATGACAAAGATCCGCCAATGTATCAATCATGAGAAAGATATTGATTCGGCAAAGAATTGGGTTGTGAAAATCTTGAAGTGCGAAACAGGGCCATTGGAAAGTTGATTAATTTAATAGACTGGGTCGATTAATCCGAAAAGTACGACATGATCATTGGAATCGATTATACCATTCAGATAAGTCCTTTTGTTTTTCTTTTTCTTAAATATTTTTTAGGAAGATTTTTCCCTTTTATTTTCTGTCTTCTGAAATAATCATATTTCATTCTTTTGGCTAAGGTTTTTTAATATTAATTTGTTTTTAACAAATAAGAAGGATTTTCAGAGTTTACTACAAATTTCCAATATGGTGCAAAGCGAGGCGTGGCTAGGAAAGGACAAAGATAATGTGATGGGACATAAAAGGCGTCATTGAAAGACCAAATGATGGAATGGCCGAAGATTCGAGTAAAGTACGTGATTAGATAAGAAGTATATAAGTAAAAAAACAATAGTTGGGAAGTTTGTGAATAAAAAAACAGTCAAGAAGGTCAGAAATTCTCGACCATGTTCAAGACAATCGGACAAGGCAGAATATGGAAAGGAGCATGCGAAAACCATCCCCAGCAAGAGTACCACAACCAATCAACACATTCCAAAGTGGCAAAATTTTCTTTGATTTCAAATAGGGGCAAGAAACGTTGTTGATGGCGGGAAAACATGCCGCAATGGAGAGTAAGTACCAAACAGGTTTGATTAACTAAGTCCTCAGGACCCTTCTAGAAAATGGGACTTGTTTTAAAATAAGCACAAAAGTCGATTTTAACACAACATCACTCAAGGAAACACCATCTCTTTCCACCTTTTTTCCCAAAGAAGAAACACCATATTTTCCCACCTTTTTACCCCAATCTAGATTGGGAAGCTTTCAGGATACTCCTGGATAATTGGACCAAGTTTGGAAATTTCTGGTAGTAACAGAAACTAAGATAAGGATTGCCGTAAGTAAAGTAAGGTATGATTAGGGGTTTTCAGGACCCTCCTGGATAATGAGTACATAATTAAGATTATCTTGAAAGAAGAAAGGAAAACCAAGAGGTTCAATAGTAAGAGAATATAAGGTAGTTTTGAAACATGTAATTTACCAAAGGGTTTTCGGGACCCTCCTAGATAATGGGATCTAGTTTTTAAAACTGTTAAAGATATTTAGATATTTAGTTATACACAAATACCTGTGCCCAGCTACCAACTGGGGCAGAAGATTTTTGTTGTCTGGTCTATTTTGTTGAAGTCAGGTACCCACCTGCAGAACAAGGAAGTACGATTCAAGTTCAGTAATCAAGCGCTCACTTGGAGAACAAGGAAGTATAATTCAAGTTTTACATTACAAATCCTTACTGATTTTTAGTGACAAGATTCAGATAACAGTCATAGATGCACTCAGCTATCGAACTGCGGCAGAAAATTCATTTTGTTTTATTGTCAGATGTCCATCTGGAGAACAAAGAACAATAGTTGAAGATAGTTGAAGTCAGGCGCCCACCTGGAAAATAAGGAACAATAGTTGAAGACAGTTTAAATCAGGCATCCTCCTAGAGAACAAGGAAAAATAGTTGAAGTTTTGAAGTCAGGAGTACGCCTGGATAATAGAGGAATAATTTCAAGTTTTGAAGTGAGGAGAGCGCCTGGATAATAGAAAAAGTATATTGAAGTTTTGAAATCAAGAGTCCGCGTGGATAATGGAGGAAGTAAATTGAAGTTTTTAAGTCAGGAGCTCATCTAGATAATAGAAGAATAAATTAAAGGTTTTGAAATTAGGAGCCACCTGGATAATAGAGGAAGTAAATTGAAGTTTTGAAGTCAGGAGACCGCCTGGACAATAGAGGAAGTAAATTAAAAGTTTTGAAGACAGGAGCCCGCCTGGATAACAGAGGAATAAATTCAAGTTTTGAAATAAGGAGCCCACCCGGATAACATGGGAATAAATTAAAGTTTTGGAAGTCAAGAACCCGCCTGAATAACAGAGGAGTAAAATCAAGTGTTGAAGTCAGGAGCCCGCCTGGATAATAGAGGAATAAATTAAAGTTGTAAAAGTCATGAACCGGCCCGAATAACATATGGAGTAAAATCAGGTGTTGAAGTCAGGAGTCAGCCTGGATAAAAGAGGAATAAATTAAAGGTTTTGAAGTCAGGATCCCGCCTGGATAACAGAGGAATACATTAAAGTGTTGAAGTCAGGAACCCCTCTAGATAACAGAAGAATAAATTAAAGGTTTTGAAATCAGGAGCCCGCATGGATAACAGAGGAATACCTTCAAGTTTTGAAGAAGATAATTCAAGTTTCTAAGGAAAAACAATTCAAACTTCATAAGAAGAGAGAAGTTCAAGAATCAACAATCAGGCATCCACCTGAGGAAAAGAGAAGACCACAATTCAAGTCAGCAACAAAGGAACATTGGAGGAAAATGTGAGGCAACAAGGCAACAATAGTCGCAAGATTAAGTTTGCAAATGAATCTTTGTAATTCATAGATCTTAGCTTAGTATAGCTTCTTTGTTTTTTAGCATGGTGTAATAAGGGGGTCAGTAAGTAGTAACAGCGGCAGCAGCAGCAACAGCAGTAATAGTAAAACCACAACTTCAGAGTAGTCCCAGCTATTCAAACTTTCCGAACTATATTGACATGATTCCTTTATAGCCAAGGATATGTAGGAAACCTTTGAAGTAGAGGTTCGGTTAAAATCTTTCAAAATGCTTCGCACGAAGTATTCAAACCGGTAAAAATCGCTCATATCCGCTCACCTTATCTTTGCACGAAAACTCTTCGTGTTTACGGGCAAGGAGGGGCAGCTGTGAGCACGTGATTTTTGCCTCATACGAATCACTCCCAAAAATTTAAAATAAACTAATTTTTCTTTGTGTGCAATTTCATGAATTTTCGTGATGTTTTCAACTATTGTTTGCATTTGTGTGTGCACGTTCATTTCTGTAAATTAATGGAAAGATACAAAAAATATAGCATTTTTGCATTTAGAATTTAATTTTACAATTTTGAGTTAAATAGTAAATTATTTATTTTAATACTTGAAAAATCATGAATAAGTAATGCACTTTGCGTTCTTTTTAGTTGTGTGATTTGGTATTCAATTATTTTTTATAATCATTATTTATAAGTTAACTAGTTATGATAGGTTAATTTGGGTTTATAATTTAATTTAGGATTTTAGTTTTGGAAAAAAAAGGAAATGAGGAAAAACGGATTTGGGCCAGAAAACCTCAAGCACAAATGAATTTCCCCCTAAAATCTTAACCAAAACTGGCCAACCTTCAGACTCAAAGTCACGCGAAACAGCGTAGTATGTTGATAGAACTACGTCATTTCAATACCAATTAATCCCAGCCCTCCATCTACTCCCCATCCAATGACTCAAAACACTCCCCATAACCTGACCCATTTTCCCCGAATCGACCCAGTCCCCTAATGAGATCAAACGACCCTATTTCCTATAAACCAATTGATCCAAACTATTGATCTCATTTGATCAAACAGCCTGGATTCAATTCCACCTTAGATATATAAGTGACCAAACAGACCCTACCCCCTGTCAAACACCCCACCCTCATCACCTCTCTCAAACTCGTCCCTCTCAGAGACGAGGAACCCTTGCAGCCTCCACCGCTCTCCACGGCTCTCCACCGCCCAAAACCCGGTGGCACCTTCCTCAATCTGCCCCAAACCAACACCCCTAAACCACCAGCACCTCATCATCCCAAATCCCATGTCCGTTTCCCTCGAATCACCTCTAGAATGTTCGAATCTTAAATCGAAAATAGACCCGGAACCGTAGTTTAGCCGATTGACCCCAAATTGACACCATGCAACCATCAGTCTACCCTCACCCCAAATCCCACATCAGTTTCCCCCGTATGCCTTTGAAACCCCTCGAATATGGATTTAAAGTTAAAAGTCAGTATGTGTTTTAGGAATTGAGGTCAAAACTGACCTTAGTTGTGTGTTTTCAGTCGAGAACACTCGACTAAGTTCATTTTTCCCACAAACCCGAAGGTCATTAAAGGATCAGGCCGTGATTGTTGTCCTTATTTTTCCTTTATTTTTGTTATTAGTTTCATCTCCGACTCCTTTCTTTTATTTTGTTTGGTTTTTTTGTTTCTCTGATTTTGTTGGTCCTTCGAATTAGTCAGTTTCAATAAGTCATTTGTTTAAATCCGTGACAGCCCCCATAGTATTTCCTATTACTATTGGCTTAATTACATTTATTTTTGTTTCCTTTGTTTGATGGTTGATTCACTATAAAGAATTTGACGCTGAGTTTGAATAATCAAAATAGTTCAAGCTTAAAATCAGTAAATAATTATGTTTTCCCTGAATTCCCAATTGGCTTTTTTGGTTCACTTTTGATTGTTTCAGACCTTAACAAATAACCATGGTCCTCTTTAACTTGGCCTAGAGAAATAATGGAGAAGTAGATAACAGGGGTTGTAGAAGGGCAGCAGTTGAATTAAAATACATCAATTGGGAGACTAACTAAATGGAATTAACAAATAAAAAGATGGTTAGTAGGACTGACAACCCTTTTTGAATTAACAAAAATGAAAAGGGGTGATTATTGGGTTGGACTAGTGCCTTTACTAATTGGAAATCAGAAACAACAAATGTTAATAATGAAAGGTTAAAGGGATGCACATATGGAGGGAATATACAAGCTGGAAAGTAAAAAAAAATGGGAGTAATAATAAAAAGCCTAGAGGTACAACTGTAAAGAAGGAAAAGGGGCGGAAAAGGGTTCAAGACTTGGGTATAAATATAGAGAGTAAGAGTTGAGAGTGATGACAGATTCTGAAAATCTGAGAAATAGACACTGTTGGAGGAGCCAAAAGAAAGATAAATTGAAAAGAAAACTCTAAAGCAACCTTAAGTTTCCTGCATTTCCTTTTTGAGAGGACTCAAATCCTATTTGATCTTTGGTTATTGATTACTTAGACCCTCTAAAATGCTTCAAAGATCATGCATCTGATTTAAGATAGCAAAACTCCATTGTTTTTAAAGTTTGGTTTTTGAGCTATTGAAATTAATGTTTTATCACTGAATCTGGGTTTCTTTGCTGGTGTTCATTACTATTGTTCACTACTGATCTTCTTATCTCTCTATTATTCTTCTTGCCAGGTACATTATTTTGTAACCCATTGACTGTTGAATTGAAAATAAGGAGTAATATATTGTAGAGTTCTACTGCAGATCTCCTGATTATTTCTTTTCCTTCTTTTTCCATTTTTATTTCTGTTTTCTTTATAAGCAATTCTGGCATACTGATCTTTCATTGGTTCTTAGCTTAATGTAATGCTATGAACATTTAAGTAGTAATATGGAATTTGTAATTAAACTACGCATAGTATTTACTCATTCAGTATGTATTAAATTTGTTAAGAAATGTTAGGGTAACTACTGTCAAATAGTTGTATTCTGAATTCCTTCATGAAATAGGGTTAGTTGTATCAGACCTCTGTTATTTGTATAAACCTTTGAATTGTGATAATATACTTGTCAATACAATAGAGTTGTATATGCCACCATGTAAATATGTTTGATCCTAAAAGCTGGGTATGAGTTATTTGATTCAAGTTAGAGAAGTTAAAAGGGCTGATTCCTTGTAGTTCAGCGAGTTACATTATTTTAGTCGACTTTGGATCATTGCCCATACCCACCAGATTGTTTAAATACAATTGTTTGTAGATATGAGTGAAAATGGAACTTCTATCACGGGTTTGGCATGTAAGGGGAAGTGTTGTAGGCTTTGAAAGGGGATGGTTGGGTTGCTGAAAAGTTTATAATTACAGGTTGTGCGTTCATTAGTGTGGTTCATTCATGTTGGAACTTTTGTAAGTTTTAGTTCAGTTTTATCCTTTCTTTCAACTGTTCTGTAATCCTGCTTGCAGTTTGGGTTAAATTATAGTTTAATGTTTTAGTCTTGTTCATCCAATCTTTTTTTTTCGAACATGAACACCTTAGAGTTTAATTGTATTCTGAATGAAAGTTGACTCAGACTCATAGAGTTTTCTCAAAGTTTAATTGCCTTTGACATTAGATTTCCATGGAAAATATAAACCATGTAGCTTTGTCTAGGCATAATCAAGGAACTAGGATTCCACATATGAAGGGACTTGGTTTTAAATTGTGAAGTTGTTTTACTACTGGAATTTTAAATGGAGGATTCAGAAATGATAAGTTAATCTGCAATTCGTTAATAAATGGGCTATCCAATGTCTAAGTTACAAAGCATGATCCTCTTGGCCCAGTCACGTTGGTTACCTTCTGTTGTGTGTTTGTTTAGGCTTCAAGATTAGGCCTACATGAGCTTCTTTCACTTCGTCAAAGACAACATATTGGTTTATTTAACTCAATTTGGTATTTTGAATTGATAGCATGAATAGTGAGTTCAAAATTTTAGCGTCAGCAACTATAAATTCTCCGGACCATTTAAGCCAGATAATCCTTTTAGCTAATTGAGGTAATTCACATTTAAAAACTCATAGTTTATGGCCTTCCGAGCTTAGTTTGAATATGCTTAACAAATAGAATTGAGGTATACCGCTCTAAATAAAATCTCAAAAATGCATGGCCCTTTCTTAATTATCTCTCTTAAAATTTTTAGAATTCGGGGCGTGGCATTTTGTAAATTTCCTTGGCCCTCACAAAGATAAGACGCGTAGTTGCTTTAGGCGCGTATTTTAATAATATTATCTTCCTAAACTCGGGCGTGCATTTCATGTGACCCAAATAAAATCCCAAAACGTTGGATAAAATGAGTTTAGGATTGCGGGTGCATTTCATGTGGCACGATCCAAAGGTATATTTTCAACGACGTTCAATATTCTTTAAAATTTGAATAAAAGCGATTAAAAGCTAATATTTGCACATAAGTTCAAAATGTATTAAAATCAGATAATTAAGCTGAATATAACAGTTGAGCAACCTTGCTAGAACCACGGAACCCGGGAATGCCTAACACTTCTCTCGGGTTAAAGAATTCCTTACTCGAATTTCTTGTTCGCGGACTGTTAAACATAGTCAATCTTTTCCTCAATTCGAGATTTAATCAGTGACTTGGGACACCATAAATTTACCAAGTGGCGACTCTGAACTCTTTTAATAATAAATTCCATTTTGATTGTCCTTTAATTGGAAAAACTCCTTTATACATGCGGGGGTAGGAAACTGGAGGAGTGACATCCATCTCCTAAACCTTCTTTTGATTCCACTTTGACTTGTGTTGTAGATTTGGTCAATTCTTTTACTAGTCCAATGACTTCATCTTCATGTTCCTGTCTCTCAGAAAGAATGTTAGTTTTATCAAATACAACATGCACACTTCTTCTACACGCAAGTTCTTTTATTTAATACTTTATATGCTTTGCTATGTGAAGAATATCCCAAGAATACTCCCTCATCACTTTTGGAATCAAACTTACCTAGGGAGTCTTTTCCATTTATTGTGCACATAGCAATTGCAACCAAATGCCCTAAGATGGGATATGTTTGGTTTTTTCCCTTTAAGTAACTCATGGGGAGTTTTCTATACAAGAGGTCTAGTCATGTATATATTGATTATGTAGCATGCAGTGTTTATACCCTCTGAGAAGAAGCTGTGAGGTAGTTTACTAGGAAGAAGCATGGTCTTTGCCATATCCTCAAGGGTCCTATTCTTACTTTCAACTACTCCATTTTGCTGAGGAGTCCTTGGGACAGACAAGTTATGATCTACCCCATTTTCATCACAATATTCAACAAACTTTGCATTTTCAAATTCAGTTCCATGATCACACCTAATGGATGTAAGTTGATTTCCTAATTGTTTTTGAGTTTTTCTAACAAAAAAAGTAAACATTTCAAATGCTTCATCTTTAGATGTCAGAAATAGTACCCATGTAAATCTAGAATAATCATCAACATGTACTATTACATATTTCTTTCCACATCTGCTCATGGTTTAGACCACAAAGATCCATATGAACCAATTCCAACATCTTGGACATACCTACCATTTTCTTGGATTTGAAGGATGACCTTACCTGCTTCCCCCTTGCACATGCCTCACAAATTTTGTCTTCCTTGAACTTGGTATTAGATAACCCTATCACCAAGTCCTTGGAGAATAATTTGTTTAGCTGATTTAGACTGGCATGACCAAGTCTTTTGTGCCACATGAGGGGATCATTAACTAACACACTCAAGCAAGTGAGTTTGTTTTTCTGAAAGAGTTGACAAATCTACAATGTAAATATTGTTAACTCTTTTTCCCTGCAAAACACTCTTGTCAGTGGTAAGGTTAATCACAAAGCATTTGATAGAGGTGAAAGCTAGAAGGTTACCTATGTCACACAACTATGACACACTTATTAGGATAAGCCATCTATCAAGTAGACATTCTCAATGGAGTGAGAGTCTTACCTACCTTTCCAACCCCAATGATCTCACGTTTCTTTCCATTACCTAAGGAGATATTACCTCCTTTTAAGTTCTCAAGTGAAATGAACTGGTCCTTGTTCCCAGTCATATGTTTTCAGCAGCCACTATCCATATACAATATTTGGCTACTCCCTTTCACTTGGACTTGCAAAAAGAAATCAGGGGGTAGTCTTAGGAACCCAAACTAGTTTGGGTCCTTTTCTATGGGAAAAAGGATGAATCAGATTCTTTCTTGCCCAACCAGGCAGCTTATATTTTTCTTGAACAAAGGCTTTGTTCTTTTGATTGGCCTTTTCTTTTGCATTGTATTCATTTTGATAATGGCCAGTCTTGCCACAGTGTGTGCAGATTTTATTCTCAGGAAGTGTGAGGTACTTGCTTTTAGGGTCCCATTTTGGAGCTTGAGTCCCAAAACCAAGTCATCTTTTGTTGCTACTGTGATGCTCTTGCAACCATGTGAGTGCATTAGAAGCTTTGTTCCATTTGCAAGTTCTGTCTAGTTCATATTTCACCTTTCCTAAATCATCTTTTAGAACATTGATCAATTCATCTTTCTTATACCATTCATCTTTCATCTTTCTTAAATTTTCTTCTAGAATGAGAAATGAGTGATTAGCCTTCTTCTTTCCTGTTCCTAGTTTCAGTTTGTGGTTTTTAGATCTAAGTTCTACAACATTATTGTCAAGTTCAGGAACCTGGTTCTTCAACTTAGCATTTTTGTTATCACTCTCATCAGCCCTAGACTCTAGACTTTTGCATTTTGCTTTTAGGATAACACATTCCCTAGAATGAACTTCCTTCTCATTGTTAACTATCTCAGACTCATCAATGAAGTCTAATAATAGCTCAACCAGGGTTTTTTAGATAAAATTTAATCTTGTCTTTGAGATGCAGAATACTTACCTCTTGTTCATCATCTGATTCTCCGATGGCCATAAAAGCTTGCTCATCTTCAGCTTTATCTTCTGAATCCTCATATGAAGTTTCACCCTAGGCAGTAACCATTGCCTTAGTTGACCTTTTGTTTCTTCTTGGTTGAACTCGTTCCTTCTTTCTGCGCTTTTTTTTCTTCTATTGAATATCCCATTGAGGACAGTTCTTGATTATATGATCAGTCTTACCACATTTGAAACAACCCTCATTGGTATGTTTCTCAGGAGCCCTAGACTTGTTGAAGGTTGTTCCTCTTAAAGAACCCTTTCCTCTCATCAGATACTTTTTTAAGTCCCTGGTGATTATGGCCATTTCATCATACTCCAGATTTGAACCTTCAAAGATTATGAGAGCCAGACGTTTTTCCTTCTTAGGAACATCCATCTTTACGGTTTGCTTTCTCATTTCATCAGGAGTAAGATTTTCAATCATTTCATCCAGCTTGAGCGTAGTAGTATTCTTAGATTCCTGAATAGCTGTGATTTTGCTTTCCCAAGCAACTGACACAACTCTTGTCAAGATTTTCTCAACCTTATCTTCTTCCAGAATAATCCTTCCAAGAGACTTAAGTTCACTTGTTAGTGTGGTGAACCTAGTGTACATCTCTTACATGGTTTCTCCTTCCTTCATAGTAAAATTCTCATATTGACATACAGCAGTGTTCCTCTAGACCTCTTTACTTGAGGTGTTCCTTCAAGAGCCACTTGCAAGGTATCCCAGATTTCCTTCGCAGAATTGCAGCTTTCGATCCTAATGTACTCATCTGGACCAAGTCCAGACACAAGCCATTTCTTTGCCTTAGCATTCTTTTCCCACTTCTTTAGGTCTTCAGTAGTGCAATCAGCTCTTATTTTTGGCACCTCCAATCCCTCGGCAGTCTTCTTAGTTATTTCTTTTAAATGTAACTGTTAATTTCATTGATATCAAAGGATTTACAAAGTGAGTTCTATAGTAGTAGCATGTACTAGATACTACTTATTTACTAAACTATTCAATTCTAAACAGCTATCTATGTATGAAAATTGGCAGACTATAGCTAAGGGTAGTAGTTTAGTTGTCGTAAACCATCCTGCCATCTTTTACATTTTCTGCCTCGTATATGCAATAACAGTGCAACCTCTCTACAGAACTGGTCTTCTACAAATGCCTTTCCATCAAAACGAATGCAGTTTCTGTCCCTCCATATCAGTGCTACAGCAGTCACAAAGGCAGAAGCAGTGATTGCTTTATGCCATAGTTTGCTCCTAGATTTGCTACAGATCCATTGAAGTTCATCTTCCCATTTGCCAACTGTTCTTTTGTATCCCAACAAAAGCATATTCTAGTCCATACTCGATTGGTGATTTGGCAATCAAAGTACAAGTGCTCAAAGTTCTCAGCATGGTGCTTACAGAATATACAGTCAGTAGGCACATGAACCCCATACTTCTGCAATCTGTCAATAGTAGGCAACCTGTGATGAGCAGCTAACCACACTGTGAATTTGTGTCTAGGTTACACGTTTGTAGTCAGCATCACATTCTTCCATTCTACCTTATTATAACTAGGCAGCATTGCAAGGTAAAGTTTTGGATTTGAAACTTGTCTAGCTTGCACATTGATTGTAATCTGTTAAGGAGATCCCCTTGAAGCTGCTGATTTTCCATAACAGCAATCCTGCAATCCAGAATCTTTCTAACAACCCAGGAAGCAGTCTTGGGCAGAGACATAGAGCCAATGTCATATTGTTTTATATAGTAGCAGTGTAGCCACTTGATCCAGAGAGACTCTTTTTTCCTAGCCTGATCCCAAAGGAGCTTGGTGACAGCTTCCTTATTCCATACAGCCATATCAATGATATTCAGTCCCCCAGCAGAAATTGGTTTACAGACCTTCTCCCATGAAACCAAAGCCCTCTTGGATACAGTTGCATTGCCTGTCCATAGGAAAGACCTGCATATTGCTTCAATTGTCTTCAAAACCTTCTTTGGCAATATGAAAACTTGTGCCCAGTAGGTCTGGATGCCAAAGATAACAGCCTTAATCAATTGACATCTTCCTGCATAAGACAACATTTTGGCTGACCAGCAAGTGACCTTGGCAGTGATCTTCTCAATCCATGGTAAGTAATGATGGATATCAAGTTTTTTAGAGTTGAGAGGAATCCCTAAATACTTGAAGGGAAGCTGTCCTTCAATGAATCTCAGCTTTTCCATTATTTCTTCCTTGGCAGACTACTGCACTCCAGCCAAGTAAACAACACTTTTGCTAATGTTGTCTTGCAAACCAGAAGCTTTAGAGAACTCAAGGAAAGCCTCTTGTAGAATCTGGATAGAAATAACATCAGCTCGACAGAACATAAGAAGGTCATCAGCAAAACAAAAATGTACACAGTTTAGCTTCCTGCATTTGGGATGAAAGTTGAAATCTCCATTTTTGTGCAACAGTCCCAGTATTCTGTTCAGATACTCCATAGCAAGAACAAAAAAATAAGGAGACATAGGATCACCCTGCCTAATACCCCTCATAGCAGTGAATGGCTTAGTTAGGCCACCATTCAGTACTAGGGAATAGGAAACAGAAGTAACACAAGCCATTATCCAGTTTAGAAATTTAGCAGGAAATCCAAGGTCAATAAGGACCTGTTTAAGAAAGCCCCATTCAAGAGTGTCATAAGCCTTCCTTAGATCCACCTTGAGTACACATCTGGGGGATACTCCTTTCCTTGAATACCCCTTGAAGATTTCATGACTAAGCAGTATATTATCAATAATGCTTCTACCTTCAATAAATGCTGACTGAGCTTGTTCAACTAGACCACCAATTACCGCTTTCATCCTCCTTGTAATAACTTTGGAAATGATTTTGTAAACAGTGGTACAGCAAGCAATAGGCCTATAATCTTTGACAGTTGAAGGAGTTCTAACCTTAGGTACAAGTGCAATAGCTGTAGTGTTGATCATATGGGGCAGAATGCAAGTAGAGAAGAAGTCCTTAGTAGCAGCAAAAATATCTTCCTTTACTATTTCCCAGTTGCCAGTAAAGAATTCCACAGGAAATCCATCCACACCTGGTGCTTTGTCCCTAGGCATCTCCTTTATGGCTTTTGTAATTTCTTCCAGTGTGACCTCTTGAATTAGCATTTTTTGCTGTGATAAAGTTAGGCATTGTCCCTCCCTCATAACAGCACTGTTAATACAAGGTAGTTCATCAACACATTCTCCCATCAATGATTTGAACACCTCAATAAACTCCTGTTCCACAGCTGATGGTTCTGTTAGTTTTATACCTGATTCAGTATATATAGTAATAATGTTATTCTGGCTAGTTCTGATCTTCCATTGAGCATGAAAATACTTAGTATTAGCATCTCCACATTCAATCGAGCAAGCCTTGGATTTCTGCCTCATAACCTGTTCCTCCACCTTGCTCCATTTTTCAATTTCATGCAATGCTTCCTTTTCATCAGTGAACAAATTCTGTGAAAGTGGGTTAAGCTGCAATTGACTTTGTACAATATCCAGTGTCTCCCTAGCATGAATAAGCTTCTGCTTGTAGGAAGCCATCTGAGTATTTATCCCTTTTAAATGCTGCTTCAAGTTCTTCAATTTGGTCCAGACCAGCTGCATAGGTGTTCCTTCACAATTTTGAGCCCAAGTTTGCTGCAGAATGGTCTTGAACTGAGGATTCTCCATTATTGCAATATAGAATCTGAAAGGTTTGGGGTGTAGAAGTTTTTGGCTGCAAAATTTAATGAGTATAGGGGAATGATCAGAAACTGAAGGGTTCATGAAATCAACTTCAAGGTGTCCATACTGTTGAATCCACTAAAATTACCCAATGCCCAGTCAATTTTACTATAAAATCTAGTGTCATCGCCCTGCTTGTTTGTCCAAGTATAATGCCACCCTTTGGCTCGAAGGGGAGTAAGTTGAAGATCAGTAATAACATCATTGAACCCTCTGATTTCAGCATCATTGATAGGAGAACCTATTCTGTCTTCAGAACATAATATAGTATTGAAGTCCCCACTCAGTACCCAAGCATCCTGATTGGGAATATTGGTTGCCCTTAAATCACTCCACAATTGTTCCCTGTTGCTTGCAGTGTTATGAGCATAAATGACACTCATATGGATTCTGATCTTACTTTGAGGATCTTCTAACAGACACTGAATAACCTGGTCAGTCACATAAGAGATAATGACTTGAATGTGAGGCTTCCAAAGAAGCCATATCCTTCCATTTACAGCTTTAGCATAGTTGCATTGGACCTTCCATCCCTTAGCAACCTTATCTAATATCCTCTTAGCTTTATGTTCTTTCACTCTAGTTTCAAGAACTCCTATGACATCTACTTTATTTACAGACAGAAAGCTTTTCAATTCTTTCTGTTTATGGGCTTGATTAAGCCCTCTTATATTCCAAGTAACAATAATCATGGAGCAATAGAAGATTTGCTCCAAGAAGGTCCTGGATCCACCTGTTGACCTCTTCTACCAGCATCCAGAATAACTACAGTAGTCTTCCCCTTATTAGCTTTATCAATCATAACCTCACTGATCCCAGAAGGTACCTCTGTAGCTGTTGTGTTTCTGCCAGTGCCATCTAGTTCATGCTGTCCCTCAGTACTATTCACCAGCTGCATATCACCAGTATGTTGCTGATTCCCAATAGTACTAGTTTCCAGTTGCACTGCCTCACTGATATGTTCTGGTTGAGCTGAAATAGTTACCATTGCATCTGCAACCGTCTTAGGTACCCACTCCTGTTTAGTAACTTTGACCTGTCTTGGCATTCTAGCGCTCTATCTTCTCCCCTTCTCCTTCTCACCATTAACCAGTTCTACATCATTGCATGCATTATACCAGCAGTCAAGTGCATCATGGCCAAATTTCAGGCAATGATTGCAAAAACTAGGTTTCTAGTCATATTCGATCTGTTGCAGTTTCATGCCAAAAGGAGTTTCAATTTCAACCTGATCGGGTAGGGGATGAGCAGCATCAACCTCTACTAAAACTCTCGCAAAAGAGATCTTCTCATAATGTGCTATAAATTTATCAGTGTACAGTGGTCTACCCACTGCACTAGCCAGTTTGCTTAGTATATCAACAGACTAGTAACCCACCGAAAGACCAGGGAATCTAATCCATATAGGTACAGTGCTGAGAACATCATTTTGAAAAGGAAAATCAACCTCCCATGGTCTCTACACCATAGGTTTGTTTCTGTACGAGTACGGCCCAGATTGGATAACTAACTCTTTATCCTCTTTGCTGTTGAATCGAAATATGCAATATCCTTCAGAATGCAACAGAATTTGAGGTTTGGATATACAATTCCAAACATGCATGACAAAATTCTCCATCATTTTAGCATTTGGATTATCACCTATTACATATCCAATTAATGCATTAGCCCAATAATCTACCTGAGATTGTAGATCCTCTACACTGATTTTAAAAATCTTTTGGCCATCTCTTTCAATTGGAGGCACAAATGAGAGCGGCTTACCCATTTGTGTATCTCGATTTCCTCGAACAACTTTAGCAACAGTAGGAAGTGATTTTGCAGAATCACTAACTTCAAAAAATTGCAGTCTTCGCGCAGTCAGATTATTCAGAACTTCATTTTTGTCCATCGGGAGTGGATTTACAGTCCTATCAACCGCTGCATGCACATTCTCTGGCAATTGGAACTTCTGTGGAAGGAAGTTTCCAAAGTTCAGAGGCTCTAGCTCCTTGGTGATACCGTGTGCAGGGGTGACAATTTGAGTGGTCGTATGTGCCAAATTCCGCCGGCGATGAGCCATTGATCGGTGACGATGGTGTTCTTACTATCATGCACCGAGAATGCTCGTTCAACTGCTCTGGAACTGTAGAGAGAAGGTAGAGCTTCTCTCTCTAGAAGCGGTTAGTCTTCTTAGTTATTTCTAGGGGACAATCAGTGATTATGTCCCAAAGTTCATAGTCCTCTCCCATGATATGATCCCTCATTCTATTCTCCCACCAGTAATAGTACATACAATTGAAAAGTGGAGGCCTAGTAGTGGATTGCCCTTCCCAGTTACCAGGTGGTGCACTCATGTTGATCTTTGCTAAGGCGTTAGCCTCTTCAAGGATAACCTGCTCTGATACCAATTGATTTTCCATAAGTCAATACCACACAAGAGAGGGGGGTGATTTGTGTGGTACCCAATTTTCTATCTAGAAGAACCTGGTTCTTCTAGGTGTTCTAACTACTACTGTTTGCCAAATTAAAAGTACAGAAATTAAAGAACACAAAGATTTTTATGTGGAAAACACCTGGCTCAAAAGGTGAAAAAACTACGCCCTACTACTAAGTAGGATTTTACCAAACATCCACTAAAATTAATTAACCAAAACAACATTTACAAAACTCTTGCAAACCTGAGGATTAACTATAATCCCTTTGTAGCACATAGCTTCAACCGTTGCGACAAAACCAAATTAGCCTATAACTTGATCACTTAAAGTACCTATTATAAATGCTTCTACAAAAAGCTAAAAGGTACAATTTTAAACCACATACTATAATTGAACTAGAATAAGAATAAACACTACAGAACTGATTCTTCTATATCGTTCAAGCAGCTTCAGGAGTGCACACTTAAATCTCACATAAATTGCTTGCAAAATTGCCTTGCTCTTTTGATCTTAATTTAGTTTAACTTCTGCATATGTGCAATACCTGTAAAAGAGAACAACCACAGTTATCTAATGAGTTTGTAATCATAATTTGATTGAGACTCAATTTCTGATCGTCCATCAAAGTTGAGTCTTGAACAATACAAACTCCAACCCTTATCCTTGATCCGGATTGTTTTCTTTTCACATAAGGAGACTTCTTCTCCTTATCTAATATGCAACCTTTTTGATCAGTTCTGAAGATATTGATGCTTGATCCTTAAGACTTATCTTCTTCACGTACATCTCACATGTAAAGGTTGATAAACACAGTATCTCACAAGATGGACCTGGTCCATCACTGAGTTCATTTGTCATTCTTCAAAACTTCAACTGAACTTAGGCCAACACCTTTTTTATATGACTATAGTATTTAATGTGGCTGTAGCCTTTGATATCGCCGTAGCCTTAAATGTGGCCATAACATTTTATATGGTCGTAGCCTTCGGGTATGTCTCTTGGACTTGTTTCTCGATAACCCTTCTAACTTGTTTGAAAAGTTAGTCCCAGAGTATAATGGCCTTGGAATTATGTCGAGGGTTCCTCTTTGAGTATTATCAATTTGAGTTTAGATAACTTGAATGTGTTGACTATCGATGACAGTCCCCAAGTATTCGAGGTGCATTCGAGTTTTGGCCCTTGGACGGTTTCTTGCAAAATCACAAGTATGATGTTCATACAGTAGAAAATTTCTTTGAGACACAGAGTGTTTTGATATAGAAAGAATGCTTCTTCGAATGATTGATACATGCGTACTTGTTTTGCCGTCGGGCCCGACTATTCTACATGACACAGTTCATATGACCGTTTGACCCATTACAAAGTTACCCTATCGAGGCCCTCTTTGGTGTGAAGTATTTTCCTCAAAAATATATCTCCAAGGATGATTCCCCCTAGTATTCTAGGTTGATTAAAAAGAAGCCTTGGATACTGTTGAGTTCTCCTTAGGTAGCACATAGTTGTTGCCTTGTTAAAAACCTAGCCGGTAAAACCCATTTGGGATAAAATCCGATCTAAGGGAAAAGAGCACAACGAGTACTCTAAAACCTAAGGTCTTCATGCAAAAAGGTTCCATCGATGTCCTCAATCAAACACATGTAATGAGTTAGTTTTAAATTTAGATGGACAAAAGGAGAAAGACATACCTTAGCAGTAGTATCATTTGAGTAGTGATATATTCCAATTGTTCGGCAGTTGTTCACCTCCCATCTTGCCAAGCTTGTAAGATCCTTTACCGACAACTCCAATGACTCGGTATGATGTTTCCCAATTCGGGCCCGATTTCCCTTCATTCGGGTCTCGAGTATTGATGGTGACCTTCAATGGAACTAAGTCCCCGATTTTGAAGTGTCGAAGTTTTAGTCCTTCTATTATAATATATATCGATTCTTTGTTTCTGTGCCTCTATCCGAATGAGTGTTTTTTTTCATTTTTCATCGCTGGTATTCATAGCCTCGTTATTTGACTCTCTGATGCATGTCGAAACCTCGAGATGGGTTCTCCGACATCGACCGCGATTAAGGCCTCGGAGCCATATACTAAAGAGAATGGAGTAGCCCCGTGCTGGACTTCAATGTCGTTCGATATGCCCAAAGGACCTCGGGTAGGACTTCTCTCCATTTTCCTTTTGCATCGTCCAACCTTTTCATCAGGTTTTGAATGATAGTTTTGTATGTGACTCGGCCTGTCCGTTCCAGGTTGGGTGGTATGGTGTTGATAAGATCCTCTTTAATTTGTGTGCTTTAAGGAACATTGTTACCTTATTGCTGATAAATTGCTTGGCGTTGTCGCATATGATTTCGGTAGGTATCCCGAATTGACACACGATACGGTCCAAAATAAAGTCAATAACTTCTTTCTCTCTGACCTTCTCTAAGGCTTGTGCTTTAACCCATTTAGAAAAGTAGTCAATTATAAAAAAAAAATGAACTTAGCTTTACCTGGGGCTTTTGGTAGGGGCCCGAATATGTCCATTCCTCATTTCATAGAAGGCCACGGGGATAGGACTGAGTGTAGTTGCTCTCCTGGCCGGTGAATCGTCCGTGCAAATATTGGTACTTATCACATTTCATAACAAACTCCTCATTATCGTTTTCCATGTTATCCCTGTAATACCCTGCTCTAGCAATTTTGTGAATCAAAGACTCGGTGCCAGAGTGATTCCCACAAGTGCGTGGACTTCTTGTAGAACATATTTGGTGTCCCCCGGCCCTAAATATACTGCCAATGGTCCATCAAACATCCTTCTATATTATGTTCCACCTTCATCCAACGTGAACCTAGCAGCCTTGGTTCGTAGAGCCCTCGACTCTTTGTGATCTGATGGGAGCTTTCCATTTTTCAAGTACTATATATACTTATTCCTCCAATCCCAAGTCAAACTTGTAGAATTTATATCAGCATGACCCTCTTCGACCACATATCTCGATTACTGGATGACGGTCCCCGGGACGATATCATTGTCTTCAACTAATGACCCCAAATTGGCGAGTGCATCAACCTCACTATTTGTTCTCGAGGCACATGTTCTAGATTGAATCGATGCAAGGTTAATTATAGTTTGTTCAAATATCTTTGCATTCTATCCTCTCAAACTTTGAAGATTTTGTTTACTTGGTTTACCATCAGTGGAGAGTCACATTTGGCTTCGATGACATCTGCCCCCAAGCTCTTAGCTAGCTCGAGACCTGTAATAATGGCATCATATTGGGCCTCATTGTTAGTTAACCTAGAAGTTTTGATAGACTGTCTGATAATACTTCCTGTGGGTGGCTTCAAAACAATGCCGAGCCCGGGCCATTTCACATTCAAGGCATCGTTCGTAAAAAGGGTCCATACCCCTGATGATGTACCCGATACTAGTAGAAGTTCTTTTTCTACTTCGGCTACGAGGGTTGGTGTAAAGTAGGCCACGAAGTCAGCTAATTTTTGAGACTTGATAGTCGCACTGAGTTGATATTTGATATAGTATCCACCAAGTTCGACTGCCCATTTGGCCAGTCGGCCTGATAGTTTGGGCTTAAAACATTTCGGAGAGAATAAGTGGTTGATACTATGGGATGACATTGAAAATATGGCTTCAACTTTCTAGATGCGCTTATTAATGCAAGTGCTAATTTTTCTAAGTGAGGGTATCTAGTTTCGGCATCTCCTAGAGTTTGGCTTACATAATAAATAGGGAATTACGTACCTCGCTCTCTCGAACTAGAACCCCACTTATCTCTGTCTCGGATATAACCAATTAGAAGTAAAGCTTTTCATCTAACTTTGGGGTGTGAAGCAAAGGCGGGCTCGATAAGTATCGATTCAATTCTTCCAAGGATTGCTGGCATTCCGAGTCAATGCGAAATCCTTTTTCTTTTTGAGCAAGGAAAAAAACCTATGACTTCGATCTGATGACCTCAAAATGAATTGACCCAAGGAGGCTATTTGTCATGTTAGCCTTTGCATGTCTTTCACACTATCCATGATTGTGATATCTTCGATGGACTTGATGTTGTCGGGGTTGATTTCGATCCCCCTATTTGATACCATGAAGCCAAGGAACTTACCCGATCCGACTCCGATGGAACGTTATTCTGAGTTAAGCTTCATGTTGTACTCCATCAAGATGTTGAATGTTTCCTACAAATGAGTTAAATGGTCTTATGCACGCAAGGACTTAACCAACATATCGTCAATATAGACTTTCATTGATTTACCTATCTGTTACTCGAACATTTTGTTAACTAGGTGTTGGTATGTAGCTCCAGCCTTTTTTAGCCCAAAGGGCATTACGTTGTAACAATAAGTTTCGAACTTAGTGATAAATGAAGTCTTTTCCCGGTCCCCCAGGTTCATCTGAATATGATTGTACCCGAAATAGGAATCGACAAAAAGGTAAGGATCTCATGCCCGGTCGTGGCATCGATCATGTGATCGATGTTAGGCAATGGAAAAGAGTCTTTAGAGAATGCCTTGTTTAAATCCTTATAATCAACGCACATTCTAAGTTTGTTTCCCATTTTAGGAACTGCGACCACATTGGCTAACCACTCAGGGTATTTTACTTCCTGAATAGACCCTATTTTAAGACTTTTGGTTACCTCATCCTTTATGAATGCATGCTTCACCTCTG
Organism: Nicotiana benthamiana; assembly: GCA_034376525.1. Classification (NCBI taxonomy): domain Eukaryota; kingdom Viridiplantae; phylum Streptophyta; class Magnoliopsida; order Solanales; family Solanaceae; genus Nicotiana; species Nicotiana benthamiana. The sequence continues at coordinate 15,868,975 of CM067331.1, read as the reverse complement.
ACTGGGGCCTTCTATTTTGCTTTACCAGTTTGAACTTGGGGTCGATGCTTAGCCGGTATGTTGTTATTTCCGGTGGGATCCCTGTCATATCTAAATGGGAACAAACAAAATAATCCATATTATCGATAAGGAATTGAATGAGTTTTTTCCTGAGTTCGGGCGTTAACCCCATTCCTAGCTACACCTTTTTCCTCGACCAGTATGACCTGTTCCAGTTCCTTTGCCGTTGATTTAGTTGCGTCTGACTCTTTGGAAACAACGAAGGTTCTAGGAGTAAAGAAATACTCTTATTCTTCTTTGATTACCTATTCCTCCAGCTCGATTAGGACTGGGATCGGTGATTGCTATTTGGCCTCCTGCCTATCTTTGGCCTCCAATTTTGTTCAAGGTCCAAGCCATTGGTATTGATGTCCTTCATCAACTTCAAACATTTCCTTTGCAGATGTTTGTTCTCCATAAACCATTTTCACACCATCTGATGTTGGGAATTTCATCATCTGATGAAGGGTTGAAGGTACTGCCCTCATGTTGTGGATCCATGGCCTCTTGAGAACTACATTATACCTCAGGTCGCCTTCGATGACATGGAATTCTGTATCTTGAATGGTCCCGGCCACGTTCAATGGTATGATTATCTCACCCTTTGTTATTTCACTTGCCATGTTGAAGCCATTTAGAACTCGGGATACATGTATAATTTGATCTTGTAGACCGAGCTGCTCTACGACCCTCGATCTGATTATGTTTGCTGAGCTACCTAGATCCACTAGACAACATTTAACTTGAATTTTATTTAATAAAATAAAATTACCAGGGCATCATTGTGCGGCTGAGATATGCCTTCCATTTCCTCGTCGTTGAACGATAGATGCCCTCGGGCATATAGCTTGGAGTCCGCTTTTCTCCAGTGATCGAGACTCCGGTGCATTTGAATACAGGACTTTGAGGAACATCAACATCGCAACGATCATATGGACTACATGTTGCAGTTCTTCTTGATCACTTTTTCTGTTTGTATTTCTCTCCTTGAAGTGGTTCTTAGCTCGATCACAGAGAAACTCTCGAAGATGACTCTCACTGAACAATCGAGCTACCTTTTCCCTCAACTGCCTGCAGTCTTCAGTCCTATGACCATGTGTGCCATGATATTTACACATCAAGTTTGGATTCCTTTGAGAAGGATAAGTTTGTATCGGCCTGGGCCACCTGGTATTTTTGATTCTCCCAATCGCTGACACAATCCCCCATGCATCTATGCTGAAGTTATACTCTAACAACCAAGGTGCTTCAGTGGGGTCGGTATGTTTATCAAAACCATCCATACTCGTGAGTCCTCAAGATCTTTGACCTCGATCATTTCTCTGATCACGGGGAGCGTTACGCCCCGAACCGTATTTCTCCGATCGACATACGACTGATACCGTTCCTTGTTTGATCTCGATTCCCTGTCTGTATCCCTTGGGGGCTTCGCTTCCAATCAATCAGGATAAACTGAACCCGAGGGGGCTCCCAACTGGTCGTCCTCGACACTGATCTTCTATTGGCAGCGATTATGTACGTCTGACCATGTCATAGCTGGAGACTCGATCAGATTCTACTTCAATTGTCGAGACGCGATCGATCTCCGCTCGTTCAAACCCTGCATAAAATCTTGTACTGCCCAATCATTCAAGATTGATGGTAATTCCATTCGCTCAATCTGAAACCGGGATATGAACTCTCTTAGCATCTCATCCTTCCTCTGCCTTATCTTAATAATGTATGATTTCCTTGTTTCCGCCTTTATGGCCCCGCCGTGTGCTTTTACGAAGGCGTATGCTAACATAACATAGCATACTAATTGATAGATTTGGGAGGGGGGCAAGTTTTAATACCAAATCATGGCTCCCTTAGACAAGGTTTCCTCAAACGTTTTCAACAATACTGATTTGATCTCATCATCATTCAAGTCGTTTCCTATAATACCGCAAATATACGAGGTAATATCTTTATTGGGATTGGTTGTTCAATTGTATGTAGGTATATCAATGATACAGAACTTCTTGAGGATGGGCATCAGATTTGCACTCGACTCGATCCTCTTGGTGAGTTCCTCGACCACTCATACAATTATGGGATCAATTCCCGAGCCATTCCCATTTGATCTCTCTAGAGCCAGCTCAGTACGTCGAGTGTTTTCTGGTTCGCCTATACTTGGAGTTTTATTTTGACTTTGAAGTTGAGTGATAGCAATCTTTTGAGCTTGTAGCTTCTCGAATATTACTTGGAGGTTGATTCCCCTATCTCCTACACCATGTGTTCTTCGGCCATCAGATCTGAATTCCCTGCATACACTTGCTCCATGGTCTGTGCCCACCAGATCTGAATTCCCTGCATACACTTGCTCCATGGTCTGTGCCTAGATCCACATTCAAAGAAATGTGTGAACTAACATCTACTGGTTCCACATTTGGTACTTCCCCAGGGTTTATCGGTGGTACATCGACCCCTGGAGCAATTATGTTGTCATTTTCTCCATGGAACCAAGACTATCATCACCGTATACGGGTGCGTTCTGTGAGTTTGACATGTTTTATCCTGAAATCAAAGACAATAAAAAGTTTGAAAATAACGTGTGTTATCACAATCAGTAGTGAAATAAACACCATTATCTTTAGCCACACGGTAGGCGCCAAATTGTTTTTCTTGAAAATACGAGTAACAATTAAGCTTGATTTGTTATTTTAAAGATATATGATTTCATTCGATATTAATTAATAACCAAGAAGTATAACGTGTAAATGAAGAAAATAAGTAAAATCAAACCAACGTGCAAGATAATCTCGACCTCAAGCTAAGGTGACCTCTAGGTCGAATAAAAATAGAAAAGCAAGAACAATTAATTAAAGAGATGATTCTGATGAACAATGAGCGAAAACGTAAGAGAGTATATTCTTTGCCAATGATTAGATGATGTTTACCAATTATTAGGGTCCCCTTTTTATAATAGAGGAACCCTAAATAAGGTATATTTCTATTTACAGTAAGGAATCTTATTGGGACAGTTGTCTAACCGCCTAGTACGGATTCGTACTAGGTCGTACGAATAAATCTCAGAATTTACGCCACGATCTTAGGGACGTGGCGGGAATCTTGTCCTTCTGTAATAAGCTCATAACATCACTCTCTCAGAGTCGGTCGTACTTGGCTCCGATGTTCCTCGAGCACTTAGATCTTCGAGCCTCTTATTCTACCTTCGAGCCTGAGCCTAGTCTATATCAAACTTTTGTCCTCTATGCGACCTCTCGAGCCTACAAAATAGGAGGCATATGATTTTGAATGTATACAAATAATTTTGCATTTTAGCGCAGAAAATAAAATCTAATTCGGGCGATTTCGTAAAAGAATATTTTTTTTAAAACCAATTGATTTCGATCGATACTTTGACTGACAAAGTAGGTCGGTCAACCATAAAGGATTTTGACCAAATTTCTAAGTGTGAATGACTATTCTAACTATATCCAGAAAGTGAAAATGAAAATGAAATTCACAATGCCATTATTGTATGACCAATAATAGTATAGTAAATGAAGTTTTCCTCTAACAAAGTAATAGCTGACACAAAAATAAAGGGATTTATTTATTTTGATTGATTTGCTACCACTACAAACTCTTCTGTATTTGCTAGAATTCCATGCAATTATTACTTTATATCCATCATAAATATTATAGAAATAAGCGAATAACAATTATATTATCATATCATATCATACTATACTATAATTATGAAGACCCAAAGAAAAAGTTAAAAGACCAAAGTGCATAGAAAAAGATAAATGACCATTTTGTCATTCAGTCAAGTATTACTCCTATAATGTTATTGTGTGCATAAATGTAATTATATATTTATTTTGTTTCCTTCATTCTTTCATGTTAATAACCTTTCTATACCTTTTTTTTTTATAAACAAAGATTTATTCAACAAACACTACGAGTTATTACAACGAGAGCTCAGTCTAGGCCACAAAGTGCCTTGACTGTCCCTTTCTAGTGCATGAAAAGTAAAGACAGGTGGACTAGCATAAGTTTGCAAAGTACAAAAAGTGTTCATGCTACAACTATTTTTAGCTAACAGGTCCGCTACTCCATTAGCCTCTCTGAAGATGTGCTTCAGCTGCGGGTCATGCGCCATCCTCAATAGATACCTACAATCACCAATTAAGTTTTGGTAGATACTATTGTTAGAATTTAAGAGGTTTAAAAGCTCCAAACAATCCGTTTCTATTACTAAAGGGAGTAGCTTCTTGTCTATTGAGACTTTGATTCCATGGAATAGGGCTAGGGTTTCCATGTAGATATTGGTTTCGTGCTTATAGCTCATATTGAAGCCAATGGTCCAAATTGCCCCCTTCGTCTCTAAACACTCCTCCTATTCCTCCCACTCCCGGATTTCCCCTACAAGCTCCATCTATATTGAGTTTCAAGAAGTTTGAGTCCGGAGGTTCCCATTTTACATATTTGACTTTTTTAATGGGGTTCAAGTGGTTATTTTTTGCCATATAGAGGAATTCTATGGCCTTATTAATGGGTTTGCTTATGTTAACGGGTGCTATATTCTTACGGAATATGATTCCACTCCTAATATTCTATATGTGCCATAGGAGAAAAGGGAGAAAGATCCCCCAACTAAGAAGATTATTAAAAGGCTCCTTAGATAGGAGTTTTTTCTTTAGCCATTCTTGGAGTGTGTTAATTCCTTTAGGATTTTGGCCAAAGGGTGTTTTGATATAACTTGGTGCCATATTTGCCTCGAGTGGTTGCACCTGAAGAATATATGCTCAATATTTTCATTTTCTTTATTACAGATATTACAATTATCATTAATGCTAATACCTCTCTTTCTTAGTTGCTCCCTTGTGGGTAACCTGTCCCAGAAGATAATCCAAATGAAGAATTTTAGTTTATTCAGAGACTTGATTTTCCAAATCCATTCTCGGTTAGTGGGATTGCTAGTGTATTCCGAGATAGCTTCATAAGCCGCCTTTATAGAGAAGAAGTTGTGATGTGGGGGGTTCCATGTGTAGGAATTACCACAAGATCCCATTTGTTTTATGTGAGTGCAGTTAATTTTAGACACAATGTCAGGGTATTTCAAAGGATAGCTCGTCAAGTCAAAGCTCCCATTTTTAATGAGGTAGGATAGTTTTTTGGTCGACTCACCCTCCTGTAAATGTCCTTGGATTGATTCCCGGTGATTTCTCGATAGGTTAATCCAGTTATCCTGCCATAGATTTATAGTTTCCCCATCCCCAATTAACCATTTTATGTTCTTGTTACAGATTTCATTCCCTTTTTTATAACTTTCCAGGCGTGGGAAGCTAAATTCAAGCTCTTCATGTGCTCATATTTCTCAAAGATAACTTTCACCCATAAGCATTCTTTTTCCTTCTTGTACCTCCACGCTAGTGCTGCATTAAAGGAGGAAATTTTCAATTGAGAATTTGGGATTCCCAGTCCCCCCTTGATTTTTTGTTTTAGTCACTATGCTCCATTTGACTAGGTCACATTTCTTCTTTTCTTAAGTGCTTCCCCATAGGAATTTCCTCTGAATAACATCTATCTTATTAAGGATTGATTTAGGAAGGTCATAGATTTGCATGACATGGTTTGGGATTGCCGCTAGGGTGGCTTTTATGAGAGTTGTCCTCCCCACTAAACTTAGGAACTTAGTTTTCCATCCTGTTATCTTGTTGTTTAGATTATCTAGAATGCACTGGAAATCCTTCTTTGAGGGGCTAGAGTTCATCATCGGGAATCCTAGGTATTTACCAAAATTATCGGTGTATTTCATTGAGAGGTACCTGCTTATAATGTCTTTTTTGTCATGAGGTGTGTTCCTGGAGAAGATTATTTTTGACTTCTCAAAGTTAATAGATTAACCCAAAGCGTTGCAAAATTTATTAATAGTGTCTATAATGGATGTATAGCTTCTTTGGTTTGTTTCAGCTAAAAGGATAAGGTCGTCCGCAAATAATATATGTGATAGTTCCGGGCCTTTGGGGCTAACCTTTATAGGGGTCCATCTACAACAATCTATTTCAAGATCAATTAGCTTAGAAAACATTTCCATACAAATTATGAAAATGCATAGGGATAAGGGATCCCCCTGTCTAATACCTTTGAATGGTTCAAAATAATTCGTTCTTGACCCATTGATTAGAATAGCGGTGGAGGTGGTAGAGATGCATGACATAATCAGATTAATGAGGTCCGGAGTGAAGTTTAGGGAGATTCGTGAAAATATAACAAAGGACCTCTCTATTTTATTGAAGGCCTTTTCCAAGTCTATTTTTATCATCATTTTTGCCTTCCTTCCTTTAAAATTTTTGAAGTGGTGGCGAACTTCGTTTATAATAATGGCATTATCCGCGACCCTTCTTCCTTTAATGAAGCCAGTCTGGGTAGGGTGAATTAGCTTTGGCAGTAAGCTTTTAATATGGTTTATAATAATCTTAGTAACAACTTTATAGGCCGTATTACAGAGACTTATTGTTCTATATTGTCTAATCGTTTCAGCAATATCACTTTTTGGGATTAGACAAACTAGAGACATATTCATACTTGGAAGCATTATTTTATCTGCAAAAGATTCCTGGCAAAATTTAATAAGGAGTTCACTAGTCTCTTTCCAGTACTTTTGATAAAATATCAGATAAAGCCTATTTGGCCCTGGAGATTTGTAAGGTTGAAATGAATCTAGGGCCCTCCTAATTTCACCAGCGGAGGCTATACTACTGAGGAAGTGGTGGTCCTGATCTTTATCTACTGAGTAATAAGAAAGATAAGTGCTTGTAAGATTAGAATGCTTGAGCTCTGTTGAGTATAGATTTTTGTTGAAATTTAAGTTATGGTCCTTGATATCTTTTTGTGTTTGGATCCAAGTACCTGCCCCATCTATTAAGCAAATTATTTTATTTTTCCTTCTTCTTTGCATGGTCGTGATGTGAAAGAATTTTATGTTTGCATCCCCATCCTGGATCCATTGGATCCTAGATTTGAGCTTCCAAAAATCCTCCTCTTGCCTAAGTATAATATTATACTCCTGGAGTAGGTCATTTTCTAGGTCTAAAAGGAATTGGCTATGGGGGTAGTTTTGAGAATTATGGATTTCATTTAGTCTAGCTAAAATAATTCTTTTCTTTTTAAAAATATTTCCAAAGGTAGTCTTATTCCAATCTAAAGCATTTTGGCTAAATTTTTCTATATCCTCAGTTATGTTTGGTTGATTTACCCAAGAGTTTTCAACTAAAGTTCTGAACGTCGGATGCGACAACCACATAGTTTCCAACATGAATATATTATTATTATTAGAGACATTTTTGAAAAAATTAATCTCGATAGGACAGTGATCCGAGTGGCTTCTAACTAAATGTTTCACACTTGCATCAGGGAATAATTCTATCCACTAAGTGTTTGCAACACCTCTGTCAAGTCTTTCCATGATAACATTTTTGCTGTTTTTGCTTTTATTAGACCAAGTAAATCTAGCTCCTTTGAAACCTAGGTCTATAAGGCCACAATTATTCAAGCAGTCTACAAATTTAGAGACTCTATTATAATAAATAGGGAGTCCACTTAGTTTTTCCATAGTGCAAGTAACTTCATTAAAATCTCCCGCAACTAACCAAGGGCCCCTAAAAAATTTTGCAATAGTTTCTTGGTTATCCCATAATACTAAGCGTTTGTTCATAAGGTTACTAGCATAAATAATAGAGCATAACCATACTTTAGAGGATTTTCGTACCTTTACCATGGCGTGTATCTATTGGTACGTTCCTCCAATTTGATCCACCATTGTTCCACATTTATGTGATTCCTCCCGAGTTCCCATTTGCCGGCATTTGAATTGAGCTTGTGTACCCGAACTCCTGGACCAAGTTTTGATGATCCTCCATCTCCGTTTCCAGTAGAGCAACTACACTAGGACGATGGTAATCCAACATTGCTCTAAAATCCCTCCTAAAATCAGCACTGTGAGCTCCTCTACAAATCCATATTATCATATTCATACTAATATTTCTAGGTGGTACATTCCCCTCTTGGCTACTTGAGGAGTTGTCGTTCCTCATCCTTCCCTGATGTATCCAATAGTGCGAAAACATTGTTGGTACTAATACCACTGCGTGTTGGTAGATACTCGGAGGATTCACCTTCCTTATAGAGATTGAGAATTTCCTCAAATCCACCGGGCAGCTTAAGATGAACCTCTTTTCTCTTCTTGCTTTGAATGCCATTGTTTTCGGGTATCATAGCACTCCGTGTTCCACTATTCTTTCTGATGTGATTTCTTCCTCTTCTTCCTCCTCTTCCATTGCATTCTGAATTTGATTCGGTGGTTCCATGGTAATGGTTTGGTTCATGTTCGATACTTGTTGGGTTGAAGGGTTGAGTTGAGTTTGGTTCGAGCTCATGGTTGCTCTCCTGTTCAGATTGGTCATGGGGGAATTGTGGTGGGTGGTATTTGTTGCTGGAACTGGGCTTGGAAGAAGCTGGGGGTTTGGACTTGAGGGTTTGCATGTGAGGGGGACGTTGGGATGTTTTGGTTCTGCATGGGAGGGGTAGGAGTCTAAAATTCTTGCATGGGGGCAGTAGAGCTCCAAGGGGACAGATGAGGTCCCAAGTTCATGTGCATGGGGTGTTGGAAGCTCATCCATGGGCGTAACATCACGTTGCTCATTCCCAACTGCATGCCTTCCGTCACAATTTGAGCTAGATATGAGGGGTCCCCAATTTGGATTATGAGGTTCCTCCCTTCTGGCTGGAGATTGATGTTGAGAGCATGTCCCATTGATCCCCATTCCAACCATGATTGGGGGGCATAGATTGATTGAAGAGGTCTTGTGGAAAAGATGAGTGGAGTTTGATTTTGTGGTGGGATTGAGGTCTCGTCCAAACATACCTCCTTGCTCGGTTGCTTCTTTTGTTTTGGTTGAGGGGTTTCCTTGGCATATTGGATGTTGTATTTGCTTAGGATAGGATTTTTTGAGTTGTTAGGAAGGCTTGTGCTTAACCATGAAGGTTGTTTGTCCTTAATAGTTGAATGAGTGCTCATAATAAGGTCTAGGTTGTTATCTAATCGAGAGATTAGGAGATCTTGGGCGTTGTGACTTGATGTTGACTTAATTGAAGATTGATTGGTACTATGTTTTTGTTGAGGGGTTGTTTGCATATTAGAGAGTGGTGTGGGGATCAGATTGTTTGCTATGCTTAGGTTTTGACTTGAAGCTAGGTTAGGATCTTCAGAGGGCTTACTAGGGTCAATGTACATGCCTTGTTGTTTGGTTTTTCCATCCGTTAGTGAGAGTAGGTGAGCCGTCGTGTGAGAGGGTGAAGGGGAGTTATTGCCCAAGGAACTTTGTGAGTTATTGGAGTGGATTTTTGCTCCTATGACTGAGATGTCAAGTCTCTTTGGGTAAATGTTAGTATTCTTTCCTATTTCCTTTCCTTTTTGGGTTCTTGCATCAGACGAGTCAGCTTTCTTTGGGCTGCTGCTACCTTTTGTATTATCCCTCTTATTTTCCAAAGGGTTTTTGCACATTTCCATGTCATTAGGTAGCTCTTGTCCTACCTTGGTTTGCCATTCCTGGTTTGAAGTGTTGTTCTTAGGGTAATATGGGTTCCTACTTGTTTCCAGCTCTTGCCTAACGTTTATTACTGATTTTTTGTTTTTCCTTCGATGTGTGACAATTGCCCACTGGTTAATTCGTATTCGTTGTCCTAGCTTTTGTCCAATTCTTTGAAGAATCTCGTAATCGTAGAATTCTTTGGGTAGCTCCAGAAGTCTTGCCCATATAGCTGAGTAAGTTAGTGCAGCTTTAGAAGCGACAAACCTAGGTTCCCATTTTCTTACCGTATGAAATTTATTACCTATGAACCACAAACCTTCATAAAGTGCTTTATTATAGTTTTCCTCCTTCGTAAATTTTATTAGGTAGTAGTCGCTTCCCATGTCAATGAGAGACAGATGTTCCGTTTGTTTCCATATAGCGTGAAGTTTGTTTTGGAGGAACTGGTAGCCTATTCTCCTTCCAAAATTTTAATAATGAGCGCATTTGACCAGTTTCTTCAATTTTATTTTCAATTATTATTATTTCTAACAACAAGTATTTTTTTTGGGAGATATAGAATCATCCATCTTAGAACTGGTAACTACAATAGATAAATGTTGATATTCAAAGCTTAAACCCTACTCTAACTCGAGGCCATATTACTACGACATAATTTAGTTAACAAATTATATTTTTTCCTTTTATTAGATCTTGGAAGAGTTTTAAAGTAAAAAAGGTACTGATAGGAAAAAATCATGTAAAAGGTCACAAGTATGATATGCTAATATGGAAAATTTTAAGGACGGTACCGAAGACCTTTAAATTTTTATCTTTTATTCAAATAGGATGATCATTCATCAAATTGAGCTTGTAATCTTTCCGTTATATGCTTTTTATCGCTCATTATGCACATATTTTAATACAATATGTCATGATTCAATTTCTCCCTCTATGAGTTGTCGTGACGGCATCTAATCTCTATGACTAGGTAAGCCTAACACTTCGCGAAAAAAGAAATAAAAGCATAAACATTAACTACTAACAGTGATAAATATCTAATAAGCAACTGAGTGTCACTTGGCATATACAATTTTCCCCTCTGAAATGTACCAAATAATTTTCAAATCCCAGAATACCATAAGTCACAACCTACTAAAAAGTCTTAACTGCTCTATGCATCACCTCTATAGAAAAAAGGAAAATGAACATAGGGGGTAGAGGGGGACTCCAAAGATCTGCGGGCGTGGACAGATGTACCTTGAAGTCTCCAATAAGCAGGGACGACTGAAACTAGTGATGAGGCTAGTATGATGAACATGCATCTGTATACGAAAAACATATGCAGAAAAGGGCTTGAGTACACCACAACGATACCTAGTAAGTGCCAAGCCTAACCTCGGTCGAGTAGTGACGAGATCAGGTCAGGGCCCTACTGGTATAAATATAATGAAAGTAGACATAATGAAATATCTCAACAAAAATAGATACAGAACGCTAACAAAGATAGAATAAATGAAAGAAAACAGCTCATAATGCAGTGATAACAGCATGAGATCTCCCGAAATACCGTCTTGCAGTCCTAAACGTAAATGTGCAGAGGTTCTCCCAGAATACCGTTCCGTAGACCAAAAGTAAATATGCAATGCTGGGAGATCTCCCGGAATACCATTCCGTAGTCCCAAAGTAAATGTGCAGCTCAACCAATAGAATTAGAACAACACACGAAAATCCTACAATTTAGACTAAGTACAAGTCAATGAAGAAACATGAATTTCACTAAGCATGATGCACAGAATCGGATAAGCAATTAAGACACGTAGACATGCTGTCCTAAACTAAACAGGATAATTACATATGCTAGTGTAGCTCAGCTAAAGGAAAACATATATTTTACTTAATGAAAATAGAGTTTTTCAACAAATAGCTCGTGTACGCACTCGTCACCTTACATACACGACGCTCATATATCAAACAATACCAAATCTTATGGGGAGTTCCCCCACACAAAGTTAGGCGAGCCACTTACTTTGAATCAAATTCAAATCAATCTGTTTCAATGCTCTTTCCACAAGTATCTGGCTCCGAATAGCCCAAATCTAGCCAAAACCAATTACATAACATAAATATAACTATAAGAAACTAATCTAGCTATTGAAATTAAAGCTAAGGCAAGAAATTAGAAAAATCTCTCAAAAAGCCTCCCCAGGCCCACATCTTGGAATGGGGTAAAAGTTACCAAATATGAACATCCATTCACTCACGAGTTCACTCATACCTAAATTATCAAAATCTGATGTCTAAATCCAAATCAAAACTTAGAAATTCGTTTTGGGAACTTTTCTCCCATTTTTCCAACTTTCTCACTCAAATTCCTTAATCAAATGAAGAAAATAACAATATACTAATAAAATATCACCGAATTCGAGTTAGGAATCGTTAGCTAAATCTCACTCTGGGAATCCCTCAAAGAATCGCCAATCTCCGAGCTCCCAAGTCCAAAAAAGGAGAATGAATTCAAACCCTCGATTTACCCTCGATTTTCTCTCTTTTCTACCCAGCTAAGTCGCTTCTACGGAACATCAACCGCGTCTGCGGGAAAAGCATCACAAGTGCGAAAGTCACATAAGAGAGTTGGGTCCGCATCTGCGGAAAGGGGGTCGCACCTGCGTGTGCGCTCCTCCAAAAATTGTTCGCTTTTGCGGTCCTTTACCACTTCTTCAATCTCTCCACCGCATCTGCGGGCATCAAAAATGTTGAATGCACCTCGCACCTACGACCCCTTGCATTCCTTAATTTTTCCGCTTTTGCGTTTCCTCCTCTGCATATGCATTCCCGCACATGCGGTCTCCCCACCGCAGGTGCGAAAACACCAGAAATCTGATCTATTCAGCAGCAACACAACTCCAATATTTGATCCGCCAAACACCCGAAACTCACCCGAGGCCCCCGGCACATCAATCAAATACATCAACAAGTCATAAAATATCATACGAACTTAGTCAAGCCCTCAAATCATATCAGCTAATGCTAAAACACAAATCACCCTCCAATCCAAACTTAATGAACTTGAAACCTCCAAATTCGTCAACTGAAGTCGAGATCTACCAATCCATGTCCGACTGACCCCCAAAGTTTGCACACAAGTCACATTCAACACTACGGACGTACTCCAACTTCCAGAATCGGATTCCGACCACGATATCAAAAATTCCACTACCGGTCTAAAACTCCAAAAATTCAACTTTCGCCATTTCAAGCCTAAGTAAGCTACATACCTCCAAAACCAAATCCGGACATGCCCCTAAGCCAAAAATCACCCAACGGAGCTAACATAATTCTGTTCCGAAGTCGCCTTTACACAGTTCCGACTACGGTCCAAATTCTAAGACTTAAGCCTCCGTTTAGGGAGTAAGTGTCTCAAAACACTCTAAAAACCAAAACGAAACCTCTCGGCAAGTCACAACAGCAGAAATAGATACGGGAGAAACAGTTAATAGATGATTGGGACTTTAACTTTCAAAACGATGGTCAAGTCGTTACACATTATCTATATCATTTTAACAAAATCTATTCAAATTTATATAGGACACACATACAAGACAAAAACTAATATATATTAAATGCTAAAACAATTGATATGAACACAATTCTAAAACATGTCAAAATTGTGAAAATCATTAGAAAAATACTTAGTCAAAAGTTGAAAGGGTATCTATTTTATTCAAAAGAGTATTGTTCTACACCTAACCTCCTCCTATTGGTCGTCCATTAGTTTAAGAATTTAAGAATTACAAACAGTCTGTAATCAAATTTCTTTTTTGCCAACAGATTATATGATGCCACTGCTAATGAAAGCATGTTGTTAATGTTCCAAGAGAAGGAAGTAACCCTCCATTACGTATTCCGACAAAGGAATAATATAGCTTATCAGTTGACAAAGAAGGCAAATGCTCAAGCAAAGGGGAAAAGATATTTTGTTCAATCGTCTTCTTATGTAGAATCTTTTGTAGGAAATGAACTAGAAGAAGACTATATTATCGTTAAAAATCTATCTTATGATGCTTGCAATATTTTAGCAAGCCTAGGTAATCAATATGTTCTAAGTGACACAAGTATGGAAGTAATATACTAAACATTATGTAGTTTTTAATTTAAATATTTATAGTTTGCTCAAAAAGAAAAATCTTTTTTGCTTTCTGAAAAGCAATTTTGTAAAATTGACCTACTTCACAGAAAGTCAATAAATAGTGGAGTAGTAATAATAAATAAATTGAGAAAAGATTATAAATCTGTTTACGGTATATTTGGTAAGTGTGCTTAACAACAAAATTCTTAGTGCACTTTAACAAACTATGACACTCAAAAAGCAAGTCCTTAAAAGTGGCTGGTCTGCTAACAACTTGGTTTAGCATATAGTAATTAATTAAAATTCTATCTAAATATTCAGCAGTACAACATACTGTAAATTATCAATTAACTGTCCGATAAAAGGTAATGAGACTTTTAGAGGAAAGGTAATTAAGTGTATATTAAAACTGGATAAGCATCCATTAATCATGCCAGCCAAGACAGAAGGTCATTGTATTTTACCTTATCTGATCAAATTAATAGGATAATATTTTGAATCAATGTGAATCTGATTTTCTTTCTTTTTTTGCACTAAAGTCGGATATTGGATTTTTCCTTGCTGTTCATTATCATCCATCTTCTTCACATGGAATATTGACAAAGAAAGGCTATAACATTATATTTCTAATGTCATGGATAATGATAAAATTGGAGAAATTTTGTAATACCTAAACTCAATTTAGGCGCTAAATCGTGTTGATATATCATGATTAAGTATTAGATTTGCGTAATAATATTAATTATATATCATGATTAAGTGATAGAATTTATATGACAAAGTCATGTTACACAATGGCTAGTTTGGATTATGTATCGAATCAGTAAATATTTATCCAAAAATAATGTACCAAAAATTACAACTATAACCAATTCTTAACAACTCTCTCCCCAACCTTGTCCTTCAACCATGTGTTATGTCTCCATCCTAAGATAATTTTTTAAAATTTTATTCTTATTTAGAATTTGTGTCTAGATAAGTAAAATTCATAATAAAATCACTATAAATACACATTACACACTACCAAGAAAAACAGAGTTTTGAATGGAAATGCTTAATTATTTCACTTGACTTATAAGTTAAAATTGACTTAAATAAACAAATTAATTTGAAACTTAGAGGCAATTATGCAACTCAAATTCAATAATTGTTTTTTTTCCTTTCCTCTACTTCATAATTTATGCACATGACAAATTTGGACCCCGCACTCACAAGAATGCCAATGGCACTTACCAATATTACCAGAATTTCTGCTTATTTTGCTTTTTCACTATATATAGCATTCCACCAGTTCTCACCCAAAACAAAACTAGTCATCACTTTCAACCCCCCCCCCCCCCCGGCCGGGCCCGAACAAAATCCCCACCCCCACTTCACAAGAACACTTGAACAAGCAAAAAGATTCAAACTTTATGCAGAATGGACCAAGAATTTCAAAGAAATTTAATTAGTGAAAATGGTGGTTTTGAACAGAGCTATTTTAGAGGTTTAGGTACCCCCTTTTCTTGGTATTTTTCTAGAATGGCCTCATATTTGAACCCACAAAACCACCATCAAAGTTTTGATGATGATGGGGTTGTTTCTTATGATGATGATGATTATGCATCACCATTTAGTTATTATGGATACTCAAGACCCATTGTGGTTCTTGATGTAATATGGAACTTGGCATTTGTTTGTGTTTCTTGTTTTGTGCTATTGACAACTTTAAGTGAAAGGCCTTCTACTCCTTTAAGGCTTTGGATTGGTGGCTATGCACTTCAGTGCCTATTGCATGTGGGTTTTATTTGGATTGAGTTTCAAAGAAGGAGTTTCGATGATTTTGATGGAGTTTCTTCTTTTTCACTGTTTCAAAGCAGGTAACTCCAGTTCAATTTCTCTGATTTTTAGGGTTTGATAGTTAGTATTGGGTTGGATTTTTATTTAGTTTTTTGTCTAACTGGATGGTTTATGAAGCTTTCTAAACAGGGAATTTTTTTTTGTTTTATGGAAATAAACTTTGCTTGTAGTTGACCTGTTGCATGGTACTCTATACCTAGGAAAATGTTCATTCTCTTTTCCATCCATTTTTTTTACTAGTTTACTGCCATTCTGTGGTTTGTTTTACAATTGTTCTATTTGCAGTAAGTTTTTGGTTTCTCTTTAGGGTTGGGACTGGGATGGGGTGGGAGTGGGGGGGGGGTGGGGGTGGATAGTTCATAATTGAGGGAATCCTTAGAATCCATCTACCTAGTTTGACTAGTAAATCGTTGTATTTTGTATCTTTTCCTTGTTGGGTTTCTGATCTTATTCAATCTTTGCCCTATACCTTAGCTGTCATAGTATTCTTAGTTTACTGACTTTCCGAAGAATAATAATTGGGATAGCAGCATAGTGTGCCTTTAACAAAGATGAGGAAGAAAAAGTATTCCTTTTTTGTTAGAATGTGTGAAAGCTATTGCAAGACCCCAGCTTTTGTGGTGCATAGTACATATATCTCGGGTAACGTCTATCTAGGAGTGCTTATATCAAAAGACATAATTTCCCATTGATTCCCTTCATTTGAGTCTAAGATCCTTTTGAAATAAGTGTAGCCTCTAGTTCTATGTGTTTTTTTTTAATATTAATTAAAACCAACCGTGAGGTAAGCAACCCCCACTTCCAACCGTGAGGTTGTGAGTTCGAGTCTCCCCAAGAGCAAGGTGGGAAGTTCTTGGATGGAAGGATGCCGGGGGTCTATTTGGAAACAGCCTCTCTACCTAAGGGTAGGGGTAAGGTCTGCGTACATACTACCCTCCCCAGACTCCACTAAGTGGGATTATAATGGGTTTTTGTTATTGTTTTAGACAAGAAGGGCTTGCTTTGATGGTAAGCAACCCTCACTTCCAACCGAGAGGTTGTGAGTTCGAGTCTCCCCAAGAGCAAAAGGTGGGTAGTTCTTGGAGGGAAGGATGCCGAGGGTCTATTTGGAAACAGCCTCTCTACCCCAGGGTAGGGGTAAGGTCTGCGTACATACTATCCTCCCCAGACCCCACTAAGTGGGATTATACTGGGTTGTACTTTTGACAAGAGGGGTTGCTCTGATGGTAAGGAATCCCCACTTCCAACCGAGAGGTTGTGAGTTCGAGTCTCCCCAAGAGTAAGGTGGGAAGTTCTTGGAGGGAAGGATGCTGGGGGTCTATTTGGAAACAGCCTCTCTACCCAAGGGTAGGGGTAAGGTCTGCGTACGTACTACCCTCCCCATACCCCACTAAGTGGAATTATACTGGGTTGTTGTTGTATTAATTAACACCAAGTCTAGGTTCTAGTTCTTGGATACCTAAAAGTTAACCACCTTAACATGGCTTTGTATCCAGAGTGGTCTGTTTTATGGGTAGATTGAAAAGCAAATCTTGTTGCAAGTCGAAAGTCCTTAAGCTAGAGTTGTTTCTCTTTGCTTTGTGGTACCATGACACAACTCATAGAGTGAGGGCCGTTGAACCATTCTGGTATTGTGTCCACTAGGAGTGTAAAGCTCTTATAGCAGTCTAGGTTTACTGGATTTGGTGGATCTCTTTACAGGAATACTAGGGGATTTGGGGTCAATACAGGGCTATAAATTGTGTAAGCATGAAATGAGGTGTCTTTTAATGGTTTCTGGGCTTTAGTTGGCCTTCCTAAGAAATTATTCTCAAGTGACTATTAAATGAGAATGATTGTCTTTAGTATTTTGGCATCTTTCTGATACATCTCCGTTGGAAAGCATTGTCCATCTGCTCTGAAAATTTTCAGCTATAACTTAAGAGAGCTCATGATTCATGCATAGACACATACACAAAAGGGACTTTAGAAGAGTTCCTGACTTTCAATCATAAGGAAATCTGGGGACTTTTTCTCAAATGGTCAATTTTGATGGAGATTTCCCGGAGTTAATAGCCCTGTTTGTCCATGTAGGGATAAGTGAGACTTAGAACCTCTAGTTTTAGAATCCCTAAGTTGTCTTTGAAAACAATGTATTAGTAGGAGTGAATTGGACTTCAGTAGAGTCCAATTGAATAGAAGATTCATATAGCCGAATTAGACTAGTTTGGGATTGAAGTATAGTTGATTGATTAATTGATATATCTTGTCAACAAAAATTCTAATGCAAATGCAGGCTCTGGCAAGGGGATTCTATCCTTAACTTTGCTAAGCAGATATCGTTGCTCTTACTTAAAATAGTACTCACATCTTTTTTTTTTTGGGAGAAGATTTGGATGATAATCTTTTCTCCTCCATTTCGTCTAGTGTTATTTGCCCTTGTCTCTTAAGATTTAGATCTTCTATCTTAAGAAGGAAACTCGGAGGAAAAGGGTAGTAATATTTTAACCCAGATTCTTGGGTCAGAGATTTTAATACTGAATTGACATTCAGCTGTGTCTGTTCGCGTGACGTATCAATATGCCCGAGCTTGTTTGCACCGATAACCACCCTACTCCCGCTACACCACAATAGAATGATAATAAAAGAAGAAAAAAGGGCAAAAAGATCAATTACGTTGTTGTTAAAGCTCAAGAGAGGGAAGAAAAGAAAATGGCAGCTGCTCTTTTTCTCTCCTTCCCAAAAGTATTGGCAGTTCATATTTCAATGCTACTTCACTTTCGAGCTCCTCTTTTGCCCAGCATATAGATATTTTGTTTTGTTTTAGGCCTGGAGCTGATAGACGCTCAAAAATCTGATTGACCTTTACTATTTTGATTGTGAAATGTTATCACTCTTAATAGATAAAATTTATGTACTTAACCTTCCACTTCTTTTTGTAGCAGCATCATGAAGAGGCTGGAATCAGTTAATACTGTGATTTCATCGATCTGGTGGGTGTTTGGCTTTTACTGGATTGTTATAGGTGGCCAGCCACTTCTGCAAGACTCACCTCGTCTTTACTGGTATGAGCTATGCTTTTAGAATCTGAAGCTTTTTTTTCTTTGTAATTACTTCTGTGAGCCATGATTTTCCCTTCCTCCTTTCCCCCCAAAATCGAAAGAAAAAGAAAAATTAGGAAAATATACATAGTGTGAGCTTGTCTAAATGGAAGCTTCCCTAGATGTATGTAGCTGAAGAAATTAAGTGGTGGTTATTATTTCGACACTTTCCATTTACACTTGTATGTTTATTTCTGAAAAGTATGGGTGCAAGACTTATCTTTTTTGCTTTTATAATATTTGTATAATAGACCCTTCTAGTCCTTCCCCAGACCCCGTGCATCGGGGGGCTGCCCTTTCTTTAGTATTTATATGATGTATGTGTGTATATGTGTATGGTGGGTGTGGCGGGGCAACTTAAAAGTATCAGTATGTTTGATAGCTTAATAACAGTATCCTTGAATTGTTGCAGGTTATCAGTGGTCTTCCTTGCATTTGATGTGTTCTTTATGGTCTTTTGCATTGTGATGGCATGTGTACTCTTCTTCGTGCTCTTTTGTTTCTTTCCGTTTATAGCAACAGTTGCATATGCCATGAGACTTGGAGATGGAGCATCTGAAAATGATATCAAGACTCTTCCCAAGTACAGATATGGTCAATCAAATACTTCAGGGAACCTTGTAAATGTGATGACAGGAGAAGATCACTTAAATGTTAATGTGAAGACAGGAGAAGATCACTTAGTATCACAGTTCAACAGGAGTGATTCTGTACCTGAGCTTGCTCTTCAACCAGATGATTCTGTAAGCATGTTCCTCCATTTGAATCTTTTCCTCTTAGTTTACTGCTTTCTCTTCTCTTGTGTTTGCTTAATTTGAATTAATGATAATACTGTAAGTGTGGAGGGAAGTAGGCTCTCTAAACTATTATTAGAAACACAGAGATACAATTATTAGGAGACTATGGAGACACAAAAATAGAGAAAAAAGAGAAGACTTTCTTCGTAACTAAGGAAATCTTTTGTAGTATCGAGAATGAAGATTCTACTAAGATTATCTTGTTGCCTTTATTCTGCTTTTTATATGGCTTTTGGGCTTTCCCTTGTTTATATTTTCATTAATGTGGCGCTTATGCTTTCCTGCGCCGAGGGTCTATTGGAAACAGCCTCTCTATCCTCACAAGATAGGGGTAAAGTATGTGTACACACTATCCTCCCCAGACCCTACAGTGTGGGATAATATTGGGTATTATGTTGTTGTTGTTGTACTAAGTATTGAAAATGAAGATGCTAGTACGAGTTGTTTCAAGATCATTGAATGAAGGAACAATGTCATATTCAGATGGAGTAGTTTGAGTTGTATCTTTCGAGGAAAAAGAGGATGATCCACCTTTCTTTCTTGAATCTATCATACTTTGTTGAAAAGAAGCCCAAAAGCTTTGTAACTTGTGTCAAACTATATTGTTTATTGACCATAGTTGCTAACTTTTGTGACACAGGAGTGCTGCATATGCCTCTATAAATATTTGGATGGAGTAGAGCTATGTGTCCTTCCCTGCAATCATCATTTCCACCATGGATGCATTAGCAAATGGCTAAGGATAAATGCAACCTGCCCACTCTGCAAATTCAATATTCTTAGGGCTGAAACTCTAGTCTGACTCTATTTTTGTCAATCAAAACACTTGAGATTATACACAGAAATGTTAATGTTAGCTTTTCCATTGTAATGTAAACTTAGCCATATTTTAATGTATTGTCTCATCCTCACCGTCTTCTTGTCATTAAAGTTAGCCATAGTTAATGATCTGATTTGTACCCTCCTTTTTCAGCTCAGTATTGATAATGGAGTTTAGGTTCTATGCACTTGAAGGAATAAAAACTACTTAAAGGTTAATTGATACAACAGGTTGGGATCGCAAGTATATGGATTATAATTTCTCCTTAAGCTCAAATCAGGTCATCAAAATCAAAAACCCTTCACCTCTGGTCTGAATTGTAAAAATAAAAAAGGAATTTACGTCCTATAGAAAATCTTAGCACCCTATTTATTTTAAATAAATATCAATTTTAAATATTGCATCCTATAAATACCTTTTATTCTTTATAGCAAAAAATTTAAATATAGTTACATCCTACAATTAAGGCACCATATATGTTAAATATTATTTTTCTCTCCTTTTTTATATTCTCTCACATAATTACTGCGTATCTGCAAACCCCAATACAATCTCTCTGTTTGCATACAACCATACTCTCTTCTCCCACAAACCCTAGCTTCTTAACTCTTCTCCCAGCCAAATTCTTTCACTCATGGAACTATTCAAATTTCAAACAGATGGAGTAAATTTTATCTATTTTTTAGAGAATGCATATCGGAAAATAAAGGCATTGAAAGCAGGGCCTGTAATGCAAGCTGAAGATATCACGGACCGCTTCAGTTTCCGGCAACTAATGAATTGTGGACGAACCGAACAAGCACACAAGTGAAACTACCGATCAATCAATTAAACCGGCGATGGAGATGAAGGAAGGGTCTGTAATTCATCAAGTCCTCGTTAAACTTCTCGATGGGAAGCACAAAACCCTAAATTTCAGTACCCCATCACCCAAATCACGTATTTGTATTCAGTTGTATTCGAATGTATTCTTCAGTTATATTCACTTGTATTCAAGTTTAATTAATTGTATTTCACTATTTTATTCAGCAGTAGTTACTACTTTCTGTTCAAAATTTTGTTTTTGGTTCTGTTAAGTTCTTGATTTTTGTTGATTTCATTTTTTTCCTAACTTAGAAATAAGACATTCTCAGATTCTGTTCCCTTTCTCCTCGCTCGCTTTTTCTCTTTTCTTCCTATTCTCTCTTTTGCTTTGTGGGTGTGTGTGGGTGTGTTCTGTTTTATTGGACATGTGCCTTATTTTTCCGACGAAGATTTCCGGCAACCTGCAGTACTCCCGGCAACTCCCGTTCAGATTTTCGGCAGGACGCAGCAGCACCACCCGTTCCAATAAGCTTCACGAGAACTTGCCCACTAGTCGTGGCGGCGAGGCCAGTGTGCAGCGTTTGGAAGTGAGGAGCTAAGCAACACCGGCCGGGATGTGCAAGAGTTGGTAGCAGTTGACCTCGGGCGCATCAAAGCCTACTTCCAGGTTTTTTCACCGGGAGTTGGTACCTCCCGCTCTCTTGTTTACTCTGTACACCTTTTTACGTATTCTAGCTAGCAATCCGTGTGAGGTTTACTCTGTTGCTATCTAGTCTGCATCTTTTTACGTATTTTGATATAGTGCGTGTGTGCGTCACTATTATCTATAGTCGGTTGGAGAGATAGTGGCCGCGGCGGGGGATGATAGTGTAATGTCATGTTCTCGGGGGGTGGGGGCAGCGACGGGGGTGAGTAGGGGGGCAGGGAGTGGTCCTGCGGATAGAGCGGGAGGTAAGGGTGGGAGGAGGGTAGCGGACGCTCATAGATTAAGGATTGGGTCGTGGAATATAGGCACTCTGACGGGTAAGTCCATTGAGTTGGCGAAGGTTCTTCAGAAGAGGAGGGTTAACATAGACTGTGTACAGGAGACTAGGTGGAAAGGGTCGAAGGCGAGGAATGCAGATGGGTTTAAGTTGTGGTATTCTGGGGTCGTAAGAGGTAAGAATGCAGTGGGCATCTTGGTAGATAGGGATCTAAGGGAGTCCGTGGTCGAGGTTAGGCGTGTGAATGATAGGTTAATGTCTATTAAGTTGGTTATTGAGGGTTGCGTCCTCAACGTCATCGGCACTTACGCGCCGCAAGCGGGCTTAGACGAGGAGGTTAAGAGGCGTTTTTGGGAGGGCTTGGATGATCTGGTGAGTAGTATTCCCCAATCTTAGAAGTTAGTTATTGGAGGGGACATTAATGGTCATATTGGGGCTGACGCTAGTGGTTATGGTGAGGTGCACGGTGGCTTCGGCTTTGGGGTTAGGAACGGAGGCGGCACGTCACTTCTTGATTTTGCCAGGGCTTCCGAGCTTCTGATTGCAAACTCAACATTTCAGAAGAGGAAGGAGCATTTGGTCACATTCAAGAGTTCGGCGACGAGGACTCAGATTGATTACCTCCTCCTCAGAAGGAGCAATAGGGGTATGTGCAAGGACTGTAAGGTTATTCCGAGAGAGTCCCTTTCGGCTCTTCATAAACTCCTAGTGATGGATGTCGGTCTCTGGGTGAAGAGGAAGAGGAGGGGTTCTCGGGGACAACCGCGGATTAGATGGGGTGTTTTGACTAAGGAGAAAGCTCAGGATTTGGAGAGGAGGTTAGCTCAGGGCGGAGCTTGGAGAAGTTCTGGGGAAGCGGACGCTATGTGGTCAGATACGGCGAACTTGGTTAGGGAGGTAGCACGGGATGTACTCGGGGTAGCCAAGGGCTATTCAGGCATACATCAGGGTGACTGGTGGTGGGACGATGTAGTCGAAGGAAAAGTGGAGGTGAAGAAGGTGGCGTTTGCTAAGTTGGCAAGGAGCACAAGCGAGGAGGAACGGAGAGCGAACAGGGAGATCTACAAGGTGGCGAGGAAAGAAGCAAAGTTGGGTTACAGAAGCTAAAAACGCGGCGTATGGTCGCATGTACGAGGAATTATGGGAGAAAGGCGGGGACAGGAAGTTATTCCAGTTAGCTAAAGCAAGGGAAAGGAAGGCGCGTGATCTTGACCAAGTTAGGTGCATCAAGGGCGAGGATGGTAGAGTTCTGATGGGGGAGTCCCAAGTCAAGCAGAGGTGGCAGGCATACTTTCGAGACTTACTTAACGAGGAGGGGGATCGTAATATAGATCTAGGGGAGTTGAGGAATTCAGAGCAACATAGAGACCTTGGGTACTACAGGCGCATTAGGGAGGAAGAGGCCATGGGGGCTTTGCGTAGGATGAGTAGGGGTCGAGCGACCGGGCCTGACGAGATCCCGGTGGAGTTCTGGAAATGCATGGGTAGGTCAGGAGTGGAGTGGCTATCAAGGTTGTTCAATGCGATCTTCAGGACCAAAAGGATGCCGGAGGAGTTGAGGTGGAGTACAATGGTGCCCTTGTACAAAAACAAAGGGGACATCCAGTGCTGCAGCAACTATTGGGGTATCAAATTAATAAGTCACACCATGAAAGTTTGGGAGCAGGTGATCGAGGCGAGGGTGAGGGAGATGTCATCTATATCCGTGAACCAATTCGTTTTCATGGCGGGCCGCTCCACTACAGAAGCTATCCACCTTGTCAGGAGGCTGGTGGTGCAGTTCAGGGATAAGAAGAAGGACCTGCACATGGTGCTTAT
This sequence comes from Nicotiana benthamiana, assembly GCA_034376525.1. Lineage (NCBI taxonomy): Eukaryota > Viridiplantae > Streptophyta > Magnoliopsida > Solanales > Solanaceae > Nicotiana > Nicotiana benthamiana. The sequence goes on along the minus strand of CM067331.1, from coordinate 15,845,121 downwards.
CGATTTGGAGAAGGCATATGACAAGGTCCCAAGGGAGGTGTTATGGAGGTGCTTGGAGGCGAAGAGCGTGCCGGAAGCCTACATCAGAGTAATCAAGGACATGTACAATGGAGCTAAGACTAGGGTTAGGACGGTGGGTGGCGACTCAGATCATTTACCAGTGGCTATGGGGCTCCATCACGGATCGGCGCTTAGCGTTCTTTTGTTTGCCTTGGTGATGGATGCTCTAACCCGTCATATTCAAGGGGATGTACCTTTGTGTATGCTATTTGCTGATGACATAGTCTTGATAGGTGAGACGAGGGCCGGTGTTATTGAGAGGTTAGAGGTATGGAAACAAACTCTCGAGTCTAAGGGTTTCAAAATAAGTAGATCTAAGACAGAATACCTGGAGTGCAAGTTCAGCGCCGAGCCGAGCGAAATAGGCAGGGATGTGATGATTAGATCTCAGGTCATCGTAAGAGGGACAGTGTCTGATATTTTGGGTCGGTGATTCAGGGGGACGGAGAGATTGATGGGGACGTCACTCATCGCATAGGAGCGGGGTGGTCAAAGTGGAGGCTTGCACAGGAGTCCTGTGTGACAAGAAAGTCCCACAGAAACTCAAGGGGAAATTTTATAGAGCTGTGATTAGACCTGCCATGTTGTATGGGGCGGAGTGTTGGCCAGTGAAGGACTCTCATGTTCAGAGAAAGAAGGTTGCGGAGATGAGGATGCTCAGGTGGATGTGCGGGCTCACCAGGTTAGAAAAGATTAAGAATGAAGTTATTCGAGAGAAGGTGCGGGTGGCCCCGGTGGACGAAAAGATGCGAGAAGCGAGACTGGGGTAGTTCGGGCATGTGCGAAGGAGAAGTCCCGATGCCCCGGTGAGGAGTTGTGAGCAGCTGGCGATGGTCGGCGTACGGCGAGGCAGAGGGAGGCCTAAGAGGTATTGGGGAGAGGTGATTAGGCATGACATGGCTAGAATGCGGGTTTTCGAGGACATGACCCTTGATAGGAAAGTCTGGAGGTGTAGTATCAGGGTTGTAGGATAGGGGCTCCTAAAGTTTTTTGTACTCCTCACCCGGGGTTGGGTGAGGCTTGGTAGGGCTATTCAAATATGATTTGTGTATTGGACTGTGTCTTCCTTATGGTAGTTACTGTCTGATATTATTGCATACTATTTTATTTACGGTTCTCATGTTTAGATAATTATTTACGCTGTTTCTGCTGGAGTTACTAATGCTCTTTTGTTTTTGTTTTTGTTTTTCCTTTCCTTCACTGAGCCAAGGGTCGATTGGAAACAGCCTCTCTGCCCTTTCGGGTAGGGGTAAGGCCTGTCTACATATTACCCTCCCCAGACCCCACTTTGTGGGATTATACTGGGTAGTAGTTGTTGTTGTTAGTTGTGTTCAAGTGTATATATAAATGGTTAATTAGACAAAAAAGATGGTGCTTTATAAAAAATTCCCAAAAATAAATGGTACTTAGCATTTCGTTTAACGGTATCAGATATTTTTATCTTTGATAATATTAATAATCTCGCCATTGATGTGGGTGGCTGATAAGTGGGCAGATGCAAGATAATTCTGTCAACCACGAACTGGATAAAAGCAACTTGGTGGACAGTGGAAAAAGTCAGTGGCCGTAGTCTCATCGTCAGTCAATTATCCAAATTCACTACTCTGACGATTCTACTTTGACTTTTTCTAAGTACTAATTTCGCATACTGGGACTGCCGGGGACCAAAGTTATTGCAAGTGCACACATAACCATTCTCAGGGATGACGATTAAGGATTAGTCATTACCTATTTTTGTCATGAAATTTTAAACTAAAAATTTCTAGGATAACTCAAGACATTTTGTCCTGAAAAACTCAAATAAATTTAGAACGCACCGGCTAATTGTTAAGTAGCATCCTTTTAGAGTGGCTACATTATTTAGATTGGTTGAGTCCATAGTTGAATAGATGGACTTGGACTAAAGATTTAGCCTGCAAGAAGCATCCAGAACCACAAGATAATGCTCCTGCTTAACTATTTAAAGCTTCAGACTTAAACAAGGAATTTACTGCACGGAATAAAGGGTGGCTGTAGAATTAGAGGCAAGATAATAAGATCAGAGGTCCAGAAGCTGTTTTATAATAAGAAATAACCATAACTGAACAAGATACAAATTGTCAAAACGTGCAAATAGATTTATTTCTAATTAAGTAAATCAATTTACTTTTTACAAGTAGAGTTGCTCAAAATGCAAACCAGATTGGCACAAAGTAATTTGTTTTTTCTTGAATCACAACCTCATACCATTGGAGGATACTGTTGGTTCAAGCAGATGGTCTCAAAATTTTACCTTGAGAATTAGTCCAATCAGGATAGTAGTTTTGTACTTCCTCTAATGAGAACATCCTATGTTGTTCGGACTCTCCGAAAATATTGCCGGGTGCGTGTCGGATTCGCCAAAAGCAGTGTATTTTTGGAGAATCCGACACGGGTGCGGCAGTATTTTGGAGAGTCCGCGCAACATAGAGAACATCAGAACAAGAGCAGCTAAGAGCTTATGACTGCAACAAAGAGGTTTTCCAAATTTCAGCACAAGGATGCTCATAAGATGCAAGCAAGGATTGAGCTTCAACATTATATTTCGAGGAACAAAGTTTGAAGCTTTGGATCGCTCTATTACTCCATTGTCTTCCAGGCAACACAATTACATGTAGCCATGCCCTAAAGTGACAAATACCAAGACCTAACTAACATATCCAAAATAACGATCAGAGAGCCATGGACTCCATATGCACCTAGCAAGTCTCATCAGTTTAGTGATGATGGTCCATTTACTCGAGGAAACTTCCAAGCTTTTTGAATCCCAAACTTGATAATGTAGATACTTGGTTTAAATTTCCAAGTCTGAATCAAATGAAAAACTATGAAAAAAATACTGGGACATCACTAAACCAAGCTAGTCTTGTTATCTACTTACCCAATCCTCTAATGTGACAATTACTACCAATTTCCAGAGCCACCAACATGAGTTACAGGAAATAAAACCTCCAAAAAATCAGACATAGCTTCCAGAAAAAAACTCAACAAAATGAGCAAAAGGAAATTCCAAGGGAAAATGAAGAATGACCGTCCATGGAATATATCCAAGGGAACTTCCTGAATCACCATTAGAAATAGTATAGGATGTTTCTCAATCAAGTAATAACAAGTACAAACTCAACCCCTAACATATTCGATCACAAAATTAAGAAATTTAATCAGGAAAAGAATCTAATTAATTTCTTGAAATTTTAGATATAGATTGAAGAAAATTATCTTAAGGTCACAGCAGTGCATTAATAGAAGGGACACAAGACAGCAGATAAACCTGCAAGATATCTCAGGTTAAGCCTAGACATTCTTGTTCTTCTTCATCTTAGAAGGTGGCCATCGCCCTTTCTTCCTTAGGTGGCGCTTCCTAACGAGTCTCTTCCTTCGTAGTCTGATCTTCTTTGCCAGTTTCATTTTCATCTTTTGATCAAGCTTTTGCTGAAGCTTTGACTCCAGGGGAAGATTCTCAACAGGCACACTTTCTTCATTGTTCTCTGGTGCCAGCTCAGGATTATCAGAACCCACACTATCAATGTCCGCAGCTGCCTTAGCAATCAATGCGCCTCTCTTGTTGAAGATAAGAGGTGCTTGAATATGGGAATTGGCAGATAACTTCGGTTTCAGAGTAACATGACTGTTGTACAACCTGGAAGCTAATACAGAATAGATTACAATGTTCAAAAAACTTTAGAGTGGGTCACATGAACAACCAAAAGAACAATCTAGCATATTTTCTTTTTCTTCTTATTTCCCTTTCTGATTTCCATGAATCCACCATAAATCAGAAAAAACGTGCCCCCCATTTTCTCATAGATATAGATTTCCCATCAGTCGCCTAACTTTGGTTTGAAATTTACTACTGTATCTATTTAGTGTAAGCTCATGTATATGGAAGATATCCTTGTTTGGAATAGTTAAGTGATTAATGTGCACAGAAAAGAATACTAATCTTGATGGAATGCCTGGTATCACATAATAGGCGCCATTAGCTTCAAATTGAGATGGACAGTTTGAATCCAATATAATGCGAAATGTAATCCCTGACAACCCCCCCCCCCCCCCCCCCCAACCCCAAAAAAGGAAAAAACTACTCCTAATCTGAAGTTTGTTTAATTCAGCTACATGAATCCTCTATATCCATTTGTTCTACTCACATTCATTTGCGTAGAATACAATTCACTCTATCCCAAGTTATGTGACACTATTTCATTTTTACTCTGCCCCATGAATGAAACAATTTAACTTTAATTTCGCATTTTATCCTTAATGAGATGATTTATAGCTACAAATGTGTCTATGGATTGTTTTAGACCACAAATTTCAAAATTCTTTCTTTCTTAAACTACATTTTCAGTCAAACACACTTACATAAATTGTGACCAAGGGAGTAAAGATTTTTTGTCTTATAAGTCATTCTTTATAAACGGGGATAACAAAAGCCTAAGACATTTGCCTTTTTTGGCAACCAAACAAGCAAAAAGGATACTCTTACCAAATTGCATAGTACATAGTAAGGAAACAACTAAGGGGACAAAAAGCTGAAGAAAAACCCAAAACCCGGCTCGAAAACCTAATTTAAAATAGCTAGAAAAAGGAAAAGAAAAGAAAATGCGATCAACAACATGTATCGAGTAGTATTCAAAGCACAACACAGTCAACTATAATGATTTTTTTGTTTTTTTGTTTGGAGAAGGGTATCTATTAATGAAATAAGAAAAAATCAAGCCGATGCAAAACAAAAGAGGAATTCAAGCAAGAATCCAAAATCCCTTTAACAAGGTCACAAGACATAGCCCGAAATAAAAAATTAATACAGTTGCAGAGTGCAATAATACTTACATGGGAATGCAGAAGTAGAGGAAGAATGAGAGGAGAGAGGAACAGAGGGAGCAGTGGTGAAGATAAGGAGAGACATTTCCCCTTCTGTTTTGAGATTGTTTTTTCGGATAAGCTTATTCTACAGCAACATATATGAACACTGGGTTGTACTTGGCAATTTTACCTCAAGGGAATATTTTTTTTTCTTTCTTTTACTGCTTGGTCTTGGAGGATTTTATATTATGAAAAAGAAGTTAGTGTTATAAATATAACTCTAATTAGAGTGAATGTCTATCTTATAGAAAGTTCTACTTTGAGGCTAAGTCTTTTCTCTTCCTATAAATAGAGGGGTCTTACCCCATTATAAATCATCCCAAAAGTATCAATAAGAATACTCCTCTCTCTACTTTTCTCTCTATTGTTCTTGTTCTTATATTATTTCATAACACGTTATCAGCACGAGTCTCTAACCAATTGAATTTAATATTCAACAATTATCGCTCTCAGAATCTCGAGTTGCAATCAGATTCATCCACTCTAATTCGTGTTCCGTCATTTGGATTTTTCTATTTGAGTGAAACGAGATTTGTGATATTTTGATTTCTGAAATTCTTCAATTTTTTCTTTCTTGTTGTTTACTTTTGTTTTCTTTTGAAGGTGAATTTCCAAGCAAAAGAGTGTAATAACGATTGCTACTGCTCCATATGAGAATTTCTATACGAAAATAGAAGAGATGATATCATCATAAAATAATGCAACGGGATGGAAACTCAAGAGGTATATTCGATATCACAACATTTATTGGTATACCTTAAAGGGTAAGTAATTTACTTTTCCCTTTCAAATTCTTGAAATTCTACGATTTGATTTCATATACAAACATAGACAACAAAGTTTGATTATAACTCTAATGGAGTTTGTAAGGAATCATAACCACGTGAAGTGGTAAAACTTCTATGTCTTGCCATGATTAAATTCATGTATGATTGTGGGCAAAGAATTGAAAATCCGTCCTATTGAATTTGCTTCATTCTCATTCCCTTTAGAGAATGTGATAGCAGTATGTGATAAGTCTGAAAGAAGACAAAATTATTACCGTGAAGGTATCAATGGATGTGGACGTGGCAATAGACGGAATTATAATCGTCATCATTGTGATAATGAGAATAATAAAGATTCTCAAAATAATCTTTCACTTTATGAAAGTAATATTTGACATGAGATTGTATATAGCACATACAGATGATTATGATCCATTCCCTGAAGTGAATGTGATAATTGTAATAAAGCCTGTAAGTATGGACACGCTCTTGATGTAATTTTGCTTTATGTCTGACATTATGAAAAGAAAGTTCGTTGCCCTTGAAATTTCGGGCAAGAACTATATGACATGGGTGTTGGATGCTGAAATCCATTTGGATGCAATGGGTCTTGGAGACGCCATTAAAGACAGAAATAATGCATCCACCCAAGACTATGCTAAGGCCTTAATTTTCTTGCGCCATCACCTTGATGAAGGTTTGAAACTGTGCTAAGGCCTTGATTTTCTTGCGCCATCACCTTAATGAAGGTTTGAAAATTGAATATATCACAGTCAAAGATCCACCTATCTTGTGGAATGGCTTAAAGGAGAGATATGACAACCTGAAGTTGGTCACTCTGCCACAAGCACGATGCGATGAGAATCCAAAAGCAAATAGTTCATAAACTATATATTATCGTTGCAGTGGAAAAGGGCACTGGGCGAAAATTTGCCGTGTACCAAGACATTTGGTTGAGCTTTATCAAGCATCTCTAAAAGGTAAATGCCTTGAAACCAATTCTGTCTCTGACGACAATTTTGATATCACCCACTTGGATGTGGCAGACTTCTTTGAGCACCCTGAGGGGAAAATAGACCACTTAATTGGTGATGGATCTGTGATGAAGGAAGATGGAATTGTTTGATTTTATTTTACTTATTTGTATTAGTTAGTGAATAAACTAATAGTCATTAATATCAGCTCGTATTAGTTAGCTTATGATATAATGTTAGTATTAGTTCTTTAGAATGTTTCAATATGCTTAAATTTCAAAGATATTTTTATTTTCCAGTAGAGTTAATCGACTAACCTAACAGTTAGTCGATTATCTAATATTTCGCATTAAAACTGGATTTTTCCGCAAGGCAAGATAGTTGACTATCTGATTTAGATAGTCGACTAACCTGATGACTGTTTACTAAGTTAGTCGACTATCAACTTAGTTAGTCGACTAACTAATATTTCACATTAAAACTGGATTTTTCCGCAAGGCAAGATAGTCGACTATCTGATTTAGATAGTCGACTAACCTGATGACTGTTTACTAAGTTAGTCGACTATCAACTTAGTTAGTCGACTAACTAATATTTCGCATTAAAACTGGACTTTTCCGCAAGGCAAGATAGTCGACTATCTGATTTAGATAGTCGACTAACCTGATGACTGCTTCCCAAGTTAGTCGACTATTAACTAAGTTAATCGACTAACCTCAGCAGATTTTGAAAATATTGTTTAATTATGAAGCAACTGATTAAATTTGTTTATTCTCATGTTCATATATCTCTTTTGATTAATTGATTCATGTACCACACATACGATATTCAAAGAGAAGAAATATTATTCTCATTTAAGTATATGTAAGGCAGATGTTAAGTAGTAAATTGATTAAAGGCTCCGGAAGAGCAACTATAACTCTGCCTAAAGGAACAACATTTTAGAGAATACAATGTTCTCCTCCAAGTCTAAAAGGAACTTGTTGAGTTTTAAAGATATCATTCAAAATGAATATCATATCGAGACAATAGATGAGAATAATCTTGAATTCCTCATTTACTCATGAAAACGAGGCTGCCGACTTCGGTTTTGGGTCACGCCATTTTGCATGCAACAATGCTAGTTCGTCTCAGAACGATGAATTATCACAAATATTCCCCGTTGCAATGAGTTTTGGGTCATGAACCTAATATATCCCATTTAAGAATTTTTGGATGTGCAGTATATGTGCCTGTAGCACCGCCATATTGCACCAAAATGGGTCTGCAAAGAAGGTTAGGAATATATGTTCAGTTTGAATCGCCCTCCATTATTCTCTACCTCGAAACATTGACATGGGATTTGTTCACTGCACGATTTGCAGACTGTCAATTCGATGAGACACTTTTCCCAAAATTAGGGGGAGAAGTTGGTGAAACCAAACGGGAAATTTTGTGGAAAATTGCATCATTATCTCATCTTCATCCACATACCTCTATTTGTGAAAAAGAGGTGCAAAATATTATCCATTTGCAAAGAATAGCAAATCGAATGCCAGACGCATTTACAGATTTGAAAAGGATAACAAAATCACATATCCCCGCAGTGAATGTGACAACATCTGATTCACGAATACATATTCATTATTGGAAGAATATGAACATGAAATTGGTATTGAATATACCACACTCACCCCTAGAAGGAGGTTTGAGAAAATAATGTCATTGTTATGGCATGAATAGTCATTGGTCACGTACCTATTGTACGCCAAAATAATTTGTCAATGTGATTATCAAAGGACAATAATAATGCAAGAGACATATCTTGCATATAATTTTGACATGACCATAATGGTATAACTTTCTTTTTAAAAGAGATATTCACCACATGGATGTTGATGAATTTGTGGTAGTACAAAATTAATTGAGAGCTCTAGAAGAGCCAATTATTACTATGTTGAAGAAACACAATTGATTACCAATAAGGTATTGTGTTATAGTAAGTCTCAAAGAAACTTATTCAGTTTCCAAAGTATATGCGAAAGCGATTGATTATATTGAGACTATAAATAAAGGAAAGATTTGATATCTTCTATTACTACAACTTGTAGCGGGATAATCTGTATGTGAAAAACTACCCGCTTTATTCTCCAGTTTGTACTACACAAGAATACCACAATAAAGTGGACGTTTATTGATATAAAAATCCATATCATAATAAACTTGAAGTTTATTGATAATTGCACATGTCATGGTGTAAATTTGAAGTTTATCAATATTGATAATTTATTCAGTTGGCATTCGGGTTAGCCATCTCATTTTAAGTATGATGTGCAGTAATAGATAATTCACATGGGTAAATATTAAAGAACTAGAAAGTTCTTTACGAATTCTCTTGTATTACTTGTTCTCATTAATTAATTGACCAACTAAAGAGTTCGGGTTGAATCCCATAAATTCTGGAAATATCAAAGGTGAATATGGGCCCATTCACCTGCCATGTATACCACATATTATGCATCTATGATATGGTTACATGTGCGATTGTTATTAACCCGCAGCCTGGCCGGTGCTTGCGAGGTAAATTGCTCAGTAATATAACTTCGAGCATAATTTCCAGATTTTCTATTCAAGATAGTTCATCTTGATAAGTTGGTTTATATCATAGTTGGTTTAGCAAGATAATTATTGAGTGCCTCCACTTAATAGCTAAACTATTTCTTATGAGAACAAAGTTATATATATCAGTTTGATATACGTTGTATACGAGAGTATATTATATTCTCCCCTCACAAGTGGTTCATGGTCAGGAACCAAATAATTTCATCTTATTATTATTGATGTGCGGTGTATATTTTCATTAACACCATAATGCACAAAGATGGACTCTCAAAGTTGAGGAAACAAGTTAGCTTTTCTAACATGAGGGGGAGACATGACAAACACTTGAGAAAAGGTTACATGGGATGAATTATCATTTGTATATATAGATCCTCGAATATCATAATATGAACCTGAAGTTCATAAAAGGATAATTTAATTGCAACATATTGCAAAGCATGCTATACGCATTTGCTGACCCAAAGAAAGTAACTATATTCTCACTGCAAATGCTCATATTAAGTCCCAGAAGGACAAAGTCTTTGATACGCTTAAAGCGTATAGACAAATCGGTTTCAAAATAACTTCTTAATAAAGAAGATGAGCAAATGATCAAAGTGATCATAATGAGGAGGCAAGTGATCCAGAAGATCACATGACATAACACTTCATAAAATCTCATGAGAGATTCAGGTACCTGAATATATGAATGAAGATATCTCTATGTTATGTCCTTATGAAAATCTACTGGAACCGATATAAAATGTCCGTCGACGACATCTATGATAGCGCTAAATATCGATGAGGATCTTATGTTTTTCGAATACAAACAAAAATATTGGCTAAATGGAAGAGATACAATTCAAGCAGAATTGATTCCATATGAAAGACATGTAGTTTTGGACATGTAGTTCAAATACTTGAAAGTATAAAGTCAATGGTATGTGTAATCAGTTTTCGATATCTTATTTGTTTAGCATGACTGAAAACTTGTTATGCATCTAAAGTCTATTATATGGCTTATATGACTTAACTTATATGTCAATCCATGAAAGATTGAAGTTGCTTGAAGCATATACAATTCTTGGTCCTGAAGTACCACATCCTAAGTGAAACTTGTGTACATATGTATCTTGCTATAACTATAAGCATGATGGCATCGAGAATACCTCTATGGAGATATTGAAGAGTCATTCCACGACATTATATGCAGATGTTCATATCTATCAAGAATGATAATTTCAAGGTGCGGAATATTTATTCAAATCAATATGGCTGATTTATTTATCAAATCTCTACAAAAGATTGTTTTGAAGATGGTGCACAAGATTGGAATGCAAATGCTCAAGGATGTGAATTGATGCTCTTTTCAGGGGGAGTTAATGCGCGTTGCACTCTTTTTCCCTTACAAGGTTTTGTCCCACTGGGTTTTCCTTGCAAGGTTTTTAACGAGGCAACCAATAGGCGCATATTCAAACATGTGTACTCTTTTTCCTTTTCTATAATTTTTTCCCATTGGGTTTTGTTTTAGTTAAGGTTTTAACGAGGCACATTATTGAATAGACATTCAAGGGGGAGTGTTATAAATAGAACTCTAATTAGAGTGAATGTCTATCTTATAGAAGAGTTCTACTTTGAGGCTAAGTCTTTTCTCTTCCTATAAATAGAGGCGTCTTACCCCATTGTAAATCATCCCAAAAGTATCAATAAGAATACTCCTCTCTCTACTTTTCTCTCTATTGTTCTTGTTCTTATATTATTTCATAACAGTTAGTATAGAATTATTATTATTTAATCCTCCATGTGTCCTATTTTATATGAAGCGTTTGAATTTAAAATGTTACTTTCTTTTTTTACATGATACTAGTGATAGTGGAAATAAATATTGAAAATAATACTAGATAAATATAGGTCAAATACAAATTTTTGGTCGAAATTAATTGCATTCCTTAACCAAAGTGTACGGTTGGAAACTAATAACACATGTATTTACTTTTAAGCTACAATTTAAAATATTTTTAGTATTTAGCCATTGCTTTAATAAATTCTAACTGTCCGAACAAAAATATCATTCTGCTCATGTCCTACTTTTGTACTTAACTTCAGGACTATATGCACTTAACTTTTGAACTTGGAACTCTAAGTTCAGGACTTCAGGACTACATGTCCTTAACTTTTGAACTTGAAACTCAAACTTCAAGACCAAGCGTCCTTAACTTTTGAACTTGTAAGTCAAAGTTACGGACACTTTTGAACTTGTAACTGCAAGTTAAGAATTGCATGTTCTTAACTTTAGAACTTATAACTGTAAGTTAAGGACTGTCCCTTAACTTTTGAACTTGTGTCATTAACTATTGAACTTAATTTTAGGACTTCAAGACTACATTTCCTTAATTTTTGAACTTGAAACTCTAAGTTCAGGACCATGTCCTGAACTTTTGAATTTAATTTTAGGACTTTAGGACTACATGTCATTAACTTTTGGAAAGGAATTGTATTTCCTGTTTACTGGTCACTCTTTTTCTTATTTTCACAACGTCATATCTTAATCTTTTTTTAAAATCTGGAACCTCCCATTCTTCTTTTGCTTTTCTAATCGTTCCCCTATGTTCTTCATGCTTGTTTAGCTTATCAAAGGCATATAACATTCAGTCACATTAATAGAAGTTCATACCATTTGGTGCTCTCGTTGACCTTCCTTACTAATAGCTGAAAGTGAGGTTCCGAATACACAATTGTGCACCTTAGATGCGGAAATGAAGCAGTATAAATACACTGCATTTTCGTTTGGGAAAAAAGAGAGAAGAAATGGTAACACTGTCTTTTCATATTAATTTCGGAAAAGGGTCAGATATCTCTCTCTCTACTATGATAAATTGTTCAAAATTGTACCTTGTTATACTATTGGGCCATAAAAGTCACTACCGCCTTACTATCCTAACAAATCTGCCCTTATTTGAACCGAGGTGCCACGTGGCATCTATTCGTGCAACCACGTGGCACATATGAGATGATGCCACATGGAAAATCCGTCTAACTAAGGGCAGATTTGTTAGGATAGTAAGACGATAGGGACTTTTATGGCCCAATAGTATAACGAAGGACAATTTTGAACAATTTACCATAGTAGAGGGACAGATCAGACCCTTTTCCGTATTAATTTTAATAAATTAGTGGCTATTTTTGCTCAGCATTAAAAATTCTGGATAAAAAATAAATACCATTTTAAAAAGTGGCCACCCAACACAATTTTTATCCAAATTCAACATCACTGAGAGGTAATATTCATTCATTGATATCACGACCCATTTTCTGAATAAGCCGAGACCGGTACTAGATCACTAAACATGACCGAGCGAACCATCTCTGCTTATCAAATCTATAATAACTCCAAACTTTACATGCAACAATGAAAACTCTAACAAAATACTTTTGATTAATTTAAACATTTAAATAAATCAACTCCAAAACTTTATTCATAGTAACCAATGAAGTACTGCTAAGTTATTACCAAAAATATATGAATCTTAACCCAACGACTATGTCTATGAAGCCTCTACTGATAAACTGACGCACTGCTCAGGACATGAGATTTCCTGGCCAGTTCTCTAAATAAATGAAGAAATAGCTAACTAAAAATGACTCTAACGAATACTCCACGAACAAAGGCGGAGCTCATCAATAGCACTGGAAGGGAAGGAAGTCCTAACTCGTAGCTTGCTCGCCTGCAAATCCGGTTCCTACGTTGTACTGCAGTCCAACGTAGGTTCCCAAAAGAGAACATCAGTACCATTCATTGTACTCAGTTAGTCAAAATAATCAATTGTTAATTAATTTGAATGAAATATGACTTCTGAGTTATTAGCCAAAATTGATGAAATTAAATGAAAAGGATTCTTATTTCATGTCCTAAAATAGATAGTATGGTAGAAAGAAAGATTTATCTGTTCCTTTGTACCTTACTATTGATTAGTTATAAGGATGTCCCTAGAATAAAATAAAAATAGAGGCCCCATTTGATATGGATTTATCGGTTAATCTACGATATTATCTTGATATATGTGAATATCAATTCTATATATGGAATTGATATAGCACTCAATTTTATTTATTTGCTATATCTATGTGTTCTTACGTCTTAAGTTGAATTACTAGATTTTTTGTTTCAAATGTAAATCTCAGTATATATTAAAAGAATCAAATCAATAAAGGAAAATCGATAGATATAAGCAGAGTCAAAAAATCACGTAGAAATTCTTTTTTTTCATAACATTCCCACAAAGTAATTAAGTGAACAAAGAAAAATGTTATCAAGAGAAGTGAATAGATTGACCTTGAAATAATAACGATTAATTACTCTTTCTATAAAACAAGCTCGTATTTTATCTTTTTTACTCTTTCTCAACACTGATAAATAATTTGAAAGAATCGAGTCGACCGCTAGAACTACTAATTTGAAAGCTCGAAATAATTAGATTTACTTTTATTCACTTGAATCATAATTAGAAGAATCGAGATTTGAGTGAATCTAGAGTATCGTGTTGTAGGGGGGGAAATCAGAAAAAAAGATTTTTTTTATTGAATTGAACGTGTTTATTCATTTTAACTACTTTAGCATATTTTCTCATACTAATTTCTACTCTACCTTTCTAGTGTTCGTTCTCTGGGAACTCCATTTAAATTTACATTCCAAGACAAAAAAAATGGAGGGAGAAGGGGGGCGCGGGGTGAAACAAAACCAATAATGTCGAGCCAAGAGCATCTTCATTCATCAAGAGCATCTTCATTCATCCATAAAATAGTAGATATAAAAATCCACAATGAATCTTGTCCTTTAAGTCGCGTGCTGCTTTCTATTACATCGTTTCAAACGAAGTCTTATCATAACATTCCTCTAAAAATCGAAATTAAAACTGCTGAATTCTTTTTCTTAGATAGAATGAATGAAAAATGAGTACTTGTGTTGTGGTTTTGTAATTGTTTAAGCTGATGTATAAAAGCCATAATCTATACTATGTTCTATATCTATACACTTAAATATAAGTTGATATAAAGATAGGTGGATAAACATTTTTCTTCAGTAAGATCCCATCACTAATATTAATATATCTAACATATCAAAATATATAAATTACTAATTATTCATTTAACATATTAGTTAATTTATAAACTATTAACTAATATATATATATATATATATAATGTAATAAATAAGACGAATAAATGAGTCATTTATTATTCTGCATCTTTACGTGACTCAATAGGAGAGATGACCTATTTCAAGCTATATATAATACACACATATATATATACACACACAAAAAAATATACATTTTACCAGCAATTATTTTTGGGAACGACTAAAAACATATGTTTATCTTAAAATTTAGTTCGAGACAAAATACACTGTATGAAAAATAAAATTTCACTAATTATTTGAATTGTGAAAATAGTGAAATTGTGCTTTAAAAGAAGTTAAGGTAGCCAGGTAAATAATGAAAATGAGAAGATAAAAGACACTCCTATACATCTTATCTTATGTTAAATAAGTCTCGACTGTCACATAAGTCTCTAGTCTAAATGATAAATCCCGACAAGCTAAAGGGTTGTATTCAGCCCAAAGAGCATACATTGGTTCCTTACTGTTAGACCCTTGATAAAGCTGATCGGCAAGCGGTGCGGTAGTGGCGAGAATTTTGGCATGATGGCCTTGCCATTGGCCTTATGCGCTGGGAAAATCAATATGCAAGATAATGTGGGTGTTGTCGATGGTAACAAACTGTTGCAAAGGCAAGTGGGACAGACTACGCTTCTAATTGAGGGCTTTGGTGTGACGGACTGCATCAAAAATATAAGGGGTTGCTTACAAGCAATGACCAAGACCTTAGCGGAACTAGGCGGGCTGGACGGATGCTTGACAAAGGCGAAACGGAAAAGACCTTGGCGCTAAATTGGGGGCAACTTAGTGCCAAGGCAGTGGCATTGACGACGTTATGTTGCCATGACTTAGGTGAGCGGGCTGGCACCTAAGTTAATTGTGGGAAAAATAATTAGCAACATGAACGGCATCAAGGATTGGTGACTTGATGCTAAAATCAGATTGAAATGGGCAAAGACAAGCGAATGTATAACGGAAAGGCAACGTGCGGGCATATTTGGCATGAGTTCGAGTTGCGGCAAACGGGCCAAGTTCGTGGGCAAGAGTAAGGAAAATTGGAGCACAATGCACCTTGATACAATGGCATTGATGCCTGGTCCAAGCCAAGGCACACTTGGGGAAGCAACAAGGGAATGGACCAAGTCAAAGGCGGTTACCGGCAGGTGCTGTGCACATGGGCAGCAGTTGAGTTTTGTCCAAGAGTTGCTGATTTATGGCCAAGTGTTTGCACGTTTTTGGGGCATGTTTTATCATGTTTCCACGTTTTAGATCATGGGGATCATGTCCTATCACTTGGGGGATGTCAACTGAACATATGAACTAACTTTGGGCTATATATATATATGTATATGTACTAGTAGCCTCAAAAACAGGCTGGATTACCTAGGGAGGGAAATATTCTATTATGTAGACATAGAGTTGTCTATTTTATGGCTTGAGCATGGCAAAATATATGCCATTGCCTTGCCAAACGAGTGGCAGCATGAGCGGCCTTTGGCGGGGGCCTTTTATAAGGCAGAATCGTGCAACTGTCGGCTTTTTGTGAGTTGGTGCGGCCAAGGGTGGCAGCACCTTGCCGAACTCAAAAATTTCATTTGTTATTTGATTTATTAAAAAAGGTTGGGAAGGGGTTCCCGTAAATCTGTTGTCGCCTCTAAATTTACTCTAAGTGCAAACCTCGAAAGCGAAAGAAAATCGGGCAAGACTTAAGTCAAGTTGGGACTTGGCTGCCGCACAGACGGGCAGAATTTTTGACGGACTGAAAACACCCCCGTGACAATTGATATCAGAGTGGGCCAGGTTTCATTAAAAGTTCGAGACAGACATGAACAACGCTGCAAGACAAGGGGTCAATTTGCTTGTTCGTGGAGGGACTGTCTTAGCTTAAAAAATTAAGAAAAGGCAAGGAATGGGTGATGCAGAAATTTCGAGTTTGTGAAAGCCAAAAATCAGTGTGGGTTATCTCAAATCAGTCAGTTGGCGTGATGAATTTTCTATGGGATTGAAGGACCAGGAAATTCAATAAGGAAACAAAAACGTTGCACTTGAGGTCAAGGATAACGTGATTCTCAAAAGGGTGCTGAACTTGTGACGTCGAGGCAAAAGTAGACAGCATGTGTTGGGATCTATTCGATGAGGGCGTCGAATTCAACTGGTTGGGGTGGTTTGTTAGACCCATGACAAAGTTGATCGGCAAGCGGCGCGGCAGTGGCGAGGATTTTGGCATGATGGCCTTGCCATTGGCCTTATGCGCGGGAAAAATCAACATGTAAGACAATGCAGGTGTTGTCGATGGCAACAAACTGTTGCAAGGGTAAGTGTGACGGACTACGCTTCTAATTGAGGGCTTTGGTGTGACGGACTACATCAAAAATATAAGGGGATGCGTACAAGAAATGGCCAAGACCATAGCGGAACTAGGCGGGCTGGATGGATGCTTGACAAGGCAAAACAGGAAAGACCTCAGCGCTAGATTGGGGCAACTTAGTGCCAAGGCAGTGGCATTGGCAACGTGATGTTTCCATGACTTATGTGAGCGGGCTGGCACCTAAGTTAATTGTGGTAAAATGACTTAGCAACGGGAACGACATCAAGGCTTGGTGACTTGATGCTAAAATCAAATTGACATGGGCAAAGGCAAGCGAATGTGCAACGGAAAGGCAACGTGCGGGTAGATTTGGCATGAGTTCGAGTTGCGGCAAACGGGCCAAGTTCGTGGGCAAGGGTAAGGCAAATTGGAGCACAATGCACCTTGATAAAATGGAATTGATGCCTGACCCAAGCTAAGGCGCGAAATTGGGGCAGAAACAAGGGAATGGACCAAGTCAAAGGCGGTTACCGTCACATGGGCAGCGGTTGAGTTTTGTCCAAGAGTTGATGATCATATGGCCAAGTGTTTGCACGTTTTTGGGGCACATTTTATCATGTTCCCACGTTTTAGATCATGGGTGATCATGTCCTATCAGTTGGGGATATCAACTGAACATAGGAACTAACTTTGGGCTAACTACACTATATATATATATATATATATATATATATATATATATATATATATATGTGTGTGTGTGTGTGTGTGTGTGTGTGTGTGCTAGTAGCCTCAAAAACGGGCTGCAGTACCTAGGGAAGGAAATAGTGTATTATGTAGACATAAGGTTGTCTATTTTATGGCTTGAGCATGGCAAAGTATGTGCCATTGCCTTGTCAAACGAGTGGCAGCACGAGCGGCCTTAGGCGGGGGCCTTTTATAAGGCAGAATCGTGCAACTGTCGGCTTTTTGTGAGTTGGTGCGGCCAAGGGTGGCAGCACCTTGCCGAACTCGGAAATTTTCTTTGTAATTTGATTTATTATAAAAGGTTGGGAAGGGGTTCCCGTAAATCTGTTGTCTCCTTCTTTATTCTGTTGCCTTTAAATTAATTCTAAGTGCAAACCTCGAAAGCGAAAGAAAATCGGGCAAGGTTGAAGTCAAATTGGGACTTGGCTGCCGCACGGACGGGCAGCATTTTCGGCGGACTGAAAACGACCCCGTGATACTTACCATAATTGATGTTTGTGCCCAACCCAAAAGAATGTTTGTGAAATATAATCATTAAGTTATAGACACCATTAACTTTGAAACATGTCACGTCAACTAGGAAAGAGTTTCTGTGGATGTTTTTAAACAAGATTGATTATCCTTCGGTAAAAGTTAAGTGAAAAAAAGAGAGGCAATATAGCAAACAAAATACTAGCAATATCGCATCCCCTACCATTATACCCACGTTTGTTTGATTAAGGTGAAAAATGGACGATTAAGCAGATATGCTCTCATAGAATTTTTCAGTGCAACTCTGACTTAAAAACCGGTCTTTTGATCACAATTAATGGTCAAAGATCAAGAATATGACCTCATTTGATATGTGAAGCTGCCTTGGACTTGGGGTTAGTCATTCAAATGAAATTAAAATAGTATGAAACGAAAACTGTCTTTTAGTAGCTTTTTTCTTCTTCGTGACATTTGGTAAATTATTTATAATCAGTAACTAAAGCTCAACGCATTAGATTGGTGCACCTCATGAAATAAGCTAAAATAGCAAAACTAGAAGAGATCCCTAGAACACTTCATACAAAATCTTAGTATTGCTTAAAGTATGTCATGCAATAAGGAAGACAAGATACTACACTACATCTCTAAAGGAGCTTATGTCTCGAAACCAACAACCAGAACACCAAGCTTACATCACAAATAAAGACTATTACACTTCATTACGCTGCAACAAGGAAAACAGCTTTAAAAATGGTAAACCAGCTATAAGAGGCAAATATCTAAATAAACATGTTGAGCTCAGGCCTACTGAAAACATTGGTTTCATCATCTTCCAGAATGGGATAAGCAGCTACAAGTGCATCCTGAGCGCCAATGTAGAGCGAATTGTAAATCTTCCAGTACACTTCCCTAACTTTCCTTGCTGGATGGAACAACCCCTGCAGACAATAGTTAAGGATTACGGCTGCTCCCAGTGCAACCCTCATTCCTTCAATGGCTTCCATAACTGCATTGATCACATGTGGAGAAGTCTCAAAAATGTTTGGCCAGACGTAGTTCAAAAGGTGGACAAGCGCATCTTCACATCCAAGACCAGCAACTCCAAGAGCCATGTGCTTCACAGCAGAGGCAGCAGTCTGCCTGTGTACAAGATCTCTGTCCATTAGAGCATCTTCCAATAATGGAGTCACAGCATATATATAGTCCTTGCCCATTTCTCCAATGTACTCGAAAAGGAAGGAGAGAGATTTCAAGACACCATTCTGGACATTAAGCTCAGGGACTCGATATTCGTTCATCAAGGCAGGCAAGACTGTAAAGGGAGAACAGGTTTCTGCAACAATAGCAATGGCGACAGTGGTGCAGACACGGTTCTGACGTTCCTGCACCTTAAGGTTGTTTAACAATGTTGCAAGCACATCCTGAGGCCCAATAGCTTTAGCAATGTACCCAAATGTGTTCACTGTTGCTCGACGGATACCTTTCTTGTGGGCTTTAAGCATCTCAAGAAGCTCAAAACAAATTCTCATCCACTCCCTTGCAGGAACAAATTCAGCTCCACGATCTGCAATTCGACCAACAAGGTCAATACAGTTCTCCTGAACTTTCTCGTGACGATTCTTCAAAATTGGGGTCAAGCGAGGAAGCAAGTCCTTAATTGGAGGTGTCATCTTGGTCATACCAATAACATTCACAATAGCCTTCAGAGCCCCCAGTATAGATCCTAGAACTTCTGGGTATTCTTCTCCCAAGTACTCGTACAAGACAACACCAAGATGGCCCATTAGTTGCTCTTCCCCACACTGCTTCATAACCACTGCAATTCTGGATATCAGATCTGCAGCTTGCTGTCTCACCTTTGCACTCTTGTTGTTCAGTCGCCATTTTATGGTACCACAAATCTGAGGAAGGTATGGTTTAACTCTTTGACCAAGTGCATTTACAACAGCACCAAATCCGTTAAGCATCACATTGGCATCGTCACTGGTCTGCTCTTGGAAGGCATAAAGGATTCCATCAATTAAAAGCTCTTCTAATCGAGCATCAATATCAGATGCACCAAGATTTGCAACCACCTTCTCAATGGTCTCCATGACCATTCTTCGGTATGGTTCACTTTCATCTTTGAGGTCTTCCACAATCCTCCCAACTATATCAGCTACACCAACTTTGTTCGCTATCTCCACAGTGGTTTCAACAAGCTGCTTGTAGTTTCTGCGGTCCAAAGCCATTCTTCTGACCCAGAAGTTCCTGAAGAACTCTGGAAGTATGTCTTGACGGATGTAATCCGGCTCCACACCTTCTGTACTCACACACTGCTTCACCACTTTCAACACAATTTTCTTCATCTCCTCATCAGGTGATTGAAACTCACGGATAAGAATAACCATAACTTCTTTGGTATAGTAGCTGGCATATACAGCATCCATAAGAGGAATGATAAAACCTATAGCCTTTAAGAAGGCAGCCAAAACCTTGCCACGATGTGATCTAATACCCTTCCATAAAGGCTTCAAAACTGAATCAAAACTCTCAATACCGTATGGCGCAGCAGCTTCAGCAAGAGCAGCCAGAGAAAGAGCTGTAATAGTTCTGACCTTCTGGTTCTCATCATTGAGACCATGTTCAATAATTTCCACCAAAGACCTCAAATGTGGAAGAACAGCACAACCAATGAGAATAGCGATCTGCTGAACAATCTTAATACCTGTATGACGAGCCTGCCAAGACTTCTTACTCTGACAAACTGCTTTCAGGAACGGCAGCAAAGCAGGAATACCGAGTGCAGACGCTACAACACTAAAAGCTCGAGCAGTTGTGTTCCTGACATACTCATCAATGTTGTCAATATCTGGACGCATGGCAGCAATCATAGTAGCCAATCCAGCTGCCTTGCTAAGATTAGATATAATTTCCCTTCCTTCAACACGAGCATAATAATCTTCATCAATCAGAAGAGGTTCAATCACGACAAGAATCTTGTGCACATATGGGCGAACCAATTCATCCAATTTGTAGAGTACCCTATCAATAACTTTAACCAGCAAGTGCCTTTCTTGGTCTTCCAATGTGGGTTGCATGAGCAATGGCAGAATTCGATTAAATAAGGGCCCCGCACCAAATTCTCTGGCCTTATCAGTAAGCTGTCTCAAAGCAGTTTTCCTCTGAGGGGGTGTGCCGTTTTTAACCTTGAGCAAAAGCTTCATAATCTTCCGCTCCTTCTGTTCGTCGGGAGACAACTCCTCTTCATCTTCCTCGTTCAACAAGGAACCAAAATACTGATAATCCTCAGGCTTCATAAATGGCAAGCCACCAGGCATTTCTTTTGGTACATCAAACTGTTGACCCCGATTTTCCTCAGGAATAGAATACAAGGGAGTCCCTATAGGAGTAGGTGTGGCAAGCAGCTTCCTGGCAGGTGTTCTGATGGGAACATAAGATGGTGGAGGCTCCAAAATCTTATAACCTTCCTGAGGAAACATTGCATCAAGCTCCTCATCAGTCAATGGCCGATTTCTCTCTTCAATGTCCTTCTCCCACCTCATCAAATTGTATTGTTCAGGAGTCATCGGACCACGCAAATTGATGGCCCCAGGGGTTGGTGTAGCTAATTCAACTCCCCCAACAGGAGTAACACCTGGTGTATATGCTGCTGCCGGGGTAGCACCTGCCATGGGAGTTGCACTTCCCATAGTGGCTGGAGTCTCATCCCACCTTGACCTCTGTCTTTTAGGTGTGGGGGTAGCAAGACCTGCCAGCTTCGGTGTAGCATCCCAAGACATACCAGCTGGAGTTGCTGCTGGAGTAGCACCGCCAGAAGGGGTAGCATCAGAATCAGCAACCCTACCAGGCGTAGGAGTCTCATCCCACCTATTCTTCTTCACCGAAGGAGTTGCATCACCGACCCTGCCGGGTGTCAGGCTTGCATCCCACCTCCCAATACCAGGAGTTGAGTCAGGCAAATCCCAATCTGACCCAGCTTTGGCCTTCTTAGCACCACCATCATCCTGAGATTGGTCCCACCTATTCCTCCTCTTCTGAGCTGGCTTCTCAACCTCCTCCTTCTTATCCGCCGCCTTCTCCTGCTCCTCCTTCTTCTTCTTCGCAATCTCCTTCATCAACTCTTCCTTCTGCCTCTTCAAAGCCTCCTCCCTCATGACATCCGCATAGGTCCTCACTTCCGGTCCTGGGGTCTTATCCAAAAAGGGATCATTCCTCTCAGGGGAAATCACACGATTCAACCTCCGCCTCCTGTAATCATCCTCCCTATCAATAATCTTACTCGGTTTGTTAAATCCCGTTGGCTCATCCTCTTCCCCAGCCCGCGGGGCCTCCTTGAAGAACTGCTTCGGAGCAGTGAACGATGCCATCTTCCTGGCAACCTCATTCTCCGTGTCGAAAGTATCATCATCATCATTCACTGGTATCGACTTCTCATAACCCTCAAATCGGTTGGTATTATACAGATCAGTATCAAAAGTCACCGAATTCATAGAGGCGAGCTGCTCCTCCATCTTCTTCCTCTCCTCTTGCGTCTTCTGAATCTCATCATCCATTTTTATATGCCCAATCAATCAAGAGTTCCTCCAGCACAAGAAGCTTCAAAAACCCTAACCCTAATTGAAGATTTATCGAACCACCGAATGTAAGCTGAATCAAGATAAATAAAGGAATATGCTGATATTCACTAATTAAGCAACTGAATTAACACATAAAATTTATAGAATAATAAGAACGTTAGCAACTATATAATATAATCAGCAAGGGCGGTTCTAGGGCAAGGCAAGTGAAGCCCATGCCTTAGGCCCCAAATAATTAAGGCCCAAAAACAAAAATTATTACTATATTATTATATAATATATATATACATATATATATATATATTCCATAATTTATATTTATATAACTATAATAAAATATTTCAAATTTTAATAACTTTTAACATTTGGTAGACGTAAGATTGAGTTAATTGGAAAAAATTTATCACTAAATTTAATACTAATATATTTATCTTCTCATCAATTTTATTTTTTTCTTTATGTATAGTCTTTTTTCATGGTTCTTACGATTTTATTTTCTAATTTCAACTCCAATTCTCCAAATAAACTATTTCTTTTTGTCACATTTGATTGATCCACATATCAGAAAGCAAGTTCTTTTGTGTGTCAACTTTTTTTTACTAAGAAATCCCCGAGACAAATATTGCAGGCTTCAAAACATGATGAATAATGGGCTCTCCCTTTACCATTTCACTTAAGCAAAGAATTCAATTCCATATGATGCGCGCCTAACTGATACATCATGAGTTGTGCTCTCACCACTATATCAAAGTCATGTAGGTATTTTTTGTGTCTCAATATTACATAAATTTTATAAGAGATGTTCAGGGTCTTTTTAATATATTTTGGTATAGGCCACCAGTTTTGTTGAGCCGCCTCATTGACAATCAACAATTATTTACATACTAATGCCCCACTATAAACGTACTATTCAACCAGCTTTATTCACATTTGATAACTGAATGACAAACTCGCTGCCTTTAATGCTCTTGTCATAGTTGTCTTATTTTAAGTGAGACTCTACAAATTTTATTGAGAATGTCAGAGGCGGATAAGTGGCTCTAGTATGAGACTAGTAAAGCCTTGATTTAAGTCCCCCAAAGTTTTTAATAATGAATTTCATAATTTTATTTCAGATTAGGTAATATAAATGTTTAGAAAAAATAAAAAGTAAAAAGAAAATTGTAAAAAGGAAAGAAAGATGTCTACTCTTAAACAGTAAAAATATTTTTAAAACTTTGAATTAAACTACTTTTTTTTGTCAGAAAGATAGGCATATTATAGATATTCAAACAGGTACATAAGAGTTTTTGGGATGCACAGCCTGCATCAGATTAACATCTACTACACTATTACTACGACCATACTTGGTAAAAAACTGAAAACTATTCAAACTATTACTACTCCTACTAATATTGCCATTACCATTACTAGTACCTACTATATCCATTAATTTACATAGCCTTCTACACAACTTTCCTTCATGATCCCGCTGGTAAGAAGGTAAGACAAAACTTGGAGGACTTGAAAATAGTACAGGATTTGCCTCTACAAGAGTTGTTCCGTTTCTAGCCAAACAGTCTGCCACACTGTTTTGTTCCAAATAGATGCGGTGGATCTTGGGCTCATGCAACTGTCGGAACAAGTACCTACAATCAGAAATTATGTTAGCATATTTTGGCGTGGGTTTATTAAACAAGTTCAGTATTGTAGCTGCATCAGTCTCTATAATTAAAGAAGAAAAGTTATAAATTACAGCTAGTTTCAGACCCATGGTTAGAGCTAGTAATTCCGTGTATAGGTTTGAGCAACTATGTGTGATTCCGAAAAACCCCAAAACCCAATTACCAAGTGAGTTATGAAAACAACCTCCAATTCCACAAGTAAAAGGGTTTGTAGTTGTGGAGCCGTCAATGTTTAACTTTAGCAAGTGACTATCCGGCGGATGCCATTTAATGTAAAAGGGCAGGGACTTTGGAATGCTTTGCTTAGTGTTTGTACGATAATAGAACTCAGCTGCTTGGGTATAAACTAACTGAGCATTTGTAGCAGCATTAGCATGTTCAAACATCTTCTTATTCCTTATAACCCACATATGCCATAATGCAAAAGGTAGGAGAAAGCTTAAAGGAATACCTTTAAAATAGCCAACGTGAGTGTGTTTACTTAAAAAATTATGCCACCAATGCATAGGATTTACGTTAACAGGACTAAGCAGCTGAGTTGTTTCCAAGTTAAGGTCCCTCCAAAGTGATCGAGCAATACTACATTCAAAGAACATATGATGCCTGGTTTCAGTAGTTAATCCACAGTTAGAACATATAGCAGTATTTAAGAAGTTAATTTTATTTAAGTAAGCAGCTGTAGGTAGCCTGTCATGGCTTATGATCCAAATGAAAAAGAAATTTTCTGGGGTACTAGTAGTTTCCATATCCAATTGTAGTTGATAAGGCCTGGTTTGTTATAATGAGAACTAGCTTTATAGAGTTCAAGACATATGGAATTGACCGAGAATAATCCAGTAGGAGTAAGTGCCCAGATCAGTTGGTCATAAGTAGTAGCACTAATTGGCATGTAAGTTCAATTTATTCAAGCCAATAAATTTTGGGGAAGGTCAAACGGTAAATCTTGTAACTGCCACTGATGATCATTTACATAAGCAGCCATAAGCTTATTATTATCGCCTTTCGGGAGTGGGCCAGAAATGTAATTTTGTAACGTAAACTGGTTATTCAACCAAGAATTCGTCCAGAACTTAACATGTTTCCCATTTGTTAAATTCCATTGGTACCCTAAAGCATAGTAAGTCCAACCCTTAAGAATGTTATATCAAATTCTTGATTGTGAGAAGGTAAAGGCCTTATGCTTCTTAAAGTGTCTATGTAGCAGAACTTGTGCCCACAGTTGGTTTTGAATTTTGAAAGAGTCTCCAAGCCAAACTAGCATGTAAGGCTGCATTTTTGGTATGAAGATTTTGGATGCTCAGGCCCCCAGCAGCTAGTGGTTGAGCTACAGTAGCCCAATTCATAAGATGTAATTTTTTCTTTTGAGGAGAAGATCCCCACAGGAAATTTCTTTGATATTTTTTAAGTGAGTAACAATAGAACTAGGCAAAGTAATGTATTGCATAATGTGAATAGGAAAATTATTCAGCGTTAATCGTATAAGCGTTTGTCTTCCCACTTTTCTTAAGATGTGAGTTTTCCATCCCGCTAACTTTGTTTTAAAGTTATCTATTAGGAATTGGAAGTCACTTTTAGTAGGTTTAGAGGTGAAGATAGGAAAACCTAGGTACGTGCCCAAGTGTGAACTCTCTTTTATATTAAACAAATTTTGTAAATTAGCCCTCAAGGTACTGTTGCAGTTATTAGAAAAGAATATTCTCGATTTATGCAGCTTAATTATTTCCCCTGATTGCTGAGTAAAGAGAGTAAGAGTGTTAACTATGGAAGCAGATAAATTGGGAGTGGTTTTTGATAACAAAATAATGTCATCTGCAAAAAAAGAGATGGGATAAATGGGGTCCATTTTTTCCAATAAAAATGGGATGCCAATTGTTATAGTCTACCTCCATATTAATTTTTCTTGAAAACATTTCAAGGCATAGTATGAATATGTAAGGAGATAGTGGGTCTCCTTGTCGAATGCCTCTAGAGGGTATGAAATAGTCAGACGAAGAGCCATTAATTAGTATGGATGTGGATGCAGTAGTAATACAAGACATGATTAAATTGGTTAAATTCGCAGGGAAGTTCAGATTGAGAAGAGTGTTGTTAATAAAAGACCATTCTAATTTATCAAAACCCTTCTCAAGGTCTAGTTTAAGCAGCAAATGGGACTGCATGCCCTTCATTTTCCTAAAACGGGTCATTAATTCCTGCACTATAATAGCATTATCAGCAGGTCTCCTATTTTTTTGGAAGCTAGATTGAGTGTTGCCAATTAAGTGTTCTAGAACTGGTTTAATTCAATTGACAATAATCTTCGTAATGAGTTTGTAAATAGTATTACAAAGACTAATAGGTCGATACTGGGCTATTGAAGCAACTGTTGCTTTTTAGGAATTAGGCAAAGAAAAGTAGTGTTGATTGTAAGGTCTATCCAGAACGTCTGAAAAACATGGTGACAAAAGTCTTTGACAGAATTGCCAATAATATGCCAATATTTTTTGTAAAAGATAGGATGTATGTAGAAAATCACTCTATCTATGATATGTGCGCTTTGGTTGTATGAGCATGATTTTCAGGTATAGGTTTTGATGAATGACAAACAATGAAGTCAAGTGTCAAACAACGATATTATATGACAAACAATCAAGAATGAATGGCGAGAAGCATATTGATGACGGAATTGCATAGACAAGCCAAAGACGAGCTCAAATGTTCAAGACCGAAGACCCAAGGCGTAGTTCATTAGGTAGAACCAATGTAAGAGCAACATTTAAGTTATCTCGTCTTTTGGCTCAACATAGGTCATCATAAATATGCATAAAAGTATTTTATTAAATCATATTTATCATAAACATATTTTATTAAATCATTTTATTAAATCATATTTATCATAAATATATTTTATTAAATCATATTTATGATAAACATATTTTAAATACTTCAAACAAAATGATTTTAACGTTTTCATTTTAACCAAAATGGGTTTTGAAGTAAGTTTTCAATTCTGGTATACACAGTGTATATCAAGTGTATATCAGTGGTATATAATCGATTATACAAAGCTGCATAATCGATTATGCTTAGACCGTTGCCAGTGTTTTGAAAACTGCCTTCATATAATCGATTATGTGGTATGAAATAATTGATTATTTGGCAGAAAATCAGCATTCTGATTTTCTGAACGTTAGAAATAATCGATTATCTCAAATTACATAATCGATTATATGGCACAAAATCAGCATAATTGATTGCCAATTAAGCAACGGACATGCACCCTTTTTCACCTATAAAAAGAGGTCTTTTGAGCTGATTTTAAACACACAACACCTCCCAATATTGATATACATATTGATCATATTTGAGCATCATTTTAGAGCTTTTGTTGAGCCATTTGAGAGACAACTTTGTGTTGTTCATAGAGCTAAATTTGTATCTCTTTATCCACTCTTTTGAGAGAGTTCTTGTGTAAGAAGAGAAAGGTGTTTGAGAAGAACATATCTTCTCATTTGTCGGGTTCGCTAAGTACCCTAAGTCTTAGTGTGTGAAGTCTTGTGGTGCGGTATCCACGAGGAAGGTGAAGTCTTGGGGTGCGGTATCCTCGAGCAATCGAAGTCTTGTAGAGTGTACATCTACGAGAAACTGTAACGGTTTGTTAGGCACCCGTAAGCTTAACAAAGTTAGTGGAATCTTGAGAGAGTCTCTCGGGGACTGGACTAGCCACAGGTTGTGGTGAACTAGGATAAAATACGGTGTGTTCTTTCTTTATTATTTCAATTACCGTATTTACTTTATTCCTGCAATTTTAATTCCGTATTATTTATCAATATTCTCGTGCCTCACTATTCACCCCCCTCCCCTCTAGTGAACGGCATAAATCCTAACAATGTAAACCATCCGATCCAGGTGCCTTAAAAGGCTGAAAAGAATGTAAGGTTGATTTTAGCATCTGTCAGCGGTCTATCTAACATGGTCCTTTCGTCAGGGTTAACAATATTTGAAGGATGGACCAGCTGATTTCTTTTTGAATAAACGTGTTGAGTAGTGAACAAATTAGTGTAGTGTTTTATAATATTCTTTTTAATAAGGTGGGGGTCTGTGACCCGGTTACCACCTAAGTCTTGAATAGCGGTTATCCGATTATTACGACGTCTGCTTAAAGTGGAGAGATGAAAAAAATTTTGTGTTAGCATCTCCATCATTGAGCCAGTTTATTCTGGATTTTAACTTCCAAAATTCTTCTTATAACTTAAGAAAATGATTGCTCTTGAGTGAGTTCAATTTCTAATCTTTGTAGAAAGTGACTAGTAGGAAAATGCATAGATGCTTGAAGCCCTCATATGCGTGCTAATAATTTTCTTTTACGTTTAAAAATATTCCCAAAAGTGTCTTTATTCCAAATCTGAACTGATTCTTGAAACTTTGTGACTGCAAGAATTAGAAGGTTGTGTTCCGACCACACTTGAGCAACTACTATTTCAAAAGTAGGATGAGTAGTCCAAATTGATTCAAATCTAAATAGTTTTTTTCTAGGCAAATCAAAATGTTTCAAATCAACTTTTATGGGGCAATGATCTAAATGAGTTCTTGGTGTTAGATAATACGCTTAACGCTAGGGGGGGGGGGGTGAATAGCGTTATAATAAAAATTAGCGTAAACTTGCGGAATTTAATAATTGCAGGAAATAAATAAGTGCGATAAGTAAATAAATTAGAACAAACGCACCGATGTATCCTGGTTCACCACAACCCGTGGCTAGTCCAGTCCCCGAGAGACTCTCTCGAGATTTCCACTAACTTGTTAAGCTTACGGGTGCTCAACAAACCGTTACAACTTGAGGACACAAGCCTCAACAACCTTTGCTGGGAGATACAACACTCCAAGACTTCAACCATGGAAACACAAGTTCCTTCTTACAACACAAGGGACTAACACTTCCCTTCAAGTGTACAAAAACACTTAGCACTCAAACAAGACACTCCTTTAAGAGTAGATATGAGTAGAAAGAATACGCTCAAGATCGCAACAACTTTCGACAAGAATTTGGCTCTCAAAAGCTTATGTAATGAATATAAAATGATAAGCAATAAAGTATGCAAGCTTTAGCAATTGTATGATCAGTTGTTGTAAGTTGTTGTGCTTAGAAGACTGATTTGAAGCTGTATTTATAGTTGACAAACCTTGTATTACCGTTGCCTAATTGCCAATTAAGAATTGCTGATTTTACTTTGTGACAATCGATTGTCAAATTACCACAATCGATTGTTTGCCAGTTCTTCCAAAAATCAATCCAAGATTTTACGCATAACAATCGATTATCTAAGATCAATAATCGATTACTGGCAACGTTCAAAAAATCATTTCCAGATTTTACTTAAAACAATCGATTATAGGAAATCAATAATCGATTACTCAGCAACGTTCAAAAAATCCTTTCCAGATTTTAATTAAAACAATCGATTATAAGAAATCAATAATCGATTACCTGATGGTATTTGAAAACGTTTTGGCAACGGCCAGTTATTCAATCGATTATACTAAGTTATCAATCGATTATATATCAGTCTTGAAAAATCAATTTAGACACTGCCTCTTGACAATCGATTGTCATAAGTTCACAATCGATTATTTAATAACTTTGAAAAAGTTTGGAAGACACTGCCTCAACACAATCAATTGTCATATGTTCACAATCGATTATTTTGTGACTTTGAAAAATCTGATGGACATTGTCTCTTCACAATCGATTGTCATTAGCTTCACAATCGATTGTTTGATGGTCACTGCCTCATCACAATCGGTTGTCATAAGGTTCACAATCGATTGTCATGCAGATTTGAAAAATCTGATGCTCACTGCCTTAACACAATCGATCGTCATAAGTTCACAATCGATTGTCAAGCAGCTGACTTAAACATAATCGATTATCATAAGTACATAATCGATTATCTTAGTCCAGATTTTAGAGGCATGTTTAAAAATCATTTTGACTAAAGTAAATATGCATTATTTAAAATCATTTTGCTCTAAACTAAATATGCATGATTTGTTAAAAATATTTTTACGAGAGAAGCCAAGTCTTGAGTTTAAGTTGTCGGATCAAGATCACAATTAAATACTGACTCATATAAAACTTAATCTCGATCTTTGTCTTGTGCTTGAATCTCGTTATATATCAATTTTGCGCTTGTGCTTGGACCTCGTCATATGTCAATTTGCGCATAGTTTGTCATTCATCAAAACCTACAAATATGAACACACGTTTAGTATAATGCCTTGAGAACGTGTTTCCAACAATTTCCCCCTTTTTGATAATGGCAAACTTTTAGCGGGATATGCATATTAGGCAATTCATAATGACGATTTAAGGCAAGTAAAGATATGCAACGAGTATATAGATATGCAAATTGTTCCCCCTCAATATATGAATTCCCCCTCAATTTATCCCAATAAGTATTGAGAGTGCATACCCGTTATCTTCCCCCTTTTGCCATTAGCAAAAAAATATAGAATAATCAAAAACTTGTTTATTTATTAAAAAACGGTTACATAACGGGAACAATAAAACATAGAACAATAAAATAGAAAAACAAATAAAGAAATTATTCATCATCATTTCCCGCCTCATCATCCGGCACTGCTTCATAGGGAACAAGACCGGCATATGGATAATGAACATGGTCAAAATATCCATGGATCTCATATGTCAATTGACCGACAGAGGTGGTCAATGAAGCAATTTGGTCGAAAATGGATTGAAGAGTAGGTTCTTGAGGCTGACGTGATTGACGGGTTGGAGGAGGAGCAGGAGCTGCATGATCACCGTCATGGGGAAAGGAGGATTATGAAATTTCCCACTTCTTGGTGCTCTTTTTGAGAGGACCAATGGAAGTGTTGAACCCGGAAGCTTCAAGAAAATTCATAATAAGGAGGGGATAGGGAAGAGGTCTATCATCTCCGATGGCATCAGGCATGTTAATCTTGACGAACTTACACCAATTGATGTGAGCTCCGGTTATAATGGCATGCATGAGCTTAGCGTCCTCTTGGGAAAGAGTGGTATGATTGTGCTTCTGAGGCTTGAGGACTCGGGTGATGAAATAGAAAATCAAACGATACTCGGGGAGCATTCCCGTGATAGTAGGGCGCCGAGTAGATAGATTAGGATCATAAGATGTAAGACCTATTTGGTTTAGGAGAATTTTCTCATCAAATAAGGCGCCGGCCTCTCTAATGTAGCGAGTAATGTTTTCGCCACTTCGAGGAAGATGGGCAATGGAATGCAAGTTTTCATTGGACAAAAGAATTTGAACACCATTAATATTTGGCACAAGCTCACCATCGTCATCCTCATGAAGGTTTGAGTAAAACGCTTGAATCAATGGAGGATTAATATAAGGATAGGTAAGATATAAGAAGTCAAGAAGTTGACATTCTTTAAGAATGTTTGTAGCGGGGGCATATGATTCAAGATACTTGCTTGTTGAAAAGCGAGGAGGAAGAATGTCACGCTTTTCGAATTTTGTCAAAAATCTAGTAAGCTCGGTTTCAGTATTGAATTGTAAAATAGATCCATCTTGATAAGGGAAATTTGGAGGTGGAGGAGCAGAAGAAGATGCACCTTGTCTACCTGAACGGGAACGCTTAGAGTGTCTGCCCGACATTTTCAAAAAGTAGTAATGAACTTTGTAAGAAACTTGGAAGATTTTTGAAGGTTTGGGAGCAAAGATTGATGCTTGAGTGAATAAAATTGAAGACTTATGGTGCCTATTTATAATGGGAAGAATGACATTTCATTTATGATGGAAATCTGCAGAAATTTATGAGCCAAAACAGTCAGAAACGAAATAATCGATTGTTGAGCAGATTTTGACTTGAACTCGGAACTGACACAAAATCGATTGCAGGACCCAAACGGTAACAAATATTTGAATTACTGACAAAAAATAATCGATTGTTGAATTATGATAATCGATTGGTGTGATACAGTGAGCACGGTGATTTACTGACTTGGAAGATAATCGATTATATTTATGAAATAATCGATTGTTTTAGGAAAGCAGTACTGAATGGCTGAGACGGTAATCGATTATACAGTTAAAAAATCAATTATTAAACACAAATGCATAATAAGCATCAAACATAAATACTCGATTAGTGATACTTGCTAATCGATTGTCCGCACAGTAAAATAATCGATTATTTGCTGTAACAATCGATTGTTCTATGCCATTTCTTTATAATTCCCCCTGCCTTTAGGGCGATACCTGCAAAAGAGAATTAGACGTCTCCGACG
Source organism: Nicotiana benthamiana (assembly GCA_034376525.1). Taxonomy (NCBI): domain Eukaryota; kingdom Viridiplantae; phylum Streptophyta; class Magnoliopsida; order Solanales; family Solanaceae; genus Nicotiana; species Nicotiana benthamiana. Next base: position 15,812,650 of record CM067331.1, on the reverse strand, counting down.
CTCAAGTTAGTAATTTGTAACGAAATAATGCAATGAGAACGTGATCTCTTAAGAAGTGTGTCCTAAGGTGTTCTTAAGAGAGTTTCGGGTACTTACCTTTTCTCCGACGTCGCTAATTACCTGTTCGAGAGGGTGATCTTTGATTGTCCTCCACTCGTTAGGCATTTTCGTTTCTTTCTCCAATTGTGGCGTTTCCTCCGTTGATTGTTCCAAGATTCATCTTGAATTTCCTTAGTAGTTTCCTCTTGTACTTTGTCTTTTAAACTATTTAGAATACCTGCAAGATCAGAACAAGAATCCTTTCTCGCCAAGCGAGCATTCTTTTCGGAAAACACAATATGAGGGGATTCCTCCACAGTTTGGGTTCTATTATTAAATACCCTATATGCTTTGCTACGTGAAGAATACCCAATAAAAATTCCTTCATCGGATTTGGCATCAAATTTTCCCAATTGATCTTTTCCATTGTTATGAATAAAAACTTTACAACCGAATACTCTAAAATGGGAGATATTTGGTTTCCTTCCCTTGTAGAGTTCATAAGGGGTTTTCATGAGTATTGGCCTTATGACTACTCTATTTAAAACGTAGCATGCGGTACTCACGGCATCCTCCCAAAAATGTTTGGGAATCTTAGCCTCTTCGAGCATGGTTCTAGCCATCTCTTCGAGACACCTATTTTTCCTTTCCACCACCCCATTCTGTTGTGGTGTTTGTGGAGCGGAAAAGGTATGCTCGATACCGAGTTCGTCACAAAAGTCCGCAAAGAGATTGTGATCAAACTCTCCCCCATGATCACTTCTAATTGAAGTGACGGTTGTTTCCTTTTCGTTTTGAACACGTTTAAGAAAATATTTAAAATTCTGAAAAGCATCACTTTTATGGGCAAGAAATAAAGTCCAAGTAAATCTGGAATAATCATCAACAATAACAAAAGCATAACGATTTCTACCAAGACTTTCAATGCGAGATGGTCCAAACAAATCCATGTGAAGCAATTGCAATGGTCTAGTAGTTGAAACAATATTTTTCGATTTAAAAGATGCTTTTGTTTGCTTCCCTTTTTGACAAGAATGACAAGTAGAGTCATTTTCAAATTTCAAATTTGGAAGACCAACAACTAAATTTTATGAAACCAATTTGTTCAAAAGATGCATGTTGATGTGAGCTACTCTACAATGCCATAACCGAGAATCATCCTCTTCGCTCATTAAACAATTCACATATTCGGGTGAAGAATTTGCAAGATCAACCATATAAATGTTATCCATTCTAAAGCCACGAAGGATAATTTTAAAATCGCTACGTCTAAAAACTAAGCATTCATCCGAATCAAATAAAACAAGATTTCCCTTGTCACATAATTGACTTATGCTCAAGAGGTTATGTTTTAAACCTTTCACAAGTAATACATGCTTAATGGAAGAAATTTCATCCTTACCGACCGATCCGATGCCGATAATCTTTCCTTTGTTGTTATCACCAAAAATAACACTTCCCCCTTCCTTGTGTTCTAGTTGACGGAATTTGGATTCGTCTCCCGTCATGTGCTTGGAGCATCCACTATCAAGGTACCATAGTACACTTGATCCCTTCAAACATACCTACAAAACAGAATAATGAGTTTTAGGTACCCATGCCATTTTGGGTCCTTAGGGGTTAGGCAAATCATAGTGATGTGATTGAGTGTTATGTCTATGTCGTGTAAAACAAGCAGGAGCAATATGTCCAATTCATCTACAATAATGACAAATCACGTTAGGATTATGCATCCTTCTAGGTTGATAGTGATTGGACGGACGAAATTCATTTACTCTATTCTTGACAATATAACTATTGCGCAAATCATGAAAATCATTTCTCCTACCATTTGTTCTAGGATATGCATCATTTCTAGAGTAGTTGTTTCTAGGTTGGAAGTCATTTCTAGGTGTTCTAAAAGGTTCAAAAATCCTTCTAGAGTTTGGCCTAGAATGTGCATTATTTCTAGCATGATTATTTCTAGGTTGCGATTGATGTAAACCATTTCTAGGTTTGTTGTATCTAGGATGAACATTTGTTTTATTTATCCTAGGTTGAGCCTTAGGTGCTTGGGGGTTGGCTTCAACTTTCTCTTTAGGCTCATTTCTAAAACCTATGCCATGCTTGGTCGACTTCAAATTAACAAGCACTTCATTCAAATTTTATGAGAAGAGTTAAACATATCTAAGGTGCCCTTAAGCCTTTCTACTTCATTTTTGAGATGCATGCAAGAAATACAATTTCTAGAACTCTCGGGCTTGTCGGCGCTTCTCTTGCCAAAAATTTGTTTTCCTCTTTCAACTTCTCATTTTCTAAAATCAGTTTTTCCAATTCCTTTTCTTTAAAAGAGAGTTGTTTTTGAAAATCTTTTTCTTTTAAAGAAGCATTTTCTTTTATACTCTTAACAGTTTTTGAAGCTTTAATAAATTCGCTATACAACTCATCAAAAGCATTTTGCATTTCTTCAAGGGAAAAGAAATTTTTGGAAGAAATTTGATATACCTCTTCTTTGTTGTCTTCTTGTGCCATAAGACAAAGATTTGCGGCTTCGTCTTCTTCTTCCTCACTTGACTCGTCACCGGAGTCGCCTCCCCAAGATATGTATGCTCGTTGCTTCTTGAAGGGTTTCTTCTCCTTTTTAGCATTTGGGCAATTTGATTTAATGTGCCCGGTTTCTCCGCACTCATAGCACTTTATTTGATCTCATTGCTTTTTGCCCTTTCGTTCATACTCTTTTCGCATGAACTTTTGAAATCTCTTGATAACGAGTCCGAACTCGTTGTCTCCGTCCTCATCATTTTGAGGTTGGCTTGTGCTTGCCTTGAGAGCGATTCTTTGCTTCCTTTGATCATCAACAAGAGGGTTAAGTATAGTAGATTCATAAGTTTTAAGATTACCTCTTAATGTGTCGATGGTGACATTTGAAATGCCAATGGATTATTGAATCGCGTCGGCCTTGGATCGCCATTCCGGAGTGAGACTTCGGAGAATTTTTCGGACAAGTTCCTTATCCGTGAAGGTCTTCTTAAGAGCATGTAAATCATTTACGATTTTTGAAAATCGTTCAAACATCTCATCAACTTTTTCGCCTTCCTTCATGTGAAACAATTCATATGCATGGGTTAGGAAATCAATTTTGGCTTCCCTTACCTGGTCCGTACCTTCGTACGTAATTTCCAGCTTGTCCCACATTTGCTTCGCCGTTGTGCAACAAGATATCTTCCTGTAATCATCAACATATACAGCACAATATAATAAATTAATAGCTTTAGCATTATTTTGCACCTTTCGGATATCATCCGCATCGTATTCATCTTCGGACTTTGGGACCCATTCATTTTCAACCTTCTTGGTTGGAATTTGTTCTCCATTCATTATGACCTTCCAAAGATGAAAACTATTTGATTGTACAAATATTCTCATCCTCTCCTTCCAGTATGTATAATTTGTACCATCGAATAGCGGTGGTCGGGTGGAGCATTGTCCTTCACCTATTCCTGCAAAAGAATCACGAGTAGAAGCCATGGATGTTTCTCTCAAACGGTTAAGATCTTCAGAGAGTTGGGCTCTGATACCAATTGTTAGATAATACGCTTAACGCTAGAGGGGGGGGGGGGGTGAATAGCGTTATAATAAACATTAGCGTAAACTTGCGGAATTTAAAAATTGCAGGAAATAAATAAGTGCGATAAGTAAATAAATTAGAACAAACGCACCGATGTATCCTGGTTCACCACAACCCGTGGCTAGTCCAGTCCCCGAGAGACTCTCTCAAGATTTCCACTAACTTGTTAAGCTTACGGGTGCTCAACAAACCGTTACAACTTGAGGACACAAGCCTCAACAACCTTTGCTGGGAGATACAACACTCCAAGACTTCAACCAAGGAAACACAAGTTCCTTCTTACAACACAAGGGACTAACACTTCCCTTCAAGTGTACAAAAACACTTAGCACTCAAACAAGACACTCCTTTAAGAGTAGATATGAGTAGGTAGAATACGCTCAAGATCGCAACAACTTTCGACAAGAATTTGGCTCTCAAAAGCTTATGTAATGAATATAATATGATAAGCAATAAAGTATGCAAGCTTTAGCAATTGTATGATCAGTTGTTGTAAGTTGTTGTGCTTAGAAGACTGATTTGAAGCTGTATTTATAGTTGAAAAACCTTGTATTTGTTGGAACATATATGTATGTTCATATTTACATGTTTTGATAATTGACAAACCAATTTAGATGGAAAATAATATATGCCAAATATATGTGAGTTATTATTGAATACACTTTTAATTTATATTTAACTAAAGTGTATTTATTTTGTAGATATGCAATAGCATACAAGGAGGAAGGTATGCATCGTTGATATGCGCAAAGGGGAAGATTTGTCTTGCGACATTATATGAGCGGATAATAATTGGAGTCCAAAGATGTTCAAGACAAGATCAAGAGAAGATATGAAGCAGTGAAGATAAATTGAAGACTTTTGTTGAGTCTTATTTTTATTGTCTTTATTGTGATCTTGATCCGACTTTAAGTTTGAGTCTTGGCTTCTCTCATAAATCATATTTTACAATGCATATCATAAAATGATTTTACAATGCATATCATAAAATTAATTTTACAATATATGCATGTATATGCATATCACAATTGATTTTACAATATATGCATATCAAAAATGATTTTACAATATATGCATATCATAAATATATTTTAAATACTTCAAACAAAATGATTTTAATGCTTTCATTTTAACCAAAATGGTTTTTGAAGTAAGTTTTCAATTCTGGTATACTCTGGTATACTTAGTGTATATCAATGGTATATCAAAGGTATATTCCAGCTTTGTTTTAAAGAATATTTTTACGCAAGGCTAGATAATCGATTAACCAAAGTAGATAATCGATTATCTCCTAAGATAATCGATTATCGCCTTAAGATAATCGATTATCGCATATCCGTTGCCTTCCAACGACTAGTTTTTTGAACGTTTGAACTACGATAATCGATTATTGTTGTGTTCTTGAGCGTACTTGTTTACTCATATCCACTCTATTAAGAGAGTATTTGTTTAAGTGAGTAGTAAGTGTTGTATACACTTGTTGCAAGAAGAAAGGGTATATTTCTTCTTGAGAAGTCTTGGGGCGAGGTATCCTCGAGCAGGGTTTCTTGAGGCTTATGTGACTTATGTTCTCAAGTATAAAGGTTTGTTAGGTACCCGAAAACTTAACAGAAGTCTTGAGGTGCGGTATCCTTAAGCAGTGTAACGGTTTGTTAAGCACCCGCAAGCTTAACGGAGATAGTAGAACCTTGAGTTGTTGCTCAAGAGACTGGACTTAGCCACAGGTTGTGGTGAACCAGTATACGTTGTGGTGCACTCTCTCCTTACTCTTTAATTTCCGCATTTGAGTTTTAAATTCCTGTGAATTTTTATAAAACGCTATTCACCCCCCCTCTAGCGTTAAGCACGTTTTCTAACAATTGGTATCAGAGCCTAATTCTCTTTAAGACTTAACAGTTTGAGAGAATCTTTCTATGGCTTCTATTAGTAGTGCATATGCAGGAATGGGTGAAGGATTTTGCATCTTTTTGCCTCCAATATTTGATGGAAGCAATTACACATATTGGAAAGATAGGATGAGAATCTTCATCCAATCTAACAACTTTCGTCTATGGCAAATCATCAAGTATGGTGAACAAATGACGACACAAGTTGGGAAAGCCATGGTAAGTGAATATAACACCAATGCAATCAATATGTTGTATAGCTCTTTGAATCAGGAGGACTATAGGAAAATTTCCCACTGCAAAACTGCTAAAGAGATGTGGGATGTGCTTGAGGACAAATACGAAAATACACCTCAAGAAGTGGACAGCTCGTGTGATGAACCAAATGCACGATGCCTCATGGCCGACGAAGAAAAAGAGGTAAGTACTTCTAATTCTTACTCTTTTGAAGAATTACAAATAGCTTTTAAAGAATTATTTTATGAAATGAAAAAGTCTTCAAAAATCGCCAACGAGGCCACGGCCAAAACAAAGTTTTTGGAAGAAGAAATAATTTTTTGAAAAATGACAATCTTGATCTTAGAAATAAGATTAAAGCGATGAATGAATCTTCTTCAATTGATAAAAGTTCTATTTGTTTATCTTGTGATTCTTTGAAATTAGAAAACGTAGAACTTAGAAACACACTAGAAAAACATAGTATAGATGCTCCTAAATTTGTTGAAGGGATCAAGACGAAAAAGCCTAAGAAAAATAGAAGGCGTAAAAAGAATAAGAATCATGCTAGAAATCATGATGCACCACCTAGAAATAATTCTAGGAATTTACCAAGTAAGCCTAGAAATAATATTTTTAGGCAACCTAGAAATGATCCTAGGAATGAGTCTAGAATTAATCACTTTAGACCACCTAGAGACGATACTAGGTTTTTTAATAATAAGTCTAGAATTAATAATTTTAGACCACCTAGAAACAATTCTAGGAATTGCGCAAATGAGCCTAGAATAAATCTCTTTAAGCCACCTAGAAATAATTCTAGGATTTTTGTTGATAAGTCTAGAATGAATTATACTAGACCACCTAGAAATTACTCTAGGAATTTCAACACTTCTAGGAATGACTTTAGATCACCTAGAACTTTTTTGGCACAACCTAGGCATAGGCACAACCTGAACGTGGTATGTCACTACTGCAACCGGGTAGGGCACATAGCACCCATATGTTTTGCAAGACATAGGGATTTATCTTCTAGCTATAATTATTATTTGCCTAACCCCCAAGGACCCAAAATGGTTTGGGTACCAAAAACCTATCCTTAGGTATTTTTGCAGGTGTGCTTGAAGGCTACAATATTGTAGTAGATGCACAAGCACGACACCTCATTGCATCAAGGGGGAATTTCGGTTAGTTATCCTTTTTGATAAAAAACGAATTGTTGATATGTGCCAGCAACCGATATTAACATATTTGTTGTTAATTTGGGTCTTATATTGTTAAAATATTTGATGTGATTAATCGTAATAGTTGATATGTGTTAACAATTGAGATATCCTTGTTAACAATTAATATCAATTATCTTTGTTGATTCATATGTTGAAAATCTGTTGTTAAACAACAATTGGTATCAATTATTAAATGATTGATCCATGTTTTGATAATTATTTTTGGTATCAATTATTTTTATTAATTCATGTTTTGATAATCTCTTAAAATAACAATTGGTATCAATTATTTTTTTTGAATGATTGATCCTTGTTAGTTATTTTTTTGATAAGAATCTAATTGTTGATAAGTGTTAACAATTAGTATCTTTTTGATAAAAATAACCTTTGAAATGTTTGTGCAACAATTGATAACAGTTGGTATGTATTAACTGTTAGCTTGCTTCTAATAAAAACATTTCATTTATGATTTGATAATTGTTATTTGTGGTTTAAATAACTGTTGGTATATACTAGAAAAATAAATAATTTTTTTTGGTGTGTATTAACTGTTAGCATATTTTTGTCAAAAACTTTTCACTCATGTTTTTGATAAATACTATTTTTGGTTTGAAAAATAATTGATATATTCCTGAAATAAATGATTCATGTTTTTAACAGTTGATAAAAGTATTTCTGTTAAAATCGACTCTTGATGAATATATCTTTTGGTCTGAATAATGATTGGTATATTTTTCAAAATTTGATTTATGGTTTTAATAAAACTGTTGTTTTGTTGGATATTAACAGTTGACATATTTTAGTAATATGTTTTACTAAAAGCATCAATTGTATCACTGTTAATAAAATAACATTTGATATATATTTTTCCAACAAACGGTTTTACCATTGTTTTTATAACAATTGGCATATTTTGAAAAATATCAAATTGATATGTTTTGTTTTTTCAAACAATTGGTATATTTTGAAATATCTATTAATATGTTTTGATAAATTTCTAACAATCTTCATATTGCATATTCCTCAATGTCCTTCCTATTTTATTTTGACATTCAAGAAATGTTGAAAAAGGAAGTAGTCTTAATATACTCTCTTCTTGCTAAATGCCAAAAGAAGAAGTGATTAGGCAATATGTTTCAAATAAGAGGGAATATCTTTACATTTTAGTTTGCCTTATTTGAGGGGGAATTTTTCATTAAGGAAAAATAGATTGCATGAATTTTATTGATGATATTATCTTGATGATATTTTTGTTAAATGATGTTATTTTTCAAAATAAATTTATGTTGATAAATTTATATTGATGATATTATTTTTATATTTCAAAATGAATTTTTATTGATGATATTTGTATTTGGAGCAACTAATGAGTTTTATGCAAGGAGTCCTTAAAACTCATTTTGAGATGTCAATGATGGACGAGCTTAATTTCTTCTTGGAGCTGCAAGTTAAGCAAATGAAAGAGGAAACTTTCATTTGTCAAACTCAATATTGCAAGGAGTTGCTAAATCTATTTGAAGTAAGCAACACCAAAGCAATAGCCACTTTAATGATTTTATCTGACCATCTTGACAAAGATAAGAAAGGTAAGGAGGTTGACACCAAGATATACCGAGGTATGATCGTTCCCTACTTTACCTTACTGCTAGTAGACTTGATATAATATTTAGCGTTTATTGATATGCTAGATATAAATCATGTCCAAAGGAGTCACGTATTAATGCGGTTAAACGAAAAATGAAGTATATTATTTATTAGAAATTTTGAATGTGGGACTTTGGTATCCCAAAGATTCTTCATGCCACTTACTTGGCTATTCCGATTCTAATTTTTGCTAGATGCAAATTAGACCGCAAGAGCATAATTGGCACTTGCCATTTGCCCGGTAACTCCTTAGTTTCTTGGATTAGCAAGAAACATGTTAGTGTCGCTTTGTCCACAACCAAGGCCGAATATATTGCCACGGGGAGTTGTTGTGCACAAATCCTTTTGGATGAAACAACAACTTTTGGATTATGGTCTTAGTCTTGATCACGTCCCTCTTCGATGTGATAATAATAGTGCCATAAGCTTGACAAAGAATTCAATTCTTCATTCGAGAACAAAGCATATTAAAATCAGGCTCCATTTTACAATAGATCACGTTCTTAAAGGTGATGTCCAAATTGAGTTTGTTGAAACTAAACTTAAATTAGCCGACATCTTCACAAAACCTTTAGATAAAGAGTCCTTCTTCCGTATTCGAAATGAACTCGGAATTCTTGACTCTACGTTGATCTAAATGCATATATTTTAAGTTGCATTTATATTTTGAACATTACTGACTTGAGCGTCGAAGACGCATATTTTCTTTATTACAGGTATCGCCCTATGAGACAGGGGGAACCAACAGGAAGTTTTCCTTTTAAATTCAAGTCAATATTTATTTTGGATTGTGAATTTTTGAAATAGCATATTTGTTTTTGATAAAATTATTTTCATAAAATTATGATATATATTTTTATCAAATATATGGTTTATTCTTATGTTTTCAAATGAATTTCATAAGATGAAAATTATTTTCGAGTATTTTCTGTTTAAACGATTTTTCAAAGTCGTCGAAGTTAATCGACTAACTAGAAGTTATTCGAATAACTTGATTATCCAGAAAATCAAGCTATTTCTCCAGATATTCGACTAATCAGAAATTATTCAAGTATATCTGTTTCCAGATATTCGAGTATCCCAGAAGATATTCGAATATGGCTCCCAGATAGTCGACTATCACATAAGATATTCGACTATCCACGGTCAAAATTCAAAAATATGACCGTTTTATAGCCGTTCCAATCAATCCAAAAATCTGATTTTTTGAATTGAATGCAATGTTTTCTTGAACTCTATAAATAGGAATAGTGTGCTCACATATTTTCACACTAAAATCATTCTTGTTCAAGAACTCTCTTTCAAATTATATTCCAAATTTCTTTCTTCTTCCAATAGTTCTTCTAGCCTTCAATTTCAATGGCAAATAGAAGTTCTAAACGTTCTCTTGCCGGGAAAAATATCCCTTCTTCTTCAAACCCTCCTCCATCTATGCATTATTATGAAGATGGATCCATTCTTTGGTTTGAACAAGAAAATGAGCCACAACGTTTCATTCAAAAAATTTGAAAATCGAGTTATTCTTCCAATACCCCTCCATCAATTTTCGGCTATGATGATGGTTCGGTTCTTTGGTTCGAACATGAAATCGAACTTCAAAGATTTGTTCAAAAGTTTGAGAATCGGGTTATTCTTCCACCTCGATTCACAACCGCTAGATATCTCGCGGATTATTCTCATTCCAATATACTTCTCGAAAGTTCAATTCTTAACTTTGTTTATTTGAAGTATGATTTCATTCATCCTCTTTTGATTCAAGCATTCTATTTGAATCTTAAGAAAAATGAAGATGGAGTCCTTTCTACTCAAGATAATGGTATTCCTATTCTTCTTAGTAAAGAAAATACTCAAGCCATCACAAATCTTCCTCGTGATGGAGAAGACATCGAACATTATACTGGTGTCGAAGGAATACTTTATAATGAACATGTCCTCTTCAACCTTATTGGAATTGGACATTTTGATTTCACTCAAGCTCAAAATAGAGCTCCCATTAGAGGAATCTTTCCAGAATTTCATTTGATTCTTTATGTTGTCACTCGGATTCTCAAACCAAGAAAGAGCAATCACGCATCAATTGGCCGTGAAGATACAAAAATTATGCATGCTATCATTTCCAAAGCACGCATAAATTGGTGTAAATTTGTTCTTACATGCATGTTTGATTCAATAGGAAGTGACAAACCTCTTCCTTATGCATTACTTATAATGCATCTTTTTGAAGCGTCTCAAATCAATACCAATGTTGGTATCAAGAAATCTCGTACCAAATATTGGGAAATTCAAGAGACCTCTTTTCATGGCCATGATCAACAATATGATCAAATTCCAAATCCTTCTTCTCCAATTCAAGCTCGTCGTCCTCGTACTCAACCGGATGTGTCTCAAACCATCTTGGATCAACTTGCTTCTCTATCAACATCAATCAATCGAATTGATAGAAATGTGTCTAGCACGGAAAGAAATGTGTGAAGACTTAGTGACGAAATCCACGGATATTTTGACCATGTCAATTATCGTATTCTTACGTCTACTCCGCAAGTACTTGAAGCGATGACGATGATTTTGACGACAATGAAAACTCTTGATTTGTATTTTCATTGTATTTTCATTTTTTGATTTGTATTTTTCATTTAGTGAAATGTATTTTCAATTACTCTTATTGTAATTTTCCTTCTTCATTAATGAAATTATCTTTTTGTTAATGTCAAAAGGGGGAAGATTAAGGGTATATGCATATTTATCTTTTTCATGCATTGAGGAAGATAAAGGGTATATTTATTTTCCATGCATTAAGCAAGATAAGGGTACATGCATACTTATTTGTTTATATGCATATTTTATTAAAAGGGGGAAGATAACTTGTATATGCATATATATATATATATATATATATATTTATGAAATCTTATTTTAAATACTTATTGCATAAATTGAGGGGGAACTCAATAATAACTTGTCTTATATTTGGCATAGTTTTTATAAGGGTATATGCATATTCCCATTGTTGGAACATATATGTATGATCATATTTATATGTTTTGATAATTGACAAACAGATTTAGATGGAAAATAATATATGCCAAATATATGTGAGTTATTATTGAATACACTTTTAATTTATATTTAACTAAAGTGTATTTATTTTGTAGATATGCAATAGCATACAAGGAGGAAGGTATGCATCGTTGATATGCGCAAAGGGGAAGATTTGTCTTACGACATTATATGAGCGGACAAGAATTGGAGTCCAAAGATGTTCAAGACAAGATCAAGAGAAGATATGAAGCAATGAAGATAAATTGAAGACTTTTGTTGAGTCTTATTTTTATTGTCTTTATTGTGATCTTGATCCGACTTTAAGTTTGAGTCTTGGCTTCTCTCATAAATCATATTTTACAATGCATATCATAAAATGATTTTACAATGCATATCATAAAATTAATTTTACAAAATATGTGATTTTACAACATATGCATATTATAAATGATTTTACAATATATGCATGTATATGCATATCACAATTGATTTTACAATATATGCATATCAAAAATGATTTTACAATATATGCATATCATAAATATATTTTAAATACTTCAAACAAAATAATTTTAATGCTTTCATTTTAACCAAAATGGTTTTTGAAGTAAGTTTTCAATTCTGGTATACTCTGGTATACTTAGTGTATATCAATGGTATATGAAAGGTATATTCCAGCTTTGTTTTAAAGAATATTTTTACGCAAGGCTAGATAATCGATTAACCAAAGTAGATAATCGATTATCTCCTAAGATAATCGATTATCGCCTTAAGATAATCGATTATCTCATATCCGTTGCCTTCCAACGACTAGTTTTTTGAACGTTTGAACTACGATAATCGATTATCTTAGTGCGATAATCGATTATCTTGCTGAAAAATCAGATTTTAGTGTTTAAACATGAGCAACAGATACAAGAGTTTTTGGGGCTATAAATACACCCCAAAAACTCTCATTTGAACACACAACATCTGATATGAACATACATAAGCTCTCAAACATTTCCAATATCATATTTGATCATTTTTATCATATTTTGAAAGCCAAGTTCTTGAATTTATTGTTGTGTTCTTGAGCGTACTTGTTTACTCATATCCACTCTATTAAGAGAGTATTTGTTTAAGTGAGTAGTAAGTGTTGTATACACTTGTTGCAAGAAGAAAGGGTATATTTCTTCTTGAGAAGTCTTGGGGTGAGGTATCCTCGAGCAGGGTTTCTTGAGGCTTATGTGACTTAAGTTCTCAAGTGTAAAGGTTTGTTAGGTACCCGTAAACTTAACAGAAGTCTTGAGGTGCGGTATCCTTAAGCAGTGTAACGGTTTGTTAAGCACCCGCAAGCTTAACGGAGATAGTAGAACCTTGAGTTGTTGCTCAAGAGACTGGACTTAGCCACAGGTTGTGGTGAACCAGTATACGTTGTGGTGCACTCTCTCCTTACTCTTTAATTTCCGCATTTGAGTTTTAAATTCCCGTGAATTTTTATAAAATGATATTCACCCCCCCTCTAGCGTTAAGCACGTTTTCTAACATTATTACCGTTGCCTAATTGCCAATTAAGAATTGCTGATTTTACTCTGTGACAATCGATTGTCAAATTACCACAATCGATTGTTTGCCAGTTCTTCCAAAAATCAATCCTAGATTTTACGCATAACAATCGATTATCTAAGATCAATAATCGATTACTGGCAACGTTCAAAAAATCATTTCCAGATTTTACTTAAAACAATCGATTATAGGAAATCAATAATCGATTACTCAGCAACGTTCAAAAAATCCTTTCCAGATTTTAATTAAAACAATCGATTATAAGAAATCAATAATCGATTACCTGACGGTATTTGAAAACGTTTTGGCAACGGTCAGTTATACAATCGATTATACTAAGTTATCAATCGATTATATATCAGTCTTGAAAAATCAATTTAGACACTGCCTCTTGACAATCGATTGTCATAAGTTCACAATCGATTATTTAATAACATTGAAAAAGTTTGGAAGACACTGCCTCAACACAATCGATTGTCATATGTTCACAATCGATTATTTTGTGACTTTGAAAAATCTGATGGACATTGTCTCTTCACAATCGATTGTCATTAGCTTCACAATTGATTGTTTTGAGCTTTGAAAAACTTTGATGGTCACTGCCTCATCACAATTGGTTGTCATAAGGTTCACAATCGATTGTCATGCAGATTTGAAAAATCTGATGCTCACTGCCTTAACACAATCGATCGTCATAAGTTCACAATCGATTGTCAAGCAGCTGACTTAAACATAATCGATTATCATAAGTACATAATCGATTATCTTAGTCCAGATTTTAGAGGCATGTTTAAAAATCATTTTGACTAAAGTAAATATGCATTATTTAAAATCATTTTGCTCTAAATTAAATATGCATGATTTGTTAAAAATATTTTTACGAGAGAAGCCAAGTCTTGAGTTTAAGTTGTCGGATCAAGATCACAATTAAATACCGACTCATATAAAACTTAATCTCGATCTTTGTCTTGTGCTTGAATCTCGTTATATATCAATTTTGCGCTTGTGCTTGGACCTCGTCATATGTCAATTTGCGCATAGTTTGTCATTCATCAAAACCTACAAATATGAACACACGTTTAGTATAATGCCTTGAGAACGTGTTTCCAACACTTGGAAGATGAATAACTGAAGCATCTATATAGTGGGAAGATCATTCAAAATTAGACAGCACACGATCAATTCTTTCTAATATATTATCAGTGTCATGTATACCATTTGTCCATGTATATCTGCTACCCTTATAGCCAAGGTCAGTGAGCAAGCAGTAATTAAAGCAGTCAAGTAACTTGTTTGCTCGTTTGTTGTTAATAGGAAGTCCTCTAAATTTATCATAAGAATGGATAATTTCATTGAAATCACCTCCTACTAGCCATGGTCCCTTATAATTATCAAAAATACATTTAAGATTATTTCATAAAATAAGCCTATTTGCTAAGTCTTTACTAGTATAAATAACACTAAATAAAAAGGTGAAGGGTAATGGACTAACCTGTATCTGACAGTGTATTTCATGTGTGGATGTAGCAACCTGTGCAACATCTAATAAAGCAGCATTCCACAGTATAACTATGCCCCCTATATGACCTACAGATGGAACTTCTATCATACCAGTAAAGTTAAAATCATCCTTTAACACCTGATGGGATTGAGAGTGGGTTTCAAGCAAAACAACTAGTGTTGGGCTGTTATAGTCCAAAAAACTTCTAAAATTCCTTCTAAAGTCGAGTGATTGATTACCCCTTCAATTCCAAATTATAAAATTCATGTGGTTATCTGCGGAATCAAAAAGAGCAGGACTAGACTGTCCCGGAGTGAGACTTAAGGTCGGAAGGAATAGCATGGCATATTTACCCACTGCTGGATTGGTTTGGCCCGAGTCTAAATGAAGTTGACATTAGATTTCTTGGGCATCTTATGAATGCTTTTCTTTTGTACTTCTCCTTCAACACGAAGACCCTTTATTCCATTCATGCATGCATAAACTGGCCCGGTCTCTCTGTTTTAGACGATGGCTGCATCTAATTCCTGCTGGAGATTCTCCTCCAGCTCCTCTTGTTCTGGTTGATTGAGATTGTTCGGGGTAGGAGGAGGAGGTGGTGGTGTGTGAAATCGTGGGGTTCCTGGGCTTAGGATTGGCGTATGTGGTTGAGTCTCCCAGTAGGGTTGAATCCATGGGACATTGGGTGTGGGGAGGGTAAAATGGCATCCTTACGACATTTGGGTGAAGGGTGGTTTGTTCCCAAACTGGAGCATGAGATGGGAGTGTTTGGAATGGTGCAAAATTTGGTCCCTGTGTCATTGCCCTGTGATAGCGCATACATCTCCGTCCCCAGCTGTATTCCCTCTGCCACAATCTGAGCCAAGTCCCTCAGATGGTTTATGAGAATTGCTACATCTTGTTGGTTGACTTGTAATGTGAATGTCAGTGCATGATTGTGGAGACCCGCTTCGAACCATGAGGCTAGGTACGTCGGTGCATGGGGAATGTGTGTAGTGTACACCACTGAGTTTGACTCCATTGTTGGATGTGATGGTGGATGGGAGAAGGGTGTGGGGTTGTTGTAGAGCTGATGTGAGGTCTCCCTTGGGTTGTTCCATTGTCTTCTTATGTGGCTGAGAAAGTTGAGAGGAAACATTGTGTGGTGTATTGTTTGGTGTAGTATGAATAGAATGATGAGATAATGGTAAAAGGTTTATATTACATGGAGTTAATGGCAATGGTAAATTGCCAATGATTAGAGTGGCCGGTTTAAAAAATTGACATGAAGGTAAATTTTTTAACTTAGCAGTGGCGATGGAGTCTTCTTTGTTCCCTAGTTGCATGGCTATGTTAGGTTGGTATGATGGGGAGGAATTAATATGGAGAGTAGGAGGTGTATTGAGGAGAGTACGAGGTTGCTCGTTTGTGTCAGGTTGTGAGATCTTAGAGTGAGATTTTGTTTGCTTGTAGGAAGAAGAGTTAAGACCTTCTGCATGGTAAGGCTTAGGTGGAATAGTGTTAGGCATAATAGGATGTGATTGGACCCTACTTTGGGGTACTTCAGTATTTGAATTTTGACCCATAGTAGTAATGGTATATCTATCCTTATGTAAAAAAGTAGTATTATCTATCATGTCATCATCAGTTAGAGAATCAAACTGGTTAGCAGTTAAAACAGGTTTAAGCATTGTTGAAACACGTTCTCAATACATACTAAACGTGTGTTCATATTTGTAGGTTTTGATAAATGACAAACGACGCGCAATTGACATATGACGAGGTCCAAGCACAAGCGCGCAATTGACACATAACGAGGTTCAAGCACAAGACGAACAAAGATCATGATCAAGCAAAGAAATAAAGTTATACATGAGTCGTTCTTTAATTGTGATCTTGATCCGACAATTGACTCAAGACTTGGCTTCTCTCATAAAATCATTTTTATCAAATCATGCATATTTAATTTAAAGCAAAATGATTTTCAAACATTTTGTTTTAGCCAAAATGATTTTTAAACATGCCTCTCAAATCTGGACAAAGATAATCGATTATGTACTTTATGGTAATTGATTATGTTAAGACAATGTACACCAGATTTACAAAGCTGAACAATAAGATTATGTACCTTATGATAATCGATTATGTTGAGGCAGTGTCCATCAGATTTTTCAAAGCTATAAAATAATCGATTCTGCACATTATGATAATCGATTATGTTGAGGCAGTGTCTATCAAATTTTACAAGACTGTAAAATAATCGATTATGTACTTTATGATAATCGATTATGTTAAGACAGTGTAGTCCGAAGTTTTCAAAATATAAAAGATAATCGATTATCCTTATAGCATAATCGATTATGCAAGTGACCGTTGCCAAAGTATTTTTAAACTCTGAAAGATAATCGATTATACACAATCTGATAATCGATTATGCTAAGTAAAATCTGCATATGATTTTTTGAACATTGTCAGGTAATCGATTATACACAATCTGATAATCGATTATTCTAAGTAAAACCTGAATATGATTTTTGGAACGTTGTCAGGTAATCGATTATACGATTTGGAAAATCTATTATTCTGCTTAAAATCTGGGAATGATTCTTGAACGATTGGAAAATAATCGATTATGCAAATCAGATAATCGATTATCTTAGCACAAAATCAGCAATTCTTGATTGGCAATTAGGCAACGGTTGTGGGGGTTTTGAACACTATAAATACAACTCAAAATCAGTCTTCTAAGTACAACAACTGATCATATTCTTGCTAAAGCTTGCATACTCTCATATACATCATTTTATATTCATTTCATAAGTTTTTGAGAGCCAAACTCTTGAGGAAAGTTGTTGTGTTCTTGAGCGTATTTATTTTACTCATATCTACTCTTAAAGAGAGTCTTGTCTTGAGTGCTAAGTGTTTGTATACACTTGAAGGGAAGTGTTAATCCCTTGTGGTTGTAAGAAGGAACGTTTTCATTCCTTCGGTTGAAGTCTTGAAGTGTGGTATCTTCGAGCAAAGGTTGTTGAGGCTTGTGTGACTCAAGTTCTCAGTTTGTAACGGTTTGTTAAGCACCCATAAGGTTAACGAAGTTAGTGGAATCTCGAGAGAGTCTCTCGGGGACTGGACTAGCCACAGGTTGTGGTGAACCAGGATAATTTTGGTGCGTTCGTTCCTTATTATTTACTTACCGCACTTATTTCAATCCTCCAATTTTTAATTCCGCAAGTTTATATTGTTTTTTATTATAACGCTATTCACACCCCCTCTAGCGTTAAGCGTATATTCTAACAATTGGTATCAGAGCCAACTCTCTGAAAGACTTAACCATTTGAGAGAAACAATCCATGGCTTCTACTCGTGACTTTAATGCAGGAATAGGTGAAGGACAATGCTCCACCAGACCACCACTATTCGATGGCACAAACTATACGTACTGGAAGGAGAGGATGAGAATATTCATCCAATCGAATAATTTTCATCTATGGAAGGTAATAACAAAGGGAGAACAAATTCCAACCAAAAAGGTTGAAAATGAATGGGTTCCAAAATCCGAAGATGAATACGATGCGGATGATATCCGAAAAGTGCAGAATAACGCTAGAGCCATCAACTTATTATATTGTGCTGTAAATGCTGATGATTACAGAAAAATATCATGTTGCACAACGGCTAAGCAAATGTGGGATAAGCTGGAAATCACGTACGAAGGTACGGACCAGGTAAGAGAAGCTAAAATTGATTTTCTAACCCATGCATATGAACTGTTTCACATGAAGGAAAGCGAGAGGATCGATGACATGTTCGAACGATTTTCAAAAATCGTCAATGACCTACATGCTCTTAAGAAGACCTTCACGGATTTGGAACTTGTCCGAAAAATTCTCCGAAGTCTCACTCCGGAATGGCGCTCCAAGGCCGACGCGATTCAAGAGTCTATCGGCGTTTCAAATGTCACCATCGACGGACTAAGAGGTAATCTTAAAACCTATGAATCTACTATACTTAACCCTCCGTTTAATGATCAAAGGAAACAAAGAATCGCCCTCAAGGCAAGCACGGCTCAACCTCAAAATGATGAGGACTCAAACAACGGAGATAACGAGTTGGGACTCGTTATTAAGAGGTTTCAAAAGTTCATGCGAAAAGAGTATGAACGAAAAGGCAAACAACAAGGAGATCAAGTAAAGTGCTAAGGATGCGGAGAAATCGGGCACATTAAGTCAAATTGCCCAAATGTCAAATAGGAGAAGAAACCCTTCAAGAAACAATGAGCATACATATCTTGGAGAGGTGACTCCGGAGACGAATCAAGCGACGATGAAGAAGACAAAACCGCAAATCTATGTCTCATGGCACACGAAGACAATCAAGAAGAGGTATGTCAAATTTCTTCTAAAAATTTCTTTTCTCTTGAGGAAATGCAAAATGCTTTTGATGAATTGTATAGTGAATTCATTAGAGCTTCCGAAACTGTTAGAGACGTAAAGAAAAATTCTTCTTTGAAAGAAAAAGATTTTGAAAAACAACTCTCTTTGAAAGAAAAAGATTTGGAAAAATTGATTTGGAAAATGAGAAGTTGAAAGAAGAAAACAAATTTTTCGGCAAGAGAAGCGCCGACAAACCCGAGAGTTCTAGTAAAAATTGTATTTCTTGCATGCATCTAAAAGATGAAGTAGAAAGACTTAAGGGCACCCTAGATAAGTTCAATTCTTCTCATAAAAATTTGAATGATGTTCTTGTCAATTTGAAATCGACCAAACATGGCATAAGTTTCAAAAACGAACCTAAAGAAAAAGTTGAAGCCATCCCCCAACAATCCAAGGCTCAACCTAGGATAAATAAAATAGACATTCATCCTAGAAATAACCATCCTAGAATCAATATGCATCCTAGACCAAACACTAGAAGAACTTTGAACATTTTAGAACGCCTAGAAATGGCCTTCAACAATCGCAACCTAGACATACTCGACCTAGAAACAATTATTCTAGAAACGCTGCATATCCTAGAACAAAAAGTAGGAGAAATGATTTTCAAGAATTGCGCAATAGCCATATTGTCAAAAATAGAGCAAACGATTTTCGTACCTCCAACTACTACCAACCTAGAAGAATGCATAATCCTAATGTCATTTGTCATTATTGTAGTCGAATAGGACATATTGCTCCTGCTTGTTTTACTAGACACAGACACTTAATTGCATGTCAAGCACAACAGCATTTTACACCTAACTCTCAAGGACCCAAAACAGCTTGGGTACCAAAAACTCATTAATTTGTCTTGTAGGCATGTTTGAAGGGATCAAGTGTACTTTGGTACCTTGATAGTGGATGCTCCAAACACATGACATGAGACGCATCCAAGTTCTTTCAACTAGAACACAAGGAAGGAGGAAACGTTATATTTGGAGATAACAACAAGGGAAAAATTATCAGCATTGGCTCGGTCGGTAAGAATGAATCTTCTTACATTAAGCATATATTGCTAGTTAAAGGTCTAAAACATAATCTCTTGAGCATAAGTCAATTATGTGACAAGGGAAATCTTGTTTTGTTTGATTCGGAAGAATGCTTAGTTTTTCGTCGTAGTGATTTTAAAATTATTCTTCGTGGTTTTTGAATTGATAACATCAATATGGTTGATCTTGAAACTCTTCATCAGAGTATGTGAATTGTCTTATGAGTAAAGAAGATGATATGTGGTTATGGCATCGTAGAGTAGCTCATATCAACATGCATCTTCTAAACAAATTGGTTTCACAAAATTTAGTTATTGGTCTTCCAAATTTGAAATTTGAAAATGACACTATTTGTGATTCTTGTCAAAAAGGGAAGCAAACAAAAGCATCTTTTAAATCTAAGAATACTGTTTCAACTACAAGACCTTTACAACTTCTTCACATGGATCTCTTTGGACCATCTCGCATTGAAAGTCTTGGTAGAAATCGTTATGCTTTTATTATTGTTGATGATTATTCTAGATTTACATGGACACTATTTCTTGCTCACAAAAGTGAGGCTTTTCAAAATTTTAAATGTTTTCTTAAAAGTGTTCAAAAATAAAAGAACACAACAATCACTTCCATAAGAAGTGATCATGGGGGAGAGTTCGATCACAATCTCTTCGCGGACTTTCGTGACGAACTCGGTATTGAGCACACCTTCTCTGCTCCACGCACACCACAACAAAATGGAGTGGTGGAACGAAAAAATAGGTGTCTCGAAGAGATGGCTAGAACCATGCTCGATGAGGCTAAGATTCCCCAACAATTTTGGGCGGATGCCGTGAGTACCGCATGCTACGTTATAAACAGAGTAGTCATAAGGCCAATACTCATGAAAACTCCCTATGAACTCAATAAAGGAGGAAACCTAATCTCTCCCATCTTAGAGTATTCGGTTGTAAATGCTTTATTCATAACAACGGAAAAGATAATTTGGGAAAATTTGATGCCAAATCGGATGAAGGAATTTTTCTTGGTTATTCATCACGTAGCAAAGCATATAGAGTATTCAATAATAGAACCGAAACTGTTGAGGAATCCACTCATATTGTGTTTTCCAAAAATAATGCTCGCTTGGCGAGAAAGGATTCTGGTTTTGATCTTGCAGGTATTTTAAACACAATAAGTCCTCAAGACAAAGCACAAGAGGAAAATCCAAAGGAAATTCAAGATGAAATCTTTGAACAATCATCGGAGGAAGCGCCACCACTGGAGAAAGAAACGAAACTGCCCAACGCGTGGAGGACAATCAAAGACCATCATCTCGACAAGGTAATTGGCGACATTGAACAAAAGGTAAGTACTCGAAACAATCTTATGAACATCTTAGGACATACTGCTTTCGTTTCTCAAATTGAACCCTCAACCATTTCCGAAGCAATTGGGGATGAGCATTGGACCTTGGTGTTAGATAATACGCTTAACGCTAGAGGGGGGGTGAATAGCGTTATAATAAAATTTAGCGTAAACTTGCGGAAATTAAAATTTGCAGGAAATAAATAAGTGCGTTAAATAAACAAAAGGAAAGAACGCACCGATGTATTCTGGTTCACCACAACACGTGGCTAGTCCAGTCCCCGAGAGACTCTCTCGAGATTTTCCACTAACTTGTCAAGCTTACGGGTGCTCAACAAACCTTTACAACTTAAGGACACACGCCTTAACACCTTTGCTCGGAGATACAACACTCCAAGACTTCAACCAAGGAAACACAAGTTCCTTACAACAAGAGAATCACAATTCTCTTACAAGTGTACAAAACACTAAACACTCAAACAAAACACTCCTTAATGAGTAGATATGAGTAAAAGAAGTAAGCTCAAGATCACAACAACTTTGAACAATAATATGGCTCTCAAAATTTATGTAATGAATACAAATGATAAGCAATAGAGTATGCAAGCTTATGGCAATTGTATGATCAGTTGTTGTGTGTTATTGTGTTTAAAACACTGAAATGAAGCTGTATTTATAGTTGAAAAACTTGGCATTACCGTTGCCTAATTGCCAATTAAGAGTTGCTGATTTTACTCTGTGACAATCGATTGTCAAGAATCCACAATCGATTGTTTGCCAATCGTTCCAAAAATCAATCCCAGATTTTACGCTTAACAATCGATTATCCAAGATCAACAATCAATTATTGGCAACGTTCAAAAAATCATTTCCAGATTTTACGTAAAACAATCGATTATTCAGCAATGTTCAAAAAATCCTTTTCAGATTTTAATCTCAACAATCGATTATACAAAATCAATAATCGATTATTCAGCAACGTTCAAAAAATCTTTTCCAGATTTTAATTTCAACAATCGATTGTACAAAATCAACAATCGACTACCTGACGGTATTTGAAAATATTACGACAACGGTCAGCTTCACAATCGATTGTGCAATGTTAACAATCGATTATTTATCAGACTTTGAAAATCATTTTAGACACTGCCTCGTGACAATCGATTGGTATATACTCACAATCGATTATTTAATAACTTTGAAAAAGTCTGGAAGCCACTGTCTCAACACAATCGATTGTCATATGTTCACAATCGATTATTTTGTGACTTTGAAAAATCTGATGGACACTGTCTCTTCACAATCGATTGTCATTAACTTCACAATCGATTATTTTGAGCGTTGAAAAACTTTGATGGACACTGCCTCATCACAATCGATTGTCATAAGGTTCACAATCGATTGTCATGCAGGTTTGAAAAACCTGATGCTCACTGCCTTAACACAATCGATTGTCATGCAGTCTTGGCTTAACATAATCGATTATCATAAGTACATAATCGATTATCTTACTCCAGATTTTAGAGGCATGTTTAAAAATCATTTTGACTAAAGTAAAGATGCATGATTTAAAATCATTTAGCATTAAATTAAATATGCATGATTTAAAATCATTTAGCATTAAATTAGATATGCATGATTTTGTAAAAATAATTTTACGAGAGAAGCCATGTCATGAGTCAAGTTGTTGGATCAAGATCACAATTAAGAACGACTCATGTAAAACTATAAAACTTGGTCTTGTGCTTGAATCTCGTTATGTATCAATTGTGCGCTTGTACTTAAACTTCGTCATATATCAATTTGCGCCTCATTTTTCATTCATCAAAACCTACACATATGAACACACGTTTTAGTATAATGCTTTGAGAACGTGTTTCCAACAATTTCCCCCTTTTTGATAATGGCAAACTTTAAGCGGGATATGCAAATTAGACAATTCATAATGACGATTCAAGAAAAGTAAATATATGCAACAAGTATGCAAAATTAGTTCCCCCTCAATATATGAATTCCCCCTCAATTTAAGCTAATAAGAATTGAGGGTGCATACCCGTTATCTTCCCCCTTTTGCCATTAGCAAAAATAATATAAGAAGATGCCAAAGATGTAAATAGAACTTGTTTATTTATTGGAAAGACAACGTGATTACTTAAAGAGAGTACAATAACTTAAGTAATAGCAGTACAATCGATTATTGATACGAGATAATCGATTATTAGACGACAGAAACCGATTTTTCTGAAGAAGACTTGATTATTGCGCGTGATGCTTTATAATTCCCCCTACCTTTAGGGCGATACCTGCAAAAATTCGTTAGACGTCTCCGACGCTCAAGTTAGAAATCATGTAAAATAAAAAGATGCAATGCATGACTTAGATCAACGTGGAGTCAAGAATCCCGAGTTCACTACGAATTCGGAAGAAGGACTCTTTCTCTAAGGGCTTTGTAAAGATGTCGGCCAATTGATCTTTGGTTTCAACAAATTCGATTTCGACATCACCCTTGAGAATGTAATCTCTTATAAAATGATGTCTAATTTCAATGTGTTTTGTTCGAGAATGAAGAACGGGGTTCTTTGTCAAGCATATGGCACTAGTATTATCACATCTAAGAGGGATATGATTAAGACTTAGGCCATAGTCCAAGAGTTGTTGTTTCATCCAAAGGATTTGAGCGCAACAACTCCCCGCGGCTACATATTCAGCCTCGGTTGTGGACAACGCAACACTTACTTGTTTCTTGCTAAACCAAGAAACGAGAGAGCTACCGAGCAAATGGCAAGTGCCACTAGTGCTCTTGCGGTCCAATTTGCATCCAGCGAAATCGGAGTCGGAATAGCCAACGAGTTGGCATGAAGAACCTTTGGGGTACCATAGACCCGCATTTGTAGTACCAATGAGGTACTTCAAAATCCGTTTTACCGCAGTAAGGTGAGACTCCTTCGGACACGATTGATAACGGGCGCATAAGCACACGCTAAAGATGATGTCCGGACGACTAGCAGTAAGATAAAGAAGAGAGCCAATCATACCTCGATACTTCTTAGTGTCGACTTCCTTACCTTTCTCATCTTTGTCTAGATGATCGGATGTGCTCATGGGAGTCGCCATTGCTTTTGCATTGTTCATTTCAAATCGTTTCAGCAATTCTTTGCAACATTTGGCTTGGCAAATGAACGTACCTTCTTTCATTTGCTTTACTTGTAATCCCAAAAAGAATGTTAACTCACCCATCATAGACATCTCAAATTCGCTTGTCATTAAATTGAAAAATTCCTTGCATAAGACATTGTTAGTAGCACCAAATATGATATCATCCACATATATTTTTCATTATTTTTATGCTTAACAAAAAGGGCAGTGTCAACTTTCCCCCTAATGAAATCATTTTCCAATAGAAATTTACTCAATCTTTCATACCAAGCTCGGGGAGCTTGTTTTAAACCATAAAGAGCCTTTTTGAGTTTGAAAACATGATCGGGAGATTTAAAATCTTCAAAACCGGGGGGTTGTTCAACATAAACTTCTTCTTGAATAACACCATTTAGAAAAGCACTTTTCACATCCATTTGATATAAATTGAAATTCATAGAAGAGTCAAATGCAAGTAATAGACGAATAGCTTCTAATCTAGCTACGGGAGCATATGTTTCTTCATAATCAATACCCTCTTCTTGATTATAGCCTTTTGCTACAAGCCTAGCTTTGTTTCTAGTTATTACACCATTTTCATCTAGTTTGTTTCGAAAAACCCATTTCGTACCAATTATGGTATGATTTTCGGGTCTTGGCACCAAATCCCAAACGTCATTCCGTTTGAATTGGTTAAGCTCCTCTTGCATTGCCAAGGTCCAAAACTCATCCCCAATTGCTTCGGAGATGGTTGTTGGTTCAATTTGAGAAACAAAAGCAGTATGACCTAAGGTGTTCTTAAGGGAGTTTCGAGTACTTACCTTTTCTCCGACGTCGCCAATTACCTGTTCGAGAGGGTGATCTTTGATTGTCCTCCACTCGTTAGGCGTTTTCGTTTCATTCTCCAATAGTGGCGCTTCCTCCGTTGGTTGTTTCAAAATTTTGTTTTGATTTTCCTTAGGCGTTTCCTCTTGTATTTTGTCTTTCAAGCTATTTAAAATACCTACAAGATCAAAACCGGAATCCTTTCTCGCCAAGCGAGCATTATTTTCAGCAAATACAACATGAGGGGATTCCTCCACAGTTTCGGTTCTTTTATTAAAAACCCTATATGCTTTGCTACGTGAAGAGTAACCAATGAAAATTCCCTCACCGGACTTAGCATCAAATTTTCCCAATTGATCTTTTCCATTGTTATGAATAAAAACTTTACAACCGAATACTCTAAAATGGAGATATTTGGTTTCCTTCCCATGTAGAGTTCATAAGGGGTCTTCATGAGTATTGGCCTTATGACTACTCTATATAAGATGTAGCATGCGGTACTCATGGCATCCGCCCAAAAGTGTTTGGGAATCTTAGCCTCTTCGAGCATGGTTCTAGCCATCTCTTCGAGACACCTATTTTTCCTTTCCACCACCCCATTTTGTTGTGGTGTACGTGGAGCGGAAAAGGTATGCTCGATACCGAGTTCGTCACAAAAGTCCGCAAAGAGATTGTGATCAAACTCTCCCCCATGATCACTTCTAATTGAAGTGACGGTTGTTTCCTTTTCGTTTTGAACACGCTTAAGAAAATATTTAAAATTTTGAAAAGCATCACTTTTATTGGCAAGAAATAAAGTCCAAGTAAATCTAGAATAATCATCAACAATCACAAAAGCATAACGATTTCTTCCTAGACTTTCAATGCGAGATGGTCCAAATAAATCCATGTGAAGCAATTGCAATGGTCTAGAAGTTGAAACAATATTTTTGGATTTAAAAGATGCTTTTGTTTGCTTCCCTTTTTGACATGAATCACAAATAGAGTCATTTTCAAATTTTAAATTGGGAAGACCAATAACTAATTTTTGAGAAATCAATTTGTTCAAAAGATGCATGTTGATATGTGCTACTCTACGATGCCATAACCAAGTATCATCCTCTTTACTCATAAGACAATCAACATATTCGGGTGAGGAATTAGCAAGATCAACCATGTAAATATTATCCACTCTAAAACCATGAAGGATAATTTTAAAATCACTACGTCTAAACATTAAGCATTCATCCGAATCAAATAGGGCAAGATTTCCCTTGTCACATAATTGACTTATGCTCAAGAGATTATGCTTTAAACCTTTCACAAGTAATATATGCTTAATAGAGGAATTTTCATCCTTACCGACCGATCCGATGCCAATAATCTTTCCTTTATTGTTATCCCCAAAAATCACACTTCCTCCTTCTTTGTGTTCTAGTTGAAGGAATTTGGATTCGTCTCCCGTCATATGTTTGGAGCATCCACTATCAAGGTACCATAGTACACTTGATCCCTTCAAACATACCTACAAAACAAATTAATGCATTTTAGGTACCCATGCCATTTGGGTCCTTGAGGGTTAGGCATATTATAATGATGCAATTGAGTGATATGTCTATGTCGTGTAAAACATGCAGGAGCAATATGACCAACGCGTCTACAATAATGACAAGTCACGTTGGGGTTATGCATCCTTCTAGGTTCATAGTAACTTGATGGACGAAAATGATTTACTCTATTTTCATTATGACTATTGCGTATTTCATGAGAACCATTTCTCCTACTATTAGTTCTAAAATGAGCAGCATTTCTAGAGTAATGGTCATGTCTAGATGTTCTAAAAGGTTCAAAACTCCTTCTAGTGTTTGGCCTAGAATATGGATCATTTCTAGGGTAGTCATTTCTAGGTGGTAAGTCATTTCTAGGTCTTCTAAAATGTTCAACATTTGGTCTAGCATGCATATTTGTTCTAGGATTGCTATTTCTAGGATAAGCATTTGTTTTATTAATCCTAGGTTGAGCCTTAGGTGGTTGGGGTTTGGCTTCAACCTTTTCTTTAGGCTCATTCTTAAAGCCTATGCCATGCTTGGTTGATTTCAAATTAACAACGACCTTACTCAAATTTTTGTGGGAAGAATTAAACTTATCTAAGGTACCTTTAAGTCTATCTACCTCATTTTTGAGATGCATGCAAGAAGAACAATTTTTAATAGAACTTTCGGGCTTGTCGGCGCTTCTTTTTCCGAAAAACTTATTTTCCTCTTTCAGCTTCTCATTTTCTAAAACCAGTTTTTCTAAATCCTTTTCTTTCAAAGAAAGCTATTTTTGAAAATCTTTTTCTTTTAGAGAAGAATTTTCTTTTATGCTCTTGACAGTTTTTGAAGCCTTAATAAATTCAGTATATAGCTCATCAAAAGCAGTTCGCATTTCTTCAAGAGTAAAGAAGTTTTTAGAAGAGATTTGACATACCTCATCTTGCTTGTCTTCTTGCGCCATAAGACAAAGGTTTGCGGCTTCGTCTTCTTCTTCTTCGCTTGACTCATCTACGGAGTCTCCTCCCCAAGAAATGTATGCACGTTGCTTCTTAAAAGGTTTCTTCTCCTTTTTGATGTTTGGGCAATTTGATTTGATGTGCCCGGTTTCACCGCATTCATAGCACTTTATTTGTTCGCCTTGATTTTTGCCCTTTCGTTCATACTCCTTTCGCATGAACTTTTGAAATCTTTTGATAACGAGTCCAAACTCGTTGTCTCCGTCCTCATCAACTTGAGGTTGGCTTGTGCTTGCCTTAAGCGCTATTCTTTGCCTCCTTTGATCATCAACAAGAGGGTTAAGTATAGTAGACTCATAAGTCTTAAGGTTACCTCTTAATGCGTCGATGGTGACATTTGAGACGCCAATGGATTCTTGGATTGCGTCGGCCTTTGATCGCCATGCCGGAGTGAGACTTATAAGAATTTTTCGAACAAGTTCTCTATCCGTGAATGTCTTCTTGAGAGCATGTAGATCATTTACGATTATTGAAAATCGTTCAAACATTTCATCCACCTTTTCACCTTCCTTCATGTGAAATAAATCATAAGCATGGGTTAGGAAATCAATTTTGGCTTCCCTTACCTGGTCCGTACCTTCGTACGTAATTTCCAGCTTGTCCCACATTTTTCTTCGCCGTTGTGCAACACGATATTTTCCTGTAATCGTCAGCATTTACAGCACAATATAATAAATTAATTGCATTAGCATTATTTTGCACCTTTCGGATATCATCCGCGTCATATTCTTCTTCGGACTTGGGAACTCATTCGGTTTCAACCTTTTTGGTTGGAATTTGATTTCCCTTCGTTATCACCTTCCAGAGATGAAAGTTGTTTGCTTGAACGAAGATTTTCATCCTCTCCTTCCAGTATGTATAGTTTGTACCATAGAATAGAGGTGGTCGTGTGGAGCATTGTCCTTCATCAATTCCTGCAAAAGAGTCGCGAGTAGAAGCCATGGATGGTTCTCTCAAACTGTTAAGTCTTCAGAGAGTTGGGCTCTGATACCAATTGTTAGATAATACGCTTAACGCTAGAGGGGGGGGGGGTGAATAGCGTTATAATAAAATTTAGCGTAAACTTGCGGAAATTAAAATTTGCAGGAAATAAATAAGTGCGTTAAATAAGCAAAAGGAAAGAACGCACCGATGTATTCTGGTTCACCACAACACGTGGCTAGTCCAGTCGCCGAGAGACTCTCTCTCGATTTTCCACTAACTTGTCAAGCTTACGGGTGCTCAACAAACCTTTACAACTTAAGGACACACGCCTTAACACCTTTGCTCGGAGATACAACACTCCAAGACTTCAACCAAGGAAACACAAGTTCCTTACAACAAGAGAATCACAATTCTCTTACAAGTGTACAAAACACTAAACACTCAAACAAAACACTCCTTATTGAGTAGATATGAGTAAAAGAAGTAAGCTCAAGATTACATCAACTTTGAACAATAATATGGCTCTCAAAATTTATGTAATGAATATAAAATGATAAGCAATAGAGTATGCAAGCTTATGGCAATTGTATGATCAGTTGTTGTGTGTTATTGTGTTTAAAACACTGAAATGAAGCTGTATTTATAGTTGAAAAACTTGGCATTACCGTTGCCTAATTGCCAATTAAGAGTTGCTGATTTTACTCTGTGACAATCGATTGTCAAGAATCCACAATCGATTGTTTGCCAATCGTTCCAAAAATCAATCCCAGATTTTACGCTTAACAATCGATTATCCAAGATCAACAATCGATTATTGGCAACGTTCAAAAAATCATTTCCAGATTTTACGTAAAACAATGATTATACAAAATCAATAATTGATTATTCAGCAACGTTCAAAAAATCCTTTTCAGATTTTAATCTCAACAATCGATTATACAAAATCAATAATCGATTATTCAGCAACGTTCAAAAAATCTTTTCCAGATTTTAATTTCAACAATTGATTGTACAAAATCAACAATCGATTACCTGACGGTATTTGAAAATATTACGACAACGGTCAGCTTCACAATCGATTGTGCAATGTTAACAATCGATTATTTATCAGACTTTGAAAATCATTTTAGACACTGCCTCGTGACAATCGATTGTTATATACTCACAATCGATTATTTAATAACTTTGAAAAAGTCTGGAAAACATTGTCTCAACACAATCGATTGTCATATGTTCACAATCGATTATTTTGTGACTTTGAAAAATCTGATGGACACTATCTCTTCACAATCGATTGTCATTAACTTCACAATGGATTATTTTGAGCGTTGAAAAACTTTGATGGACACTGCCTCATCACAATCGATTGTCATAAGGTTCACAATCGATTGTCATGCAGGTTTGAAAAACCTGATGCTCACTGCCTTAACACAATCGATTGTCATTAGTTCACAATCGATTGTCACGCAGCCTTGGCTTAACATAATCGATTATCATAAGTACATAATCGATTATCTTAGTCCAGATTTTAGAGGCATGTTTAAAAATCATTTTGACTAAAGTAAATATGCATGATTTAAAATCATTTAGCATTAAATTAAATATGCATGATTTAAAATCATTTAGCATTAAATTAAATATGCATGATTTTGTAAAAATAATTTTACGAGAGAAGCCATGTCATGAGTCAAGTTGTCGGATCAAGATCACAATTAAGAACGACTCATGTAAAACTATAAAACTTGGTCTTGTGCTTGAATCTCGTTATATATCAATTGTGCGCTTGTACTTGAACTTCGTCATATATCAATTTGCGCCTCGTTTGTCATTCATCGAAACCTACACATATGAACACACGTTTTAGTATAATGCTTTGAGAACGTGTTTCCAACACTTGGCAATGCAAGAGGAGCTTAACCAATTCAAACGAAATGACGTTTCGGAATTGGTGCCAAGACCCGACAATCATACCATAATTGGTACGAAATGGATTTTTCGAAATAAATTAGATGAAAATGGTGTAATCACTAGAAACAAAGCTAGGCTTGTAGCAAAAGGTTACAATCAAGAAGAAGGAATTGACTATGAAGAAACGTATGCACCCGTAGCAAGGTTAGAAGCTATTCGTTTATTACTTGCTTTTGCCTCTTCTATGAATTTCAATTTATATCAAATAGATGTAAAGAGTGCTTTTCTAAATGGTTTTATTCAAGAAGAAGTTTATGTTGAACAACCCCCGGGCTTTGAAGATTTTAAATCTCCCGATCATGTTTTCAAACTTAAGAAAGCCCTTTATGGTCTTAAACAAGCTCCCCGAGCTTGGTATGAACGATTGAGCAAATTTCTTTTGGACAATGAGTTCATTAGGGGGAAAGTTGACACCACACTATTTATTAAGCATAAAAATAATAATATTTTATTAGTTCAAATCTATGTGGATGATATTATTTTTGGTGCTACTAACAATGCTTTGTGCAAGAAATTTTCTGATTTAATGACAAGCGAATTTGAGATGTCTATATGGGTGAGCTAACCTTCTTCTTGGGGTTGCAAGTGAAACAAATGAAAGAAGGAACTTTCATTTGTCAATCTAAATATTGCAAAGAGTTGCTAAAACGATTTGAAATGAGCAACGCCAAAGCAATGGCCACTCCAATGAGCACATCCGATCATCTTGACAAAGATGAGAAAGGTAAGGAAGTCGACACCAAGAAGTATCGAGGTATGATCGGATCCCTTCTTTATCTTACTGCTAGTAGACCGGACATAATGTTTAGCGTATGTTTATGCGCTCGATATCAATCATGTCCGAAGGAGTCGCACCTAACTGCGGTTAAGCGGATAATGAAGTATCTTGTTGGTACTATAAATGTGGGACTATGGTATCCCAAAGGTTCTTCATGCCAACTTGTTGGCTATTCCGACTCCGATTTTGCGGGTTGCAAATTTGACCGCAAGAGCACTAGTGGCACTTGCCATTTGCTCGGTAGCTCTCTTGTCTCTTGGTTTAGTAAGAAACAGGTAAGTGTTGCGCTGTCCACAACCGAGGCTGAATATGTAGCCGCGGGGAGTTGTTGTGCTCAAATCCTTTGGATGAAACAACAACTCTCGGACTATGGACTAAGTATCGATCATATCCCTCTTAGATGTGATAATACTAGCGCCATAAGCTTGACGAAGAACCCCGTTCTTCATTCAAGAACAAAACACATTGAAATTAGGCACCACTTTATAAGAGATCACGTTCTCAAAGGTGATGTCGAAATTGAGTTTATTGAAACCAAATCTCAATTGGCCGACATTTTCACAAAGCCTTTAGAGAAAGAGTCCCTTTTCCGAATTCGTAGTGAACTCGGGATTCTTGACTCCACGTTGATCTAAGTTATCCATTGCATTTTTTTCTTTTCATTACTAACTTGAGCGTCGGAGGCGCCCAATTCTGTTTTGCAGGTATCGCCCCAAAGACAGGGGGAATTATAAAGCACTGGTGCAGAATAATCGGTCTCTTTTAAGAATAATCGATTTCTCTTAAGTACATAATCGATTATCAAGTATCAATAATCGATTATGTTGACATTATATTGTCCCTTTTATAATTGCAATATTGGTTAATCATTAAACTAGTTATTTACTTATTTTTTTGCTAATGTCAAAAGGGGAAGAATAAGGGCTATGCACTTAATATTTATTGGCATAAATTGAGGGGGAATGCATATGTTGAGGGGGAACTAATTGCATATCTACTTGTCTTGGATCGTCATTATGAATTCTCTAATATGCATATCCCGATATTGGTTTGCCATTATCAAAAAGGGGGAAATTGTTGAAACACGTTCTCAATACATACTAAACGTGTGTTCATATTTGTAGGTTTTGATAAATGACAAACGACGCGCAATTGACATATGACGAGGTCCAAGCACAAGCGCGCAATTGACACATAACGAGGTTCAAGCACAAGACGAACAAAGATCATGATCAAGCAAAGAAATAAAGTTATACATGAGTCGTTCTTTAATTGTGATCTTGATCCGACAATTGACTCAAGACTTGGCTTCTCTCGTAAAATCATTTTTATCAAATTATGCATATTTAATTTATAGCAAAATGATTTTCAAACATTTTATTTTAGCCAAAATGATTTTTATACATGCCTCTCAAATCTGGACAAAGATAATCGATTATGTACTTTATGATAATCGATTATGTTAAGACAATGTACACCAGATTTACAAAGCTGAACAATAATCGATTATGTACCTTATGATAATCGATTATGTTGAGGCAGTGTCCATCAGATTTTTCGAAGCTATAAAATAATCGATTATGCACATTATGATAATCAATTATGTTGAGGTAGTGTCTATCAAATTTTACAAAACTGTAAAATAATCGATTATGTACTTTATGATAATCGATTATGTTAAGACAGTGTAGTCCGAAGTTTTCAAAATATAAAAGATAATCGATTATCCTTATAGCATAATCGATTATGCAAGTGACCGTTGCCAAAGTATTTTTAAACTCTGAAAGATAATCGATTATACACAATCTGATAATCGATTATGCTAAGTAAAATCTGCATATGATTTTTTGAACGATGTCAGGTAATCGATTATACACAATCTGATAATTGATTATGCTAAGTAAAATCTGAATATGATTTTTTGAACGTTGTCAGGTAATCGATTATACGATTTGGATAATCGATTATTCTACTTAAAATCTGGGAATGATTTTTGAACGATTGGAAAATAATCGATTATGCAAATCAGATAATCGATTATCTTAGCACAAAATCAGCAATTCTTGATTGGCAATTAGGCAACGGTTGTGGGGGTTTTGAACACTATAAATATAACTCAAAATCAGTCTTCTAAGTACAACAACTGATCATATTCTTGCTAAAGCTTGCATACTCTCATATACATCATTTTATATTCATTTCATAAGTTTTTGAGAGCCAAACTCTTGAGGAAAGTTGTTGTGTTCTTGAGCGTATTTATTTTACTCATATCTACTCTTAAAGAGAGTCTTGTCTTGAGTGCTAAGTGTTTGTATACACTTGAAGGGAAGTGTTAATCCCTTGTGGTTGTAAGAAGTAACATTTTCATTCCTTCGCTTGAAGTCTTGAAGTGTGGTATCTTCGAGCAAAGGTTGTTGAGGCTTGTGTGACTCAAGTTCTCAGTTTGTAACGGTTTGTTAAGCACCCGTAAGCTTAACGAAGTTAGTGGAATCTCGAGAGAGTCTCTCGGGGACTGGACTAGCCACAGGTTGTGGTGAACCAGGATAATTTCGGCGCGTTCATTCCTTATTATTTACTTACCACACTTATTTCAATCCTGCAATTTTTAATTCCACAAGTTTATATTATTTTTTATTATAAGGATATTCACCCCCCCTCTAGCGTTAAGCGTATATTCTAACAAGCATGTCATTAGTCTTGTAGTTAGCAGTGTAATTTTCTTTGTCATTAGTAATAACTAACTGTGTGAAAGGAAGAGCATTAGGGTTTGGATTCTTACCAAGCTTTGGTTGCCTTACCTCCTCTGCGTGGAATTGTTTGGTTGCATTTTTTCTTTTAATTGAATTCTTAGTAGGAAATTGGACAAGCTTCCATGCTTCTATATCATTTTCTGAGCTATCATGCATTGGTTGCTCATTAGCCTCATTTTCAGTTTGTTCTTGTATCATTCCTTTAGAGTAACATGTTCGATGGTTATGTCCCATACAACCACATATAGTACATAAAAGATTGAGTCCCTCATATAAAATTTGTTGCTTATGAGTACCAATGAACAGATGTGTCTTTAACGGTTGATTCAATAATACTTCAACACATAGTCTAGCATATTGGACTCTAGTGGTATTAGAGGTATAAATATCCATTGATAAGAACTTGCCAACTTTCTGTCCCATCTTTTTAAGATGTCATAATCATAAAATTCTGTTGGTAGTTCCGATAGGCGTAACCAAATTGCTGAAGAAGTAAGTTGAGTTTCTAAGGCTTTAAATTTTGGTTCCCATTGACGGACAGACAAAAAGTGATTAAGAACAAACCAAGGACCCCCTTGTAGGGCATGAATTTTGTTTTCCTCCTTCTGAAATTTTAAGAGGAGGAAATCAGACCCTAGGTCGATTAGAGGGAGATTTTCCGTGGGTTTCCACAATGCATACACCTTCTGCCTCAGTAGTTGGTGTTCCACTCTACGCCCATAGACATTGATCACTGCATTTTCTCAAGGCTTATATAGCCTATGTTTTTCCTCAACCGTCAGATGTATGAAGTTTGAGGAGTCAGTCGGGTCTATTAGTTCATTCGTGAACTCAAAGCTCTCTATGTTCATTGGTAAAGAGTTATTTTGTGCAAAGGAGGAATTATGAAGATTTAAAGAGTGAAGATAGGATTTCTTCATGTTTGTAGCATCCTGCAGCTGATTTGGTAGGTCCATATTTATAGTAGTGGTTGTAGGGGTAGAATCAATGATGTTAGTCTTTGAGGGTGGTTTACAAGTGGTAATGTCAGGTGGGTTAGGAGGTATTGAAGTCGAAGGGTTGTATTATTGAGAGAAGTTGATTGAGAGAGTGTGTTCTTCCATTTGAATTAAACTACTTAAATCTTCATATTGGTAAATATATTTTAACAAAAATATCAAATGAAACATATTGCAAATACATGTCTAATATCTCATTTATTTAAAATTTTCTTTTTAATAAAAATAATAATATTACTATTTAAAGTTAAAGACTTTATGCCATTAAAAAATATATGCTATAAACAACAAGTATGAAAAAATGGCAAGATTAATTTTTTTTGCATATATGTGTGTATACGTACTAATAAAAAAAGTATAAGGCTTTTTATTAAAATTTGGCTTTAGGCCACAAATTTTTCTGAGCGGCCCTTGATTATCAGTTTGAATATTCATACAAGTCCAAACTGAATATAAAAAAATAGATAACCACGATAGGATAAAATTTAAATTTTAATTTATAGAAGTATTTGAAGAATACCTGATAGAATAGGATATTATTCCGAGGCCTAATAAGAGAGGCTAATGCTCGCCAACGTTGTGGAGTGGGGTTTTTACTATATATTGAGAGCGAGATACGATTATAATATAAAAGTTGAAAAAATCGTACACCGCTTCCGAAGGGTCGGGTGTATGGAGCTATGGACTACCCGACCCCATTGAAGGTGGGAGAATATGTAAATAATCTGGCTATATAAGGATAAAAATTACATCTCAATTTCAACTTTTCAAGTTAATTGAAATCCAATTTCACCATTTATTATTCGTTAACAATGTTATTTTGGTTGTATAAGGAAACAATATCCGCACATATTACTGCTACTTTTAGTTGGCAGCATAAAAAAATATTTTTTGTATATCTAATGAAGTGTTTTGGTTGGCGGCGTTAAGCTTAATATTTGCATAACTTTTACAAGAATTTTATGCATTATTTACGGAAAAAATGAAGAATAAGAATGATTAGTAATTATAGGTAAATAGGGATATTTAAAGATAAAAGTGCCTTTATGATATGCATACCTACATACCATTTACGGTATGAATTTTTAACTCATAATAATAGCTATATTATTATTTATTGTATTGAAATTTATATATTATTGTATAAATATCCATGGTTAATTGGCTGACTAATCTTAAGGTACAATTGTTGTGCATGTACCCGGTATTAATGAGTATATAATTTTCATAAATTACATAAATATTATTAAATAATATATTTTGATTAAAAAATAAAAATTATAAAATGATATATGTTGATTTCATTTCACTAGCTCATAACCTATAAAAGTCCTTAGATATCTTATTGTAATTTCTAATTTCTGAGGGCTTCTTTGAAGATATATATTATGAAAAGTGTTGTTGTCTCACGTAATACTCGAAACAAACAAGTGATACATAAATAAATTATTAACAAAGATTTGTCAAAAAATTAAATCTTTTGAATTTTTAAACATGTGAGAGTGGAGAGGTTGGTTTTATAGCTCATAAAAAAATTAATAAGTGACAATATGAAGCTAAAAATGACTAATATTGAGTTAAAAATTTTTAATAAATAAATTAATATATATATATATATATATATATATATATATATATATATATATATATATATATATATATATATATATATATATATATATATATATATAATAGCCCCCGCCCCCAATAACACCATTCACATCAAGTGGTATCCACCAGCCACGGGCTTCTATAAATTAAATACGGATGACTCCTACGTGGAGAAAGAGTGTATGGGAGGCCTAGGGGGGATTGTAAGGAACTCGGCTGATGAATGGATCTTTGGTTTTCATGTAAAAGTTGTTGCAAAGACTCATACCCATGTGGAACTGTTGGCTTTAGAGTATGGGCTTCAACTAGCAACTCACATAGCTTGTTCCCCATTGAAGTGGAAAGTGATTAAGTTATTATATCAAAACCACGTAACTTATCAATCAACTCTTAATTCATGCAGGTACCAGTTGAGAAGGTTGGGGAATCAAGCGGTCCGGCACAATTTCCATGAAAGAAACAAAGCAGCACAACTTTTGGCAAAACAAGGTTCCAAGCAAGCCATGTGTAACCACTTGTTAGTTATGGAAACCCCTCATGTTTCTGTTTTGACAACGATCCAGGCAGATAAAGAAGGCCTAACCACTACTAGAATAGTATCAGTGTCTGTTTGTAATAAGTTAGCAAGCCTTAGTAATCTTCGTACAACCACTATCCATGATTAAGGCCGAATTGTGGGCCGGGCCCGTCCCAGGCCCGTGAGACCACGGGCCAAACGAGCCGGTTCAAATGGGTCAGTCCCAAACAATCCTAAAAGCCCACTGTAGACCGGTCCTCCAAAAATAGACCACGAGCCCAGGACCGGCAGGCGGGCCTGGCCTGGTTCTATCGGGCCAAATAGGCCCAACTGCTATTTTTCAAAAAAAAGATTTTTAAAATTGTCCAACAGTATTATATTTAAAACCTAGCCATTGTCCAGCCAATTTAGCCATTTGATTTCTTAAAAATAGCCATTTGGCCCCCAAACTTTTTATAATTATATTTTTCCCTATTCCAACTATAAATACCCCCCCCCCCCCCCATTCTTTTATTTTTCATCAAAAAATCATCAATCTGTAATGACCCGACCCGTCGTCTCAGGTATCTCCTTCCCTTTTTTCCCGTTTTATGCTTTTAAATGTTCCATTAAATGTGTTTGGAGAGTTTGAGTAATTCGGATGGAGTTTGGGTAGAAATGAGACAACTAGTCTCTTTATAAAAATATTAGTTTAGAAAAGTCAACCGAATGTTTATGAGTTAGAAGGTTCGGAATGGATTTCTGATGATTCGACTAGTTTCGAGTGGTGATTTATAACTTAGAAGCGCAATCAGAACTGAATTTAGAGGTCCGGTGTAGAATTAGGCTTGAATTGACTAAGTTAGAATTTTGGCCAAGTCCGGTTGTCGACGCCCCCTTTTCCCTACTAAAAGAAGTGAAATCGGGTTTAGGACATTATGGACAAAACAACTCTTATTTCCATTTGGAAATTGGGTGTTGGAAGTTGAAGAGTCGCCACCTAATGATTATAGTGCATTAGGACACTTTTAAAAATAAGAGAGTATATTTTTTGAAGGAAAACCAGAGTTCGGGTTAAGGGCTTTAAATTATCTCGAGGGGAAGGTGTTAGGCACCCCTCAAGATTCACTATTGTGGTTCCCGGTCGTGCTAATTGTGACTTTAATGGAAAATAAGGCAAATAAACAAGTAAGGTTCACATAAAAGCATTTGAACAACTTGAGAGTTTTGAAGAGGGGAAATGCATAATTTAAACAAAAGCATAAGGGAGAGTTAATTTGAAAAGCGTTACTTTTAGAAAAAAAACGTTTAAATAAAGCAAGCAAAATAGAAACAGGTCCTAGGTTTGATTATAATATGCATCATTCCATACAATATCCCGCACATATTCCCAAAGAGGGGTCGCTTTATGATATTATCGCATCGTCATCATCTCCATATTCTACCTTTCCCACCATGTTAAGGTATTAAACGCGTTAGGTCTTGTTTACTTATCGCATGCTAGTACCCGTCCCAACCTATTAGCCCCGGGGTATTAGGACTTATAATCTTAAGAGAGGGGGAGAGAAAGATAGGACATATATGGAGTTTTAAAAGGCAAAAATACTATGTGTCAATCAAAACAAATAGCATATAAAGGTATACAAATCAGACATTAAAAGTCTCATATAAACCCCGTAAGCCATAACAACAATTAGTCTAGCATGACTTACAAACACTGATTTGGTCTTAATATTAAAGCTGATCGCGAATGGATTAGTTAAACACATAAAGCTGGATGGAAAATCCGCTTCGAGCTCCCCGGGCATGTTATCTGGAGTTGTTGTAAAAAAAGGCTGGGGAGTCTTAAAAATAAGCAGTAGTGGAAATAAGAGATTTTGAAAAAGCAGTGTACAATTTAAATAAAATGTATAGAAAAGTTTCAGAAAGTCGAGCAGATTTGAGAAAAAAGCGAGTTGCACGACAGCCTTGAAAACTGAATAAATGTCGAAGCAGAATGGTTTTATGTATAAGTAAAGTAAAAGCATTTGAGCAGGCAGACTATTTTAAATGACTGTTTCAGAGAAAATACTTTGGGAAAAACTTTATTTCAAAGAATGAAAATCATTTGGGCAGAATTTGTTTTGAAAGGCAGAAAAAATACAGACTTGAGAAGTTAATAGACATGCATAGCTAACAGTTTGCGAAAAATGCTATTTTTTTATAGACATTAAAGCTCAGATGGCTGACTGTTATTAATTAAGCGAATAAGGCGAGTTGGCGGTTAACCCTATAGGCATGATGTCTATGCTTCTGATTTTAAAAGCCGTTAAGGAATTGATGAACAATTGAACGTTTAACCCTACAGCTTGCCTATCGCGTATGCAAGTCTTATAGCAGAAGTTCTATATGCATTTGATTACAAAAATATGCAAGTCCTATAGGCATGATTTCTATATGCAAGTCCTATAGGTAGGATTTCTATATGCATTTGATTACAAAATATGCAAGTCATATAGGCATGCTTTCTATGTGATTTAAGAATAGAACCCTATGAACACGGTTCTATCATTTGACTTGTGCACAATAGTAAAGCCCTTCCCACACCCTTTCAGTAATATCCCCAAATATTTTTACACAATTATTATAGAAATTGAAAGAATGTACTAAAGAAAATAAAATACATAAGCACTACAACAGACCCGAGGAGTCTCAAAGCAACCTTAATGTCCAACATATTCATTTCACCGATTCTAGGCTCCAAATTCCAATGCCTTCTCATACTCAAGGTGTTTTCAGAGTTCCAAGGAATCTCAGGGACTCCCAGCAGTGCTTAGCGCCCTGAATAGTTTAGAGTAACAGAATAATGCAGTGTGGAAGTACCAGCGCTAAGGCATCCGAGATCAGAGGGAGCTCAAGGTCCCAAGGCATTGCTTACCGGGGGGGGGGGGGCAGAACTTAAGAGATACTAAGAAATGAGTGTAAAGGTGAAGGAGGTTTGAGGGAAAAAGCCAAGTAAGGGGTGGTCATACCAAGCCATGGGTGAGACCGGCACACCCCTGACCCTTTACTGGCTCAAACACATAGAGAGAAGACTTGAGAAACTCAGACTCAGGTCTGGAAGGTGATTAGGGCACCACCAGGCCAGGGTCAGGCTCAACACAGAAATGGGGGGGGGGGGGGGGGTTAAAGGAGTGGGATTACTTTGAGTATAGGTTGAGAACAACCTAGTTCTAAACTAGAGGTGGCAATAGGGTACCACTCTAGTCCAAAACAACACTCACATACAAAAGGGGTCGGGGAAAGGGATCAAGCATGAAAGCATTTGTACAAAAATGAAACATAGTTAAACTATAGGGGTTCCCTTTAATTAAGGAACCAAACTTGAGGTAAATAAACCCAAGTTTATTTTTGGGATGAGAATCAAGAATAAGTTATAAAATACAGTGTAAACACGGGTAAGAATTTTGAAATTCACACGGTTTTAGCACATAAGGCAAGTCAATCACATAGAGAATCAAGGAAATTGAGGTACAAATTGATACTAAACTTAGTCAAAGAGCATGTCCAAATTAAAGAATCAAATAAGTTTGTAAGAAATTAATTTTCCCAAAATTATGGTTATTTAGAAAAAGAGGAAAATATGACTATATAAAAAAGTACAGCAATTCGAACATGCAGTATTAGAATTGGTACAACAATCGTGTAATCGAAGTGCAGAAGCAGAAGCAGTTAGGGTTTAAACATGTAGCAAGCAATTTCACAGAGATAAACGGAAAACCCCTTAAAACTTAGGGTTTTCATCACATATCGAGTGTAAAGAAGAAGCCTAGATGAAGGTAAAATTAGGAAGAACAGCATAAGGAAAAACAGAGAACACAGTAAAGCATTTAACTCGGAAACCCTAGAAATACCACAATAAAGAAAATATATATGAGCCATAGTAAAATATACTCAAAAATCACAGTAAAGTTTAAAAAAAATCACGATAGAGCAGATAAAGCAAGGAAATTAAAGAAACCCTAAACTTTAGGAAGACGAACAGTTTGAAAACAAAGTCGGTGAAGAAATGTGAGAAATACATTGAAAATTTTAGAAAATAATGAGGATCTAGAGAAGATCGCAAAGATAAACACAGAGAAAACCTTGAAAATGAGGGTTTTAGAGAGAGAACCATAGAGACACGAGAAAGCCTGGAATGGACTGATTCTGAGTCATCCATGGACTCACAGCCTCAAGGCTTGCCGGAAAGAGACCGGTCACGGCCGCAAAACTCAAGTCGAAGGACCTCTGAGTCGATAATCTCTGAGATAGGGCTTCAATCTCTGAACAACAAAACCATAGGAGGTAGGGCGAGGTGAGTACATGTGTTTTGAGGCTTTAGAAGCCATAAACGCCGTTGAAACGGAGCCGGAGGAGGGTTAGGATTCAGAAGGGCTTGAGAGCATTTTTTGGGGGTGAGGGGATACGAGGGTGGCTAAATGCAAAGAATGAGTAGGGTTTGGGGGGAGGGGTCTTTGGTTTAATTATAGTAGGTTTCATGTGGACCATTGATATTAATGATCAACGGCCACGATTTAAAGTGGGAATGGGGCGGGTCAGTCAAATGGGTAACTGGGTAGGATAATTGTGGTCAAACTGGGGGCTGAAATTGGGTTATAATTGAAATAAAAGGGGCTATAATTTAAATAGTCATTTTCTCCAATTTGAATTTTATAAAATAGTAAATGATACTGTAAAAATCGAATTAAAATATTGGGTTAATAAATAATATATAAGTATTAATTTAAAAATGTTATGAATGATTTTGTTCTTAAAATAGTTATTAAATCGAGAAATAGGCTAAAATTATAATTTTATGCAATTTTAGTTTAGAAATACCTAATGAGCTTGTAAAATTGTATAAAAAATTACGTAAATTTTATTTTATATAAATTAGAGGATAAACTACATTGCTCACAAAATAACAAGTTTTTGGGGCTAAATATCAAATTTTATAGTGCAAAATTAAGTCGTAAATTGATTTAAAAAATCTTGAAAAAATATATAAAAATTCCAAAACCTTTGTGGATGCTTATATATGCACCTACATGCTTTTTTGGGAATATTTTGAGTATAAAAATATATGGAAAAATTAGGTATGAGCAGCTGCCCCCTCTTTACCCGAAGAGGTTGAAAGAGTTGTCGGGTAAAGACAAGATGGCCAATTTTGACCGGAGATGGCGACTATAGAGAGTTTCGACCGTGCTCCGACTTCTGAGATGCCTACATATCCCCGGTTTTACAGGAATCAGGGCATATGTATTTCAGGAACCATTGACGGAATATGCCGATGGATGTTCGGAAAAGACGAGTGCAATGGGGCTTGAGATTTGACAAAGGGCTTGAAAGTCGGATGGGTGCGAAAAACTGGAGCAGGATCTCTCCTGCTGAGACGGCCGTGAGCCAGATGGTGTTCCTGAAAATGAACGATGTGTGTATATATGTATAATTTAAACGTGATGCAAGTTCCCATTGGACCGTGAATGATGTCTTCGGATGATAGGATGTCGTCCTTATACTACGACGTCCTGGGCTATGAAGTGCATAAAAGTAAAGATTCGTAGGCCATGAAATGGTGTTCTCGGGCTATGCAGATGTTGCCTCCGACTATGACGCCTTTGAATAAGTTTGCGATATTTTAGCCCATAAGAAGGTGGCAATGTTTCAGCCGAATGAATGCAAGGGTGGATATGTTTCAGTCAATGTGCGAATTTAAAATGCAGGGTGGCGATATTCCAGCCAAATGAAATAGGGTGGCGATTTTTCAGCCAAATGCAAAATAAATGAGGTAGAGCTTAACCACGGAAGGAGACAGAGAATAGACTCATGCAGGATGGAGGTAGAGCTTAACCTTAGAAGGTAGAGAATAGCCTTATGCAATGCAGGATGGAGATAGAGCTTAGTCTTGAAAGGCAGCGAATAGCCTTATGCATGATGGAGGTAGAGCTTAACCTCGGAAGGTGGAGAGTAGCCTTATGCAATGCAGGATGGAGACAGAGCTTAGTCTTGAAAGGCAGAGAATAGCCTTATGCAGGTTGGAGGTAGAGCTTAACCTTTTTAAGGCAGAGAATAGCCTTGTGCAAAATGCAAGACGGAGACTGAGCTTAGTCTCAAAAGGCGGCGAATAGCCTTATGCAGGATGGAGGTAGAGCTTAACCTCGGACGGCGGAGAATAGTCTTATGCAGAGCTTAGTCTCGAAAGGAAGCGAATAGCCTTATGCAGGATGGAGGTAGAGCTTAACCTCAGAAGGCGGAGAATAGCCTGATCCAAAATGCAAGATGGAGACAGAGCTTAGTCTCGAAAGGCAACGAATAGCCTTATGCAGGATGGAGGTAGAGCTTAACCTCGGAAGGTGGAGAATAGCCTTATGCTATGCGAAAACGTAAAGGAGGAGGTAGTAATGATTTTCTTAGTTGGTAGATGATTGCGATATCATGACTGCTCGGGAAATGTTGGATGCAGGTAGTAAAATTTTGCGAAGTAAGTAGTTGTTTCGGGATTTTTGGTCCTGTAAGGCACATGCGCCGTCCATTTGTATCCTAAATTCCTTCATCCAAAGAAAAAATGTGAGTTC
This sequence comes from Nicotiana benthamiana, assembly GCA_034376525.1. Classification (NCBI taxonomy): domain Eukaryota; kingdom Viridiplantae; phylum Streptophyta; class Magnoliopsida; order Solanales; family Solanaceae; genus Nicotiana; species Nicotiana benthamiana. The sequence goes on along the minus strand of CM067331.1, from coordinate 15,768,549 downwards.
TAAAAGGGGGAGGTTACAAATTTTGACAAATATGATGCAAATGTATATATATAAGTAAATAAAAAGATAGTTTTTAGTTTATGATGAACCAACAACTGCAACGTTGTTCAAGACACGGCAACCTTGCTTGCTCCGGAATTTTGAGGGTCTTCCTCGAAATTCTTCTTCAGTTTACTAGGCTCGCGCTATTGACGACGGTGCTGAATGACTGAAAACGGAATCCTTAGAATTTTGTGGCTCTTCCTCAAAATTCTGCCGTAGATTACTGGTCGATGCTGATGCGAATACTTGGTGAATTGACTTCAGAATTTTAAGGGTCCTCCTCAAAATTCTGCCCCAGTTCCAAATGCGGGGAAAAATGGAATTTTATTAAAAATGTGACCGAACCCGTAGGGCTACCTATGTATACCCTCTTAAATGAGAATCAGGTTAGGCGTAGTTCAAATTACATCATAAAAGAAAGCATGTGACCAAATATAGTATCTCTTCACTGCATCTGAGTTGATTGGTTTTAACCAAACTTCTCCGTCCATTTCTGGAAGGATGAGTGCTCCTCCAGTCAGAACCCGGTGAACCGTGTACGGACCCTGCCAGTTGGGAGAGAATTTTCCTTTGGCTTCATCTTGATGTGGGAATAACTTCTTCAACACCAGCTTCCCTAGTGTAAACTTCCTTGGTCGAACTCTCTTGTTGAAGGCTCTGGACTTTCTGTTCTGATATAATTGACCGTAACTGACAGCGTTCATTCTCTTTCCATTCTCTTTGCACTAAATGGGACACAATACTAGTTTGCTTAGGGACAAGAATTCGCACGAACACTTCTAGACTTGTTCATACAAATGGGGTATTTTTCTTTCTTCTGATCTTCCGCTTCCCACGTGGCCTCTTCGACATGTTGACTTTTCCATAACAATTTAACTGACGCAATTTCCTTATTGTGCAATTTACATACTTGCCAATCCAGAATAGAAATAGGAATCTCCTCATATGATAACTCCTCATCCTTGATGTCTTCAACTGGCACGATGGTCGACGGATCTCCAACCATTTTTCTTAACATGGACACATGGAACACCAGGTGCACTAAGGACATTTCAGGGGGCAATTCCATCCTATATGTGACTTTTCTGATCCTTTGAGTGATCCGATTAGGCCCGACATACCTAGGACTCAGTTTCCCCTTCTTCCCAAATCGCATGACTCCCTTCATCGAGGGCACCCTCAAGAATAGCCAATCATTTACTTGGAACTCCAATTCCCTTCTATGCACGTCAGAATAGGATTTATGGCGACTTTGAGCAGTCTCATCCTTTCCTGAATGACTTTAACTTTTACCATAGCCTAGTGCACGAGATCCGGCCCTATCAATTCTGCTTCGATCGGAGACCTGCACCTCCTCTCGTACAATGCTTCAAATGGGTCCATCTTAATTCTAGAATGAAAGCTATTATTGTAAGCAAATTCTATATGGGAAAAGTGATCATCCTAATTACCCTTGAAATCCAAGACACCAGCCCGCAACATATATTCAAGCATCTGAATAGCCCGTTCTACTTGACCGTCGGTCTGCGGATGAGAAACCGTACTGAGATTCATCTGAGTGCCCAAACTTTGTTAAATTTCTTCCAGACGTTAGATGTGAACTGAGAGCCCCTCGATCTGAAATAATAGAAAGCGGAGCACCATGAAGCCTCACTATTTCCTTGATATACAATCGAGCAGGTTGGTTAGGCAGTATCCATGCACTTGACTGGCAAGAAGTGAGCTGATTTTGTGAGTCAATCCACTATCACCCAAATTGGGTCAAACTTTCACTGAGTGCGAGGTAGTCTTGCCACGAAATCCATATTGATTATCTCCCATTTCCACATTGGTATTTCCATTATCTGGGTTACCCCACCGGGCCACTGATGCTCGGATTTAATTTACTGACAATTCGGACACTTTGATACAAAGTCTTCCACGCCTCTCTTCATACCACTCCACCAATAAATCTTTTTGAGATCATGATACATTTTTGTTGAGCCTGGGTGCACCGAATACCTGGAATGATGAGCCTCCGCCATTACCCTCTCTCGAAGATTATCCACATCTGGAACATATAGCCTACCTTGGAATCGTAACACAGCATCATTGTTGCCGATAAAAAATGTTGAGATCTTGTTATTCAGAACTGCCTCCTTCATTTGTGCCAATGATGGATCAATAAACTGCTTTTCCTTGACTTCCACTACAAGCGACGATTCTGCTATGTTGTGCACCATAAATTCCTCCTCATTTGGGGTCGAATTACAAACCCCAAGACTGGCCAAGTAATAAACCTGCCAAGCTAGGAGCCTCTGATCAACTCCCAAGTGAGCCAAACTACCCATGGACTTCCGACTAAGGGCGTCGGCCACTACATTTGCCTTTCCCGGATGGTACAAGATGTTCATATCATAGTCTTTAAGCAACTCCAACCACCGCCACTGCCTTAAGTTTCACTCCTTCTGCTTGAACAAATATTGGAGACTCTTGTGGTCTGAGAACACATCCACATGGACCCCATAAGGGTAATGCCGCCATATTTTCAAGGGAAATACAATTGTTGCAAGCTCCAAGTAAAGCGTCGGGTAATACTTCTAGTGATTCTTGAGTTCCCTTGAAGCATACGCTATAACCTTCTCATGCTGCATCAATACACACCCTAAACCAACCCTGGAGGCATCACAGTAGACCACACCCTTCCGTGTCTTCTGGCAAATCCAATATCGGTGCCGAGTTCAATATCGACTTCAATTCTTGAAAACCTCTCTCACAAGCGTCGGACAATTTGAACTTGACCATCTTCTGCGTCAATCTAGTCAATGGGGAGGCCAGTATGGGTAACCCCTCTACAAACCTTCGATAATACCCTGCTAAACCCAAGAAGCTAAAGATCTCCGTTGGGTCGTGGGTCTGGGCCAATCCTTCACTGCTGAAATCTTTTGGGGATCTACCTGAATCACCTTACTAGAAACATCATGACCCAAAAAAGCGACGGACTCCAACCAAAGTTCACTTTTTGAAAATTTACCATACAACTGGTGCTGATGAAGAGACTGCAAAATTGCTCTGAGATAATTGGCATGATCCACCCTGCTTAGCGAGTAAACAAGGATGTCGTCAATGAAAACAATCACAGGAGACTAGAAATGGTTAGCCCAAATGACATGACCAAGATTTCAAAGTGACCCTAGCAGGTTCTGAATGGGATCTTAGGAATATCTTGATCTCTGATCTTCAATTGGTGATACACGATTCGCAAATCGATTTTGGAGAAGCACTTTGCACCTTACATTGGTCAAACAAATCATCTATTCGAGGAAAAGGTACTTATTCTTGATGGTGACTTTGTTAAGCTGCCAATAATCAATGCACATCTGAAGCAACCCATCCTTCTTTCTGACAAAAAGAACTGGAGCACCCCACAGTGACACCCTCGGTCGAAGGAACCCCTTCTCTGACAAATCCTTCAGCTGCTCCTTTAATTCTCTTAATTCTGCTCGCGCCACCTGGATGAGGGCGAGCCGTCTCAATATCACAAGCAATATCCACTACATCCACAATGGTATGACTCATAATCCTATCTCCGGTCATCAGAATACGAACGGGATATATAAGTCCGACCATGAACCTCGTAATCCTCTCCCGATCGGTCAGGACCATCCATGGAGCATAACGAGCCAACTCTGAAAATCTCACCTCATACTGTGACACAGTCATGTCTCCCTGATGAATACACTCAAACTGTCTCCGCAGCTCCTCCCTCTGAGACTGCGGTACCCACTTCTCCAGGAAAAGAGAGTGGAGAACACCTGCAATGACAAAGCCGCTGCACCTATCGGCATACGCCGCTCATAAGCCTCCCACTTAGTAAAGGCCTCTCCTTAGAACTAAAAGGTAGTAAATGATACCCAGCTCGACTCTAAGATCCCTGCGGTCTGAAGCATACATCGGCACTTGTCGATAAAATCCTGGGCATCCTCGCTCGAAACACCACTAAAAGTAGGAGGTAAGAGCCTACTAAACCTTTCAAGATGACACTGCTCATCGTCTGCCACAGCTGGAACCACATCATCCTGAACCGGCGCAATCGTCTAAACTGGGGAAACATGTTGAACTGGTGGTGCCTCTGGTGTCTGCAAACACTGCACTACCTGCTCAGGCGTGCCAGCATCGCGGGTTTGATTGCCTCCACCGGCCTGCGAAGTAGTTGATATAGTAGTGGCTGAGACTTCCTGAGCCAGGCTAGTGCAAACTGATAGAATCTGAGATAAGGCCTCCTAAAGACCCGGAATCACAATAGGCACAACTGGTGCCTAATTAGGTGCTGCTGGAGTCTATGCAGCTGGAGCCTGATCCTGACCCGGGGAAACTGGTGGGTCAACAGGTGCTACCACCTCAGCTCTGCCTCGACCACGACCGCATCCACAGCCTCTGGTGGCCTCAGTAGGTGGTACAGGTGGTCGTCTGCCACGTCCGGTAGCACGGGTTCTTGCCATCTGCGAGAGAATAGGATAACAGAATTTAGTCCACGGATCGACAAAGTTGCACGATAAGAATTCAAAGAATATGAAGTTTCTTAAAGGTTTTGCAGTCTCCCGAGGATAAGTACAAACGTCTCTGTACCGATCCGCGAGACTCTACTAAACCGGCTAATGACTCGCGAGACTAAGTAACCTAGGCTCTGATACCAACTTGTCAAGACCCCAACCCGATAATGATGGCGCCCAACATACTACTAGGCAAGCCCGACCATTTATAACAATAACCCCATTAATAAAAGAGATGAAGATAAATGTCGTTAAAGTCAATGACCAAAAATACTAATAACAGTATAAAAAATCTAACAAAATACAGTTTACAATCCCAAACAAGGATCTGGAGTCACTATCACGAGACTTTAATACAGTGTTTTCATCCTAATACAAATCTGTCTAAAAGCTGAAAGTACATAATATAAAGATAGGGATAGAAAGGAGATTCAACGGCTGCGAACGCCGTGCAGCTACCTCAAAAGAAACTCCCCGAGTGTCTCTGCTCAACCAAACCTGATCTACTCAACCTGAAAAGAACCTGGATCTGCACGCAAGGTGCAGGGAGTAAAATGAGTACTCCGACCCAATGAGTAATAAATATAACTATAGTCTGAAAGTAACAAAATGCAGAAAATGCACAAAGTAAGCTATATAGCAGTTTAGATCCATATCAATGAAAACAGTAACCAGAAAGTAATACAGTCAAGGAATAATGCATGAAAAGATGCAACACATATAATGGTACACTCTAATACCTGTTGCGGCGTGCAGCCCGCTCCACTTATTTAACATTGACGGTGCTCACTGGAGGTGTATACAGACTCCGGAGGGGCTCATACATCCCAAGCGTAATATCAGCCATGTCATGGCATCAAATAGGCTCTCGGCCTAAATATCAATATATCATCATTGCGGCGTGCAGCCCGATCCATATCAAAGGAAACATCCTCACTATCGGGTCCACGACTCATCTCAGTCAAATAATTTCACAGCCAATCGGGCATGACATACTATAGGGATCTCAGCTCTCATATTCTTTTCCATTTAATATTTATGTACAAAACACAGTTGTTATATTATTTTTAGCAGTTGAAAACATGACTGAGAGTATATGTTATGCACACAAGTTAGGAAAAATACATATGGATCCCCTAAGGATTTTACATGTCGGCACAAGGCCCCAAACACAATAATAAGCCCAATTCACAGTGATAAGGTATGCGTCTCAATCGCCAATATAGTAGAAATGAACACTCGGGATGGACCAAGCCTCAATCCCCAGCAGTAAACGACCCCGCACTCATCGTGGAATGCAAGTCATGCCCCCATATAGCATTACGATGTGAAAGTCCGAGGTTTCAAACCCTTTAAGCAGCATTTAAATCTATTGCTCACCTCTAGCCGGCGAAAGACTGGCTCGCAATGCCCTTTCCTCTCGAATCGACCTCCTTGCGCGTCGAATCTGGACAAAACCACAACGAATACATTACAATAAGCTAACGGAATATAACCCAATCGAAAAATATCGAAAATCACGAAGTTGGCAAAATTAGAGTCCCGGGCCCAATTCTCGAAATCTATAAAATTTTACATCAATACGATCCTTGACTCGCCATGAGTCTATACATATCAAATTCACAAGAATCGGAGTCCATTGGACACTTCAAATCCCTTGTTAAAACTCTCATAAGTTTTAAGCCCTAACCTTCATTTTTAACCTTCAGTTCCTTGGGTTTGCAGTGTTAACCCATGTTTATTCACAATAATATCATAATCTAAGTCCAAGAATCCATACCTGATTATAGACCTCGAAACCTTCTTCAAAAATCGCCCAAAATCTCCTTTGTTTGAAGTCCAAAATGTTTCTTCTCTTTCAAAATCGTGAAAACACTGTTCATTTAAACACAGCCAAATTCTGCTTCTACGGTTGAAATACCGCACCTGCGGCTCCCGCTTCTGCGCTCAATCTACAGCTTCTGCGGGTTTTCCCAAAATACCCACGACCGCTTCTGCGGTCCAAAACCGCTTCTGGGTGAGCGCTTTCGCGAATCCTTATCCGCTTCTACAAAAATTGCCCAACTCCTCTAAAACCGTAGATGCGACATTCCCATCGCATCTGTGGAATCGCTTTTGCGGTTCCTTTTCTGCAGATGCAGAAATACCAGAACCAGCAAATCTTAAACATGCAACAAACTCCAAACTCTCCATTTAACAACCCGAACTCACCCCGAGGTCCCCGGGACCTCAACCAAAGCACAGACATGTTCTACTACCTTATTCAAACTTGTTCGAATCATCAAATCACTATCTTTTACATCCAAATCATTGAATCTTACCAAGTCAAAGCCTAAGTTTATCAAATTCTTCTTAAACTCATATTCGATCAAAAATCCAATGGAAACACCTCCGATTCAACTGAAAATTTGCGCACACATCACAAATCACCTAACGAAGCTACTGCAATTCTCAGAATTCCATTCCGACCTAGGATCAAAACCTCACCTATCAATCGGATATTGCCAAAATGCTAACTTCGCCAATTCAAGCCTAATTCTACACCGAACCTCCAAAACTACATCTGATTGCGCTTCTAAGACTTAAATCATCCTCGAAGCTAACTGAATCCTAAAAAAATCACATTCGAGCCCTCTAGCTCCCAAGTCAACTTCCAATTAACTTTTCCAAACCAAACTTTCCTTAAAAGAGACTAATTGTCCCATTTCCTACCAAACTCTATCCAAATCCACTCAAAATCACCAAATACATATAATGAATCATATAGAAGCATAAGACACGGGGAATGGGATGAAAACACATGAGACGACGAGTCGGGTCTTCACATTGTTCTAGACTGTCTATCCGAGTGGACAACTCAAGTCGAGGAGGGGGCTACGTACCGAGGACCCGAAAGATCATCCGACTTAGTAACTTGTCTGAGCCTCTTTCTTATTTTAAGGTATGACACTAACAGAATAGGGAGTCTCAACCAGCAAGCATATCCCCAAAGATAAGAAGAGAAGGGTTTCGTAACAGTTTATATGTACAGTTCAAATAATATCAAAGCGGTAAAAAGTAGCATTTTGCACATTAGGCCCAAACATGTAATAAATCAGATAACAGATAAAGCCAAATATAACAATTGTTCTAAGCTCGAATTCTTGAACCCTGATCCAAAATTTCTGGGTTATTCTCCCCAGCAGAGTCTCCGGAACTATCACACCTCCTTTTTTCCTAAACCTCGTAGAGGTACAAAGGAGTTTTTCCAATTAAGGACAATCGAAATGGGATTAATTTATTAAAAGATTCAGAGTCACCACTTGGGATATTTATGGTGTCCCAAGTCACCGATTGAATCACGAATCGAGGAAAATATTGACTCTGTTTAACAGTCCACGCACCAAAAATCTGAGTAAGGAATTATGTTAACCCAGGAGAAGGTGTTAGGCATTCCCGAGTTCAGTGGTTATAGCACGGTCGCTCAACTGTCATATTCGGCTTAGTTATCTGATTTTAAATAATTATGAACCTATGTGCAAATTTTAACTTTTAGCCGCTTTTATTATTATTTTTTATAAAAAAAAATTGCAATATCATTAAAACACGCCTCGAACCATGTCGCATAAATGCACCCGTGATTTTGACATATCCTAATAACGTTGAGATTTGGATTTGGGTCACATAAATGCGCACCCTAATTTAGGAAAGTAATATTATTGAACACGCGCCTAAAGCAACTACGTGTTTGCACTTTGCTAGGGCCATGGAATTTGCTAAATGGCACGCCTCGGAATCTAAGGATCAATACAGAATTAAAATGAGGGCCATGCAATTTAGGATTTTATTTTGCGCGGTGCACCTCAATTCTATTTTTAAAGAATATTCAAACTAAATCTCAAAGGGTCATAAACTATTTGTATTATGTAATATTGGAACACTTCCATATTGAGAATCTAGTTAATTAAAGTCCAAGGTGTAACTAAAGAAATCCTTAAAAATACTCAAGGAAAGGTTGATTATTTAAGGGATTTTTACATATACATCCCATATAAAAAACTTTATAACCACTCATGTTTAAGGTTAGTATTTATTACATTTAAGTATACCATGTTTCAATATATGTACCAAAATTGACTTTTAAGGTTTAATTACCAATGATTTATTAGGGGCTTTATTTGTGGAACAGAATATTTCCATATTTTCTTTCCCCACTTTTTTCTCTTTCTTCCAACAAATTTTTAACCTTATTAATTATCAAGCTTGCTAATTCTTATTAGGCGATATCAAAATTTCTCCTTCTTTTCTTCGTTTGCTTTGTGGCAGGTTGGAAGTGAGAGGGAGGAGAAATGGCTCTAATTTGTGTAAAAACATTAGAACTTTTTAATTTTTTATACTTTTGAATTAAAAGAAATGATTTTCTGTTGTTTTTTTGTGTGTTAAATTAACGAATTTAAACGAAGCGATATGGACATTGAAAATTCATATAATTATTCCAAATTGTTAGGATTTGAGGTTTAATTGTTATTATTATTAGTATTTATAGTGTGTAGGCAGAACTTATCCCTCAACTACAAAGATACATTTCAATTGAATATTATTTTCATGAATTAAGTGGATTAATAGTTGAGGAGCTTTAACGGTAAATGTTTTGGATATTTACTACCAATCTTCTGTATAGAATTTAACTCTATTGATAATGATAACATTTTTAAAGGTAACTACAATTACCTACAATACAAAGTTCATATAACTAAAAATATTGTAATTAATTGCTTAGATTCATGGAAATTAACTACAATGTTTTTTCTTTATCTACAATATTTTATCTTTACCTATTATTCGATAACACGTTTCGAAATCACTTACAGTACATTATAACTACAATAAGCAAACAATTTACATTACTCAAGTATATTAGTAAACTTCTTTATTATCGTCAAAACGTATTACAGTTACACATCAAATTCCGATAATCTGGAATAACTAAAATATGTTGTGGAACATCCCATTTCGCTTCATCAGGAAGAGAATTAACTGGCAATTCATATGTAAGTAGTAGGCTCTTAGTTGTGTAATACGGTGAGCATAGTTGTCCGGCCTTTCATTCCTATGCCTTAATGATGCCAAAGCATGTGCACATGGAAGTTCATCAAGTTGGAATTGTCCACAGCTACATTTCTTATTTTCTAAACATACAATGTACCGCTTCGCGCCATCTAACACGGTGTGTATATGATCTGTTGAAGCTCTCACCTACAATTCAAGATCAAAAAGAAAATAATAAGGTGTCAATAAGTTAACTATGTTAGCAACAATCAGTTAACTACAAATCAGCTACAAACAAACGGCATATAAACGTTAACTACATTTAACTACATTTGACTACATTTTTAAAACTCTCTGGAAATACTTCATATAACATTAACTACTATTAACTACAATTATCTACATTTTTAAAACTCTCTGAAAATACTTCATAACTACATTAACTACAATTATCTACATTTTAAAACTCTCTGGAAATACTTCATAACTACATTTAACTACAATTATCTACATTTTTAAAACTCTCTGAAAATACTTCATAACTACATTTAACTACATTTAACTACAATTATCTACATTTTTAAAACTCTCTGGAAATACTTCATAAAACATTAACTATATTTAACTACAATTGTCTACATTTTTAAAACTCTCTGGAAACAACTTCAACATCTACTACTTTTTTTGTTTTTTTTTTCCTGCACCAAACAAGAATATATTACCTTTAGTTTCTGGGATAATGTATTGTTATCTTCCAATTCTTTGTTGAATTTTTGCCCAATTGTAGACTGGAGAATTCCGTAGCTTGCAGTCTCAACAACCAAAATGGCGTCAACTTCAAAATCTCTGAAACTGCCATAGTTATCCCAATAACCATTACATTTAAGCATTATCGGAATTTTTGACATTGTAGAATCTCCTTAATGGCAATCACGGAGGAACTACAAAATAGATGAATGTAAACATCCTCAGCGACAATACAATACAAGATGATGTCTGAAATTCAAGTGTAGATTGTCTCAATTAGTAATCCGTAAAGAATTACAGAATGATTGATTATGCTTGGAAGATATGTGCGCTAGAGGCTTTTCTGATCCACATAGAACTGCTTAATATGGAATATAGAGCACACTTACCTGCAGAAGGATGAAACTGATAAGTTCTCGCACACAGCTAAGCTTTTCCTCGTAGTTATTACACCCATGTTATACCTGATTTTCAATGGAGGAATGAGAGCAAGATTTCGGTTGCAGGATGGAGGAGAGAATCGGTTCAGTGTAGAGGCGAGATTATGAGCATTTAATATGTTACTAAATCAGTGATTAATTAGAAGCCATTAAGATAGGCGTTATTTTAGGCTGCACTTTATTAAGAATCTATTTTCTACCTTAATTATCTGCGTTATTTTTGGATGGGAAATCAGCAAATATTCCGTTTGGAATATATTATGTAACAAAAACATGGGATATGAGGATAATAACCAAACAATGCACAATAATGATAATAAGGTTTACTATATTGGATGTTTAGGTAAAAATCCCATTATTTAAAGTGGAAGGTTTAATCCAATACCAAAAAAGTTGCTAAATTTAAAAAAATCAAAGAGGGACTACCCAGTCCAAGCCCAATGTGAGCCCAAACATTACATACTTACAGCCCTGACTTCAAAGAAGTCTTAACAATTTTCGAACGAAGAAGATGAACTTTTATCGGCCATTGATGTATCACAGCTCACAGTAATTATGCCGAGCTTTAAACGTTAAGAGAAAATAAGTCTTTGTTTATTCACAACGCCAGAACACTTAAAATTCAGGCAACATTCAATTCGATTTTCCTGTCCACTATTACGAATCCCACATATTGACGCCCAAATTAATAAACTAAATATTAGTACGACTCCTTCATTTAGCACATACAATTCGAAGTATGTTTCATTTACCTTATCTTCCTTGCCCAAATCCTCACTTTACTCATTATTTAAATCAACAGTGAATCTCACAACAGAATATACAATCTTGACTTTAATGAAATCAAAAGGTGTCCATACTCTGATATGCTTAATATATAATCTATTCAAAAGTCCAATTACCAAACGAACAATTCAAAATGACACCGTCCTTGCCAAGCCAAAGACTAACTCATACAATGCCCAAAAGAACCATACACCTGATTCATTAATTAATAGACTCAAACTCGAAAATAAACTTGAAGATGAAAACACACAAAGAAATTATCCCAACACTGATTTCAAGTTGTGTATTACAATCACGAGAACAACATATGGCAAGCTATCATGATCTAGTCACAAAATTGACAGAAGAACAAAATGGAGTCCAAATGAATAATTACATTTCATTTCATGTTCTGAATTTCTGCTTCAAGTTACACTTCAAGTGACATCCATAGAGCTGAAGAATACCTAGAGATTACAAAAGAAAAAAGGGTGAACGAGTAAACAGTAGCAGCAGGAACACTCAATACCCAGCAAATGAACCATCAGACTGGTTTTGAACCCAAAAGAAGAAATATTATAGCCCAGATTCTAATTGCAATCTCAACGAACAGCGGACCTCAAACAGACTTGCATCGAACCAGATTCAAACCATTTTTCACTCCATAATAATGCAACAATTTATCAGAAAATTAAAATATCGAGACTCAAACAGGATTTAAATGGAACAGTAAACTTTCAATCTTTTTTAGAGTTTTTATCACTGAAGTCTATGAAACAGTAGACTATTATATATATATATATATATATATATATATATATATATATATATATATATATATATATATATATATATATATATATATATATATATATATATATATATATATATATATATATAATCCTAAAATAGGGTCCGAAACATATAAGATGTCTACCGTGGCCTATAATGTGCATGAAGCTTAAAACTACTACTGAGTAAAGTAGACAAAAATCTAAAGAACTAGCTATTACAACAAAAGCTGGTGCATGAAACAATCTCCTGTCTGTGTATGTGAATCCAGTTGGCAAAGGAAAATACTAAGTAGCACCTATAAATCTCTCACCAGGCGCCAGAGTATGCATTCCTAATGAAAAAATGAATTCTAAACAAATACACCACATGATTGAATCCAGCAAAGCCATCCAATTTCCATGTTAATACCAAAATATAATCAAGAGATAAAGCCTCATCAAGCATAAGAAAAGTACTACACTGTCATCTCCAGCATGAGCCACTGAATAATACCACTTCAGTACAATTAACACTACACAAACGCTTGAATGTAACAGTGATCTTATATGAAAACACAACCGTGCAGCTACAATGACCAGTACAATCCATGGATCCATCTCCTGTATGTAATATGAATCCTTATGACATCCTCTAGTCAATGTAATGCAATATCAGGACCAAACAACTTAGTGTACAGGAACCTTAGCAGTACATTCCAAAAAGAAGCACACATGTAAACTCTATCATATGATTTCCTTCCATATAACCTTATAGCACCCTCAGATTGAACATGAAAACATGATAATACCACTGAGTAACACTCTAATATTATAAAGAACAAAACAAGAGAATTTGGCACCATACACATCATATATAAAGGCTGATGGGATCTACAATACAGAAACTTCTTAACTACCATCACCTATATGTGAAACCTTCTCAACACAGTTACGTAACCCCAGACTGAAAATGAAAGCATTTTAATACCACTGGAAGTTATTTAACCATGTACTGAAAAATATAAGAAAAGGTTCAAGTAGTACCAATATTTTTATGTTCATCAGTCTGGAGCCTTTCTTGTTGCAACCCTAAATCTGAGATTTGGGATTTGAGCTTTGTCCATGTTTATCAAAGCTCTTCCCCTAGATGGAAGTTCTTGAAATGAGTGGAAAGTGAGTGTACCTACAAAAGAAAAAACAAGGTTAGCTAAAAAGTCAGCAACAGTGTTGCCTTCTGTGAACACATACTGAAACAGTTCATTAAATGTACTGTTTATCTCCTTGATCTTCCTCACTTCAACACCTATACACCATAAAGCTTCCCATTCCCCTTCAATAATCTTCCTCATCACCAATGAATTTGTCTCTATGATCAGGGGATGTAGCAGTCTTTCCACACAGAATGATAACCCTTCCATGATTGCTTTAGCTTCTGCTATAATATTAGTTGCCTCACCTATCTCCTTTGCTTTAGAAATCACTAGATCCCCTTCATGATTTCTCACACAAAAGCGATAGGAACTAGGCCCCATATTTCCCCTAAAAGCTCCATCTATGTTGCACTTGTACCACCCTTCAAAAAGCAGTTGCCATGTGACTCTTTGTTACAACATATGGTTTGTATCCTGCAAAGTATCTGATCATATCTGGCCACAAGGGTGGGATAGAATTCAACTAAGGATATCTGACCCTTGCAAGACCATTTAAAGTTTTATTCACCTCATGAATCACTCTACAACATGACACATTCCCTCCATACTTCATTGTATTCCTTCTTTTCTATAATTCCCATAGAATCACTATTGGAGCAGCTTGGTATAAAGGCTTCAGTTTAGGACAGCATTTTGCATTCCACCATAATCTTATAGCTTGATGCACCTGAATCAAATTAGTCCCCAGCCCTGCAGCTTGTAGAAAGGTCCTCCACACCTTGTCAGCAGTTTCACTTTTTAGGCATAAGTGGAGAAATGAGTCTTCATGTGGTGGAATGCAACACCAACATTTAGGCACTACCATATAACCTCCTTTCCTCCATAAATCATCAATAGGTATATTCCCCTTCCAAACTCTCCATAAGAAGAAAGAGATTTTGAAAGGAAGACCCTTTGTCCATATTTTAGCAAAATCAGGATTAGTTTGTTCTCTATGCCTCACCAACCTCCACGCACTACTCACAGTAAAATTGCCTGATGGAGTAGGCGTCCATCTTGGTATATCCCAGTACTCATCCTCAGCTGCAAAGTGAACCTCCTCTCTAATGGGATCTTCTATATCTGGAGGAAAATTTTGATTCAACATTTGATCATTCCAATTATCCTCTTCTCTCAAATCAGCTACATCCTGCAGGACTTCATTGATTGGAAAATCTGGTGGCAAAACATGATATAAAGCCCCCAATCCTATCGAGTTTTCATGCCATACATTGGTAGGCCCTCTGTCATCTCCCACAAGATTTCATGCTCTACTTCCTCTATTGCCTCCAACATCTTCCTCCATAGTGTGAACCCCCTCTGAACTGAACTATAGTTGGTAGTTCTTTTTTGCAGTATTTGTTCCACATAAAGTTCGACCATAGAGATTTTGTAGTTCTAAACCTCCACTACAACTTAGTAAATTATGCTTTTGACACATCAATGAGGGATCTAAATCCTACTCCTCCTTCATCCTTAGGCAAACATAGGTTCTGCGATTTTGTCCAATGCATGTTCCTCCCTTCTTCCTTGTTGCTCCAGAAAAACCTTGCAAAGGTTTTATGAAGAAGCACCAGCATATTATTAGGTGAATCAAAAATTGATAGAATGTGTATAGGCATACTTTGTAATACACTGGAAATCAGTGTTGCCGTCCCCACCATAAAATAGTAGTTTACCCTTCAAAGAATGTGGCTTTGCTTTGACTTTCTTGATCAAATCATGACAGTACTCCTTTCTTCTCCTCGTATAGAATATTGGACACCCAAGATAAGTGAAAGGAAAGGATCCCTTAGAAAACCAGTGATGCTAGCTACTGCATTAGTCAATTCTCCAGAAACATTTGCATGCATATAGAAAGTACTCTTTGACTTATTAACCAATTGTCCAGAAGTATGTTCATATTGTACCTAAACATCATCTTCTGAATAGGGATCGTTAGATGCAAAGATGATTGTATCATCATCATAGGCAAGATGATTCAATGGCTCACTCCACTTTGGCATCCCAAAGCCTCTAAACTGCTTATCATCAAATAACTTATTCAATGATCTTGACAGCACCTCTATAGATAGTATAAACAAAACTAGAGATAAAGGATCTCCTTGCTTCCGACCCTGTGTAGAACGAAAGAAACCAGATGCCCATTCACCATGACTGAGTACCAATTGTTTGTAATCAGATTCCAAACCATATTGATAAAGCATTATGCAAATCCCATCTTCCTCAATACATGCATCAAATATTTCCATGAAACTGTATCATATACCTTGGCCACATCCAATTTTATGACCATATTATCTGGCTTACCTCTGAACCTTATATCAGTTACAATCTCCTGAGTTAGCAAAATGTTTTCAAAAATACTTCTCCCCTTGACAAAGCCTGCTTGATTTAAAGAGGTCAATGCATAAAGAATCTTTTCCAACCTATCATGAACCACTCTTGAAAACACTTTGTTAATAAAATTACTTAGACTTATAGATCTAAGATCAGAGAATGTTTGGACTCTAGCTTTTTTGGGTAACAATACAAGCTTAGAGTGGGTTATTGACTTAGGTAATGGGCTACCATCAAAGAACAAAATCAACAACCTATGTATATCATCTCCAACAATATCCCAACAATCTTGAAAGAATAAACCTGAGAAGCCATCCGGACCACTTGCACTCTCACTGCTCAACTCAAAGACAGCAGATTTAACCTCTTCTCTTGTTGGCAATCTAGACAAGAGGGGCTTGCTCTGATGGTAAGCAACCCCCACTTCCAACCGAGAGGTTGTGAGTTCGAGTCTCCCCAAGAGCAAAGGTGGGAAGTTCTTGGAGGGAAGGATGCCGGGGGTCTATTTGGAAACAGCCTCTCTACCCTAGGGTAGGGGTAAGGTCTGCGTACATACTACCCTCTCCAGACCCCACTAAGTGGGATTATACTGGGTTGTACTTTTTTCTTGTTGGCAATCTACATAACTCTATATTCTGCTCTCCTGTAACCATTGATGGGACATTGTTCAAAAGCTCAAAAGTAGCAGGATCATCCTCCTTAGTGAATTTCTTCTGAAAGAATTCCACTGTAGCATTAGACATCAACTCCTAAGATTGAATCCAGTCTCCATCTCTGTTTTGTATCCTTTTCAGCTAAAGTTTTTGCCTCTTTCCATTGACATGGTTATGAAAGAATCTAGTATTTCTATCCCCCTCTTCAAACCATGTCATCCCTGCTTTTTGTTTCCAGTATTGCTCTTCTAAATTCAAGTACTTCTTTAGCTCAGCCTGAGCTTGTTGAAGTACAATCCTATTCTCCACAGAAGGATCTTCTTCAAATAGCATTTCCTTGATTCTTACCACATCCTCCATAATAGCCATTTGCTTGAATATATCTCCAAAATTTAACTTGCTCCACTTTGATAAAGCAATCTTAACTCTCTTCAATTTCTTCTTGAACATCAAAAAGGGGTATCCTATAAAATTTGCAATCAAATTCTCCCTCACCACATCCTTAAAAGTCTCATGTTTTGTCCAGAAGTTTAGAAAGTTAATAGGTTTGAAAAACTTCATTGCCTTTTCCCCACAGCTCATCAGAAGTGGAGCATGATCAGAACCAGTTCTAATAAGGTGCTCCACCTCTATGTTAGGAAACAAATTCTGAAAAGGCATGTTAACACAAATCCTGTCTAATCTCTTAAATATACACTTTTCATTTGGGCTTCCATTCTACCAAGTAAAAGGACTACCATTGTATCCCAAATCAAACAATCCACAAGAAGTCACACAAAATGCAAAGTCTTCATATTCTGGTGGATACACAGGCCTTCCCCCTATGTTTTCCTCCTCATTCATGATAACATTGAAGTCTCCTCCAACTAGCCAAGGTAACTCCATATTACTACCCAAATAATACAAAATTATCCCTAAGCTCTAGTCTCTCTAAAGCACAACATTTGGCATACACAAAAGTCATCTTGATGTGTTTACCTAGTTCTTGATGATATATTCTGATTGTCAATTGTTGCTCAGTGTCAATCAATAATTCCCATTCTGCAACCGCATCAAAGAAAAGCCGAATCTGCCCATTCACATTTGATATTGCATCATTCATACCTAGACTTCTTTTGTAGTTGTGAATAAAACTCATATTTTGAAATGGCTCTATTAGTGCAACAATAAAGAAGCCATGCTCCTTCTGCATATTGATCACCCTTTGAAAGGTATGTTGAGTCTTAACAGACCTTATGTTCCAAATAAGTGTTTTAATCATCTTCTTGAAGCTCCCCTCCTAGGCAGTATTCTTGTTTGTCGTAATTTCTCTTTCGGCTGATTCTTCTTCCCTTTCTTTCCACTTCTACTAGAACTTGTAGGGGATACATCTCCTTCCCTCATCACCCCTTTATAATTTTCTATCGTGGTCTCATCATCACCTTCCTCCTCAAATTGTTTTTGTTTCTCCACCAATGAGGTTTGAATTTCTAATGGCAACTGCTGATGTGTTATAATGTCATGTAGAACCTAGTTAGGTGTCTTCAATGGAACATTGACTTTAATCTGCAAAGGAGAACCAGTTCCTGATGAACAGGCCATTAGCAATGGCTCCCCTTCCTTTGGTACTAAAGCCTTATTACCTGGATCATATGGTGTTAAAGCAACTCCCAAATTTTCTAAAGCACTGATCATGTCCTCTATCTTCTCCTGCATCATTTTAAACTACAGTTCATACACAGAGCTTAGGTTAGGGTTAACTGTAGCAAAACTAGCAGAAATAGCCTATGTTACTGTTCCATTAGGATCACCTCCCTTCCCTTGTTCTTTGATGGTCTGAATACACTGTCTCCTTCTTAACATCAATAGGAACCTCTTCATCAAACCCTTTCTCCACAACACATACAAGAACCCCATCATTAGTTGGTACTTCAAACTTCCTCAATTCTGAATTAATCACCCAGCATTCTTCTTCCGTATGACCTTATTATTTACAAGTTTTACAATACTTAGGCATGTAGTCGTACCTAATTTTGATCCACTTGAACTCTTCTGGCCCAGTTTCATCCTCCTCTTCAACAATCTTAATTCTTTGATGCAAATTAGCCAATAAATTAACCTCAACCTTTACCTCGGCACAACTTGGTCTTCTACCATTTTGAGTAGCTAAATCAACATGAAGAGGCCTTCCTACAGTCCTAGCTAGTGAGAGAACAAACTCCCTCCCAAAGAAATTAGGAGGCATGTCTTGAAAAGAGATCCAAGCTATTGCAATTGGTGTTTTTTTCATCAACCTTCCACGGATTCCACTTTGTGCACCTCATTTGCCACATCTCATTTTTAATTTTAATAAGTCGGCTTTGATATGAGATGAATGAAATCCTCTATTAATGATGGATTGATCAACACATAACTGTCCTTTATCAATCCAACTGAACATGGATCTTTTAGCTCATATTAGATTGGCAGAATTTTACGTATTTCATGAATCCCTGGTTTTCCATATGAAAACTTTCCCAGTACTGCTAGATTTAATCCCTGTTGCGCTATCGATTTCTTTACTTCTTGTTTCTTCCAACGAACAATTGCTTCTCCATGCAGATACTTAATAGTTTTTAGGCTACATTGGTCGTAAGTTGCGTGGGAGCATTTAATGTATTAGGTTTGAGCAGATTTGTGTAGTTTTGAGTAGTGTTTGGGTTTGGAGCTATTGTTGATACCTAATTTTTTCCCATATATTTTTATACTTAAAATATTCCCAAAAGAGCATATAGATGCATATATAAGCATCCACAAAAAGTTCGATATTCTTCTACATTTTTCAAGTATTTTAAAAGTAATTTACGACTTATTTTGTACTATAAAATCCAATATTTAGTCTCAAATCTTGTTATTTTAATAAGTAATTTATTTTATTCTCTCATTTACATAAAAATATAACTTTTTTACAAGGTCAATAGATATTTCTAAATTAAAATAGTATTAAATTGCAATTTTATCCCATTTCTCAATTTGACGAGTATTTTAACTACAAAATCGTCCTTAATAATTTTAATTGATACTTATAAGTATTTTATTTAACTCATCGTTTTAATTGGATTTTTACAATGCCGTTTACTATTTTAAAAAATTCAATTAGGGGAAAATTGGTCATTTAAATCATAGCCCCTTTTAATTTCAATTGTAGCCAAATTTCAGCCCAATTTAAGCCCCCAATTACACGACCCAATTGCAGAAATTACCCAATCCAGACCTATCTAAACTAACCCGCCCCAACTCTCTTTTAATTGTGACCGTTGATCACTTAGAGCAACAGCCCACGTCTAACCTACCATAATTAAACCCTAAATACCCCCATAACCCATTTTCCAAACCAGCCGCCCTTGTATCCCCCTTTACCCCCAAATACTCTCTAGCCCTCCTCGAACCCTAGTTTGTTCCAACTCCGATTCACCGACATTTATGGCCGTTCAAGCCCTCAAACGTCTATATCCGTCATTCCTCATGGTCCTTGGGTTCGAAGATGGGAGTCACGCCTCAAGGATTATCGTACCAGAGGTCCTCCGATTTGAATATCTACAGCCGTGTACTGCCTTTTCCAACAAGCCCTGAGGCGATGGGTTCTTTGCCGACTTCGACGAGTCCATTCCAGGCTTTTCTAGATCCTTCGAGACCTTTCTCTGAAACCCTAATTTCTCGAGGTTCTTCTATGTGTTTATCTTTACGATCTTCTCTAAGCTCTAGTTATTCTCTAAAATAAATTCTCACCTTTTCTTCGTCTGTTTTGTTTTCAAACTGTTCGTCTTCTAAAATTTAGGGTTCCCACGATTTCTCTGATTTCCTTGATTTCTTCGCTTTATTTGATCTACTGTGTGTTCTACTCTAATTCTTACTTTGATTCTGAGTATTTTCTACTATGGCTCTAAGGCGTTTTGCTTTACTGATTGTTTTCTAGGGTTTCGAGTTAATGTGTTCTATGCTTTCCATCATGTTGTTCTGCTTTTTTGTTCATCTTCATCTGTGATATTCCTTATGCTTATGTGTAACAGAAACCCTAAGTTTTAAGGGGGTTTTCCATTTTTCTCTCTGTGAAATCCTAGCCGCCTTTAATTCTTGCTTGTGTGTTTCTACAACATGTTATTCTAATATTTCCAGTTTATGCATGCTCTAATCTATGTATCTTTTTATATTGTCACATTTCCCCTTTTCTGAACAAGCCTAATTTGAGAAAATTGATTTTGTACAGTTTGTTCGATTCTCTAATTGAGACCTATTTTCTGACTAAGTTTATATAAGCTATTATCTATAATCCCTTGATTTTTCTAGGTAATGGACCTGCCTTATGTGTTCGCCCGTATGAATTTTCAAATTCTTTATACGTATTTGCCCTATATTCTGTGATTGATACTTGATTTTCTTTCCAAAAATAAACTAACGTTTATTTACCTCAAGTTGGTTCCTTAATTAAAGGAAACCTTCTCCTTAATTGTTTGTGATTAATACTGATGATATTTTCTTGCCTTATTGCTGCATCTTTTCAAACTATAAAAAGCCTTCACCTTTTCTCACTTCAACACACACTGATACACGAATAATCTCTAAGTTTACTCACTGAAAAGCTCCCTCTTCTCTTCTATAGTCTTCTCTGCTATAATCTTCTCTGTTACTTGCTCTATTGCTAAAGTTAGCCGGCTAAAAACCAAGGCTAGCTATAAGGATCCATCTTTGCTTTGTCACTCAAGTTTGCAACTCGTAGGCTCTTAATTTACACTATAAGTCTCTAAACTACATGTTTACTTAATCCTGTTCTTCTGCCTATTGATGTTCAATTGAGTTAATCGCATGTTTAACCCCTTTTCCCCTTTCCCTTTGTGTATTTCAGTTTAAGTTTTTAGCATGTTTAATCCCTTTCCCCTTTACCTTGTCTGCTTGTGTATTTCAGTTTAAGTTTTTAGCATGTTTAATCCCTTTCCCCTTTTCCTTGTCTGCTTGTGTATTTTAGTTTAAGTTTTTAGCATGTTTAATCCCCTTCCTTTTTCCCTTGTCTGCTTGTGTATTTCAGTTCACGGTTTTAGCATGTTAATCCTTTTTCCCTTTTGCTTGTCTGTTTATGTTCAGTATTTCATTTAAGTTTCAGTATGTTTAAACCCTTTCCCATTCCCCTTGCTTGTTTATTGTTCATTATTATGGTTTGAGTTCCTGTACACCATTTTCCCCTGAATCCTCTAATTTAGTCCTGTGTTTTCCAAGTATTCTTATATGATTCCCCTTTCCCTTAGCCCCTGTTTGTATTTGAGTGTTTTGTGGATTAGGGTGGCACCTCATTGCCACTCCTAGTTTAGAACTAAGGTTGTTAACAACCTATACTCAAAGTAATCCCATTCCCCATCCCTTATATTATGTGATTGAGCCTTGAGAAAAGCATGTTGGAGTTCTAATCACCATATAGGCCCTAGTCTGACTTATTTCCAAGTCTGCTCTTGCTTGTTAAACCATGTAAGAGGCTAGGGGTGTGCCAGTCTCACTTCATGGCTAGGTATGACCGCATCTTACATTGGTCTTCCTCTAATTCCTCACTTTTACACTTATTGTTAGTTCCTTGAGTCCTACCCCCCTTGGTAATCCATGCTTAGGGACCCTGGAGCCTCCTCTGAATTTGGATGCCTTAGGGCTGGTAATTCCAAACTTACACTACTCTAATTGCTTAGAGTGTAAGCATTGCCTGGGTTTCCTTGAAAACCTTTGGAACTTTGTAAAAATCTAAAGAGAAAGCTCCGGACTTGGTAAAAGGCATATGTCGGACATTAAAGTTGCTTTGCGCTTCTTCGGGCCTATTGTAGTTATTGATGTATTCAGCTTGTATTTCCTTTAAATTTTTTTCTGTCCAGTTTTGTAATAACTTGTAATAAAAGAACTTGGGGACCTAGTGAAAGGGAATATGGGAGGGGTTTACTTTCTTGCATCAATATCATATAGATACCATTCCCATATGGGTTTACTTTCTTGCATCAATATTATGTAGATACCATGCCCATAGGCTTTACTTTCTTGCATCAATACTATATAGATACCATGCCCATAGGCTTTACTTTCTTGTATCAATATCATATAGATACCATACCCATAGGCTTTACTTTCTTGCATCAATATCATCTAGATGTCATGTCTATAAAGCTTTACATTATTGCATCAATCTCATATAACCAATATCATCTAGATATCATGTCTATTGGGTTTTACATTATCTCATCAATCTCATATAGTTACCATGTCTATAGGGTTTTAGAGTGTTGCATCAATCACATAGATACCATGTCTCTAGGGCTTTGCAATCTTGCAATTTCATATAGAAACCATGCCCATATGATTTCATTCTTATAATCTCGCCTAGAAAACATGACTATGGGGATGTCTAATACGCTAGGCAAAACATTAGGTCGTCTAAATACGTGTAAAGCAGTAACAAAAAGGGCTAATAAGCATTTCATAAAGGTCCAAACTCGCCGAGCGCTTAAAACTTTTTAGTTCAGTTCGTCCCTAAGTGTGTTTACCTTTAAATTGGGCCCAGGTCTGCCCCTTTCACATTACTCTGAACCTGTAATGTCTTTTAAAACGATAAATTTGTGGTTTCAGCTACTTCGCCCGCCTAAGTTTAATGCTTTAAGGTCTTTTAAACTTTTCATCTTACATCCCCTTTTGTATTCAAGGTGTTCGGCTGAATGTAAGTCATTTCTAAACTCTTCTGCAACTTCAATTTTCTTTTCAACAGACTCGCGTCTGAAACTAATATTTTTCCTCTAAAAATCAACTGATTTCTAAATCCTGTCAACTCCTAAAATGGGCCCGGGGAGGTCGAAGCAGATTTTCCATCCAACCGTTATGTGTTAAACTAATCTGCCCGCTCTTTTAACCTCTTTTAACGACCAAATTAGTATTTGAAGTCATGCTAAACTAGTTGTTGTAATATTACGGGGTTTTATTTGAGATTTTGACTATCTTATTTTCATAGCTCTTATATGCTACATGTTTTGACTGTCATTCTAATATTTTTACCTTTGAATCTTCATATATATCCTATCTCTCTCCCCCTTATTAGGATTAGAAATCCTAATACCCCAGGACTAACAGGTTGGAACGGGTATTAGCATATAATAAGTAAACGATACCAATGCGTTTAAATACCTTAACGGGGTGGGAAGGATAGAATATGGAGATGATGACCGGTACGCTAATACCATATGTGACCCCTCTTTGAGGAGTGTGTACGGGATATTGTACCGATGTGATCCATATTATAGTTAAACCTAGGACCCTTCTCTCTTTAATTTTCTTTATTCAAATGTTTTCCTATAGTGATTTTTTTTCAAATAAATCCTCTTATATTTTTAAACTTATGCCCTTCCTTCTTCTTTTAAAGCTTTCCAAGTTTTGTGAATGTTATACATGTAAATCTTATTTGTCTATTTGCTCCATATCTTCATAAAGTCACAATTAATACGGCCGGGAACCACACTAGTGGATCTTGAGGGGTGCCTAACACCTTCCCCTCGAGATAATCTCAAGCCCTTACCCGAACTCTGGTTTTATTTTCAAAATACTCTCTTCTTAAAGTGTCTTCATGCACTATAATCATTAGGTGGCGACTCTTCAAATTCCATAACCCAATTCCCAAATAGGAATGAGAGTTATTTTGCCCATAATGTCGTATAACCCAATTTTGCTTTTTTGAAAAGGGGGCGTCGACAGCATGGCGACTCTACTGGGGAATTTCTTTAAGGCTTTTACCATTACGTGTTTCGTGACTTTATTGCTTTCTTTGCTACCTTTATTTATTGCTTTAATCATTTCTTCACAATTACTAACTTGTTTCTTCATGTCTTTCTTTTTCTTTAACTGTTTTACTGCTTTATTGCCTTACTTTATTCAATTCTGTCTTAAATTCCGAGCATTTATTGTAATCATTATTGTATGAACGTGAAAATACATGTACTTATTTCATTGTTGTAATTGCATCCTTCAACATCCTTCCACTCGTGCCAAACAAATCATATAGCAACGCTTACAATGAGTGATTTTGTTCTTCCAATGTTATAAACCCCCTAACTTTGGCAAAGGCGTATTTGCGGTAAAAACCGGTCGATCAACGGCATAGTCGACGGTTCTGTGCCTTTCCCTCTTGAGTTGTCCGCTCAAGGGTACCTTGTCTAGCACTTCAAAAATAGAAACCTTACTCTGTTTAACTGTTCATGCATCATGGTCAAACTTAGCCGAGTCAGCTATGTCGTCCGCATAATGACTTGTCTGGATAGCCTAAACCAAAAGTCCATCGGGTTTCCTCGAAAGCCAAAGGGACATTCATGTTATGTGCATTGATTTGGAGAACTAAATACATTTTGCTAATTATTGATTTAAACAGTCGAGTCCGGTGGGGTTAAGGTCATAACACTCTATTTTGTAGGAAATGAGGAAAGAGGTCCCCAGATTCGGTATGGCATCGAACATTCACCCAAAGTTACTAAGCTGGTGGGAGGATCTGCATGGTAGTGATGGGGTTTTGTCCACAAGCACTTAGGAAATCTTCCTTCACTCCTGGAAGTTAGGCTAGATAACAAGATTGTGGAAGCTGCTACTATGTTTTGGGATAGTGAACGATCTGTCTTCTGCTTTGGGGGTATTGAAATGACGCCGTTGTTGGAGGAAATTGGGGGTCTAGCCAGAATTCCTTGGGATATCCCGGGGCTGCTTTTGCCAGAAAACTGCAAAGGTAGAGGGTTACTGAAAATGATTGAGCTCAAGAAGAATCCTAATCTGACCGGTCCGAAGGAATCCTACATACCCTTCAACATCATGTATGAAAGGTTCAGACATAGCAAATCCTACCTCACTCAAATGGACGAGTTCGTCCTCACCTCTTTGGGGCCCATACATAGGAGAGCCTTTGTATTCATGTTCTATTTCCTGTGCATGATAGTCTTTCCAATGAAAAAGGCTAGAATCCACACGAGACTATCCATGGTAACCAAATCCATAGTGGAGGGTATCGACGGGCAGACATTCAGCATAGCACCCATGATCCTCGCCGAACTATATCAAGCCTTTGAGAAATGTCAACGAGGGGCACCACACTTTGAAGGGTGCAATTTGCTACTACAACTCTGGCTCATTACACATCTTCAGAAGGGAGATTATAGACTGGAGATCATATGTCGGGACTGGGATGACCATATCACTTTCCATTATCCAAAGCGAATGCACTTCATGCCGGATATGTTCGCTCACCCAGAAGATGCCAGTGGATGGGTGGAACTATTGGAGAATCTGAAAGAAGAGCGGGTACAATGGATGTACGAGTGGTTTCCAAATATGGAGTTCATCATTCAGTCTAGGGATGCGCCATTCTTTGTACTCGTCGGCTTAAGAGGAACTTACCCTTATGTCCCTCTCCGAGTTATGAGACAAGCGGGAAGAAAGTAGATTATACCAAGGGTAGAAAAGTCAGTACAGGGCTGACTTCCAAGATGACGATAGCCCAACAGAGTGCCGGGCTCAGCATATGTGGCATTCCAAACTCATTTTAGAAAAGGAATCTGTGGAACCAGACAGGTATGAGGCTGGGCATGCGCCACTTTATCCGGAATGGTTGGAAGACGATCATATTGGCTTGGGAAAAACAGGTTTCGCCCATGGTCAAAGGGTTATTGATGAGGAGACTACCGCAAAGGTCAATTACAATCAGCTACGCAAACGGATGCGAGAGTGTGAAAGTGAGCAACGGGAAATACTAGAGGCCCCAAGAGAAGCTAATCAATGAGTGGAAGGACATGGCTGTCCGCGCAAACAAAGCTTAGGGTACTTGGAACGTGGTTTAGTGGAGCTTGAAGGCAAGTTTCTGAAAAGGATCAACAACTGTCAGGAAGCTGAAGGTAACGAAGGTGGGCACTTGGCTCGGGCTTACTTGTTGCTGGGACTGCGCGAGTTGATGAAACTGCACGAGGGAGGCAAAGATACCGAATCTGGGGAAGGTCCTTCTGCGACCAAGTATTTAGGATTTTTACTGCTTTCTTGATGTAATAAGGCCATTGGCCATTAGTGACAATTTCTCTTTATTTCAGTTTGTTTTGACTCGTTCTATTTTTTATCGATAAAATGAGGCACTTGGTGTTATAAGTTCTCCAAATCATCTCGCTAGGCCTACCTCGGGCACAACGAGGCACCCAAATAGGAAACAACTTATATTCTTGAAACATCGTGTTTAAATACCGCGAATTTTTCTTTCTCAGAACCCGTACTAACTTTTTACCTTTTTTGTTTTTCTTTTATTTTTTATTCCCCTCCCCAAAGGTTAGTTTTGTTAGGATTTATGCCCTTCACTAGAGGGGGGTGAATAGTGAGGCACGAGAATGTCGATAAATTTTGTGGAATTAAAATTGCAGGAGTAAAGTAAGTGCAGTAATTAAAAGAGTAAGGAGAGGACACACCGAATTTATACTGGTTCACCACAACTTGTGGTTAGTCCAGTCTCCCGAGAGACTCTCTCGAGTTTACACTAACTCCGTTAAGCTTACGGGTGCCTAACAAACCGTTACACTTGCTCGTAGATGTACGCTCTACAAGACTTCAACTTGCTCGAGGATACCTCACCTCAAGACTTCACCTTGCTCGTGGATACCGCACCACAAGACTTCACACACTAAGATTGAAGGTACTTAGCAAACCCAACGCTCAATGAGAAGCTATGGTCTTCTCAAGAACCTTTCTCTTTTACAACAAGAACTCTCTAAGAAGAGTAGATAAAGAGATACAATATTAGCTCTATGAACAACTTAAAGTTGTCTCTTAAATGGCTCAACAAAAGCTCTAAATATGATGTATAAATGTTATCAATATGTTCAAGATGAGAGGTGTTGTTCATGTGAAATGAATCAAAAAGACCTCTATTTATAGGTGGTAGAGGTTGTATGTCCGTTGCTTAATAGGCAATCAATAATGCTGATTTTATGCAAGGATAATCGATTATCTACTTTACATAATCGATTATCTTCTCAACGTTCATAAAACTGAACGTTGGAAGGCAACGGTCAGTGAATAATCGATTATTCTATAGAGGATAATCGATTATTTACCTTCTCTGGAATTTCCAGTTTAAGCTGGAAAAGGCAGATAATCGATTATCTACTTTGTGATAATCGATTATGCAGCCATGCTGGAATTTCCAGTTTTGCTGGAAACTCAGCATAATCGATTATCACATAAGGGATAATCGATTATCTGGCTGTTCTGTCCAGAATTGAAAACTTACTTCAAAAACCATTTTGGTTAAAATGAAAACGTTAAAAAATCATTTTGTTTGAAGTATGTGAAAATGTTTATGATATTCATGATTTGATAAAATAATTTTATGCATATTTATGATGACCTATGTTGAGCCAAAAGACGAGATAACATAAACGTTGCTCTTACATTGGTTCTACCTAACGACCTACGCCTTGGGTCTTCGGTCTTGAACTTTTGAGCTCGTCTTGGCTTTTCCATGCAATCCCTTCATCAATATGCTCCTCGGCATTCAATCTTGATTGTTTGTCATATAATAACGTTGTTTGACACTTGAATTCATTGTTTGTCATTCATCAAAACCTATACCTGGAAATCATGCTAATACAACCAATGCACACATATCATGGATAGAAGGATTTCCTACAAGTTTGTGCATTCTGGCACCATCAGCATACTCAACAAGATCTAAGGGTCCTCCTCCTCCTACGACTCTGAGTCCCCCCAAAAACAGGAACAAAGTAAAGATGGGAGATATGAAGTAAGAAAAGAAATTGAAGGGACTTCCCAAGGTACCTCCAAACGAGCTCACAGAAACGAGCTCACCGTGGCCATTCGCCACCTAGGGAATGGATGTTATTGGACCAATCGATCCGGCCGCATCAAACGGACACAGGTTCATCTTACTGGCAATTGATTACTTCACTAAATGGGTTGAGGCAGCCTCATACAAAGCGGTAACCAAGAAAGTCGTGGCAGACTTTGTCCGAGATCGTATTGTCTGTCGGTTTGGGATTCCAAAGTCGATCATCACTGATAAAGGTTCCAATCTCAACAGCGACTTGATGAAAGAGATGTGTGAAACTTTAAAGATCAGACACAGATACAGATTATATACCTCAGATGAATGGAGCCGTGGAAGCAGCCAACAAGAACATCACGAAAATACTAAGGAAAATGATCGAAAGTCACAAGCAATGGCATGAGAAGTTGTCATTCGCTTTATTGGGTTATCGTACTACAGTTCGCACATCAACCGGGGCAACTCCCTGTTAGAAATAACGCTCTACGCTAGAGGGGGGGTGAATAGCGTTTTAATGAAATTTAGCGTTTTCTTGCGGAATTTAAATTTTACAGAAAGTAAATAAGTGCAATAAAAATAACTTACATAAGGATATATCCTGGTTGGCCACAACAGTGGTTAGTCCAGTCCCCGAGAGACTCTCTCGAGATTTTCTACTAACTTGTTAAGCTTACGGGTGCTTAACAAACCTTTACAGTTGCTCGGAGATACAATCTCAAAGACTTCACTTGCTCGGAGGTTCCTCACCTCAAAGACTTCACTTGCTCAGAGGTTCCTCACCTCAAAGACTTCACTTGCTCGGAGGTTCCTCACCTCAAAGACTTCACTTGCTCGGAGGTTCCTCACCTCAAAGACTTCACTTGCTCGGAGGTTCCTCACCTCAAAGACTTCACTTGCTCGGGGATACAATCCCAAAGACTTCACTTGCTCGGGGATACAATCCCAAAGACTTCACTTGCTCGGGGATACAATCCCAAAGACTTCAACAGAGGAAGCACAAGTTCCTCAACACAAGAGAATCAAAATTCTCTTACAAGTATTTGAAATACTTGAACACTCACTTAACAAAGGTACTCCTTGATGAGTAGATATGAGTAAAATAATACGCTCAAGATCACAACAACTTTGAACAATAATATGGCTCTCAAAAGCTTTATAAAATGAGTAGAAAATGATGAACAATTGAATGAAAGCTTAAAGCAATGTAATGATCAGTTAGTGTATGTTGTTGTGTTTAAAACACTGAGTTGAAGCTGTATTTATAGGTGCAAAACTTGGTCTTACCGTTGTCTAATTGCCAATTAAGAATTGCTGAATTTACTCAGTGATAATCGATTGTCAAGACCGAACAATCGATTATCTGCCAGTCAGATCAAAAATCAATCCCAGATTTAACGCTTCACAATCGATTATACATAATCTATAATCGATTACTGGCAAAATTCAAAAACAGATAATCGATTACACCAAATCCATCATCGATTATATTGGCAACGTTCTAAAAATCATTTCCGGATTTTAAGCAAAACATCGATTATATAAAATCTATAATCGATTACCTCAGCAACGTTCTAAAAATCATTTCCAGATTTTAAGCAAAACATCGATTATATGAAAACCAATAATCGATTACTTTGAGGTATTTGAAAATCATTTGACAACGGTCAGCTTCAACAATCGATTGTCCTTTGCAACAATCGATTATTTGTTATTTTCTGAAAATCATGAAACTTACTGTCTCAGTGATAATCGATTATTTAAAGCCATAATCGATTACTTGTTATTTTCTGAAAATCATGAAACTTACTGTCTCAGTGATAATCGATTATTCAAAGACATAATCGATTACTTAATTAAATTTAAAATCACTGAAAGACATTGTCTCAACATAATCGATCACCATTAGTTCATAATCGATTATTTTGAGTATTGAAAAACTTTACCTCAACAACAATCGATTGGCATTTGATCACAATCGATTATCATGCAGATTTGGAAAAACCTGATGCACTGTCTTACTCACAATCGATTACCATTACTTCATAATCGATTGTCATGCAGTCTTGGCTCAGAAACAATCGATTATCATAAGTACATAATCGATTATTTTAGCCCAGATTTTTGAGGCATGTTTAGAAAACATTTTGTCTAATGTAAATATGCATCATTTGAAATCATTTGATACAGAAATAAGTATGCATGATTTTGGAAAATAGTTTTATGAGAGAAGCCATGTTATGGAGTCAAGTTATAGGATCAAGATCACATTTAAGAATAACTCAATAATAACAATTAAAAAACAACGTCTTGGGCTTCAATCTCAACATTTGTGTTCTTGTACTTGAACTCCGTCATATATCAATTTGTGCTTTGTTTGTCATTCATCAAAACCTACAAAAGAATACACGTTTAGTATATCGCATTGAGAACGTGTTTCCAACAATTTCCCCCTTTTTGATAATGGCAAACATTAAGCGGGATATGCAATTTTGGCAAATAATATTGACGATTCAAGACAAGTAACAAGTATGCATATTTGTTCTTGTTCCCCCTCAATATAAGAATTCCCCCTCAATTTAAGCTTATAAGCAATTAAGCAATTTTGAGGATGTAGAGGTGGTGCATACCCGTTATCCCGTTATCTTCCCCCTTTTGCCATTAGCAAAAATTAGTAAGGAAAGATACACAAAGACGAAATAAAACAAAGTTTATTTATTGAAAATTTAAAGGGGTACAGCAGAGGGACATCCAACAATAAAAAATACAATATCAATTATCTCCGTCACGATCCGCCTCGTCATTCGGCGCAGCTTCAAAGGGAACGAGACCCGCATAGGGATAATGGACATGGTCAAAATAACCATGGATCTCGTGTGTCAACTGAGAGAGCTGGTCGGATATAGTTTGGAGAGTGGGCTCCTGAGATGGACGAGCACGACGGGTAGGACGGGTAGGAGGAGGAGCTGGAGCATGATCACCATCATGATGGAAGGATGATTCCGAGATTTCCCATATTTTGGTACTCCTTTTGAGAGGACCATTTTCAGTGACAAATCCGGATGCTTCAAGAAATTTCATGATGAGGAGAGAATAAGGAAGGGGCATGTTATCGGCGACGGCATCGAGCATGTGCATTTTAATAAGCCGACACCAATTGATCTTGGCTCCAGTGACAATGGCATGTAAGAGCTTGGAGTCCTCTTGGGATATGGTGGTATGATTGTGCCTACGAGGTCTTAGGACACGGGTGATGAAGTAGAGGAGAAATCGATAATTTGGGTACATGCCCGAGATGGTAGGACGACGAGAAGAGGCTTGATCATAAGAGATTCCGGCTTGGCGGAAAAAATTTGATTCATCAAAGAGAGAGCCGGCCTCATTAATATACCGGATAAGATCTTCACCATCGTTTGGAATGCGGGCGATGGTGTGAAGGTTCTCATCAGAGAGGAGAATGTGAATGCCATTTATGGAGGTGACCACCTCACCATCTTCATCTTTGTGAAGATTTGAATAGAATGCTTCAACTAAAGTTGTGTTAATATGAGGATGGGTAAGGAGCAAGAAATCATAGAGTTGACACTCTTTGAGCATGTTGGCGGCAGGGGCGAAAGGTTCAAGGAGCTTGCTTGTTGAGAAGCGAGGAGGAAGAATAAATCGCTTCTCAAACTTGGAGAGAAACCTAGAAAGTTCAGCTTGAGTTTCGAAGAACAAAACGGACCCGTCTTCATATGGGAAGTTTAGAGGAGGAGGGACTGTTGATGCTGAGGCACCTTGCCTGGAATGAGAACGTTTGGAGGAGCGTCCAGACATATTGGAAAATTTTTACTGCTGAATTTTTGAGACTAAGATGCAAGGAATTTACCTTTGATTTTTAGAAAAGGTGCTTGAGTGAGTGAGAATGATCCTATATGAGGGCTATTTATAGGAGAAGGAGTGATCAGCCATTTACTAAAGATACCTGCTGAAAATTGAAAGTTGGAACAGTAAAAAACGGTAAGAAATAAGTTTGCTGACCGTTAGATAATCGATTATGTGGCAGAGATAATCGATTGTATTTACTGTTGGATTGAATTTTGAACCTGACAAATCGATTTAAGAGACAAACGGTAAAAAAAATTTGAATGAGATAATCGATTATCAACACAACATAATCGATTATGGAGCATTTATGTCCTGACAGAAATCGATGTAGGAGCCAAACGGTAACAAAGTTTAAACAGGAAATAATCGATTGTCAATATTGGTAATCGATTATTATTGAAATATGGTTGATACAGAGAGCTCGGAGAATTTCTGAATATGACAACTGATCGATTTTAGGAAGAAATAATCGATTGTCTGGAAAAGTATTGCTGAATGACTGTGACGGAATCGATTATGCAATATAAGGAATTAACAAATTAAACACATTTGCATAATAAAACTAATCAGTCAAAACAATCGATTATTGATACTGATAATCGATGTACTGCACAGTAGATAATCGATTATTGTCTTGGGATAATCGATTGCGGTGTGCTAAGACTTCATAATTTATCTTATCTTTGGGGAAGTACCTGCAAAATGGAATTAAACGTCTCCGACGCTCAAGTCAGTAATTTATAGTGACGTGAATAAATTACACTAGTGTTATCAAGTGATATCGTGAACTCTTAAGAATTGTGTCCTAGAGTGTTCTTAAGAGAGTTTCGGGTACTTACCTTTCCTCCGACGTCGCCAATTACCTGATCAAGAGGGTGATCTTTGATCGTCCTTCATTCATTTTGTTCTTTTGTCTCACTCCCCAAATGTGGAGCTTCTTCCGTTGATTGTTCCACAATTGATTTCCTTCGATGCCTTTTCTTGTATTTTGTTTTTCAAATTGCTTAAAATATCAACCGACCTGAATATGATTGTTTCCAAATATGACGCTTCCTCCTTCTTTGTGCTCTAGTTGAAGGGATTTGGATTCATCTCCCGTTATGTGTTTGGAGCATCCACTATCAAGGTACCATAGTACGCTTGATCCCTTCAAGCATACCTACAAAACAAATTAATTTTCTTTGGGTACCCATGCCATCTTGGGTCCTTGAGGGTTAGACATATTGTAATAATATGTTTGAGTAACATGTCTATGACGAGTAAAACATGCGGGAGCAATATGACCAATGCGTCTACAATAATGACATGTCACATTCGGATTATGCATTCGTCTAGGTTCATAGTAGCTAGATGAATGAAGGTTGCTTACCTTATTTTGAACGCTATCATTTCTCCTACTTTGATCTCTAGGATGGGTAGTGTTTCTAGAGTGATGATATCTAGGTTGAGGACCATTTTGGGTTCTTCTAGGAGGTTCACAATTTTGCCTAAAATATGCATCATGTCTATGGTGACTATTTCTAGGCGGAGGGTCATTTCTTGGTCTAGCATGCAAATTTGTTCTAGGATAGCTATTTCTAGGATACACATTTTTGTTGTTGTTCCTAGGTTGAGCTCTAGGTTTTTGAGGTTTAGCATCAACCTTTTCTTCATTTTTAAAACCTATTCCGTGCTTAGTTGATTTTAGGTTATCAAGAACAACATTCAAGTTTTTATGCGAGGAATTAAACTTATCTAGTGTGACTTTAAGTCTACCTACTTCATTCTTAAGGATCACACAAGAAACACAACCTTTAGTAGAACTTTCAGGTTTGTCGGCACTTCTCTTTCCATAAAACTTGTTTTGTTCGTGTAGCTTCTCATTTTCCAAAACCAGTTTTTCTAATTCCTTTTCTTTTAAAGAAATCTGTTTTTGAAAATCCGTTTCTTTTAGAGAAGCGTTTTCTCTTAAGCTAGTGACAGTTTTTGAAGCCTTTAAAAATTCAGTATATAACTCATCAAAGGCATTACGCATTTCATCAAGTGAAAAGTTTTCAGATGAAATTTGATGTACCTCATTTTGGTTGTCTTCTTGTACCATGAGACAAAGGTTTGCAACTTCGTCGTTTTCTTCTTCACTTGATTCATCTCCGGAGTCGCCTCCCCACGAGATATATGCCCGTTGCTTTTTAAAAGATTTCTTCTCCTTTTTGATGTTTGGGCAATTTGTTTTGATGTGTCCAGTTTCTCCACATTCATAGCATTTCATTTGCTCACCTTGTTTTTTCCCTTTGCGCTCATATTCCTTGTGCATAAACTTTTGGAATCTTTTAATGACTAATCCAAACTCGTTGTCTTCTTCCTCTTCAATCTTTGGTTGGCTTGTGCTCGCTTTTAGAGCAATCTTTTGCCTTCTTTGATCATCAGCAAACGGGTTAAGAATAGTAGATTCATAGGTTTTAAGATTACCTCTTAGTGCGTCGATGGTGACGTTTGAGACTCCAATTGATTCTTGGATAGCATCGGCTTTGGATCGCCATGCCGGTGTGAGGCTTCTAAGAACTTTTCGAACAAGTTCTCTATCAGTGAACGTCTTCTTGAGGACGTGTAGATCATTTACTATTGTTGAAAAGCGCTCAAACATCTCATCTACTTTTTCTCCTTCCTTCATATGAAACAGTTCGTAAGCATGAGTAAGAAAATCAACTTTTGCTTCTCTTACCTGGTCAGTCCCTTCATATGTGACTTCTAATTTGTCCCACATTTCTTTTGCTGTTTTGCAACATGAAAGTTTCCTGTAATCGTTAGCGTTAATAGCACAATACAATAAATTTACAGCTTTATAATTATTTTGAATCATTCTATTGTCCTCTGTGGTGTACTCCTCTTCGGATTTGGGAATCCATTCGCTTTCCACTTTCTTGACTGGAATTTCATTTCCCTTAGTGTACACCTTCCAAAGGTAGGGACAGTTTGACCGAATGAAGATTTCCATCCTCTCCTTCCAGTATGAGTAATTTGTGCCATTGAATAGAGGAGGTCGTGTAGGGCATTGTCCTTCTTCAATTCCTGCAAAAGAATCTAGAGTAGAAGCCATGGATGGTTCTCTCAAACTGTTAAGTTTTTCAGAGAGTATGGCTCTGATACCAATTGTTAGAAATAACGCTCTACGCTAGAGGGGGGGGTGAATAGCATTTTAATGAAATTTAGCGTTTTCTTGCGGAATTTAAATTTTACAGGAAGTAAATAAGTGCAATAAAAATAACTTACACAAGGATATATCCTGGTTGGCCACAACAGTGGTTAGTCCAGTCCCCGAGAGACTCTCTCGAGATTTTCTACTAACTTGTTAAGCTTACGGGTGCTTAACAAACCTTTACAGTTGCTCGGAGATACAATCTCAAAGACTTCACTTGCTCGAAGGTTCCTCACCTCAAAGACTTCACTTGCTCGGAGGTTCCTCACCTCAAAGACTTCACTTGCTCGGAGGTTCCTCACCTCAAAGACTTCACTTGCTCGGAGGTTCCTCACCTCAAAGACTTCACTTGCTCGGGGATACAATCCCAAAGACTTCACTTGCTCGGGGATACAATCCCAAAGACTTCACTTGCTCGGGGATACAATCCCAAAGACTTCAACAGAGGAAGCACAAGTTCCTCAACACAAGAGAATCAAAATTCTCTTACAAGTATTTGAAATACTTGAACACTCACTTAACAAAGGTACTCCTTGATGAGTAGATATGAGTAAAATAATACGCTCAAGATCACAACAACTTTGAACAATAATATGGCTCTCAAAAGCTTTATGAAATGAGTAGAAAATGATGAACAATTGAATGAAAGCTTAAAGCAATGTAATGATCAGTTAGTGTATGTTGTTGTGTTTAAAACACTGAGTTGAAGCTGTATTTATTGGTGCAAAACTTGGTCTTACCGTTGTCTAATTGCCAATTAAGAATTGCTGAATTTACTCAGTGATAATCGATTGTCAAGACCGAACAATCGATTATCTGCCAGTCAGATCAAAAATCAATCCCAGATTTAACGCTTCACAATCGATTATACATAATCTATAATCGATTACTGGCAAAATTCAAAAACAGATAATCGATTACACCAAATCCATAATCGATTATATTGGCAACGTTCTAAAAATCATTTCCAGATTTTAAGCAAAACATCGATTATATAAAATCTATAATCGATTACCTCAGCAACGTTCTAAAAATCATTTCCAGATTTTAAGCAAAACATCGATTATATAAAACCAATAATCGATTACTTTGAGGTATTTGAAAATCATTTGACAACGGTCAGCTTCAACAATCGATTGTCCTTTGCAACAATCGATTATTTGTTATTTTCTGAAAATCATGAAACTTACTGTCTCAGTGATAATCGATTATTTAAAGCCATAATCGATTACTTGTTATTTTCTGAAAATCATGAAACTTACTGTCTCAGTGATAATCGATTATTCAAAGACATAATCAATTACTTAATTAAATTTAAAATCACTGAAAGACATTGTCTCAACATAATCGATCACCATTAGTTCATAATCGATTATTTTGAGTATTGAAAAACTTTACCTCAACAACAATCGATTGGCATTTGATCACAATCGATTATCATGCAGATTTGGAAAAACCTGATGCACTGTCTTACTCACAATCGATTACCATTAATTCATAATCGATTGTCATGCAGTCTTGGCTCAGAAACAATCGATTATCATAAGTACATAATCGATTATTTTAGCCCAGATTTTTGAGGCATGTTTAGAAAACATTTTGTCTAATGTAAATATGCATCATTTGAAATCATTTGATACAGAAATAAGTATGCATGATTTTGGAAAATAGTTTTATGAGAGAAGCCATGTTATGGAGTCAAGTTATAGGATCAAGATCACATTTAAGAATAACTCAATAATAACAATTAAAAAACAACGTCTTGGGCTTCAATCTCAACATTTGTGTTCTTGTACTTGAACTCCGTCATATATCAATTTGTGCTTTGTTTGTTATTCATCAAAACCTACAAAAGAATACACGTTTAGTATATCGCATTGAGAACGTGTTTCCAACACTCCCTACATGGTTGTTTACGGTAAAGAGGCGATCATTCCCGCCGAGGTGGAAATTCCATCCTTGAGAATCATACAAGAAGCTGAGCTAGATGACGCAGAATGGGTCAAGGGTCGCTACGAGCAGTTAGCCTTTATAAATGGAAAGAGAATGAATGCGGTTTGCCACGGTCAGTTGTATCAGAACAGAATGTCCAGAGCCTTCAACAAGAGAGTTCGGCCAAGGAAGTTCACAAAAGGATAGCTGGTGTTAAAGAAGATATTCCCACATCAAGATGAAGCCAAAGGGAAATTCACTCCCAACTGGCAAG
Source organism: Nicotiana benthamiana (assembly GCA_034376525.1). NCBI lineage: Eukaryota > Viridiplantae > Streptophyta > Magnoliopsida > Solanales > Solanaceae > Nicotiana > Nicotiana benthamiana. The sequence goes on along the minus strand of CM067331.1, from coordinate 15,730,961 downwards.
GTCCGTATATGGTTCACCGGATTCTAACTGGAAAAGCCCTTATTCTTGCAGAAATGGATGGAGAATTTTGGCCAAAACCAATCAACTCAGATGCAGTGAAGAGATACTACATTTAATCAGTATGCTTCTTCTTTACGATGTAATTCGAACTATGCTTGACCAGATTCTCATTTAAGAGGGGATACGTAGGCAGCCCTATGGGTTCGGTCACATCCTTAATAAAATTCCATTTTCCCCCACACTTGGAACTGGGGCAGAATTTTGAAGAGGACCCTCAAAATTCCGAGGTCGATCCATTTTCAGTCATTCAGCACCGCCATCAACAGCACCAGCCCAGTAAAGCCGTGCATTGAACCACGTTGTAGTTGTGGTTCATCATAAAACAAAACTATATTTTCTTTACATATATATATGTGTGTATATATATATATATATATATATATATATATATATATATATATATATATATACATACATTTGCATCATGGTTGCCAAAATTTGCATAAAATCATTTGGATCACTATCGTTCAGCAACGCTACCCCAAGTGGTACAAGATGCCACGAGTCGAGGGATGCGAACTAACCTCCCCCTTACAGAACTCACGATCTTTCTTTGGATGCAGGAATCCAGGGTACAAATAGGCGATGCATGCGCTGTACAAAACTGAAATTTCACGAAACCACTACTTACATCGCGAAGGTTTACTATCTACATTCAACACTTCCCCAGCAGTCATGATGGCGCAATCATCTACCAGCTAAGAAATTCATCGCCATCCTCTCCTTTATATATCTGCATTTTTGCATTAGGCTATTCTCTACCTTTCGAGACTAAGCTATGTGTCCATCCTGTATTGTATAAGGCTATTCGCCGCCTTCCAAGGTTAAGCTCTACCTCTATTTTTGCATAAGGTTATTCTCTGCCTTTCGATACTAAGCTCTGTCTCCATTTGCATTTCTGCATAAGGCTATTCTCTGCCTTCCGAAGTTAAGCTCTACCTCCATCCTACATAAGGCGATTATATGCCTTTCGAGACTAAGCTCTATCTCTATCTGCATTTTTCCATTGGATAAGGCTACTCTCTGCCTTTCGAGACTAAGCTCTGTCTCCATCTGCATTTTGCATAAGGCTATCCTTTGCCTTCCTATGTTAAGCTTTACCTCCATCCTGCATAAGGCTATTCTCTGCCTTTTGAGACTAAGCTCTGTCTCCAACTTCATTTTTGCATTGCATAAGGCTATTCTCTACCTTTCGAGGTTAAGCTCTACCTTCATCGTGCATAAGGCTATTCTTCTGTCTTTCGATACTAAGCTCTGTCTCCATCTGCATTTCTGCATAAGGCTATTCTCCGCCTTCCGAGGTTATGCTCTACCTCCATCCTGCATAAGTCTACTATCTACCTTTCGAGACTAAGCTCTGTCTCCATCTACATTTTGGATAAGGCTATTCTCTGCCTTCCGAGGTTAAGCTCTACCTCCATCCTGCATAAGGCTATTCTCTGCCTTTCGAGACTAAGCCCTGTCTCCATCTGCATTTTGCATAAGGCTATTCCCTGCCTTCTGAGGCTAAGCTCTGCCTCCATCTTGCATAAGGATATTCTCTGCCTTTTGAGGTTAATCTCTACCTCCTTTATTTTGCATTTGGCTGAAAGATCGCCACCCCTTGCATTCATTCGGCTGAAATATTGCCACCTTTTCATGGGCTAAAATATCGCCAACTTACTCAAAGGTGTCGTAGTTGGGAGGCATCACCTGCATAGCCCGAGAACACCATTTCATGGCCTACGAATCTTTACTTTTTTGCTCTTTATAGCCCAGGACATCATAGTCTGAGGACGCCATCCTAATCGTCCGAAGACAGCATTCATGGTTCAATGGGAACTTGCATCACGTTTAAATTACGCAATATATACGCACATCATTCCCTTGCAGGTACGCCAGCTAGCACGGTCATCTCAGCAGGAGCGATCCCACTCCAGTTCTCCGCGGTTCGTCCGATCTCCGAACCCTTGCCAAACCTTAAACCTCGTTGCCTCCCCCACCTCCAAAATTTTCATTCGCATATCCTGCCGATGGTTCCCGAAATACATACGCCCTGATTTCTGTAAAACCAGGGATATGTAGGAAGCTCAGAAGCCAGATCACAGTCAAAATTCTCTTACAACCGTCATTTCCGGTCAAAATTGGTCATCTTGTCTTTACCCGACAACTCTTTCATCTTCCTCGGGTAAAGAGGGGAAGCTGTTGATACCCAATTTTTTCCATGTATTTCTATACTCAAAATATTCCCAAATAGCATATATAAGCATCCACAAAAAATTTGGTATTTTTTTACATTTTTTCAAGTATTTTAAAACTAATTTACGACTTGTTTTGTACTATAAATCCAATATTTAGTTTCAAATCTTGTTATTTTAATAATTAATTTATTTTATTATCTCATTTATATAAAAATATAATTTATATAATTTTTTATACTTTTTTTACAAGGTCATTTGATATTTCTAAATTAAAATTGCATTAAATTGTAATTTTAGCCCATTTCTCAATTTGACGAGTATGTTAACTACCAAAACGTTCTTAATAATTTTAATTGATACTTATATGTATTTAATTTAACTCAACATTTTAATTGGATTTTTACAATGCCATTTACTATTTTATAAAATTCAATTAGGGGAGAATTAGCCATTTAAATCATAGCGCCTTAATTTCAATTGTAGCCAAATTTCAGCCCAATTTAAGTTCCCAATTACATGACCAAATTGCACAATTTACCCGACCGAGACCCATCTAAACTAACCTGCCCCACTTCTCTTTTAATCGTGAGCGTTGATCACTCAGATCAACGACTCACGTCTAACCTTCCATAATTAAACCCCAAATACCCCCATAGCCCTAACCATTTCCAAAATCAGCCGCCCTTGTATCCCCCTTTACCCCCAAGTTCTCTCTAGCCCTCCTCGAACCCTAGTTTGTTCCAACTCCGATTCACCAGCATCTATGGTTGTTCAAGCCCTCAAACGTCTATATCTGTCACTCCTCACCTCTCCTGGTCCTTGGGTTTGAAGATGGGAGTCTCGCCTCAAGGGTTATCGGACCAAAGGTCCTCCGATTTAAAGATCTACAGCCGTGTCCGGCCTTTTCCAGTAAGCCCTGAGGCTATGGGTTCTTAGCCGACTCTGACGAGTCCATTCCAGGCTTTTCTCGATCCTTCGAGACCTTTCTCTGAAACCCTAATCTATCGAGGTTCTTCTATGTGTTTATTTTTACGATCTTCTCTAAGCTCTAGTTATTCTCTAAAATAAATTCTCACCTTTTCTTCGTCTGTTTTGTTTTCAAACTGTTCGTCTTCTAAAATTTATGGTTCCCACGATTTCTATGATTTCCTTGATTTCTTCGCTTTATTTGATCTACTGTGTGTTCTACTCTAATTCTTACTTTGATTCTGAGTATTTTCTACTATGGCTCTAAGGCATTTTGCTTTACTGATTTTTTTCTAGAGTTTCGAGTTAATGTGTTCTATGCTTTCCATCATGCTGTTCTGCTTTTTTGTTCATCTTCATCTGTGATATTCCTTATATTTTATATGTAATGGAAATCCTTTTTTAGGGGGTTTTCTACTTTTCTCTCTGTGAAACCCTAGTCGCCTTTAATTCTCGCTTGTGTGCTTTTACTACATGTTATTCTACTACTTCTAGCTTAGGCATGCTCGAACCTATTTATCTTTTTATATTGTCATTTTTCCTCTTTCTGAACAACCCTAATTTGAGAAAATTTATTTTGTGCAGTTTGTTTGATTCTCTAATTGAGACCTATTTTCTGACTAAGTTCAAATAAGCTAGTATCTCTAATCCCTTGATTTTTCTAGGTAATGGACCTGCCTTATGTGTTCACCGGTATGAATTTTCAAATTCTTTACACGTATTTGCCCTATATTCTGTTATTGATACTTGATTTTCAAATAAACTAAAGTTTATTTACCTAAAGATGGTTCCTTAATTAAAGGAAACCTTCTCATTAATTGTTTGTGATTGATATTGATTGATATTTTCTTGCCTTATTGCTGCATCTTTTCAAACAATAAAAGCCTTCACCTTTTCTCACTTCAACACACACTGATACACGAATACTCTCTAAGTTCACTCACTGAAAAGCTCCCTCTTCTCTTATGTAATCTTCTCTGTTTCTTGCTCTATTGCTAGAGTTAGCCGGTTGAAAGCCAATGCTAGATATAAGGATCCATCTTTGCTTTGTGACTCAAGTTTGCAAGTGGTAGGCTCTTAATTTACACTACCCAGTCTCTAATCTACTTGTTTACTTAATCATGTTCTTTTGCCTATTGATGTTCAGTTAGTTAATCACATGCTTATCACCCTTTCCCCTTTCCCTTGTTTGCTTGTGTATTTCAGTTTAAGTTTTTAGCATGTTTAATCCTTTTCCCCTTTCCCTTGTCTTCTTGTGTATTTCATTTTAAGTTTTTAGCATGTTTAATCCCTTTCCCTTCCCTTGTCTTCTTGTGTATTTGAGTTTAAGCTTTTGGCATGTTTAATCCCCTACCCCTTTCCCTTGTCTGCTTGGGTATTTAAGTTCAAGTTTTTAGCATGTTAATCCTTCTTCCCTTTCCCTTGTCTTGCTTGTTAAACCATGTAAGAGGTTAGGGGTGTGCCAATCTCACTTCATGGCTAGGTATGACCACCTCTTACATTGGTCTTCCTCTAATTCCTCACTTTTACACTTATTCTTAGTTCCTTAAGTCCTATCCCCCTCTGGTAAGCCATGCTTAGGGACCTGGAGTCTCCTCTGAACTTGGATGCCTTAGGACTGGTAATTCCACACTTGCACTATGCTAATTTCTTAGAGTGTAAGCATTGCCTGGATTTCCTTGAAAACCTTTGGAACTTTGTAACACTCTAAAGAGAAAGCCTCGGATTTGGGAGCCTGGACTTGGTAAAAGGCATATGTTGGACTTAAAAGTTGCTTTACACTTCTTCGGGCCTGTATTAGTTATTGATGTATTCAGATTTTATTTCCTTTAATTTTTCTGTCCAGATTTTGTAATAACTTGTAATAAAAGAACTTGGGGACCTAGTGAAAGGGAATATGGGATGGGTTTACTTTCTTGCATCAATATTATATAGATACCATGCCCATATGGGGTTTACTTTCTTGCATCAATATCATATAGATACCATGCCCATAGGCTTTACTTTTTTGCATCAACATCATATAGATACCATGCCCATAGGCTTTACTTTCTTGCATCAATATCATATAGATACCATGCCCATAGGCTTTACTTTCTTGCATCAATATCATCTAGATGTCATGTCTATAAATCTTTCTATTATTACATCAATCTCATATAGATGCCATGTCTATAGGCTTTACATTATTGCACCAATATCATCTAAATATCATGTCTATAGGGTTTTACATTATTGGATCAATCTCATATAGTTACCATATCTATAGGGTTTTAGAGTGTTGCATCAATCACATAGATACCATTTCTATAGGGCTTTGCATTCTTGTACTTTCATATAGAAATCATGCCTATAGGTTTGCATTCTTATAATCTCGCCTAGAAAACATGCCTATAGGGATGGCTAAAATGCTAGGCAAAATATTAGGTCGTCTAAATACGTGTAAAGCAGTAACAAAAAGGGCTAATAAGCATGTCATAAAGGTCCAAACTCGCCCAGTGCATAAAACGTTTCAGTTCAGTTTGTCCATTAGTCTGTTTACTTTTAAATTGGGCCCAGGTCTGCCCCTTTCACATTACTCTGAACCTGTAATGTCTTTTGAAATGTTAAATTTGTTGTTTCAGCTACTTCGCCAGCCTAAGTTTAATGCTTTAAGGTCTTTTAAACTTTTCTTCTTCCATCCCCTTTTGTATTCAAGTTGTTCGGCTGAATGTAAGCCATTTCTAAACTCTTGTGCGACTTCAATTTTATTTTCAACAGACTCGCGTCTGAAACTAATATTTTTCCTCTAAAAATCAACTGATTTCTAAATCGTGTCAACTCCTAAAATGGTTCCGGGGAGCTCGAAGCAGATTTTCTATCCAACTGTTATGTGTTAAACTAATCTGCCCGCTCTTTTTACCTCTTTTAAAGACCAAATCAGTATTTGAAGTCATGCTATAATAGTTGTTGTAATGTTACGGGATTTTATTTGAGCTTTTGACTATCTTATTTGCATACCTCTTATATGCTACATGTTTTGACTGTCGTTCTAGTATTTTAACCTTTGAAACTCCATATATATCCTATCTCTCTCTCCCTCTTCTTAGGATTAGAAGTCCTAATACCCCAGAACTAACAGGTTGAGACGGGTATTAGCATGCCATAAGTAAACGATACCAACGCGTTTAAATACCTTAACGGGGTGGGAACGGTAGAATATGGAGATGATGACCAGTACGCTAGTACCATATGCGACCCCTCTTTGAGGAGTGTGTGCGGGGTATTGTACCAATGTGATCCATATTATAGTTAAACCTAGGACCCTTCTCTCGTTTATTTGCTTTATTTAAATGTTTTCCTATAGTCATTTGTTTTTCAAATCAATCCTCTTTTATTTTTAAACTTATGTCCTTTCTTCTTCTTTTAAAGCTTTTCAAGTTGTGTGATGTTATACATGTAAATCTTATTTGTCTATTTGCTCCATCTCTTCATAAAGTCACAATTAACACGGCCGGGAACCACACTAGTGGATCTTGAGGGGTTCCTAACACCTTCCCCTCGAGATAATCTTAAGCCATTACCCGAACTATGGTTTTCTTTTCAAAATACTCTCTTCTTAAAGTGTCCTAATGCACTATGATCATTAGGTGGCGACTCTTCAAATTCCATAACCCAATTGCCAAACAGGAATGAGAGTTGTTTTGCCCATAATGTCATAAAATCCAATTTCGCTTTTTTGAAAAAGGGGGAATCGACAGCTATTTGGGGGCAGTCGTAGGTGGTGCAGACGATTGCCCAACCTCCGTTGAAGTCTGGCCAGTGGCCGGAGTGGCCATGGCCGGCTTTCTCTAGTATTCGAGGTTTAGGGTTATAGAAGAGAGAAGAGAGCATTTTTAGAAAATCGACTTGCTTAATTCACAGGTTTTTTACAAGCAAATAATACTTTATTTTCTATCTAAAAGTTATTTTTAGTACTGGTTTCGGAAGTCTTACTCCCCAATCAAGCTATCTGCTATATATCTCAAATTTAATACTAAGGTTTTCCTTTTATTTGATTCATCTATCATTTTTGGGATCAAATCGATTTGCTTGCCTATAAACTACGTTATAAATTCAGTTGTATCATTTTATGGGTAAACAGTCTGCGCCTACTGTGGGGCTTAGACAAACATAATTGAGACGATCCTTAAATCTATTACTAATGTATTTTATTCTTTGTTTCATAGAGAAAATTGGAAAAAAATGGCAGCTATTGATGTCAACATCACACATAATGTTGAGGCACCAAAGAATCTGGCTCAACAAGAGGATTCGATCAGTGACACCCGCAACAAGGAGGACGTAGAAACTCTACTTCCTGGAGGATGTTATTTACGACATTTGTGGGAGACAACCCTTATGATTCTATGGACAAGCACATTATGGAAACGGTAAGGATCTTAAGGGAGCAACAAAAGGCCATCATGTGCCATCTCTCAAGGGAGGACCAGGCCACGATGGAACTGAAACAAGCATTTTCATGTGCCTCTAACAATGCAAATGGAAGATTCCATGTTCCCCCCGGCGCTCCCGTAAATCAAACAGCTCAAAGGGTTCATAACAACACCCCGAGGGGAGAAGTTGGCTTCAAAAAAACTCGAGGAATCGGCAATGGATCTTGTAACAACAACGGCAACGATCCCTTCCAGAATGAACTCATGAGATTCATAAGGAAAATAAATGAGTGGACAGATCAGAACACAAAAGAGTTCCACACCCGAATGGAACAAATTTCGGGAGCACCACCCATATTGAAGGGCCCGGACTCGATAAAGTACACACAATTGTCGTTCAAACCGCACACAGCACCAAAATTGATTTCGAAGCGATTCAAAATTATCTACATAACGAAGCATGACGGGACTTTTGACCCTAAGGAGCATATCACAACTTATACAATGGTGGGAAAAAGGAAACAATTTAGCTCTATATGAAATTGAGTCTGTCATGTTGAAGAAATTCGAAAAAACCCTCACGAGGGGAGCCTTGATGTGGTATTCACTCTTACCCGAGCACTTAATAGATTTCTTTTGAGCTGCTCTCATATACTTTCATCAAGGACCATGCCAAGGCCAGGAAGGTCCAGGTCAGAAAGGCGGACATATTCAAAATCTAGCAAGGAGAGTCTGAATTGTTACTCGAATTTGTGATCAGGTTCCAGAAAGAGCAGATGATATTACCGATCATGCCAGATATATGGGCAGTTGAGGCATATATTAAGAGATAGAACCCAAGGAGCTCCGACGCTTCTCGGAAGATGAAAGAAATCTTGCTTTCCAAGCAACCATATGGGCAAAATGTCCATAACCACAATGAATCAAAGATAAGGATAAAAGATGATCAGCTCCGGCTCTCGGCATCAACCAAGGTGGGATCTAGAAAAGAACAGGGATAAATCAAACTATGACTTTGATGCATATCGACAGTCTTCTAAGGGCCGTTTCTTGCCCTATGAAAGAGCCGAAGGACACAACAGTGAGGGATTTCGATCAGTAAGGGATAGAACAATAAGGGACACAACAGTAAGGGATAGAAGGGTTGGCCGCGGCCACAATACTATATCATTTCAAGACAAAGAGGTATCGAGTTTTTGAGATCCCATTTATCCTAAGCTGCCTGAGTGTAACTTCAATGTCAGCATACTAAAGCTAGTATCAATAATGAAGAAAATCAAGGAAGCACGAGGTCGATGAGATCTTAACCTAGCTAGAGGGATCCTAATTGATGGTGCAAATATCATGAGACAAATGGCCATGAAACTAGGAACTGCTGATATTTGCACGGGGAGGTGGTAACACTCTAAAACATCATAGGGAATTCATAAGAGACTGGGCTATGAAAAATTGTGGTCGCAGCCGAGACAACGCAGAAACTTGAAGAAAGGGGAAGACCTTCATTGACTAACTATCAACATGATTTTCAAGGGGGGCGAGATCATTGGTGTAACCTTCTCAGCGGCGAAAAAGAAAAAGGTGTTGGTGAATCATAGTAAGACACTCCGGGAAATATCCAAAGATGATATCACATTCATAAAATAAGACATTGATGGACTCATTCTACCGCACAACGATGCCCTTGTAATTTATTTTAATGTTATTTTAAAATTAAATGTGTTTTGTGGACCCAAGAAGTTCAGCCAAAATTATTCAATGGAGAGTATCTGAACAACCCAAGCTAACCAGAAGCATCATTCCGGCAACGAAACTCATCGCCGAATTAAACTTAGCAAGTCTAACGACCCGGGGGGATATTGCTACCCACGAATCCCCAAGTGGTCATGAAGACTACCTTATTTGAAGTGGAAAACGGCTACATGGGCTACAACATAATTATCGGTAGACCATAGTTACATGAGATAAATGTCGTGCGATCAATGTATCACCAAATGTTGAAATTCCCGACTCTAGAGGTAATAAAAAAATAAAAGGAGATTAATCGGTGGTAAGGGAGATGAATTACAGGAACCGACGCTTGCTCCCAAACCAAATGAAGATAATAAAGGGATGAGCCATTGGAATCCCACCAAGCACCAAGATATATTCAGGTACCGAAAGGAATGGACGCGACCAAGTACATAGGAGAATAAATTGAACAAGTGACATTGTTCGAAACAATTTCTAGAGAGAGATTTTCACTTAGGGAGAGGACTAAACCCCAAGCTCAAGTTAGCATTTGTTAAATTTTCTTAAAACAACATTGATTGTTTCGCATGGTTGCTCACATATATGATAGGTACCTCGGTAGAGGTGGTCCTGCACAAGCTAATCCTAGACCCAAGCATCGCACGATAGCCGAGGTCAGAAGCATATTTGTCAAAGAAGAGGTAACTCGATTACTTGACATTGGTTCAATCCATGAGGTAAAGTATCTTGACTTTTTGCTAATGTATTAATTATTCTGAAAAAGAATAATAAACTCTGAATGTGCGTAGATTATAAGGATTTGAATTAGGCATGTCTGAGAGACTCATTCCCATTACCAAACATCGATCAAATAATTGACGGCACAGCCGACCATGAGTTAATGAGTTTCCTTGATGCCTATTACGGATACAATCAAATTAAGATGAACTTGAATGATCAGGAGAAAAGCTTTGTTCATGATAAACATTGGCACATATTGTTATAATGTGATGCCCTTTGGGCACAAAAACGTTAGATCCACTAACCAGAAGCTCGTGAACAAGATGTTCAAAAAGTAAATAGGTAAAAAAAAGGAAGTGTACATAGATGATATGTTGTTCAAGTCTTTGAATGTAGGTGACCATGTAAAACATCTCCAAGAAACATTCGACATCCTAAAGACGCACAACATGAAGCTCAACCCTGAAAAATGTGCATTCGGAGTTAGCTCCGGTAATTGGGTTTTCTGTGTCACAAAGAGGGATCAAAGTCAATTCCAATAAGATCAAATCCATTAAGGACATCCCAGACTAACTGACGAGCATAAAAGAAGTTCAAAATCTAACCAGAAGATTGGCCGCTCTATGCAGGTTCAATTCCCGGTCCTTGGAAAAATATCATCACTTCTTCTCAGTTCTAAAGAAGAAGGCCAACTTTGAAAGGACTCTAGAATGCCAACAGGATCTAAGAGACCTGAAATGGTATCTATCGAGCCCTCCGCTACTATCAAAATCAGAGGAAAGTGAACAATATACTTAGTGGTCTTGGAGTTAGCGATAAGTGTTGTTCTAGTTCGGGAGGATGAAGGACTAGAAATGTCCCGGGGAACAAACTCCAAGGTCACTGAAATGAAATGTTATTCCCAACTAGTGGTAAATCAGGTATATGGAATCTTCGACACCAAAGAGGAGTGCATTGCAGCAATATATGGTTAAAGTTAAATCATTGCTCACCTTGAAAGTTATTATTGTTGATGAGCACCGCCTGTAATGAAAGTATGTGCTGCACTCTCTTTTTTCCTCCAGTTTTTATCCAATTTTTCCAGTAAGGTTTTTAACAAGGAAGCAACAAAAAGCATAATATGAAAAAAACTTCATCAAAAGAGATATGACCTTTAAATGACAATGCATAGAAACAACAAAATACTGTGAGATGATTAGATAGTCTTTGGATCGATGGAAAATTCTTAACGAGAAGAAAAACTTGCCAATACACCAAAGGCGATTCAACCATTCATGAGTGTTATTTCCTACATGTCACTAAGGGGTGGTTAGATAATATTTTGATCGATAGAAAAGTTCCTAATGAGAAACGAAGCTTGCCATCAAACTAAATATTATCCGACCATTCACTAGTGGAATCCTCAAACGAGCAAGACTACCAGTGTTCCAATTATCATTCTTTGTATTCGAATGTTGGGGGAATAGTATGAGAGTACGGCAACTTTATTGTCACAAAAACTGGGAACAAATATGCCTCATTGGGACCATGGATTTCACAACTAACCCTGTAGAAACAAATTGTATGGAATAGCCACATGTATTGGCAATTTCATTGCTTTCAACACTCAACTACTTATGTACTTTTGAATATAGAAGGAAAAAAATGAAGTTCTTTTATTTTTATCTTGTTTCTTGTCCAAACGATGAGTTAATTTTATCATTTGAAAGTTAACTAAATACTCCAAATGCTAGTGTAGGAATAAATGGGAGATGTCCTCTTTAAGAGCACAGTAAACATAAGAGGGCCCTCTATTATGAAACTCTCACAATAAAGGCATGGTCCAGAAATAGTTTATGCCCAGAATACAAATGTTATCGGTGAAAAATACACCCGAAGTCCTGCATAATTTGATAAGAAAAAGAATAAACTTTGCGCAATGCATAAACAAAAAGAAATTTTATTTGTTAAACATGCCAAGCAGCACAAGTACAAAAATACATAAGAAAAACAACTAAAGAGAAGAGAGCAAAAAGCTAAATTATGTAGCCACCGGTACTCGGAGAAAGAGTAGCATCTGTGCCCCCGGGAGAAGTAGGCGGTTCTGACTCTGTCTAGGGATCTTGCCCGAAATTGTTGTTCTCTTCAAGTTCCTCCTCGATTTCTGAGAACTCGAAACCAGAACTCAAAGAGTCAGTAGCATCAGGATGAACCAGGAGGCATTCTTGAGCAGTTAACTCTAGCGCTCATGCCTTGGCGATCTCATCGTTAATATCAGTGAAGCCCCCTTGTCCTCTTCCAAGGTTTTCCTCCTCGTATATACGTAGAATGTGTATTTTAGATAATGAGGGAATCCACTCTCTATTGAAGTTCTAATTTAAGCCTATCAACTTTGGTTAGAAAGCCATCCCGCTCGGATCTCGTGGCGCTAAGACTAAGATCGAGATCACGAATTGTGGTTATCTGAACATTATTGTGTTCCATGATCCTCTTACCTATCTTCCATCTGGTCACACTTTTCCTCAACAGCAACGGCCCCTTCAACTTTGGAATTCAAGGATGCCTCAAAGTTATTCTCTCATTGAATGAAGGCAGACTTGTGTTCATCTACAACGGGCATAAGATATTGAACTTCAGACCACTTCAACTTAGCTTCTTGGAATAGAACATTTTGACTGAGAAGCTTCTTTACTGAAGGCCACTACCTCTTTCTCTCTTATCTGTATCAGGGCCTCAAAATCACTCGCCTCAGTGGCTTTCGCCTCTAGCATAGGGAGGCATGTGGCAAGTTGATTCCAATCGGCCAATTGTATATCCCGCTCAAACTTGAGTCCCTCTTTGTTGAGGATTAGTTTATAAAGACCCTCGGAAGCGAGGAAGTTGGCCTGACAATCAAATACCAAAGTTATAAAACCCTGTCATAACAAGTCAAGAAGAAATTAGCAGTAAAAAGAGCAAGTGAAATACCGTTGTTGCATTGTGTATGTCATTTTTTATCATACACTCACTAGAAAGAGAATGTATTTTCTTCTTATCATTTTATGGAGGCAGCTGGTTTAGATAATTAGCGAGTTCCACCGGCCTAGGTAATATATGGCATTCTGTTAAATCCGAGAGTGAGACATTCCTCCTCTCCTAGGGACTTGCATAAGGAGGCAAGTGGTTATGCCCCAAATTCCCATGGTCAGGGGACTAGGGAGGAGGGACATCCTTCTCTCGAGTCTGTGGCCGTTGGGGGAGATGCAGCGGTTGCTGGTGATGAAGGTATGGTCGGTGTGGAAAAAGATAAAACTGATGGTGTTATAGGTTGAGAAGTAGCTGCGTCAGAGGCAATGTTGTTTGTTGGCTACTCAACAACCGAAGGTGGAAGAGGCCCTTTAGTCGGACTCATAGTACCAGGAGCAGCAACTGGGACTGAAAAGGGAGAATTGGCATTCCCCACTAAGTCAAATTCTCTCCAGAGCATGCGAGCTCATCCTCGGTTGGGGTTTTATGCTCTTCAGACTAAGCATTTGTTGAGCTGATAAAGGTTGTTTTCTCCTTTGTAGGGAAGCCCCTTCATTACTAGATTTCCATCATCACCAATAATCATAGTGGTTTGTGGCTGGCCCGGGTGTGCCTTTCTTCACTTTCTTATTCTTACCCTTGACCAAAGAAGAACGTGGCCTTTTTTGGTTGCTTGTTCTCCACTAGGGAACTCTGAATCACTTACACTGGAAGAAGACCCAAGGGCACCTATATGGGTGTGAAACTCATTCAATTACCTCATAACCTTTGCGGGATCGACAAAAACGTCCTCCTCAGAGATGGAAATAGAACTATGTGGGAGACCTGATATAAGGCCCTGTAAAAATGTTTACCTAAAGACCTAGGATTTTGTGGTGCAGAGATATATTAAACAGTAGACTGAGGAGTTAAAGAAAAATATTGGAAGAAGATGTAATTTCTTCGGTCAATTATGCGGCTGCAGAATCACTCTGCTGGCCATAGAATGGCTGCAATGTGAGGCTGTCATTTGGGCCATTTTTTGTGTTATTTTCATGGACAATTGTACGCCCACAGAACCATTTTTTAGGCAGCACACCTATCGTAGATCCATCATGGAAGAATGGTCGGGGGAGGTTCTATGGCGTATTATGCGGCCGCAGAATAGGTCTACGGACCACAAGCTGTCCGCAGACTGAAGCAGAGAATATTTGTTCTTGAGGGTCAGTTATACGAACCATTTTGTGAACTGTAGAAGCATTATGCAGTCACATATACGACCGCAGATCTGTATAGGGGCTCCTATTTTTCTAATTTTTGAACCCGGGCCTATTTCGCTTAAACATATGCCAAAGTCCATTTAAGAATATTTCTAATACTTTAGAGTGAGATAGATTTTATAGAGTGGAGGAGTAAACGTCAACCTATTATCCAACAAATCTTGCTCAATCCTTAAAATTTTTTAAGTAAAGCTCACTAAGTCGTCACTCTAAATGTAAGAATCTATACTCTAGCCTTTAAATTCGAAAAATTAACAAAAAGTGGATAATTAGTAAGATAGTTCATGGGTATGAGTCTTGTTTATCTTGCATGCATGTTTTATAAAAGAGTGTAGGGAGATTTTGAGATAAAAATGGTGATGAATGGGTTGTGGTATGATGAAACCTTCCATAAAAAAGGACCTTGAAACCTTAATACACATTTAGTGTATGATCAAATGCTTAAATGACCTAGAACCAGGATTGTTTTCCTAATTTTTGGTTCAATTTATTATATTGCTAAATTAGATTGAAGGTTTGAAGAGTTCCGGAATATTATAGAGCTGAAGGAAGCTTAATTCAGGTATTTATGGCTAAAAAGCCCCCTTCTTCCCATGGTGTTCATGCAAATCAGTGCAAGTCCCAAATTGATCGCTGTAGAAATTGCTATTCCAAATATGCTTGTATTGAAAAGTATATGAGCAATATGCATTCCAATTCTTTCATCATGTTACCATATCATTTGAGGATGTGTTCAAAATATGAAATATATGCTAAAAGTACCTAGACTACAAGTCAAATTTAAATAAAAATTGTTACACCAAATTGTGTGAAAGGCCTCTATGTACCTTAGATTCTAAATTACTCGTGTAATCAAAGTCTTAAATGAAAACCCTTGTTGCTGTTGATGACGATAATAATGTGGAACGTGGAAAATATCCTGAATCATGAAATACGGCCAAGTTCAAGTATGATAAAATAATTATGGCCGCTAGTGCCGATGAATTGAAAGACGCGAAAGAAGTATGAAATGAGATGAGTGCTAGAAAATGATAATGTCTCCGGCGAGGCGGCCTAGTCGATCGGCCCTTGATCAGATTCCATGCCACACACATGGTGGTGACTACGCTGGTAATTGAAATTGGAATTGTGATTGTGGTGGACATCTCAAGTGAGATGACTTATCTGATCGGGTCATGATCCGACTGCGTATAAAAGTACGTTGAACGATGATATATCGATACTAAAGATGGCCCAACCGAAAATTATGGGAATTTACTTGAAAACTTATGTGATTCTTAACTTAATGATTTGGTCGTTTGTAAGGATTCTATTGGTGTCATGACTATTCCTCGTTGTTATTAATGTTCATTTTATTGGAGATTAGTTATACATACTAGTACTATTCGATGGTACTAACATCTTTTTTGCTGGGGGCGGTGCACCTTTAAATGAAAGCAGGTGGTTTCATAGCAGGCGGTGTTGACAGCATTAGAGGTACATCCTCCTCCCAACAGTCTTGGTGAGCCCAATTTCATTTTAGGGTTATGCATCTTTTGTTCCTTATGAATTGTACTTGAGGTATAGTCGGGGCCTTATTTCCAGCTCTTTTGTTGTACTTTTTATATTTATTATAGGCTCTGTAGACATAGGGTAGGTTGTATATGGGTGCTGGGAAAGCCAAAACATTATTGTGTTTGAATCATCTATTCTACTTCAACTATGAAAAAGGTGTATATTTTGAGACTTTAAGATGAAGTAACTAATGAAATGATGTAGTATCCTATGTATGTTCTCCCTATTATCTAATCAATGAAGATGTGTACTTTTTTATTCATGAATGAGTTTGGTTAGAAGTAATCAAATAGGCTTGCTCAGCCGGGTTCACTCGATTGAGCGTTGGTTCCGCGGGGCATGAAACCTAAATCCAACAAAAAGGTGGGATTAGCTAATTTTCCTATGTACAAAGATAGAATGAATGCAAAATCAGTTTATCATGGGATCTCAAGCAAGGTGATGTCCAGAATCTTTTGAACCCACAGGTCCTGGCCTTCAACCCTTGGCGGTGTCCACTGAGTTGCTGAACTAATGAAAATAGAAGGGTTAGCAATAACATGAAACAACCATTTTTAGAAAAAAGAGATAGACCTTGAACTTATGTGAACGAATCCAGTACTCACGAAAGGATGGAGTTGTAGTCGGGATGATATCCGTAGTGGCAATAACGACAAACTGCTCTATCCATCCATGGTCATTGTCATCTTCCATGCTGGTAAGCAGTGCATGGTGGCAGCGTAGCTAAAATTTATTACTCCCCCACAAAAAATCTTGGAAGAGTAGAGGTTCATCATATGAGCAAGGATAGGGGAACCTTCGTTTCCTGGCACAGCCGCCGCAGACAGGCCATTGTTCGCCATATTGAAGGGTCCACCAGTGCCAAATAAACCTCGTACTGGTGGGGCAGTTCCAAAATCACAGGGTGAAGTCCCACGCTCAAAGCAAATGGTCACAAGGTGAACGGATACGTGTAAACATACATAAAACCCTTCTAAGTAAAGGTCACTCGCTCTACTATATCGGGAGTGATGATGCTTAAGGCATGATGGTCATAGTCCTCTTTCACCGTAGGAATACTAGAAGGGAGAATAGAAAATGGGTATTTGCCAATAGCCTAAATGCGAGAATTTTAAGAAGGGAAGTTCTCTTTGAAGTCCTTGACTGTGTTGAGATGTTCGGAGATGATCGCGCTTACCGTAGGCGGATCAGCATGTGACGATCCAAAGGGGTCATTACTGGATTTCTCCCTTTTCTGTGCTTCCAAGGCCTTAAAACCCTCACTTTTAATTGCGTCGATTTATTTGCACAGTCAGAGCATGTAGCCAAGAAAGCTTTTATGTTGAAAAATATGAATTCTGTAAAGATTTTGATAATTTTTATGAATTTGATATTAATATTATTAAAGTTGTTTTTGGTCAATATTCTAGGTAAATGGGCCTGAACCCGTGATGTGACAGTCTCAAAGGGTCTATAGAAAAATATGGGACTCGGGCATATTCCCGGAATCGAAATTCGAGGTCCCGAGTCTGAGTAATGAATTTATAAAAGAAATTATTTTTCTGAAAATGATATGAAAATTGGAAATGAAAATCGGACGTCATTTGACGTGTTTCGGAGCTAAATATCTAAAGTTGAGAGTTTATGAAACGAGAGTGAAAAATGATTATTTTAAGGCTTGATTCATTGATTTTGATGTTGTTTTGGCAATTTTATCGCTCGAGTAAGTTCATAGGATGTTATGGAGTTAGAGTGTGTGTTTGGTTAGGAGCCCTGAGGGCTCGGGACTAATTTGGAGGTGGTTCGAGATGATTTGTGCCTTAGGAATGTTAGCAGATTTTTTCTGCAACTGTTGCTCATGACTTTTTTTCTACACGATCGAGGCCTCAGCCATGCGATCGCACTGCTTTACTGTTTTTTCCCTTCGCTTTCGCGAATCCCTCCCGCGTTTGCATAGCCCAGTATTCCCCTTCTACGCGTGTACGTACTCACTCAGGCGATCACATAGGTCAAACTTTAAATCCCCCCCCCCCCCCGTTGACTTTCCTCTACGCGTTCGCATCAACCTTCACGCGATCGCA
Source organism: Nicotiana benthamiana (assembly GCA_034376525.1). Taxonomy (NCBI): domain Eukaryota; kingdom Viridiplantae; phylum Streptophyta; class Magnoliopsida; order Solanales; family Solanaceae; genus Nicotiana; species Nicotiana benthamiana. Next base: position 15,713,013 of record CM067331.1, on the reverse strand, counting down.
TAGCTTCCAGATTCCCTTCTCTGCGATCGCACTCCCTTTCTCGCGATCGCGTAGGGATAAATCCTTCAATGATTTTAATGTTTAAAAACATAACAGTACCCATGGGATTCCTTCACTTTTCTCATGAGCTCCTCTCTCTAACACTCCATAGGCAATTTTGAAGAGCTTCTTTCTCTATATCTTCTTAGGTAAGTGTTCTTAACTTCATTTCCTCTTAATTTCTTCCACTAATCACTAATTTCCTAGCCCTAAATCATGAAATTAAAGTAGAAATTAGGGGTTTTGGGTAGAGTTAGGTTTTTGGGGATTTTGGGTGATTCAACCTCAATTTGAGATCGAATCTTAAAATAAATTATATATTTTAACTTGTGGGATTATGGGTGAACGGGTTTTGGTTCAAGCCTCGAGTTTGGACCATGTGGGCCTGGGGTCGATTTTTGATATTTTTGGAAGAATGCTAGGGATTTCATTTCTAGGCTATGAGATTATTTTATTAAGCCTTTATGGATAGTCTTGAATTAATTATGCCTAGATACCATTATCTCGGAGTTAGATTGTAGAGGAAAGGGGGTATTAGAGAGTTGATTGCTATTAGTGGACAGAGCTAAGTGTTTGTTCTAACTTTGGCTTGAGAGAATAGGATTAGGATATTATTTGCTAATTGCTAAATGTGGAGTATGGTTTATAGGCATGGTGATGGTTATCTATGCACCGGAGTCTAGCATGACCGTGAGTCTTAATTGTGTTTGATTCGGGCTTTGTGATACATCATCCATGTTTAATTGATACGTTTCATATAATGTTAATGGTTGAGGAAAAATTGTGATTTGTATATTATTGGAGCGTTGGCTCGAATAAGAATTTGATAATTAGGAAAGAATGGATTAAAAGAGGAAGTATTGTGATTATTCTCCTGCCGCGATTTAAGCATTATATGTGTTCTCCCTTGCCGGGATATTTGGGCTATTAGTTGTACCCTTGCCGGGTTAAATCATTATGTTGTTGAATTACCCTAATGGGGCCTCCTCTAGAAAGATTATATGTATTATTCATTATGAAATGGGATCGTGTGGCACGCCGTCCACCTATGAATTATGAAATGGGATCGTGTGGCATGCCGTCCACCTATGAATTATGAAATGGGATCGTGTGGCACACCGTCCACCTATGAATTATGAAATGGGATTTTGTGGCATGCCGTCCACCTTTGAATTGTGAAATAGAATCGTGTGGCATGCCGTCCACTTATGAATTATGAAATGGGATCGCGTGGCACGCTGTCCACTTATGAACTATGAAATGGGATATCGTGGCACGCCGACCACTTATAAATATATATTATGGGATCGTGTGGCGTGCCGATCACTTATATATGAGTTACGGTATTGATGTAGTTTCGTTGTTATATCCATTGATCTATATTTACTATATCTCCCCCGAGCATGCCCCTTCCCTTTTTTATTTGATTTTTTTTGTTATTTCCGTTACCTTTGTGTATGTGTGTGTGTGTGTGTGTGTGTGTGTGTATATATATATATATATATATATATATATATATATATATATATATATATATATATATATATATATATATATCAACATAGGTTATTTTTGGTAGGTCCAGTCTAGCATCATCACTACTTTGCCGGGGTAAGGCCAGGCACTTACCAGCACATGGGATCGGTTGTGCTCATGCTACACTCTGTGCATCTTTTAGAATAGAAGAGGGAGCAGCTTTTGGACCGCAGCGGCAGTATTGAGCAGGAGATGTCTTTAGTCCAGGGACTCAAAAGATAGCCTAGTTGGCGTTCGCAGGCCGAAGTCCCTTCTATGGTTTTAGTTTATTTTCTTTGTATCAAGATAAACATTATGTAATTCATTTCAGACCTATTTTTAGTACTCTATAGCAGTCCATGAGCTAGTGACACCAAAATCTAGGTAGATATATGTTTCAAACTTCCGTATTTTTATTTCAGCTATATAAGTTTAAAGTCATCTACTTTATTATAATTGTTTTCGTTTATTTATATTGTTAAAAAATGTCATCGAAGAAATATTTTAAATGTTTGGCTTGCCTAGATACGATAGTAGGCGCCATCACAACTCCCGATGGTGGGAAATTTGGTCGTGACAAGTTGGTATCAGAGCATTGCTTAGGTCTCACAACTCGTGCACAAACTCGATAGAGTCTGAGGGATTGGTACGGAGGTCTTTATTTATCCCCTAGAGGCTACAGAGTTAGCAAAAATTTCACTTTGTTCATTCTTGCCATGAGATTTTGTTTCTCAAGTACCGATTATCTTTCTACTCTATTCTTCCATAGATGGCGAGAATATGTGCTTCCACTTCTACTACGCAGCAGCCTGAGCCCCCAACAGTAGCTCCTATCCGGGGCCGAAGCCGAGACCGAGGCCGAGCCAGAGGCTGAGGCTGGGGCGGAGCTCAACCCCGAGCAGCAGTCCTAGAGGTGGAACCTCATGTTGACTATGATGAGGAGGTTCTAGCTCCAGCAGCTCCAGTAATCCCAGCTCAGGTCTTGGAGGGTTTCATAGCCACTCCAGTACTTCAAGACACTTTGGTCTGACTGGTAGACTTTATGGAGAGCGTCTCCAGAGCGGGTTTGCTTCCTGTAGCTCCAGACACATCTCATTGGGGGAGGAGTTAAGATTCCCGCTACGCGTACTTGGAATCAGGTAACTCCTCAAGCTCTAGCAGTTCAGCCAGCTGTGGCAGCCCAACTGGGTATTCCATCTCAGATTGGCTATGGTGCGGCAATGTCTGTGGATGCTTTGTGACTTGATAGGTTCACCAAGCTCTTCACCACCACCTTCAGCGGTGCTTCTACAGAGGACCCCCAGTACTTCTTATTCAGCTTCCATGTGGTTCTCCTGACTATGGGTATTGTGGACATCAATAGGGTCGACTTCAGCACCTTTCGGCTAACAGGATCCTCCAAGACCTGGTGGAGGGGCTATTGTTTATCCAGTCCAGCAGGGTCGCCAGCATTGACTTGGGAGAAGTTTGCAGAGTTTTTTCTAGAGAAGTATCTCCTAGTGACTGAGCGAGAGGATCTACGCAGGCAGTTCGAGTGTCTCCGTCGGGGTACTATGATAGTCACGCAGTACGAGACTCGTTTTATTGATCTGGCATGCCATGCTATTGTTATACTCCCCACCGAGAGAGAGAAAGTGAGAGAGAGTGTGTGGAGGTTATATAATTGGTTGATTTAGCCGATGCATCTCCAGATGGCTATGGGAGCTAGGAATGATATTTCTTTTCAGAAGGCGGCGAATACGGCCTGTAGAGTTGCGATGGCTCTTGCACGAGAAGGTGGTCAGGGTCAGATAAAAGGCCTCACCATTCGGGTAGGTTCAGTTGTACCTCATCTGGAGGTAGGGACTCATACGATAGAGGCCATCCTCCGAGGCCCTTTCAGTCAGCCCTACAGGTTTCACATGGTATTACCGGTGGCTGTGATTCCCAGCCACAGTATTCTGACCAGCAGCTTTTCAGGTTGCCATCAGCACTATCAATGCACCACCACTCCGTTATTCTCAGCAGCCAAGGTCTTGTTACACGTGTGGCGACACAAGACATATTGCCAGGTATTTCCCTCGAGCATCTGACAACTCTCAGTAGCAGGGTCCTCGCCCTATGATTCAGGCAGCAGGTGATCCACACGCCACCCACCTAGCTAGAGGAAAAGGTAGAGGCCATAGAGATGGAGGTAGGGATTAGATAGGTGGAGCTCGGACTGCCAGAGGCAGGGGTCAGCCAATAGCCAATCGTCCCAGAGACATAGTTTAGGGAGGTGGAGCCCAGCCCTAGTGTTATGCTTTACCAGCCAGGCCAGAGGCTAAGTCTTCCAATGCTGTTATCACAGGTACTATTCTGGTCTGTGATAGAGGTTCTTCAGTTCTATATTACCGTGGGTCTATGTATTCATATGTTTCGTCCCATTTTGCACCCTACTTGGCTATGCCTAGCGATGCCTTGAGTGTTCTTGTTTATTTATCTACATCGGTGGGTGATTCTATAGTGGTCGACCGAGTGGATCGTTCCTGCATGGTAGTATTTGAGGATCTTGAGATCCGCGTTGATTCATTACTCTTAGACATGGTGGATTTCGACATTATATTGGGGATGGATTGTTTTCCCCGTATCATGCTATCTTGGATTGTCACGCCAAGACCGTGACCTTGGCTTCGCCAAATTTTCCCTGACTAGAGTGGAGAGGGACCCTAGGTCATTCCACCCGCGGTGTTATTTCATATATGAAATCTCGACACATGGTCAAGAAGGGGTGTCTAGCTTACTTGGCGTATGTTCCTGACTCCATCGTAGAGGTTCCATACATTGATTTTGTTCCTATTGTTCCGGAATTTCTCGAGGTTTTCCCTTCAAACCTGCCGGGTATGCCGCCCAACAGGATATTGATTTCTGTATTGATCTAGCTCTTGGTACTCAGCCCATTTCCATTCCTTCGTATCGCATGGCCCCTCCAGAGTTGAACAAGTTAAAGGATCAGTTGCAGGATTTGATTGATTAGGGTTTTATTAGACCCAGTGTATCGCCATGGGGTGCTTTGGTGTTATTTGTTAATAAAAAGGATGGGTCGATGAGGATGTGCATTAATTACCCCGGCAATTGAACAAGGTGACAGTAAAGAACAAGTATAACTACCAAGGATCGGCGATTTATTCGACCAGCTTCAGGGTTCAAGGGTGTTCTCAAAGTTAGATTCAGGTCTGGCTACCATCAGCTGAGGATTAGAGCATCTGATGTCCCTAAGACAGCATTTCGCACTCGGTATGGGCATTTTGAGTTTTTGGTCATGTCATTTAGGTTGACTAATGCCCCAGTAGCATTTATGGAGTTGATGAACCGAGTGTTCAGGCCCTATTTGGATTTGTTCATGATTGTTTTCAGTGACGATATTCTGATATACTCCCGCAATCAGGAGGAGAACGAGAAGCACCTCAGAGTGGTTCTTCAGACTCTGAAGGATAGTCAGTTGTATGCCAAGTTTTTGAAGTGCGAGTTCTGGTTGAGTTTGATTGCAATTTTGGGTCTCGTTTTTTCAGCAGAGGGTATTCAGGTGGATCCAAATAATATTGAGTGAGTCAAGAACTAGCCTCACCAAGCATCAGCTACAAAGATCTGGAGTTTCTTGGGGTTAGCATGTTACTACCATCGGTTCATGGAGGAGTTTTCATCTATGGCAGCTCCGATGACCATATTGACCGAGAAGGGTGCCCAATTCAGATGGACAGATGAGTGTGAGGCGAGCTTCCAAATGCTCAAGACAGGTCTGACTACGGAACCGGTATTGGTTTTGCCCACAGGTTCAGGGCCTTATACCATTTATTGTGATGTTTCCCGTATTGGGCTTGGTGCGGTATTGATGCGGTATTAGATATTTCTGAGCCTAGCAGGGTGTTAGCTTGCACGATCGCTCGTTTATCGTTGCTGGAGTACATCCGTGAGCGGCAGTTTGATGATCCCCATTTGTGTGTACTGAGATACACGGTGGAGCATGGAGGTTCCAAGAAAGTGACATTGGGAGATGATAGTGCATTGATATTTCATGGGCGAGTTTGTGTGCCCAATGTTGATGGTATTCGAGAGTTGATCTTAGCGGAGGCCTATAGTTCTCGGTATTCTATTCACTCGGGCGCTTCGAATATGTATTAGGATCTGAGGCAGCACTACTGGTGACGTAGGATGAAGAAGTATATAGTAGCATATGTGGCTCGATGTTTGAACTGTCAGCGGGTTAAGTATGAGCATCAGAGACCCGGTGGTTTATTTCAGAGGATTGAGCTTCCCTAGAAGAAGTGGGAGAGGATTACCATGGATTTCATTACTCGACTTCCAATGATTCGGAAGAAGTTTGATGCTATTTGGGTCATTGTTGATATGCTGACCAAGTCAGCGCATTTAGTTCCTGTTGCTGCCACTTATTCATCTGATAGTTAGCTGATATCTACATCAGAGAAATTGTTCTTCATGGGGTGCCGGTATCTATCATTTCGAACCGGCTTACGAAGTTTACCTCGCGCTTCTGGAGGGCAGTCCAGCAGGAGTTGGGCACCAAGGTTTTGTTGAGCATAGCATTCCATCCTCAGACGGACGGTCAGTCCGAGCGGACGATTCAGATATTGAAGGATATGCTCAGAGCCTGTGTCATTGATTTTGGAGGCTCGTGGGACAAGTTTTTGCCTTTAGCAGAGTTTGCCTACAACAACAGCTACCAGTCTAGCATTTAGATGGCTCTATATATGGCATTGTATGGTAGGCGATGTCGGTCTCCAGTGGGATGGTTTGAGCCGGGAGAGGCTCAGTTATTGGGTACAGATCTAGTTCAGGAGGCCTTGGATAAGGTCAAGATCATTCAGGACAGACTTCGGACAGCTCAGTCTAGGCAGAAGAGTTATGCAGACCGCAAGGTCAGAGATATTGCTTTCATGGTTGGGGAGCGAGTGTTGCTCTGTGTATCACCTACGAAGGGCACGATGAGATTCGGGAAGAAGGTCAAGCTTTTCCCTAGGTTCATCGGTCCATTTGATACTCTCAAGTGTGTGGGAGAGGTGGCATATAAACTTGCCTTGCCGCCTCGCTTGTCAGTCGTGCATCCAATTTGTCATGTATCCATGCTTCGAAGGTATCACGGTTATCTAGCCCATGCGTTAGATTTCAACACTGTCCAATTGGACAAGGATATGTCTTATGACCAGGAGCCGGTGGCTACTTTTAGACCGGCAGGTTCGACAGTTGAGGTCGAAGAGTTTTCCTTCAATGCATGTTCAGTGGAGAGGTCAGCCTCCTGAGGGATCGACCTGGGAATCCGAGCCTGATATATGGAGTCGTTGTCCTCATCTATTCCTCGACTCAGGTACTTCTTTCTTTTGTCCGTTCAAGGATGAAAGGCTATTTTAGAGGTGGATAATGTGACAACCCAAAGGGCTCGTCACCAGATTTCTCCCATTTTTGTGCTTCCGGTGCCTTGAAAATGTCGCTTTTTAGTTGCCTCGATTTTCATGCACAGTCAGGGCGCATAGCCGGAAAGCTTTTAAGTTGAAAAATATGAATTCTAAGAAACATTTGATGAATTTTGATATTAATATTGTTAAAGTTGACTTTGGTCAACATTTTGGGTAAACGGACCTGGACCCGTGATGTGATGGTCTCGGAGGGTCCGTAGAAAATATGGGAATCATGCGTATTCCTGAAATCAAAATCAGAGGTCGCGAGTTTGAGTAATAAATTTTTGAAAGAAATTGTTTTTTTAAATGATATAATAATTGGAAATGAAAATGAGCTAGAAAATATAGGTATCGGGCCCGTATTATGGTTTCGGCGCCCGGTACAGGTCTTAAATATGTGTTAAGCGCTTTCGGTGAAATTTGGTCGAAATCGGACGTAGTTTGACGTGTTTCAGACCTAAATATCTAAAGTTAAGAGTTTATGAAACTACAATGAAAAATGATGATTTTAAGGCTTGATTCATTGATTTTGATGTTTTTTTGGCGATTTGATTGCTCGAGTAAGTTCGTAGGATGTTATGGAGTTAGCGTGTGTCTTTGGCTAGGGGCACCGAGGGTTCGGGAGTGATTTGGAAGTGGTTCGGGATGGTTTTGTTCCTTTGAAATGTTGGCACTTATTTTTTCGACTGTTGCTCAGGACTTTTGTTCTACGCGATCGCGGCCTCAGCCACGCGATTGCACTACTTTGGCATTTTTCCCTTCGCGTTTGAGGATCCTACCCCGCATTCGTATAGCCCAGTATTCCCCTTCTACGCGTTCGCGTACTCACTCACGCAATCGCATAGGCCAAAGTTTGACCCCCAGTGACTTTCCTCTACGCGTTCGCATCAACCTTCACGCGATCGCGTAGCTTCCAGCTTCCCTTCTCCACGATCGCATTCCCTTTCTCGTCATCGCATTGGGTTAAATCCTTTAGTTATTCTAATGTATAAAAAACAAAACAGTACCCACGGGATTTCCTTCACTTTTCTAACGAGCTCCTCTCTCTAACACTCCATAGGCGAATTTGAAGGGCTTCTTTCTCCATAGCTTCTTAGGTAAGTGTTCTTAACTTCATTTCCTCTTAATTTCTTCCACAAATCACTAATTCCCTAGTCCTAAATCATGAAATCAAAGTAGAAATTAGGGGTTTTGGGTAGAAGTAGGTTTTTCGGGATTTTGGGCGATTCAACCTCAATTTGGGGTAGAATCTTAAAATAAATTATATATTTTAACTCGTGAGATTATGGGTGAACGGGTTTTGGTCCGACTCTCGAGTTTGGACCATGTGGGCCCGGGGTCGGATTTTGGTTTTTTCCGAAGAATGATAGGAACTTCATTTATAGGCTATAGGATTATATTTTTGAGCTTTTATTCATATTAAAGAATTAATTATGCCTAGATACAATTGTTTCGGAGTTGGATTGTAGAGGAAAGGCGGTATTAGAGAGTTGATTGCTATTCTTGGACCGAGGTAAGTGTTTGTTCTGACTTTGGCTTGAGGGAATAGAATTAGAATATTATTTGATAATTGCTAAATATAGAGTACGGTGTATATGCGTGGTGATGGTTATTTATGCACCGGAGTCTAGCATGACCCGAGTCTTAAATGTGTTTGATTGGGGCTTTGTGATACATCATCCTTGTTTAATTGATAAGTTTCATATAATGTGAATGGTTGAGGAAAAATTGCGATTTATATATTATTGGAGCATTGGCTCGAACTAGAATTTGATAATTGGGAAAGAAAGGATTAAAAGAGGAAGTGTTGTGATTATTCCATTGCCGGGATTTAAGCATTATATGTATTCTCCCTTACCGGTATATTTGGGTTGTTAATTGTACCCTTGTTAGGTTAAATCGGTATGTTGTTGAATCCCCCAAATGGGCCTCCTCTAAAAAGGATTATATTTATTATTCATTATAAAATGGGATCGTGTGACACACAGTCCACCTATGAATTATGAAATGGGATCGTGTGGCACGCCGTCCACCTATGAATTATGAAATGGGATCATGTGGCACGACATCCACTTATGAACTATAAAATGGGATCGTGTGGCGCGTCGACCACTTATAAATATATACTATGGGATCGTGTGGCACGCCGACCACTTATATATGAGTTATGGCATTGATGTAGTTTCATTGTTATATCCGTTGATCTGTTTTCACTATATCTCCCCCGAGCATGCCCCTTCCCATTTTTATTTGATGTTTTCTGTTGTTATTTCTGTTTCCTTTGTGTGTGTGTGTGTGTGTGTGTGTGTATATATATATCCGCACAGGTTGTTTTTGGTAGGTCCAGTCTAGCCTCGTCACTAGTTCACCGGGGTTAGGCCAGGTACTTACCAGCACATGGGGTCAGTTGTGCTGATGCTACACTCTGTGCATCTTTTTGCACAGATCAGGGAGAAGCATTTGAACCGCAGAAGCAGTAATGAGCGGGAGCTGTCTCCAGTCCAGGGACTCACGAGGTAGCCTAGCTGGCGTTCGCAGGCCGAACTTCCTTCTATAGTTTTGGTTTGTTTTCTTTTTATCGAGACAAACATTATGTAATTCCATTTCAGACCTGCTTTTAGTACTCTATAACAGTCCGTGAGCTAGTGACACCAGACTCTGGGTAGAAATATATTTCAAACTTCCATATTTTTATTTCAGCTATATAAGTTTAAAGTCTTCCGCTTTATTTTAATTATTTTTGTTTATTTATATTGTCAAAAAATGTCATCAGAGAAATGTTTTAAATGTTAGGCTTACCTAGATATGACAGTAGGAGCCATCATGACTTTCGATGGTAGAAAAGCTGGATCGTGACACAGCATCAACATCGACCTCTTTGTCTTTGCTCCTCTTTGGGCCTCCACCGAAGAGAATACTGGAGTTCTTGGAATAATTAGTGTAAGAAGTCGTGATTAGCAGAGGGGATAATAGTTTTTTTAAGAAGATCAAAGAAAGGTGAAAGCAGAAAGAAGTTGAATTCAAAGAAGTTGAGAAGAGTTTATGAAACTAGTAGAAGTGAAAGGAGAAGAATGGGGCGTATAAGTAAAGAAATAGGCGGCTAAAATTATGGTCATGATTACCTCGAGAATCAAAAAATATACTGGTAAATCGTGGAGTAATATATTTTTGGGGTTAAATGTGAGGAGCGTGCGTCTTATCAAGCGTCAGAAATGTTTTAGGAAGGTTCAAAAAAAGATCCCGCCAAGAATGAAATCTTCACCAATCTCCTAGTGACACAAGGATGTGCCACCGAAAAGCGGGAAGACTACCTGTATTGGGTAAAATCAGTTTTAGTAAATGCTCGAATGATAGAGTGACATGTGGAACCGAAGGGGCAGACAGAAGATGAAATGAGTGAAAAACAAAACCGAGGACAACAACTTTGGTTGGCACCGGGTAGATCCTGAAGGGAACATTGTCAACGATACCAAACAAATACTTGTCACCAGATGAGATTCAATGAAGAATATTCCTCAGTATTAAATATGCAGTCGTTATAGAGAATTTTGGTAATTATGATCTGACATTACATATTCATCAATGGCCCCCATTATTGTCATTTAAGAGAGGCTTGATCTTCGGAAATTGTTCCCTAGGTTTAGCTATAAATAGTGACTTCAACAACCATTGTAAGATACGAAAAATCTCTGATAAACTTATGCTACGCAAGCTAAATATACTTTATTGCTATATAAATGTTATTTTTATCGCTGCCTTCAGAAGCCTTGCTCCAAGAATCATGTTATCTGTTGTTTATCTCAATTTTCATGATAAGTCTTGCGTTTTATTTCGCTTGTCTATAAATCATATTGTAAACATAACCATATCGTTTTTATGGGCAAACAACAATGTTCAGACTATTGTTACATAACGATTCTAGAACATTTTCTCTTTTTGGATTTTCACAATCAGATTGGAGAATAATGCAGATTCTACATGTGCATATAAACAAATAGAGTTACTTATCCGAAAACACATTCACTTGTCAAAAAGACTTAGGCTACCAGCAAGGGTTGTGGTAAGTACTTTTTTGTACTTAACTAGCAGTTTGGAATTCGAGTGCTGGTATGAAGTTATCTTTATTAGATAGTTTACCCCGTAACGTAAGACTTCTCAATACAAATATGAATACGTGGGAAACTAAAACTAATTATGGGCCACACAGTAGGGGAAGTCAAGCGCAAATTCAACCTCAAAGCCATCTTGGCTCAACCTCACAAGTCCAGCCCCAAACGCCTTCCCTTTTCCAAAATAATCTCGGGTAAAATATAGGAATTTTTACCTCCTATAGCAAATGTTGATATCTTATTGATTTTAAATAAATGCCTTTATAAAAAATTATATTTTATAGCTACCTTTTGATTTTTATAGTCAAATATCTATTTATGCTCACTTCCTACCCTTAAGCCATAAAATACGCTTTGTATTATTTTTATCCATCATTCTTTATATTTTTCTCCACCCTCTCTCTCTCTCTCTCTCTCAACACCTGTCTTTCTCCATGAATACAATCATGATTCTCCACTGATTCATCTCCATTGTCGAACGAAATTTTTATTGTCAGTGGACTGGGGCTCTAAATCAATGTCGAAATCAAGCCGTAGAGAGAAAGATGGAGGTCCAAAATCTGCAATTGAAAAGTAAATTGGGGCTGACAATGAAAATTTAGCAGATTGTGCAATGGGCTTTGGTAAAGGGACCACCGTCGGCAAAACTGTCCAATTCTACGTCGTCATCGACTCTTCCAACGACAGCAGTAATCCTAAGCCGAGAATCCTCCGTCACGCTATCATTCAAAAGGAGCCATTGTAGATCATTTTTTCGAAAAACATGACCGTTAGATTACACATGAGTAATCTTTAATGTAATTACCGAAAGATTACACAAATTCAAAAAAGATTTACTGGAGTAATTGCATTAAATATATGAGTAATTTTTTCAAAAAGCATGACCATTACTCACTGTCGGGTATTTTTTAAAGGAATTTTTTGGGTACATTGGGACTGACAATGGATGTTCGAAATCTGCTATCGATGAGACGATATTAGGGTTATTTTCTTAAACAAAGACGACGTAATTTCGGGCTGAGCAACTTGAAGAGTCTGTTACCTTCTTTTATTGTATTTCAATGTATCTCATTGTATTCTATATATTTCATTGTATTCATTGTCTTTTTTCTCATAGTATTTCAATGTATCCCGTTATATTTTATGTATTTCATTGTACTCGCTATCTTGATATATGCCGCGAATATATTCATATATTTTTTTAAAATTAATATAATTTATGTATTCAGATATATTATACAATTTCTCTGAATATTGCTATGTTTTTGGGGTATTTTGTTAATTGAGAATCTTTTTTATAACTTGAAATATAAAATTTGTGTATTATAATTGAGTTTGTTGAGTTATATTAGGAGTCTATTATGTTAATTGATTCATTTCGTTTAAAAATAGTGTAATCCCCTATTTCACGCCATGAATACAGTCGAATACAATAATCTGTCCAGCTGTAATCTCATATTTCATTCATGAATACAGTCGAATACATTCAAATACAACAACTGATTAGCTGGACTTCCATGATTCACGCCTATTTTTACTATTGTATTCATCAATACAATAGCTTAAATACATCAAATACATCTTATAACCACATAAAAGGTATCTATAATCCGTATATATACGTGAAATAAGGGATTACACTGTTTTTAAAACGAAAAATAAATTAATTAACGTAATTGACTCCTAATATCAACAAAATCAATGATAACACACAAATGTTATATTTTCAGTTATAAAAAAGATTCTCAGCCGAAAAATACCCCCAAAACGTAGCAATCTTCAGAGAAATTATATAATACATCTGAATACATAAATTCTATTAATTAAAAAAACTATGAATAAATTCATGGCGTATAGAGACAGTGAATACAATAAAATACATAGAATACAGCATGATACATTCAAGTACAATAAGAGAAAAAGACAATGAATATAGTGAAATACATAGAATATAACGAGATACATTGAATTGCAATGAAAAAAATGACAATAAATACATGAAAATACATTGAAATATATTAACAAAAAATCAAATTGTTCAATCCCAAACTCCATCGTGTTTGTTCAAAATAACAGTAGGATCTTTTGCTATCTGCCATTTAGGCTGAATTTCCGATGCTGCTTTTGACATATGCATAAATGCAAAAAATCTTCATAATTTTTTTAGTTGCTGCACAATGCCGATCCTCTTTTCTTTCCTTTTGTTTGCTCGCGTTGTTGATTATACAGACTCCTGCTATTTGGTTAACTGTTTGATAATTAAGCGAGAGTTTTTTCAATTGTAGGTGGTTCTCCCAGTAGATCAATTCAAAGACATTACTCCGTCAAGATCAATCCGAATAAGGAACCTTAATTGGATCAATGGAGATGGAGAAAGTGATTCTGTTTTGAAGTGGGCTTTGCACAAATTCGATGGAAAGAGGAGGAGATAGGATATTTTAAGGAAATTTTATCACCTATAGAATAGGTTAGTACCCTATTTATATTAAATAAATACCATTTTAAAATATTACATTCTATCAAAACTTTTTATAGTGTATAGCAAAATTTTAAATATGGTTCAATCCTACAATTAAGGCACAATATATGCTATAAAATATTTTTCTCTCTCATTTTTTATATTTTCTCTCACCTAATTAGCGTATATCTCATCTGACCAGCTTTTCTCTCTCTTCTTCCATACACTTTTCCCCATCTCCCACAAACACACGTTTCATAAATCTTAATAAACCCTTCTCCGCCATTATCACCTCTATTTCTCCGCCATTGTCACCTCTCACGTTCAAAATCATCTGAGATTTCTGACGAATCAACGAGTTTCTAAAGGGGAAGAGATAAGTGGGGTGAATTTGCAGATAATAGAAGTAGTGGGGTTAGAAGAAGAAAAGAAAACGAAGAGAGAAAAGGCAGTGAAGATGAAGTTAGGTAAGGAGTCAACTCACATTGAGTTATGTGATTATTACATAATTATTGATTAATATATATTATGTGAGTTTGACATTCTGTTTTAGATATCGCCTCCGTCAACTCACATTTAGTTCTTCGTCTGTTTATTTTCAGGCGTCAAAAAAACCCTAGTCCTTCACGCCCATACCACTGACACAGTTTTATCAGTTCACAGAAAAATCTTCCCTTGGCATTTTCATGTATTTTAATGTATTTTTAATGTATTATACTGTACTTTTCATGTATTTCATTGTATTCATTGTGTTGTTTTTAATTGTAATTCAATATATCTCGTTGTATTTCATGTATTTTATTATATTCACTGCCTTTTTTTATTGTATCCCTCTGTATTTTATGTACTAGTATTATTACTCGCACGATGCGAATTTTATTAAAAAATATTAATCATATCAAACATTTATGATATGATTTGTTTGTATATATTTTAATAAAATTGTAGTTATCGTCTTATTTCAATGTAAGTACCCTTATAATAAAAATATATGTAACTAAATTAAATAAATCATATAATCATCGAATAACTCTTGGATGATACTAAAATATCGTACTCCTTTCTTTTCAATTTATCTGGCAGTATTCGAGTTAGTAATAAATAAATAAAGACTTTTAAAATTTGTGGCCTAAAATAAATCATAAATATTTGTATGCCTACAAATCAATTCATTAAAGGGTAAAGTATACATTTTACTAACACAATTATTTCTAAGTAAGGAAAGGTGACATTCTTTTTTAGACTAACTAAAACGGAAAAAAGTGCCGCATAATTAAAACATGTGAAATAATTATATAGTTTGTGTTCCACACAATCTAAAAATATAACACGATTCTACACATATTAGAATATATTATAATTTAATGAATCTAAAAAATGCTTGATTTTTTTTTATAAATTTATTTGTTATTTGATCATCATTGTCATCGTAATCATCGTTAGAACCTTTAATTTTGTCCTCGTAATGAAGACCATAAAGTTATTCTTTTGTAAAGAGATGTACCTTTAGAATAGTCTTATATGAAGAAAAAAATGTTATGTCTTTTAATAATTAAAAAATAATGTGAAAATTATCTTTGATTGAATTAGAAGGTATTTTCAACTTGTTTTCTAATACTTAATTCAGTAACTCGATTTACTGGTCTTACTTATTTAGTTATTTTATAAAATCTTATAGCTCTCAATTAGATATGTGGATTGTAAATAATGATGTTATATTCTTACTTTTATGTGTGTGTATGTATATATATATATATTTTATTTTTTTGATACTGTGATACTAATATAATTTTTTTGGTAAAAAAATGATTATGTTATTATTGGAGAAATCAAATAAACTTTTGTTAATTGCTTTATAAGATTCTTAAACATTCTTATAAGTTATCGTAATACTACATTCATAGTTTTAGAAGAACATCATGTTTATTAATTGAAATCCTTTGTTTAAAATACTGTCCTTTACCATTATTATATATGTTTTTCATAAAAGAATTTATCTTTCCATTATTATAAATTAAAATAATTTTTTTATATTTCGATCCAATTTAACCATTGTTGCATTATTTCATTTTTTAATATTTCAATCCAATAAAAAATAAAATAATAAAAATATAATATAAATTCAATCAAATCTAAAATTCTTATCTATAGATTCCAAAATTTATCTTTGAATACAATTTTAATTTATTACATAGTCTAACATATATTATCTTAAAATTATTAAGTGGCTTTTTATTAGCTTGCCACTCGGTGTAATCTCAAGCTGCTCAATTCAAAATATCTATTAAAAATTCCTAGTAAATTTTGTGCTAATTTTTATTATATTTTATTCTAAATATTATTAGACTTTATCCTAAGTCTTATTAGATTTTGTCCTAAACAAAAAAAAAGAGCACATTGATATGAATTTAATTTTCTAATCTTTAGTCGACAACTTCATAAAATGTAATCTTATGAAAAGTTAATTCTTATTATAAACTGAAGCTAATCCAAATTAAATTATACATTGACATAAGATGTGTAAAGACTAACCTGATTTTGACATATGAGATACAAATGGAAGAGGATTGTCAATTCAATTCAACTATACGTTTTTTCTAATCCAATATATGCAAGAGGAGAAATTCAGTTACTTTTTAAAAGGAAGGGGAGGGGAGGGAAGTGGGAGTAGTTGGTGATTTTTATTGGTAGTTTCTATTACTTGGATTTTGAAAAAAAACAGTGTAATTCAGTTAGTTTTTAAAAGGAATGGGAGTGAAGGAAGTGAAAGTAGTTGGTAGTTGGTAGTTTTTATTGGAGTGGAGGATAGTAGGAGTAGTTGGTGGTTTTTATTAGTAGTTTCTATTACTTGAATTTTGAAAAAAATGTGTATTCCAATTAGTTTTTAAAAGGAATGGGAGTGGAGGAAGTGAGTGTAATTGGTGATTTTTATTGGTAGTTTCTGAATTTTGAAGAAGAAAAAAAATGTCTTTAACATCTATTTTTAAATAAATTGGAATTGAATTTTGAAACTCCAATAAAGTTGGAGGATTGTCCAAATTTTTTACATGTGTCAATTTAGTATTATGCCACTTGTCATCATAATAGTTCTTTGCCTCTCCTATTCTATATTAATAGATTTCATTATGCTCACTGCCTCGCTATATGATGAATGTATTCATATATATTTTTTAATTAATATAATTTATGTATTCAGATGTATTATATAATTTATTGAAGATTGCTATATTTTTTGGATAGTTTTCGGTTGAGAATCTTTTTTATAACTGAAAATACAAATTTTGTGTGTTATAATTGAGTTTGTTGAGTTATATTATGAGTCTATTATGTTAATTGATTTACTTTCCGTTTTAAAAATAGTGCAATCCCTTATTTTACGTCGTGAATATAGTCGAATACAATAATCTGTCCAGCTGTAATTCCATATTTTACTCCATGAATACAGTCGAATACACGCGAATACAACAACTGATTAGTTGGACTTGCCTGATTCATGCCTATTTTTGCTACTTTATTCATGAATACAATAACTTAAATACATTAAATACATTGTATAAAAACATAAAAGGTATCTATAACACGTAATATAGCAAATGGTATCCATAAATGGCTAATTAGACCTAAAAGATGGTGCTTTAAGAAAAATTCTCATATTTTAATGGGATGGGAATGAGATGTATCAAAATAGAGAAAGAAAGAATAACGTATAATTGATTGGCGTATTTAGTTGTTTAGGGCTAAAGGTAACCAAAATTAAATATTTTGCTAAAAACTTTAAAAGGAATCCATAGAATATAATATTTTTAAATAGTATTTATTTAAAATATTAATGTGTTAACATCTACTATAGGAGGTAAAAAATTCATAAAAATACAATCATGTGTCCTCTAATAAAATAACATATTCTTAATTAGTACTGGAAATTTTAGGGCTAGTCACTTTTTTCGGTTTTTTTTATTTGTTATTTTTCGGAATCAGCGTTTAGCAATAAAATTTTTAATTTTCACTTGAAGTTGAATTTAGGAATTTTTCAGAATTTGAAAAACTTCAAAAATTATTTTTCAAAATTTTCACGGGGTTTTGACATAGTTACCAAGAAAAATAAAACTATTTACTCTTGTCTACCCATTTATTTTTCTAACCATAAACTAATTACATTTCCTACCCATGGCAGTTTTGTGGGGAATTTTTTCTTTATTCTCCAATTCTTTTTTATTTCTATATTTTTTTATTTGTTTTTAATCTTTTTTCCGTTTCTTTTTTTCTCATTTTCTTCTTCCTATTCTAATTTCATTTAACTTCTTTTTTCTTTAAATTTTTTTTCTCTTCATAATCTAATTTTATTTACTATTTTTACTTTTTTTTATTATTTTTTTATATTATTGCTAAAGAAAAATCAAATTATGTACCAACTAAATATAGTTAATACAACCCAAAACTATTAATTAACATATGATACCAGTATAGTATATAGTTACAACAGCATGGTATACAATTTTTACGCAAAGAGTTAAAAATATTTAATTTAATTATTAAACTGAAATAATATCAATTGTCAATAAAAATTTCAAAAAATTATAAAAGGATCTAATTGTAAGAGTATACCGTTACATTATATAGCATTCTATAATACTTATATTTTTTACATTTTCAATTTGCCTCTCATGCTGGGTAAAAGCTTAAAGCAAATTACAAGGGAAAAGGCAAGTGAATTTACGGGTAGTTAGTGTACTATTATAGTAGATTGTGTATTATTATAGTATATTATTACGGTATATTGCATATTATTATAGTATACTGTAATAATATATTGTATACCATAATAGTATACTGTTGCAATAAAACTATATACTTCGATAGTATACTGTATACTATAGCGGTATACAGTTAGGTAACTGTATTTGCACTATAGCTATATTGTATACCGTAGAAATATACTGCAGCTGTGTTCTTCTTCGATTTTCAACTGAAAATTTTAGTCTCAATCACCTCAAATCAGCTCGAAATGCTATCATATTTCAGTATGAATTTCCAGAAGGTACTATAAGCAATATTTAACAGCACCCACTAACAAGAAATATTCAAAAATAAAATTGAGCTTCAAGCCCAACAATGGTGGATATTCAAATATACACAAAAATTAGATTTGGGAAAATTACTCGAAGATATTATAAGCAATATTTTATAGCACCACATCGAATCAAACAATAAATCTTCAAACAAAAACTATTTTCTTCCTTAAAACTTTACTAAAACATATAATTGAAAGTAAATACTATTGAAAAAAGAGATAGAGAGACAGAGGGGGTTGAGAGTGGGCGAGAAGTTGAACTAATATTTTTGGAATGGGGTTTTGACATAGTTGGAGAGTTGAACAAAGAATTGGAGGAAGGTAAAATGAGGAGGAAGAAGAAGAAGAAGAAGAGGAACATAATAATGGCTGGTAAATATTGGTGCGCATGGGTAGGAGTAGTAAATAGTTTGGGCATGAGCATTTAAGGGTAAATAGTTTGAAATTAATTGGTATAAAGTGAGATTTTCTCAATTTTCACCCCAAAGCACTCATAAAAATTTAAAAATAACTCCAAATTATATTTATGTCCAAGTGTATCTCTGGTTTTAAAATATCATTATCATCTTAAGAAAACTTTTTCTTCGGAATTTCATAATTCTTATAACGCCCGGTAAATCTACATCATAAATTCAAAAGTTCAAAGTTGGGATAAAAAGTGAGATCGAAATTTCTTGGGATCGGACATTTCTTCAACACTTTATGCCTTTCTTGAGACAAACGGATACCTAGAGCAATCATATTTGTTTCTTTTTATCCAAAACTCTTTTTCTTTTCTCTTTTTCCTTTTAGGTTATTTTTTGGGCACCGAAAAAAAAATGTTTAACCTATGCATAATGATAGAGTCAATTATTTATACTATTAAGTTAAAGCAGTCTGCAGCAACAAACAATTTTACCTATAGTAAATTTAATTTGAGAATCAAAAAGATAAAGTAATTAACATGTTAGAATAGGTAAATATTTACAGGCCGATGTATACACGGAGAAAATATAGGTAAAAAGATGTAGATGCACAACAAGAAATCGAGCAAAAAAGTATCTGAATATAAAGAAAACATTAATGATGAGATTTTTTCGTTGTCTTCTCGTTGAATAGAAAGTAAAAAAATCATGTTAGAAGGATCACTAATTGATATAAAGAAGTTTAATGTACTCTATTAATTTAGAGTCTCTCCGATCCCGAAGCAAAAAGTTTAAAGTAGAGATGTTTTAGAATAATTTAATATTTTAATTTGCACGCTTAGCTTTTAAAAGCGAAAAAAGAAAACAAAAGTTATCTATATGAAATCTCAGTTCAGACGTTTACAACAATAAAATAATTGAAAATTATTTTTTGAATAGTTGACGTTTTCTTTCTTTTCACTTGCATCACTTTTAATATATATATATATATATATATATATATATATATATATATATATATATATATAAAATTTTTATGCCAAACACACAATATTAAAATGTTTATATAAAAATGATAAACGAGAGTCAGATCGAATATGGGTGGACCGAAAACGAATATTCAACTATGTATGCAAAATCTTGAAATAAAAATCACGGGCATAACAAAAGGCATTTCAAATTGACGATCTTTGTTTCCTGGTTTAGTTATCTCCTTTGAAGAACTAGTTAACTTCTACAAGAGCCGGGGAGGGTATTCAAAATTTGAACAATATTATTGAATTTTCTGACTTCGCCACTAATCAGAGATTATAAGTGCAACTCCTAAATTTAACAATAAAAGTTTCTTTGTCGATGATTCTTTATGTTTATTGTTATGGTAATTAATTATTTATTTATTATAATAAAATAAAAAACCATTGCGAATTTTATGATAGTGATATATACCTCCTCATATTTCATGTATGATAACTACCTTCCTTATTATACTATTTTCATAATAAATCTTGAGAAACTATAACTAGTGAAACGACAAACAAACAACAAATAAAAATTCCTAATTTGTATTTAAGCTACTTGTTTATATTCAAAAAATGTATGGTCTTTCACCACGAGAGCTTGTAGCACAAGATCTATATTAAAGGAATAATTTAAATAAAATAAAAAATGAATCTATATAAAAGAGAAAATAAATTCCAAAATTAAACTTTTTCTCACACCGCCGCTAACAATAGTAAGAGAAATATGTTTTCAAATGTTTCTCCAGACATTAATTTAGGTTTGAAGAATGTAAAACACATACGACTGAATTGACTTAAGATGGTTCACAAATGAATAAGAGCCACCACCATCATTAGTTATGGATTCCGTGGAAAAAAGATTGTCAAATTTATACCGTCCGTTATTACATACTTGGTAAAATGATTAGACTTTTTTGTTTTTAATCAAATATTTCGGGTTCGAGTGAAAATAAAATAAAAATTAATAGGAAACATTTTCGAATTAGGAGGATAGTTCTGTGTGTATTACTATCAGATCAGTCAATAAATTTCAAGAGATATAACAATAATTTGATACAATAACATTATCATTTTCCCATGGAAATATCACATTATAGTCTGTAATCCCCTTCAAAAACAAAAAGAAATGTAAGGTCAAACCCTAGTCTTTTTCGAAATTTATTGCGTAAGACAGAGATTTTTCAATACTCTCTTTGACAAGTCACTGGAAGCTTCCTAGTAAAGAATTATATTTTTCATTATATTTTCCTTTAGAAAATAATGTATTTATTTAACAATTAAAAACGATGCAAAATGGGCCCTATTTGGGTTGGTCCAAACAGGAATTTTCCTTTACCAAAATATAAAGAGACTTTTACATTCCTATGTTATACAGTAAACTATATTACCCTACTTGTTTAACTTTTAATATAGTTACAGTTTATATACCTAATTATCATTTATGTAAGTTTTAGGAGTTTTAATGGTTTTAATTAGTCTCCTAATTTAACTCTACCGTATATTCTCACTTCCCCAAAGTTTCTCTCTACAAATCTCACCCCCTCACCCACGTATCAAATCACATCCCAGGATTTCCTTTTCAATCACCCGCTATTTTCTCTTTTAAAACCAGCTAAAATCTGTAATCCCTCCATCATTCACAACCATTAAAAAGTTTTAAAGCTTTAAATTCGAATTTAAGTTTTCAAAAGACATTGTCTGTTTGAATGAGATGTTGTTGCAAGGAATTGAGAATTCTCTCTGCGTCTCTCTTTATATCTCAATCCCAAATTTCATTAATATAAAGCGAAGGAAAAGAGAGCAGCAATTCCACCATTGACAGCCATTAAAAAGCTTTGAAGCTTTGAATTCAAATTTGGATTTTCAAAAATCATTATATGTTTGGAGTGAGTATTGTTGTAAATAATTGGGAATATAATTTAGAGTTTATATCTCAATTTTGAAGTGTTTTGGTGAAGATTAGACTTGGTTTTGGCTGAATTTCATATTGAAACTCGAAGAAGAAGAAGAAGAAGACGACGACATGACATACATTATATTGCAGAAATTGTAGTAAATTATTTATTTATTTTTCTTTTATTCATTTAACTATTATATGAAAGTTAAACAATATTGTATAAAAATTATATTTAAATTGTATGATATTGTAATTGCACATAAGTGAGTAGAAATAATATACGAAAATTGTAGATAAATTATATGTCAACCTCGGTATTTTACATTTTAATATTATGAATTGTATGATAACCATGTATAATGAATATTCCACGAGAGTTTGATTCATTTTTACATTTCATGTCATACCGATAGTTTTACTTTTGGTATATATATCACTTATTTATGAGAAATTTTATTTTGTGTCTCGTACAATTGATATTAATTATTAGTTGTATGAGGCTCATTTTCTCATAAATTTATGGACCCTAACCTTACGCTTATGAGTCCACAAAAGTATGAGACAAAAAAATTATCTCATACAATTAGTATTAGTTGTATGAGATACAAAATAAAATTTTCTTTTATCTATGAGCCGCTTCTTGATACACGCGATATTTTGAAGAAATAAAAATCAAAAATTAATTCCGCATATGTGTATCAAATCAATAGTGTGATACCAAAAAAATTCCTTCTTTCAAATATCAATGTAAAGCGTAATTTCCTTACTCTTCTTTTTCAAAATCACCTTCCCCTTTTGTTACCGTTTCCAACATTTTGTGGCCATGGCGGCATCCATCGACAGTGACATGAATGAAGAAGCAGTTGATTTATTACATCATGATATTCTAACGAGTCCGAAATCGAAATAATAATTTTTTGGATTTAAACTTCTTTTATATTGTTAAAATAAGATATATTTATACTTATTTTACAGTAATTTATTGCGAATTGATAAAAAAATTAAATGTAATTCGCAGTAAATTACTGTGAATTCCCGGTGAACGAGGCGTCTCCTCAATATCTGGGCCAGTTTACTGCGAAATAGCCATTTAAATAATCTAGTCATCTTCCTTATTGCACCCATCACCATTTTTATAAACAAACTTCCCCCTTTTTGGTCCCCCACCCCCATGTTTTCAATTAAAAGAAATTTCGTCCCCACCCGGGCTAAAGAACAAGGAGTATAGGTCCCACACACTGTTGGTTGGTTTCGATTCCGTGTTTGGTGAGCAAAATTTCGAATTTTAAAAATTTGCATCGAGGTATTTCAATTTACTTTGTGGTGAAACTCGTATATTATGCATATTAGTATTATTTAGTAGTTTACATGTGAATTTATGTTATGTTTGTGTTCTTTAATATACCCGGATTGATTTATTTGATACCTGAATTTATGTATTATATTTTATTTATAAACCTCAAAGCATGTTATCTTTTGTCATAAAATACATAGCCTTGTAGTGTAGTAAAATATAGTGACATTTAGCATAGTAAAATATAATGACTTGTACGTAGTAAAATATAGTCTTTTAGCGAAATAAAATATAGCCTTTTAGCGTAGTAAAATGTTGAGCTTTTTGGAGCCTTGTACAATAGTAAAATATAGAGCCTTGTAGCGTAGTAAGGATAACTCGGTGCAATGCGTCCATGTACCTGGGTAGATTAGAAAAAGACTTATCCAGTCGCCATAAATAAGTTCAAAGGCACATTTGCGACCGAGATATGCTTTTCTTTTAGTTACAGTACAGCCATACTCCTTATGAACGGTTGTGATACACTCTTTAATCTTGAACCTAATCGACACTTCCAAATATGGAATCAAGACAAGAGAAATCAAGTCAACATCCAAGTTGAAGTGATTTTCATTGTATGTGTTCATTTCACATCTGTGCTCGCTAATAAATTTACCCACTTTCCACAAACCTGATTTCTTCTTGGTGGCACGCAACTTCTAGTGACAACCCATTAAAAATCGGCGGCATACAGCCTTCCATTTATCCGTAGGTGACTCAACTACAGTCATCTCACGACACTCTTTTATGCTGTAGATTTTTACAGCCCTAATTAGGCGAGCTTTATCGGGGAAATAACATGCCCTTAATCAAAACAGATGGCATGGATTCATCCTACATTTGTGGCCGAAATTCATCATCTTCTCTTGTGAGGGCATCCACGTTCGGCATGCTTGGCAAATTATCAAGATAGGGGATATTCCGCTCATGAAATGGCACGCGGGACTCGTACACTCTATGTCGAACGGGAGGTGGAGGAACATGCTCCCTCGCCGGTTCAGGTTCAACATTCACTTTGGGTGTGTCATCCCCAGACTCATCCACAGTATTGTTGCAGTCGCTATCATCTTCCTGACTCTGCGCATAAGCCAAATCACGAGTAAATACGTCGTCTGTGGGAAGCTGTGTGAGGCCAGGAGCTTCAAGAAGCTGGTTTTTACTGCACAAAAAAACAACAAGATAAGTTACCTAATACTCCGGAAAAATACTTTAGATATAGCTATATCACTTTACTTACAAGTCATATTATCTTGACAATTCTTGTAGGTGATTACTCCCGGATAAACCACCGTGATCCAATACTCCAGAAATAGGAATATTCCAAGTAGGGGTCGGCTCATAAGTCGTAAAATCATATCCGGACGGTACCCCTATGAAAAATATGATTGTTAATTCGAATCAAATTCAAATGTAAAATAAACAGCGCAAAACCATAGCAAAATTGAAGTTTACCAGTCCTCTTGTTGATTATATAAGGTCGACACATTATTTGGTGGTTGCTCATTCGCCGGTGGTGACAAGTTTAAATCAAGGCAAGCTCTTTTTCCACCAATCTGTCCGGCAAAATTTTTTTCAGAATAACCACCCGATGATTGGGGGCTATACATGCTATGCACGCCATCTTCCGCCTTGACGTATATTTTCCAATAATTTTATTACAATAAATTTCTTGTATTCCTCCGGAATACTCAAAAAATCTCTAAGAGTATCATCATCATCGATTTGAACTCCGAATAATAAGCAAACCTCTGCGGAATCACTGAATACGGAAATCTACCAGTTACTTTGAAGTTAATCGAACGCCTCCTCTCACTCATTTTTTTACGTAATAATGATACCAATGTATCGTACTCCATATTAAGCGCCAATTTAACATGACACTGCAAAGGTGAACTGTACCTCATAGAGTTATTCTCCAGCACAACCTCACCACCCCGATATAGAGAAACCCTTATTTTTTGCACTTCAGACATTATAAAAAAAATTGATAAGAAAAAGAGAGAAGTTTATTGAATGAATGTTCATGAAAATCAAACGCCTATAAATAAGGCAAGTCCGAGCTCGGGGCATAAAATTTTTCAAATGAATTCTCAATAAAATACTGCATTTTATATTTTTGAATTATTGTTATTATGACAGTTAAAATAATTAGGTGGGGCCAAACAAAGGGGACAATTCACATTAAATTACTGCGAATTGCTAATTCGCAGTAATTTAATGCGAATTGTCCCTTTTTTGGCTTGGCACAAGTGATTAATAAAAATAAAAACTTAAAAGGAATTCGCAGTAATTTACTGCAAATTGCATTTAAAAAAAATTATCAATTTGCAGTAATTTATTGCGAATTACGTTAACGAAAAAAATTCCGTTAAACTAATTCGCAGTAAATTAATGCGAAATAGGTAAAAATATAACTTTTTTCTTAATATTAAAAAAGAAGTTTGAGTATAAAAAATTATCATTTCGATTTCGGACTCATATTCTAACAATGAATATTGGTCCTCTGCTTCCACTTAGCGAGATAAACTACTCGCACACAAATGATCTTTATGACTGCATCTCCCAATCCCTTGCTCAAAACCTTCAACACCTTGATTTAACTGATGAAAAATAATCCTTCCAACCATCCACACTGTACATAGGACCTAGAGCGTGGGATGGGTCTTAATTAGATATAGGGGAACTTACAGTTGGAATTAGATTCTGAACTAACTAATTCGCTTTTCAAAAGAAAAGGTTTAATTAGAGACTAATGATAGTATTCTTAAAGAATTGATCAAACTATAACTCACCAACAGAGTTAGAAGGTGGAGAAAGACAGAATCCGGAGAGAAGAGGGGAGAGAGGAGAAAAAAAAAGGAAGATGGTGTAACTAAATCTCTTAATTGAAGGCAACAATAATGGATTGAGAGTCTTTTAAGGTGTAATGTATATATTTTGTAAACAAAATTTATATAAATATGATAATTTACTAAGCATGAACATTTAGAATAATAAAGTTTCCAATTGTGTATATAAATAAAAAAATCCTAAATATAAAATAAGAAATTTTTTGTGGGCCAGGACTAAGTGGGCCTATGTTTGGGTTGGGGCTGGTATGCTTTAGAGGAACTTGAGTGCCCACTTTAGTGTCTTTGTTTCTTGAAAGGTTATATGGCCCCTACCATTTGATTTAGAGGAAATTTTCAGAAATGACTATTCTTGCGTGGCTATTAATTTGTTATAGCTATAATTCATTTAATTACTTTTTATTATTATGTTTTTACTCGTTATAGAATGTATTCAATATATTCAAGATACTGTATTCATGAATACAGTAGTAAAATTCGACAGAAAACAAGGGAGTCTAGCTAAACATAGACTGCATTCATTTGTATTCGCGAGTTGTATTCGTCAATACAGTAATGGAAGTCTGCAAAAATATAGTCTTTAGTTGTTTAAAAATGGTAAGTGAATCAATCAACGTGATAGACTCCTAATATAACTCAACAAACTCAATTATAACACACGAAATTTGTATTTCCAGTTATAGAAAAAATTCCCAACCGGAAAGCATCCCAAAACAGAGCAATCTTCAGACATTCAATCCATCCTTCCTTTTTTTAATGGTATCTTTACTAAAATATTTTTTAGTGGTATCTTTATAAATAGATTTATATATTGAAATTATATAAATACATTGAATACAGTTAAATACATACAAATACATTGAATACATGAAGTATAGTAGGTTATTTATAGTGCAAAACATGTGAATACATACCTCAAATACATTTGAATACATAAATTATATTGCTTAAAAAGCATGTACAATCTAAAATGTTGTTGTATGAACTCAAATACATATAAATACATCTAAATTCAACATACTACAAGCACTAGAGTTAAGGTTTAGACATTGAATGACTTCATCTCTTCGGTAACCTTGACAAGATCAACTAATGGCTTGTCGCGTGCAATAGGCATGTAAGCACCATGGACTTGAGTTGTCGTAACTAATTACTCGATAGCAAAATCACCAGTCTTGACCTTGCGAGCGCGTCTTGGGAAGACGACTAATTTGGCCTTGTAGGTCTTGAATGAAAAAATTTAACACTTACCACAACTGTTTGGAGCAAAAAATATTGAAACGACAATGGCAGCTGCTAGGTCTCCATGTCTGTGATTTTTGGGAGAGAATAAACTGAAAGGAGGAGAGAAAAAAATTAGATAGCTTATTTAATGACGTAATGGTAGGAATTAACCATAAAAATATATTTTGCTATAAAAGATAGCTGTAGAAAATAATAATTTAAAAATATTGTTATTTATAATATAGGAGGTAAACTTTCCTTTAATTTAATAAAACTAATTGATGGTTCATGGTTGAATTGGTGACAAACTATTGCTTTGAATTTTGATCCAACTTTATATTTGTTTGACTCAAAAGATATCAAAACCTTTTTGAACAAATCGATCAAAGAAAATGACGGGGTAAATCTTAGTCAGACATAATAAATTTCTGATTAAAGAGCTAAATAGAATGGTTGCATAAAAAGAAGTAAATGATCTTATTAAGATTAGAAAATATCCCATCAATTGATGGAGAGATAGATTTTACATGTTCTTCTGTAGACGACTTATTTTCTCTCAAGAATCTAAGAAGGGAGATTTTTTAGAGAGAAAGGAAGAAGGCCCCCTTAATCGAGGGTTTTCCTTTACTATATATAGTCAGGACACCTTTGCCGTTTACTTGGTCCGACTCCCTCTTGCCTCTAATGTATCCTAATCGTGCTTTTAGGTATTGCACTTTCCAACTCGACGGATTTCGGGAAAGAGATACATAGTGGGCTACGTTATCTTTCGCTACCCGCTCACAGACGGGGCGTTGATCAGTTTGGTCGTCACAGTTAAATTTTTACCAATACAGTTAGTCCATCCATCTGTCTGGGTCATCATCTGTCGAGCTCAGCAGACAGATCATGATTGTTACGAATTCGAGAAAAATATGACTTCTGACTTTTTGTTCCTTAGTTACATTTCTTGGGTTTTTGGCGAAGTGGCAGCATTCTTTCGATACCCACGGATCGTTGCGGCAGTTTCAGAATCAAAACGTCGCTCGGTATCAAAGCGTTGTTTCATGGTTACCGCCATTATGACATACGTTCCTGGGAACTCAAATGTTTCGTGCCCTATCAGATTCAATTGGCGACTCTTGGATTTCGTGCTTGGGGGATTTATGCTCCTTATAAATAGAGGGAGCTTATTATTCGAGTGACACTTCTCTTTACCTTTTGCTCGAGTGAGTTTTGCAGATATACCTTCTTTTTGACCCTCCAATTTTACCCTGAATTAACTGAAAATCTCCATCTTTTCTCTATGTTGTCTCTCTATTGCCTCATTTGGACAAAATGGCTGGTGATTCCTCTCGCACTGATCCTCCTGCCACAATTCTAGCACCGAAAAATGCTACTCAAGCTACGATGGGGTAGATGTGGTGGAGGATAAGGCGGTTCCATCAGTGATTGAGATCCTGCCTCGCCCTATGAGAGAGTTGACCAACTTCAGTACTCGCGTCGGGATGGAACCAGAACCAGTCCACTCCATTATGAGATAAAGGGACATTGCAGAGTTGAAGGAAAGGTAGGGAATCCTAATTACGTTGATATGCGGTTGGCGGTGGGGAACGACATAGTTCATTTCGACCGCCCCGGGTACTGCGTATTCTGCGCCTACCCCTTTCTCATTGGGTATACACTTCCTCTCCCTTTGTTGGTGGTGATATTTGCCATTTTTACGAGGTACGCCCCGCCCAACTTTTGTCGTATTTGTATAAGTTATTCCTTATGTTGCTTAAGTTCGTGGAACTCACTGGTCGTGAGATCACTTTGGGCCATATGCTCAACCTTTTCGCTCCTCAACTATTCACTGTACGATGATTCACATGCATCCTCGGGGGTCGAAGATTCTGGTGTTGAAGATGGACGAATAGACTAACCGTTATTTTGATGAGAATTACTTTTATGTGTAGATGAGCACATTGTGGCGGACCTCCTGAAAAGTGGAACTTTGCGCGTAAGTTTTTGTGTTTTTAATCGGTGTGATGCCCGACCGTTTGCTTTTAGGATACTAAACTTCATCATGTCTTTGCAGCTGAGAAATTTTCCCTCTGCCTGTCGAAGGTATTCGCGAATGTGTGAGTGTCATCCTTCCCCATACAGTGGGAGTTCGCACATGATCGACCTTTTATGAAAGGTTCGGGCGCAGGCCTCTCACCGGTAAAATGACGTTTTTCCGTTCGCCATGTTTTCTCTTTTCCCTCTTTGTATTCAACTTCTCACGTGCTATTTGTTGACGCTAGGAAGGGTACGGAGAATGAGGGCTCCTCCGTTAGATTTTTGGAAGCCGGCCTCATCAAGTTTTGATTATAACTTGATGTTGTAACATTTCATTTGTTTTCTTTAATTCCACCGATTATAGAATTCTTCCTATTTTTGTCCTTACGTGGTCTCGCAGTTTGGAATAAGTAAATCTGGAAAGTTGTCGATGTTGTTTCGATTGTGCTTCTGCAACTGATTGATTCATTGAAGGATTGAGTTTTTGGAGCAATGGATATGAGTTTCGGGCCTTGAATTGGCTTTGAGATTCGCAAAATTGGGGATTTGAGTTCGAAGGATTTGTTGTGGTAATATAGATTAATTTGCTAAGCATCTGTTGAGTTATTATTATGAAATAGTGCATAAGCCACCCGAAAGAAGCAAGCAGTAGTGTCATTCTCTATTTGGATTTGAGAAGAATTAGGTGTCGTACCAATACATAAATCATTGTGATTGTGTATACGTTCGTGTAATATGATCATCATTCTGAAAATTAATTTGGAGTATGCGTTCGCACAAATTCGATCAAATTTTTCTTAATAGTAATAAAAATAGGTTCTCATGGGCTATTAATTAATTTTAGTTTATACAGATCGAGGTATGTCATTCACCATTAAATCACATATGGCCCCGTATTAATTTCTTAGGAGTTAGATAGAAAATAATAAATGCCCGTAGTTACTTTAGGTTGGGATTAGTATTGCGATTATATATACGTTCGCGTAATATGATTGCAAATTTAGTTCTAAAAGACTCGAGGAATGCGTTCGCGCAACTTTAACAAATTTTTCTTAATAAATTAATAAAAGCCTTATTAATCATGGACACGTTCGCGTGACATGGTTTTTGATGCGCCAAAGGAAAAGAGTGTACGTATGCGTAACTCGATTCTTTAATTACGAATAATTAAGTTTTGAAAAGCGGTAAAAAGATAGTTGCACGTAGGTTTTAAAAACGAGTAATTAAATAATTAAGCCAAATATAAATTGCTAAGCGACCGTGCTAGAACCACGGAATCCGGGGGTGCCTAACACCTTCCCCGGGTTAACAGAATTTCATACTTAGAATTTCTGGTTCGCAGACTCGATTCACAGACTATTTGTTGTTCTCGGATAATAATATTTCTCTTTATCTCTATCTCTATCTCTTTCTTGGTTTTCCAACCATTGCTTCTCTCTTAAGTTAAGTCCATTTTTCTACACATTTTCAGATCTACAAATATCTTGAAGTAATAATCATCTCTTGGGCTTATTATTGCTTACGATTTACCCTTATATATTTTCGATTGTTTTTACGTTTATAAAGTACGAATATAATTTTTGAGCTAAATAGAGTGTATGAAATATATTTTGTACATCAGGCTTATCATTTACTTTTATAACTTAATTATGAGAGCATATCCTTAGGTCATCTCCAACCTTACCCTCCATTTTTTGTTCCCAAAATGGAAAAATCCCCATTTTGGGGACAACTTACTCCAACCATTTCCCCATTTTCCCCATATTTTTTTATATTCTTCTCTCTCTTCAATATTTTATTATTATTTTTCATTTCAATTTTATTTTTTAATTTTCATTAAACAAATTCCATCTTTTATTTTTATTAATTTGCAATTCCATAATTAAAATAATTTCATCAAATTTTAAATAATATAATTTATAAGTAATTATTATAGATTAATTAATAATTCAAATAAAAGTAAAATTATTGCGATACAAGATTAATTAAATAAATATTACATAACGCTAAAATTAATTTGAAATACTAGATAAATATTCTATTTCAACCTCTAGTAGTCTCCATAAATGATTTATTAATGCATTACGAAGTGCAAAATGAGCATCTTTGTCCTAAATTTCTTCTACGTCGAATTTAAATATATTTTCATTTAATGTATTTTTAATTTTTACTTTTCAATTTCAGAGTCAAATAATATTTTATATTCTCACATTTCAATATTAACAACATCTAATATTTTATATTTGTACCACTTATTTTATTGAGATAATTGTATATTTTTTGTACAATTAACTTATAATAAAATTAACTTATAATTTTACATAAAAATAATAAATTCACGAAAATTAGTTTATCAAAATTATACACCAAATTTAAGATATAATATAAATATTATAAAGATATTACATAAATATAATTAGTATATATAAAGAGTTTAAATAAAAAATTAAATAATTAAAATAATAATAAAATATAAGTAAATAATAATAAAGGAGATTGATAGTTTATTCACATATTTGAAAGAACACTATTTATCTCCTATTAGTATTATAAATATGGGGAGAGTTGGAACAAACAACCCCATTTAGGGCAAGGTTGGAGTTGCCCATAAAGAAAACAAGTTAAACACGTCTCATTGTTGTCATGTCACTGACGAGGCAACGTTGCATTAATAGATATTAAGTTTTTTTGCGGTTGAGGAATAGAGGAGAAAGCTCGATGGAATTTGGAATTTTTTGGAGAAATTAAAAAATATTTGGCGGTCTTCTGATATTTACTTCTTTTCTTTTTTTCTTTTTTTCTTTAATAATTGTCAAGTCAATGAATGACTCACTGGAAGTTTAATATCATATTCCACGTAGATGTATGGCTGTTCCCGAATTTAATAATCTCACTACACTACGCATTTGATGTATTTTTTATATAGAAATCAAGTTTTATTTTTAGGATAATTGATTTGTCAAAATTTTGGTAAATAATTTTAGATGTACTATTTATTCTTCAAATAAAACTTAATTATTTCACCAAATAAAAGTGAACTGGATAGATTACCAGAAAGAAAGAAAAGAATGAATATAATTGATACTGTCAAAAACTTGGCAGTAAACTTTGTAGTCACAATGATAATTGTATCTCTAATTCCTTTAAATTATATTTTCCTTATTTATAAAAATTAAGAAACTAAATAAATTGGGCTGATAAAAGTGGGACCAAAGACTGGCTGAGGTCTGAAACTTGGGGAGCAAGACTGTCCGGGCAATGGGAATACAAATAAGGAGCTTTCACTCTACCCATCAAAGCCATCAAAATCAATCATATTTCCACCTTTATATAAATTAATTTGCATTTGCGTTTTTATAAAACTTTTAACTGCAAGATTTACTTACTTAATCATAATCCTTTTTTCACTTATGTGACTGGCTTAACTGGGATAATTACTCAAGAAATGAAGAACTTCTCCTATTTATGAGGTTTTAAGAAATTTTTGTGATTATAAAGCATGATGTTAATGGTAAAAATGTTGAAAGTTAAATTGCTTCGATAATAAAATAAATTAAATATTCTTTTCTTAAAAGACTCAAAAGAAACTAGTGTCACAAAAAATGAAATGGTTAAAATATCTAAATAATAATATATTTCATCGTTTTAATGTGATTTTTTTAAGATTATATTATTTGGTTTTGGTGTAAAAATTGCTTGAGAGCAACTATTTAATACCACTAATGAGCGACCTCAAGCCTACGAGTATTATAATCTTCTAAGAAGGTTACTAGAGGAGAGTGATCAGAGGATACTTTAGGCAAATGGTCAACTCTGGTAGAAACAAAATGACTTTTATATAAAAGCGGGCAGTCCCCATTCAAAAGGATTCTATTTAGTATCATAATTATTAAATCTTTAACTAAAGAATATGGTATTCGGATCGGAATACCCCGACACGACAAAGACTTGCCCCTTTATTTTGGGATACCTTCGTTGTCACGGAGCATGGGAATAATGCGCGGCGATTACCAAAAATCTTCACTTGATTGGAGGCATCTGGAGGCTTGAGCTCTAAGAATAAAAATTTTCTATGTTAAGAAATAAAGAAAATACTTTACCCTTTAGCGGGTCTATCCAGAATTCAGATTAACGGGACTAATAAGTTTTGAGTATCAAGTCATATGTTATCCAATTATCTTACATCATGTTAACGCAAAGATTCCCCACTGCCTGACGTCATTGCTTGCGTCCTCTCAAATTTATGTGTTCACACTTTTGATATAATCTTAACCTTCTAAATTAAGCTGGCTCTGTCTTTATTCTCTTGATCTTAATCTAAGCCTTTGGATCTCTTCTTTATCCTATTGCTTTCTTCATTTTACTTTAGCCTTTTTGGATTTCCTTTTTATTTTTAAAAGCTTGAGGGTACATGGGTATGGGGAATTTTACGTAGCTATATTATAATAGAAACTTATTTATTATTTTTATTTAAGTTTCTTATTAATTACTTTTTATATTTATATTTACAAGTTATATACAAAATCATAAAAGAAAAAAAAAATTAAGACGCCTTAATTATAGCCTCTCATAGTCTATCAGTTGCAGGATACCCACCTCCCATTTCCAATAACCCCTACATTTAAGATTATGTTTATTTTTAAATAATGCCAAAAATATTTTCTCTCTTTCTTAATAATCACTCAAAACCTCTGTTTTATTTGTATAACCCCCCCCCCTCCCCACACACACCCCACCCATTCACCCTCCCACAAAATTTCCAACTTTTTTCCTCTTCCAAAGGTTTTCAAACTCAGTTTCTCTATACAATTTATTGTATGTGACTTGTATATGATACATCAATACCAAAACAATACTTGATACAGTATTAATACAATTATAATATGATTATATAAGATTTTTAGCGTAGATTTGTGATTGAATCTTGAAGAAGATAAAGATCATAATTATATCAATTTTTCAGAAATATATCGCGATTCTATTATAATTATTTATGGATCATAATTGTTGAAGGAATTGTAACAAATACATTATAATTGTATATTATTACGAGTGGTTGTGAGTTTGTGGTGAATTTTACAGTTTGTATCACAGATATATGACAATCGTATATTAATTATTTAGTATTATATCAGTCATTAGTTTGTGTATTAATGTACCATATACAAGTTAGATACAATTGTAATACAAGTATGATACAATTATAATTGATGTATGTGATACAATTCAAATACAACTATATTCCAATTATAATACAATTATAATACAACTCCTTAATATTTTTTTATTTTCAGTGTTGTCTAGTCTCCCAGCAAAAAACGATGCGATTGATAATTTTTTAATAACATAAAATTATCGAAAACGGTGTGAAGAGAGAAGATGAGGATTCTGGGTGTAGATTAAGGGTGGTGTAAAAACAAAAAGAAAGAGAGAGTAGACGGGGGGTGGGGGTGGAGGGAAGGGAAAGAATGTAACTGAATCTCTTAATTGAAGGCATTAATAATGGAATGAGAGTCTTTTAAGGAGAAATATATACAATTTATAAGAAAAATCTAGATACTTATTAAAAACTACAAAAATAAAGAATATAGGTAAATAAGTTTCTAACACCACCACCCCCCCCCCCCCCCCACACACACACACACAAAAAAAATCAATTTAATATTATCGTTCACCAAATCGATTAAATTAAAAATAATATATATATATATATATATATATATATTTATATATTATTTTTATTTAATCAATATATAATATATGTGTTTCGTATAAATAAGTTAAATAGTTACTCTGGTCGACTACTTGTGTAAAATACCTCTAATATTTAAATAAAT
Source organism: Nicotiana benthamiana (assembly GCA_034376525.1). Classification (NCBI taxonomy): domain Eukaryota; kingdom Viridiplantae; phylum Streptophyta; class Magnoliopsida; order Solanales; family Solanaceae; genus Nicotiana; species Nicotiana benthamiana. The sequence goes on along the minus strand of CM067331.1, from coordinate 15,677,804 downwards.
TGATGTGAAGTCTGATGGTATTGCTACATTTCTCTTAGAGAGAGAGTTTCTCCTCCTTCTACCTACATGTCTTCTGCTTCCCAAAACCCCCCTCATTCCCCCTTTTAACAATGAACTCAATAAGTGCAAACTCCCCGCAGCTAAATGGAACGGACAAGAATAACTCTGAAGTGAATCCCTCGACTCAACCTAGTTCAATCGAAGAAACCATCATGAACACTAACAAGGCTTTATCAGTACCAAATATTGACCATACATACATGGAAATATGCAAGGAGACTGTGCTGGGAAAAATTAAAACTGAGTCCAAAGACCAAACTATCCCGTCTAGGAAGTTGTCATTCTTAGACACTTTGGTAGCGGGCAAAGATGCTAGCAAGGACCCTGAAGGGAGCAGGTGACAGTACAAACAAGCCTGGTTGCATACATACACGAAGATGAAACAAACAACTACCTAAACGAGGACATTTTCATACCCATTACCTCTTCAGATAAGGACCGTATATATAGAAACTGGTCAAATGCGCTCATTATTAAAATTTTTGGAAGGAGAATAGGCTACCAGTTCCTCCAAAACAAACTTCACGCTATATGGAAACCAACGGAACATCTGTCTCTCATTGACATGGTAAGCGACTACTACCTAATAAAATTTACGAAGGAGGAAAACTATAATAAAGCACTTCATGAAGGTCTGTAGTTCATAGGTAATCAATTTCTTACGGTAAGAAAATGGGAACCTAGGTTTGTCACTCCTAAAGCTGCACTAACTTACTCAGCTATATGTACAAGACTTCCGGAGCTACCCACAGAATTCTACGATTATGGGATTCTTCAAAGAATTAGACAAAAGCTAGGACAACTAATACATATTGACGCAAGTACAAAATCTGCTTCAAGAGGTAAGTACGCCCGTCTTTGTGTCATGGTACCTATTGAAAAAACCCCTTAAAACCTTTGTTGTAATTGGAAAACACATTCAACAAGTTAGTTATGAGGGCTTTAATCTCCTGTGCACGAACTGTGGGAGACTTGGACACAATCTAAGGAACTACCCTCATCAACAACCTAAACAAGTTGAAGCTCTGGACACAAACTCCTCACCAGCCATGTCCATACCTCAAAAAATCAGTAATAAATGTTAGGCAAGAGCTGGAAACAAGTAGGAATCCATATTACCCTAAGAACAAAACTTCAAACAAGAAATGGCAAACCAAGGTAGGACAAGAGCTACCTAATGACTTGGAAATGTGCGAATCCTTTGGACAACAAGAGGGATAATACGAAAGGTAGCAGCATCCCAAAGAAAGCTGACTCGTTTGATGCAAGAACACAAAAAGGAAAGGAAATAGGAAAGAATGAAACAAAACATCAATATCTCTTTAATGATCCAAATACTAACATTTACCCAAAGGGCCTTGACATCTTAGTCATAGGAGCAAAAATCCACTCCAATAACTCACAAAGTTCCTTGGGCAATAACTCCCCTTCACCCTCTCACTCGACAACTCACCTACTCTCACTAACGGATGGAAAAACCAAACTACAAGGCATGGACATTGACCCTAGTAAGCCCTCTGAAGATCCTAACCTAACTTCATGTCAAAACCTAAGCATAGCAAACAATCTGCTCCCCACATCACTCTCTAATATGCAAACAACCCCTCAACAAAAACATAGTACCAATCAATCTTCAATTAAGTCAACATCAAGTCACAACTTCATAAATGCCCAAGATCCCCTAATCTCTCGATTAGATAACAACCTAGACCCTAATATGAGCACTCATTCGAATATTAAGGACAAACAACCTTCAGGGTTAAGCACAACCCTTCCTAACAACTCAGAAAATTCTATCCTAAGCAAAGACAACATCCAATACGCCAAGGCTACCCCTCAACCAAAACAGGAGAAGCAACCGAGCAAGGTGGTATGTTTGGACGAGACCTCAATCCCCACCACAGAATCAAACTCCACTCATCTTCTCCACAAGACCTCTTCAATCAAATTATGCCGCCCAATTATGGTTGGAATGGGGATTAATGGGATATGCTTTCAACATCAATCTCCAGCTAGAAGGGAGGAACCTCATAATCCAAATTTGGGACCCCTTTTATCTAGCTCAAATTGTGACGAAAGGCATGCAATTGGGAATAAGCAACGTGATGTTACGCCCATGGATGAGCTTACAACACCCTATGCACATGAACTTGGGACCTCATCCGTCCCATTGGAGCTCTACTGCCCCCATGCAAGAATTTCAGACTCCTACCCCTCCCATGCAGAACCAAAGCATCTCAACGTCCCCCTCACATGCAAACCCTCAAGTCCAACCCCCAGCTTCTTCCATGCCCAATTCCAGCAATAAATGCCACCCACCACAATTCCCCCCACGACCAATCTGAATAGGAGAGCAACCATGAGCTCGAACCAAACTCAACTCATCCCCTCAACCCAACAAGTATCGAACCTGAACCAAACTGTTACCATGAAACCACCGAATCAAATTCAGAATGCAATGGAAGAGGAGGAAGAAGAGGAAGAAATTCCATCAGAAAGAATAATGGAACACAGAGTGCTAAGATACCCAAAAACAATGGCATTCAAAGCAAGAAGATAAAAAAGGTTCATCTTCAGTTGCCCGGTGGATTTGAGGAAATGCTCAATCTCTATAAGGAAGGTGAATCCTCCGAGCATCTACCAACACGCAGTGGTATCAGTACCTAAAACTTTTTCGCACTATTGAATACATCAGGAAAGGATGAGGAATGACAACTCCTCAAGTAGCCAAGAGGGGAATGTACCACCTAGAAATATTAGTATGAATATGATAATATGGAACTGTAGAGGAGCACATAGTGCTGATTATAGGAGGGCTTTTAGCGCAATGTTGGATTACCATCGTCCTAGTCTAGTTTCTCTACTGGAAACGAAGATGGAGTATCATCACAACTTGGTCCAGGAGTTCGGGTACACAAGCTCAATTCAAATGCCGGCAAATAGGAACTCGGGAGGAATCGTATTAATATGGAACAATGGTGACACAATGGTGGATCAAATTGGAGGTAGGGACCAAGAGATACACGCAATGGTAAAGGTACAAAAATCCTCTAAAGTATGGTTATGCTCTATTATTTATGCTAGTAACGTTATGAACGAACGCTTAGTATTATGGATAACCTAGAAACTATTGCAAAAAATTTTAGTGGCCCTTGGTTAGTTGCGGGAGATTTTAACAAAGTTACTTGCACTATGGAAAAAATAGGTGGACTCCCTATTAATTATAATAGAGTCTCTAAATTTGTAGACTGCTTGAATAACTATGGCCTTATAGACCTAGGTTTCAAAGGAGCTAGATTTACTTGGTCTAATAAAAGCAAAAACAGCAAAATTGTTATCATGGAAAAGACATGACAGATGTGCTGCAAACACTGAGTGAATAGAATTATTCCTTGATGCAAGTGTGGAACATTTAGTTAGAAGCCACTCGGATCACTGTCCTATCAAGATTAACTTTTTTCAAAAAGTTCTCTAATAATAATAATATATTCAGGTTGGAAACTATTTTGTTATCGCATCCAACGTTCAGAACTTTAGTTGAAAACTCTTGGGTTAGTTAACCAAACATTACTGAGGCTGTAGAAAAATTTAGCCAAAATACTTTAGATTGGAATAAGACTACCTTTGGAAATAGTTTTAAAAAGAAAAGAATATTTTAGCTAGACTAAAGGGAATCCATAACTCTCAAAACTACCCCCATAGCCAATTCCTTTTAGACATAGAAAATGACCTACTCCAGGAGTATAATATTATACTCAGGCAAGAGGAGGATTTTTGAAAGCTCAAATCCAGGATCCAATGGATCCAGGATGGGGATGCAAAACAAAATTCTTTCATATCACGATCATACAAAGAAGAAGGAAAAATAAAATAGTTTTCTTAAGAGATGGGGCAGGTACTTGGATCCAAACACAAAAAGATATCAAGGACCATATCTTAAATTTCTACAAAAATCTATACTCAACAGAGCTCAAGCATTCTAATCTTACAAACACTTATCTTTCTTATTACTCAGTAGTTAAAGATGAGGACCACCACTTCCTCAGTAGTATACCCTCCCTTGGTGAAATTAGGAGGGCCCTAGATTCGTTTCAACCTTACAAATCTCCAGGGCCAGATGGGCTTTATCCGATATTTTATCAAAAGTACTGGAAAGAGACCAGTGAACTCCTTATTAAATTTTGCCAGGAATCTTTTGCAGATAAAATAATGCTCCCAAGTATGAATAGGTCTCTAGTTTGTCTAATCCTAAAAAGTGATATTGCTGAAACGATTAGACAATATAGACCAATAAGTCTCTGTAATAAGGCCTATAAAGTGGTTACTAAGATTATTATAAACCGTATTAAAAGCTTCCTGCCAAAGCTAATTCACCGACCCAGACTAGCTTCATTAAAGGAAGAAGGGCCGCGGATAATGCCATTATTATAAACGAAGTTCTCCACCACTTCAAAAATTTTAAAGGAAGGAACGCAAAAATGATGATAAAAATATACCTGGAAAAGGCTTTCGATAAAATAGAGTGGTCCTTTGTCAGATTTTAACTAATCTCTCTAAACTTCCCTTCGGGCCTCATTAATCTGATTATGTCATGCATCTCTACCACCTCCACCGCTATTATAATCAATGGGTCACGAACAGATTATTTTGAACCATCCAGACGTATTAGACAGGGCGATCCCTTATCCCCATACATTTTTATAATTTGTATGGAAATGCTTTCTAGGCTAATTGATCATGAATAAGATTGATGTCCATGTAACCCTATAAAGGTTAGCCCCAAAGGCCCGGAACTATCACATCTATTCTTTGTGGACGACCTCATCCTTTTAGCTGAAACAAACAAAAGAAGCTATACATCCATTACAGAAACTATTAATAAATTTTGCAACGCTTCGGGTCATTCTATTAACTTTGAGAAGTCAAAATAATCTTCTCCAGGAACACCCCCCATGACAAAAAAGACACTATAAGCAGGTACCTCTCAATGAAATACACCGACAATTTTGGTAAATACCTAGGATTCTCGATGATGAACTCTAGCCCCTCAAAGAAGGATTTCCAGTGCATTCTAGATAATCTAAACAATAGGATAACGTGATGGAAAACTAAGTTCCTAAGTTTAGCGGGGAGGAAAACTCTCATAAAAGCCACCCTAGCGGCAATTCCAAACCATGTCATGCAAATCTATGACCTTCCTAAATCAATCCTTAATAAGAGTAGACGCTATTCAGAGGAAATTCCTATGGGGAACACTGAAGAAAAGAAGAAATGTCACCTAGTCAAATGGAGCATAATGACTAAAACAAAAAATCAAGGGGGACTGGGAATCCCAAATTCTCGATTGAAAAATTCCTCCTTTAATGCAGCACTAGCGTGGAGGTACAAGAAGGAAAAAGAATGCCTATGGGCAAAAGTTATCTTTGAGAAATATGAGCACATGAAGAGCTTGAATTTAGCTTCCCACGCCTGGAAAGTTATAAAAAAGGGCAATGAAATCTGTAACAAGAACATAAAATGGTTAATTGGGGATGTGGAAACTATAAATCTATGGCAGGATAACTGGATTAACCAATATGGAAATCTCCGGGAATAAATCCAAGGACTTTTACAGGAGGGTGAGTCGACCAAAAAACTATTCTACCTCAGTAAAAATGAGAATTTTGACTTGAGGGAGCTATCCTTTAAACACCCCCTGAAATTGTGTCTAAAATTAACTGTACTCACATAAAACAAACGGGATCCTCTGGTGATTCCTACACATGGAACTCCCCACATCACAACTTCTTCTCTATAAAGACGACTTATGAAGCTATCTCGGAATACACTAGCAATCCCATTAACCTAGAATGGATTTGGAAAATCAAGTCTCTGAATAAACTAAAATTCTTCATTTGGATTATCTTCTGAGACAGGTTACCTACAAAGGAGCAACTAAAAAAGAGAGGTATTAGCATTAATGATAATTGTAATATCTGTAATAAAGAAAAGGAAAATATTGAGCATATATTCTTCAGGTGCAACTACTCGAGGAAAATCTGGCACCAAGTTATATCAAAACACCCCTTTGGCCAAAATCCTAAAGGAATTAACACGCTCCAAGAATGGCTAAAGAAAAACCTCCTATCTAAGGAGCCTTTTAATAATCTTCTTAGTTGGGGGATCTTTCTCCCTTTTCTCCTATGACACATATGGAATATTAGGAATGGAATCATATTCCGTAAGAATATAGCACCCGTTAACATAAGCCAAACCATTAATAAGGCCGTAGAATTTCTCTATATTGCAAAACATAACCACTTGAACCCCATTAAAAAAAGTCATCTATGTAAAATGGGAACCTCCGGACTTAAACTTCTTCAAACTCAATATAGATGTAGCCTGTAGGGGAAATCGGGGAGTGTGATGAATAGGAGGAGTGTTTAGAGACGAAGGGGGGAATTGGATCCTTGGCTTTAATATGAGCTATAAACACGCAACCAATATCTACATGGAGACCCTAGCCCTATTCCATAGAATCAAACTCGCAATAGACAAGAAGCTACTCCCTTTAGTAATAGAAACAGATTGCTTGGAGCTTTTAAACCTCTTAAATTCTAACAATAGTATCTAACAAAACTTAATTGATGATTGCAGGTACCTATTGAGGATGGCGCATGACCCGCAGCTGAAGCACATCTTTAGAGAGGCTAATGAAGTAGCGGACCTGTTAGCTAAAAATAGTTGTAGCATGAACACTTTTTGTACTTTGCAAACTTATGCTAGTCCGCCTGTCTTTACTTTTCATGCACTAGAAAGGGACAGTCAAGGTACTTTGTGGCCTAGACTGAGCTCTCGTTGTAATAACGCGTAGTGTTTGTTGAATAAATCTTTGTTTACCAAAAAAAAAGTATGCATAAGCAAGACGGGGATTTGAATGCAATATATTCTAGTTTTGAAGAAGATGTTATTTATACATCATGTCCTTTTATAATTTTAAAATTTTAAAAAAAATTAATTTTTTACGTGTAAAAATAAAATTTCCAGATATTTAAAAAAGGTAAAATCTTAAAATTAAAAACAAGTTCATAAATAGTCACAAAAACAATTGACCTGAATGTATTACTCTATTTGTACATCATGCCCTTTTGAAAGTCTTAACATTGGCTATTAAACCAACATCATATTGGGAATTATTATTCAACTACTATTTGTTCCATTTTATGTGAATAAATGTAAAGCTAATGAAATTAGTTTAACTTGTTTCTCAATATCGACAATAGTAGAAATGAAACTTTTTTATTTCTCATATGTTACTCATATTGAAATTTTGACTAATTTAAATATATTGATAAGGCTAAAGGGAAAAGGTTTCTTACCCGTAATACAGTATTAATAAAAGAAATTATAGAAAATTGCACAACATTTATGAGGCGTTAATCAGACTTGAATTTCTGAGATGTTTAAAAATTACATGAAGTTCTAGTGTATTACTATTTGCAAACGTTTTATCAAACATTTCAAGAAAATTTGAAACAAAACTTGCACGTTAAGTATAGATAGATAATTAAGCATACATTTGATTCATATCAAAATAAAAAGAAATAGTTAATAAAATTTCAAAAAGAAACATTTAAGACTCATTTTGAGAGAGAGACATAAGAAATTTGTCATTTCTTTTTAGAAGAAAAAGGAGGGTATCTGTTAGGGTGCCAAATGGACGTGTTGGACTGAATTTAGACGGGTTAAAATGTGTTAGGTCAATAAATGAATCAATGTCCAGCCTATCCCAAAGTATATTTGGGTAAGATGGACTATGTCAAGATGGACTAAACAATGGGTCATAACCCAACCCGCCCCACTTGACCCAAATTTTAAAATCATGCTCATCTTGCATAAAAAAAAATCCTTTCACCTTAAAATATGTAAGTTGACAAATATTGTATGGGTGGGTAGTGGGATTGGGGATGGGGGTGGGTGGTGCAGAAAAATTAAAAAAAAAATAAAAAATTAAAAATACAAAAAAAGTAAATTATTTTAGGGATTTGCGCCGGGGATTGGGGTAGAGGGTAGGGTGGGTGGATGGTGCAGAAAAATAAAAATAGAAAATTAAACATACAAATAAAAAGGGAGGGGGGTTGCGCAAGGTGGGGGGGGTGGAAGGGTTTGGAGGAAGGCGGGCGGCGCAGAAAAAAAATGAAAATTAAAAAAATTAAAAATACAAAAAAAGTAAATTATTTTAGGGATTTGCGCCGGGGGTGGGGGGTAGAGGGTAGGGTGGGTGGATGGTGCAGAAAAATAAAAAACAGAAAATTAAAAATACAAATAAAAAAGGGAGGGGGGTTGCGCGAGGTGGGGGTGGAAGGTTTGGGGGAAGGCGGGTGGCGCAGAAAAAAAACGAAAATTAAAAAAATTAAAAATGCAAAAAAAGTAAATTATTTTAGGGATTTGCTCCGGGGTAGCGGGTATGGTGGATGGATGATGCAGAAAAATAAAAAACAGAAAATTAAAAATACAAATAAAAAGGGAGGGGGTTGCGCGAGGTGGGGGGTGGAAGGGTTTGGGAGAAGGCTGGTGGCGCAGAAAAAATACGAAAATTAAAAATAAAAAAAAATAAATTTTTTTGGGTGTTTTGCACGTGGGGAGAGGGGTAGGAAGTAGGGTGGGTGGTATAGAAAAATAAAAGAACAGAAAATTAAAAATATAAAAAAAATAAAAATATTGGAGCAATTAAGTAAATTTCTAAATAAATTGGATTAAGGTCCTTTGTTTTGAAAGAGTTTTATGAGTTGTTTGAGTTGTAAAATGGGTCAGAATGAGCTATAAAAAATACTCCAATCGTTCAATTTATGGGAACCAATTTGACTAGGCACGAAATTTAAGAAAAGAGAAAAGACTTTTTTGTGGTGTAAAATGAAGCATATATATTTTGTGTGGCTATAAATCATTATGTAAAGGTAAATTATTTCCAAATAAGGAAAGAGGTCATTCTTTTTGGCACGGACTAAAAAGGAAATATGTCCACATAAATTGAAACGGAGAAAGTAATCGATTAACTTGGACTCAACCCAATTAATCCATGAGCTAAAATACTTTAGTCCATAATTTCTAAACTAATTGAACGATTTAAATAGATTTGGGCTCAAATTGCCACACGTATCCGTGGACCTAGATGTAAAAAGGTTTTTGGCAGCGGACCTTAAGCTACAAAAGCGATGGGGGTACCTAGAAAAGAAAATTGGGCCCATACATACCATATAACAAACCTTATTACCACCCATGTTTAAGGTTTGTGTTTATTACATTTAAGTATACCACATTTCAATTTATGTACCAAAATTCTATTTAAGGTTTAATTATCAACTTATTAATTATAGGCTTGATTTGTGGAACTGAAAATCTTTTCAGATTTTATTATACACATTTCTTCTCTCTTTTACAAACAAAACCCATGATTTTCTCCCCTTTTTTAATTACCCTCCCCCACGTTTTTTTATCAAAATCGATTTTCCTCTCTCTCTGCTTGAATTTCATCCGCCATTGTCGAAGCTTGAACAGTTTCAGATCGAGAAGTTCTTCTCAATCCACCATACTTTCAGTCCATAAAATTGTATCAAAGCCAGAACGGCTCTACAAAACTGATTTCTCTCTCTCTGCTTTGAAGTCGGATAACATGTCAGTTTGTATGTCCTTTGGCGTGTATACAGTCTTAGGATCATAATACTTTGGAACGACAATGCTACCAACTACTGTTTGCAGTACATTTGCGCTGTATGAATGTTTCGTCCATTCGGCATCATGTGTGTTGTCGGCTAAACTTCTTATCTTGAACAATGAAGAATCATGAATTGACGTTGCCTTGAAATGCCATTTGCAGTTCTCAGCTACACATACAAGCCAGTAGCTAAAAAAATTCAATTTTCAGACATATTTATTAAAAACTACAATTAACTACAAATTGACTATAATTAACTACAAATTGACTACAATTAACTACAAACTGACTACAATTAACTACAAACTGACTACAATTAACTACAAACTGACTACAAGTAACTACAAACTCACTACAATTAAATACAAACGGACTATAATTAACTACAAACTGACTACAATTTAACTACAATTTGTATAAACAAACCTAGCTTCAATAATCTGGAATCTGGAAGAACTACAATTTGAATGACTATCACGCTGTAAATTCTGATTTTTCGGTATTTGATGTAGAAGAATGAGAGATTTTCGAAACTGAAATCTGGAAGAACTATCACGTAGAGAGATTTGCGCTGGGATTAGATCTTTTAAGGTTTTAAAAAGATCATTTAATTAAAACAGAATCAAATATTAGTTGGGAAGCTTAAAATCTGGCGCTATTTTAGGCTATAAAATCAGCCAGATATGGTTTGGAAATTAAGACAGAATCAAATATTAATTGGGAAGCTTAAAATCTGGCGCTATTTTAGGCTATAAAATCAGCCAGATATGATTTGGTACATTTTTAATAACGAAAACATGAAATATACGGGTAATAACCAAATAAGGTACAATAATGATAATAAAATTTGCTATATGACATATTTAGGTAAAATCCCTAGGATGTATCTCAAAAGAAGAAACGTTACCACATAAATCATTGGGTCCACAGAAAATAGATATGTGGGCCTCACGGCCCACCAGTCCCACGTGGGAGCAAAGGATGAACGTAGGATTAGAAGTAGCATCTAACACGTTGTGTCTCCCTACTGGGTTTTTTCAATTGCCTCATAATTCTCTATATTGATTATAATTTAATAATCAATAGTTTATTTATCCTTTTCTTCGTTTTACATCTAAATTGGTGAATTAAACACTAGGTTTTGGATACAAATGTAACATTTTTTTGGAAAGAAGCCAGTTAATCATTGTTTTAAGTTTTCAAACTAAGTTTTTAAAAGCTTTCATAAAATCTCAAAAATGAAAAAGGAAATAATATTTTTGACAACTTTGAAACAAACGTCTCCGTAAAATTTTACCTTTCTTCACGTTCTTGCCTGCATTAATCAATTGTAATATAATTGACATTTTTCAGACTAAGTAGACTGCTTGATTTAGCTGTTTATAGAAGTCATTGGTGCTGCTAGTCAAAATAGAATATAAGATCTATTTTAACCAAATAATTGTGTCATTCTGTTGTAGAGAGAGTCAGGCTAAATATAACAAAGAAAGGGGTAAACCCTTATGCGACGTTTGATTACGAGTAAAAAAAGACTAATTTCATATATATAAATTTAATAATATTCTTTCCTTTTCAGTTTTTGCATACAAAATGAAATATTATTTTGAATTATACACTATATCTACACTACGATCTATATATGTTATAATTTTTGCATGCAGATTTTAAACCCGTTAAATTAGACGGATAGAATTATAAATTTAAATTAATAAAATTCAAATATTCGATACACCTTTTCTTGCATGATATAATTTGAATTTTATTATTTGTATTTTTAGTTCTACGTTACGGTTCTCGCATAACTTACTTCCATCATTCAGCTATGAATTATTGTTTCCATTAAAATTTAAAAAAAGAAAAAGTGGGAACTATAGATTACAAGAATTTGAAACAAGGGCGGGTTGGGGGTCGTGTTAACGCGTCGGGCGCGGCTCCCACCGTCAAACACTATTAACCGCAAACTGCTGCCTCCCACTAAATCATACCCATTGTTTTGGTTCTCCTTCTACTGAATAATCCTTATACATGCGGTTTACACAAATATTAGATTAATTGCTCTTCTATTTCAGTTTATGTGGATATTAGTTCTTGAAATATGATGAATTTTATATGAAAACGATTTAATTTCAATTATTTTTTTATATTGTGCTAATGAGAAGCTTAAACACGTATTATGACATATTTAAAATTGTAAATTTCAAAATACAATACGAAGTTGAAAATATACTGCAGTTTAATATATTTTGGGAATTCAAACTGTAAAGTAAGATAATTTGACAAATTAATAAGGCTTGTACATTCTTAGTGGGTTTTTGGACATAAGAATTATAAAATGGGATTTTTACATATACATACCATATAGCAAATTTTATTACCACCCATGCTTAAGGTTTGTGTTTATTACATTTAAGTATACCACCTTTCAATTTATGTACCAAAATTCTATTTAAGGTTTAATTATCAACTTATTAATTATAGGCTTGATTTGTGGAACTGAAAATCTTTTCAGCTTTTATTGTACACATTTCTTCTCTCTTTTATAAACAAAACCCACGATTTTCTCCCCTTTTTTAATTACCCTCCCCCCACGTTTTTTTACCAAAATCGATTTCCCTCTCTCTCTGCTTGAATTTCATCCGCCATTGTCAAAGCTTGAACAGTTTCAGATCGAGAAGTTCTTCTCAATCCACCATACTTTCAGTCCATAAAATTGTATCAAAGCCAGAACGGCTCTACAAAACCGATTTCTCTCTCTCTGCTTTGAAGTCGGATAACTTGTCAGTTTGTATGTCCTTTGGCGTGTAAACAGTCTTAGGATTACAATACTTTGGAACGACAATGCTACCAACTACTGTTGTAGTACATTTGCGCTGCATGAATGTTTCGTCCATTCGGCATCATGTGTGTTGTCGGCTAAACTTCTTATCTTGAACAATGAAGAATCATGAATTGACGTTGCCTTGAAATGCCATTTGCAGTTCTCAGCTACACATACAAGCCAGTAGCTACAAAAAAAATCCAATTTTCAGACATATTTATTAAAAACTACAATTAACTACAAACTGACTACAATTAACTACAAACTGACTACAATTAACTACAAACTGACTACAAGTAACTACAAATTGACTACAATTAAATACAAACTGACTACAAGTAACTACAAACGGACTACAATTAACTACAAACAATTAACTACAAACGGACTACAATTAACTACAAACTGACTACAATTTAACTACAATTTGTATAAACAAACCTAGCTTCAATAATCTGGAATCTGGAAGAACTACAATTTGATTGACTATCACGCTGTAAATTCTGATTTTTCGGTATTTGATGTAGAAGAATGAGAGATTTTCAAAACTGAAATCTGGAAGAACTATCACGCAGAGAGACTTGCGCTGGGATTAGATCTTTTAAGGTTTTAAAAAGATCATTTAATTAAGACAGAATCAAATATTAATTGGGAAGCTTAAAATATGGCGCTATTATAGGCTATAAAATCAGCCGGATATGGTTTGGTAACTAAGACAGAATCAAATATTAATTGGGAAGCTTAAAATCTGGCGCTATTTTAGGCTATAAAATCAGCCAGATATGGTTTGGTACATTTTTGTTAACAAAAACATGGAATGTGCGGGTAATAACCAAACAAGGCACAATAATGGTAATAAGGTTTGCTATATGTCATATTTAGGTAAAAATCCCTTATAAAATTCCAAAAGTGAAAGGTTATTTAAAAATTAGAGTTGTGTTTGGAGATAAATATGAATTTCGGTTATTTTTGAATTTTTGTGAATAATTTGAATAAAAATTTTGAAAAAATTCTAAAATTTATTTTTAAGTAAAAATTAAAAATTTTATGATTAAATACTAATTTCATAAAAAAAAATTGAAAAAAAATTCTTATGTCCAAGCGCGCTCTTAGTACCAGATGTTATTTACATAAGAAATACTATAAAAATACAGAGAGGAAAAAGAATAAAACCTTAGCTTCTTTTCCTACACTCTGCGGTCAAAACAAAACTCTATGTTAAACCATTGTTTTTAGGCTTATTACATAGTTTACCATCCAAATTTTGGCTCAAATTCCTCTTACATACTTTCTGTGGAGGATAATAACCATATACAAGAAACATTTCTAAAGTGTGTCTAGTACCAACCTCCTTTGACCAGATCATGTTAATAAGACATTCATGTATGTCACGCGTTTGACTTTACTTAATTTTAACCCATTATCTTATAATAACTAACCCTAGCCGACCCTACCCGACCCACAAGGTAAAAAGCGTTAAAACCAAACTTACCCAATTCAGTACTCAAAATCCGATACATCTAGAAGGAGCTACCGTAAAGGCGATTCCGACGATCATCTCAAGTTACGCTTTCATCGTGGATTTTTGGTGGATTTTTGCGGTTAATAGGTTAGTAATTTTCTTCTCCTTACATTACCCGTTTATTTTAGTAGTGTGTGGGTAGAACCTAGGGTTTTTTTTTAGAATTTCTTCTATTTTGCTCAGGGTTATCAGACTTTTTAAAAGGGGAATCTTTTGTCATTGTCGATATCACTATAAAGTTATCGTCTTGTTGCCTTTACAGATATTATTTTTTATAAAAAAGATTTGTCTTGTGTTTGCAAACCATGTATAAAGTTAGGGTTTAACTGATTATTGTAATAATATTGCTTTGAACAATGTGATATGCTATTGTCTTTGTCTCCACTTTTATATTTTGCCTGTAATTTTTTATTTTCAATTGTTGCATGTGAAAACTTCATTTATTTGTCCCTTATTTGTTTGCAGATAATGTCTTTTAAAATCATTGCCCTCATGTGGCACCATAATGAGGTATTAGTTCCTCGTAACTTTGCTCGTTATGTAAGTGGTAGTCAAACATTGACTTTAGATGTAGATGTGAATTTACTGTCTCTTATTAAACTGATGAACTACACTAGGATCTATTACTTTCAAAATGTAGTTAAGTTGTATATTTGTCAATGGATAGGACAGAAAATTGATAAATATTCTCATAGACAAGGATATTTTAGACATTTGTGGTGAATTGGAAGATGGGATACCTTGGATATTTATGTGACTTATGCTGCCCTTTTATGTGTTGTTAACATAAATGAGGCTAGTAAAGGGGTTGATGGGTCTAATAGTGGAACTTTTAAGAGCACAACTGTCTCAGAAGAAGAGGAAGATAGTGAATCTGAATATGCCCCTGCTCATGAACCTACCCCTTCCTCTTCCCCTTCCCCTTCTCCTTCTCTTGAACCTGCTCATGCCCTTGCACCGTCAAGAGAACAAGAGAGTGGAGTAGATAGTGAATCAAACTTTGATAATAGTGAAGGTGGGGATGACAATGAGAATGATTCAAACATTAAAATAGTGATAATGATGAGAGTGATAGAGTAAATTTACATGTTCCTGATGATAAGGATTATGGATCTGATGTTCATGAAGAATTTGTAGAGTGTAGGGATGAACTGAGGAAGTATATAAGGAAAATGAGTGAAATGCCAAAAGATAGAGGTGATATTAACCTTGGTGATACAGAAGTTGATATTGATTTTAATGAATTAAGAACTGGTAGCAAGATAGGTACACAAGCTTAGTAGGGATAGATAGACGAGCCTTACTTTGGGTCTTCAGATGCTGAAAGTTTTCCTTCAGATGCCGAAGATGAATTTGATGAAGAACATAAGGAGAAAATGGCTGCCAAGAGGAGGAAGAAAGCACTGATATTTGATCCAACTGTCAAGAAAACAACCTGGGAGTTGGGGCTAATTTTTGAGAGTGTTGAACAATTTAGGTTTGCTGTTAGTAAGTATGCAATTCAGAAATAAGTTCAAATTGAAAAGTATATTAATGAACATTGTAGGGTGAGGGTAAGATGCTTGCATTCAAAATTTTCATGGATCTTGGCTGCAAGCAAAGATGGCAGATCCAACAATTTTAAGGTACAAATGTATAGTCCCGTCCACAAGTATTACAAAACAAATAAAAACAAGCTTTGAAACTCTAGATTCCTAACAAAATATTACAAGGTAAGATTGTGTGTAAACCAATAATGAAAGTTTGGGAGCTAAAGAAACTTATTAAGGATGAACTGGACATGTATGTTGGTAGGTATACCGTACATAGAGCTAGAGAATTTTTTCGAATAAGATAATAGGTGATATGCATGCTGAGTTCAAAAGACTATGATTATAGAGATATTCTGTTACAGACAAATTCAGGTACAACTTGTTTTATGAAGGTAGAAGATCAAGGTGAAGGCCAGCTTGTCTTAAATTCATGTTATGTTTGCTTATATGCTATGAAACAGGGATGGTCTGAAGGTTGCAGAAGGATAATTGGCCTTGATGGTTGTTTTCTAAAAGGCATTTGTAAGGGTCAACTTCTTGTAGCAGTAATAAAGAATGGAAATAATCAAATGTATAGCTTGGGCCATTGTAGAGGTTGAGAACAGTTTCACTTGGACACGGTTTTTGAAGTGTGTGACTGATGACTTAGAGCTTCAAGATGGAAGGGATCTTACTATCATGTCTGATATGCAAAAGGTGAATATATTCTTCTATTTCTATTTTCTGTCAATATTTATTTTTTCTAATCTGTTGGCAACTAATTCAATTCTTTTTATGTTTAAGGGACTGCTTAAAGTTGTATCAGAAGTCTTACCAGAAAGTGAACATAGGTGGTGTTCTAGACATATATTAGCAAATTGGTCCAAAGATTAGAGAGGATTAGAGAGGAGAAGCAACTTCTGGAGTGTGCTAGAGCATCATATATGGTAGAACTGAATTTCCACCCGGTCAGTATGAATATGCTTGGAAATGGGATATGTGAGAGCCTCTTGAGGAATAACAAGGAAACCTGGCAGAGCATACTTCAACTGTGACATCAAATGTGATATAATTGACAACAATATATGCGAGATATTTAATGCTTGGATACTTGCTTCTTGGCGAAAGACGATTATCACAATATTAGAGGAAATTAGAGTGAAGATGATGGAGATAATAGGAAATTTGAGGGAGTTTGCATATACATGGATATGTGATATATCCCAATTGTTATGAAGGTGTATCAGGATAACATGGCACAATCTATGAGGTGTACAATCAAGTGGAATGGTGAATTTGTCTATGAAGTTGAGGATACCTCATTAAGAGTGGTGTTAAAACATTGTGTGAATATGCAAGCTCAAACTTGTACATGAAGGTCATGGATGCTGAAGGGTATCCCTTGTGCTCATGCCATTACTACTATGCTTTTCAAGAACCTTGACCCAATTAACTACATATCCTACTAGTACCACAAATCCATATATCTGAAGGCATATTCAACATTCATCCAGCTTGTGCCAAACATGCAGATGTGGCCAACATCTACCAATCCACCAATTGAACGACCACCAATTAAAAAGATGCCTAGCAAACCAAAGAAGAAGAGAAGAAAAATGAACATCCTACTTCTGGAAAGCTTTCAAGAAGAAGCATGGAGATGACATGTTCAAATTGTGGTGGATATGGACACAACAAGAGGAGCTGCCCTAAGAAAGCAAGGCCTGCAGATTCTATATCGAAGCCCCCCTTTTCTAAAATGGAGTTCGAAATCGGGTATACGACATTTTGAGGGACAACTCTATTCCCTTGCGAGGACAAGTAGAAGTCTCAATTAAGGAAAAAGGTTTTCACATAGTATTGTAGACAAGTTTAAGAGGTTAAAAAGAAAAGAAGTTGAGAGTTTAGAAAGTTAGTTTAAAAGAAAACTTAAAAAAAGGTTAACAAGCAAAGGGGAGAGGGAGTCCTAGGTTTACAAATAATATGGATCACATCAATGCAATATCCAATCACTCCTCATGAGAGGGGTCACACATGATATTAGTGCACCGGTCATCATATCCATATTCTACCCTTCCCACCCCGTTAAGGTATTAAAGCGCGGAAAGTTTTGTTGCTTATTGCATGCTAGTACCCGCCCTAATCCTATCAGTCCCGGAGGCACTTGGGACTACTAATCCTAAAGGAAAAGGGATTTGGGGCTTTTGATAGTTTTCAAAGGACAAAATACTAAGGAGTTAATCAAAACACATGAAGCAAGTAAAGGGGAAATCAAAAAAGCAAGTAGGGCTCAAGTAAGCCACCTTAAAACAAACAAAGCCATAAAGTTTAGCATGTCTTGCACGTACCGCTTTGGTCTTTTAAATTAAAGCAATTGCAGACTTGTTCAACACATAGTTTTAGACAGGAAGTCTACATAGGCTCGCTCGAATGCAGTTGTCAAATACTGGCCCACTAGATTAATTAACCCACTTTTATCTATGTGCTGAATAGGACTAGTAGTTTCGAAAACTAAACTGATTATAAAGGGTTACTAGTTTTCATCAGAGTGAAATAGGTTTCAGAAAAGAGTTTAATGTTTTGAAAAGGTTTAACAAAAAGAAAATGAACTTCAGAGGACATGCAGACTAATTTTAAAAGTTTTACAAATCTTATCAAAAAGAGTGAGTTTTAGAAAATGCCCGTTTGTTCAAAAAGGTTTATCAACTTACGAGGTTCAGAAAAATGCAGAAGACTGCCAGTTTTACCAAAGTAAATATTAATTTCAATTGTTGATGCTATTTTGAACAAATGAGACAGTTCATATTTGAAGTTCCTATATGCATGCTTTCCATGCGTTAACTGATTTTAAAATTTTTTAACATGAGTCTTACAAATATGGTATCTATATGCAACTTTGTTGTTAAGCCTACAATGAGCCTAATGGAATCATTATGTGCATAAATGTAAACCCCTATAAGCATGGTATCTATATGCATAGTCGCAGAAAGTTTAGAAGTTAGTCCCTATAGACATGCTTTCTACGTGTGAAGTTGTACAGATCAGAAATTAAATCCTATAGGCATGGTTTCTACCATTTATGCATAAAAGTAACGCTCCCCTTTTCACTAAATCCCCGTGAATTTGTACAAGTTATAATAGACCAGTAAAATAAACTAAAATTAAAAGTACATCAGAAACTATCAGCTGCATCCAAGGAACCTAATTAAGACTTAGTGTCTAACCATATCAGATTGAACCACTTCCGAGATCCAGATTTCCAAAGCCTTCTCTTATCTAGGGTGTTTCAGAGATCCAAGGAGTTTCAGGAACTCCAGGCAGTGCTTACACCAAGATGTTAATTAGAATGAGTTGTAGTGCAGTATGGAAGAGCTAGCCCTCAGGTGTCCAAGTTCAGAGGGAGCTCATAGATTCCAAGGCAATGCTCACAAGATGGAGGCAGAACTTAAGTTTTAAGAGTGAGTGCAAGTGCAATAGAGGGGGTTAGGGAGTGCCAAGTGAAGCTGATGGTCATACCTAGCCACAAAGTAGGCTGGCACACCCCTGAAGAAGCATGTTCTGCCAGCAAATAAGAGCACAAACCTATTGAAGGTCAGACTATGGCCTGGATAGTAATTAAGACACTTTCAGACCAAGGTCTCAAGCTCAGAATACATATAAAGGGGAAACAGAATGGGAATTAAAAGAGTTTAGGACTCAAGGAGAACAATCCATATACATGAACAACAATGTCAAGTGTTGTCATGTTTTCTGAACCATAACCCAACATATAAAGGGACTAGGGATAGGGATTCATGTACGCATAGAGATAAGGAAGTAAGTAAACTTGCAAAAATTACAGCATAGAAGCAGTAAGACCAACGAAGGAAAGGCTGAAGAATAATCATGTAGTAGAGAGGCAGAAATTAAACAAAGAGAGACATACCAGTTGCATAAAAAATAAGCAAAGAAACAACATGATTCTTTCAACCAAACTACAATTAGAGAAACTTTAAGCGTATGAGTTCAAAGAACTCAAATATTTTTTTAAGAAAATCTAAGTTTATTTGAGAGAAGAAGTAATGAATTGTTCCATGTGTTAGAACTTGTCTTTGAATGAGAAGAGGTACATGTATTTATAGTTGTGAAAACGAGTAGAGAATAGGGTAACAAGTAAGGTTTTAACACAAACATGAAAATAATCACAGTCAAAATCAATTAACACAGGTATTTCCCCTTAATTAAGGGATTACTGCTCAAATAGATACTAACAGGATTAATATAAGGAAAGAAAATTAATTTGTAAGCAGAATGATTGTTGCCTTAAAAGGAGCAGTAAAACCATATAGTAATTTATTAAGTCTAAGTACATGAATGCGCTTATTTTTGGAAAGGATCTGGTAAGGATGAACAAAGGGAGAGAATCAATTACCCCTTAACATGCAAGTAAAATCAGAATTTCACAAAAGAAAAGTTTTGAAAATCAATCACAGAAGGGACTCATTATATAAATGAAGTGCACAAGTAATAGACATGTGATGCCAAGCTATGGCAAGAAGAAACAACATATAATAATAGCACAGAGTTAGTGGACAACAAGCATTCATAGCATGATAGTCATGTAGGTCAAGTTTCATTGGCTTAGTAATAGAGAGAAAGATCAGAAGCATGCAAAGAGTGAAGTACAAAAATTTTATGAAAATGTAGTTGAGTTTAACAGATATCAAGAACTCAGAACAAAAGGAATCACATAAAGATAACGAGATGCTGAAGTAAAGGAGCAATTTCAAACAGGTGAGTTGAACAAACAAACTCAGGAACTTGAATAGACCCCAAAGGACTAGGGTTTTCGAAATCAGTAGAGTTTATAGGCGATAAACAAGTGAAACAAATAAACAGTCTCAAATAAACCCCAAAAATTAGGGGTTTCAACGCTAATCAGGTGTAAACAAAGTAAATCAAACAGATAGACTCAGAAACTCAAACAAATCTCCAAAATTAATTTTTCAGCACCAATTAAACCTAGAGATGATAAGCAAATGAATCGAACAAAATATTAACAAACAGACTCAGAAACCCTAGTTCGAAATCAAAAGATTTAAAAAGGAAATTTGGGTAAAACGCTTAAAACATCAAATATAGCACAAATCAAGCACATATCTAAACCAATAAATGAAAAAGAACCTCGAATAGGTAGGTTTTTTGTGAACCTTAGAAACAAGAAAGGCTTAGAAGAAACAAGATCAGATCTGGAGTCGATAATGTCGAAATCAGGCTCAAGATTGAGACACGTCGGAGCAAGGCCGGAGATGGCTGAAAACCTCAAATCGACGAAGGTCTGAGTGAATACCGTTGAAGTTTGGCCTCAAACCTTCAGGTATTAAGCATGTGAGAGAAGTAGGAGGTGAGTATAGGTCGTCCATGGCTTGAGCGGCCATGGATTCGGTGGGTTTGGGGTTGAAAGCGGTAGAGAGCGATTAGGGTTTCGAGAGAGTTCAAGAGCGTTTGATAGAATTGGGCGTTAGAGGCAATATCTTTGAAAGAATGGGGTTGGGTTTAGGGGTCCTTTGAAATTAAAAAGAAAAGAAACGATCTTGGTTGTTGATAAAAAATGATCAACGACTCAGAATTTTAAAAGAGCGGGCGGGTTGGTCAAGTGAGTATTGGGTCGGGTAATTGGGTTTTAATTGGGGGTTGCATTGTGTTAATTGAGGGTGCCAATTTGGGATAAACTTGAATTGAAATATAGCTAGATTTTAAATAGCCACTTTTTTTTATTTTATTTTATAAGAAATAATAAAACGTTTTCTGAAACAAATTGAAGGTACTAAATTAATAAATAATATACGAATATTAAACTAAAAATATTGGAAGTAATTTTATAATTATAGAATACTGTTGATCACAAAATAGGCTATGATTGCAATTACATGCAATTTAGATTTAGAAATGCCAAGTAAATTTTTAAAAATATGCAAAAATTACCGTAATTATATTTTGCCGTAAGTGAGAGAATTAAATGAGTTATTAACAAAAATTTTTTTTGGGAATAATTATTGAATTTTGTGGTATTAAAAAATGGGTAATAAATTGGTTTAAAAATATTCAAATACCAATACTCTTGGGTGTGCTTATATATGCACATATATGCCATTTTGGAAGTATTTTGGATATAAAAATACCTAGGAAAAAATTAGATATCAACATTCTACTCCAGCAAATGCTTCATATATACGAAGATGTGGAGGAAGAGGCAGACCAAGAGGAACATGAACTGTTCGCAGAGCTTCAAATCCAACTACTTCTGCCCATGCTGCTGCTGGTAGAGGAAGAGGAACCGCTTCTAGTAGAGGAAGAGGAACTGGTAGTGGTAGGGGAAGTTCTGGGTTTGGACTATTTCAATCAAGTAGTGGGTCACATGTTTTTCTGTATGTAGTTCAAAGTTAATTTTATATCTTGTTTGTTTTAACAACTTTACTGAATATTTTTGTTTTTGGTAGTTTGGTGGAGGTAACCCAATAGTGGTCTCTCATGGTGGTAAAAAGAGGTCCTCGACAGTCTGGAGTATACATATAAGTCAAGAAGTGGTGTAAAGTAGAATGGTAGACCAACCATTACTACAAGACAACTTGAAAGAAGTGTTGCAACTCGTTCTAGTACTGTCGCATCTCAATCCAATTTAAGTCAAGCAAGTTCATCATCCCAGCCATCCAAGAACAACCACAGAATTATGTTATTGTCACTGTTAATTTATTTTAAAACTGCAGTAATTTTTCTTTGGAGCGGTAATTTATTTTGGAACTGCTGTTAGGTTAATTTGGAACTGCTATTTAGCTTTGCTGTTAGTCTTGTTATTTTGTTACGGCAGCCTGCTGTTATTTTGGTATGCTGTAAAACTAGGCAGCGTATATTTTTGTTAAGGCAGACTGCTGTTATTAGTTGACTTTAATGAACACCTTTAATTTATGATGAAATATATTTTTCGTGTTATTTGATAATTTCTGGGCAGAGGTGTCTTTAGTGTTGTATGAATGCTGTTATTTTGGTATGTTTTTAATCATTTGTGCTTTCATTTTTGTATGCTGTTATTTCTGAAAAATTTCAGCATATGAATTGTATATCATCCACTATTTGATTGTGTTTCAGTGTTTTAACAGTGACAATATGAGGTGTGTTTTAACTGCACCATCAACTCACACAACAACAAAGTCAAACAAAAAAACATTAACAATTGCCAAAAAAAATCATTCGACTCACATAACAACGAACTCAAACAAAACAACATTAACAAATTCAAAAAGATTTCATTCATTTATAACAAAGGGATACAAAATCTACCAAAAAAAAACTTCATTTTCTTGCATTATATAACAATCTTTAGAACTGCCCAACACAATCAACATCAACACAATTACAATTAAAATCAGCACACACAATCTCCTCCAGTTTCTTTGGTTTCTATTTTCCTTCAACAATGCATTAAATGCCCTCTTCTTCTTTAGCAGCCCAAAAATCACCATTTTCAAGTGCTCTGGAGTTGGGGAGTCAAACCACATAAAGGAATTACATGCCGATCGACCTCTGAAAATTTGAAGAGAAAAAATTATTACAGAATATAAAATTGATTAGGAGAATACAATTGATATTTACCTCATAAAATATACAACCGTAAAATTGACGATCCAGATTATCAACACTTCATAACTGTATCACCGCGGCTTCTTTACCCCAATTGCAAAATTTTCTCAAATTATGCATTTTCCAAACCTTAAAATTGAGCCCTAGAAATTTAACCCTTATGTCAAAAAAGAGAATGAAGAAATAGAAGAAGATTGTAATATTGGCTTCGAGCTTCAAGAAGAGGAATAAATTTTGGCTTCAAGAAGATAATTTTTTTTAATTTAGAGCTTTCAAGGAGGAAGAAGAAGATGAAAATCGGGTCCTAGTATAGATAGAAATGGGTTAAGACTCTTTTAATCTTTTAAAAAAGGTTTTTGGAATGTGTTTTTGATAATTTATTAACGACAAAATTATCTTATAATATTGTCCACGCGCTTGATTCAATTTGTATTATGTACGCTTAGATCTGGTAAAAAAAAAGTGAACTAAGTTCACTTTGGATAAATTATATGTGTGAAATTATTATGATCCACAAAAGATATATAAGCGGGATTTGGGCCACCGGTGGAATGACAACTTATGTAGTTTCCCTTGTTTTTAACAATTCATAGTCTTGTACTGGGTCGTCTGATGGTAACCAACCCTCACTTACAACCGAGAGGTTGTGAGTTCGAGTCTCCCCAGGAGCAAATTCTGGGAATTTATGCCGGGGGTCTATTTGGAAACAGCCTCTTTACCCCAGGGTAGGGGTAAGGCTGCGTACACACTACCCTCCCCAGATACCACTGAGTGGTATTGTACTGGGTCGTACTTTTTTATAGTCTTGATTGAGTCTTCACTGTTCCGTACATATCTGCTGACGCGTGTCCCCAGGAAACGCGGTTCCTTCCTTTCTATATATTCCCTATTCTCCTCACGTATCCTCTCTCTAACATCTCTCTCCTTTCCCTTCCCTTCCCTTCATCCCAAAAACTCTTCACTGTTTTCACACCTTCTCCGAAAAAACCTAATGTTATAGACCATTTCGAGCTTAAAAAAAAGTCCATTTCGTTAATTTCAAATACTTTTTTAGCAAAAATTTGGAAAAAAAATGGCGTCTTCTGATAATTTGATGACTATGGAGCCATGGGGTTTTCGTTCTACATTTAACGATGCATGGTTCCAGGACATGTTCGTTAAAGAAACTGAAACTTTAACCAAAGTACTCCAAAAATCATTTTCAAATCCAGAACCTGAGATGATTATGCCAACGTTAACGACGTCATTCCAGACCCCGAGCGCTGCCTCCGGGCCGACGGTTTCCGGCGGGTCGACGGAGAATGAATCTGCCGTGTCGAAGCGGAGGAGCAACAACGCTGGCGGGCTGAGCAAGAAGATTACCAAGCGGAAGACACGCGCCTCTAAGCGCGCGTCGACAACGTACATAACAGCTGACGTGGGTAGTTTCCGGCAGATGGTACAGCAGGTGACCGGAGCGAGAATGGGCGGGAAAGGACACGTGGCGGTTGCTTCTGTTTTGAAGCCGGAGCCGAGACGAGTGGTTGACCGGGTTCAGCAAGTTAGCTGCTTGCCTACTCTTGACACATCAGCTTTTTTACTGGACCCCACTTCATCGTTTATGGCTCAACCACTGGCGGGGACTATGTCCGCCGCACAATCGCCGCCTGCGGTGATTGTCGACGGTAGTTCGGGTGTCTATGGATTTGACTCTTCTTCTGGTTTTCCTACCCTTGAATCAGGAATGTAACGCAGTAGTATTTTACTAGATTACTAGGTCCTTTCTTGTAATTTCACCTTTGTAGTTAGGCGAGGGGTAAACCCGGAGAATCACATCTGTTCATAGTTTTAGCTGGGGTTGTTAAGTGTTAACTTGGGATACACTGTTACTGATGTTTAATGAATTAATATTTGATTTTGATGTTATGTTTGTTGATTTTGTTAAAGAAAGAGGAACCTGGTAAGAACTTATGGATGTTTACGAATCTGTGATTTTTATACATATTTATCACTTGCTTAAGTAAGCACAACTCAACTTTATTTTTTTAACTGATAAAGCACAACCCACTCTATGATATTTTATACTCCATCCAGTCAATAATAAGTGTGTGGTTAGGTTATCAAAGAAAAATTTAATTTATTTTTACTATTTTATTTTTATGTGCGGAAGAGCAATAAATGTCACTATAATTATGTGTTTACTATTTAATAAGAATAATTTAATCATACTATGTAATATTATATAAAATTTAATATTTTTTTAATAAGCGTGTTAAAAAGCAACTTATTATCGACGAATTGATTTAATAGTTTAAATATTGTTATTCATGATATTGATCCGATTCAAGATCATCGGAAAGGAGTAGTTTTTCATTTTGATTCAAGATCATCGGAAAGGAGTAGTTTTTCATTTTTTCTATGAGTGTAGGTGTTTTATGCAAATTTTGAAGATCTTTTAGCTCCTACTTTGGAGATACTGAAAATGGATAAGTGTCCGTATTTTGGTGTAAATCTTCCACCATCTATTGGATATAAAAGTTTAGCCAAACAATAGAAGTTACTTGATTCTCATGTTTTGAGGTGTGAAGGAAAAGGGAATGCATACTGGCTAAAGGGGAAGTTAAAATTATTATACCTTAAAAAGTGTGAAAATTCATGCACAGAGTCGAGTGATGAATTAAAATGAGAATATACATTAATTAACCATAAATAATAACAAATGTAAATCTAATGGCAAGCTTATATTATACAATTTCATTTTGCTGCAAGCGTCCATTTGAATTTTAGCGTTGGTATTTTACTGAATTAGTTTATTCGGAAAGCAAAGTTTTTATAACAAGGAATAGTCGTTTAGAAAAACTAATACTCTCTCCGTTCATGATAATAGACTTGGCACACCTCTTAAATATTATTGAATGACATGCATATTTTACCATAGTAATCTATAATAATGATATTATTGTGAGAAGTCTTGAAAAATATTTGTGAAGTGTGTAATAAATGATAAGTGTAAAACAAAAGGAAAAAATATAGTTTTGTCTTGATTTGCTAAAATAAATTAGTAAAAGTTAAAATGTATTTTCAATATAATTGACAAATAAAAGTGATGAAATAAGGGGGCACCAAACATATCTTTTTACTTTTAGCGGCATTTCTACTCCTAGTTTTCTTGAAACTAAATGAAGTTCTCTTATTTGTCATATATTTTGTGTTCTCTTTCAAAATCCATTTTCGTTTCAAAATAAATCAGATTTAGTTTTATATTAAAACGAAAGAATGAAATAAGTTTCTGAAACCAAATGGGGCCTTTTTTCATTTTTTGTCTTTGTTGTTCTTCTAAGAAAGGAAAAGAAGATTCTTTGTGTCTGTTTGTTGACACAAATTTACTCTTCAACGTAACTCCAAATTAATGGCTCACATACAGCCTGTTTGAAGGTGACTGCATGTGAGTGAAGATTATTCTCTAAATTTAACTTCTTTGAGATGGAGTTAAAACTCGATCATATAATTCAATTTTTGAAATTCAAATTCTTCAAAACAATTAGTAATAAGTTAAACACGAAAAGGCAAACTAAAGTTGCCCCACTTGTATTAATTATCAATATACTAAAGGGAAAAGGTGTTAAGCCCATCTGATGATCGGATCTATAAAATCATTTCTTTAAATTAATTTCTATCGAGAATAATAATATTGCTAATATATATATATATATATATATATATATATATAATATAAATTCAACAACAATAACAACCCAGTATAATCCCATTTAGTGGGGTCTGGGGAGAGTAGTATATACGCAGACCTTACCCCTACCCTTGGGTAGAGAGGTTGTTTCCAAATAGACCCCCGGCCTCCTTCCCTCCAAGAACTTCCCACCTTGTTCTTGGGGAGACTCGAACTCATAACTTCTCGGTTGGAAGTGGGGTATATATATATCCTGGCAGCTTGTATTTATTTTTAATGAATAAATACCTAAAGGCAAGCGACATATGTATTTAACAATTAAGATTATATATATTTTTTATGTTCTTGGAGAATTAAAACAAGAACTGAAGTTGCAAATGTTTACCCAATTCGTACAGCAATGCATGTGGGAAAAAAAAACACCATGACATGTGAGGTTTCTGCATAGATTAGGTTGACTTTAGGTCTTAAGATCATATTGAAGATATCTTAATATATTATGCATGATATATCTCGTGGGGTCTTTGCTTGTGCCATTTACTCATCTTTAAATAGAATAATTAGTTGTTTATGAAGTATTTGCAATTGAAATTCGAGTATGTTTTCTATACTGTTAGACTTGGTCAAGGAGCTTAACAACCAAGTCACACAAAATTAGAATTTCATTATTCTCTAGTTTGAGATATTCTTTTTCTTTTTCGATCGCGTAATATTCAAATTAGCTTGCGCATATCTTGACTAATTATAAAAGATACTTACTATCTCGCATATTAGAGATGTCGAATAATTTTGTTTATCAAAACTTGAACATACATGATATTTTTGCCTCGGCTAACGAAACCTTATGGTTCACAGCTCACCCTCATTTTCATTTCTAATATTCTTGTTCTTGATTTGGGAAGTAGTTATTTTTTATTTTTTATAATATGTTAGTGGAGGATTATAAAAGGATTACTAAACAAGAATTAGAGCTGAAATTGTTTACCCTAGTCAAAAGGTTACTGCATGGAGACAGGAATAATACTCTGACATGTTAGGTTTCTTGCATACCAAGGTTGACTTGGGGTCTAGAGATCATGAGATCTTCTGGCATATTTTACTAAAATAATTTAATTGTTTATGATTTTTTCGCAATTGAAAGTTTGAGTATATTGTCTTTTACTGTTAGACTCCAAGACTTCTATGAAAATAATGACAATAAATATAAATGTAGGTGACATAGGCATGAAGTACTGTTGACATCTTCAAGCTAAGGTACTATTCGAACAGCCTAAGAATTGTTGGTGGTTGAACTCGAAAGAAATTCGTTATAGAACTTTTCACGAGCAAATTTAGTATCGAAATGAGAGGAGAAAGTTGTATAGGCCAAAATTTGAACAAAAGAATTCTGCTCAAGGAAGAATGTTCAAGAGTCAACTAAATCGAGGTCACGTATAGAAAATAATATACCGATAAGTAATTCAGTCACGATCGAGGTCGAGCACTCAATTCAGCCTGAACGGCTAGTTCAATTCTTAGACATTCCAACGGAATATTCTACAAGATATTCCAAGAGTGTATATACTCCGGTTAAGAACCGCTGGGTAAGAAAACTGTTTGGTATAAATATCATGAGAAAGTGTGACATAAGAAGGGCTGATGGGAGCACACACAAGAAAGATACATCTCTCTAAAGGTAAATATGTTCTGAGATCTGAGGCTTCTTGCCGAAAAAGGAGAAAAGAGCTTAGAATCTAGATATTTATCTGTAATTCAACTGTATCAAATGTACGAGGGTCGATCCTGCTGAAGAATTGTGACTCCTTTCATCTATATATTCTTTGTTATCATTTGATGTTAATGAAGCAACCATCCTATCCTTACATTAGAAGTCCAATCGCAACTGTAATCAATTCTTATGTTCAACTATGCTTATTTATTCCTATCTTTTATCTCAGATCTAAAATGAATTATCGCTGGTTAGGATTTTTCCCAAATCTTCTTATTTAATTAGTTTTAAAAAAGGGCCTAAAACTTTTTAGTCAAATAATTTGGCGCCGTCTGTGGGGTATTTTCTAGCCAAACTTTTAGTTTCCTCTAGATCTAAACTGGGTTCTAGTTCTACTTCTCGTTCATTGTAACTTCATCCTTTCGCATGTGTGCTTGTGGTGCTATTTATGTTTCCGTGTCTTCACAAAGTCGGGACTGGATCGAATTAGGACTTGAACTTGAATATCCCAACGAGCGAAGTAAGTTCAATCCCTTAGGTGCCCAGATTCGACTAACGCCTAAGCAAAGTGCGAGGCTGAGATCGGATTTGAAGCTAGCACTCTCAGTTCATTGCCAACAAGATCGAAGGGACTTTTCACACCGAAGTAGTGGAGGTGGAAAAAACTCCAAGCCAAAGATCCACAAGATGTCATCCAAGTTCGGTGAATATTAGCTCAACCAGTGATAGCAGTGATGAAACATAGCCAAAGAAGGGAACGCAGTTGCTCCCCTCCACCACTCAACCAATAAGTCAAGGCAACAAATGAATTTGTTTGGCTTTAACTTACTCTTTCTTTTAAGAATGGGACAGGAACATGGACATACTCACCAACACGCGAACAGGGAACAAACGCCATCAAAATAGAACAAAAAAAAATGCTTCGCGTCCTATCATCCTGCAAGCAACGGTCGAGCGAACCCCCCTCCCCCTCAGCAAGTTGATAATAAATGCCATAAAGAAAAAGCCGGTATAGACTGGGACTGGATCACCAGCTTGGAAAACATAAGAATCTCTCCAATATGCAGACAGAACAAAAGTGCGTGAAACTCACCCATGCGCTTGCCAAAGTCACTATGCGACGACACAACTAACCAAAATTTAATCTCGTGCATATATTGAGACATCACGAAGTTTGATCGAGACATTCATCGTCCCGCCTACCAACTACCTCTCCAGGCCAAGCAATGAAGTAGATAGATCGGGACTCCTCGAATGCATATACAGACCGAACAAAAACATATAATATTCTCCAATGAGTAAACGAAACGGTATATGACATTCTTACACAACTCCACCAAATTTACACATCACGATAACGCAAAGGAAATATGAATTCAAGCTCGCTTGAATTAACTTACATTCGATCTTGTTTGAATTAACTTACACTCAACCTATTAGAATCATTCTACATTCGATCTTGCTCGAAGTAGCTTACATTCTACCTCATTTGAATCAGTCAAAATTCAACCTCGATTAACAAGTCAATCAACATTCGACCCCGTCGAATTAAATTACATTCGACCTCATTTGAGTCAATAACCATTCGATATCGTTCGAATTAACTTACATTCAACCTCGTTCAACACAATCAATATTCAACCTCGCTCGAGTTAACTTACATTTGAACTCATTTGAATCAATCTAAATTTTACCTCGTTCGATTTAACAAGTAAAAAATTGACCTCACCTAAATTAACAAGTCTAAATTTGACCTCACTCGAATTAACAAAGCCTAAATTTGACCTTGCTTGAATTAGCAGGTCAGAATTCATTAACTATCAAAAGTCAGGGACTCATTACGAAACATCCAAGAAGTTCAAAAGAAAAAAAGAAAGGCTAAAGACATACAATCAAGGACAAATCAGAGACATTTCCCACTGCCAACAAGCCCTTATATATATATCATGCTAAGCCTCAGCATGGACCCATATCTTGTACAAAGGGCGAGGAATATCAAAAGAGGCGGGCGCAAGAGGAGTCAAAGGCAACAATTGCGCCTTCTCCGCCTCAAGAGTAGTACTTTGATCACCCAGGATAAAGACGTCCCTCTCAAGCTTGCCAATTCGCTCATCAAGTCGCACCTCCCTCTGAGCGGTCGACTCCATCTTAGTGGCACGTTCAGACATGAGAATACAGTTGGAATCTTCCAGCGGCACAGCCTTCTCCAAGGTCGCTACTTGGGCACTCTCGGCCCTCTCTATCTCGGTCACCTTCCATTCCAATTTAGTCACCTTCTCTGCCAATTCAACACCTAAACCGGTGACCCTAGCGTTACTCTGCTCAAGCTCCGCCTGCAGAGCCACCACCTTCGCTTGAAGATCAACACACTCAGCTACAACACCGGTTCCCTCTTCGAGCTCTTCTTATTTAGCCCTAAGCATCCCCTCAAGTTCAATACATCTTCTCATAGATCACGTTAGGTCCTCGTCTTTTCGCTCCAAATCCTCTCTAAAGGACTGAGGATTGATTCCCGCCCTGCGTCGGGCATGTATCTCGCGATAGTTATCACAGTATCGATGGTATTTTGAAACTATTTTGTATAAGCGGCAGCCCGCCTCTCGTTGTAGCGAATACTCTCATTCTCCAAAATGAAAGTCTTAAGAAAGCAAAGAGAACAGAAAGAGAAAATAAGAAGATTAAAAGACGTAAAACAAATAAAGCAATAGACTGACCCTCAAAGTCATTCCGGCTATGCCCCGTGATAAGCCAGCATCGCTGAACCCCATAAGGGCCCTACTTTCAGTAGCACAAAGAAGCGCAAATGGAGGCACCAGACTAACCGTATCCTCCAACAAATCACACTCCGGATCGATCTCGATCACATAGGAGGAATCATCTGTTTTCGCCTCCACCCGAGTGAATCCCGCTTCAAATATTCTTATATCCTCGTGTTCAATGTCTGAACCGTATTCATAGTCATCTACAACTATGCCATTTTCCCTCTCGCTGGTAGAAGAGGGAGCACGAGACTATTGTGAAGTCGATGGACCACTCGAAACGACCTCAGCAGCCTACAAACTAGAGGAGGCACGGTTGCCACACCCAAACTAGTTCCATCGCTCGGTTCCGACACTCCTAACATGGGTTCACCCCTTGAAGGCCCCTCGGTCCTAGACATTAGGGCTGGAATCCCCGCTAGGGGAGCAGCATCTGAGCGGCCAAGTCCACGCGAAGATATATTTAGTGAAATAGTAGCGGCCTGAGTGGGCTCACTTGCAACCACGACGAGTACGGGCTCAGTAGAGATACCCAACTGGCGAAAAGCTGGCGTAGGAGCCCTCGCACTCCTTGAGGCCCTCCGACCTATAAACAAAGAGATAAGAAGATAGAAATAATGGTATAAGGGCCAGCGATTAAATCCAAAGGTGACTCACCGGCCACAGGTCTACGCCCAAACCTCTCATTAAAGAGCAACCACTCATGAATCCCCACAGTGTGGGGCAAAACCTAACTCACCCAGTCGCGAATGTCAGCAACTGGTAATGGAGGCTCCCACTCGGCTGCAAAGGTATAAAGAGAACGATCAGTTTACCCCAAAATAAGCCGGTCGTTTTAGAAGGGAAACATTCACAAGCAAAGCTCCACTCCTTGGGGAATCCGCTAGGGTTTGATACCATGTTTGTTATCTTCACATAGAAGAAATTCTCCCAGAAAGAAATATTAGTTTTATCGTTAATCTTCACCACTAACCTATTGGTCCTCCGATGATGCATATGAATCATCGTGCCCCTATGGAAACATGGGGTAAATAGGTGAAGCACATGGCATAGAGAAATACCACAACTAGACAGCTCCACATATTAGATAAGCCTAAGGAAAGCTTGTATATATACGGAGAAAACTGAGCCGGGAATCCATTGTAAAAATGGAAAAAATCCTCTGCCAAGGAAGGAAGAGGAAGAACGTAGCCAACGACAAATGGGTACGCATAAAATGTGCAGTACCCCAGGCGATATACTTGTACTACATCGCTACCAGCGGGAACAGTTTCAACATGGGTCGGGATTCACCACTAAGTCCTAAATGCAGTCATCATTGCCATATCTATCGTAAAAATGATAGGTTAAGGTTTCTCCTCTGGTAAGTTTTAAATTCTGGTCTAGCCTTCTTGGAGCGTGATATTATCTCATCCATGGTAGGGAAGTTTTTATCTTCCACCATGGCCGCCCCTTCCTTATGAGGAGGTGTATCCGCAACGAACGTCATAGGGTTAGCTGAAGTACTGACCATTTTTTTATTGTGTCCAAAAAAGAACTATAAAGATGAAGGAGATGGCAATAGTAAAAGATACCGGTGGGGAAAAGAAAGCACATAAGCTTGAAAATCGAAGAAGGAAAGAACTTAGGCTTCAAAGGATTTAAAAATACAACAATTTAAATGAGGAGTGCCTATCCCTATTTATAAGAATATAGGCACCCCAATCGAGAAATCCCAAATGCCGCTTCATTAATTTCAAAATGGAATAAGCGATGGCAATGTAACACATGGGAAACATGTGCCATAATAATGCATGATGAAACTATGTCATTTCAAACTGATGTAATGGTCTGGGGCGGCTCTTGAAGCGTTGCGTCGCTGTCTCGCCAAAAGGGGGAATCACTCTTTGACCAATGTGCTCAGATTTCTCAAAAAGTGTAACTAGCAAGTCCGCTCATCGGGCTCGCCCAAAGGCAAGATCGACGGACGAAGGGACTAATTGTATAGGTCAAAATCTGAACAAAAGAATTTTGCTTAAGAAAAAATGACCAAGAGTCAACCAAGCCAAGGTCACGAATAGGAAACAATATACCAGCGAGTGATTCAGTCACGGTCCAGTCGAGCACTTGATTAAGCCTGAATAGCTAGTTCAACTCTCAGACGTTCCAGAGAAATATTCTACGGGATATTTCAAGAGTTTAGGTACTGTGATTAAGGACCGTTGCGTAAGGAAAATTTTTGGTATAAATATCATGAGAGAGTGTGACATAAGGGGGACTGATGGGAGCACACACAAGAAAGATACATCTCTCTAAGGGTGAATATGTTCCCATATGTGAGGCTCCTCGCCGAAAAAGAAGAAAAGAGCTTAGAATCTCGATATTTATCTGTAATTCAACTGTATCAAATGTACGAGGGTCGATCTTGTTGAAGAGTGGTGACTCCTTTCATTTATATATTCTTTATTATCATTTGATGTTATTGGAGCAACCATCCTATCCTTACATTACGAAGTCCAATCGCAACTGTAATCAAATCTTATGTTCAACTATGCTTATTTATTTCTATCTTACATCTCAGATCTAGAGTGAATTATCTCTTGCTAGAATTTGCCCCAAATTTTCTTATTTAATTAGTTTAACAAAAAGGGCCTAAAACATTTTGATCAAACAAAAGCAAGTGATCGTATTAGGCGAAACGAAAATTTTAAATATTAAGGGGTCATTTGATTTGAAAACAAATTATGCTGAGATTAATTATGTTAGTAATTTTCTTGTTGATTGTTGGAATTATTAATGTTATCGCTTTATTTTAAGATTATTTTTTCTTATTCATCATACCAAATAACCTTTGAGAACAGTTTTTGTTTGAAGCCTATGAGGAACAAAACTGTGAGACCCCAAGGATTGGAGCATAGTGGATAATATTTTAACAATTGAGCCGAAACTGCTATGATGATTCCCGTATTATTATCCGAATATAAGTTGTTCATAAACCAAACGACTCCTTCAAATATAAATAGTATGGAGAAGAGAGTATTATTTAAGATTTAATGTTGGACATGATGGAATATATTCAAAAATCTAATATACATATGTATAAATAAATAATCAACAATATTTATATCATTATATGAAATGTATGTATTTGAAACAAATAGAGCTAAGAGTTGTAAAGAAGTTGATGAGCGCCTAACCAGCCATCTTGATTGATGCACTAAATGTCGAATATCTATTTGAAGGTTTCAATAAATCGAAGAGTCAAAGAAAGGTTGCTGTACTTGATCGTACTACTGTCCTTTCTAGTTTGAATTGACTCATCTTTCTATATAATGGCACAATTAAGAAAATATTGAATATTGAATTAACCTTAGAGTTTATTTAATTTCATAATAATTAAATTATCACTCTGCAACTCCTTTTTGTTCGCAATTTCACAAATTAAAAGACGATCCCAAATCACATGTTTAAATACCTGAACAAACTCATGTGGTTATTTTTTAGCAAACATGCTTATTGATGTTGTTGATCTGTACTTCCTCCGGTTCAAAATAAGTTATTTTTTGACCTTTTTTGTGGTCAAACATAAATAATTTTGTTAGATTTTAAGATTGAATTAATTATTTTTTTCTACATTACTCTTGGAGTAAATAATATCGGAATATGTGTTAAGAATATTTATGTAAAAAGATACTAAAGGTTAATATGATCCATTTTATTAATAATTAATGTTAAAAAGCGGATTTCTTAATCTGTGTTTCCTGATTTTTTAAATGGAATTTTCATAATGGAATACTTCTTCGGAAAATGTTTTCCATCTAAAATAGAGATTTTTTAACACCGTTGCTTTAATAATTAATCCATTCAGTTTAAACAATTCTATTACTGCAAAGAGACATTTTTTTTCCCCCACTTTTCTTCAGTTTAACCTTTGAGGTAAAAAAGAACACCAGAAATCTTTGGGAACCAACGGGTAGACCGTAGACTTACCTGGTATTTAATATGGTTGGGAAAGAAACATAGAAATAAATTAGGGGTATTGTTGACCTACGACTTTTAGAGTGTTTGTTAGAAGAGCAATGACGTGTCCTCTGGTCAATATCAATCACCATCTAATTATTAAATGAAATTTTTGGCAGTTTTTATAAATTCTCAAGCGTCAACTCATGCTTACTACAGCATGATGTTATAATTTAGAGTCATTTCAATAATTGTGTGAAGCTTCTTTTTTATTTCACACATTTATGGATTCATATTAAATATATATTTGAGTCATAAAAATTATTGGATCATAAACTTGTGAGACAAAAAAGACTTTACTACAATTAGTATAAGATGTATGAGGTAGAAAATAAA
Source organism: Nicotiana benthamiana (assembly GCA_034376525.1). NCBI lineage: Eukaryota > Viridiplantae > Streptophyta > Magnoliopsida > Solanales > Solanaceae > Nicotiana > Nicotiana benthamiana. The sequence continues at coordinate 15,642,113 of CM067331.1, read as the reverse complement.
ATTTTTTGTGCAGCCTCTTTTTTATGCCTCACAAAACTGACCATAATTGTGCGAGACCTCTTTTTTGTCTAACAAATATGTGATCACAGAAATTTACGGACCCAAATATAAATAATATGGGTCCACAAATATGCGAGATAAAAAAAGCTTCACACACCTAATATCAGTTGTATGAAGCATATTACTATCCAATGGGACTGGACGGGAAAAAATTAATTGGAGAGGACGTGCCGATATTTAGTCGGAACGATGGAGGGACGAGATGAAATGGTAGGCCCATCCCATCCCGCTGACAAATAGGATGGGACGGGACGGGATGGGACGAAACGGTTTCACGGGCCTTAAGTGAGACGTTCTTTAAAAAAAAATTTAAGCATTAAGTTTGGCAACAACTAGTTTTTCGACAAATACAACAGTAGGATAATATATACCAAAAAATTATTTTAATGCATAATAAAATTTTCTAAAAATTTAGTGAGCTCTTTGATCTTATATCAACCAGAATTAACAATTTGATCAGCGGGATACCATTACGCATATTAAATACCTTTTGTATAGGCGCCGATAATCATAAGCAACTTTAAGTATTTCATAAGTATAATTCCACGTAATACAAACACCTTTTGGAATATTTTTATTTGGACGGTTAGCACTAGCACATTGTTGGAAAAATTCAGGAAGTTTACTCGCTTTATTAGCACGAAAAATATAGCCACAAGCATGTTGTACTTTACTATAAGCATCAGAAAATAAATTAATATCATCTTTTACAACCAAGTTAATATATGGCATGCACATCTAACAGAAAAAATTGCTGGATTAATTGGAGTCTAGTTTTTAAGCTAGTTATGGCGGTTGTGTTCGCAGAAGCATTATCTAAGGTGATAGTTAAGACTTTATCAATGAGTCCATACAAATTAAGTATTTGTAGAATAATAGTTGCAATATATGCTTCATTGTGTTTTGAATCAACAAATTTATAACCAATAATATATTTTTGCATGTTCCAGTGATATTCAACCCAATGATATGCAATAGTTAAATAATCATAACTATTAGGACTACGACCTATATCACATGTGATAGACACTTTACAATCTAAGTGAAATTCTACACAGCGAATATACTAAAGATATTCAGTTTAAAATTTAAAAATATCATTTCTAACTGTGGTCTTCGGAAAACCTTGCAAGTTTCTTGTATATAATGCACAAAATCAGGTTGAGAAGGAAAAGTAAAAGGTAAGCCACACACAGCTGCCATTTTTGCTAAGTTCTCACGATCTCTATCTTTGTTATAGGGGCGTAAAATAGTACCAGAAGTAGGGTCAAGCTGTTGTAAAAAGTTAGAACCTCCGCCATATCCACTAGGAGTGCCAGTACTGGTGCTAGGATCCGGTATTTGTCTGACTTTTATTTTAGCTTGTATCCATAAATATTTGTGGTCCCAAACTAAGCGCCTACTTAAACCCCCATCCCACCACTTTTGGTGTGCACAAATCGTTGCTTACATATTTCACATATAGCTCATTCATTGACTTTATCATGTTTAAAAACTTTTCATACAAGTAATGTTTTGGGACGTTCACCCTTAGACTTACCCATTACAGGAGGTACAGGGTGTAAAGTTCTAGATCGAGAATGACTCTGAGTTGGAGCTTGTGTTGCGAGACTAGTGGGTGTTTCATATAACGACTCGACCAGTCGTGTAGCATTCTAGAGTCTCTTTCCCCTAAATAATACTTTTCGTACAAGATTTACTTTTTACGACTTACGGGGATGGTTAGTTCGGGATATGGAAATGTTTGGGTTGAAATCGGACCACTTGGTTTCATACGGTTGGCTTTAAAGGCCAAGTTTGACTTTGATCAATATTTTAAGTAAACAACCTCAAAATTGGTATTTGACGATTCCAATAAGTTCCTATGATGATTTTGGACTTGGACGTATGTTAGGATCGGTTATCGAAAGACCCGAGAGCATTTAATTGATTAACAGTGAAAGTTGGTTCTTGAAGGTTTTAGAAATTATTTAAATTTGTTTTGGAGTGAGTTTTGGTGATATCGAGGTCCAAACGGAACTTCAAGACCGAAAATCATTTTATAATGTCATTTAAGAATAGTACGGAAAATTTGATATCATTCTGAGAAGTTTAAGTACATGTCAGCATATTGGAAGTAAATTAAAGAACTTAAAGTTCATAAGTTTGATTCAATTGGTTTTGAGGTGTGATTCTTAGTTTTAATATTGTTTCGGGCGTTTCGAGTGTTCGAGTGAGTCCGTTTTATGATTCCAGACATGTAGGTACGTTTGACGGTTTTATCAAAATCGCACTTGTGTTTGGCCAGCCGCAGGTGCGAGCCATGAAGCGAAAATGCGAAGGAAGCCCAGGCAACGCAGGTGCGGAGGAATTTACGTACCTGCAAAACCAGAGGTGCGATCACTGTGGTTGCAGGAGCAGAATGGGCTCACAGATGCGAATCCTTGTGTCCTCAGATGCGGAACCCAGCAAGGTGAGGAAAAGGCACACATGCGAAAGTCTTACTGCACGTGCGAGACCGCATATGCGCCAATGCACCGCAAATAAAAAAGTTGCTAAGCAGTAGGGGTTCATTTAATACGGACTTAGGCCATTTTTATCACATTTTCTTCCACACTTGGGTGATTGGGGAGCTTTTAAGGAGGGGATTTCCACCTAGCTTTGTGAGATAAATAATTTTTGCTTAATATGAGTTTAATACATATATTGTGGGTAATTTTAATATGAAAATTAGTATAAATTATGGATTTAGATGAAAAACCTAGGGTTTTACAAAAATGGGATTTTACTATGAAAATGGTTATTGAACTTAGAAAAAAACATATATCTATGTTCCTCAGATTGTGGATACCAATTTGTTTTCAAAAACATTCAGAATTTGGACATGTGGACCTAGGGTAAAATTTTAGAGATCTTGCAATTTAGGTTCGGTAATCACTTAAATAGTTAGAATATAAACTTTTGAACATATATTGATTAGTTTGTACACTATTTAAATAGTTTTGGATTGTTCGGCTCCGATAGGGTTTGAACGCATTCTTGAATTTGGAAGTAGGCTTTGAGATTGGGTAAGTCTATTTTCTAACCTTGTCAGAGGGTATTTGCCACATAGGTGAAAATAATTAATATGTGTTGTTATTTGTGGGGGGCTACATGTGCTCGATGTGACGAGAGCCCGTACGTAGCTATTATTCATGTTTATGTCAGTGTAGTTTTAGGTTTAGATCATGCTTGTGGACACAGTTACTTGATTATATTTTTTAATTGTATCAATTGAAACTAAGTTGAGGATTTTTAAGGATTTAAAAGTTTCAAGTTGAATTGTCTTTATTTTTAAAAGATTCAAGAAAGAGTTATGATTTATTAATAAATTTATATTTAATTGCGTTGCAAGTATGATCCGTGAATGGGGTAATTCCTTCTACTACTCTTATGGGAGCGGGCCGATCGCATCGGCAGGTTAATTGATGCATTAATGGTTCACGTCTATCGGCACTCGGCAGTGCATAATTTACATTTATGTTGGATCAGGCGGAACGCCCTCGACGGAGTTTTGTGTGTGATAATAGAACTGAAAGCCCCTCTTTATAATTGGTATAGATTCAATGTTTTAGATATCATTTGTTTCAAATGAGAGAAGTAATTTAGGTTCTTAAATGTGGCGAAACATTGTTCAGATATTTCCTATTATGAGTTTTATTATTATCTCTACATATCATGCTTAATTAGAACTTCATATTATTATATTGCTGGCACTAGTAAGTGTCGGAGTCGACCCCTCGTTACAACTTCTTCGAGGTTAGAATAGATACTTACTGGGTACATATTTTTGTGTACTCATGATACACTTCTATACTTAATTGAAAAGGATTTGAGGCAGGTGCATTTGGTCACCAGTCTGGTGCACATATTTGATCCCCACTTCGAGATTTCACGGTGAGCTGCCTTCTGAGCCATTCTACAGCAGATGGAGTCTTCTTTATGTTATATTTTTCTTTCTATTTCCTTTCAGACAGTAGACTAGTATTTTTTATATATTCAACTATAATTTCCACATATTTATGATATCAGGTCTTGGCACACACACTACTAGACTTAAAATTTTGGATTTGTTTACACGATTTTGATTTGTACTCATGTGCTTATGTGTAATTATGATATGTTTGCAAATTTTTAAATCTTTTAACAAATGAGGTCATGTTATCCACTTAGTAATTTATTTAAACGGGAATCCACTAGATTGATTAGTATTGGGTTGATTAACAATAGTGTTGGGTGCCATCACAGACTATAATGGAATAGAGTCTTGCGGTTTGGTATGGAGACATCTGCACTTATCTTCGAGAGGCTATACGGTGTTAGGAAACTAATTTTTATTCATATCCTATCGTGCATTTGATTGTATACTAAGTTCCTTTATCTCATTCTCTCACAGATGGTGGGGATGCGTACGATGAACGGTCCAGACCCAGGAAGAGCTACTCCCATCATTATTAGAGGCAGAGGCAGAGGCGGGGCGAGGGAACTAGCCTAAGGTAGGGGAGGATGGTGGCCTAGAGCTGCCACAGTAGCACCACCAGAGGAACTAGTGGAGGATCCCATCATTGAGGAGCAGGGCGAGGTGCCGCCCGCAGATCCAGCCCTAGTAGATTTCATGTCAGCACCAACTTTTCAAGATGTCATGGGCCGTATGATGCGGTTCATTGACACGGCTGGTTTATTTCCAGCAGATCCAGCCACATCTCAGGCGAGACGGTTAGCGACCCTTACTACTTAGGATCCCGGGAACGCAACTGCAATATATCAGACTCTAGGTATACTATCTGTGGGTAGAGCCTAACCAGTTATATCAGTTGCATCTGAGCCTAGACCAGTTGTGGACGGTGATCCCCAGAAGCTATTGGACAGATGGACTAGGCTACACCCTCTTATCTTCGGGGGCAAACGGCATACGGATCCTTGGGACTTCATTGATTGATGCAGGGACATACTGCACAACATGAGGATATTAGAGTCCCGTGGGGTGGATTTTTCTACTTTTCAGCTGGAGGGTAGGGGCCGTAGATGGTGTCAGTCTTATCTTCTTAGTAGGCCAACGAGTTCTCCTCCTAAGACTTGGCACCCGTTTACATAGCTTTTCTTGGATAGGTATATTCCACCCTCTTAGAGGGAAGAGTTGTGAGGTCAGTTCGAGTAGCCCGAGCAGTGTGAGACATCAGTGACCTATTATGAGGCGAGATTCTCTTAGTTGTCTCGCGATGCACTTATGATTCTTCTTAGTGACGCATAGAGAGTGCAAATATTTTTTGCAGGGTTGCACCCCAGTATTAAGGCTAGTATGTCACGGGAGGTTGAGATGGATATTGATTATCAACTAGTAGTGGAGATTGTTCAGATAATTGAGGGCTACCGCCAGAGGGATAGAGATAAGATGTAGCAGGACAAGAGGACCCGATTCTCTGGAGAGTTTAACGGTGCCCTGGCCAGGAGCAAAGGTCATTTTGGGAAGGGTTAGTCTAGTAGGCCCACATATCCAGCACCAACACCTCCTTAGGGTGCTCCGACGCGACCGTATTTTAGTGCTATATTAAAGAGTTCTTATCGCCTACCAGCTCATCAGGGTTCTACTGGTACCTATTTAAGTGACATGCCAGAGAGTTCATACCGCTCACTAGCCATTTAGGTTTTTTCTAGTGGGTATTCAGGCCATAATGGTCAGACTTTTGGGAAGCAGTCTATGGTACCGATAGGTTATTACGAGTGTGGAGATCTGGGTCACATGAAGATAACGTGTCCCAAACTTCGAGGCAAGGCATTAAAGCAGGGTCATCAGCCCATGATTGTAGCACCGCCGGCTGACTGCCCAGAGGTGGGACATATAGGTAAGGGACGTCCTAGAGGTGGAGGCCAGGAAGGGAGAGGTCAGCCATATATTGTTCAGCCAGGTGGAGGCTAGCCAGTTGGCACTCCAGCTAGATTCTATGTTTTACTGGCCAGACCCGGTGTGGTGGACTCAGATGCCGTGATCACAGGTATTATTTTTTTCTGCGGTAGGGATGCTTCGGTGTTATTTGATCCAATATCTATTTATTCGTATGTATCATCTCTATTTCTCATTTCGTGGATATTCCTCGCGAGTCCTTAGGTATTCATGTTTATGTGTCCACTCTTATGGGCGGTTTTGTGGTTGTGGATATGATCTATCGGCCATGTGTGGTCATATTCTGTGGTTACGAGACTAGAGAGGACCCTATGTTACTTGATATGACCAACTTTGAGGTCATCCTGGGCATGGACTGCTTATCCCAATATCAATCCATCCTTGATTTCCAAGCCAAAACAATTACCTTAGTGATGCCAAAGTTGCCTATGTTGGAGTGGATAAGTTCGTCTATCAGTACATGTAGTTAGGTTATCTCTTTTCTGAAGTCTCGACATATGTTTGAGAAAGGTTTTTTTTGCTTATCTAGCCTATGTTCGAGATACTATCGTAGAGTCTCTAATGATTGATTCGGTGCCAAAAGTCTGGGAGTTCGCTAATGTGTTTCCTTCTAACCTTCCAGGTATATCACCAGATCGTCATATTGATTTCTACATTGACTTGGATCCAGGAACTCAGCCTATATCTATCCCACCGAGATCAGGAGTTTCTTAGGGTTGGCAGTTTATTGTCGCTGGTTTGTGGAGGGCTTCTCATCCATTGTATCACCATTGACTAGATTGACCCAGAAGAGTGCTGAGTACCATTGGACCGATGATTGTGAGGCAAGCTTTCAAAAGCTCAAGATGGCCTTAACTACAGCACCAGTTCTACTGTTGCCTTCCGGTTTGAGGATGTATACTATGTATTGAGATGCCTCATTTGTTGGCTTGGGTTGTATATTGATGCAGGAGGGGCAAGTTACTGCATATGCTTCAGGTCAACTGAAGCCCCATGAGAAGAATTATCATATGCACGATTTGGAGTTGCTCGAGATTTTTCATGCTCTTAAGATCTGGAGGCATTATCTATATGGGGTGCCTTGTGAGGTTTACACTGATCAATGCAGTTTGCAACTCTTGTTCAAGCAAAGGGATCTCAATTTAGGCAGTGCAAATGGCGTGAGTTACGTAAGGACTGTGACATCACTATTCTTTATAATCCGGTCAAGGAGAATTTAGTCACAGATGCCTTGAGCAGGAAAGTAAAGAGTATGGGTAGTTTGGCATTCATTTCCGGAGAGGAGAGGCCACTAGCTTTGGACATTCAGTCCTTGGCTAACCGACTGGTGAGGTTGGATATTTCAGAGTCCAACATATTCTTATATGCGTTGTTGCCCAGTTTTCACTATTGGATCAGATCAAGGCTCGGTAGTTTGATGATCCGCACTTGGAAATTCTTAGAGAGACAGTACTACAAGGTGGTGCCAAGGAGGTTTCTATTGGCGAGGATGGTGTCCTGCAACTCCAGGGTTGTCTATGTGTTCCTAATGTCGATGTCTTGAGGGAGAGGATTCTAGAGGAGGCACATAGTTCTCTATATTCCATTTATGCAGGTTCTACGAAGATGAATCGGGACCCGAGACAATACTATTGGCGGCAACGGATGAAGAAAGAGACAGTTGAGTATGTAGCTAGGTGCCTAAATTGCCAGCAGGTTAAGTATGAACACTAGAGGCCAGGTGGCTTACTCCAATAGATGACTATACTAGAGTGGACATGTTGACTAAGTTGGACAATTTATTCCGGTTGAGACTACTTATACTTCAGAGAGGTTGGACCAGATTTCTATTCAGAAGATAGTTTGGTTGCATGGTGTGCCTATTTCCATCATATCAAATAGAGGCCATTAGTTCACTTTGCATTTCTGGAGATCCGTATAGAGTGAGTGTGTTCATTCAAAAAACTACAGGAAGTCAGAGCAGACAATTCAGATCTTGGAGGACATGCTTATAACTAGGGATTTTAACGCATTTTATACTCCTTCTTACTTATGCTTTGATTAGAAATTCGTACAAAATAGTCCCAAAAGGCTCACAAGTAGTAATTGATTGCAGTTTTGATCAGAAAAATGACAAAGTATAAAGATCGGGTCAAAAGGAGTGAAACTTGCACAAGTACCAGAAAACAAGATGAGCTCAGGCAGAACAGGCTTAGTGCTGATCGCACAAAGTGGTATGCGTCCGCACTAGGTTTTGTGCGGTCCGCACTGAAGGCAGTGCGGCCGCACTAGGTTTTGTGCAGACCGCAGAGCCAAGGTTCAAAGAAGTTGAAGAATAGGGTTATGGAGCATGTGAGGTCCGCAAGCCATTCTGTGCGGACTGCACTAGAAGTCATCGCGACTGCAATCCATTCTATGCGGTCCGGGGAGCTTGAGTTCAGAGTATGAAATTGTGAAGTCAAGAGCCTAGTGCAGCTGCATCACCATTTTGTGCAGTCCGCACTGACCCCGCAGGGGTATTTTTGTCCAAATTTTCTAGCTTAGTATAAATAGAATGTTTTTTCCATTTTTAGGGTATCATCTATTGTAATACTTCAGCTGCGCTTGTGGGTCGACTTTTCTAACCCATTTTGGGACTTTTTACTTACTTTTCATCATTCAATCTTTGTATTTAATTTAGCATTTAGTTAATACAGGTTTATATTCATCTATTTATTGTTTTTCTTCTTTGAATATGAGTAGCTAAACCCTATAGCTAGGGTTGTGTCTCAACCATAGTGTGGGTAATTGACGGGTCTTGCATCTAGGGATAATTTGAATATGGTGTTTGGTATTTGGGTCAATTTCATGGTCAATGGCTGAATAAGTTGTTGCAAATACTAGTTTGTACTTAGTTGACTAGGGCTCTACTTGAGAAAGAGAGCCTAAATCTCCGGAATTGGACCAACAAGGAATTGGGGCGTACTCAAGAGATTGATAGCCCCAATTAAAGGGTTAAACCTCGAGAGAGTAATACCTGGCTTGAACCCTAAGTTGCTTGTGAAAATTTGCATACTCAATTGGTCTTGAGAAAGTCAATTGGGAAAAAATCACTGTTGACGCCCCCTTTTTCTAAGGCTAAATCGGGTTTACGATATTATGGACAAAACAACTCTTATTCCCTTTTGAGGAAACGGGTTATGGAATTTAAAGAGTCGCCACCTAATGATTATAGTGCATTAGGACAATTTAAAGAAAAGAAGAAGATTTTTTGAAAGAAAAACCAGAGTTCGAGTAAGGGCTTGAGATTATCTCGAGGGGAAGGTGTTACGCACCCCTCAAGATCAACTAGTGTGGTTCTCGACTGTACTTAGTTGTGACTTTAAGAAGGGTTGAAGTAAACAAACAATGTTTGCTCATAGGGAATACAAATAAGTTGAAATTTTTGAAAAAAAAGAGAGAAAAAAGACATAAGTGGTTTTGGAAAGAAAAAGATTAATTGAATAAAACATTATTTTTAAAGAAATTATCACATCATATAAATAAAGAAAAGGGGTCCTAGGTTTAAATACAATATGGATCACCTCGGTGCAATACCCCGCACACACTCCTCAGAAGAGGGGTCGCCTATGATATTAGCGCACCGATCATCATCTCCATATTCTACACTTCCCATCCCATTAAGGTATTAAACGCGATCTGTCTCATTTACTTATTGCAAGCTAATACCGGCCCCAACCTATCAGTCCTAGGGTTTTAGGACTTCTAATCCTAAAGGGAGGAGGAAAGGAAGTATAGGCATATATAGAGTTTAAAAAGGATAAAATACTAGGGCGTCAATCAAAAAAATAGCAGATGAATAGGGAATGAAACAAATAGACAAAAGGCTCATATAAACCCCATAAATCACATAGCAACTAGTTTAGCATGTCTTACATATACTTATTTGGTCGTTAAAAATTAAACAACAGACAGATTGCTTCAACACATATAGTTGGACAAAAAGTCTATATTTGGCAACCAGGATCCAATTGTCAAAAGTTGAGGTATTTTAAACAAGTTACTGATTAAGAACCTAATGCAGAAGAGTTTAAGACAGAAGCTTCTAAATTGCGGGAATTCAGGGATGACTTTGAAATTGACAGAATTGTTTAACTAAAAATAGATCAGAAGTTTAGAGCAGTGTTTTCGAAAATAAGACGTTTTTTAAAAAGAAATAGATTGTTAAAGATTGTTTTGATTAAGAGACAGTAGAATCAAAATGAGTTTAAAGAGTGCAGATACTTTAAAAGATAGAGTTGAAACTCTATTTCGGAAGACAACTTCAAAAAGTGGAGGAGAAATTCAAGCAAAAAGTTTAAAGACGTTATTTAGAAGAAAAATACAAGTTTGAAAGGAATTAAAAGCGAATTTATAAGAGTTTTGAAAACATACAGCTTTGGACGAATTGTATTGGAAATTCTGAAACCAGATGGTAAATTATTATCGATTAAACTCATTAGATGGGTTTGAATTCCTATAGGCATGCTTTACGTGCTGTTGTTTTTAAAGGATCATTGCTGTTATTAAACTGGTTACGAAATGAGCATTTGATTACCCTATAGTTTGCCTAGAGTTTATGCATTTTCTATAGGCATGATTTTTATATGCAATTAGTTGTTTGGTTATTATATCCTATAGACAGGAAATCTACCGATTTGCAACATGGCTGAACATTTAATCCCATAGACATGATTTCTAAATGATTGAATGAAAAGAATGCAAAAGCCTATATACATGATCTCTAGATGACTTAAAAGCGTTGAGACCTATATGCATGATATCTAAGTGAGTAAATAACAACACTGGTCCTATAGCCATGATATCCACCCTTTAGCATATGCAAGTAAATATAAACCCCTCCGATACCCTTTTACTAATATTTCCCAGAGTTTGTTTTTATAAGATTATTGCAGAACCAGAAGAAAGAAAAGTAAGAAAATATATCACAGCCTACAGCTAGATCTAGACTATCTAATGCAATCTCAATATCCAATAACATGTGTTTCACCAAATCCAAATTCCAAACTCCAAGGCCTTCTTTTACTCAGAGTGTTTCAAAGTTCCAAAGAGCCTCCAGGACCCCAGTCAATGCTCACACTCTGAATAATAAATATTGCAACAGAATAGTGCAAGTGTGGAATTACCAGCCCTCAGGCATCAAGTTCAGAGGGAACTCTAGCGTCCCAAAGCATGGCTTACCAAATGGGGGTAGAACTTAGGAACTAGGAATAAGTGAAAATTGAGGGAGGAACCATAGCAGAGGGGGGTCATACCCAGCCATGGCATAGGCTGGCACACCCCTGACCCCCTGCTTAGGTTAAACAAATAAGAGCAGACTCTAGGGAGTTAAACGTAGGGTCTAAGTGGTGATTAGACACTACCAGACCCATGTTAAAGCTCAACACTTAAAGGGGAGAAGGAATGAGAAAACATTTGAGTAGATACTAAGGAGAGTCTGATTCTGGATCATGGACAACAATATAAAATGCTTCCATGGTTCGGAATAGTACTAGCATGCAAAAGGGAACAGAGGGAAGGGATTTTCATGAAGACAAATTAAGGAGAGATAGGAGAGCATAGCAGACTGAAGGTGCAAAACATAAAGAAAGGGCATAACCGACTTGAATGTATTTGCATAGTGCAGGAAGCATAAATAAACACATAATGAAAGAGGTGTAGAAGAGGAGAACTCCTTGCTCGTTCAGCGAGCACTTAGGAGTTCAGGAGAACTCCAGAATATTCAGACAGTAGGAGAGAAAGGAGCATAGTGCTCAGTATTAGAGTATAGAAAGTAGTAGTAGTAGAGGGTAGTAGTAGAGAATAGTAATAGAGAAGGTAACAGTAGAGCAAATGGTGAAAGATTTCGAAGACAGAGGTGTTCGTGTATTGAGTGTGTGTTGTGTCAAAAGAGAAGCAGGTATTTATACTTGAAATTAGGCAAGTAGGCAAGGAAAGAAAATAGTCCAGTATCAATTAGGATCAATCAATTAATAGAGGTTCCTTTAATTAAGGAATATTTATTTGATTAGTAAAGGACATGAGATTTTTAAGGAAAGAAGATTAGATAAACCATACTGTGCATAGCATACAAATAAGGGTAAATACATGTGGATCTTAATTAAGGAAGGGAATTTGAAAAACACAGTTAAGTAAATAAGGTAAAGTGTCCCTTCGAAAAACACAGTTAAGTAAATAAGGTAAAGTGTAAATCAGTTAGCATAATAGTAATTCAGGGAATCAATGAACCAGGCCAGATAATCGGGAATCAAGAGGCTCAAAACTAAACAAGGAAATAATCAATCGAATTCACACAAAGCAGTCTAAAATAAAACTCCAAATCAAAGGTTATTCTTAGAGGGAAAGATCTAACTATAAAGGGGGCATGATTTCAAACATGCGAGGCCGGGTTCAAACAATAGCAAAGCATCATGTAACCAAGGGCCAATGAGTAAAGGAAAGTATCAGACATCATGCTAGAGGTCAAACAAAAGGTCTTGCAAAGCTTAGAAAGAGTTAGAATTGCATGAAGAAACAAATATGAGTTCAGGAATTAGGGTTTTGAAATGCAAATCAGTTCAGAGATGAGAAGTAAGCAAGTTGCATACACATGGTATGAAAACCCCCAAATTCTAGGGTTTCCGCCATTAATCGAGTGTAAAAGATGAAAGCAGAAAAATCAGGAAAAAGTGAAAATGAAATAGGCTCAAATTACCCAAAGGAACTTAGAACATCAAACGTTTCAGAAAAATATAATGGCAGAAAAATATAGTAAGGAAATTATAAAGAGACAGTAAAAGAAATCATAGTAGAAGAAAATACCTAGGAATCACAGTAGAAACACATATGAGTCACAGTAGGGCAAATATAGTAAGAATAACACATAAAAATCACAGTAGAACAAGCAAAATAAAGAAAATCCTAAGTTGGAGAAGACGAACAGTTTTGAAAGCGAAGTTTCTGAAAGACGCTTAAGAAATCATTTGAAAATCAAATTACATGGAGCAGTTATAGATCTAAGAAAACAAGGGAAGAAAAACCTCGAACAAGTTTTTTTGGGTTTCTCAGAAACTTAGAAACGAGAAAGCCTGGAAAGATCTGGTCTTCGAACAAGCCGGAACGGAGCCGGAGAAGCCAAAAGAACTCGGATCGGTAGAGGACCTGAAAAAGTTGGTTGAAGATCGACCCTCGAACCTTGAATAATCATGGTTTGGGGTGAATATTAGAGGGTACAGGCTGTCCATAGCCTGGGAATCCATGGACGACGGTGGGTTTGTTCGGGGAAGATGGTAGGCGGCTAGGGTTTCGAATGGTGTTAGGAGAGTTTTGAGAGATGAGGGAATTTGGGGGCGGCTATTTTTGGATAATGAATTAGGGTTAGGGTTTGGGTGGAATTAAAAAGGAAAGAAGAGAGGGTGGCCGTTGATCAAAATGATCAACGTCCTAGATGAACGGGGCGGTCGGGCGGGTTTAATGAATTGGGTTTGGGGCGAGTTGAATTGAAATTGGGTCGTCTAATTGGGGGGTTGAAATTGGGGTTAATTAAGGGGCAATTTGGGCTACAATTGACATAGAAAGGGGCCAGTTATTAAATAGCCATTTTTCCGTTTTTAATTGATAGAAATAGTTAAAATAATTAAAAATAAATTACAAGCACTGAACTAGTTAATATTATGTAAACAATAATCTAAAAATATTAGGAAAATTTTATAATTATAAAACACGGCTAATTATAAACTAGGCTATAATTGTAATTTCTTGCAATTAAGCTTTAGAAATTCTGAATAAATTTGTAAAAAATGTGTATAAATTATACTAATGACATTTTGCTATAAATACGAGAGTGAAATATATTATTTATCAAAAAATTATAATTTGGAAATAATTTTGTATCTTGTGCTTGTTAAAAATAGGCAGTAAATTGACTTAAAAAATATTAAAAATTGAGGAAAAAATACCAAAAACTTTCAGGCATGCTTGTATAACCATACATAGGCTATTTTGAAAGTATTTTGAGTATCAAAAAGACATAGGGAGAAATTAGGTATCAACAATCACTTGAACCACTGGGAGGTGTAGAGTGGGTAATGTACCGCAAAGGTTATGTCATACTCCCAATCATGTCAATTATACCCTAGTTTCAAGTACCCGTTAATTAACCACCTAAGCGGATGCCAATACCCTTGTGCCCTTTTTACTATTTGAATAATTCGTAAAATTTAATCTTTAGTTTAATTACAAGTTGTAGTTTGTTAACAATAGAACAATAAAGAAAACACCAAAAATGATAAGAAGTACAATTTAGAACACTTACCCAATCCTAAGCTAAATAGACACTCAATTCCAATTCTAGCTCTCTGTGGATATCGATCCCGACCCAAAATTGGATAAAAGCTATTCTGACCCTCTCTTCCTTCTTTCTAGTAGTGCGGAGTAGGCTGTTGATAACTGGGGACTTTAACGCATTTTATACTCCTTCTTGCTTATGCTTAGATTAGAAATTCGTACAAAATAATCCCAAAAGGCTCACAAGTTGTGCTTGATTGCAGGTTTGATCAGCAAAATGACAAAATGTCAAAGGTGTACTTAAAAGGAGTGAAACTTGCACAAGTACCAAAAGACAAGATGAGCTTAGCCATAACAGGTCTAGTGCGACAAAGTGGTGTGCATCCGTACTGGGAGATTCAGAGAACTAGTATTTCAGGCTTTAAGGCAGTGCGACTGCACTAGGTTTTGTGCGGTCCGCAGTGCCATTCTATGCAGACCGTAGAGCCAAGGATCAGAGATGATGAAGAATAGGCTTATGGAGCCTGTGTTGTCTGCATGCCATTTTGTGTGGATCGCACTAGAAGTCACCCTGGCCGTAGTCCATTCTGTGCAGTCCGCGGAGCCTGAGTTCAAAGAGTGAAATTGTGAAGTCAAGAGCCTAGTGCGGCCACAATACCATTTTGTGCATTCCACACTGACCCCGTAGGGGCATTTTTGTCTAGGTTTTCCAGCTTAATTAAATCGGATCTTTTTTCATTTCTAGGGTATCAGATATTGTAATACAATATTTGCGCTCATGGATTGACTTTTCTTAGCCATTTTGGGCATTTTTACTTACTTTTTATCATTAAATCTTTGTATTTAATTTAGCAATTAATTAATATGGGTTTATCTTCATCTATTTCTTATTTTTCTTCATTGATATGAGTAGCTGAATCCCATAGCTAGGGTTGTGGCTCAACCCTAGTGTGTGTAATTGATGGGTCTTGTATTTTAGGGCTAAATTGACTATGGGTGTTTGTTATTTGGATCAGTTTCTTGGTTAATTGCTTAATTAGTGATTGCAAACACTAGTTTGTGTTTAGTTAACTAGGGCTCTACTTGATAAATAGAGCCTAAGTCTCTGTAATTGGTCCAACAAGGAATTGGGGCATACTTAAGAGATTGATTTCCCCAATTAAAGGGTTAAACCTCGAGAGAGTAATATTGGACTTGAACCCTAAGTTGCTTGTGCAAATTTGCATACTCAATTGGCCTTGAAAAAGTCAATTGGGCAAAATCAGTTGAACCACCGAGAGGTGTAAAGTGAGTAAAGTAGTGAAACGGTTATATCATACTCCCCAATCATGTCAATTATGCCCTAGTTTCAAGTACCCGTTAGTTAACCACCTAGGTGGATGCCACTACCCTAGTACCCTTTTGACTATTTGAACAGTCCGTAGTAATCAACTCTTAGTTTAATTTACAAATTGTAGTTTGTTAACAGTAGAATTATAAGGAAACACCAAAAATGATAAGAAGTACATTTAGGAACATATACGCAATCCTAAGTTGAATAGACACTCAATTCTAATTCTAGCTCTCTATGAATATCAATGCCGAACCAAAATTGGGTAAAAGCTATTGCGACCATCTCTTGCTACTTATTAGTAGTGTGGCGTAGGCCGCGATCCCTTTTTGGCGCCGTTGCCAGGGAGCTAACGATTTTTGATTTCTATTTAGTTAGTTTTGAGTATTGTTCTTCTATCTTTGTTTGTTTTTAACTTGTTTGTGTCAAAAATCCAGGTACAACATGGCATTCAATGCTAATGACCCTCTTGGAAACTTGATTGCGGGGGAGGATGTTGATGATAATGAAGAGGATGAGGTGCCTTTTGTACCTATCAGACAACGAAGAGGCCGCCAGGCCAATGTTAATGAAAATATTCCAGACCCTCCTCCGCTACCTCCAAGAATGGCACCTAGAGTATTACTGAACAAAGGCTGTGCAAGTGCTATTATCCCACCCCGAATCCGGGCGGGCAATTTTCAGATAACCAATGTGATGTTGACCTTACTTGAGTAGCGTGGGTACTTCACGGGCGTTGCAGTTCAAAATGACTACAAACATATCAAGGGGTTCATAGATACATGTTGAGGGAGAAAACATACGAGTGTGTCCAAGGATGCTCTTAGGTTGATACTTTTCTTGTTCTCACTTCAGAGGAAGGCATTAGATTGGCTTGAGAGGCTCCCCAACCATTCCATCACAACTTGGGATGAGTTAGCGAACAAGTTTATTGCTAAATTCTTCGCACCTGGGCATTTGGCGGCACTTCGAGATGAGATATTGGCCTTCAAGCAAGAGCCAACAGAACTTTTGCATGAGATGTGGGAGCGGTATAGGACAATGGTGAAGGAATGTCCTAATAATGACATGACCGAGGCTATGATCCAACAAACCTTCTACCGGGGAATAAATACTACAAATCAATGCATTGCGAACCAATTAGTTGG
The DNA here is from genome assembly GCA_034376525.1 of Nicotiana benthamiana. Lineage (NCBI taxonomy): Eukaryota > Viridiplantae > Streptophyta > Magnoliopsida > Solanales > Solanaceae > Nicotiana > Nicotiana benthamiana. The sequence goes on along the minus strand of CM067331.1, from coordinate 15,625,372 downwards.
GGCAACTTTATGAAGCTTCCTTACAATGAGGCTTGTGATATATTGGATGAGATGGACGACACTTCCTCGGCATGGCACAATATAGAAAGTGTGCGTCAAGGTGAACCCACGATCATCCATTTGTACAAGGAATTGCATGGTCATGATCAAGCTATTGCTGAGCTTACTACTACTATGAACCAATTGGATAAGGCGCAGTTGCAACAAGTTCAAAACCCTCGCCAAATCAATGCCATGTAAGGTGTCAATATGCTTGTCAATAAGAGAAGGCAAAGAGGGAAACAATCTTAAAGGAATTCTGAACAATATGATAATGACTATGGTGGCTTTAAAATTGATTGTTATGATGACCAAGGTGAAGAGGTACAATATGTCAATAACTATCAAGGAAATACAGGCAACTCTACAAACCAACAATGGCTACCCCAAGGTAATTAGGGTAATCAATAACAATGTGGTGGTAATTAAAACAAGAACAACAACCAAAACGGTAATTGGGGGAACAACAACCAAAGAAGCCATGGAAATTGAAATGATAATAACAACAATTGAAACAACAATAGTCAAGGCGGGTGGAATAATGGAAACTAAGGAAACCGGGGGCAAGGCTTTCAAAGGCCCCCAATATACCAACAAGCGAATAATCCGCCCCCATTTCAATCTCAAGGGTCTAGTTCTTCAGGCAATGATATGGGAATAATTGAAATAATGTTCGAACAAATGATGAAGAAGAACCAAGATTCCGATGCTTAGTTGGCCTCCCACAATACATCTATTTGGAACTTGGAGGTGCAATTAGGCCAAATCTCTCAATCGTTGAATACTCTCCCTAAGGGAGCTCTACCAAGTGATATGGTAGCGAACCCGAAGGTTGGGAAGAATCATGTGATGGCGGTTACAACAAGAAGTGGGAGAGGAGGTGATGTGAATTCCTCAAAAGAAAAGCAAGTTGTGGATGATGGTGTTGAGTTTAAAGAAGATGTGGTTCCTTTGATAGTTTAGGATGTGGTTGAGAATGATATAAAAAATAAAGCGAGGATAGAAATTCGTGAGGCCGAGGTAGAAACTCATGCTACTGTGAACCTGTCTAGGGAACACGTGATTGACATGCCCGAGCCAGTGGTGCTCAAAGCCAAGGCACCTTTTCCAAGGCCACCTCCGCCTTATCCTCAAAGTCTTGCAAAGAAAAAGAGTGACAACTAATTCAAAAAGTTCATTGATATGATTAAAAGCGTTTCTATCAACGTGCCTTTGATGGAGACACTTGAACAAATGCCGGGATATGCCAAGTTTATGAAGAATTTGGTGACGAAGAAGTGGTCTATGGATTGTGAGACAATAAAAATGACTCACCAAGTCATTGCTATTGTACATTCAATGGCCTCGAAGCTTGAAGACCCCGGAGCTTTTGCTATCCCTTGTACTATTGGAAGTGCGGATTTTGCCAAGGCCCTTTGTGATTTGGGGGCTAGAATAAATTTGATTCCCAATTCTATCTTCAAGACCTTGGGAATTGGGCAACCTAGGCCAACCTCAATGTTACTTCAAATGGCAGATCGATCAATGAAGCAAACTATGGCCATTATTGATGACGTTCTTGTCCGGGTGGAAATATTTATTTTGCCGGCCGACTTTGTCATTTTGGATTGTAAAGTGGACTATAAAGTCTCCATCATTCTAGGGAGGCCTTTCCTGTAACAGCGAAGGCATTGGTTGATGTTGAAGCGGGTGAGCTTACTTTTCGAGTAGGAGATAAAAAGGTCATCTTTCATATTTGCAAATCTATGAAGCAACCCAACAACAATGAGGTGTGCTCATTCGTAGACCTTGTCACTGCTGTGATTATAACACCAGTGCTATGATCAACGCTGAGGATCTTCTAGAGGTCGTGCTGATAAATCTTGATGTCAATGATGATTCAAGCAGAGTGGAGTGAGTGAATGCATTGCATGGGATGAGCTCTTATTCTTATGAGCCTAGAAAATTGTCTTTGGATCTTGAAAATCGGAAAACTCCACCAACAAAACCATCAACTGAGGAGCCACCGATGTTGAAGTTGAACCACTTCGTCCACACCTCAGGTATGAGTTCTTAGGCTCAAATTCTACTTTACCAGTTATTCTTTCTCCTTGCCGTACTAACATGCAGGTTGGGTCCACTTTGGAGGTGCTTCAAAGGCATAAAAGGGCAATTGAATGAACTTTGGCTGACATACGTGGAATAAGCCCCGCATTCTGTATGCACAAAGTTTATTGGAGGATGATGCAAAGCGTTTCTTGGAGCATCAAAGAAGATTGAACGAGGCAATGCAAGTAGTGGTGAAAAAGGAAGTGATCAAGTGGTTGGATGCGGGGTTGTGTACCCCATCTCCGATAGCTCGTGGACTTCTCCAGTGTAATGTATACCGAAGAAGGGTGGTATGACTGTGGTGACAAATGACAACAATGAAATTATTCCACTCAGACAGTTACAGGATGGAGGGTTGTATGGACTATCGGAAGTTAATAAGGTGACCCGCAAGGATCATTTCGCATTACCATTCCTTGACCAAATGCTTGATCTCCTTGTGGGGCGTGCCTTTTATTGCTTTTTTTGGATGGATACTCGGGATATAATAAAATCTTAATCACTCCGAAGGACCAAGATAAGACCACCTTTACATGTCCATATGGAACCTTAGCTTTCTCTCGGATGTCGTTCAATTTGTGTAATGATCCGACGACATTCCAATGATGCATGATTGCTATTTTCACCGACATGGTGGAAGATATCTTGGAGGTCTTCATTGATGATTTCAATGTGGTTGGTGATTCCTTTGAAGAGCGTTAGGGAAATTTGGATAGAGTGTTGGCCCGTTGTGAAGACACAAATCTCATACTTAATTGGGACAAATTCCACTTCATGGTTGAGGAGGGCATAGTATTGGGCCATAAAATTTCAAAGCATGGGATTGAAGTTGACAAATCCACGATAGATGTAATTTCAAGGCTTCCTCCGCCCACTTCTATCAAAGGGGTGAGGAGTTTTCTTGGGCACTCGGGTTTTAACGGAGGTTTATAAAAGGTTTTTCAAAGGTGGTAAACCCCTTGTGCAAGTTACTATAAAAGGATGCCAAGTTGGTGTTATATGAGGGATGTATGGAAGCATTCGAGCTTCTCAAGCAAAAGTTGACCACTACCCCTATCATTACCGCAACAAATTTGGAGCTTGCCTTTTGAGCTCATGTGAGACGCAAGTGACATTGAGATTGGGGATGTTTTAGGTCAAAAGGTTAAACACAAATGTTTCATCCAGTATACTATGCAAGGAAGATCATGAATGAGGATCAAAAGAACTACATGGTTATCGAGAAAGAGTTGGGCATAGTGTTTGCAATGGAAAAGTTTCAACTGTATCTTATGGAGGTTAAGGTTATGGTGCACACCGATCAGCTGCCCTTAGGTACTTGATGATAAAGAAAGACTCCAAGGCAAGATTGATGCGATGGGTGTTACTACCTCAATAGTTTGATCTAGAAATTATGGACCAAAAAGGTAGTAACAACCAAGTGGCGGACCACTTGTCCCTTTTGGAGGAGGAGGGGAGGCTATGTGATGGCCTAGAGATCAATGATTCATTTACCGATGAACAAATCCTTTCGGTGTCAATGAATGATATGCCATGGTTTGCCGATGTTGCGAATTACCTTGTGACCTGAATAGTCTCGTATGTGCTCTCTTCTAACCAAAGGAAGAAGCTCAAGCGGGATAGTTTAGACTTCTATTCGGATGTTCCATACTTGTTCATGATGTGCATGGATGGTATAATTCATAGGCGTGTCCCGAAGGAAGAACAATTGAGAATCTTAGAGGCTTGCCATTCTTCACCCTATGGTGGCCATCACGGTGGGATGAGGACCGCCTCGAAAGTACTTAGTTATGGGTTCTATTGGCAAACCATGTTCAAAGATTCTGGTGATTTTGTGAATAGGTATGATGAATGCCAAATAGCGGGTACAATTTCTAAAAGGGATGAGAAGCCTCTTAATACCATTCTTGAAGTGGATATCTTTGATGTTTGGAGAATCGATTTCGTAGGTCCATTTATTAGATTTTGTGGGAATACTTATATTTTTGTGGTAGTTGATTATGTCCCGGAATGGGTTGAAGTCGTGGCTTTGTGGTAGTTGATTATGTCCCGGAATGGGTTGAAGTCCCGGAATGGGTTGAAGTCGTGGCTTTCCCTTTTCGAAGCTGGATTGTACTGTTGCTTTGCAATGTCCTATTGATCGAGATGTAACTGGCAGTGATAACCATGATGCTATGATTGAACTTTTTCAAAGAACAACAAGTCCTACCGATGCTGATGTTGCGTTGAAGTCAGTTCGAGAAGATACCTCTAACCGGCCTGATATGGTTCAACAACAAGGCAGTGTGACTGTTTCTATAGGTACAACTGCTGCAGATGTCTCTAATGCTGCCTTAGTTCAAGGTGAGTTTGCTTTAGAGGGGGCTGAATTTGAGAGATCAAAACCTACTGATGCTAGAAAACACACAAGGGAAGCTGGACAACATATTGCTAAGGATAATTGGACATCGTTTTCCAACAAAAAAAGAACTCCAAAAAGGCAAAAAAAAGCTGCAGATCGCAGAAAAGAGTCCAGGTTTACCAAAAAATTCAAACTCATTTGTTGCACTTGGAAATGTGAATGATGATAATGGAAAGTTGAGTGGAGAGAATTTGCAGATGGTTGAGAGTTATTATCAAAATAGCTCATCGACTACAACGGCATTGAATAAAGCTCGTGTTACTGGTCCAAATATGCAAATGCAGGCCAATGATCAAAATGCTCCCACGATTCATTTCTCCAGTCCACATGTGGAGAAATTTATCAAAGATTTCACAGATTAAAATGATGTCGGATGCAACCCTATGTTCAAGCAACCGTTGGTCACATTGAACACATCGATATATGATATTCCTTCTCAATCTTGTGAGTCAATTGACGAGCATGGTGGTGAATATGGGCAACCATCAATCTCCACTGGAAATAACAAAGAAATAATTCAAGAAAATATGAGGGAGATGGTCATTAAATCGACACTGTGGAAAGACCAACGAGAGTTTGATGATGAGGAGGGATGGGGTGACGGAGTTGCTGGTTTTTCATCTGAAGAAGACGACCAGGATGTTGATCAGGATAGTTCGTGAGAGGACATTAATGCTCCAGTCAAGCCAAAATTTCAAGGGAAACCTGCAGCAACTCAAACGAGCAATCTGAATTGTCGTGCAATTGCAGCACCTGCAGCAAGTCCCAACAGCAACCATAATGCTCTAGTTTTTGTTCCAAGAAATATTGCAAAAGCAGTTATTTCAAATGCATCAACAACAAAGTTTGACCAAAATGCAACAGGAGATAATGTCCAACTAAACCAATGCTCAGGCAAAACATCAGCTGGTGATCGAAACGCAACAGTGCTGCCAAAATCTGGGAAGAATCAGATTGTAACAACTGAGCCACTCATTACTTTGGAGGAGAGGAAACTTTTGGATGCAATGAGGAAACCTTTGGATACGAGTCATACTATACAGCAGTAGCAACGGGATGCTACTACACCAACTAACTCTCCTTCTTGTGATTGCAACACAGTAGAATTTTCACAAGCGGGGCAGCACCAGATCATAACAACTGCTCCAGTAATCTCTTTAGAGGAAAGACAACTCTTGGATGCGATGGTAAGTACAGATCCACTAAACGCGTTAAATCATGCTAATTCTAGTACCGGTCGTGGAACATGAGCAGGAACAAATCGCAAAATCAACAACAAAACAAGGCAATTATGGGTAATGTACAAGCTGAAAAAACAATTACAACACAAGGCGATTTTCAAGAGATGCCAAATCCAATTTTGGCAGGTAGAGATATATATGAAGAAGGTAAGGAAGATGATATCTTAAAGCAATGACGGGCAGAGGCTTCAAGAAAAGGTGATTTGTCACTAATGCATAGTGAAAGAAGTAAGAAGTCTCGTGCAAGGGATAGAAGTTGGAACAACAGGTTATTGAAGATGCAAACATAAGGATTCCCCCAATGATAAATGCAAAACAAAAACAGGTCACTCAAACAATATCTACAAAGTCCAATCGCTCGAAGAAAAAAGCATGAATTTTGAAGACATTTTGAAAAAATTGTGGATGAAGACAAGAGTCTACAAATTGAAGTTTTCAAAAAATTAGAGAAAAGAGAGCACCATGGTGGCTTCTTCATCTTTTTATTTTACCATCACATTAGTATTATAATATGTAATATCATCAAAGAGTATGTTATAAACTCTGTGATGATCATAGAATTATTAGTTCTTGCTAGTTCTTTCTTTTTACATGCTTGCTAGTAGGTGAGGCTTTTTATTTGCCTCAATAGAATTAGTAAGGTAAGGCTTAGGCCGGTTGTGTTATATGGGTAACAATACCGGTGCTATTGTCCCCCTTATTTTTACTTTTTCTAATTGTTATAAGTTTCTTTTTCAATTATTAATGAAAACCAGCCCTAGGCGCTTGCCTAGTGGATTGCCAAAAACAAAGTAGTAAAAAATGAATAAAAGCGGTTAAAGTTAAAATTTACACATAGGTTCATAGTTGTATAAAATTAGATAATTAAGCCAAATATGACAGTTGAGGGACCGTGCTAGAACCACAGAACTTGGAAATGCCTAAGACCTTCTCCCGGGTTAACAGAATTCCTTACTAGGATTTCTGATGCTCGGACTGTTAAATAGAGTCAACCTTTCCTCGATTCGGTATTAAAACGGTGACTTGGGATACCATAAATCTCCCAAGTGGCGGCTCTGAATTTCTTAATAAAATCCCGATTCGATTGTCCATTAAGTGGAAAAACTCCTTTATACCCTTATGGGGTATAGTGAAAAAGGAGGTGTGACAGCTCTGGTGACTCTGCTGGGGATGTGAACCTCGAATTTTTGATTCAGGGTTCAAGAATTCGAGAATAGAATAACTGTTGTATTTGACTTTGTTTATTATATGATATTTTTACCTGTTGGGCTTAATGTGTAGAATGATGCTTTTACCGATTTGATATTTTTTGAAATGTACATATAAAATGTTACGAAACCCTTCTCTTCTCATCTTCGAGGATGTGCTCGCTGGTCGAGACTCCCTATTCTGTTAGTACCATACCTTGAAATAAGAAAGACATTTGGACAAGTTACTAGTCGGATGATCTTTTGGGTCCCCGGTACGCAGCCCCCTCCTCAACTCAAGTTGTCAGCTCAGGTACACAATCTAGAACAAATACCCAGGTTTTGAACCTAGAATAACTAAGCCTTATGTCGGATCCCTAGTAGCAACGTTTGTTTGCATCATGTGCATCTGACTTTGGAGGTTCAACACAGAGGTTGGGTATGTCTAGTACAGGTGTACCAAAATTGAAAACTGACCACCCTGATGCATCTTATGTACTGCTCGTGCATTTATTTGCTTTGGACTTGCATGCTGACCGGCTTTCGAATATGTCGGGAAGAAACAAAAGAAGGGGAGAAACAACGGTATGAGGGTTAATGAGAGATAATTACCTGTTTTGATAAAAACTAATGTCCAAATAGTGTCGAAACTCTACTGAATTATTTTGGAGAAAATGAAAAAAAAAGAGAAGAAAAAAGATGTGTTTGTTTTCAAAAATAGTTTGTTTTATTGCCCATTGAGAAACAAAAAAAGTGTTTATTTTCAAAAAAATAGTTTATGTATTCGCAACTGAAATGAAAAAAAAAGAGTCTTGTTTTAAAAAATAGTTTTTTTAATTTGCCCGAACTACGCATACCTGATTCTCGTCTTTCTAGGTGTGATATGTAGGCGACCCACGTAGGGTCCGGTCTTCCTAGTAAATTTTAGGTTCTTGGCTTCGCGTGGTTTAAGCCAAATTTTGCACTTTTATCCACATAGGTTAATTTTAGAAAAATATTCGCAACCATGTCTTGCCTGTGTCAATAGGGAGTGTTATTGTCTCACATAGTCTTGGTTAAATTTTATCATACAGGTGTGGATTTACTTAGTAGAGTTTGAGTATGACAGATAGCCTAGGATCACTGCATTCAGGTGTTGCTTAAGGAGATTTATTTTATTTTTATGTTTTGAGTCTGTTCTTCATTTTATGTGATCTTTTACTTCCTAGTTTTGTACAATAATGTTAAGTCTTTTGTTATCGTATTTTCGGCTTTATATTGGAAAAATGTGCTGTAACTCAAAAATCCAAAAAAAGAAATGTTGCATTTTATATTTCCATTATAGGATTTCTTTAGATTACTAATTCCAGAAAAGGAAAAAAATTTTACGGCTGTTTTTCATTTTGGCAATCAATATCTAGGACTTAAAATGAATTGTTTTTATTTTTCCATTAAGTATATTACCACCAAAATTCAAAAAAAAAAAGAGATATTCGTTTTGATACTTCTTTAAAAGCTTTCTTTAAGATGTTAATTCAAAATCCAAAAAGATTTTCCTTTGAGGGGTTTTCTTTGGGAGATTAGTAAAAAATAAAAAAAACCTTTTATTTTCATTAGAACTTTGGGATATTATATATACAAGAAAAAAGACAACTGCTTTATCTTTGGTTTATTTTTAGAGTTTCTCTGTTAGGCAATAAAAATTGAAATTCAAAAATATTTTTATCGCTTGTTTCAAAATCTTGCGCCAGGATATCAAATGAAAATTCAAAATATTTTTCTGTGGTTTATTCTTTAGATTTTCTTCTTAAAAAAATAATCAATAATTTTTTTTCTCTTCTAGGATATTTCTTTAATAGAATCTTTGTTTCAAAAGGATAAAAAAATACATGCCCATCAAGCCTGAGTTTAGAATAGGACATAAAAAGTTAAATAGGAAAAATTCAAAAAAAAGGGATTTGCTGGTTTTATTTCTTTTTTCTCATCAGAGTAGTCGCTAAGGGGAAAAAGAAAAAGAGAACGTCAGTTTGTTTCCTTTAGTCCTAATCTTCAAGAACTACGCTTGGTCTAATTCATGCGGGATTATGATATGTAGGAAATCTCCATAGGATTCAACCATAACCAAATGAAAAAGAGTAAAAGTAAATAGAGGAAAAACAAGAGAGAGAAGAAAAACAAATAGAGAGAAAATAAGAAACCAAAAGAAAGAAACAATTGAAAATCAAGAGGGAGCGATGGATTAAACACAAAGAGAAATAAAAGGCAAGAATGAAAAAGAGAGAAAAAAGAGAGAAAATTTTGCTACTGAAAATAAGGAAAAGCAGGGATGACGCAAGAAGCCGAGCAAATGCATACTAGAAACGGTTAACTTCTTAGGTGCATTCATTCTCAAAATGTGCAGTTACCAATATGTTAAATGCCCTAACGCTAACGTGATGACTTCATTTTGTCAAATTCATAGCAGAAGGGTAGTTAGTTTGTGGTTCTTAAGGTAACTCATCCATAAAAGGCAAGGTTAAAGAGCAAGGTAGTCATGGCTGGCAAAGGACTGAACACGGGTATTACTGATCCTACTAAAGGAATTGTTGAATCAGAATCTAAGTTGAAAGAAGAGGTTTTGAGGCTGAAAAGATAGATAGTTGGAATGTACCAAGCCTTGACTAGTGGGTGTACTCCGCCATCAGTCCTCGATACCCAACAATATGCTCAAGAACCAATTTTCGAGGTCTCGGGTCCATACCCTCACACTCTTCATTTTGAGCCTCCCGGTGAGACTATGAAGCTTGCTAAGACAGTGGAGCAAGATGAGATATCCAGGAAGCTGGAAGGGTTTAAGATGCCGACGTTTAATTTGTATGGTAGGCAGGGAGATCCAGTAGCCCACCTGAGGGATTATTGCAATGAAACGAGAAATGTCGGCGAGAAAGATGAGTTGCCGATGGCGCATGTCAGCGAGAGCCTGACTGGAGCAGCTTTAGAATAACATGATCGTTAATATGTGTGGAAGTTCCACCGGTTGGTCAACATGGGTCAAACTTTTGTCCGACATTTTCAGTACAATGAAGACATTGTCCCAAACCATTCCTCCCTATCTCAGACAAAAAAGAAAGCCAAGGAAAGTTTAGAGAATTTTGGGTCATATGGAACGAACAAGTTGCTCAGTATACTCCTCCCATTGATAAAAAAGATATCGTTGAGCCCCACAGACGACATGGACCAGTGGTCGTTAATGCTAAGCGTCTTCAGCCTCAGCTCCAACCCCAAACCTGTCCCCAAGCTCCACATAATCTAACTCAGCATTATCCTCCAAACAATGACCGGTCATATGTCGAACCACTAGGTTATTCCCTTGTCACGACCCAAACCCGATCGTGATGGCACCCAGCCCTAAGGCTAGGTAAGCCTGACCAACAATCTCTTCCATTTTAATACTAAGTCTCCAAAATCGACAATTTAAGAATATTATAGAATAATTACGAAGACAATACGAAATCTAAGTAATCACTCCCAAAAGATCCGGGTCACGAGTCTAGAGCCTCTAACATAACTGAGTAATAATAAAAGTATCTAGATAAAAATATAAAAATTCTAGATAGTATATAATAAAAATAATGAACTGAGAAAAAAAAAATAAAGAGAAGTCAGGTCCTGCGAATGTCATGCAGCTACCTCAATGACTCTGGAAAATCTCTCTGGAGACTACAAGTATCATCTAGCCTCCGGTGTACCTGAATCTGCACACAAGGTACATGGAGTAGGGGTGAGTACTACCGACTCAGTGAATAATAAGCATAGAACATGTCTGAAAGTAAGAAATCCACAAAATACCACAAAGCAAAGCTATATCTAACAATTATGTAACTTAACTATGAATTAACACCAACACAGTATCACAACAGCAAACAAATCTCAGATAAAGATGCAATGCAATGCACATGAATACGCTGCGGCGCGCAGCCCGATCCGTTTAACATCCACGACGCTCACTGGGGTGTACAGACTCCGGAGGGCTCCTTCAGCCCAAGCGCAATATCAATATATAATCGCTACATCGTGTAGCCCGATCCAATGTATATAATCGCTACGGCGTGTAGCCCGATCCATGCTCAGTCCATAGTATGCATATGAGTCACACAACAAATTCAACTTATTTTTAGTTTCCAAATTCTTAGGAAGAATATATATTTAAATTATTTAATTTCAGGAAAAGTGACTTAGCATTTCATTACGGTGATAAAAAACATGATTGAGATCAATGATTATACAAATCATGTTATCATAAAGATATTCACCTTAGACGGGTATTACAGATCTGCACAAGGCATCAAACATGGCATTAAGCCCAATTATTATCAACACAATGCGCATACCAGCCGCTAATAATTGATATTCTACTTTCGGGATGGACCAAGTCCCAATCCCAAATCATATACCATCCCGCACCTGCCATGGGGTTCAAGTCACTCCTTAACATAACCTCACGATGTGGTAAAACCGGGGATTCAAACCCGCAGTCCATCATCTATACAAACTACTCACCTCAAGACGACCAAAAGGCTACTCTGCGATGCCCTTGCCCTTCAAATTTGCTTCCTCGCGTGACAAATCTGCCCAAAAAGCACACAAACATTGAAGAAGTTCGATTTTTAAAAGATGGGGTATTAGCCATACATATCCGAAATTCATCCCCTTGATGATACTACAATGATGCAATACCGTTATGTAACTTCCATATACAATACAACACTCAATAGGTCCAATATTACTAATAATTTCCACAACTTATGCCGTTTAGGTATATTGTCAAACATCTTGTAGGCATAGATATTTACACCTGCTTACTATAGTATTGGTTTATCCAACTAGTACCATTAACCAACAATTCATTCCACCATTATTCTTTGACAATCAATACTCTTAGCATCACATGTGTGATCAACCATTCATACCCAAACCAGCGAAAATTCTATCAAATAAACACCTTTAAACTCCTACCATGTTTATGTAATTAAATTGGGACTTTATGGCTTCCAATCAACATACCATAAGTTGTAATACATGATTCATACTCATAATTCCATGACAGATACTAGATATTTACATGTGCTTCCGAGCAAACCCGAATATCACCAGTGAACCCAACAAGAACTTGCCGCAATACTACTAAAATATAATCAGTTTAATCCCATTACCCTTTTTTTGAGGCATATACTCTCATCAAATCACTTCCACTTAGGAATATGATTTTCCTAATCATGCGAAGATCATTTGTCTAATCACTTAGGAGGAATCACTCCACATCCCATGCTCTGCATGACATACACAGTTCTTTTTCTATTACAATAACGACACGATGGATTAGATTTGTATAAATTCATAACACCACCGAATTAAATATTCTTTAGGTCTAGTCTTCTGGCAAGAACTATCACCTCATTCTGAACCAAATGATGGTCCCAGCCCCTTAATTTACTTCATACACTCATATTGCACTGATCTCGAATTCAATGATCTCGCGTCACCCATTATGAACTGCTCAGGCAATAAACGTAGCAAAAGTCACACATGATGCCTCAATATGCCAATAGGGTACCAATTCGAAAGCGGTACCAAAAGGAAAACGATCTCTGGAAGGAATTACCAATCCCACACTAATACGGACCTTTCTTAGAAGACAGGAAGTAAGGCATACAAAATAGCATATAGAAAATCATACGCAACATCACACTGTTGCGGCGTGCAACACGATCCAGCTAACATACCCATGGTGGCGTGCCACCCGATCCATACATAGATCTTACATAAGGAGATGCACATCGAGCCAAATTTGCTCATTACAAAAAAATACTGTGTATCGGTCATAAGAGTGCTAAGTGAATAATAATATCTCTAAGGTACATATAGCATTATAAGCTAAAAAATTCTAGCACAACTGAGCTACTATGTACAATCTGAATTTCATGAGCCAAGATATTCATATAACGTCATCCATACGCGGATTCTCGACACATAGAAATTTCTCAAGTTATCTCACAACTCACACGGCGCAATGCATCAATACGGGAAATATCTAACAATGAGACATCAACCTAACTACTCCTCCACGAGGATCGCATTACTAAAATCCACACATCTGGCCTGATATAGAGCCATTACTCACATTAAATCTATCCATCAATTTCAAGCCGATTTTGATCACACCGAATTAGTCGGATAACCTTTCAAAGGTCCATAATAACCCTAATTTTTCTAAAATCATAAGAGAACAACCATCACAAGCGGGGTAATCCTCCCCAGTTCACATCCCAATATGCCAAGTGCTCTCCAGGCATAAATCTTCAATTTAATGACACCATCACGAGCTTCATACTTAGTTTACATTTATAATCAATCAAGTGATCACATGCCACAATATAGCCTGTACACGAGAACTCCCAGTCTCCAACTCCATATAGCACACAAATCATCATACTTGACCCCAATATTATTGAAGTGCCATCAACTTAATTGCATTGGCCATTTTCTGAACATGTAACCTCTAGTCGCCTACAGCTGCCCATACCGCCTAAGAGTGTTATGAATTTCCATTCAAAACTTAACCACAACCTCACACACGCGAATCTCAATCCTTCATAACATAACACATATACCATACCATCCTAAGGTAACATGAGTACGTCACCTCCCTTCCGAAACTAACCAAATCATCGAAAATAAATTCCGAGCCCTCTAACTCATAAGTCAACTTCGGTTGGCTTTTTTTCCAAATTGATCCTTCCTTAAAGAGACTAAGTGTCTCATTTCTTATAAAAATCACTCCAAATCAATTCTAACGCACCTCATACCGGTAATGAAACATAAAAACGCCGAAAAATGGGAAGAACAGGGTAGTTACTCATGAGGCGACGAGTCGGGTCGTCACATTCTCCCCAAATTAAACAAACGTTCGTGCTCGAACGTGCCCAGAGTTGTTCCAAAAACTCAACAATTGCTGGATAACCTTACCATGTACAAATCGGGGGATAATTTAAGGCTTAGGAGAGAAACCAGAAGTAATTTTAGAGGTTCAGTGTAGAAGTTAGCCTATTTTGGCAAAGTTAGGATTTTTGCGAAATCCGGTTGGTTGGTGATATTTTGATCCGAGGGTCGGAATGGAACAATTTATACTCCTAACATCACACGTGTGATCAAACATTCACACCCAAACCAACAAAAATTCCATAAAATAAACATCTTTAAATCCCTACCATGTTCATGTATATAAATTGGAAATTTATGGCCTCAAATCAACATGCCATAAGTTGTAATACATGATTCATACTCATAATTCCATATTGCGCCCATGTGTGTAAGTCTAAGGTGTAGGATTACCTCTTGTAGTCGTGATGGCACCCAGCCCTAAGGCTAGGTAAGCCTGACAACCAATTTCTTCCATTTAGTACTAATTCTCCAAAATCGACAATTCAAGAAAACAATAGAATACTTACGAAGACAATACAAAATCTAAATAATCACTCCCAAAAGATCTGGGTCACGAGTCTAGAGCCTCTAACATAACTGTGTAATAATAAAATTATCTGTATAAAAATATAAAAATCTGGGAAAGTAAATAATAATAATAAACTGAGAAAAAAATGAAAAGCAGCCAGGTCCTGCGAACGTCATGCAGCTAACTTAGCGACTCTGGGAAATCTCTCTGGAGACTACGAGTATTAGCTAGCCTCCGGTGTACCTGAATTTGCACACAAGGTGAAGGGAGTAGGGGTGAGTACTACCGACCCAGTTAATAATAAGCATAGAAAATGTCTGAAAGTAAGAAATCCACAGAATACCACAAAGCAAAGCTATAACTAACAATCTTGTAACTTAACTATGAACTAACAACAAAACAGTATCAAAACAGATAACAAATATCAGATAAAGATGCATTGCAATGCACATAAATATGCTGCGGTGTGCAGTCCGATCCGTTTAACGTCGACGACGCTCACTGGGGGTGTGTATAGACTCCGGAGGGGCTCCTTCATCCCAAGTGCAATATCAATATATAACCGCTACGACGTGTAACCCGGTCCAATTTATATAATCGCAACGGCGTGTAGCCCAATCCATGTTCAGTCCACAGTATGCATATGAGCCACACAACAAATTCAACTTATTTCTAGTTTCCAAATTCTTAGGAAGAATATAAATTATATTATTTATTGTCAGGAAAAGTAACTTAGCATTTCATTACGGTGATTAAACATAGGACTGAGATCAATGATTATACAAATCATGTTGTCATACAGATATTCACCCTAGACGGGTACTATAGATCGGCACAAGGCCTCTAACATGGAATTAAGCGCAATTATCATCAACAGGATGTGCGTACCAGCCGCCAATAATTTATATTCCTCTCTCGGGATAGACCAATTCCCAATCTCCAATCATATACCATCCCGTACCTTCCATGGGGTGCGAGTCACGCCCTAACATAGCATCATGATGTCATAAACTGGGGTTACAAACCCTCAGGTCATCATCTAATACAAACTAATCACCTCAAGACGGCCAAAAGTCTACTTTGCGATACCCCTGCCCTATAAATTTCTTCCTCGCATGACGAATCTGCCAAAAAATCACACAAACAGTGATGAAGTTCGATTTCTAAAAGATGGGGTTTTACCGATACATATCCGAAATTCGTCCCCTTGATGATACTACAATGATGCAATACCGTTATGTAACTTCCATATACAATACAACACTCAATAGAGCCAATATTACTAATAATTTCCACAACTTATGCCGTTTAGGCATATTGTCAAACACCTTGTAGTCATAGATATTTACTCCTTCTTACTATAGTATTGGTTTATCCAACTAGTACCATTAACCAACAATTCATCCCTCCATTATTCTTTGACAACCAATACTCTTAACATCACATGTGTGGTCAACCATTCACACCCAAACCAACAAAAGTTCCATCAATAAACACCTTTAAACTCCTACCATGTTCATGTAATTAAATTGGGAATTTATGGCTTCCAATCAACATACCATAAGTTGTAATACATGATTCATACTCATAATTCCACGACAGATACTAGATATTTACATGTGCTTCCGAGAAAACCCGAATACCACCAGTGAACCCAACAAGAACATGCCGCAATACTACTGAAATATAATCAGTTTAATCCCATTACCCCTATTTGAGACATATACTCTCATCAAATCACTTCCAATTAGCAATATCATTTTCCTAATTATCCGAAGATCATTTATCTAATAACTTGGGAGGAATCACTACACATCCCACACTCTGCATGGCATACACCGGTTTTGTTCAATTACAGTAATGACGCGAAGGATGAGATATGTATAAATTCATAACACCGTCGAATTAAATATTCTTTAGGTCTATTCTTCTGGAAAAAACTATCACCTCATTCTGAACCAAATAATGGTCCTAGCCCCTTAATTTTCATCATACACTGAGATTGCATTGATCTCGAATTCAATGATCTCGCCTCACCTGTTACGAAGTGCTCAGGCAATAAACATAATCGAAAGTCACACATGATGCCTCAATATGCCAATAGGCTACCAATTCGAATGCGGTACCAAAAAGATGGGCCGGGAGAGGACAACCTCTTGTTCCTGCTCCTCTTTCTTCTCTTCGGGGACGGAGGTCCTACGGTAGGTAACAGCAGGCACAAGCAAGTTGACCGAAGGGGACCAGCGCTTCTACTCCTCCACCGAGGAGCCGTTCTTGCGAGAAGCAAGGGATGTCGTGAACAGTCTCTTTTACACATATGGATGAAGTGAGGGATTCGGCCATACTCTCGGTAAAGTTTGGAAGACCACGACTGATCCTGAAAGGGAATGAATGGTAAAAATAGCATGTCGTATCAACGGAAAATTCTGAGAATATTTCATTGTTCCTAAATGGGTATAAAACCATGTTACAATTCTTGGAACAAAATCCCACACACTAATACGGACCTTTCTTAGAAGACAGGAAGCAAGGCATACAAAATAGCATATAGAAAATTATACTCAACATTACACTGTTGCGGCGTGCAAACCGATCCAGCTAACATACCCATGGCGGCATTCCACCCGATCCATACATAGATCTCACATAAAGAGATGCACATCAACAAAAATTTGCTCATTGCAACAAAATACTGAGTATCGGTCATAAGCATGCTAAGTACAAAATAATATCTCTGAGGGACATATAGCGTTATAAGCTACAAAATTCTACCACAACTGAGGTGCGATGTACAATCTGAATTTCAAGAGCCAAGATGCTCATATAATGTCATCTATACGCGGATTCTCGACACATAGAAATTTCTCAAGTCATCTCACAACTCACACGCCGCAATGCATCAATACGGGATATATCTAAAAATGAGACATCAACCTAACTACTCCTCCACGAGGACTGCATTACAAAAATGCACATATCTGGCCTAAGCCATTATTCACATTAAATCTATCCATCGATTTCAAGCTGAATTTGATTACACTGAACTAGTCGGGTAACCTTTCAAAGGTCCATAATAACCCTAATTTTTCTCATATCACACAAGAACAACCATCACAAGAAGGGTAATCCTCCCCAGTTCACATCCCAAAATGCCAAGTGCCCTCCAGGCATGAATCTTCAAATTAACAACACCATCACGAGCTTCATACTTAGTTTACATTTATAATCAATAAAGAGATCACATGCCATAATATAACCCATACATGAGAACTCCTAGTCTCCAATTCCATATAGAAAACGCATCATCATACCTGACCCCAATATTATTGAAGTGCCATCAACTTAATCGCATTGGACTTTTTCTCAACATGTAACCTCTAGTCGCCTACAGCTGCCCGTACCGCCTAAGAGTGTTATGCATTTCCATTAAAAACTGAACCACAACCTTACACACACAAATCTCAATCCTTCACAGCTTAGCACATATACCATACCATCCTAAGGTAACATGAGGATATCACCTCCCTTCCGAAACTAACCGAATCATCGAATATAAATTCCGAGCCCTCTAACTCACAAGTTAACTTCTGGTTGACTTTTTTTCCAAATTGATCCTTCCTTAAAGAGACTAAGTGTCTCATTTCTTATCAAAACCACCCCAAATCAATTCTAACGCACCTCACACCGGTAATGAAACATAAGAAAGCAGAAAAATGGGAAGAACGTGGTTGTAACTCATGAGACGACGGTTCGGGTCATCACATTCTCCCAAACTTAAACAAATGTTCGTCCTTGAACGTGCCTAGAGTTGTTCCAAAACTCAACAATTGCTAGATAACCTTACCATGTATAAATCGGGGAATGATTTTAGGCTTAGGAGAGCAACCAGAAGTAATTTTGGAGGTTCGGTGTAAAAGTTAGCCTATTTTGGCGAAGTTAGGATTTTGTCGAAATCCGGTTGGTAGGCGAGATTATGATGCGAAGGCCGGAATGGAACAATTTATACTCCTAACATCACATGTGTGATCAACCATTCACACCCAAACCAACAAAAATTCCATCAAATAAACATCTTTAAATCCCTACCATGTTCATGTATATAAATTGGAAATTTATGGCCTCAAATCAACATGCCATAAGTTGTAATACATGATTCATACTCATAATTCCATATTGCGCCCATGTGTGTAAGTCTAAGGTGTAGGATTACCTCTTGTAGTCGTGATGGCACCCAGCCCTAAGGCTAGGTAAGCCTGACCAACAATTGCTTCCATTTTATACTAATTCTCCAAAACCGACAATTTAAGAATATTATAGAATAATTACGAAGACAATACGAAATATAAATAATCACTCCCAAAAGATCTGGGTCGCGAGTCTAAAGCCTCTAACATAACTTAGTAATACTAGAAGTATCTGGATTAAAATATACAAATATGGGAAAGTATATAATAACAATGAACTGAGAAAAAAATGAAGAGCAGCCAGGTCCTGCAAACGTCATGCAGCTACCTCAACGACTCTGGGAAATCTCTCTAGACTACAAGTATCAGCTAGCCTCCGGTGTACCTGAATCTGCACACAAGGTGCATGGAGTAGGGATGAGTACTACCGACTCAGTGAATAATAAGCATAGAACATGTCTGAAAGTAAGAAATACACAAAAATACCACAAAGCAAAGCTATAACTAACAATCCTGTAACTTAACTATGAACTAACAACAAAATAGTATCACAATAGCAAACAAATCTCAGATAAAGAAGCAATGCGATGCAAATGAATATGCTGCGGTGTGTAGCCCGATCCGTTTAATGTCGACAGCGCTCACTGGGGGTGTGTACTAACTCCGGAGGGGCTCTCTCAGCCCAAGCTCAATATTAATATATAACCGCTACGGCGTGTAGCCTGATCCAATTTATATAATCGCTACGGCGTGTAGCCCAATCCATGCCCGATCCACAGTATGCATATGAGTCACACAACAAATTCAACTTATTTCCAGTTTCCAAATTCTTAGGAAGAATATAAATTAATTTATTTTATTTCAGGAAAAGTGACTTAGAATTTCATTACGGTGATTAAACACAGGACTGAGATCAATAATTATACAAATCATGTTATCATACAGATATTCACCCTAGACGGGTACTACAGATTGGCACTAGGCCTGAAACATGGCATTAGGCCCAATTATCATCAACACAATGTGCGTACCAGCCGCCAATAATTTATATTCCGCTCTCGGGATAGACCAAGTCCCAATCCCCAATCATATACCATCCCGCACCTGCCATGTGGTGCGAGTCACGCCCTAACGTAGCATCACGATGCGATAAATCGGGGTTTCAAACCCTCAGGCCATCATCTATACAAACTACTCACCTCAAGACGACCAAAATTCTACTCTGTGATTCCCTTGCCCTTCAAATTTGCTTCCTCGCGTGATGAATCTGCCCAAAAAGCACACAAACATTGATGAAGTTCGATTTCAAAAAGATGGGGTTTTAGCGATACATATCCGAAATTCGTCCCCTTGATGATACTACAATGATGCAATACCGTTATGTAACTTCCATCTACAATATAACACTCAATAGGGCCAATATTACTAATAATTTCCACAACTTATGCCGTTTAGGCATATTGTGAAACACCTTGTAGGCATAGATATTTACACCTCGTTACTATAGTATTGGTTTATCCAACTAGTACTATTGACCAACAATTCATCCCACCATTATTCTTTGACAATGAATACTCTTAACATCACATGTGTGATACACCATTCACACCCAAACCAACGAAAATTCCATTAAATAAACACCTTTAAACTCCTAGCATGTTCATGTAATTAAATTGGGTATTTAAGGCTTCCAATCAACATAGCATAAGTTGTAATACATGATTCATACGCATAATTCCATGGCAGATACTAGATATTTACATGTGCTTCCGAGCAAACCTAAATACCACCAGTGAACCCAACAAGAACATGCCGCAATACTACTGAAATATAATCAGTTTAATCCCATTACCCTTTTTTGAGACATCTACTCTCATCAAATCACTTCCACTTTAGCAATATCATTTTTCTAATCATCCGAAGATCATTTATCTAATTACTTAGGAGGAATCACTACACATCCCATGCTCTGCATGACATAAACAGGTCTTGTTCATTACAATAACGACACGACGGATGAGATTTGTATAAATTCATAACACCGCTGAATTAAATATTCTTTAGGTCTATACTTCTAGCAAGAACTATCACCTCATTCTGAACCAAATAATGGTCCTAGCCCCTTAATTTACTTCATACACTCAGATTGCACTGATCTCGAATTTAATGATCTCGCCTCAACCATTACGAACTGCTCAGGCAATAAACATAATCGAAAGTCACACATAATTTCTCAATATGCCAATAAGCTATCAATTCGAACGCGGTACCGAAAGGAAAACGAACTCTGGAATGAAGTACCAATCCCACACAATAATACGGAGCTTCCTTAGAAGACGGGAAGCAAGGCATACAAAATATCATATAGAAAATTATACTCAATATCACACTGTTGTGGTGTGCAACCCGATTCAGCTAACATACCCATGGCGGCGTGCCACCCGATCCACACATAGATCTTACATAAGGAGATGCACATCGAGCCAAATTTTCTCATTACAACAAAATATCGAGTATCGGTCATAAGCATGCTGTGCATAATAATATCTCTGAGGGACATATAACGTTATAAGCTACAAAATTCTAGCACAAGTGAGGTGCGATGTATAACTTGAATTTTAAGAGCCAAGATGCTCATATAAAGTCATCCCTATGCGGATTCTCGACATATAGCAATTTCTCAAGTCATCTCACAACTCACACGGCGCAATGCATCAATACGGGAATATCTAACAATGAGACATCAACCTAACTACTCCTCCACGAGGACCGCATTTAAAGGCACACATCTGGCCTGATATAGAGCCATTATTCACATTAAATCTATCCATCGATTTCAAGCCGATTCTGATCACACCAAACTAGTCGGATAACCTTTCAAAGGTCCATAATACCCTAATTTTTCTCATATCACACAAGAACGACCATCACAACCGGAATAATCCTCCCCATTTCAGATCCCAATATGCCAAGTGCCCTCCAGGAATGAATCTTAGTTTACATTTATAATCAATCAAGTGATCACATTCCACAATATATCCTGTACATGAGAACTCCTAGTCTCCAACTCCATATAGCACACGCATCATCATACATGACCTCAATTTTATTTAAGTGCCATCAACTTAATCGCATTGGACTTTTTTTAAACATGTAACCTCTAGTCGCCTACCGCTGCCCGTACCACCTAAGAGTGTTATGCATTTCTATTCAAAACTGAACCACAACCTCACACACACGAATCTCAATGCTTCACAACATAACACATATACCATACCATCCTAAGGTAACATGAGGACATTACCTCCCTTCCGAAACTAACCGAATCATCGAAATTAAATTCTGAGCCCTCTAACTCACAAGTCAACTTCCGGTTGAATTTGTTTCCAAATTGATCCTTACTTAAAGAGACTAAGTGTCTCATTTCTTATCAAAATCACTCCAAATCAATCCTAATGCACCTTATACCGGTAATGAAACATAAGAAAGCAGAAGAACGGGGTAGTAACTCATGAGACAACGGGTCTAGTCGTCATATCCCTCCACTGGCGATAAGGTCCAGTGGTTGTTCTTGCTAAACCCTCTCAGCCTCGACGGCTGTCCCTCGATATCCCTGTGCACCATATGTTCCACACCCACAAGGCTCGTAATGGCCCGCACCACGCCCACAAATGTCTCAACCACCCATGTTAGTTTGCCAAAAACCCCTGGATCTGGTTTCCTGCCCAATCAAGCACTTAAGAAAGAGATGTTGCGGAAGAATAAAGACTACTCTCCAATGCGAGAGTCATACGACAATCTGTTCTAAAGTCTAAGGAATTCGGACATGTAGAAACCGATCCAGATAATAATGCTAATTTGTCTTCCAAAGAAATTTGACTTTTCCCAAAGGTGCGCATATTGCTCAAATGCCCCGGGGCATGACATAAAGAAGTGTTGGAATCTGAAGAATGTGATTCAGAAGCTTATTGATGCACGCAACATTGTCACGCCAAACCCAGATGCAGCAGGAACCAGCCAAAATCCATTGCCTATGTATAATAAGACGCATATTGGTGGGTATGATCTATTTTGAAAAGGAATGTGAGAATTCTTCTGGGAGCCTCGGAGTCCCACATGCTGGTAAGATTTCAGTGCTATCAGAGTTTGATCTTAAGAATGAGCCGGCAAAAGGATCCTAATAGCAACTTATTAAGAACGATGTGATGAAGACATGTGAAGTCACTAGTATTGTTGATGCAGAATTCAGTGGCTAAGATACCGTGCTTGGTAATGGGAAAGATGCTCCTTTTCTTGAGCAATAGGATGGGAGCTTGGTAGCTTAGTTTGATGTCATTTCTGTTGTCCGGGTTATTTCAGGGTTGTAATCCGGATACTGTCTTATTATTCAAACCCTTCTATCCTTTCGTTATGTTTTGTTCTTTTAGTCATAGTATCTCAATCAGTGTTATCTAGGTTTATTTTAGGATTGTGCCGCGATTTATGTAGCTTGTTTTGTTGTTTAAACCCTTTCACCATCTATCTAATTCAATTCTCTATTTTTCACCATTTCTAGTAATTTTTATCTAGTTCTCTTATCCCTTTTACAAATTTTTTCATGTTGGTTCAAATGATATGACATGAACATATAATTCTCAATCTGTTTGTAAAAAGTTAGTTTTGTCATGAATAAATGAAACAATGTTGAAGATATAGGGACACTTGAGGGAAATAAGAACAGATTTGGACATTTTAGAGTATTTGAAGCCCGAACTGTATGAAACTGGAGCAGATAAAACATAAAGAAACCCTAAGGAGATAACTTCAGTGAAGGTGCAGTGAAGAGGTTGGCCCATGGAGGAGGCCACCTGGGAGATCGAGCAGGAGATGAGGAGTAGATATCCTTACCTATTTTAGGCTCCATGTATGTTTCTTGAGCCGCTCGAGGACAAGCGTTTGTTTTAGCTGGGGAGGATGTGACGACACGGCCCGTCGTCACATGATTTACCGCCCGACTTCCCTCATATTATATTTCTCTATGCTTCGTTGGTATTGAGTAGAATTGGGTTGGTTTTGGATGGAAATGAGACACTTAGTCTCTTATAGGAAAGCTTATTTTGGAAAAGTCAAGCGGAAGTTGACTATTGAGTTAGGGGACTCGAATGAGAATTCTGGTGATTCAGTTAGCTACGGGGATGATTTGTGACTTAGGAGTGCGGTCGGAATTAATTTTGGTAATCCAGTGTATAATTAGGCTTGAATTGGCGAAGTTAGTCCTTCGACGAATTCCGGTAGATAGGTGAGATTTTGATTCGAGGGTCGGAATTGAATTTCGAGAGTTGCAGTAGCTCTGTTAGGTGATTTTTGATATGTGTGCAAAGTTTTAGGTCATTCGGAGGTGTTTAGGTCGGGGTTTTGATCGAATGTGCAATTTGGAAGTTTTTAAGAAACTTAGGCTTTGATTTGATGAAATTGAGGATTTAGATGTTAATTAAAGTGTTTTGATGGCTCGAACAAGTTTGAATAAGGTAATAGAACATGTCTGTGCTTTTGGTTGAGGTCCCGGAAGCCTCGGGATAAGATCGAGTGTTAAAATGAGAGTTTTTCAAGTTGCTTCAGGTTTGTGATTTCTGCCATATAGTATTTCCGCTTATGTGGAAATGGACCGTTGAAGCGGTTCCGTAGAAGCAGGTAAGGGAGTGCAGAAGCAATTTTGGTGTGGATTGTGAATTTTCCCAGAAGCGGTACTTGGTCCGCAAGCGGATCCGGATGAGCGGACTTATGGCCACAGAAGCGAACTTAAGATCCGCAAAAGTATGTTTCTTGTCGCATGAGCGGTCCTGGGGGGGAGTTAAGTGAAAACCGTAGAAGCGGATAACTGGATGCGGAAGCGATACCGCAGAATCAGTTTAGGAACCCGCCGAAGCGAAACTTGGTATATGATTAAATGAACAGTGACTTCGCGATTTTGAAAGAGACAACACTTTGGACATCGGACTAAGAGGGTTTTTGGGCGATTTTGAAGAGAGTTTCGAGGGCTTTCATCAGGTATGAATATTTGGACTTAGATTATGATATTATGGTGTAAAATCATGGATTAACAATGAAAATTCACGGAATTAAAGGGTAAAAATGGAGGTTAGGGCTTGAAAGTTAAGAGAGTTTAAACTAGTGATTTGAGGAGTCAAATGGACTTCGATTTTGGTAAATTTGATATGTATGGACTTTTGGCGAGACGAGGAATCCGGTGATGTAAGTTTTGTAATTTTTCGAGAAGTGGGCTTGGGGCTCGGATTTTGCCAACTTTGTGATTTTTGGTATTTTTTGAGTATTTTCGATTAGGTTATGTTTATTTGAAACATTGTAATGTAATTGTTGTGGTTTTGGTCAGATTCGACACGCGAGGACGTCGATTCGAGAGGAAAGGGTATTGCGAGCTAGTCTTCAGCCGGCAACAGGTAAGTAATAGATGTAGAGGATGACCTTAGGGATTAAAACCCCGGCATATCACACTGTGACACTATATTGAGGCGAGACACGCACTCTATGTCGAGTGGGGGGTCATTTGTGAGGATTTTGGCTTAGTCTGCCCCGAGTGGTGTTAAAGGTGCGCTTCGGACTATATACTGATTTGTAAAATCCTACTTGGATTGTTATGATATATTTGGGCTGTGTGCCGACTATTTGAATCCTTGGGGATTATTATCACTGCTTTCATGATAATTAGCATGTTACATAATTTCGCTCGTGAGTTTTAAACACTGTTTCGAAATTCTTAGTCACATTCCTAAGGTTTTAAAGACTTAAAATATATTTTTCTTAATAATTGGAACTGGAAACCTGTAAGGCCCATGAAAATGAGTACTCAGATGCTAGCAACTCATAGAGTCGAGCATACCTACGTGGATTGGATTCTTTTTACTGTTTTGCACTTAAAAATGTGAAATAAAAATTTCTCCAGAAAAGGTCCAATCTGCAATCCAGAATGTGGTCGCAAATCTAAAATGCGGACCACATTTCTAACGCAGAAATTTCCAGAGAGCAACCAATTTTTTATGTTAAAAATGCGGTCAGATTTGCGGTCGCATAATCAATATGCAGACCGCAGAGTGATCAGATATGGTCCTAGAAGAATTTTGAAGGTCAAATCTCCGGTGAGTTCTACGATTGCAGAACACGAATGCTGATCGTATATCCACCACATTCCCAGCTCGAGAAGGTCCGAAATTTGAGACCATTCTGCGGTCCGTTTTGCGGACCGCAAGTCAGTTCTGCGATCGTAGAGTTGCATCGCAGATCGAGCTTGTCCAGTTATTTTTCTAAAATTCTAAGCCCGATCCCTCTTTTAATAAAACACCCCATCCCTCATTTTTGACAAATTTTCTGAATAAAATGAGAGAGAAAAAGAGAGGGTCCTAGAGAGAGAAAGCTATTTCTTCATCAATCGATCTTTCAGAATCATTGGAGCCCGAGGAATTTTGGTGCATTGTCTTCACTTCTGATTTCACAGGTAAAATCCCTAACCCTTTCCCCAAAATTTTCGAACTTAAGCTTGGGAAGGGAATCACATGCACTAGATTTTTGAAGTTTTTGATATAACCTTCATGCATGTCTTCAAAACCCTAAAATCTTGTAAAAAGGGAATTTTTTAGTAAATTGTGAATTCCTATTCAAAGGCCTATGTATTAATCATGAACTAGATTGACCCGTCTTAATTGCTTATTGAACTGGAGTAGAAGTGTAAAGGGGATACTCAATTCCAGGTACGTATGGCTAACTATGATCCTTGTGAAATCGCCTTGTGTTGATATGTGTTGTTACTTGATATCCATGTGGGGAATTATTGTGAAACTCTTGTGATTTACACTTGTGTGGTGACATCTTGTGGCAAAGGTTGAGTATCATGTGACTGAAAGAATTCTTGAATGGTGAAGCCGGAACTATTGTTGTAACAATATATGGTTGGTTATGGACATCCATTGTGATAACTCATATTGTGAAAAAATTGATGAACATGAGGAAAGTGTTGTTGCTAGTTGTGGAAATACTTTACCGCTTGTTGTGGTTATATCTTAACAATGCGCTTTAGTTGATTTCTTGTATTTTTTGTTGTATTGTATGTTTTTTGTGAACTGAAACTATCAGGCGGGGTCGGGTTGCGCGCCGCAACACGGTGAAATAAGGTGTGGGTTGGGGCGATAAGGGTGGCCGAGGTAATAAGGGTGGACCAGGTAATAACGGTGGAAGAAGTGATCCAATATCACTATTAAAATGAACAGAAATGATGAAATGATAAATATGAAATTGTGAAAGGAAACATTTGGAGAGTTTATAACCTGTGGGGCACTGATTGCCCCTTTGTTTGACTAATTGCATTATTTGTTGTGAAATGATTGGTTGTTGCTCAATGGTTGTGCTATTGTTGTTCACATTTACACTTGTATATGTATTTTCGGCTTGAGTTTACTTGGGACAGAGTTTGTTCATTCATGCTAGTACATTTCAAATTTACTGACGTCCCTTTTTCCAGGGGCGCTACATTCATGTTATGATTGTAGGTGGATCTACAGCAGGCACTCCAGTCCACCATTTGTAGCTCCTCCTCCTTCCCAATCAGCAGTGTTGGTAGTTGGTGAGCCCCTTTCCTTCCGGGGCCCCGTGTGGCTCATGCCACCTTTGTTGTTGTGTTTTGAGATTTTTTGTCGTTATTTTAAAGGAATAGTCGGGGTCTTGTCTCCATCAAGTATTGTATCACTTTCTCCATCTTAGAGGATCCGTAGACTGGATGACGTGGGTGGTAGAACCTATGTAACATATATGTACGTAATGGACGCTGTAATATGTAAACTACGCTAGCTGATAATATTAACATGTATATCTTTTGTACAAAAAGTGGAGTTCCGTTTATTTCCAATTGCATCAAGTATTAACGGTTAATTAAAAATGAATAATAGTGAGGTAACACCTGGGAATAGGAAAGGTGACCAGGTCCGCTTGACCGGGGCCACCAGTCGGGCGCCGGTCATGTCCCTTGGTGTGGGGCATGACAAACTTGGTATCAGAGCCTAAGGTTTTAAAAGGGGTCCTAGGATGTCTCGGAGCCGTGCCTAGTAGAGCCCTTCTTATCGGTGTGTTGTCGACCACATCTATAAGTTGGGGGCTACACGGGCATATTGGAAACTTTTCCCTTCTTTGTTATTCCAGTTCGTGCGAAGAAGTAATGATATGTCTAATTCGTGCTTTATTTCGAATTTTCGGAAATGGCACCTAAGAAGAAAGTTAGACTCGGCCTAGGGGCCAATGCCTCTTCCAGTGCGGCTTGAATCATGTGCCGGCTGCCGTGGGTGAGGGTGATTCCCCAGTCCTAAATTTGCCTGCTCCATCTGTTTTTGACTTCAGCAATCCGGTTCCAGTGACGGCCGAGGGTGCTACTATCCCTCCTGCCAATGCTCCTAATATTGATATTGCCCAAGCTTTTGATCCCAGGATTTCTGATGGAGACCTTAGGGGAGCCATCCGTATGCTGACCTAGTTAGTGGCCGCCTAGGCGTAGAGATCTCATGATGCCCATGTGTCCTCCAACGGACAGGCAGATTCCTCCGGCTCCAGAGTTCATCAGTTTCTACGATTGTCCCCTCTAGAGTTATCAGGCACAGACCCAGAGGCCAATCCGCATGGCTTCCTTGGTGAGATGTACAAGACCCTTCGAGTGATGAAGGCTACAGAGGTAGAGTGGGTAGAATTGGCTTCATACAGGTTGAAAGGAGCGGCGTATTCGTGGTTTGAGATGTGGGAGGATTCCCGTGAGGAGGGGAGACCTCCGGCTAGATTGGATGAGTTCGTAGATGCCTTCATGGACCATTTCTTGCCTACCGAGACGATGGCAGCCCGTGCCACCGAGTTTGAGGTCCTTAAGCAGGGTAGTATGAGTGTTTGGGAGTATCATATAGAGTTCGTGAGGTTTTCTAAGTATGCTCCTCAGTTGGTGTCTACTATGGAGGCTAGAGTTCGGAGATTCGTTCAGGGTCTCAGTCCATTCGTGGTAAATGAGGCAGCTACGGCGGCTTTGCATTCAGAAATGAACAATGGAAAGATCGTGGGTTTCACTCAGGCCACAGAGGACAGGAAATTAAAGATTCGGGCAGACATGGAGAGAAGCAGCAGGGCCCGGTCTATGGGTCACTCAGGGAGGTCAGCTCCAGGGAGAGGGTCGTCCTGACCATCTTAGCCATTACACCGCCATCCCGTGCACCGTTACCAGTAGAGTAGCCCTTCGGGGTCAAGTTCAGACAGTAGGAGGTCCCGCCAGTTCAGTCATTCCGGGATGAGACATCGACAACAGGGAGGTATATGTCCCAAGTGTCGGAGATTTGATACAGAGGCCTGTTACTTGGATGCTCCAGTGTGCTACAATTGTGGAGTGAAGGGTCAGAAACAGCGGGACTGCCGCTCGCCCAGACAGGGTACGGGCAGGGGTCTTTCTCAGCCATCAAGTTTATCAGTTGCTACGTCGTCAGTGCGCCCTCCAACCCCAGCAGGGCATGGTGCATCCAGAGGTGGAGCTCGTGGTAGGGGCGGACCCAGAAGGTTTTATGCATTGAGTGGCCGTCAGAGTGCCGAGGCCTCCCCTGATGTTGTCACATGTATCCTATTTGTCCAGACCGTTGATTGCTATGCTCTTAACTATCGATGGTCTTCTTTGTCCTACGTCACTCCATTTGTTGTTTCGAGTTTTGGGATTGAACCCGAACAACTTCTTGAGTCGTTCTCTGTATCGACTCCGATTGGTGATTCTATTACAGCCGCGCGAGTCTATTGGAATTGTGTTGTTATGGTAGGTGGTCGTGTTACCACTGCCGACCTTATCGAGCTTGGGATGGTGGTTTTTGATGTAATCATGGGGATGGATTGGCTCTATTCGTGCTTTGCTAAACTTGATTGCCGAACGAGAGTCATGAAACTCGAGTTCCCAAATGAGCCAGTTATTGAATGGAAAGGAAATGGTGTTGTGCCAAGGGGTAGGTTTATTTCCTACCTCAAGGCTTTGAAGATGATCAGAAAGGGGTGCATCTATCATTTAGTACAGGTGGCGGACACTACTCCAAAAGTACCTATCCCCGAGTCCGTGCCAATTGTGAATGAGTTTCTTGAGGTATTTCCAGATGATCTTCCAGGAACTGCCAAAAAGGGAGATTGACTTCAGGATTGATGTATTGCCAGATACTCAGCCAATATCTATTCCACAGTAGAGAATGACGCCAACAGAGTTGCGGGAGTTAAAGGAGCAGTTGAAGGATCTATTGGAGAAGGGGTTTATCCAGCCAAGTCTGTCGTTGTGGGGTGCTCCGGTTCTTTTTATTAGAAAGAAGGATTGGCCGCTACGGATGTGTATCGACTATTGGAAGATCAATAAAGTCACCAACAAGAATAAGTACCATTTGCCTCGGATAGATAACTTGTTCGACCAATTTCAAGGTGCAAGGTTCTTCTCCAAAATTGATTTGCGGTCCAGGTACCACCAATTGGAGATCAGAGAGCATGATGTTCCTAAGACTGCTTTCAGAACTCATTATGGCCACTTCGAATTCTTGGTCATGTCTTTTGGTCTAACCAACGCCCCGGCGGCTTTTATGGACCTTATGAATCGGGTCTTCAAGTCATTCTTAGACTCTTTCATGATTGTTTTCATTAACGACATCCTCGTGTATTCAAGTAGTAGGGAGGGTCATGCCAGTCACCTCAGTGCAGTTTTGCAGACTCTTCATCAGCACCAATTGTATGCCAAGTTTTCCAAATGTGAATTTTGGTTGGAGTACGTCGCTTTTCTAGGTCATTTTGTTTCCAAAGAGAGGGTTCAGGTGGATCCCCAAAAGATTGCAGCTGTGAAGGATTGGCCTAGGCCCAAGACCCCGACGGATATCCGTATCTTTTTGGGTTTGGCAGGGTATTATTGGAGGTTCATAGAGGGATTATCCACCCTCGCCTCCGCTTTGACAAAATTGACGTAGAAATCAGCAAAGTTCTAGTGGTCATATGCTTGTGAGAAAGGTTTTTAGGAATTGAAGTCAAGGTTGTATTGACCTTTCCAGAAGGCACAGAGGGGATTTTGGTTTATTGTGATGCCTCCAGGGTTGGATTAGGGTGTGTACTGATGCAACATGGGAAGGTCATAGCGTATGCTTCCAAGAAACTCTAGAATCACGAGAAGAATTATCCGACGCATGATTTGGAGATTGCAGCAGTTGTATTCGCCTTGAAAATATGGCGGCATTATATTTTTGGGGTTCATGTAGATGTGTTTTCAGACCACATGAGTCTTCAAATATTTGTTCAAGCAGAAGGAGCTAAATTTGAGACAGCGGCAGTGGTTAGAATTGCTTAAGGATAATGATATGGACATCTTGTACCATCTAGGAAGGCGAACTTGGTGGCCAACGCCTCAGTCGAAAATCCATGGGTAGCTTGGCTCACTTGAGAGTGGATTAGAGGCTCCTAGCTCGGGAGGTGGACCAATTGACCATCCTCAGGGTTTATATCTCAGCCCCGAATTAGGAGGAACTTATGGTGCGTAACACAACAGAATTATCGCTCGTGGTAGAGGTTAAAGAAAAGTATTTTATTGATCCAACATTGGCACAATTGAAGGAGGCAGCCCTAAGTAACAACATTTCAGCATTTTCTCTCGGCAGCTGTGATGGTGTGCTACGGTCCCATGACTACTTATGTGTCCCGGATGTGGATAATCATCGGGAAAGGGTAATGGCGGAGGCTCATCATTCCAGGTATTCAGTGCACCCAGGCTCTACAAAGATGTGTCACGATCTCAAGGATATCTATTGGTGGAGTGGTATGAAAAAGAGTGTGGCGAACTTCGTCTCGAAGTGTCCAAATTTCCAGCAAGTGAAGGCCGAGCATCAGCGGCCCGAAGGGTTGACTCAGCTTATAGAAATACCGATGTGGAAATGGGAAATATCAACATGGACTTTGTGACAGGACTACCCCGTACTCAGTACAAGTTCGACTCAATTTGTGTGATAGTGGATCGACTCAACAAATAAGCTCACTTTTTGCCAGTCAAGTCCACCGACACTGCGGAACAATATGTCAGATTGTATATCAAGGAGATAGTCAGGCTTCATGGTACACCGCTTTCTATTATTTCGGATCGAGGAGCTCAGTTCAAAGCTAACTTCTGGAGGAAGTTTCAGCAAGGATTGGGTACTCAAGTGAATCTTAGCACATCCTTTCATCCGCGGACCGATGGTCAAGTAGAGTGGACTATTCAGACGATATATGATATGTTACGGGCATGTGTCTTGGACTTTAAAGGTAATTGGGATGATCACCTGCCCTTATAGAGTTTTCTTATAACAACAACTTCCATGCTAGCATCCAGATGGCCCCGTTTGAAGCATTATACGGAAGAAGCTGTAGGTCCCCGATCGTGTGGTTCGAGGTTGGTGAAGCAGAATAGATAGGGCCAGATCTCACGCATCGGGCCTTGGAGAAGGCAAGAGTCATTCAGGAAAGGATGAATACTTCTCATAGCCGCTAGAAATCTTATACGGACATGCGTCAAAGGGAGTTGAAGTTTCATGAAGGAGATTAGGTATTCTTGAGGGTGTTTCCTATGAAAGGAGTCATGCGCTTTAGGAAGAAGGGAAAACTAAGCCCTATGTATGTCAGGCCTTATCAAATTACTTAAAAGATCGGTCAAGTTGCGTATAGGCTGGAATTGCCCCCTGAAATGTCCTTAGTGCATCAGGTGTTTCATGTATCCATGTTGAGAAAAGACGTGGGTAATCCGTCTACGATCGTGGCAGTTGAAGACATCAAGGTTACAGAAGAGTGATCATATAAGGAGATTCCGGTTGCTATTCTGGATAGACAAGTCCGAAAGTTGCGGAACAAGGAGATTGCTTCAGTTAAGGTGTTGTGGCGAAACCAACAAGTCGAGGAAGTCATGTGGAAGCGGAAGATGAGATGAAGATAAGATACCCCCAATTATTTGAGCAAGTCTAGAAATGATCATGCGAATCTTGTCCCTAGGAGAGTTTGTGTTGTGTCCCCATGTAGATGTAAGAAACATCCCTTCTCTTTCCAAGCGCCTTACCGTTGTAGTTCCTCCAAGTTGTGCCCAAAAATGATGTGTTGTGATTGTTTGAGCAATGTGCAGTCCTTCTAGGTAATGAAAGTTTTGTACTCTCATGGTAAGGTAATGTAAGGAAATAATGATTTATTTTGCATAGATAGGGAGTGCCAAAGTGTTCTACTTGTGTGATGATTAGTTTTTGCATGGAGAAATTCTATTGAGGTGATTAACTGTATAGTACCTTTGTGATAGGTAAATGGCTTTGTTAGTACAGATGATTAATGCTTAATTTGATTACATGTAGTGTGCCAAAATGGTTAAAAGTGTATCGAGAGGTTGAATATGTGCAAGTATGAGGACTATGTATTTTATAACTGTTGTAAAGGTAGCAAGCTTGTGTAATAATGCTTGGGAATATGTTTTGGGGGCTCTTTGATAGGTGGTTATGTCCATATTACAAAGAGAGACTTTGGCGAAATTTTTCCAAAACAAACTTGAAAGTTAATAAAAGTGTAGGAATGTGCATATCATGTTTTCAAACTCATTAGTTCCCAAGTCCTCATTCAAGGACGAATGATCTTAAGCGAGGGAGGATGTATGGCCCCGTGAAAATGAGTACTCAGATGCTAGAAAATCATGGAGTTGAGTCTACCTACGTGGATCATATTTTTTTTTACTGTTTTGAACTTAAAAATGTGAAATCGAAATTTCTCCGGAAAAGGTCCAATCTGCGGTCCAGAATGCGGTCACAGATCTTAAATGCGGACCGCATTTCTG
Organism: Nicotiana benthamiana; assembly: GCA_034376525.1. Lineage (NCBI taxonomy): Eukaryota > Viridiplantae > Streptophyta > Magnoliopsida > Solanales > Solanaceae > Nicotiana > Nicotiana benthamiana. Next base: position 15,591,916 of record CM067331.1, on the reverse strand, counting down.
CCGCAGATGTTTCCAGAGAGCAACCAATTTTTGATATTAAAAATGCGGTCAGATCTGCGGTCTCATAATCAATATGCGGACAGCATAGTGATCGTATATGGTCCCTGAAGAATTTTGAAGGTCAGTTATGCAGTGCATTCTGCTACAGCAAAACACGAATGCGGACCGCATATCCACCGCATTCCCAACCCGAGAGGGTCCGAAACTTGAGACCATTCTGCGGTCCATTCTACGGACCGCAAGTCAGTTCAGTGATCGCAGAGTTGCATCGCAGATCGAGCTCGCCCGGTTATTTTTCTAAAATTCTAAGCCCGGCCCCTCTTTTAATAAAACACCCCATCCCTCATTGTTGACACATTTTCTGAACAAAATGAGAGAGAGAAAGAGAGGGTCCTTGAGAGGGAAAGCTATTTCTTCATCAATTGATCTTTCAGATTCATTGGAGCCCATGGAAGTTTGGTGCATTATCGTCACTTCTGGTTATAAAGGTAAAATCCCTAACCCTTCCCCCCAAAATTTTGAACTTAAGCTTGGGAAGGGAACCACATGCACTAGATTTTTGAAGTTTTTGATAAAACCTTCATGCATGTCTTCAAAATCCTAAAATCTTGTAAAAAGGGAATTTGGCTAGTAAATTGTGAATTCCTATTCTAAGGACTATGTATTAATCATGAACTAGATTGACCCATCTTGATTTCTTGGTGAATTGGAGTAGAAGCGTAAAGGGGATACTGAATTCCAGGTATGTATGGCTAACTATGATCCTTGTGAAATCGCCTTGTGTTGATATGTGTTGTTACTTGATATCCATGTGCGGAATTATTGTGAAACTCTTGTGATTTACACTTGTATGGTGACATCTTGTGGCAAAGGTTGAGTATCATGTGATTGAAAGAATTCTTGAATGGTGAAGCCGGAACTATTGTTGTAACAATATATGGTAGGTTATGGACATCCATTGTGATAACTCATATTGTGAAAAAATTGATGAACATGAGGAAAGTGTTGTTGCTAGTTGTGGAAATACTTTACCCCTTGTTGTGGTTATACCTTAACAATGTTCTTTACTTGATTTCTTGTATTTGTTGCTATGTTGTATGTTGTTTGTGAACTGAACCTATCAGGTGGGGTCGGGTTGCGCACCGCAACACAGTGAAATAAGGTGTGGGTTGGGGCGATAAGGGTGGCCGAGGTAATAAGGGTGGACGAGGTAATAAGGGTCGACGAGGTAATAAGGGTAGAAAAAGTGATCCAATATCACTATTGAAATGAACAAAAATTATGGAATGATAAATGTGAAATAGTGAAAGGAGACAGCAGGAGAGTTTGTAACATGTTGGGGTTTGATTGCCCCTTTGTTTGACTAATTTTATCATTTGTTGTGAAATTCTTGGTTGTTGCTCCATAGTCTTGCTATTGTTGTTCATCTTTACACTTGTATATGTATTTTCGGCTTGAGTTTACTTAGGACAGAGTTTTTTCATACATGCCATTACAATTCAAATGTACTGACGTCCCTTTTACCGGGGCGCTACATTCGTGTTATGATTGTAGGTGGATCCGCAGCAGACACTCCAGTCCACCGTTTGTAGCTCCTCCTCTTTTCCTATCGCCAGTGTTTGTAGTTGGTGAGCCCCTTTCCTTCCGGGTCCCTGTGTGGCTCATGCCACCTTTGTTGTTGTGTTTTGAGATTTCTGTCGCTATTGTAAAGGTATAGCCGGGGCCTTGTCGCCGGCAAGTATTGTATCACTTTCTCCATCTTAGAGGCTTCACAGACTGGATGAAGTGGGTTGTAAAACTTGTGTAACATATGTGTACGTAATGGGCGCTGTAATATGTAAACTACGCTGGATGATAATATTAACATGTATATCTTCTGTAAAAAAAGTGGAGTTCCGTTTATTTCCAATTACATCAAGTATTAACGGTTAATTATTAATGAATAACTATGGGTAACACGTGGGAATAGGAAAGGTGACCATGTCCTCTTGACCGGGGTTACGCGGTCGGGCGCCGATCATGTCCGTTGGTGTGGGGCATGACAAAACTATAATTTGAATTGGCTAGGTGACTCACCTGCATATTCTGGATTGAGTGTGGATCGCGTTGCACACCGCAGCGATGATATGATGATATTGTGCTTGGGCTGTAGGAGCCTCTCTGGAGTCTGACCCCCACCGTGAGCACGGGGTACCCAAACGGATCTGGTTACACACCACAGCGGTCATGTGCATTGCATTGCATTCATATTTTTTATGTTTATCTGCTTTATCTGATTCTACGTTGTTGCCACTTCACCACTAATTATGCTAAATTGTTTGTCATAGATTTATATTATGGTACTTTCGTGGATTCTCATCTCCATTTGTTATATATGCTTATTACTCACTAAGTTGGAATTACTCACTTTACTCCCTACACCATGTGTGCAGATTTAGGTGCGACTGGAGCTTAGTTGAGCAGTTTGCTGTCTCCCAGTGTTGCTTTGGAGTTCTCGAGGTAGCTGCCGGACGTCCGAAGGACCCGACTTCTTCCCCTTACCCATTTATATTTCCGCATCCTAGACTTATGTACTTTGTGGATTTGTTACTCGATTTTATTTAGGGGCTCTAAACTCGTGACCCCAGATCTTTTGGGAGTTATATTGGTTTTACTATGACTTTTCCGCATTATTTTATCTACTATCGAAATTATCAATCTTGTTAACTGTTATAATAACTCCATTAACTGTCAATGAGTTTTCATACTTGGGTTGTGAGTGCTGAAATGGTCGGGCTTAACTAGCATTCGTGTTGGGTGCCATCACGACTGGGATTGGGGTCGTGAAAATCCAAAACCCCACATTATGTTCCAGAGAAAGACCTTCCAATCAGTCTTCAAGAAATGCCAAGGGGAGCAATTAGAGGTGAATCATATCAGGGGAACTCTCCGCTCCAAACAAGGAAAATGGAAAAATGAGAGAGTCTTATTGGTGAAAACCCTCACGGGCACCGTAAGGCGACGAAAGCTGAGAGAAATAAAAAATGAGAGTCTTATTGGTGAAAACCTTCACGGGAACCTTGAGGCGACTGCAAGTTGAGAGAAAGACTAAAATGAGAGAGGTTTGATAGTGAAAACCCTTCAAGCACTACAAGTAAAATAAGAATTTCGAATCAGATTGGATAAGCGGAGCAGTGAACCACAAAAGACCATAACACTCCTATCTTTGTGGACACTATACTGCACTACAGTCAGCCAATCACAAGTGCAACCTACTCAGATGATAAGAGCTCTCTCATTCAGAATTTGGCCGCTGAGATCAAGAAGTTGACTAGCCGGTTTCAATGTTTTGAAGGTAACAAAGGTGTCGAAGGATTGAATTACAAAGATAGCCAGATGTTGAGCTCCCGGAGGGGTACAAACCTCCCAAGTTTGAGATGTTCGATGGTACAGGTGATCCCAGGGTCCACGTGAGAATGTATTATGACAAGTTTGTAGGAGTCGGAAGGGACGAGAAAATCCACATGAAGTTTTTCATGAGGAGTTTGAAGGGTGATGCTTTATCATGTTATATTAGCCAGGATGAAACGAGATGGACTAGTTGTTTGAACATGGAGTTTGACTTTATGGACCAATTTAGGTTCAACACTGAGAATGCACCAGATGTTTTCTATATCCAGAATCTCAAGAAGAAGCCCATAGATTCTTTCGCGAGTATGCTATTTGTTCGAGGTCAGAAGCTCTTAAGGTCAGACCGGCCTTGGAGAAAGAACAAATGAACATGTTCTTTGTCTGTGCTCAGGATCCACAGTACTACGAGAGGTTGATGCTAATAGAGGGCCAAAAGTTCTCTGACATCATCAAGGTTGGAGAAAGGATTGAAGAAGGCATCAGAAAAGATATGGTCACTAACCTCGAGCATTGCAAGCTACCAACATGGCTTTACAGTCTGGTGGCTTATCGAAGAAGAAGAAGGATGTAAATTGTGTAATGGCTACGCAAAGGAACAATTCCCCTATGAAGTACCAAACCTATCCCTCAGCTCCACTCACATATCACCCTGCCATAAACAACCAAGCACAATCACCCACTTACAAAATTCCATCATCCATCTACCAATCATCTCCACCACCCACATATTAATCCACCCCACCCACATATTCCCAACCTGCACCTGTTTACCAAGCATATAATTCCCAACCTTCTCACTACCCATCACAACCTACCTGCCAAAAATTTCCTCGACCAAGACCAAACTTTGACCGTAAGCCTCCCAGACAATATACCGTCATAGCCGAACCAATGGACCAATTATAAGAAAAACTCAAAGTAGCCGGCTATGTTACCCCTATCCCAGCCGTAACTCCAGAAAATCCTTCCCAATGGATCAATCCAAACAAGACTTGCGCATACCATTCCGGGATGAAAGTCCATATCATCAGCGATTGTAGCTCATTGAAAGATAAGATTCAGAATCTGATTGACAACAATATCATTATAGCAAAGGAGCCCACTTCTAATGTCCGCAACAACCCTCTACCCGACCACAAGGTGGAGGTATCCATATGATCGAGATTGAAGATGATTGGGACCCTAAATGGTCAATCAGTTTGATAGTTGAAGGAGACGAACCTAAGAAGCCAGCAGTTATCCTCAATCCCATTGTTGTTCAGATTCATCCCTCTGAGGCCGATGTGGTAAATATGTCTGTGCCGCTCGAGTTTGAAGCACCTTCTGCAAAGGCGCCAAAATAATTAAGGTTGAGTTCGGGGTTCCAAAAGCACCTGCACCATTTGAAGTTATTGTGTTACCTCCTAGGGTACCAATTCCAGTCTCCATGATAGATGTGACATGTTCAAGACAAATGCTATACCTTGGGATTACACCGGTGAGGCTAGAAGCAAAGGAAATACATATACTGGGGAAGCAATTGTCGTGCAAGGCATGACTAGGACAGGCAGGGTATACACCCCAGAAAATTTGGCTGAGTCCAGTAAGCAAGCCTCCGGGCGGACTGTTGAAACTCGACACGACGACCTTTGCAGGAAGATATAGGCTAAGGAGTACTCAGTCGTCGAGCAGTTGAACAAAACTCCAGCATAGATTTCTATTCTGTCTCTTCTGCAAAGTCTGAGGCACATAAAAATACCTTATGAAAATACTGAGCGAAGCTTATGTTCCCATCAACATAACAGGAGGCAAAATGGAAAATATGGTGGGGCAAGTACTTGAAAGCCACAAGATCACTTTCCACGAAGACGAGCTACTTCCAGAAGGGCTTAGTCACAACAAGGCATTGCACATAACTACCCAATCTGAGGATCGCATTATCACCAGGATTTTAGTCGAAGGGGGATCCAGCCTCAACATTTGTCCTTTGATAACTCTCAGGACATTGGGTAAAGGATTGCACGAGATCAAAAATGGAGCTATCAGTGTCAAAGCTTTTGATGGATCTCAGCGGTCCACCATTGGAGAAATTAGCCTATGCCTACAGATGGGACCCACCTAGTTCGATGTGGAGTTCCAAGTCATTGACGTGCCATCATCCTACAATTTATTGCTAGGGCAACCCTAGATCCACGCTGCTGGGGCCGTGGCATCAACTTTGCATCAAGTTGTGAAGTTCAAATGGAATCATTAGGAAGTGATCATTCATGGCGACGGTAGCAACCTTATATACAGTCGCCAAGCCATCCAAAAGATTAGAGGAAGAAGGAGAATCGGTGGAGAAACATACTATCACATCGAGTGAGTCAACGCCATAGACAAAGACAAGTGGTGGGATAACAAAGTTGAGAGCATTCTGAGTTGGAGGGGATACGAGCCCGGAAAAGGACTTGGCAAAAATATACAGGGCATTACCAAGCCTATCAAGTTGAAGAAGCATGGTACCGCTTTTGGCCTGGGTTATGAATATACTTGGGAAGAGTTCAACTACTGGTCACCACCATTGCGCGGTCCCTACTACCCACTGGAGCACCATCTACCTCAGTTGGAGCAGACCTTTCAGCCAGCTGATGTCATATATGGGTCAAAGGAAGATGGACGCTGGAAGCAATGAAGAACCTGTTTTTGGAGGATGATATGGCCATTTGTGTTATCTTCAAGGAGGAAGGGGAGGAAGGCCCTTTCATTCAAGCTGTGAACCGAGGGGAACACCTCACCAATTGGTCAATCGGGACCACCGGAGCCCGGAGAGCCTCAGGGTAGCAAGGCAAAATGACGCATATGCATCGCATTTTACTTTTAGTTGATTTTACTTTTTCGCATTGTCTTTACTTTTGAAAAGAGCTCTGATGCTTCAAACAATTATGAATTTAATCAAAACCATTTTCCAAGTTTATCCTTATATCTCACTCTCATTTATTTTCTCTACCATTTACTTTATTTTACACAGCATTACTATAACATATCTTGATGATGAACCAACGATTGTAACTTGCAATAAGGCAATGCGAAAACGGACATAGATTTAGAAGAGGATGAAATACCAGAAGAAGTTTTCAGAGAGGTCGAGAATTTTGAGAACAGGCCTAAGTCCAACTTGGACGAAACTGAGGTTTTTAATTTAGGAGACTCAGAAAATGTCAAGGAAACACGTATCAGCGTACATTTGTCACCACCAGAAAGGAAAAAGTGCAGAGAGTTATTAAAAGAATATGAGGATATCTTCGCATGGTCATATGATGATATAACCGGTCTCAGCACATCCATTGTAGCCCACAAGTTGCCGACAGATTCGACATGCCCACCGGTAAAACAGAAACTCAGAAAGCTCAAGCCACACATGAGTTTGAAAATCAAAGAAGAGGTTACCAAGCAAGTCAAAGGAAGGGTTCTCAAAGTTGTAGAGTATCCAATATGGTTAGCCAACATCGTGCCGGTACCAAAGAAAGATGGGAAGGTTAGAGTGTGTCGACTACCGGGATCTCAACTGGGCCAGACCTAAGGACGACTTCCCTTTACCAAATAAACTCATATTGATTGATAACTACGCCAGACATGAGCTACAGTCGTTCATCAATTTTTTTGCTGGATACCATCAGATATTGATGGACGAAGAGGATGCAGAGAAAATGGTATTCATCACGCTGTAAGGAATGTACTGTTACAGAATGATGCCATTCGGTTTGAAGAATGCTGGTGCTACCTACATAAGAGCCATGAGCACTATATTTCATGATATGATACATAAAGAGATCGAGGTGTATGTGGAAGACGTCATCATTAAATCCAAGAAAGCTGCAAATCACATGGAAGATTTGAGAAAATTCTTCAACAGACTGAAGAGATGCAACTTGAAACTGAATCCAGCCAAGTGTGCATTTGAGGTCCCAGCCGGAAAATTATGGGTTTCATTGTGAGTCACCAGGGAATAGAATTGGACCCGTCACCATTCAAGAGTTTCCACCCTGAAAGAACAAGAAGGATGTAATGAGTTTTCTGGGAAGGCTCAACTATATAAGCCGATTCATAGCTCAGTCCAACAATCATTTGTGAACTTATTTTCAAGATGCTAAAGAAGGATGCCGCCACTAAATGGACTGATGATTGTCAAAAGGCCTTTGACAAAATCAAGGAATATCTGTCAATACTGCCAGTCTTGGTTCCACCCGAGCCAGGGATACCTCTATTGCTTTATCTTGCGGTATTAGATAGGGCATTCAGTTGTGTTTTGGGACAACATGACGAGACGGGAAGAAAGGAGCAAGCCATCTACTACCTCAGCAAGAAGTTCACCCCGTACGAGTCTCGGTATTCCTTATTAGAATGCACTTGATGTGCTCTAACATGGGTAGCTCAGAAATAGAGGCATTACTTCTGTTCTTACACCATTTGTCTCATATCCATGATGGATCCATTAAAATATATCATTCAGAAGCCCATGCCTACCGGCAAGCTCGCCAAATGGCAAATACTGTTAAGTGAGTTGGACATCATTTATGTTACCCAAAAGGCAGTCAAAGGACAAACTTTGGCAGATCACCTTGCCGAGAATCATGTAGGAGGAGAATACGAAACTCTAAAGACATATTTTCCTGATGATGAGGTAGCTTTCATAGAGAGGACATTGCAGAATCCTATGATGGGTGGAGGATGTTTTTCGACGGAGCCGCAAATTTCAAAAAAGTGGGTATAGGAGCAGTCCTGGTGTCAAAAACCGGTCAGCATTACTCAGTATCTGCCAAGCTCAGATTCTCGTGCACCAACAACATGGACGAGTACGAAGCCTGCATCTTGTGGATCAAATTGGAAATTGCCATGAACATTCAGGAACTATTAGTGATCGGAGACTCGGACCTACTCATACATCAGGTTCAAGAAGAATGGGCAACCAAGAATTCTAAGATACTCCCCTATCTACACCATGTACAGGATTTGAGGAAAAGATTCAGAAAAACGGAATTCCAGCACATTCCCAGAACACAAAATGAGTTCGCCGACGACAATGATCCAAAATCCAGATACAAACTTTATTGATCCCATCTAGGTCAAGATTCACGACCAACCAGCTTATTGTGCTCACATTGAGGAAGAAGTCGACGGGAAACCTTGGTTCCATGATATCATAGAATACTTGACAATAGAAGAGTACCCAGAGATTGCCAATGCTACGCAAAAATGCAAGCTTCGGAGACTTTCCAACAACTTCTTTTACAGCGGATGAATTATGTATAGGAGGACTCCCGATATGGGATTATTAAGATGTGTTGAGGCAAGGGAAGAAATAAAATTACTGGAGGAAGTACACGTAGGGACCTATGGGCCGCATATGAATGGTTTCATTTTGGAAAAGAAGATACTCCGAGTAGGGTATTTTTGGATGACTATGGAAACGGGCTGCATTCAGTATGTCAAGAAATGCCACCATTGTAAGATACATGCAAATATGATAAAAGTACCTCCAAACGAGCTTATTGCAACAAACCATGGTCGTTCGCCGCTTGGGGAATGGATGTTATTGGACCAATTGAACCCGCCGCGTCAAATGGGCACAGGTTCATTGTAGTGGAAATCGATTACTTTACCAAATGGGTTGAAGCAGCATCATATAAAGCAGTCACCAAGAAAGTAGTAACAAATTTAGTTTGTGATTGTATGGTTTTTCGGTTCGGGATTCCAGAATCAATCATCACCGACAATTGTTCCAATCTCAACAAAGACCTGATGAAAGTAATGTGTGAAACATTCAAGATTAAACACAAGAACTCTACGGATTCCAGACCTCAGATGAATGGAGCTGTAGAAGTAGCCAACCAGAACATCAAGAAGATACTAAGGAAGATGATCAAAAAGCATAAACAATGGCATGAGAAGTTGTCATTGTTGGTTCATCCGGAGCAAGTAAGATCGCCACGTCCTTAACCAAGTTTCCATTATTGGTTCATCCAAAATAAAATCATTGTTTTTGTATATATATTTGCATTTACTAATTCATGCACAAATATCATTTGCATCACCAATGTTTAGCAACGCTGCCCCATGATATGTGACGCCAAAAGCTAGAGGATATGAACTAAGCTTCCCTCTGGAAAACTCATAATTTTTCTTTGGATTTAGGAATTCAGGCCACGAATCAAAGTACACTCGCTCTTCAGAATCGAAACCCTCCAAAGGGTCAATATCCATACCCAATACTCCCCAGCAGTCCTTATATCGCAATCGTCTATCAGCTAAGAAAATTTACTCATTTAAATTGCATAAGGCTATTATCTGCCTTTCGAGACTAAGCTCTGTCTCCATCTTCATTTTTCATAAGGCTACTCTCTGCCTTTCGAGATTAAGCTCTACCTCCATATTGGATAAGGCTATTATCTGCCTTTCGAGACTAAGCTCTGTCTCCATTTTTTCATAAGGCTACTCTCTGCCTTCCGAGGTTAAGCTCTACCTCCATATTGCATAAGGCTATTATCTGCCTTTCGAGACTAAGCTTTGTCTCCATTTTTGCATAAGGCTACTCTCTGCCTTCCGAGGTTAACATCTACCTCCATATTGCATAAAGCTATTATCTGCCTTTCGAGACTAAGCTCTGTCTCCATCTGCATTTTGCATAAGGCTACTCTCTGCGTTCCTAGGTTAAGCTCTACCTCCATATTGCATAAGGCTATTATCTGCCTTTCGAGACTAAGCGTTGTCTCCATTTTTTGCATAAGGCTATTCTCTGCCTTCCAAAGTTAAGCTCGACCTGTATATTGCAAAAGGCTACTCTTTGTCTTCCGAGGTTAAGCTCTACCTCCATATTGCATAAGGCTATTATCTGCCTTTCGAGACTAAATTATGTCTCCATCTGCATTTTGTGCATAAGGCTATTATCTGCCTTTCGAGACTAAGCATTGTCTCTGCCCAGTATGGTTGAAATATCGCCGCTTTATTTTTTGACTGGCTGAAATATCACCTCCCGCATTTTAAATTCTCATTAGACTGAAAGATTGCCACTTTCTCATGGGCTGAAATATCGCCAACTTGTTCAAAGGCATCATAATTTGAAGGCACCATCTGCATAGCCCAAGAACACCATTTCATGGCCTGCAAATCTTACTTTTATGCTCCTCATGGCCCAGGACATCATAGTCTGAGAACGTCATCCTAACCGTCTGAATACAACACTTATGGTCCAACGGGAACTTGCATATCGTTTAAATTATAAACAATATATGCGCACACTTCTCATTTACAGGCACCTCGTCTAGCGAACATCCGCCTCAGCAGAAGCGATCCCGCTTCAGGTTCTTCATCAACCTAACTAAACCCAAACGTCTCTTCAAGCACAACCATTGCGTCCGTCCTTTCGAACTTCCATCGACACATTCCGTCAATGGTTCCCTAACTACATATGGACGGATTCCTATAAAACCAGGGATATGTAGGCATCTCAACAACTAGGGCGCAGTCATAATTGTTTTACAATCGCCGTTTTCGGTCAAAATTGGACATCCTATATTTACCCGACAACTCTTTATTCCACCTCGAGTAAAGAGGTGCAGTTATTGATACCCAATTCATTTGGGAGAATAGTTTATTTTATTCTCACATGCACATCAAAATATAATTTACATGATTCTTGCATAATTTTCAAGTCCATTTGGTATTTTTAAAATTAAATTGCATGAAATTGTAATTTTAGCCCACATTAAGATTTAATAGCAATTTTAATCATAAAATCAAGCCTAATATTTTTTTATTAATACTTAGATATTTTTTGTTATCGCAACTCTTTTAATTTGATTTTAAACATCTATTACTATTTTTTTATAAATTCAAAGGGGAAAAGTGGCCATTTCAATTTTAACCCCATTTGTTTTCAATTATAGCCTCAATTCTAATCCCATCAAGTCTCAAATTAAGCAACCCAATTTGAATTTTACCCAACCTAGACCCAATCAAACGAACCCTCCTGGATCCCATCTTAAATTAGGGCCATTGATTGTTTTAAATCAACAGCCCCAATTGGCCCTTTCCTTTTTTAACCCAACCGACCCCCCTAACCCTAATCATTCACACAAAACAACCGCCTTTGAATCCCTTCATTCTCTCAAACTCTCTCAACTCCTCTTCGAAATCCTAGACCCTTTCCACTAGCTTCCACTTTATGTCAGCGGTAACCATGGCATCTCAGGCCCTGGGTGGATGGTACTCACCCCCACACGCACTTATACTCCTGTTACGTGAAGTTCCGAGGTCTGGCCTTGAAGACCCTGGCTCAAAGTTCCTCTGATTCAGGTTCTATGGCCATCTCCGGTGTGTCCTAGCACTACGAGTTCAACTCTAACTCGTTCGACTCGAACCAACCCCTTTCTAGACCTTTCTCATCTTCTAGGGTTTCTCTGAAACCCCAAGCCATTTCTAGATTTTCTTGTTTCTCTCTGGATTTGCTTTAGGTTCGTGCTTTCTCATCATTTCAAGTTTTTGCTTTCAAAACTGTTCGTCTTCTCAAACCTAGGGTTTCCTTGATTTTTACTTATTCTACTGTGATTTCTTACGTTATTTTATAGTATCTTGCTTTATTGTAACTCCTAAGTGTTGTCACCGTGATTTCAATTAGTTTTCTTTTACTGTGATTCCTCATAGGGTTCCTAGTGATTTCTTTTACTGTGTTTTCTTTCATTGTGCTTCCATGAAATGTGTATGTTCCTAGGATTTCCTAAGTTTACTTTGCCTGATTTTCTATTCTTTCGTCTTTACATTTAATCTATGGAGGAAACCCTAGATTTTGGGGGTTTTCACAACACTTATGTGCAATTGGGTTGCTTCATGTTTTATTTCAAAACCTCAATTTCTAAAATTTGACTCATGTTCTCTGATTCTTGCTAAGCTTAGCAAGACCTTCTAATTTCTTTCATAGCTCTGTTCTTCAACTTTTGATTACATGACCACTCGATTTGTTTAATTGTAGCCTCGCATGTTTAAAATTCATGCACTCTTTATAGTCAGACCTTTTTCCCTCTAAATAACCCTAATTTTTTGGGATTTATTTCAGACTACTATTATGTGAGCTTATTTGATCCTTCCCATGTCTAATTTGGATCTTTTTTCTAACTTTATTCATTATTGAGTTCGAATATTTAATTCCTTAATTTACTATGTATTAATTGATTTTATTCTTACCTTAGTTTCCTGAACCGCGTATTTGAAGAACTCATCTTATGTATTTACCCTTTATCGCACAATGTGTTATTGATTTTCTTTCCTTAAATAAAACCCTGCCCTTTACTATTCAAGGTCGGCTTCTTAATTAAAGGAATTCCTTTCTCTTGATTGATTCTGATTGATACTGAATTATTTTTTGCCTTGCTTACTTGCCTGGTTTCAAACTATAAACACCATGCTCTTCTTCTTTAAACATACGCACAATTGAGTTCAAAAAACACACATACTCAAAGCTTCTCTTCTTTGCATTCTACTGAGCAATCTATACTGCATGCTGCTTGAACTCCTACACATTTGGGAGTTTCCTTGTGTCTGTTCCTGTTTATTTCTGGTTATCTGTTTGCTGATGTTAGTCTGCTATCCTAGAATTATAACTGGTATGCCCTTCTATGTTCTATAAGCATCCTTATTCAATTTGTCTGCTTCTACCCCTTTCTTTGTGTATTCATTTACGATTTCCTGCACTATTTAATTATTCCCTTTGTATGTGAGTTTGTCCTGGGTCATAACAACATTATGAATTGTTATATGTGATTCAGGACTAGACTCTTTTGATTCTCTACTCGCCTGCTTTCCAATTCCCTTTTCCCCAATGTGCTGAGCTCTAACTTGGGTCTGTTGATGTCCTGATCATCTTTCAGGCCTGAGTTTGACTCTTTAAGAGTCTGCTTTTATTTGTCTGAATCTGAATGGGAGGTTAGGGGTGTGCCAGTCTATGCCATGACTGGGTATGACCACCTTATGCTGAGGTTTCTATCTCACCTTACACCTACTCCTAGCTCTTAAGTTCTACCCCCTATGGTAAGCCATGCTTAGGGACCCTAGAGTTCCCTCTGAACCTGGATGCCTAAGGGATGGTAATTCCACACATTGCACTACTCTGTTAAACATTCAATCTTTAGGGTGTAAGCATTGCCTGGGTTCTTGAAGACCCTTGGTACTTTGAAGCACTCTAAAAGAAGCCTTGGAATCTGGCATCCAGATTTTTTGAAACACATGTATTGGATATCGAGATTGAATTAGGCAGCTTGGATTTAGCTGTGGACTGCGATGTATTTTATTTTTATTATTGGCTCTGTAATAAAACTTGGGGAAAATAGTAGCAAAAGGTATGAGATGGGTTTATTTTTAGTCGTTTACATACTAAAGGGTAGAAAACATGCCTATATGACTCTTATAACTTTGGATCATTTAGATATCATACCTATAGAAATTTTACTGCTTTAAATCATTTAGATATCATGCCTATAGGCTTAATATTTGAAATCACCTAGAAATCATGTCTATAGGGTTTTTTAGATGCCATGCCTATCGAAATCAATACTTAGTCAAATTGTAAATCAATAGATATCATGCCTATATGACATATTAAACAACATGTTGCATTTAGAAATCATGCAATTAGGAAATGCGTAAAACGGTAGGCAATTGGATCCTACACTTTCTACATTTACGATTCCTCCTATTTTCAAAAAACCCTCTTCTAAAATTTGACGATTTCCTAAAATTCTGCACTCTCCTGCATTAGGACTTTAATCCATAACTTGTTTTAAAAAATATAATAACTCCTGACAATTGGATCCAAGTTGCCTAATGTAGCCCTTTTATCTAATTCTATTTGTTAAACTGATTTGTCCGGCGCTTAATTCCTTGATTTTAAAGACCGAAGCAGTATATGCAAGTCATGCTGAACTAATTGTTGTGTGATCTACGGGGTTTGTATGAGCCTTTTGGTGTTTGTTTAAAATCCCCATGTATTCGCTATCTATTTTTTATTGACGCCCTAGTATTTTACTCCTTTAAAACTCCATATATGCCCATGTCCCATTTCTTCCCTTTTAGGATTAGAAGTCCAAATACCCCGGGACCGATAGGTCGGGACGGGTATTAGCATGCAATAAGTAAATGAGATTAATCGCGTTTAAATAGCTTAACGGGGTGGGAAGGCTAGTATATGGAGATGTTGACGGTGCGCTAATATCTCGTGTGAGAATGATTGTTGGGTATTGCACCGAATGATCCATATTATAGTTAAACATAGGACCCTTTCTTTCTTTGCTTTTCCTTTATTTAAATTAATTTTTCTTCAAACTAAGCTCTATTTTCACTTGTGCCTTTCTTCTTTCAAAATTGTCAACTTGTTTATATTTCTTATGTACAAACTTTGCTTATCTACTCCTACTATTCTTAAAGTTACAATTAAGCAAGGCCGGGAACCACACTAGTGGATCTTGAGGGGTGCCTAATACCTTCCCCTCGAGATAACCTCAAGCCCTTACCAGAACTCTGGTTTTCTTTCAAATCCTTCTTCTTTTCTCTAAAAGTGTCCTAATGCACTACAATCATTAGGTGGCGACTCTCCAAACTCCATACCCCAAATTTCCCCAAAAGGGGGATAAAAGAGTCATTCCACCCATAATGTCGCGGACCATATTTCTCCTTAGAAAAAGGGCACGTCGATAGTGGGTACCTCATTTATTTTAGAGTATATCCTGGAAGATCTATGACTTTTCTTGTAAGCAATGTCTCCAAAAGGCCCATGTGGTTTGTTACTGGCCTAATGCAAACCAAGTGATAATTCTGCACCAAATTCAAGCCATTGGGCTCTGAGATAAGCCTAAAAAAGAGAAATTACAATCCAGGTCTACACAAAAGACTGGCCAGTCATAGGCCTGGGCCCAGGCCCAAATGAACAAGGAAATTAGAACTGGACCTAGGCCGCACGTTAGGGGCGTCGAGGCCCAAACTTCTTGAAAATAGGCTATTGAGCCCTGATCTTTAAACCAAACTAAACCTCAGTTAGAACAAATACCCGCTGAAATTGCTTCAAGTTCTTCTAAGTGTGTTCAATAATTATGTAAGAAGGGAAGTGAGGTACACCTACTCAAATCAATGGGATACTGATTGTTTTGATTTTAGTTTTATGCTCAGATTATGTCTAACTAAACGTATTACTACAATATTCATAAGGCATTGATTACACCAAAGTAATAAAATTGAAATATCAAATTCAAACAAACAAACTTAACAAATTAAACGCTATTTTTTCCGAACTTAAAACCAGGAACACTGAAATTAAACTGAAACTTCATGTGTTAAATATAAGTTTAACGTTTCTTGTGCATTTCAGTATTTGAGTCTAAAAATTAGCTTTCAATTCTTATCACTTTCTAACTTTTACCCTTGAAACTAATTGGTGTTATGTTCCCTAGCACAAATAAAAACTACTACACAAATGCATTCACAAACTACTAATAAACAGTCCAAATGTCAAATACAGTCTATATAGTCCCATTACAGTCTTGATTAGTCGAAAGGACATACAATAAGTAGTAAAACAGTCAAACTCTACAATAAAACACAAGTAACAACTTCATTTACTTTCATCTTGTAATACACATCAAAACAAGCTCAGGATATGTACTTGGAGTCAAAGTAAAATAAGAAGAAGGAGAATCAGTAGCAAATAGTAAAGCAGCAGCTTGAATTTGAATGTACAGTCCAGCAACAGTATCAAACAAAGCCTAGAAGGTGTTTTACCAAATGAACCAGTGAAACAATAAGAACAGCTTGAATAAACCCACATGAATTTGAAATCCAACCCAGGAGCACTTAGGAACTCGATTTAACAGTTGGCATTGAAATTAATCTAAGGAAACTTCTATGTAATAGTATTTTCCCAAAGTTTTCTATTACTTTTGCCTCTTTTTTTCTAAAGAAGCTAAGATCTAAGATGAATTTCTCTAACTCTAAAACTTTCAGATTAGTTTTTGAATTTGAAATTCAGAGGTTTTAACTGATGGAAACGTCGGGGGAAATTTTCATATCTGAAAAACTTATTAAACAAGGCAATGGCATGCCATTTATAGGCACAAGTGAGGGCATCCCTCAGCTTTTCTATTTTCCTTTTAGTCCCTTTTCATTTTTAGACTTTAACTGTTCAGTCTCTTATTTATTGACTTGCTACTCAAGTCACTACTCTTATTTTTGTGAATTTCAAATTAATACCCCTTTTATTAAGTCTTAGGGAATTCCATTTTCAGTTACTACAAGATTCTTATTTAGAAAAACCAATATTAACCTTGATTCAATTATGAAATTACTAATCCTAGTCAAACTAACCCTTAAACTGACCAAGGTAGTCAATCAAGGGTTATACTAATCAGCTATATTCAGACTAATCTAAAACCAGATTAACCAATCACATTAACTATAATTAACCTAGGATAATCAGTGAACTAATAATCAGCAACAAACAAACTATATTAAGATCAAATCAGCAGGAACTTCTGACGATCAACTAATTGAAATTAAATATGAAATCAAACAAACTAGACAATCAGAGTAAAATAGAATAGAAATTAAAGCAAAAAATGAAAAAGACATAAGAACTAATTAAAGCCCTAAAAATTCTAAATCAATCAAGGAGAACAAATGATCAGGGAAGAATATGACATAGAAAATCAAACAAACAAGACGAACTTACTGATTTCAATCTGACTTCGAACTTAAAGACTCAACGATGTTATTAGCCTGTCGTGAGATCAGATGAACACCTGAAAACCTGAGCCAAGCCAAAATTCCTCTAATCCTTGAATATGTACCCTAACTCCGAGATTCGAATGGTTTTGGCTAGATTTGGAAGGAGTTTATTTGAGATATGGGAAGAGGGCTTCAAGGTGAGTCTAGGGTGTAAGTTTGTTCGTGTTTGGGTGGCGGCGCCGCCACCGGAGACTAAAGGCGGAAGCTAGGGATAAGGAATTTGGGGCATTTCAGAGGGTTTTGAGAGGAAATAATGGTGGTTTGACGATGGGGAGATGAAAACGAAGCCCTGGTGTAACTTTGGGCGCTATCTGACGAACTGGGGTGTTGGGATCGAAACTTTGATTCAATATTCGACGAAACTGGTGATGATTCAAATGAGACTAAAGGTGGATTTGGAAAGAGGGGAACGAGGGGAGGCTGTGGTGTGTTTTTGGGGTCATTTGGAGCTTTGAGATCGGCAGAGGCAATATCCGGCCAGCGCCGGACGGCGGAGGGCGGTGGTGATGTTAGGGATTCTCTAAGACGAAGTGAGAGGGGGATGAGGGAATCCGACATTTATATATCAAAACTTTTATGGGTTCCGAGCCGTTAGATCTGGTATCCTTGACGGCTGAGATCAAACGATACCAAACACCGTCGTTTCATTTAAAACGGGACTGGACCGGGTTATCAACTGAAATTTGGGCCAATTTGGCCGAATTTGGGATCTCATTTTGGGTTGAAATACATCTGGCCAAAATTCGAGCTTTTCCATTTAATTCGTTATATTTGTTTTCTTTTCTTTTCTTTTTTTATTTTGTATTTAGATTTTTTGATTTTTATTAATGCCAAATTAAAAATAAAGAGCCAAATTGACTTCTAAAATTATATTACTCAATTTCCAAATACAATAATTCCTAATTAAAATTCAAACTAAGACAATTAAAAATATAAGTGCAAAAGAACCATATTTATTTTTTCTTTATTTGTTTGAAATATTAAATTCTGATTAATCCTAAAATGTGAAATTAAACCCTAAATGCAAATGCCAAATATATATTTTTTTTTATTTTTCATTTATTAAAATGCAAATACAAAATGCAAACAATTAACAGAAAATGCCACAAAAAATCCACAAAATTGTAAATACTAAAAAAACCATTTTTTTGAATTTATGGGAATAATTTATATAGGGAAAAATTTATGTGCTCACAAACTTTAAAATTTTCCACCAGCTTTCAAATTGCTCAAAATAGGATATGGTTAGGGAATCAAAGCGCCATGAGTACGGAAAAAACAACAAGCGAACTGAGGTGGTAACAATCAATGTGCTTCATAGTCGTGTGAAATACAAAGATTTGGTATATATCAATTCATGAACAATGCAACAGATGGAGGTTTAGGGTGAACGGATCAAAGGTGTTCTCTGTGATAGGTTGATAGAGAAAGTGGTTAACCAATGACGAGCGAAGTCTTCCAAGTTGAAATCAAAGTTATCATGGCAAGTGAAGGAGCAATAGACCTCAAAGCCAAGGCCAGTGGTTTAAGTCAAGAAAGAACAGCATACGCATTGAGGGGGTGGCAATTGACACGCTTTGGGATTCACGTGAAACAAAAAGTTTGGGTAAATGTCAGTTATGAGCAATGCAATGGGTCTGGATGGAGAAGAGGTATTTTCTGTGATAAAGGTGACAGAGAAATTTGTTAGTCAATAAATAAGCAATGTCTTTCAAGTTTAAATCAAATTTATCATGTCAAGTGGAGGAACAATTGCCACAAAGTCAAGGCCATAACCAACCACCATGTTTAAACTTATAAGTTTTCTTTATCTGAAACAAGGATGAAAGTTATGTTCATATCAAAGCTTGGAAGCTGGTAATTTTTAGGTGTAATGCGCCAATTCTGCTTACGCAAAGGCTATTTAAAAGATCACACATCACTCCTAGGAGAAACACTACCTATTCTAAGTTTTTCAAGTCATATTTTGTAGTAGGAGACGTATTTCCTAAAATTTACCTATGGGAGATGCACTTCCTAATTTGAGTCATTGAGATTTTACCTATAGGAGACGCACTTCCTAGTTTGAGTCATTGAGATTTTACCCATAGGAGACGCACTTCCTATGTTGATTTACACCCATAGGAGATGCACTTCCTAAATTGTGAGTACATCCGTAGGAGACGCACTTCCTAATATGAGTCATTGAAGTTTCATCCCTAGAAGATGCACTTCCTAAGTTTATTTTCACCCACAGGAGACGCACTTTCTAAATTAATAGTTCATGCATAGGAGACGCATTTCCTAAATTGAAAGTTCATTTATAGGAGACGCACTTCCTAATTTGAGTCATTAAAATTTTACCATAGGAGACGCACTTCCTAAGTTGATGTACACCCATAGGCGACGCACTTCCTAAATTGATAATTCATCCGTAGGAGATGAACTTCCTAATATGAGTCAGTGAAGTTTCATCCCTAGGAGATGCACTTCCTAAGTTTATTTTCACCCATTGGAGACACACTTCCTAAATTAATAGTTCGTGTATAGGAAACTCACTTCCTAAATTGAAAGTTCATTTATAGGGGTTGCACTTATTAATATGAGTCATTGAAGTTTCACCCCTAGAAGACGCACTTCCTAAGTTTATTTTTACCCATAGGAGATACACTTCCTAAATTAATAGTTTATGCATAGGAGACGCACGTCCTAAATTGAAAGTTCATTTATATGAGCCATACTTCCTAATTTGAGTCATTGAAGTTTTACCCATAGGAGACGTACTTCCTAAATTGAGATTTCATCCCTAGGATACACACTTCTGAGTCTGGTTCATTGAAGTTTTACCTGTAGGAGACGCACTTCCTAATCAAGGTCTTTCAAGTTATTCTTTTAGGAGACGCATTTCCTAAATTGAGAGTTCATTCATAGGAGATGCACTTCGTAGTTTTAGTCATTTAAGTTTTACCCCTAGGAGATGCACTTCTTAGTCTTGGTCATTTAAATTCACCCCTAGGAGACGCACTTTCTAATTTGGTTTATTCAGGTTTAGTTTTAGCAGACGCATTTTCTGGTCAATGTTTTTTGGTTTTACTCATAGGAGACACACATACTAGTCTAGTCATTAGTTTACTCTCATCATTGCATCAGTAGTATAAATGGTTTACAATTTTGCTAATAACTCACAAACCTTCCTAGTGCTAACTGGGTCAGAAAATTCTGTTTTTCTTGTTTTGGTTGCAGGATCCCACATGGAAAACAAGGGAACATAGAAAGTTTCGGCAATCAGGTGACCACATGGAGAAGAAGGGACAACAGTTCAAGTTTCAAGAGAAAACAGTGTAAATGTTGGTAATCAGAAACCCACCTAGAGAACCAAGGGAAAGCAATTCAGGTTTCAAAGGAAGATAGCACATATTTCAAGGGAAAACAACTCAAGCTTCGAGGAAAAATAGTGCAAGTATTAGCAATCAGGCGCCTACTTGGAGAATAAAAGAATTAACTTCAGAACACAATTCAAGTTAGCAACAAAAGAAGCTCGCGACAAAAATGCGAGTCAGTAGTTTGAGGTGGTCAACAGAGGTTAGTCACAATAAAGAAAAAAGGAGAAAGGCAAGAAGTTAATCCAAATGCAGAAGTTAAAGAAAGATGTGAGCTGCTTAAGACATGAATGAAGTCACAAACATGGTGTGGTATCCGGGTTTGGTCCGAAAATTTGAGGAAGAATGAACTAGCACATGCAACTAGCAAGCGTCAAGGTTCAAATCCTAAGTCCGCATGAAGAACCATTCAAGACTCAAGATCAAGCTTTAGAAGACTTGTAGATAGGAATCTTGTAACTCGTAGTTAATAGGCTAATCTAGTCTTTTTCATTTCTTTTGATTTTGATGTAATAACAGGACCACTGACCGGGATCTCGACGGAATGACACCTCACTCGGCTCTCCAACTCCTGTTTCCATCATTTTTTCGAACTACACTAGCCTGATTTCTTTATAGCCAAGGATATGTAGGCAATCTCAGAAGCAATGTGCGGCCAAATCTTTCAAAAATGCTTCCGACGAAGTATTCAAACGGGCAAAAGTCGCTTGTATCCGTTCACTTATCTTTGCACAAAAACCTTTCGGATTTCCGAGCAAAGAGAGACAGCTGTGAGCACGTGATTTTTTGCCGTACATGAAAAAACTCCTAAAAATAGATCTAAATAATTTTAGTTGATTTTTAGGTGTTTTTCTTTGTTTCGTTGCATTTTTAATATTTTTAAAATCGTAGAAAACCCCATAAAAAGTGTTACATTTTAATTTCATGCCACCTTGGTTCAATTAGCATTAAGGAATAAATTACATTGAGTTAATTGTGTTATTAATCAAAAATCATTAATAAGTAATTATTTTTACATAGTTAAATAATTAGCTTAATTTTATAATTTGAATTGATTTAGTAATTTAATTTAGGTTTTAATTAAAGAAAGAAAAGAAAACAAGAAGAGAAGGAAAATTGCAAAAAGTTTGGTCTTAAATTTGAATTGGGCCGCACACTTTAAAAGCACAAGTTTTCCCCAACTAAAACCGAATCAATCCGACCTGACCCGACCCAATAATCAACCGTATACCTAAAGCCTAAAACCTAAACTCTATAATACACTAAGGGTGGAAGAATAACGGTTCCGAACCGGAACCGTGACCGGAACCGCGGTTCTGGCGGATCCGCGGTTCTAAACGGTTCCGGTTCCGCGGTTCCGGTTCCGCGGTTCCGGGCCAGTTCCACCCTTTAGAACCGTGGAACCGGAACCGCCAGAACCGGAACCGGAACCGGACCGGTTCAGGCGGTTCTAAACGGTTCCAAACGGTTCCGATATTAAAAAAAAAAAATTTTTTAAATTCGGACCGTTGGCGGAACCGTTTAGAACCGCCGGAACCGGTCCGGTTCCGGTTCCGGTTCTATCCGGTTCCCAACGGCCATTTTTTAAAAAAAAATAATTTTTTTTTTAAATTCTGAAAATCAGAACGTTGGTATTGCAGAAATAGCCGTTTGGCATTTTTAAAATTTAGCCATTTGACCCCTCAAATTTAATTTAACCCCAAACTTTATGTAATTACATAATTTCCCATTTCTCAACTATAAATACCCCCTCATTCTTTCATTTTAATTCACCAATTCATCAATCTTACTCAATCTCTCTCAATCTCTCTCAAGCTCTCTTACAATCTTTCTGTGCAAGTGCTTAATTTTTGTTGCAAATTCGTGAAACATTGTGAAGTTGTTGAATTGAAGTTTTCAAGTGTTCAATTACAACGATTGTCAATTTTCAAGAAGTTGTTCGTCAATCCGGTAAACTCGTTTCAACTCTTACGTGCTAAGAATATTTGTTGTGTGTTGATATTTTCCTTAATTATAATTAGTATGGCATTTTCATTGAAAAAAATGTTCGGAAAAGGTACATCTAAATCCGGTGAAAGTAGTCGCCAAAATCCTACCCCTCCCCCGGCTCCCCGACCTAGAAAAGATAAACAAGTTCAAACTAGTAGCCAACCTAGAAATACTAATGAAAACTTAGGAATACTTGATAGTGATCACCCGTGTTTCCAATTTAGCGATGTTAATTTTCTACATGATATAGCAGTCGGTGATAGAATAGATGATGATATTATGAATTTGCTTTATCCTAACGCACCAATATCAGAGGGAAATGAGGGTGATGATGATGACGAAACCCAACCTCCGGTAGATTTAGATGATACACCTACTAGTCCTGCTCCTAATGACCCAGAACACCCACCCGTACAAACTCCCACTTTTAGTAGACAATCTCGGAAACGTACAGAAACTTCATTAGTTTGGCATTTTTTTATTCAACTAAGAGATAAAGATAGGGCTAAATGCAAAACTTGTGGTAAAGAACTTGTTCATAGGTATACGGGTGATCGTAGTTTTGTCTTTACTTCTATATCAATCCTTGAATATAAAATATTTATATAACATATAATATATAACATACAACACATAATACTATTAATACTAACTACTACACAATATACATTATTTATATACAATATATACTACTTTACTACAACATATACTACTTATATACAAAGTATACACTGTTATAAATACACTTCTATTTAAGGTGAATGTCTTTAATTAGAGAGATTCTAGAGTTCTATTCTTGGTAGATAAATCATCCTCCTCCCTATAAATAGAGGTGCCCTCTACCATTGTAAATCACTCATAACATTCTCTAAGTATCAATAAGAAGAACTCTCTCTACTCTTCTCTCTATTTGCTCTTGTTCTTGAGTTATTGTTCTTGTCTTTTATATTATTTCATAACACGTTATCAGCACGAGACTCTACCATCTCAAGAACCATTCTCGAGAAATCTAAGGTATTTCCCTCTTCCTAATTTAATTTTCGATTATGTCTGACATTACGAAAAGAAAGTTCGTTGCCCTTGAAATTTCGGGCAAGAACTATATGACATGGGTGTTGGATGCTGAAATCCACTTAGATGCTATGGGTCTCGGAGACACCATCAAAGATAGAGAAAAAGCATCCACCCAAGACTGTGCGAAGGCCTTGATTTTCTTGCGCCATCACCTTGATGAAGGTTTGAAGATTGAATATCTCACCGTCAAGGATCCACTCATCTTGTGGAACGGCTTAAAGGAGAGATATGACAACCTGAAGTTGGTCACTCTGCCACAAGCACGATATGATTGGGCTCATCTGAGGCTCCAGGACTTTAGTCCGTTTCTGAATATAATTCTGCTATGTTCAGAATTACTTCTAAATTGAAGCTATGTGGGGATAATATCTCCGATTATGATATGCTTGAGAAAAAGTTTACAACGTTTCATGCCTCCAATATAGTACTGCAACAACAGTACAGAGAGAAAGGCTTTACAAAGTACTCTGAACTGATTTCTCTTCTACTAGTGGCTGAGCGAAATAATGACCTGCTCATGAGAAATCACGAAAATCGACCCACTGGGTCTACACCACTGCCTGAAGCAGATAAGGTGCACTCTCATTATGCCAAACATGAAAAGGACCATGGTCATGGTCGTAAACGGGGTCATAGCCAGGGACGTAGACAAGGAAGAAATTCCAATGAAGTCCGTCACCCCCAGAAGAGAGATAACCGCCGAAAGCAGAAACGGGGTCATGAAGATCCTAAGGCTAATAGTTCAGAAACTATATGTTATCGTTGCGGTGGGAAAGGGCACTGGTCAAAGACTTGCCGTATACCAAGACACTTGGTTGACCTTTATCAAGCATCTCGAAAGAGAAAAGGCCTTGAAACAAATTTTGTCTATGACGACGATGAGGACATCACCCACCTGGATGTGGCAGACTTCTTTGAGCAACCTGATGGGAAAATAGACCACCTAATCGGCGATGGATCCGTGATGAAAGAAGATGGAGTTATTTGATTTTGTTCTACTTATTTGTATTAGTTAGTGAATAAACTAATAGTCATTAGTATTAGCTCGTATTAGTTAGTTCATGATGCAATGTTAGCAGTAGTTCTTTAGAATATCTTAAATATGCTCAAATATCAATAAAATTTTTATTTTCCAGTAGGGTAATCGACTAGCCTGAAAAACTAGTCGATTATCTACTATTTTCACATTAAAGCTGAAAAACAATTGATCAACAATCGATTGTCTTTGACTACCAATCGATTGTCATTAAGACAGTGTAATCTGGAATTTTTCAAAAATCATCCACAATCGATTGTCTTTGTCTAACAATCGATTGTCTTGAAACAGTGAGGTCTGGAATTTTTCAAAAATAGCCAACAATCGATTGTCTATGCATAACAATCGATTGTCTTAAGACAGTAATCTGGAATTTTTCAAAAATCATCCACAATCGATTGTCCTTGTCTAACAATCGATTGTCTTGAAACAGTGAGGTCTGGAATTTTTCAAAAATAGCAAATAATCGATTGTGTGTGTTTAACAATCGATTGTCAATGTTCAACAATCGATTGTTTGTAAGTAACAATCGATTGTTTGAAGAAAACGTTTAAACTGAAATTTTCAAACTGCAAAGTAATGGATAACATATCTGATTTTGTTAGTCAACTGTTAGCAGCAGATTTTGAAAATATTATGTGACACAAAAGAATTGAACTTGTTTATTTTTATGTTCTTGTATCTCTTTTGTATGTCAAACTATGGGATAGCAAATATGGATATCTCACAAAGCGAACTTGGATCAACATCCAACTGTAAAAGTATTTGCCTAATTGATTCATGTACTACACATACAATACTCAAAGAAAGGAAGTATTTCTCCCAACTAAATATGTGTAAGGCAAACGTTACTACAATCTCTGGAAGTAGTAAATTGATTAAAGGCTCCGGAAGAGCAATTGTAACTCTGCCCAAGGGCACGACGTTAATCATAGAGAATGCAATGTTCTCCTCCAAGTCTAAAAGAAACTTGTTGAGTTTTAAAGATGTACGCCGGAATGGCTATCATATTGAGACAATGGATGAAGATAATATTGAATATCTCGTCATCACAAAGAATGTCTCCGGCCAAAAGAGGGTTATTGAGAAATTCCCGTCTTTATCTTGTGGCCTGTATTGGACAAGAATTAGTGCAATTGAGGCACATTCAACAGTAAACCAAAGGGTTACTGATTCCAATACCTTTGTACTTTGGCATGATCGATTGGGACACCCAGGATCGGTCATGATGAGACGGATTATAGAAAGCTCATATGGGTATCCGTTAAAGAATTTCAAAATTCTTTCGAATAATGAATATCCTTGCACTTCGTGTTATCAAGGCAAGTTGATTATCAGGCCATCACCAACAAAGGTTGGGACTGAGTCACCCACGTTTCTGGAACGTATACAAGGGGACATTTGTGGACCTATTCACCCACCTAGTGGGTCGTTTAGGTATTTCATGGTCTTGATAGACGCATCCTGTAGATGGTCTCATGTGTGCCTGTTGTCATCACGCAACCTTGCGTTTGCGAAATTAATGGCACAAATAATTCGACTACGAGCACAATTTCCAGATAATCCAATCAAGTCCATTAGACTGGATAATGCTGCTGAGTTTACA
Source organism: Nicotiana benthamiana (assembly GCA_034376525.1). NCBI lineage: Eukaryota > Viridiplantae > Streptophyta > Magnoliopsida > Solanales > Solanaceae > Nicotiana > Nicotiana benthamiana. The sequence continues at coordinate 15,565,680 of CM067331.1, read as the reverse complement.
TCCCAAGCATTTAATGATTATTGCTTATCAATCGGGATAAAAGTTGAACATTCTGTAGCTCATGTTCACACTCAAAACGGTCTTGCAGAATCGTTAATTAAACGCCTGCAGTTGATTGCAAGGCCATTACTTATGAGAACGAGGCTGCCCACTTCGGTACGGGGTCATGCCATCTTACATGCAGCAATGCTAATTCGTCTCAGACCGACAAATTACCACAAGTATTCCCCGTTGCAATTGGTTTTGGGTCATGAACCCAATATATCCCATTTAAGGATTTTTGGATGCGCAGTATATGTGCCTATTGCACCGCCATCCCGCACCAAAATGGGTCCGCAAAGAAGGTTAGGAATATATGTTGGGTTTGAATCGCCCTCCATCATTCGCTACCTCGAAACATTGACAGGCGACTTGTTTACTGCACGATTTGCAGACTGTCGATTTGATGAGACACTTTTCCCAAAATTAGGGGGAGAAGTTGGTGAAACCAAACGGGAAATTTTGTGGAAAAATGCATCATTATCTCATCTTGATCCACATACCTCTATTTGTGAAAGAGAGGTACAAAAGATTATCCATTTGCAAAGAATAGCAAATCAAATGCCTGACGCATTTACGGACTTGAAGAGGATAACGAAATCCCACATTCCCGCGGAAAATGTTCCAATCCGTATTGATGTCCCTGTTGGACAATCATCTAGTGTCATATCCAATGAGTCAAATACACGCCTGAAGCGTGGCAGACCATTAGGTTCCAAAGATCGAAATCCTAGAAAGAGGAAAAAGAACGATCAAAACGACACCACGAAAGAATCTCATGATTTAACAAATTCTGAGATTCATGAAGAATCCATTGAGCCCGAGACTCTGGAAAATACAGAACTATCCCTAAATCCAATTAATATTGAGGCAAATATTAATCGAGTGGATATTGTGGTGGATAATGCCTTTGCTTATAATGTAGCATCTAGCATTATGCAAGAATGTGAGGATCTCGAACCTCAATCTGTTGAAGAATGTCGAAAAAGACAGGATTGGCCAAAGTGGCAAGAAGCAATTCAATCAGAATTGAATTCGCTGGCAAAACGCGAAGTTTTTGGCCCTATAGTTGAAACACCTAATGGTGTTAAGCCTGTCGGCTATAAATGGGTCTTTGTACGCAAAAGAAATGAGAAAAACGAGGTACAAAGATATAAGGCACGCCTTGTTGCACAAGGTTTTTCCCAAAGGCCTGGTGTCGATTATAAAGAGACATATTCGCCTGTAATGGATGCGATAACCTTTCGTTATCTCATAAGTTTTGTTGTCCATGAAAAGCTTGACATGCACTTAATGGATGTGGTTACTGCCTATCTTTATGGCTCACTTGATAATGAGATATACATGAAAATTCCCGATGGACTCAAGATGCCAAACGTGCATAATTCAAAATCTCGGGAAATGTTCTCAATTAAATTGCAAAGATCCTTGTATGGTCTAAAGCAATCAGGACGAATGTGGTATAATCGTCTTAGTGAGTACTTGTTAAAGAAGGCTATATAAATGACGCCATTTGCCCGTATGTTTTTATAAAGAAAACAACATCGGAATTTGTTGTACTTGCCATATATGTTGATGACATAAACCTTATTGGAACCCCTATAGAACTCCAAAAGGCAATTGATTATCTAAAGGATGAATTCGAGATGAAAGATCTCGGAAAGACTAAACTGTGTCTTGGTTTGCAAATTGAATATTTGGCAAACGAAATTTTTGTTCATCAATCTACCTATACAGAAAAGGTACTGAAACGATTTTACATGGATGAAGCGCATCCTTTAAGTACACCGATGGTTGTTCGTTCACTTGATGTGAACAAAGATCCATTCCGACCACAAGAAAGGAATGAAGAGCTACTTGGTCTTGAAGTACCATATCTTAGCGCAATTGGCGCACTAATGTATCTTGCAAATACTACAAGGCCTGACATATCCTTTTCAGTTAATGTCTTAGCAAGATTTAGCTCGGCTCCTACGAGGAGACATTGGAATGGGATCAAACACATATTGCGGCACCTAAAGGGAACTACCGATATGGGCTTATTTTATGGCAAGAATTGCAGCCCGGATCTTGTTGGTTATGCTGATGCTGGATATTTGTCCGACCCACACAAGGCTCGATCTCAAACGGGTTATGTGTTTACCTGTGGAGAAACCGCCATATCTTGGCGATCGACTAAGCAATCAATTGTGGCTACTTCATCTAATCATGCCGAGATAATTGCTATTCATGAAGCAAGTCGGGAGTGTGTGTGGTTAAGGTCGATAATACATCATATCCAAGACAAATGTGGTTTGAAGTGTGATAAACTACCCACAACTTTGTATGAAGACAACGCAGCATGTATAGCTCAATTGAAGGGAGGATTCATAAAAGGAGATAGAACGAAGCATATTTCACCAAAGTTATTCTTCACACATGATCTTCAAAAGAATGGTGATATCAATGTTCAACAGATTCGTTCAAGCGAAAATATGGCTGATTTGTTCACAAAATCTCCACCAAAGTCAACCTTCAAGAAGCTAGTTCACAAGATCGGGATGCGAAGACTTAAGGACATAAATTGATGTTCTTATCAGGGGGAGTTTAAGGCGCGTTGCACTCTTTTTCCCTTACAAGGTTTTGTCCCACCGGGTTTTCCTTGCGAGGTTTTTAATGAGGCAACCAATAGGCGCATATTCAAACATGTGTACTCTTTTTCCTTACTTTAATTTTTCCCATTGGGTTTTGTTTTAAGGTTTTAACGAGGCACATCATTGAATAGACATTCAAGGGGGAGTGTTATAAATACACTTCTATTTAAGGTGAATGTCTTTAATTAGAGAGATTCTAGTGTTCTATTCTTGGTAGATAAATCATCCTCCTCCCTATAAATAGAGGTGCCCTCTACCATTGTAAATCACTCATAACATTCTCTAAGTATCAATAAGAAGAACTCTCTCTACTCTTCTCTCTATTTGCTCTTGTTCTTGAGTTATTGTTCTTGTCTTTTATATTATTTCATAACATACACTACTTATTTTGAATATATACTAATTTCCAAACACAATATATGCTATAGTAACAACATAGTACACCATATAAAAATATATTCTACAATATACTAATCACTACTATACAACATATTTAATTAAAAAAAAAAAAAACCCGGGAACCGCCTGGAACCGCCAGACCCGCGGTTCCGGAACCGCCAGAATCGGAACCGGGTGGTTCCGGAACCGTATGGTTCCGGTTCCGGCTCCGGAACCGCCAGAACCGGGAACCGCCAGAACTGGAATCGTTTACCCAAATAGACCCAAAACCGGAACCGGATACACACAAAAGGAGGCCTACAATGAAAAGGGGGAGGAAAATATAACGCCGGGAAAACAGAAAAGGTTGCGCAACATGAGCTTCTTCATGAAGCTCTAAGACACTTCAGCCGCCACAGTGCAGAACGCACCCACCCCTGCGTCGTCTCCTTCACACCCCCTTCCCCAGTGAAAAACTTCATCTTCTTTAATGCTTGACCACCAAGTACCCTAATCTCCATAACGACCTTCAACCGTAAAACCAAGCCACCACAGTCCGCCGGAAACCTTCATCTCATACCAGCAACCACTGGCTACTATTTTTAGTCCAAACGAGAGCAGCAACAGTGAAAAGTTTCTTTTATTTTCTTCTCGTTCCGTGGTTGTCCTCAAAAAGCAATGGCATTTCAGTTAAGTTCGAGTTACGTTACAGCCTGTTCGTAGGTCGCTAGCTCCGTCGGTTCAGTTCAGTTCGAGTTTGCCGGGTAGATTTGGGTTCCGTCAATTTATCGCTATCCAAACTTTCTGTCGTTGAGCATTTTTAGAACCAACTTTGTGTTGAGAGGTCCGCTCTATTCGAAGGCGCCATCGAGTTTGTTGTTGAGAAACTCCCTTCGTTTGAGGTTGCCGGAGCTCCGATCGTGGTCTCTGTTTCGGCTGAAATTTTGTTGATTTCTAACCTTTGATCCATCAATATTGAAAGTTTTACGATATATTAGTACGCTTGAAATTGCTAGTTAGATCTTTTTAGTACTAATTTAGTGTTCTGTTTTCATTTTTTATATTATGTCATCGTGTTAGATTGTAAAAATGCACAGGTTTCTCGTTTTGCCCTTTGTATTTTCTTTTTTGCATTTTGATTATATAAGGTTTTGTGGAGCATATTATAACTTTCATTCCCTCAAATGTTGAAAAATCAACACTGTCAATTGAGACAAGAGTATAAGATATCTTTTAAATATTTCTTTTATTTTTACTTCACATATTTCAGTGGTTTAAAATATTTTTGAACAAAGTTGAACAAAAACTCTTAAGCCTAATTAACGTAAATATCCCATTCTAGTAAGGATTGAAGTTTTGGCATATCTCAGAAATGCTCAAAAGTAGCTGCGTGGGTTTGCGGAATATTCAGTCTTATCCATTCCTTCCATAAATAAGTGGCTAATCATCACATGTATTACTAAGTAATTAAGCAAATTATGAAAGTGCATATTTATTTTAGGCGCGTAATTTAAATTACTTTCTTAAATTCGGATGTGCATTTATGTTATTCAAATCTAAATCTCAACGATACTAAAATATGTCAAAAGCCACGGGTACATTTATGTGACGTGGTTCGAGACGTATTTTAACGGTGTTGCAATTAGCGGCTAAAGTTAAATTTATACTACATAGGTTCATAATTGTATAAAATCATATAACAAAGCCAAATATGATAGTTGAGCGACCGTGCTAGAACCACCGGAAGCTGGAAATGCCTAACACCTTCTCCCAAATTAACAGATTTCCTTACTCAAATTTCTAATTCGCAGACTGCTAAACAGGGTCAACTTTTCCTCGATTCGGGATTAAATCGGTGACTTGGGACACCATAAATCTTCCAAATGGCGACTCTGAATTTCTTAATAATAAATCCCGATTCGATTATCCTTTAAGTGGAAAAACTCCTTTATACCCTTGCGGGATGTAGTGAAAAAGGAGGCGTGACAATCATAAAGTGATTTTTCGGGACCATTATGTGCTCAAATCGTATCTAAGGTCGTTATAGGACCCCCGACTCTATGTCTTTAGCACTCTTTAGCTTATGTGGTGAGTAATTAAATCGCAAGTCCAAGTCCCGAGCCATTAGTCTAGAACTTGCCCTGAATGTTTGTTGAGGCGAAATCATAAGTGAATTTTGACTTGAGACATGATTATACGTTCTCCTTGATCCAAATGATAGCGTGAACAATTCCATAATCTACCAATGATAAGATCTCTAATAAATCCTTTGAGCCTTAGACATTTTTCTTTCAATAACCATGATACAAGCTTATACCCATTCTAAAAGATACCCTTTCTTGGTACCTAATCTTTCTATTAGCACTTGGCAAAAGAATAAATTTGGGGGGAGAGATGAGGATGGCAACAAAGTGATAAAAATGCACAAACATAAAGAGAATGAAAGGCAATAAAAAAGAAAGAAAAGCAAAAGACAAAAAAATGCTCAATGTGAAAAAGAATAAAAAGGGATTCAAGAAAAGAAGTGCTTAAGTAAAGATGAGCCAAATGAATCAAAAGAAGTGCTTAAGTAAAGATGAAACTCACATAGACCAAAACATGTCCTACCCTGAACCAAAAGCCTTCACAATGTCTCCACAAAAGCCCTATATGAACTTGATTTGAATGAAGCTTACATTAGTGGATACTCACTTAAGGAGCAAGCATATGGTACTTAGAGCCGAACTTGAGACTTTTTTTTGAGAGAGATGAGTGAATTCCCATTAACTTTGTTTTGCGTGCCACTATTCTAAAGGTGAGATTTTGTTTAGGGAAAGTTGAGGATGTGTGAGTTTGGATTCCACAATGACCAAAGTAATTGAAAGCGTTCTTTGATGTAATGAGTTAAATTTTGATGCTCGTGTGTCGCACTTGATCCATGATTTTTCAAAAAGTAAATCTTGTTGATGACTCATTTGTATTGACGGCAATTGTTAGTCCCAATTGATGCTAGTTGAGGTTGCTTTAGGACAGCTGAAAAACTCTTGAATTTTCCTTTAAGGGGTGAGTCTTATTTTGTTTGCTTGAGGACAATCAAATGCTTAAGTTTGGGGGAGTTGATAACTAGGAATTTTAATGTATTTTATACTCCTTCTTTCTTATGCTTTGATTAGAAATTCGTACAAAATGGTCTCAAAAAGCTCACAAGTTGTGCTTGATTGCAGGTTTGATCAACAAAATGACAAAATATCAAAGATGGGCTCAAAAGAAGTGAAATGTGCACAAGTACCAAAAGATAAAATGATCTTAGGATGAACAAACCTAGTACGGACAACACAAACTGGTGTGTGTTCGTATTGGGAGATTCAGAGAACTAATATTTCAGACTTTAAGGCAGTGCGGCCGCAGAGAAGACAATGCGGCTGCACTACCATTCCATGCGAACCGCAGATCCAAGGTTCAGAGAAGATGAAGAATGGGGTTTCGGAACCAGTGCGGTCTGCAGGCCATTCTGTGCTGACCCCACTAGAAGTCACCGCCGCCACAGTCCATTCTGTGCGATCCACGGAGCTTGAGTTCAGGGAGCGAAATTGTGAAGTCAAGAGCCTAGTGTGGTCGCACTACTATTTTATGCGATCCGCGTTGACCCCGCAGGGGCATTTTTGTCCAAATTTTCCAGCTTAGTACAAATAGAATCTTTTTCATTTAAACGATATCAACTGTATTAATACTTCAGCTACGCTCGTGGGTCGACTTTTCTAAGCTATTTTGGGCATTTTTACTTACCTTTCATCATTGAATCTTTGTATTTAATTTAGCAATTAATTAATATAGGTTTATCTTCATCTATTTCTTATTTTTCTTCTTTGAATATGAGTTGCTAGACCCCATAACTAGGTTTGTGGCTCAACCCTAGTGTGGATAATTGATGGGTCTTGAATTTTAGGGCTAATTTAACTATGGATGTTTGGTATTTGGATCAAATTCATGGTCAATGGCTGAATTAGTAGCTGCAAACACTAGTTTGTGTTTAGTTGACTAGGGCTCTATTTGAGAAAGAGCGCCTAAGTCTCCGGAATTGGTCCAACAAGGAATTGGGGCGAACTCAAGAGATTGATAGCCCCAAATAAAGGGTTTAGCCTCAAGAAAGTAATACCCGACTTGAACCTTAAGTTTCTTGTGAAAATTTGCATACTCAATTGGTCTTGAGAAAGTCAATTGGGCAAAATATCTTAAACCACCGAGAGGTATAGAGTGGGTAATGTAGTGTAACAGTTATATCATACTCCCCAATCATATCAATTATGCCCTAGTTTCAAGCACCCATTAATTAACCACCTAGGCGGATGCCACTACCCTAGTGCCCTTTTTACTATTTGAACAATTTGTAGCATTATCCTTAGATTAATTTACAAGCTGTAGTTTTTTAACAATAGAATTATAAAGAAAAAACCAAAAATGATAAGATCTACAATTTGGAACACTTACCCAATTCTAAGCTAACTAGACACTCAATTCCAATTCTAGCTCTCTGTGGATATCGATCCCGACCCAAAATTGTGTACATGCTATTGCGACCCTCTGTTGCTACTTTCTAGTAGTGCAGAGTAGGCTGTGATCACATGCTCAGAGCATGTGTGATTGACTTTTTGGGATAGTGGGATCAGTTCTTGCCTTTGGTCGAATCTGCTTACAACAACAGTTACCAGTACAACATCGAGATGGCTCCATTTAAGGCCTTATATGGTCGGCGATGTTGTTCTCCCATCAGGTGGTTGGATCCCGACGAGGCTAAGTTATATGGTACTTATTTGGTAAAGGATTCCTGGGAAAAGGTAAAGTTGATTCAGGAACAACTTCGCACAACACAATCTAGATAGAAAAGTTACGCGGATCAGAAGGTGCGTGATGTGTCCTTTATGGTAGGAAAGAAGGTTCTCTTGAAAGTCTCACTAATGAAGAGCATCATGAGATTATGGAAGAAGTGCAAGCTAAGCCCCAGGTTTATAGGCTCATTTGAGGTGTTGAGGCAAGTTGGGGAGATTGCCTATGAGCTTTCTCTACCTCCCAGCCTATCAGGGGTTCATCCGATTTTTCACATGTCTATGCTCCGGAGGTATCACGACGACTTATCAAATGTGTTAGCTTCAGTACTATTCAGCTAAATGAGAGCTTTGGTTATGAGTAGGAACCAGTTGCCATTGTTTCTAGACAAGATCGCCAGTTGACATCCAAGAGAATTTCTATGGTAAAGGTCTAGTGGAGGTGCCAATCATCCAAGGAAGAGACCAGGGAGTACAAGGACATGCGGAGCAGATATCCACACTTATTCAGCACTTCAAGTATGAATCTATACTCGTTCGAGGACGAACATTTATTTATGAGGCGGAGAATGTAATGACCCGACTGGTCATTTTTCTTTCCAGAACCTCGTTCCCCTAAATAAGACTTTTTGTACATGCTTTTACTATTTTATGACTTGTGGGGATGGTTAGTTCGGGATTTGGAACGGTTCGGGTTGAAATCGGAACACTTGGTTCCTTAAGATTGGCTTAAAAATCCAAGTACAACTTCGGTAAACATTTTGAGTAAATGACCTTGTAATCGGGATTTGAAAGTTCCGATATGTTTGGATGATGATTTCGGAGCATTTCGGTGCCTAAAAGTGAAAGTTGGTTCTTAAAGGTTTTAGAATTTATTAAGTGTGGCTTGGAGTGGGTTTTGGTGATATAGATGTCCAAATGGCATTTGGAGACTAAGAATAGTTCTGCAATGTCCTTTAAGACTTGCAGGCAAAATTTTGTGTCATTCTGAGTAATTTAAGTACGTGTCGGCACATTGAAAGTAAATTGAATAACTTGAAGTTCATAAGTTTGATTCAATTAGTTTTGGCATTTTATTCTTAGTTTTAATGTTGTTTCGAGCTTTCTAACAATTCAAGTGAGTCTGTTTTATGATTCTAGACTTGTGAGTACTTTTGGACGGGGCCCTGAGTGGCAATCAGATGAGGCTCGAACAAGTTGGAAACTTGGAGCAAGAGCTAAAGCTCCCTAGTTCTGTCATAATCACACATGTGCTTGGCCAGCTGTAGGTGAGATCTCGCAGTGCGATCCATGAGTCGCAGAAGCAAAAATCTGAAGGAAGTCCAAGCGACGCAGGTGCGGAGGAATTTATGCACCTGCGAGACCGTAGGTGCTAGCACTATGGTTGCAAAAGCGAAATGGGCTCGCAGATGTGGCTCCTTTCTGTCCGCAGAAGCGAATCCCGGCTAGGTGAGGAAAAGATGCACCTGTGAAGGTCTTGCCGCAGGTGCATGACCATAGATTCAACCAATGCACCACAGGTGTAAAAGTCGCTTGGCAGTGGGGGTTAATTTTATACGGACTTAGGCCATTTTTATCACATTTTCATCCATACCTGGGCGATTGGAGAGCTTTTAAGGAGGGGATTTTGACATATCTTTGTGAGGTAAGTAATTTCTACTTAATGTGAGTTTAATACATAGATTATGGGTAGATTTTAATACGAAAATTGGTGGAAATCATTGGTTTAGATGAAAAACCTAGAGTTTAACAAAAATGGGATTTTACCACGAGAATGGTTATGGAACTTAGTAAAAATCATGTATCTATGTTCCTGAGGTTATGGGTAACAAATTTAGTTAAATAATTTCGGAATTCGTGTGTGTAGGCCTAGGGTGAATTTTAGGTATCTTGCAATTTGGGTTAAGTAATCACTTAAATAGTTAGAATATAAACTTTTGAACATTTATTGATTAGTTTTTATTCCATCTGAATAGTTTTGGATCGTTCGGCTCATATTTGAGGGTTTGAGCGCATTCTTGAATTTGAAAGTAGGCTTTGACACGAGGTAAGTCTCTTTTCTAACCTTGTAAAAGAAAATTTACCCTATAGGTGAACTTAATTAATATGTGTTGTTATTTTTGGGGGCTATGTACGCACGGGGTGATGAGAGTCCATACATAGATACTATTTCTGTTTATGTTCGGGCAATTTTATGTTTACACCATGCTTGTGGACACCGTTACTAGATTATATTTGTTAATTATATCAAATGGAACTAAGTTGAGGATTTTTAAGGATTTAAAAGCTTCAAATTGAATTGTCTTTATTTTGAAATGAATCAAGAAAGGGTTATGATTTATTGATAAATTTATATTTAACCGCATTGCAAGTATGATCTAGGAGCATGGTAATTCCTTCTACTACTCTCATGGGAGAGAGTCGATCGCCTCGGTAGGTTAATAGATGCATCGATGGTTCACATTGATCGACCCTTGGCGGTGCACAAGTTACATTTATTGGATCGGGTCGAACGTCCTCAGCGGAGTTTTGTGTGTGATAATAGAACTGAAAGCCCCTTTTTATAATTGTTATAGATTCAACATTTGAGAGATTACTGTTTTAAATGAGGAAAATAATTTGGGTTCTTAAATGTGGTGAAGCATTGTTCAGTTATTTCCTATTATGAGTTTTAATATCACCTCTACATATCATGCTTAATTAGAACTTTATATTATTATATTTTTTGCCCTAGTAAATATTGGAGTCGGCCCCTCATCACTACTTGTTTTAGGTTAGACTAGATAATTATTGGGTACATATTTTTATGTACTCACACTACATCGAGACTTCACGGTGAGCTGTCTTCTGAGTCGTTCGACAGCAGCTGGACTCTTATTTATGTTATATTTTTTTGTCTATTACATTTCAGAAAGTAGACTAGTATTCTTTTGTATATTGTACTAGAATGCCCACATACTTGTGATACCACGTCTTGGCACACACACTAATAGACTTATGATTTTGGATTTGTTTCCACGATTTCGATTTGCACTCACTTTCTTCCGTTTAATTATGTTACGTTTGCAAATTTCTAAACTTTTTAACAAATGAGGTCATGTTATCTACTTAGTAATTTGTTTAAGTGGAAAACCACTAGATTGATCAGTGTTGGCTTGCCTAATAACGATGTTGGGCGCCATCACGGCCTATAATGGAATTGGGTCATGACAATTCATCTAATTCTACTTTCTTATTTTCTTTATCATCATTTTCTTCATCCTCAATAAAAATATCATTGACAAATTACCTTTGCAAAATTTCATTGTATACTTTTTCTTCGAAATTACTATTATAACATGCGGGGTTGGAAAAATAAAATGTGATAACAAGGCCAGTCGTCTTTGTAATTTATGCCACGTTCCTCAATTAATTGCTTCCTCTAAGTTCATTTCTGCTCTTTTGGCTTGCCGGGAAGTCCGGTAATAGAATTCGGAGTGTTTTGGGACACTTAGACCCTAAATGAGAGCTTAAGTGTTGGAAAATAGTCCGTAATCACAACAGTGTAAAGACGACCTCAGAATGGGAATTTGATGGCTATCCTAGCTCCGTTAGGTGATTTTGAGGTTAGGGGCATGTTTGGGATGTATTTTGGATGTCCGTAGCTCATTTAGGCTACAAATGCTGAAAGTTAGAATTTGGAGGCTTTCGGTCTGATAGTGAATTTTTTGATCCGAGGGTCGAAATGGGATTCCAGAAGTTGTTGTAGCACCGTCATGTCATTTGGGACGTGCGTGCAAAGTTTCATGTCAATCGGATAAGGGTTGATTAGGTTTTGAATCGAAAGTTTCAGGTCAATCATTCGACCTCCGATTTCTCAGAACTTTATATTGTTAGACTTGTGAGAGTACGAGGTTTCTGAAAATGTGAAAATCATTCGGTTTCGAGACGTTGGCCTGAGGGGCCTTTTGGTTATTTTACCTATTTTCGCGCCTTAGCTTTAATTTTAACAGTGGAATTGGTTACTTGCTATGTTAGTTACAATATGTAATTGGTTTGGATAGATTTGGGCCACTCAGAGTCAGATACTCGTGGCAAGGGCATCTTTTCATAATTATTTTTGTACCGGTTTGAGGTAAGTGGCTTGTCAAACATTGTGTGGGGGACCTCTCCCCTTAGAACTTCTTATCTGCTGATTTAAATGCCTTGTACGCGAGGTGACGAGCGTGTACTTGGGCTAATTGTTGAAAACCCCACTTTACTTGAATTATCTAAACTGTGTTTTCTCCGTTTTATTTGACTGGGTTCAACGCAAGATTTAATCTGTGTTAGTTAGAAAAGCATGATTAGATAGAATTCATTACTTAATTGCTTATTTGCCTAAGTTGTTCTACGTGAAGCATGCTAGGTTTGTCATACCTAATTGTTGTTGTTCCGTAATTGATTTTTCCTGTAAATTCTTGGTTGTAGTTGCGCATTTTAATTAAGACTACGGATGTGGGATTACGGGAGTTCCCCCTTGTTGTTTATTTGGGACTACAGGTTTGATTCCCGAAGATCCCCCTGCACAATAATATGGGACTATGGCAATGCAGCCGTTAGATTCCTCCAGTACTGGGTATTGATATAATGGACTACGGGTTAGATTCCCAGGAGATCCTCCAGATATTCAAATATAATGGACTATGGTTAGATTCCCAGGAGATCCTTTAGATATTCAATGGTGATGGACTACGGGTTAGGTTCCCGGGAGTTCCACTGGATAGTTGAGGAAAAGGACTACAGGACGGTATCTTGGAAGGTCCTCATGGTACCCTGATATTGAGTGATACTTTGTGGTGTTATTTCCTTACTTAGTTTAATTGTCGTTGACTTGCAGCTTCTATCATATTTTCTTTGTTATTTTTCCTGATTATTCTCTGCCTTATACTGTTCATTTTTGTTATCGTGTTTATTCTCAGTAGGGCCCTAACCTTTCTCGTCACTACCCGATCTAGGTTAGGCTTGTCACTTACTATGTATCGTTGTAGTGTACTCACGCCTCTTCTGCACTAGCTTTTCATGTGCAGATCCAGATACTTCCGGTCAGTACTATCGGTGATCCAGGAGCTATACTCGGAGATTTGAGGTATACATATACCGCGTCCGTAGATCCGAAGAGTCTCCCTCTCATTCTACCTATAGTTAGCTAGTTGCTATTTCGTTTCTTTTGTATTAGACTATTCTGGTGATTAGAGCATCGTATGTTCGTCTATAGCCTGTGTAGCCTGTGGTATTCCGGGTTTTGGGAGCTATTTACAGTATTTTGATATTTTAATGTATTTTTCCAGGCGGAAACCCTACACATTTATTTATATTTGGTATTCTGTGGTTTTTGTAGAGATTGTTAATTCCGCAACGTGTTAGGCTTACCTAGTCGCGTAGACTAGGTGCCGTCATGACAGGTTCACAATTGGTGAACTAGGGTCGTGACAAGTTGGTATCAGAGCTCTAGGTTCATAGGAGTCATGGGACAGAGGCCAGTTTATTAGAGTCTCGTTGATCGGTACAGAGACGTTTGTACTTATCTACGAGAAGCTATATAATTGTTTAGGAAAAGTCTTCACTTCATTGAATTCCTTGTCGTGCTATGTTTTTGACAACGAATCTATACTTCTGTTTTCTATTCTCTCACAGATGGTGAGGACACGCACGACCCAAGACGATCTGGCTCCCGCACCCACTCCTGCAGCCGCTAGAGGTAGGGGTCGTGAACGCGCACGTGGTGCGGCCAAAGCACCTGCGCGAGCTGCAGCCAAGGTACCACCAGTGGATCCAACCAGGACTCAGCAACCTAACATGCCCACAGCCACCACTACTCTAGTAGTTCAGGAGGAATTGGCACAGTTTATGAGCATGTATACTACGCTGTCGCAGGTAGGTTTGCTTCCCCTTCCTGCAGCCACATCCCAGGTCGGGAAAGGAGTCCAAACTCCCACAGCCCGCACTTCGGAGAAAAAGGTGCATATGGGGTAGGTTCTAGATATTACCCCTGTCCACCCTGCAGTACAGGTTCAGTCCAAGGACGGGGTACCTTCTTCTGAGGATGAGCAGCGTAGACTGGGGAGGTTCAAGAAGTATGACCCTCCTGTTTTCAGCGGACTATCTACAGATGATTCTTCGGGGTTTTTGGAGGATTGTCCCCGCATCTTTCGCACTATAGGTATTAATTTCTCAGGCGGGGTTTCTTGCGCAGCTTTCCAGCTTCGGGGAGCCTCATATGACTGGTGGAGCACCTTTGAGTTAGACAGCCCAGACGAGGCTGCCTCCCTAACTTGGACTTAGTTTTCAAACATGTTTCAGAGGGAGTTTGTTCCCCAGAGCCTCCGAGATGCATGGAGCGCGGAGTTGAGCACATTAACCAGGTCCCTATGACTGTCTCTGAGTATGCCATCCGTTATACTAGGTTGCCAGATATGCACCGGCTTTGGTGGCTACTGTTCGTGAGAGGGTTCACCGGTTTATTGAGGTTCTTATTCCTCCCATCAGGTCTGGTATGGCTCAAGATTTGGAGATGGATATACCCTATCAGCAGGTAGTGAGCATAGCCAAGAGGATAGAGCGTATGCACGCTAGAGAGCGAGAGGAGAGAGAGAGGCCAAGATGTCTCTAGAGTCGGGTCACTACTGTGGTACCCGTACATCAGCAGTAGGACGTCATGGTAGGGGCTAATCGGGTCACACAGTTCACTCAGCTCTTCCTTCATCCAGCAGTACTCCATCTCCCCCCAGATCTTAGAAGACTCATTATGTACCTCCGATTTCTAGTGTGTCTCCTGCGTGGGGTGCTTCCAAAGGTCATTCTAGCAGGGTGGGCCTAGTTAATCACAGCCACCGCGCTATTTCAGAGCTTGTTTTTGAGTGCAGAAATACCCGCCACTTGGTTAGGGAGTTCCCTAGACTTGGGAAGGGTGCTCCTTCTAAGACTCCACGGCCTCATCATGCTCCACAGAGTCAGCAGGCTATCGTTCCAGCTCCAGCTGCTACCCCACCTGCCCAGCCAGCCAGGGGCGGAGATTGGGGAGACATAGGTCACCCTCGAGGGAGGGGCCGGGCCAAATTTTATGCTATTTCTGATCGTGTCGAGGCTGTCGCCTCCGATTCTGTTATCACATGTATTATATTGGATAGCCACAGAGAGGCATCGGCTCTATTCGATCCAGTCTCTACCTATTCTTACGTGTCATTTTATTTTTCTCCGCATTTGGGTATAGCCCGAGAGACCTTGAGCTCTCCTATTTATGTTTCTTCTCCCATGGGAGATTCCTTGTTGTGGACAGCGTTTATCGGTCATGTTTGGTTACTATTCGTGGTTTTATGACCAGGGAAAATCTTTTATTACTCGATATGGTTGATTTCGATATTATCTTGGGCATGGACTGGATGTCTCCTCAGTATGCTATTCTTGATTGTAACGCTACGACCGTGACAATGGCTATGCCAGGTATTCCGTGTATTGAGTGGAGTGGTACTTTTGATCATACTCCCATTAGAGTTTTATCTTTTCTTAAAGCTCAGTGTATGGTTGAGAAGGGGTGCACCGCGTATTTAGCTTATGTGAGAGATGTCACTGTTGGTACCCTTTCTGTTGACTTTATCCCAGTGGTACGGGATTACCCCGATATGTTTCCAGCTGATCTTCCGGTAAAGCCGCCCGATTGGGACATTGATTTTGGTATTGATTTGTTGATGGGCACTCAGCCCATATCCATTCCTCCTTACCGTATGGCTTCTCCTCAGTTGAAGGAGTCGAAGGATCAATTACAAGAATTTTTTGATAAGGGTTTCATTCGAGCCAACGTTTCGCCGTGGGGTGCTCCTGTCTTGTTCGTAAAGAAAAAGAATGGTTCTATGCGCATGTGTATCGATTATCGCCAGTTGAACAAGGTTACAGTGAAGAACCGATATCCTTTGCCTCATATCGATGATCTATTTGACTAGCTTCAAGGTGAATAGGTGTTTTCTAAGATTGATTTGCGCTCAAGTTATCATCAGTTAAAGATTTTGGAGTTGGATATCCCGAAGACTGCTTTCAGGACTCGTTATGGTCACTACGAGTTCCTTGCAATGTCATTTGGGCTGACCAACACCCCCGCAGCTTTTATGCATTTGATGCACAATGTATTCAAGCCCTATCTCGACTCGGTTGTCATTATTTTCATTGATGATATTCTTATGTACTCCCGTAGTCGGGAAGATCATGAGCAGCACCTGAGGACAGTGCTTTAGACCCTGAGAGAAAAGAAATTATATGCAAAGTTCTCAAAATGTGAGTTTTGATTGAGTTCTGTGGCATTAGGCCGCGTGGTATCGAGTGAGGGCATTCGGGTAGATCCGAATTAGGTGGAGGCCGTGCAGAGTTGGCCCAGGCCTTCCTCAGCTACAGAGATCCGTAGTTTCTTTGGCCTGACGGGGTATTACCGTCGTTTTGTGGAGGGTTTCTCATTGATTGCAGCCCCTATGACTAGATTGACCCAGAAGGGTGCTCCCTTTCAGTGGACAAACGAGTGTGAGGCGAGCTTCCAGAAGCTCAAGACGGCTTTGACTTCAACCCCTATTCTTATTTTGCCTATAGGTTCAGGGTCTTATACAGTTTATTTTGATGCCTCATGAGTCGGACTTGGAGCGGTGTTGATGCAGGACGATAGGGTGATTGCCTACGCGTCCAGACAGTTGAAGGCACATGAAAAGAACTATCATGTGCATGACCTTAAGTTAGCTGCTATTGTTCATGCCTTGAAGATCTGGCGTCATTATTTGTACGGCGTGCCTTGTGAGATTTACATGGATCATCGGAGTTTGCAGCACTTGTTCAAGCAGAAGGATATGAACTTGCGCTAGAGGAGATGGTTAGAGCTACAAAAGGATTATGATATTACTATTCTTTATCATCCGGGCAAGGCCAATGTGGTAACCGATGCTTTGAGTCACCGGGCAGAGAGTTTGGGGAGTTTTTCATATTTACCAGCTTCAAAGAGACCTATGGAGATAGATGTTCAGGCCTTATCCAGTCAGTTCGTGACATTGGACCTTTTGGAGCCCAGTCGGGTTCTAGCCTGTGTGGTTTCTCGGTCTTTATTGTTTGATCGTATCAGGGAGCGGTAGTATGATGACCTCATTTGCTTGTCCTCGGGGACACAGTTCAGCATGGCGATGCTAGGGATGTGACTATTGGAGATGACGGGGTATTGAGGATGCAGGGTCGGATCTGTGTACCCGATGTTGATGATATTCTATTATTGATAATTACAGAGGCCCATAGCTCGCGGTACTCCATCCATCCGGGTGTCGCAAGATGTATCAGGATCTAAGGAAGCACTACTGGTGTAGGAGGAGAAAGAAGGACATAGCAGAGTTTGTAGATAGATGCCTCAACTGCCAGCAGGTATAAGTTGAGAACCAGAGAGCAGGAGGGTTACTCCAGCAGATGGAGATTCCGGAGTGGAAATGGGAGAAGATCGCTATGGATTTTGTAACTGGTCTCCCTCAGACGGTGAAGAAATTTGATTTCATTTGGGTTGTTGTGGATCGGCTAACCAAGTCCGCTCATTTCATTCCAGTGTGTACCACTTACTCAGCAGAGCGGTTAGTGGGGATTTATATCAGGGAGATTGTCCTTCTGCATGGCATTCCAGTTTCTATCATCTCAGACAAGGGTTCAGTGTTTACATCACGGTTCTGGAGACCCGTCTAGCAGGAGTTGGGTACCCAGGTGACTATGAGTAAGACTTTTCATCCTCAGATGGACGAATAGTCCGAGCACACCATTCAGATTCTTGAGGACATGCTCCGTGCGTTCGTGATTGCGTTTAGAGGGTCTTGGGATCGGTTCTTTCCATTGGTTGAGTTTGCGTACAACAATAGTTATCAGTCCAGTATTCATATGGCACTGTATGAGGCCTTATATGGTAGGAGATGCAGATCCCCGGTGGGTTTGTTTGAGCCGGGTGAGGCCAGACTACTGGGCACTGAGTTGGTCCAGGATGCGGTAGAAAAGGTTAAGATGATTCAGGATAGACTCTGTACGGCCCAGGCCAGATAGAAGAGTTACATGGACCGGAAGGTTCATGATGTTTCCTTTATGTTTGGTGTGCCGGTTCTTCTTCGGGTCTCGCCTATAAAAGGCGTCATGAGGTTTGGGAAGAAAGAAAAGTTGAGTCTGAGGTTCATTGGCCCTTTTGAGATTTTGAAGCAAGTTGGGGAGGTTGCTAATGAGCTTTCTTTACCTCCCATTTTGGCCGAGGTTCGTCCGGTATTTCATGTGTCGATCCTTCGGAGATATCACGGTGACCCACCTCACGTGTTGAAGTTCACTTCAGTCCAGTTGGACAATGACTTGTCCTATGTTGAGGAGCCAGTGGCGATATTAGACAGGCAGGTCCAAAAGCTTAGGTCAAAGGATATAGCTTTAGTAAACACAAAAATTAAGCACTAAAATGATACATAAAAATTATATATTAAAATTAGAAGATCTAATGAGTGCGCCGTGATTAAATATTGAAACTTGAAGAAATTGCCCAAATAATTGCTCCAAATACTTGATCAATTAATTTGAAGATTGAAAGTTGCTCCAAATATTTGCCTAAATACTTGAAAATTATCACTTGATTGTGAAAAAATTGAGAGAATAATATATATAGAATGTAAGAGAATTAGCCTCTGTTGTTGAAAACTCAGGACCCGTTGCGGAATCTATTCTAGACCCGTTGCGGAATCTATGCTAGACCCGACTGCCGGCCCTATCTTTCACCATTGACATACATGGTTCAACGTGCCCAAAAATGGGGGGTACCGCATTGGGCAGAAGACGATCCAAAAAGCGAAGGCTCACCCAACTGAAGGAAGGAGGTCAGATAGGCAAGAGGTAGCTTGATTCCAAGCCGGCCTGGCCGTGAGGAATCAAGAGATCTTTGCCGGTGCTGACTTGGATCTCGGGTGACGGAATAAGGTGTCCAGAAGCGACTAGCAGTCGCGGTCGAAGCTTATACGAAATTACTTTGTCCTTTTTTTAGCCCTTTTTTGCCTTCCTTCTAACATAAAATGTACGGACAGAGGAATCGGCATAATAAAGTAGGAAAATTTACTGAAGAAGTGCCGAGCAGCGATGGACTAAGCGAGTCAAATAACGCTGGTGCGAACCATGTTGGATGATGGGTGAGGGTGAGAAAGAAGTCCTGGGAACATTCTATAGTCGTAGTAAGAGGGGAAGGGTTAAGGATTTACCCGCTGTGAGATATCACATTGTTCGAGGAACCCTAGATGTTGTAGAGGTAAAGGATCGTCAACAAGGGCGTTGTAGTGCGTTGTAGATTCTGGACAGTGAGACTGAGAAAAATTCATTTCAAAAGAGAGAAAAACAAAGCTGACGTTCATTCTCTTCCTCTGTGCATCTCTGTGATGAGTTGTTCCAGGGATATGGGTATAGAGTGAATTCTGTTCACTCTTTATGAAGTTCCGTGCACTCCTTATATCATAAAAAAAAAAGTAAGTATGCTGCCCCGGTAGACGTGCAGACCGAGTGCGTTTCCGCCGATCCCGATCCAGATTTGCCAAAGATTGAGGACTAAGAAGGTATAGTGCTATCCTTGTAAGAGAGAATGATTGATTTTGTAAAAGAATAAAAAAGGATAGGAGGTATTTATAATTAAAAAAGGAGCAAAAGTATAATTTAATAAACTAAGGGGTTATAAGTTTGGGGCGAAGGGAGTGTTTTTTACTAGAATTAGGATTACTATTACTTTCCACTGTATGACTTTTTTACTACTTATTTTAAATAAGCCAAATATATCTTTAGGTTCCATAATTCAAATACGAAATTAAATTAAAAAAGTTAAACACAAAAATTAAACAAACGAATGAAATACTAATAATAAGCACTAAAATGATACGCAAAAATTATATAATAAAATTAGGAGAAGTGCGCCATGATTAAATATTGACACTTGAAGAAGTTGCCCAAAATATTGATCCAAATACTAGACGAATTAATTTGAAGCTTGATAGTTGCTTCAAATATTTGCCCAAATACTTGAAACTTATCACTTGATTGTGAGACAATTGAGCGAATAATATATATAGAATGTAAAAGATTTGATAGGGAATGAATGATTTTTGTGGTAAAATAAAGAAGGATGGGAGGTATTTATAGTAAAAAAAAAGTCATAGCTTAATTTAATAAACTTAGGGGTTATACTAAAATTTTGAGGGTAGGGGATGTTTTGGGGGGTAGGGGTCAAATATGGCCCTTTTTGGACGTTGAAAACGACTATTTTCAATTGAATTTGTTGCCCAATGACTATAATTCAAAAAAATATTAAAAAAATGTCACGACCCATTTTCCTTAGCAGGTCATGATGGCGCCCGACACTGTTGTCAGGCCAGCCAAATGTGGAATATGTGATTTAAGTTCTCATTTTACCCTTACCAAATAATAAATATACTAGATATTTCAAAGTTAAAGCCAAGAACAGTATGATTTATAATGTGGCAAACTAAGTATGCAATCCCAAAATAAATATCCACTAAAGTGTGTGCCAAGACCTGGTGTCACACGTACGGGCATCTAGTAGAATATACAAAACATCTCTATTCTACCGTCTGAAATAAAAAAATATATATATATATACAAAAGAAGACTTCATCCGGCTGCTGAGTGGCGTAGGAAGGGAAGCAGCTCACCGTAGAAGTCTCTGCCGCAGCTCACTAGCGTGCGCCCGATCGGTAACTAGATGAATCAGCCTCAGAACCTGTACATTTAAGTACATAAGTGTAGCATGAGTACATAAACAGTTTTTACCCAGTGAGTATCCCGCCTAATCTCGAAGAGGTAGAGACGAGAGGTCGACTTGATGCCCACTAGGTCAAGATAATATCATAATAATGATGTATAATTTAGAGAATAAATAGTTTATTTATATAACAGTTATCATGGAAGTTATAATCATGCTCTTAATCACATTTTTCTTTTATCATTTTCCCTCTTTTACAATAATTAGCAGTAAATTACGAAAGGTCTAAGCTCGAGCATATATATCATGCGCAAGAATGTCGATGTCGACGGTCCGCTCTAACAAAATATAAATTGTGCAGTGCCGAGGGTTGAGTGGGCCGTATCATAGATGCATCTATTTCGCCAAGGTGATCGGCCCGATCCACAAATATCAACTAAAACATCAAGAATTCACACTAAGGCATCATTCATATATACGAAAATCCTTACAAGGTTCAACAATATTCGTATGATCACTTTTTGTTCTTCTCTAGTCTCTAATATATCATAAAAGATCATTTCTCTAATTCAAACAACGGATATCTCACATTAGGCATGACGTGGGTCCTAAACTACCCAAATATTCAATATCATAGTAGCTACGCGCGGACCCTCATCACCTAGTACGTACGTAGGCCCCACATTTAATAGCAATTTATCATTTATTAGGCCTAAAGGGACAATTCCCTATCACGAGGTTAGAAAGCAGACTTGCCTCGCTCCGAAGCACACTTCCAACTACCAAGAACAAGATCGAAGCCTCAAAGTGAAGCTGAAAGCGCACGAACCAGTTAAACAATATAAGAATTAGTCAATAAGGGCTTACAAGATTGAATCCCAACTATTTAAGTGATTTCCCAACCTTTACCGCAAGTTTCCTAAATTCAGACCCCAGACCCGCTTGTCCGGATCCTGAGCTTTTTCGAAGAAAGTTATTTTCTATCATCTAAGGGTCACAAATATATTATTTCTAGTCCATTACATAGGTATTTACGTGGTTCAATCTTAATTTTATTTAAACCTTAGGTCTAGCTCTAACCCTTTGATTTTATCACATTTCTAGTGTTTAATCTACTCATTATACAAGTACTTAAGCTAAAAATGTAAAGGAATTACTTACCTTGTCAATCTATATGGAAACCCTCCCTTGGAAGCTCCCAATTCGCCCAAATGTGAAGTGAGTAATGGAAAAAATGAAGGTTGGATTTTAATTAAATGACCCATTTTGCCTAGCTAATTCCACTTCTGTAGCTGGATTTTCGCTTCTGGCGGTGTCCGCTTCTGCGGAAAGATTCAGGCAATCTGGGCAAGACCGCTTCTACGGTCCGTGGGTCGTAAAGGCGGGACAGCTTCTGCGATCCCAGGGCCGCTTCTGCGGTTTCCCCATGCCTAAGCCCTTTCTACTTTTGCGTCATGTCAACCGCTTTTGCGGTCCAAGAGCTGCAGAAGAGGTTATGACAGAAGCAGCAAAGTTGGTTTTTCCTAAGATTTTAACTTCAATCGAACCTCGACCATTTAACGATCGGGGCTCCCGAGCCCACCCAAACATACCGTCAAGTCTGAAATCATGATGCGGACCTACTCGAACCCTCGAAAAACTCAATACAACTTTAATTCAAGGAATTAATCCCAAAATCAAATGAATCAAATCATTGAATCTTAAATTTCTAAATTTCCTTCTAACGGGTCGAAACGCCCTTACACCACTCAGATTGACACCAAATTTTATGGGTAGGTCTTAACTGATATTTCGGACTTGTACCAAGTTTTAGAACCGGAATCCGAACCCGATACCTATGATTTCAATGAATATTTAGATTCTTTAATTCTTTAAAACATCGATTTAACAATTTTACATAAAAATTCATTACTCGGGCTAGGGACCTCGGAATTCGATTCTGAGCATACACCCAGGTCCCATATTTTCCCACAACCCTCCGGGATCATCAAATCACGAATCTAGGCCTGTTTCCCAAGAAAGTTGACCGAAGTCAAACTTGCCTTTTTAGAAAAACTTAAAGAAGCAAATGGACATATTTTTGCGCAAAACTCTTACAACTTCCAAACCACCCGTCCCTACAAGTCATAAATTAGTTAAAGCAAGTGCGGGAAGTTTTTTTTAAGGGGACGGGGTTCTAAAATGCAAAACTACCACTCAGGTCGTAACATTCTCCACCTCTTAAATAAATGTTCGTCCGCGAACGGACATAAAAAGAAGTACCTAGACTGTTGAATAAGTGGGGATATCGGCTCTGCATGTCCTCTTCGGACCCCCAGGTGGCCTCCTCAATCGGTTGGCCCCTCCACTGGACTCTTACCATAGAAATTCTCTTGGACCTCAACTGGCAGTCGTGTCTATCAACAATAGCAACTTTCTCCTCCTCGTAGCTCAAGCTCTCATCCAACTGAATGGTACAGAAATTCAAGACATGAGAGTAGTCGTCATGATACTTCTGAAGCATCGATACATGGAAAACTGGATGAACTCCTGATAAACTGGGAGGTAAAGAAAGCTCATAGGCAACCTCTCCAACTCGCCTCAACACCTCAAGGGGGACAATAAACCTTGGGCTCAACTTGCCCTTCTTCCCAAACCTCATAATTCCCTTCATTGGCAAGACTTTCAAAAGAACCTTCTCACTAATCGTGAATAATACATCACGTGCCTTCTGATCTGCGTAATTCGTCTGCTTGGACTGAGCTGTGCGAAACCTCTCTTGAATCAACTTTACCTTATCCAAGGCATCCTGTACCAGATCTGTACCAAGTAACTTAGCCTCACGCGAATCAAACCACCTGATAGGGGAACGACAACGCCGACCATACAATGCCTCATACAGGGCCATCTCTATGTTGGACTAATAGCTATTATTGTATGCAAACTTTTCCAAGGGCAAGAACTGATCCACAGCCCTCCAAAGTCAATCACACATGCTCTAAGCATATCATCTAAAATCTTAACTGTCCGTTCTGACTGCCCGTCAATCTGAGGATGAAATGCCGTGAGGATGAAATGTCATTCTAAGCTCTACGCGGGTCCCCAACTCACTCTGAACAGCTCTCCAGAAATGGGAAGCAAACTGAGGGCCTCTGTCTGATATGATGGAAATCGGCACACCGTGCCACCTGACTATCTCCTGAATGTAAATCTGAGTATATATCTCCACTGTGTAAGTAGTCACCACTGGAATGAAATGGGAAGACTTGGTCAACCTATCCACAATAACCCACACTAAATCAACCTTCCGCAAAGTCTTCGGCAACCCAACCACGAAGTCCATAATGATATGCTCCCACTTCTATTCCGGAATGGACATCCGCTGAAGTAGGCCACCTAGCCTCTGGTGCTCATACTTGGCCTGCTGGCAATTCAAACATTTAGCCACATAATCAACAATGTCCTTCTTCATCATCCGCCACTAGTAATATTGTCTCAAGTCACGATACATCTCTGTGGCATCCAGATGAATGGAGTACCTTGAACTGTGGGCCTCCTCTAGAATCCTCTCTCTCAAGACATCAACATTAGGAACACATACACGCCACTGAAGCCATAACACACCATTCTCGCCAAAAGAAATATCCTTGGCACCTCCCTGAAGTACCGTCTCTCTGAGGACCTCCAAACGCTGATCATTGATCTAACGGGCCTTACTCTTCCCTAATAACGAATACTAAGCAACCACACATGCTAGAACTCAGCCGGGCTCGAAATGTCCAATCTCACAAGTCTGTTAGCTAAGATTGAATGTCCAAAGCTAATGGTCTCATCAGAACAAGAATGAATGACAAGCTACCCATACTCTCCGCTTTCTGCTCAAGGAATCCGCGACCACATTCGCCTTACCGGGATGATAAAGAATAGTAATTTCATAATCAGTTAGTAACTCAAGCCACTTGTGCTGCCTCAAATTATGATCCCTCAGCCTGAATAAGTGCTGCAAGCTGTGAAGGTCTGTATAAACCTCACATGACGCCCCATACAAATAATGCCTCCATATCTTAAGAGCATGAACAATAGCCGCCAACTCTATATCGTGTACATGGTAATTTTTCTCATGGGCCTTCAGCGGACGTGAAGCATACGCAATAACTCGCCCCTCTTGCATCAATACACATCCCAAGCCGATGTGAGAAGCGTCACAATTACATCCTTTAACTGGAAGGCAATACAAGAACCAGTGTTGTAGTCAAAGCAGTCTTGAGCTTCTGAAAGCTCTCCTCACACTCATCGAACCAACGAAATGGGGCACCCTTCTGGGTCAGTCTGGTCAAAGGTGATGCAATAGATGAAAAGCCCTGCACAAATCGTCCGTAGTAACATACTAACCCCAGGAAACTCCTGATCTCAGACACTGAAGTAGGTCGTGTCCAACTCTGAACTGCCTCAATCTTCTTAGGATCTACCTTAATACCCTTTCTTGACACTATATGTCCCAAGAATGCCACTGACTCTAGCCAAAACTCACACTTGGAGAACTTAGCATATAGCTTATACTCTCGCAAGGTCTGAAGCACTACTCTTAAATGCTGCTCATGCTCCCCCAAGCTACGCGAGTATATCAAGATGTCATTGATGAAGACGATAACAAAGGATCAATATAAGGCCTGAACATCCTATTCATCAGCATTAGTCAAGCCAAATGACATTACTAGGAACTCGTAGTGGCCATATCTAGTCCTGAATGCAGTATTCGGAACATCCAAATCCTGAATCTTCAGCTGATGATACTCTGACCTAAAGTCAATCTTAGAGAACACCCTGGCACCCTATAGCTGGTCGAACAAATCATCAATATGGGGCAATGGATACTTGTTCTTGATGGTGACTTTGTTCAACTGGCGGTAGTCAATGCACATCCGCATAGTCCCATACTTACTTCTTCACGAATAACATTGTTGCACCCCAAGGCGATACACTAGGCCTAAAAAACCCCTTTGCTAGCAACTCCTCCAACTTCTCTTTCAGCTCCTTAGGAACCATACGGTACGGTGGGATAGATATAGGCTGAGTGCCTGGAGCCAAGTCAATACATCAATCAGTATAGCAATCCGGAGGCATGCCAGAAGATCAGAAGGGAAAACATCGGCGAACTATCGGACCACTGGCACTGAATCAATGGTCGGAGACTCTTCGGTGGTGTCTCGAACATAAGCTAAATAAGCCAAACACCTTTTCTCAACCATGCACTGGGCCTTCAAGAAAGAAATAACTCTGCTAGGCGTATCCATTGTGGAACCCTTCCACACTAATCTCGGCAATCCTAGCATAGCTAGCAAAATAGTCTTGGCATGACAATCAAGGATGGCGTGATATAGGAATAACCAATCCATGCCCAAAATAACTCAAAATCAAGCATATCAAGCAACAGAAAGTCTGCTCTAGTCTCATAGCTACAGAAGGTGATCATGCAGGACCATTAGACCCGATCCACAACCACACAATCACCCACAGAAGTGGACACATGAACAGGAATACCCAAGAACTTAGGAGAAGTAACTAGAAAATGAGCAAATAGAGAGGACATATAGGAATAAGTAGATCCTGGATCAAATAATACCGAAGAACCCCTAACGCTGACTGAAATAATACCTGTGATAACGGTATCTAAGGCCAATGCATCTGGCCTGGCCGGGAGAGCATAGAATCTGGCTGGAGCGCTTGCTGTGTGGCCTCCACCCGACTGAGAACCATCTAGCTGACCTCTCCCTGTCTGGCCCCCACCTCTAGAACGACCTCTACCAGTCTGTCCTCCGCCTCTAGGTGGATGAGTCGCTAGTGTTGGAACCATGGGCTATTGTCCCTGTTGTATAGCCTTGCCCTAAAACCTAGGGTAGTACCTCCTCATGTGACCTGGGTCTCTGCACTCAAAACAATGTGCTGCGATGACCTGCTGCCCATATGGCTCACTCTAAAAACCAAAAGATCCACTGGAAGAAGCCTGAATGGCCAGCGGGCTGTATAAACTCTCCGACATAGCACTAAGATAAAAACCGAAAGAATATGAAGGACCTGAATACCCACTGGAAGAACCCTGAACGACTGGTGGGCGATAAGAAATCTCTGGCATGGCCCGTAAATAAGAGCACACTAGAGTTACTCGAGCAGGTGGTGGTGCTGAAACTGGGGGCCTACTGAGCTAACCCCTCCGGAGTGACCTCTACCCCTATTTGGGGAGCCTCTAAACTCTCCCGATAATCTGTCCCTCTTCTCCTACTGCATCTGCTCAAAACCCCTCTGACGGTAACCCTTAATCCTACGAACAACCTCAAGTGTAGTTGATAACCTGTGCCCATCTCCACCTATCGAGCCATATTGATCCAAATGGTAGGATGTAATCTCGCAACAATCGTCATACCATCTCTGCCTCTGTGGAAAGTATCATAAGTGCATGGCGAGACAACTTAAAAAATCTCGCCTCATAATCGGTCACTAACATCTGACCCTGTTGTAAATGCTCAAACTGATGATGCAGCCCTTCCCTCTCAGAGGGTGGAATGTACCAATCAAGAAATAACTGGGTGAACTGGCCCCAAGTGGGGGGAGGAGAACCTGCTAGCCTACTAAGAGCATAGGAGTGCCACAATCTACGGGCCCTGCCCTCCAACTGAAAAGTGGTGAAGTAAACTCCATGTAACTCAAGTATCCTCATGTTGTGCAGTATATCCCTGCACCTGTCAATGAAATCCTGGGCATCCTCGTGACGCTCACCCCCGAAGACTGGAGGGCACAACGTGGTCGTTTGTCCAATAGATTCTGCGGATCACCGTCCACAACTGGCCTAGGTTAAAGTACCACTACAGCAACTACCTGAACCCCATCTGTGGGTAGTGCACCCGGAGTCTAATAAACAGCGGTTGTATTACCTGGGGCCTGAGAAGTAGGGGTCTGTGCTCCCCCTTGCATGCGAATTAGTTGGATCCACTGGAAATAAACTAGCCTGAGCCATAGTATCCATGAACCGAAGCATACGGCCCATGACCTCCTGAAATACCGGTGCTGTCATAAAGTCTGTCGGGGTAGGCTCAGCTGCAGGTACCTTACCCTGCTCCTTAATAATGGGATCCCCCACAAGGTTTGGTGGTGGTATGAGTGGAATGTCTTTGGGGTTCCCTCGTCCCCTACCACGGGCCGGTGCCCTTCGCCAGCCTCGACCTCAGCCTCTAGCAACAGAGGGAGCAGCTCCTCCCGGGTCCGAACGTTAGCGGTACGAGTTCTCACCATCTGTGAGAGAATAGAAATGGAAATTTAGCACATCAACTATTTCACGATAGGAAGTGAATAAAGAGTAGTCTTTCCTCATACCCTATGGCCTCTCAAAGATAAATACAGACGTCTCTATACTAATCTACAAGACTCTATTAGGTTTTCCCATAACTTATGAGACCTACGTGAATCTAGTGCTATGATACCATGTTATCACGACCATTTTTCTTATCAGGTCATGATGGCGCCCGACACCATTTTCAGGCCAGCCAACTGCGGAATTTGTGATTTAAGTTTTCCTTTTACCCTTGGCAAAGAAAAAATATACCAGATTTTCAAAGTTAAAGACAAGACCAGTAAGATTTATAATGTGGCAAAATAAGTATGCAATCCCAAAATAAATATCCACTACAGTATGTGCCAAGACCTGGTGTCACAAGTATGGGCATCTGGTAGAATATACAAAACATCTCTATCCTACTATCTGAAATAAAGAAAGACAGTAAAACTACAAAAGAAGACTCCATACGGTTGTTGAGCGGCGGAGGAAGGGAAGCAACTCACTGTAGAAGTCTTTGCCGCAGCTCACTAGCATTCGCCCGATCGGTAACCAGATGAATCAGCCTCAGAACCTGTACATTTAAGTACAGAAGCGTAGTATGAGTACGTAAATTATATGTACCCAGTGAGTATCCCCCCTAATCTCGAAGAGGTAGAGACGAGAGGTCGACTTGATACCCACTAGTTCAAGATAATATCATAATAATGATGTACAATTTAGAGCATAAATAGTTCATTTATACAACAGTTATCATGGAAGTTATAATCATGCTCTTAATCACATTTTTCTTTTATCATTTTCCCTCTTTTGCAATAATTAGCAGTAAATTATATATATGTATATATATATATATATGTTAGGATTTATGCCCGTCACTAGAGGGGGGGTGAATAGTGCGGCACGAGAATATTAAAAAATATTGCGAAATTAAAATTGCAGGAGTAAAGTAAATGCGGTAATTAAAATAGTAAGGAAAGAACACACCGAATTTATCCTGGTTCACCACAACGAGTGGTTAGTCCAGTCCCCGAGAGACTCTCTCGAGATTCCACTAACTCCGTTAAGCTTACGGGTGCCTAACAAACCGTTACACTTGCTCGTAGATGTACACTCTACAAGACTTCAACTTGCTCGAGGATACCTCACCTCAAGACTTCACCTTGCTCGTGGATACCGCACCACAAGACTTCACACACTAAGATTGAGGGTACTTAGCAAACCCGACAATCAATGAGAAGATATGGTCTTCTCAAAAACCTTTCTCTTTTACAACAAGAACTCTCTAATAAGAGTAGATAAAGAGATACAAAATAAGCTCTATGAACAACTCAAAGTTGTCTCTCAAATGGCTCAACAAAAGCTCTATAATGATGCACAAATAATATCAATATGTATATGAATAATGAGAGGTGTTGTGTGTTTCAAATCAGTTCAAAAGCCCTCTATTTATATGTAGTAGAAGTAGTATGTCCGTTGCTTTATTGGCAATCAATTATGCTGATTTTATGCCAAGATAATCGATTATCAGATTTGCATAATCGATTATCAGCTTACCGTTACAAAATCGGAAGCTGATTTTGTGCTAGAATAATCGATTATTGGATTTGCATAATCGATTATCTTCCTGTCGTTCAAAAACTTTGGCAACGGATAGAGAATAATCGATTATGCTATATAGGATAATCGACTATTGACCTCTGCGGAATTTTTAATATAATTCGAATAAAGAGGATAATCGATTATCATATTACATAATCGATTATTTTGCTGTTTTGTAAATTCCGGTTTTCACTGTCTTAACATAATCGATTATCAAAAAGACATAATCGATTATTTTGCTGTTTTGTCCAGATTTGAAAACTTACTTCAAAACCAATTTTGGTTAGAAATGAAAACGTTAAAATTATTTTGTTTGAAGTATTTGAAATATGTTTATGATAAATATGATTTGATAAAATGATTTTATTCATATTTATGATGACCTATGTTGAGCCACAAGACGAGATAACTTAAACGTTGCTCTTACATTGGTTCTACCTAACGACCTACGCCTTGGGTCTTCGGTCTTGAACTTTTGAGCTCGTCTTTGGCTTTTCCATGCAATCCATTCGTCAATATGCTTCTCGGCATTCAATCTTGATTGTTTGCTAATGCATCTTCATTGTTTGTCATACAATAACATTGTTTAACAAGTTGACTTCATTGTTTGTCATTCATCAAAACCCATACCAGAAAATCATGCTAGTACAACCAAAGCGCACATATCATGGATAGAAAGATTTTCTACAATATATATATATATATATATATATATATATATATATATATATATATATATATATATATATATATATATATATATATATATATATATATATATATATATATATATATATATATATATATATATATATATATATATATATATATATATATATATATATATATATATATATATATATATATATATATATATATATATATCATGCGCAACAATGTCGAGGTCGACGGCCCGCTCCAACAAAATATAAATTGTGCATTGTCGACGGTCGAGCGGCCAGTACCATAGATGCATCTATTTCACCGAGGCGATCGTCCCGATCCACAAATATCAATTAAAAATCAAGAATGCATATGAAGGCATCATTCATATACAAGGAAATCCTTACAAGGTTCAAAAATATTCATATGATCACTTTTCGTTCTTCTCTAGTCTCTAACATATCATAAAAGATTATTTCGATAATTCAAATAATGGATATCTCACATTAGGCATGATATGGGTCCTAAACTACCCAAACATTCAACATCACAGTAGCTACGCACGGACTCTCATCACCTAGTACGTACATAGCCCCCACATTTAATAGCAATTTATCATGTATTAGTCCTAAAGAGATAATTCCCTCTCACGAGGTTAGAAAGGAGACTTACCTTGCTCTGAAGCTCACTTCGAACTACCACGAACAAGCCCGAAGCCTCCAAGCAAAGCCGAAAGCATACGAACTAGTTAAACAATATAGGAATTAGTCAATAAGGTCTTACAATTTTGAATCCGAACTATTAAAGTAATTTCCAAATCTTTCCCGCAAGTTTTCTAAATTTTGACCCCAGGCCCACGTGCCCGGATCCCGAGATTTTTTGAAGAAAGTTGTTCTCTATCAGATAAGGATCACAAATATATTATTTATAGTCCATTACATAGTTATTTACGTGGTTAAATCTTAATTTTTAGTTAAACCCTAGGTCTAGCTCTAACCCTTTAATTTTACCACATTTCTCGTATCTAATCTACCCATTACACAAGTACTTAATCTAAAAATATAAAGCAATTACTTACCTTGTCAATCTATGTGGAAACCCTCCCTTGGAACTCCCAATTCGCCCAAATGTGGAGTGAGTAATGGCAAAAATGAAGGTTGGGTTCGAATTAAATGACCCATTCTGTCCAGCTAATTCTGCTTCTGCGGCAGGATTTTCCACTTCTTCAGTGTCCGTTTCTGCGGAAGCTGCGCTGCTTTTGCGGATTCGGGCAATCTAGGCTAGACTGCTACTGCGGTCCGTCGGTCACGAAGGCGGGGCACCTTCTGCGGTCCCAGGGCTGCTTCTATGGTTTCCCCAAGACTGAGCCCTTTCCTCTTCTGTGGTTCCGCTTATGCGATCAGAGAGCCGCAAAAGTGGTTATGACAGAAGCAGCAAAGTTGGTTTTTCCTAAGTTTTTGACTTCACTTGAACCTCTACCATTTAACGCTCGGGGTTCCGGAGCCCTGCCCGAACATACCATCAAGTCTGAAATCATGAGGTGGACCTACTCGAACCCTCGAAACACTCAAAATAACGCTAATTCAAGGAATCAACCCCAAAACCAAATGAATCAAATCATTGAATCTTAAAGTTATAAAATCCCTTCTAACGGGTCGAAACTCCCTTAACCTACTCGTACTGACACCAAATTTTGCAGGTAGGTCTTAATTGATATTTCGGACTTGTACCAAGTTTTAGAACTAGAATCCGAACCTGATACCTATGATTTCAATGAATACTTAGATTCTTTAATTCTTTAAAACTTCGATTTAAAAATTTTACATAAAAATTCATTACTCGGGCTAGGGACCTAGAAATTCGATTCTGAGCATAGTCCCAGTACCTATATTTTCCCATAGACCATACGGGATTGTCAAATCATGAATCTGGGTCTTGTTTCCCAAGAAAATTGAACGAAGGCAAACTTGCCTTTTTAGGAAAACTTAAAGAAGCAAATGGACATATTCTTGCCAAAAACTCTTCTAACTTTCGAACCACCCGTCCCCGCAAGTCATAAATTTATTAAAGCAAGTACGGAAAATTTTATTTAAGGGAACAGGGTTCCAAAATGCAAAACGACCAGTTGGGTCATTACAAAAGATGCGGGACGGGACAGGCGTGACATTACAGGAAGTGACGGGATAAATGCGATGAAATTACCATCATGCCCCATCCCGTATATCGTTTAACATGGGGCCATCCATTTTAGAATTAAGTGGGACGGGACGCAGGACGAGACCGGGACGTGACGGCTCGTCCCATTGGACAGCCTTAGTCAAGTTGTTGTTGTAATAAATTAGAACCCCCGCTAGATCCACTAGGAGTGCGAGTACCTATGCTAGGATCCCGTATTTGTCCGACTTCTATTTTAGCTTGTATCCTTGGAGATTTTTGGTCCTTAACTAAGTTCCTACTTAAGCCCCCCGCCACCACTTTTGGTGTTGGCAAATTGTTGTTTGCATATTTCACTTATAGCACATTCATTGACTTTTTCTACATCATGAATAGAAAATTCTCAGTTTGTTGAAATAAGAAAATATGTTTTCTAACATCATAAAAAGAAAGTACTCATTTTGTTAAGTAAAAGAAAATACTTTTTCTACATCATGAAAGAAAATATTTAGTTTGTTGAAATGAAAGAAATTATTTTTTCTACATCATGAAAGAAAGTACCCGCGTTGTTGAGATGAAAGAAAAATACTTTTTTCTACATCATGAAAAAAAATTGTTGAAATAAAAAAAATTACTACATCATGAAACAATATACTCATTTTGTTGAAAAAAAAACTACTCTATCTACAACGTGAAAAGAAAGTATTCTTAATAATAGTTCTATTTAAGGTGGGTGGGGTGGGGTCAGATGACGGAGTAGGAGGTTGGGGTGGTTTGGGGGTTGGGTCAGTGAGGGTGGATTGGTGGGGTTGGTGGGCATGGGTAATAGGATGAACAAGGTTGATAAAGAATTTTAAAAAATATTTTTTCTCTTTTCGATAGGGAAAAATTTTCCTCCAATTGGAGAAAAATGAGTTGATGAGGAAAATATTTAAGTCATGGAAAAATTGAAAAACTTCATACCAAACACACGCATAGTCTATGAATTGTTTGGTCCCATTACTAAAAGCTTGACGTGAAGCTATGTGAGGGAAAATAAATTGGAGGTTATGTGGGATCAACGAGAGGGCGTGGTAGGGCGAAGAAATATTTAAGAGAGGTTATCAGACATGACATAGCATATCTTCAGCTTACAGAGGACATAACTCTTGATAAGTGGGTGTGAAAATCAAAAATCGGGGTTATATGTTAGTAGTTAAGTTTATTTCCTTTTCACACGTGTACTTCCTTCCCTAGTTGTAGTACTAGTATCATCCTTGTGTTCATTATTTTTAGCTCGATATTTTTCTCCTTGCATCATTTTACTTTTATAATTGTTACTATTTCGCTTGCCATAGTTCTATGTCGTAATTGTTGTGATTTGGTTATATTGAGCCAAGGGGTCTTTTGAAAATAGCCTATTTATCTTCATAAGGACTGCGTAGATATTACTCTATTCAGACCCCATTTTTATACTGCGTGAAATATATTGGGTATATTATTGTTATCATTCAAAGCTGTTCTAGCCAGATTGGAGCTAAAATTCTTCTCATAGTTATATGACACCTTCCTTTGCATTTCAGTCCACATCAGATATCACAAAAAACGTCTTATTGTCATTGGTTGTGCAATTTTAAGGGCCGGACGCGATTCAAGTGTTTCAAAATCGGAAAAGGGTCAAATATATCCTTATACTATTAAAAATATTTAATATTATCCTAATGTTATACTATTGGTCCAAATATGTACCTGACATCATGAAAGTGGTACAAACATACCCTTCCTCTATTAATTGCCTCCCGTATGAACATATTTTATTCCTACCTTACAATTTCACCTTGTTTGCAGCTACCAAGTTCAATTACTTTGAAGTTTTATCATTATTTTGAAGATTTCACTGCCTCTACTTCCTCTTGCTTTTCAAAATACTTGTTGCTTCTCTGATCCTGGAATTGTACGTACCTTTCACTTGACCTTACAATTTTGTATTTTATTTTGCATTTCCTTGTGTTGCCGCAGAATTTGTAAGACCTATTTAGGAAAAATTTAGTAGTATTTTTATTTAAACATAAAACATAAAGAGAGAAAAAATGGTAGCCTTCTAGAAATATGATTGAAGAGAAAGAAACAAAAAAAAATCTCTCGTGTCTAGGTTATTTTTCTTTCTCACCACGATCAATTTTGAAACCTTAAACTAGTTTGCATGTATCTTTGCTTAGTTTTTTATATAAAATAAAATGTATTTTCGCTCGTATAAGCATGATTTTTCAATAGCAAAATCAAAACTTTTTCTGTGATGTAGTTTGTTTGTATATCTATGATCTGTGATTTTTCTTCAAATGAACGGGAAAGAAAGGTTGTGGAGAAGGGATAAAAATGGGAGTATAATGGTGAGGTGACAATGAAATGTTGTCATAGGGAGGCAGTTAACGGAGGAAGGGTAGATTTGTACCACTTTTATGACGTCAGAGATATATTTAGATCAATAGTATGATGTTAGGGATATATTTGGACTGATAGTATAACGGAGGACAATATTAGACATTTTTCAACAGTATAGGGGTATATTTGACCCTTTTCCGTTTCAAAATACGGAAAGACAAACAGAAAGGCGATGCAGGCCTCAGCTCATTATACTTAGAGCTAAAGTAGGTCGAGAGACTTGGCAGCTCCTAAGCCTGGCTCTTCCCCCCCACCCCCCACCCCCCACCCCAAAGTAAGGGAGCAAGAAGATTAATCGAGACAAAATTTAGTTAGACAGAAAGGCGCAGCACAAGTTAAACCTTCTCTCTTACATAACAATCCAATCTGGTATACAACGGAATACGATAAGATGAACAGGACACACAGATAAAAAGGCGCAGCAACTCAAAACCTTTAAAACTCACGACCTGAATGTTTTCAACGAAAGCACTGCTCAAAAGATTGGGACATCCTAATTTGTAAGCTCCATGATAGCAGAGACAATATCACCATCAGCAGCCTTGAGAGCTTTGACTGCTTTAGCTCGGGACACTCCTGCTTGAGTCATCACCAACTCTATATCCTTTGGTTCTACACCAGTATCATCGACATCCTCGTCATCCTGAGCCACAGTCGATGGCTCAGGCTTCGATATAACGTTGCTCAAGTTAGGAGCCTTAAACTGCTCTGCAGCTTGAGTCTGCAATTGCGAGCTTAAATCCTCAATCTTTGCTTCACCAAATATGACATATGTGTCTGAATTTGGGCTCTTGAAAACATCTGGTTTTGAGATGACAAATAGAATCTGAAGTAGAAGTCAAAAAAGAATCAAAAGAAAGTTATAGCTACAACATAAGCAACTAAAATATAATTAGAAGAAAACAAGGAAAAAAGAGAAGTGAGAAAATAATAATGTCAACTAACATTTTTGCTCTTCTTGACAGTTACACGGCTGACCCCCGGGATTGGCTTCATTCCTAGCTTTAGCATGGCTTTGCGACTCTTCTTCTCACTCCTGCTCTGCTTTGACCTGCCACTACCATCTCCGAGGTCTGCCCACAACAATACATTTAAGCATTACCGCAATAACCAGAGATGAAGAAACTCACCTGGCCTTTCAGTTGCATCGGGACAGAGAAAAATATGGAGCACTCCTATTTAAGCAAAATGCACCTTCCAACATTAAGATCTTTGTTCTAGAGGATCCTTTTTTATGACCACCGGAATGCTTTTACGTGAACACGATGACTTGTC
Organism: Nicotiana benthamiana; assembly: GCA_034376525.1. Lineage (NCBI taxonomy): Eukaryota > Viridiplantae > Streptophyta > Magnoliopsida > Solanales > Solanaceae > Nicotiana > Nicotiana benthamiana. Next base: position 15,529,662 of record CM067331.1, on the reverse strand, counting down.
TTTTTTTAATTAATGACTTTCATTAGTTTCTGATACAATCTCATTTGTGTTGGTTTAGATTGCCCATATATAAAATTAACTCATTAATCCTGGTACCTATCAAACTGCATAATAAAAAATCAAGACGGGAATAGAAAAAATATATAAAACAGGAAAATTACAATAAAATCATGCACACAAGATTTTATGCAAGCGGTGTTGGTCTATTATCATAATTCCGCTTGTGGGTTAGGGTCTAGGACTATGTTGGTTTTAAGGCTTTACTTCTTGTCTCATATTGATATTACTTTATATTATTTTAAAGACTTGTTATCCTATTATATGCATACAATTGTTTCTTAGATAAGTATTTTCACACACATGAATAAGAAACTTATTATTGTGAAGCGTCAGATGACATCCCTATCTAAAGGGCATCTCCGCCACTGCTGTCACTGAAATGTTTCATAATACCATCTTTATATGAACTGACAGAATATTATACAACCTAAGTAGGACTCAGAATTAACATTTAGGTTCTACATTTACCTTCAGCATCATCATCATCTTTGTCATCATCATCATCTTCATCATCATCATCTTCTTCATCCTCGATAATAGGTTCCTCAGACTACAAGAGAACGAAATATAAACATATAAGCTTACACAAGGAGCAAAACGACCTGTTCTCTTGAGAAAAAGATATTTTAATGCCAAACAATGAGAATACACTTAAAGTTTATCACTTCTAGCATCCACATATGGATCAAAGAAGCTTTTCCTCTATTTCCTTCTTTCTTTACACTTCTGTACATAAAATAATCCTACTAATTCTGTTAGTAGCCTTGAAAGTTTCAAACTCTTACCTCTTTACAACAAAATTCAAAGTTTCACTTAAAACATCACTTAGAGTCTCCATGGTGAACGAGCAAATTAATATTTTTTTCTCCAAATCTGTATTATTTATCATTTCTAAACAATTAATTAGACTTCCAATGCAACTGTAACACACAGAAAGCTTCTTTTTTTAACCAACAAATCCAGATTGAGCAGGTCCCATTTGAAGGGGCTCAGAAAGCTAATTCAATTTACCTTCCAATTTCTCTACAAATACCAATATTTCTATGTCACTTAACCCAGACAGTCACAACACAAGCATGTAACAACAACAACAACAACAACTAGCCAGTATACTCCCACCAGGTGGGGTCTGGGGAGGGTAATATGTAGACAAGCTGTTTCCAATCGACCCCAGCTCATAGGATAAAAGAACGGCAGTAAAACAAAAACAAAGACAAAAACAAACACAACCATGTAAGTACAACAAAATAAAAAATGAAAAGAGTATGACATAAATCTCTAGCAATAAACGAATCTTACAAAAAATAAAATCGAACTATTAAATCAATTTAAACAGAAATTAATGGAAATTACTTCAATCTTTTGTTGTTCGAGATGAGCGGCTAAGAGCTCTTCTTGCGATTGAGCAGCAGTCATGGATAAGAATTAGTGAGGAATTTGAGAAATTAGGTTTTTTGAGAGAGAGATGAGGAAGAGTCCTAAAACCCTAAAAACGGCGAAGAAAAGCCTTTTTACCTTGAGATCTGAACACCTTGCCACTACTCAAATCTCGAGAAAATTACAAAAATGGTCACTTATGTTCTGAAATAAATAATTTACCATTCTCATAGTTTTAATTGTTTTTTCCAATGAACACTTTGGTCGTTTAAGTCCGGTAAAAATCAGCAATTTTTATTTTAGATCAAATATCTAATGAACTCTGAAAGTTAGATGTATCGAAACTGACGGAAAAAAACTTATACTAATTACTACTAATATATAGTGGCTAAACCTTAAATAGGTATTTAAAAGTAGCTGTGTTTTAAATGATGCCATTACAAGCGGCTGCCCAGTGCCATACCCTACCTTACATGAAAAACTCTTGGGCTTGGGCTTTTGTTAAAGATGGTTAATAAGTATAGGATTAGTTATCTCATGTAGCAAATGTTGATATCTTATTTATTTTAAATAAATATTATTTTAAAAAATTATTTTTTATAATTATTTTTTAATTTTTATAGTCAAATACTTATTTATGATCAACTCCTACCCTTAAGCCATAAAAAGACGTTGTCCTCTTTCTCATAAAATACGATGCCTCTCTGGCTTGACTCTAATGAAGGCGACAAAATCTACATGATCAACTCCAGTATGTTTCTTCTTCTTCTTCCTTTCCGATTTGATTATTTTTTTCTGCCAGTATGTTTCTTCTTCCTTCCCATGGGAAGGAATTTTTTGGGACTTTACCTTCTTGGCAATTTCTTCCTCAATGGGTGCTAGCAATTTGTTCCAAGTTACCAGTGGGCGCTAGCCAAATTTAGTTCGGGGACGTTGTCACGACCCAATTCCCAAATCCGATCATGATAGCGCCTTTCGTGAAGACAAGGCTAGCCAACAGAGCAACAATGTCTTATTTAATAATTAATAACTATAAATGAATGAATAATACGACTTATAAGCAATAATAACTGATATTATCACTCTCCACAACCCGACTGGGGTGTCACAAGTCACAAGCATCTAAGGAGTAAGAACACCACTATAGGGCTAATAATTTATATATAATAAAATAAAAATCGGAATTCAAAGATGAAGTGCGGTGCCGCAAACGCTAGCGGTCACCTTGCTCAATTACCATAATAAGGCCTTCGGTCCGCTAATAACTAGCTAACGGGTAAACAATACCCACAACTGCACGCGAGGTGCAGAGAGTAAAGTGAGTACTTCCAACTCAGCGGTAATAAGAGTAAATAATAACTGAGCGGCAAGAAATCACGTAAGAGCACTCAATCATGCATTATGAGACAGCACAACCCTTTTAGAAAATAGTAAGTTCGGGAAAAATCCTTTAGTAAAAATATCTGGCTCAGTTTAAAACCTCTTTTGAAAATATCTCTTTCTTTTCTTTTTAGCAGTTAAGCATATGAATGCGATATCAGGTAGTGCAAGTCCGCACACAAATTAGCCCCTCGGGCACAACACTCTATTCACAAATAACAACAGGGTATCTGGGACACAACGCAAGATATAGCATGGATGCCAATGATATGAGAGTGTTGAATGTCATGCCATGTAGTGCAAACAGGAACCAATGCGTGAATGCAATTCAATGCACATGACCGTTGCGGCGTACAGTCTGATCCATTTGGGTACCCGCGCTCACTGTGGGGGTTTAGACTCCGGAGGGGCTCCAACAGCCCAAGCGCAATATCAATATCACACCGCTGCTGCTCGCAGCCCGATCCAAACTCAGTCTAGAGATACTCATATAACACTGCTGCGGTGCGCAGCCCGGTCCATGCTCAATCCAGAAATGCACATAAGCCACTAGGGCAATATTCAAATAACAATTCTCAGTTCCAAATGTTAAAAAAATGTAGTTTAAGTTTTAATACTTTAGAAGTATGACTGGACATTTCAAAACAGTGTTAACTCAGGACTGAAATCATTTAACATGCTAAGTATCATGGAAACAGTAATAATAATCCCTAAAGGATTCAAATAATTGGCAGGAAGCCCCAAAACACGGAAATCAGTCCAACTTATGATGATAACAAGTAGTTCAGTCAAATACGCGGAAAAAATTAACAACCGGGACGGACCAAGTTGCAATCACCAATGATGCTCTACCCCACGCTCATATCTTGCGTGCAAGTCACCTCAATACAGCACTATGATGTGCAAATCTAAGGTTTCAAACCCTCAGGATATCATTTACAAGTATTACTCACCTCGAACTAGTGAAATCTCTAGCTCGCGACGCCTTTGCCCCTCAATCAGCCTCTACGCACGTCGAATCTAACCAAAAGCAGAGCGAATACATTACAATATGCCAAGAGGACAATACCCAATTGAAAACAACCGAGAAATAACATAAATTTCGAAACTAGCAAAACTCGAACCCCGAGCCTGCTTCTCAAAAAATTACAAAACTCGCATTATCGGATTCCTCGTCTCGCCATGAGTCCATACACATCAAGTTTACCAAAATCGAAGCTCAAATTCTCCCTCAAACTCCAGAATTTCATTCGCTTGATTTTCAAGCTCTAACCCCCATTTTTAACTTCTAATTTCCTTGATTTTTCACCCTTAATTCATGTAATAACACATAGTATTTAGGTTTTAGGCTTAGAATTCATACCACAATGAAGTCTCTTGATTCTCTCTCCAAAATCACACAAAAACCTCCTGAAGTGAAAATACTGGGTTCTTTCAAAAATTCGCGAGGATGGAATTAAATATAACTGACCAGGCAAATTCCGCTTCTGCGGTACTAATGCCGCTTCTGCGACATCCGCATCTGTGGTCTGCGTCCGCTTCTGCGAACCCTCACTTAAGGGCCTTGACCGCTTCTGTGGCCAAAATTTTGCACCAGCGGGACCGCCTATGCGGTCCAAACTTCCGCTTCTACGGAACCTGACATGAACCAATTTCCGCTTTTGCGCCTGCCCATCCACTTCCGCGATACCGCACATGCGGTCCCAAAACTGTAGGTGCCAAAACATTATATACCAGCAACCTTCACCAACACACAAGTCCAATTTTCTTCCCGTTGGCCATCCGGAACCACCTCGAGCCCCCCCCCCCCCCCCCCGGACCTCGACCAAAAACACGGATGTGTTCTAACACTTCATTCAAACTTGCTCGAATCATCAAGACACTACAGTTAACATCAAAAATCATCAAATTTCATCAAATCAAAGCTTAAGTTCTTCAAATTATTTCGAAACTCACCTTCGATCAAAAACCCGACCAAACGATGTCTGAATGACATGAAAATTTGCACACATATCCAAAATCACCCAATGAAGCTACAACAACTCTTGAAATTCCATTACGTCCATCGGATCAAAATCTCACGCATCAACCGAAATTCGCCAAATTACTAACATCGCCAATTCAAGCCTAATTCTACACTGAACCTCCAAAATCAATTTCGATAGTGCTCCTAAGTCACAAATCACCTCCCAAAGCTAACCGAATCACCGAAAATCACATCCGAGCCCTCTAGCTCAATAGTCAACATTCGATTGACTTTTCCAACTTAAGCTTTCCTTAAAGAGCCTGAGTGTCTCATTTCTTATCAAAACCAATCCAATTCAACTCTAACACACCGCATATCGATAACGAAACATGAAGGAGCAATAAACGGGGAAAACTGGACGGTAACACACTAGACTAAGGGCCGGGTCGTCACATCCTCCCCAACTTAAACAAGCGCTCGTCCTCGAGCGTACCAAGAGTTGTACTAGAAGCAACCCAATATCTGAATGACCTCACCAAGCATATACCCGGGGTGATCCATGTCACCCTATCTCGTATCGATCCGATAACACAACATAGCAGAAATCTAATAATCCATCTAGACCATAAACCGTAGAACCACATTACTCTTTTCGAAATCATACACAAGATCAGAACCTCACATCTATACTTAGAATAAGCCTGAACCAGCTTTAATAACCATATCTGGAACCTCTGGTGCAATCATATGATATACTACATAACCCAAACACTAAATCTATATTCACAATAGTCGTCTATAATACTCAATTACCAATAGGAACCTCTTATTAGCTAAAGTTTTATTCCATAACTTTCATATACTTCCAACAAATAATGAAACACCCAATAAACTGTGACAATTTCTCGGACCAATCATTCATGAAGTCACCCCCCCTTTTGGCTACTACCACAATAGATTTTCGAGCCGAACCTCGAATTTAACATACTAACAAACGGAAACAAAATCCGTTTGTATCCATTGGCGATTCCCAACGATCACTTCGGGTCCAACACACCACTCTGGTGATATGACACCCCAACACCGGCCTAAGCCACAACTTCCATAATACATGCGCCGATAAGAGACGGTCTGAACATGGTCAAATCATGAAAAATGACTCAAACGAAAGAGTTGTACCTTCAGCTCATCAATACCATTACAACACAAGGCTGGGACCCCGTCCCACATTATATGAATAGAATACCTGAATCCTCCTTGAAAGGTCATAATTTCACGTTGTTGGAAACACGTTCTCAAGGCATTATACTAAACGTGTGTTCATATTTGTAGGTTTTGATGAATGACAAACTATGCGCAAATTGACATATGACGAGGTCCAAGCACAAGCGCAAAATTGATATATAACGAGATTCAAGCACAAGACAAATATCGAGATTAAGTTTTATATGAGTCGGTATTTAATTGTGATCTTGATCTGACAACTTAAACTCAAGACTTGGCTTCTCTCGTAAAAATATTTTTAACAAATCATGCATATTTAATTTAGAGCAAAATGATTTTAAATAATGCATATTTACTTTAGTCAAAATGATTTTTAAACATGCCTCTAAAATCTGGACTAAGATAATCGATTATGTACTTATGATAATCGATTATGTTTAAGTCAGCTGCTTGACAATCGATTGTGAACTTATGACAATCGATTGTGTTAAGGCAGTGAGCATCAGATTTTTCAAATCTGCATGACAATCGATTGTGAACCTTATGACAATCGATTGTGATGAGGCAGTGACCATCAAAGTTTTTCAAAGCTCAAAACAATCGATTGTGAAGCTAATGACAATCGATTGTGAAGAGACAGTGTCCATCAGATTTTTCAAAGTCACAAAATAATCGATTGTGAACTTATGACAATCGATTGTGTTGAGGCAGTGTCTTCCAGACTTTTTCAAAGTTATTAAATAGTCGATTGTGAACCTATAACAATCGATTGTCAAGAGGCAGTGTCTAAATTGATTTTTCAAGACTGATATATAATCGATTGTTAACTTAATATAATCGACTGTATAACTGACCGTTGCCAAAATGTTTTCAAATACCGTCAGGTAATCGATTATTGATTTCCTATAATCGATTGTTTTAATTAAAATCTGGAAAGGATTTTTTGAACGTTGCTGAGTAATCGATTGTAGATTTCTGACAATCGATTGTTTTAAGTAAAATCTGGAAATGATTTTTTGAACGTTGCCAGTAATCGATTATTGATCTTAGATAATCGATTGTTATGCGTAAAATCTGGGATTGATTTTTGGAAGATCTGGCAAACAATCGATTGTGGTAATTTGACAATCGATTGTCACAGAGTAAAATCAGCATTTCTTAATTGGCAATTAGGCAACGGTAATACAAGGTTTTTCAACTATAAATACAGCTTCAATTCAGTCTTCTAAACACAACAACTGATCATACAATTGCTAAAGCTTGCATACTTTATTGCTTATCATTTTATATTCATTACATAAGCTTTTGAGAGCCAAATTCTTGTCGAAAGTTGTTGCGATCTTGAGCGTATTCTTTTTACTCATATCTACTCTTAAAGGAGTGTCTTGTTTGAGTGCTAAGTGTTTTTGTACACTTGAAGGGAAGTGTTAGTCCCTTGTGTTGTAAGAAGGAACTTGTGTTTCCTTGGTTGAAGTCTTGGAGTGTTGTATCTCCGAGCAAAGGTTGTTGAGGCTTGTGTCCTTAAGTTGTAACTGTTTGTTGAGCACCCGTAAGCTTAACAAGTTAGTGGAAATCTCGAGAGAGTCTCTCGGGGACTGGACTAGCCACGGGTTGTGGTGAACCAGGATACATCGGTGCGTTTGTTCTAATTTATTTACTTATCGCACTTATTTATTTCTGCAATTTTTAAATTCCGCAAGTTTACGCTAATTTTTATTATAACGCTATTCACCCCCCCCCCCCTCTAGCGTTAAGCGTATTATCTAACAATTGGTATCAGAGCCCAACTCTCTGAAGACTTAACCCTTTGAGAGAAACATCCATGGCTTCTACTCGTGATTCTTTTGCAGGAATAGGTGAAGGACAATGCTCCACCCGACCACCACTATTCGATGGTACAAATTATACATACTGGAAGGAGAGGATGAGAATATTTGTACAATCAAATAGTTTTCATCTTTAGAAGGTCATAATGAATGGAGAACAAATTCCAACCAAGAAGGTTGAAAATGAATGGGTCCCTAAGTCCGAAGATGAATACGATGTGGATGATATCCGAAAGGTGCAAAATAATGCTAAAGCTATTAATTTATTATATTGTGCTATAAATGTTGATGATTACAGGAAGATATCTTGTTGCACAACGGCGAAGCAAATGTGGGACAAGCTGGAAATTACGTACGAAGGTACGGACCAGGTAAGGGAAGCCAAAATTGATTTCCTAACCCATGCATATGAATTGTTTCACATGAAGGAAGGCGAAAAGGTCGATGAGATGTTTGAACGATTTTCAAAAATCGTAAATGATTTACATGCTCTTAAGAAGACCTTCACGGATAAGGAACTTGGCCGAAAAATTCTCCGAAGTCTCACTCCGGAATGGCGATCCAAGGCCGACGCAATTCAAGAATCCATTGGCATTTCAAATGTCACCATCGACGCATTAAGAGGTAATCTTAAAACTTATGAATCTACTATACTTAACCCTCTTGTTGATGATCAAAGGAAGCAAAGAATCGCTCTCAAGGCAAGCACAAGCCAACCTCAAAATGATGAGGACGGAGACAACGAGTTCGGACTCGTTATCAAGAGATTTCAAAAGTTCATGCGAAAAGTGTATGAACGAAAGGGCAAAAAGCAAGGAGATCAAATAAAGTGCTATGAGTGCGGAGAAACCGGGCACATCAAATCAAATTGCCCAAATGCTAAAAAGGAGAAGAAACCCTTCAAGAAGCAACGAGCATACATATCTTGGGGAGGCGACTCCGGTGACGAGTCAAGTGAGGAAGAAGAAGACGAAGCCGCAAATCTTTGTCTTATGGCACAAGAAGACAACAAAGAAGAGGTATGTCAAATTTCTTCCAAAAATTTCTTTTCCCTTGAAGAAATGCAAAATGCTTTTGATGAGTTGTATAGCGAATTTATTAAAGCTTCAAAAACTGTTAAGAGTATAAAAGAAAATGCTTCTTTAAAAGAAAAAGATTTTCAAAAACAACTCTTTTTTAAAGAAAAGGAATTGGAAAAACTAATTTTAGAAAATGAGAAGTTGAAAGAGGAAAACAAATTTTTTGGCAAGAGAAGCGCCGACAAGCCCGAGAGTTCTAGAAATTGTACTTCTTGCATGCATCTCAAAAATGAAGTAGAAAGGCTTAAGGGCACCTTAGATAAGTTTAACTCTTCTCATAAAAATTTAAATGAAGTGCTTGTTAATTTGAAGTCGACCAAGCATGGCATAGGTTTTAGAAATGAGCCTAAAGAGAAAGTTGTAGCCAACCCCCAACTACCTAAGGCTCAACCTAGGATAAATAAAACAAATGTTCATCCTAGATACAACAAACCTAGAAATGGTTTTCATCAATCGCAACCTAGAAATAATCATGCTAGAAATAATGCACATTCTAGGCCAAACACTAGAAGGAATTTTGAACCTTTTAGAACACCTAGAAATGATTTCCAACCTAGAAACAATTATTCTAGAAATGATGCATATCCTAGAACAAATGGTAGGAGAAATGATTTTCATGATTTGCGCAATAGTTATATTGTCAAGAATAGAGTAAATGAATTTCGGCCGTCCAATTACTATCAACCTAGAGGGATGCATAATCCTAACATGACTTGTCATTATTGTAGACGAATTGGACATATTGCTCCTGCTTGTTTTACACGACATAGACATAACACTCAATCACATCACTATGATTTGCCTAACCCCCAAGGACCCAAAATGGCATGGGTACCTAAAACTCATTAATCTGTTTTGTAGGTATGTTTGAAGGGATCAAGTGTACTATGGTACCTTGATAGTGGATGCTCCAAGCACATGACGGGAGACGAATCCAAATTCCTTCAACTAGAACACAAGGAAGGGGGAAGTGTTATTTTTGGTAATAACAACAAAGGAAAGATTATCGGCATCGGATCGGTCGATAAGGATGAAATTTCTTCCATTAAGCATATATTACTTGTGAAAGGTTTAAAACATAATCTCTTGAGCATAAGTCAATTATGTGACAAGGGAAATCTTGTTTTATTTGATTCGGATGAATGCTTAGTTTTTAGACGTAGCGATTTTAAAATTATCCTTCGTGGTTTTAGAATGGATAACATTTATATGGTTGATCTTGCAAATTCTTCACCCGAATATGTGAATTGTTTAATGAGCAAAGAGGATGATTCTTGGTTATGGCATCGTAGAGTAGCTCACATCAACATGCATCTTTTGAACAAATTGGTTTCACAAAATTTAGTTGTTGGTCTTCCAAATTTGAAATTTGAAAATGACTCTATTTGTGATTCTTGTCAAAAAGGGAAGCAAACAAAAGCATCTTTTAAATCGAAAAATATTGTTTCAACTACTAGACCATTGCAATTGCTTCACATGGATTTGTTTGGACCATCTCGCATTGAAAGTCTTGGTAGAAATCGTTATGCTTTTGTTATTGTTGATGATTATTCCAGATTTACTTGGACTTTATTTCTTGCCCATAAAAGTGATGCTTTTCAGAATTTTAAATATTTTCTTAAACGTGTTCAAAACGAAAAGGAAACAACCGTCACTTCAATTAGAAGTGATCATGGGGGAGAGTTTGATCACAATCTCTTTGCGGACTTTTGTGACGAACTCGGTATCGAGCATACCTTTTCCGCTCCACGAACACCACAACAAAATGGGGTGGTGGAAAGGAAAAATAGGTGTCTCGAAGAGATGGCTAGAACCATGCTCGAAGAGGCTAAGATTCCCAAACATTTTTGGGCGGATGCCGTGAGTACCGCATGCTACGTTTTAAATAGAGTAGTCATAAGGCCAATACTCATGAAAACCCCTTATGAACTCTACAAGGGAAGGAAACCAAATATCTCCCATTTTAGAGTATTCGGTTGTAAAGTTTTTATTCATAACAATGGAAAAGATCAATTGGGAAAATTTAATGCCAAATCCGATGAGGGAATTTTTATTGGGTATTCTTCACGTAGCAAAGCATATAGGGTATTTAATAATAGAACCCAAACTGTGGAGGAATCCCCCCATATTGTGTTTTCCGAAAATAATGCTCGCTTGGCGAGAAAGGATTCGTGTTCTGATCTTGCAGGTATTTTAAATAGTTTAAAAGACAAAGTACAAGAGGAAACTCCTAAGGAAATTCAAGATGAAATCTTGGAACAATCAACGGAGGAAACGCCACAATTGGAGAAAGAAACGAAAATGCCTAACGAGTGGAGGACAATCAAAGATCACCCTCTCGAACAGGTAATTGGCGACGTCGGAGAAAAGGTAAGTACCCGAAACTCTCTTAAGAACACCTTAGGACACACTTCTTAAGAGATCACGTTCTCATTGCGTTATTTCGTTACAAATTACTAACTTGAGCGTCGGAGACGTCTAATTCTCTTTTGCAGGTATCGCCCTAAAGGCAGGGAGAATTATAAAAAAATGACATAGAACAATCGATTGTTACAGCAAATAATCGATTATTTTACTGTGCGGACAATCGATTAGCAAGTATCACTAATCGATTATTTATGTTTGATGCTTATTATGCATTTGTGTTTAATAATCAATTTTTTAACTGTATAATCGATTACCGTCTCAGCCGTTCAGTACTGCTTTCCTAAAACAATCGATTGTTTCATAAATATAATCGATTATTTTCCGAGTCAGAAAATCACCGTGCTCACTGTATCACACCAATCGATTATCATAATTCAACAATCGATTATTTTTTGTCAGTAATTCAAATATTTATTACTGTTTGGGTCCTGCAATCGATTTCGTGTCAGTTCCGAGTTCAAGTCAAAATCTGTTCAACAATCGATTATTTCGTTTCAACAATCGATTGTCTAACGGTCAGTGCAATTTATTTTTACCGTTTCTGACTGTTTTGGCTCATAAATTTCTGCAGATTTTCATCATAAATGAAATGTCATTCTTCCCATTATAAATAGGCATCACAAGTCTTCAATTTTATTCACTCAAGCATCAATCTCTGCTCCCAAACCTTCAAAAATCTTCCAAGTTTCTTACAAAGTTCATTACTACTTTTTGAAAATGTCGGGCAGACACTCTAAACGTTCCCGTTCAGGTAGACAAGGTGCATCTTCTTCTGCTCCTCCACCTCCAAATTTCCCTTATCAAGATGGGTCTATTTTACAATTCAATACTGAAACCGAGCTTACTAGATTTTTGACAAAATTCGAAAAGCGCGACATTCTTCCTCCTCGCTTTTCAACAAGCAAGTATCTTGAATCATATGCCCCCGCTGCAAACATTCTTAAGGAATGTCAACTTGTTGACTTTTTATAGCTTACCTATCCTTATATTAATCCTCCATCGATTCAACCGTTTTACTCAAACCTTCATGAGGATGACGATGGTGAACTTGTATCAAATATTAATGGTGTTCAAATTCTTTTGTCCAATGAAAACTTGCATTCCATTGCCCATCTTCCTCGAAGTGGCGAAAACATTACTCGCTACATTAGAGAGGTCGGCGCCTTATTTGATGAGAAAATTCTCCTAAACCAAATAGGTCTTACATCTTATGATCCTAATCTATCTACTCGGCGCCCTACTATCACGGGAATGCTCCCCGAGTATCGTTTGATTTTCTATTTCATCACCCAAGTCCTCAAGCCTCGGAAGCACAATCATACCACTCTTTCCCAAGAGGACGCTAAGCTCATGCATGCCATTATAACCGGAGCTCACATCAATTGGTGTAAGTTCGTCAAGATTCACATGCTTGATGCCATCGGAGATGATAGACCTCTTCCCTATGCCCTCCTTATTATGAATTTTCTTGAAGCTTCCGGGTTCAACACTTTCATCGGTCCTCTCAAAAAGAGCACCAAGAAGTGGGAAATTTCAGAATCCTCCTTTCCCCATGACAGTGATCATGCAGCTCCTGCTCCTCCTCCAACCCGTCAATCGTGTTAGCCTCAAGAACCTACTCTTCAATCCATTTCCGACCAAATTGCTTCATTGACCACCTCTGTCGGTCAACTGACACATGAGATCCATGGATATTTTGACCATGTTCATTATCCATATGCCGGTCTTGTTCCCTATGAAGCAGTGCCGGATGATGAGGCGGGAAATGATGATGAATAATTTCTTTATTTGTTTTTCTATTTTATTGTTCTATGTTTTTATTATTCCCGTTATGTAACCGTTTTTTTATTAATAAATAAATAAGTTTTTTTATTATTCTATATTTCTTTTTGCTAATGGCAAAAGGGGGAAGATAACGGGTATGCACTCTCAATACTTATCGGCATAAATTGAGGGGGAATTCATATATTGAGGGGGAACAAATTTGCATATCTATATACTTGTTGCATATCTTTACTTGTCTTGAATCGTATGCATATCCCGCTAAAAGTTTGCCATTATCAAAAAGGGGGAAATTGTTGGAAACACGTTCTCAAGGCATTATACTAAACGTGTGTTCATATTTGTAGGTTTTGATGAATGATAAACTATGCGCAAATTGACATATGACGAGGTCCAAGCACAAGCGCAAAATTGATATATAACGAGATTCAAGCACAAGACAAAGATCGAGATTAAGTTTTATATGAGTCGGTATTTAATTGTGATCTTGATCCGACAACTTATATTCAAGACTTGGCTTCTCTCGTAAAAATATTTTTAACAAATCATGCATATTTAATTTAGAGCAAAATGATTTTAAATAATGCATATTTACTTTAGTCAAAATGATTTTTAAACATGCCTCTAAAATCTGGACTAAGATAATCGATTATGTACTTATGATAATCGATTATGTTTAAGTCAACTGCTTGACAATCGATTGTGAACTTATGACAATCGATTGTGTTAAGGCAGCGAGCACCAGATTTTTCAAATCTGCATGACAATCGATTGTGAACCTTATGACAATCGATTGTGATGAGGCAGTGACCATCAAAGTTTTTCAATGCTCAAAATAATTGATTGTGAAGCTAATGACAATCGATTGTGAAGAGAAAGTGTCCATCAGATTTTTCAAAGTCACAAAATAATCGATTGTGAACTTATGACAATCGATTGTGTTGAGGCAGTGTCTTCCAGACTTTTTCAAAGTTATTAAATAATCGATTGTGAACCTATTACAATCGATTGTCAAGAGGCAGTGTCTAAATTGATTTTTCAAGACTGATATATAATCGATTGTTAACTTATTATAATAGATTGTATAACTGACTGTTGCCAAAATGTTTTCAAATACCGTCAGGTAATCGATTATTGATTTCTTATAATCGATTGTTTTAATTAAAATCTGGAAAGGATTTTTTGAACGTTGCTGAGTAATCGATTGTAGATTTCTGACAATCGATTGTTTTAAGTAAAATCTGGAAATGATTTTTTGAACGTTGCCAGTAATCGATTATTGATCTTAGATAATCGATTGTTATGCGTAAAATCTGGGATTGATTTTTGGAAGATCTGGCAAACAATCGATTGTGGTAATTTGACAACCGATTGTCACAGAGTAAAATCAGCAATTCTTAATTGGCAATTAGGCAACGGTAATACAAGGTTTTTCAACTATAAATACAGCTTCAATTCAGTCTTCTAAACACAACAACTGATCATACAATTGCTAAAGCTTGCATACTTTATTGCTTATCATTTTATATTCATTACATAAGCTTTTGAGAGCCAAATTCTTGTCGAAAGTTGTTGCGATCTTGAACGTATTCTTTTTACTCATATCTACTCTTAAAGGAGTGCCTTGTTTGAGTGCTAAGTGTTTTTGTACACTTGAAGGGAAGTGTTAGTCCCTTGTGTTGTAAGAAGGAACTTGTGTTTCCTTGGTTGAAGTCTTGGAGTGTTGTATCTCCGAGCAAAGGTTGTTGAGGCTTGTGTCCTCAAGTTGTAACGGTTTGTTGAGCACCCGTAAGCTTAACAAGTTAGTGGAAATCTCGAGAGAGTCTCTCGGGGACTGGACTAGCCACGGGTTGTGGTGAACCAGGATACATCGGTGCGTTTGTTCTAATTTATTTACTTATCGCACTTATTTATTTCCTACAATTTTTAAATTCCGCAAGTTTACGCTAATTTTTATTATAACGCTATTCACCCCCCCTCTAGCGTTAAGCGTATTATCTAACACACGTGGCCTCGCCACAACGCGTGATCCTATCCAAATACTGTTACACATGAAGCACCTCAAGTCACCATGCTCAAAGTAGACAGCCATGCACAAAATCAACCCATCACACCCACGGTGAAGCAAGTAATATACACCATTCAATCCTGAAAGGACACAACCGATGCGCTATTCGTCGAGCAACTCCCAATATCGATTTTCCTCAGAAACCGGGAAGCAAGGCATACAAAGTAACATATGGAAAACTATTCTCAGCATCACACTGTTGTGGCGTGCAACCCGATAAAGATAACATACCGTGGAGGCGTGCCACCCGATCTACACAAATATCTCACATAGGGAAATGCATATCGAGCCAAATTTGCTCATTATAACAAAATACCGAGTATCGGTCATAAGCATACTGAGTGCATAACAATATCTACAAATAGCGTTATAAGCTGCAAAACTCAAGCACAACTGAGGTTTCCCCCTCAACTTCCACTATGAATCCCGATAACACCGCACTATATGTGCCCACAGTCCGAAAATCATAACGCCTCACAGTACCTAAAAATCAACTCATAAATTTCCCCAGATCACTAACACGCTCAATAAGGATAGATTCAACCTATCCCTTAACAATACATATCGGGACTAACCAAGCCCACTCAAGCTAAACATGCATCCAATCAGCTTACTAACAAACTCGTTATCAAGAAGCATGAAGTTGCTTCTTCCACTACTATAGCTCTTGCTGGAGCTGTACAATACGATGCCCGGCACCAAATACTTAATGAAATCCACAGTCTCTCCCAGGGACACGCCTGGCCACAAGGAACACATCCAAAAAGTCCCTCAATACCGGAACCGAAACAATGGTAGAAACCTCTACACTGACATCCGCTGAAAGGCCAAATTAAGTAAATCAATCCTTCCCATCCGTCCGCTGGTCTTTGGATCACAACCATTCAGCTAGAGCATAGGTCTGATGCACCTCGCCATGCAACCTGTGGCATTTTCTGACATAACCCATAGCACAATCGTCTAGAATAACCCAACACTGAGACAATCAGTCTACACCCCAATATCATATCCAGAATCTAATGTACCAAGCAAATAAGATCCACTCGGGCGTCCAGACCCACAATAGTTGCTAACGGTACCAGTATACGCTATCCACAACCACTACATAGCCTGAACATGAGAACTCCCAGTCTCTAGCTCCACATATCACACAAATCACTATACTTGATGCCAAATTCTGCAGTATAAATACATATTACACCTCAAGTAACCAATCATTCCACAAAATATATTCCGGAATTCCACCGGTGCCATCAAACAACTCAGATATCAACAGTCGATCTATCAAGAGAATGTCGCAACAATACCGAAGTGCCATCAACTTAATCACATTTCCTTTTTTTGACCCTCGTCAAATCACTATGATTAGATACACCATTTCCTTGGTCATATGAGGATCCTTCACCCTAATCATCTGAAGGTCGATTCTTAAATCACCTGCAACTGCCCGTGCTGCTTAAGAATTTAATGACTTTCTTTCCAAGCTGAACCTAGCCTTACACACACAAATCTGAATCCTCCACAACATATCGCATCTACTATACCACCCTCGGATGTCATAAGGACTTTTATCTCCCTTCCGCGTCGCAGACATCGACGCACTCAACTAGTCAAGAACTTACATTGATCCTATTTAGAGGAAAAATCATACACACTCCATGCTTCGCATACCCATGGGAAATATACTCGTCTTCAAACCACGATAAAACCCAACAAGAACATTTATGCCAACTCTATTGTGCAAGCTAAATTGCCAGGACAGAATCCTTCTATCAAAACCAAGCTGAGCAAGCCGTCAAAACCCATGAGCATTGCTGCAAAATGCCTAAAAAAACTCATTACCTCGAACACACACAAAGAATTAATCATACCCTTACCATACCAATTCGGTCTGTTATCAAGCTATTCTGTCTATCAAATTTCTCTTTTTATTCATCATCCGCTATATATTTCTCCCTCGCCGTAGCATCACAATGCCTCAACCCAGTATCACCACAGGAGATTCGAACATAAGACCATACTGTCTAAGATCCATAGGCCACCGAATACTCTCCCCAATATTCCCAGGAACACCACATGCCCAAAATACTTTACTTGAAGAACTTCCTGCGAATCGGAATCCGTTCCCACTACTTTCCAGATACTGATACAAAGGATCCCATAACTAGTATAAAATACCGCAAGTCTTAATCTTTTCTAATGAAAACACAGTCCCTAGCTACATAACCAACCTTAAGACACCTGATTATTACATGCCAAATCTTGGACACAATAAAACCATTCTCGAGAGTCATTCACTCTTACACAACTGTAAATTACCTAACTTAACGAACAGAACCACTCGTGCCTTATAGTACCGTGACACTACAAAGCACGATCTCATACCAATACAAACAACCATCTTCCTTCTCTATACACTGAGCATTCTTTACCAGCAACAACTCAAGACATCTTACTATTTTCACACATCTTCGAAGCATCACATAACCTTTATCAATTTTTTTCCCTTCACATGTGCCATCCTCGGCTCAATTTCTGCAACCAAGACTGATCCGCCAGAATACCTCGAAACAGAAACAACATAGCACATAATCGTGCGATCAGCTAATCAACAGAAACCTCCCCAACTTGGTTCGATGCCATCTATCAGGATACATTTAATAACCCATAATACTTTTACTCTAATGATGCCACAATATTATAGTGAGATTAAACTCAAATCATTTACTAGCTTATGAAAACACAGATCCTTGGGTACTGAAATCCTCTACAAACCTTGCATTCATCCCCACATCAGCTGAGTCCACACTCTGAAGCGACTCAAATTTGCAAATTACAACACGTACCTTTTAATTACACATGAGATATTTTCACAATATACATAAGAATACCACCACCCAAGAATACTCCGCATGAGATAACCCAACGGCTTCGCCTCAATTTAGTAATTCAGCACACATTCCATTGTCATACACATAACACATTCATTTAGTCTTCCTGAGTCCGAACTCATTCCGCCACAAGTATTGCACTTAACTTCCAACTAGGAGATACGAATTCACGCGCCCATATTCGGGCTACACATCTAATCACAATGGGAATCAGACACTTAATAGCTTATCTATCATTCCACAGACTCCTTCGTCCTTATCAAAATCACATAGATACATTCTCGCAGTACCAACATACTCATCACATGGATATCTTACCGCCATTCCGGACAATAAGGACAATGCTGAACGTATGAGTTCAAAACATTTGCTTACACAATCAGCAACTCGGTGCTCAAGCCATAGGCAAGGATCTGGCCTCAAGTTCTCCAGACTGGCCCAACATCAAACTCACGGGATCACATCTCGCTCTTTGATTGGGGAATCACAAGCCATCAAGGCACTTACAATACTGAGAGCTCACGTACACATACAGACGTGTGGAAGGAATTTCAAGAGTTATATCTCAAGCTGAATCAAGTACACACGATAAGAAGTCCAAGGAACTGAAGTTTTTCCTAAAGGTTTTGCGGCCTCTCAACGATAAATAAAGACGTCTATGTACCGATCCTCGAGACTCTACTAACCTACTTATGACACGTGAGATCTAGTAACCTAGGCTCTGATACTAACTTGTCATGACCCAATTCCCAAAACCCGATCATGATGGCGCCTCTCGTGAAGACAAGGTCAGCCAATAGAACAACAATGCCTTATTTAACAATTAATAACTATAAACGAATGAATAATTCGACTTATTAGCAATAATAACTAATATTTATCACTCTCCATAACCCGGGGTGTCACAAGTCACAAGCATCTAAAGAGTAAGAACACCACTCTATGGCTAATAATTTATATATACAAAAATGAAAACGGGAATTCAAAGATGAAGTGCGGTGCCGCGAACGTTGGCGGTCACCTTGCTTAACTACCATAGTAAGGCCTTCAGTCCAGTAATAACCCGCTACCGGGTAAACAATACCAGCAACTGCATGCGAGGTGCAGGGAGTAAAGTGAGTACTTCTAACTCAGCGGTAATAAGAGTAAATAATAACTGAGCAGCAAGAAACCACGTAAGAGCACTCCATCATGCAATATAGGAGAGCACAATCCTTTTAGAAAACAGTAAGTCCAGGAAAAATCCTTTAGTAAAAATATCTGGCTTAGTTAAAAACCTCTTTTGAAAATATCTCATTTTTTTCTTTCTAACACCTAAGCATATGAATGCGATATTAGGTAGTGCAAGTCTGCACACAAATATGCCCTTCAGGCACAGCACTCTATTTAAAAATAACACCAGAGTATCTGGTACACAGTGCAAGATATAGCATGGATGCCAATGATATGAGAGTGCTGAAAGTCATGCCACGTTGTACAAACAGGAACCAATGCGTGAATGCAATATCAATATCAGACTCCAGAGGGGATCCTACAGCCGAAACACAATATCAATATCACACCGCTGCGCCGTGCAGCACAATCCATCCTCAGTCTAGAGATGCACATATAACACTGCTGCGGTACGAAGTTCGATCCATGCTAAGTCCAGAAATGAACATAAGCCACTAGAGCAATATTCAAATAACAGTTCTCAATTCCAAATGTTAAAAAATGTAGTTTATGTTTTAAAACTTTAGAAGTATGACTGGACATTTCAAAACAGTTTTTAACTCAGGACTGACATCATTTCACATGCTAAGTATCATGGAAACAATAATAATAATCCCTAAAGGATTCTAATAATCGACACGAAGCCCCAAAACACGGCAATAAGGCCAAATTATTATGATAACAAGTAGTTCAGTCAAATATATGTGGTAAAAATCTACAACCGGGATGGATCAAGTTGCAATCCCCAACGGTGCTCTACCCCACGCTCGTATCTGGCGTGCAAGTCACCTCAATACAACACTATGATGTGCAAATCTGGGGTTTTAATCCCTCAGGATATCATTTACAAGTATTACTCACCTCGAACCGGTGAAATATCTAGCTCGCGATGCCTTTGCCCCTCATATCGGCCTCCACGCGCGTCGAATCTAACCAAAAGTATAGCGAATACATTACAATATGCTAAGGGGACAATACCCAATCGAAAACAACCGAGAAATAATAGAAATCTCGAAACTAGCAAAACTAGAGCCCCAGGCCCGCTTCTCAAAAAATTGCAAAACTCATATTACCGGATTCCTCGTCTCGCCACGAGTCCGTACACATCAAGTTTACCAAAATTGGAGCTCAAATTCTCCCTCAAACTCAAGAATTTCATTCTCTTAAGTTTCAAGCCCTAACCCCCATTTTTTGACTTCTAATTTCCATGTTTTGTCAACCTTAATTCATGTAATAACACATAGGATTTAGGTTTTAGGCTTAGAATTCCTTACCTCAATGATGTCCCTTGATTCCCACTCTAAAATAGCACCAAAACCTCCAAGTCCGAAGTGAAAATATTGGGTTCTTTCAACAATTCGCGAGGATGGAATTAAATATAACTTACCAGCAAATTTCACTTCTGCATTACTAATGCCGCTTCTGCAACCTCCGCATCTGCGGTCTGCGTCCGCTTCTGCGGACCCTCACTTAAGGGCCTTGACCGCTTATGCGGCCCAAATTTTGCACCAGCGGGACCGCTTATGCGGTCCAAACTTCCACTTCTATGGAACCTGACATGAACCAATTTCCGCTTTTGTGCCTGCCCATCCGCTTCCGCGATACTGTACCTGCAGACCCAAAACCGCAGGTGCAAAAACACCAGATACCAGCAACCTTCAGCTAGACACACGTCCAATTTTCTTCCCTTTGGCCATCCTGAACCACCTCGAGGTCCCTCGGGACCTCGACCAAAAATACAGATGTATTCTATCACCTCATTCAAACTTCCTCGAATAATCAAGACACTAAAAAACAACAAATTTCATCAAATTAACGCTTAAGTTCTTCAAATTCTTCTAAAACTCGCATTCGATCAAAAACCTGACCAAACGATGTCTGAATGACCTGAAAATTTGTACACATATCCAAAATGACCCAATGAAGCTATAGAAACTCTCAGAATTCCATTCCGACCCTTAGATCAAAATCTCACCCATCAAAACGGAATTCGCAGAATTACTAACTATGCCAATTCAAGCCTAATTCTACACCGAACCTCCAAAATCAATTCCGACCGCGCTCCTAACTCACAAGTCGCCTCTCGAAGCTAACCGAACTACCTGAAATCACATCCGAGCCCTCTAACTCAATAGTCAACATTGGGTTGACTTTTCTAACTTAAGCTTTCCTTAAAGAGACTAAGTGTCTCATTTCTTATCAAAACCAATCCAATTCAACTCTAACACACCACATACCAATAACGAAATATGAAGGAGCAATAAACGAGGAAAATGGGACGGTAACACATGAGACGACTGTCGGGTGATCACAGACTTTAATTTCTTCAGACGCGTTACGGATGCTAGCAATATCTTCTTCAGCGATCTTTCTCGTTTTCTTGTTCTTTCTCTCATCGCTGCTTATGGAATCTTGGTCAGAATCTGATGGGTCATCGGAAAATCATTGACTAAAATAGGTCATCTGAAGTTTAGGGTTGAGCAATTTGAAGATTCTGTTACCTTTTTTAAGAGCATTTGAATGTATTTCTATGTATTTCATTGTATTCGCTATCTTTTTTTTTACATTGTAATTCAATGTATCTCGTTGTATTCCTGATAATAGGTGAATTTAACTATATTCAAGCCCTAAATAATCGCCTTCTTGCATAGTTTTAATAATGAAAGTGATAACAAAATGCTCTTATTAGTGTTTTTCTTGATGTGCAGGCTATATATGACTAGGGAAGGCTAGGGAGCACTTTTGGAGTAAAAAATAAAGGAAAAGAGGCTAACTGTGAAAAATTCGAAGTAAACCACGCGGAAGAAGGCAGAAGAATCAGACAAAGGCGTCTACCGCGGTTCCACCGCGATCGCGGCAGAACCGCGGTGGAAGGGAGCTGCAGAAAAAATTGGTTTCCGCGGGGGTGTTTGGCCGCGGTTCTACCGCGACCGCGGCCAAACCGCAGTAGGCGTGCTTATGGTCAAGGGAAAATTTGTCAAAGCATGAATTTTAGCCCTAAAACCAATATTAGTCACTAGGTTAATAGCCGTTACAAGGGAATACATCAAATAGGAAGCTTACACACACATAGACAAACCACACAACTAAACACAACATTACAAAGTTAACAACGGAAGCATTAAAGACTACTAGTGATACATGCAAACACACCCAAAAAAGCAATCTACTTAGGATAAGAGTAGATCTCCACCAAACAAAGAAAAAGAAGAGAAACAGTACTTTGCGTCTACAGACACTTATTTAAACCTTCTAAAACTAAAAAGAGTCGACGGGCTCTTCTATTCTAGTCTCCCTGGCGACCACGGATGACAGCACCTACAATTAGGTCATGTATTGATTTCTTTGAGTTCTTGGAAGGAAAAACAAGTGTGAGAGAATATCTTAAACATATTTCTTCTTCCCTTTTGACTTTTATTGCTAGATTATGTTGAATATTAATTTAGTTTGTTTACCCATAGTTATGAGTAGCTAATTTCCCTATCTAAGGTCTTGATGGAACCTATTGGGGGTTAAACTTCTTGTTTATGTTAATGCAAATTTGCCGGATTTAATCTTTATTTATTCAACTATGATTTTGTTGTAGTTAATTGACAGGATCCTCAATTAGCTGTGTCTATTTAGGGTGCATAACTTGGAAGAGAGTGCATATTTAGGTTATTGTTCAATAACACCACTCCTAAAGTAATAAGAGAAATCTATAACTGTGGGTTTAAAGGCGGGATTAGGAATAATGAAGCCTTGGGTGAAATATTAAATGAACTGAGTTAATTAAAGCTAGCTAGTGTATCTCGAGATAGTGCAATAGTATGTTACTGTAATTGCTCGGGAGAGATTTACGGTAAGTGGAGTGTTCATTATTGATAATGTGTGTTGGTAAATTTGTATGAAGCATAAACAGAAGGGATTCCATTAGTAGGGAAAGTCATTACCTTAGCATTTCTCTCATTCTTGTCTACAACCTTAGTTAGTTAGTTATAGCTTGTTGCTTTTCTACAATATTAGTTCGTAGTAAAATCTCCACTTGTGATTCAAAAGTCTTGTGAAGCTAGTTCTGAAGAATTTAATGGGTCTAAAGGTGGTAGTTGATAGGTTGACTCTCTGTGGATTCGACCCTGGGCATAATACTTGGGTTTTATTTGCAACGTCCGCAGAGTCCTTTCTAGAGGGAATACTTGGGCGTGATCAAATTTTGGCGTCGTTGCCGGGGAGTTAACGGAATTATCAATGCCATTGCTAGATTTACAAAAATTCTTGATGTAGCTTGTTTCTTTACACTCAATTTTTGATTGAAACTTTTGACGGTTGACTTGGTTGCACAGGTGTATGCCTAGAAACTCTACAAGGACGGGAGAACTGCTTGAAGGAATCTCTGACCCTGAGAAAATATTCCGGGTGTTGAACTGTGCCAACAAAAGACTTCAACCATCTCAACAGACAGACAAACTCAAAACTGATATAGATAACATAGAAAATCCTAATGGAGATGGCAGGAACCAGCAAGATAGCTTAAATGCTGGAGTGGCGGCACCTCTTGTGCCAAAGGGTGCACTTTATGACTGGGCACAACCGACATATGACAATTTGGCAACTGCCCTTATTGTGCCAGCGATACAAGCTGAATCATTCCAGATTACAAATAATATGCTGCACTTGTTGCAAAACAAGGGACTCTTTTCTGGAACGCAAGTTGAAGACCCTCAGCGGCACATAAAGAATTTCCTATCCATATGCAAAACTCAGAGGCAGCCCAATGTGACTCCAGAAGCAATCAGGCTGCTATTATTTCCTTTCTCAGTGACAGGAGTTGTTCAGATTTGACTAAACTCACTCCCCATTAACTCCATTGAAACTTGGGATGAGTTAGTCAAGCAGTTTCACAACAAGTTCCACCACCCAACAAAACGGCACAACAAATTGATGAGATCGTGAGCTTCAAACAGAAACATATAGAAACTTTGCACGAGACATGGGGAAGATTCAAATGAATGTTGGTGATGTGTCCCCATCATGGTATTCCAGAGCAGATGTTGGGACAACGGTTTTACATGGGACTTTCTGACAGTATGAAGAATATTGTGGATGCTTTTTTTAGCAAGACGTGGAGAGTAGGGCAGATCTGCTAGATAAAATGGCTCAGAATTCATGGTGGACGACTAGGAACGCACCTATCACTCCGGTGGTGTACTTAGTGCCTCTTGATCCTTCCAACACTTTGGCTGAGAATGTGGCAACTCTTTTGACACAAATGAACATCCTCACTAAAAAGGCCGAGGAGTAAGGATAAAACAGCAGGTACACATAGTTGATACTACCAATGGTGGCTTGTGCACATCTTGCATCCGTCAACCAATTGGTAATCCATGGAATGTAGAGCATGACCTTCATCATTAGTAACCTTAAGATATGAATTATGTGGCTAACTATGGGGGTGAGAGGCAAGGAAATCAGAACTGGGGCCAGCAGACTCAGCAGTAGTATAGGCCGCCGCAGCCATAATACAATACCGGGAACATGGGAGGTATGAGACCCTCCAACAACATGGCACTTTATCCAAGACCGCAAGGGTACAATAATCAGCAGCAAGCGTACCACCCACCTCACCAGCAGCATGGTGGGAGACAAGAAGATGGATTTGCTAGACTGGAAGCGATGATGCAGCAAGTGATTGGGTCCAACGCAAAGATAAATGAGAGGGTAGATGCACATGACGCAGCTATTAAAAATATTGAAGTGCAAGTGGGCCAGATTGCTATGTCTTTGCATAACCATCCTTAAGGGACATTGCCTGCAGATACCCAAACCAACCCCAAAGATCAGGGCCCGAAGCAGTGATGGCGGTGAGTCTTCACAATGGTAGAGATCTTGATGTTGAACAGGAAAGAGCTCGAGAGAATGTACAGGTTGAGATACTCATTCAGATACCTATTGAGCTGGATGAATCAACAAGGCTGACAGATGTGACAGTCCAGCCTGCTCCTGAAAATCAAAATATTCAGCAAGAGAGTGAGAAAATCGCCGAAACAGTAGAAAATCCAGTGGAGGAGATAATAGTTGAGAAAGAAAAATCCCAAGTCATTGGGAAGAAAATACCTCCTGCACCATTCCCACAGAGATTGGCCAAGGACCAAAAGGAAGAGCAATACAAGAAGTTCTTTGACATGCTCAAGCAGATTAAGGTGAATATTCCATTGATCGAAGCTTTAAAGGAAATGCCTGACTATGCAAAGATGATGAAAGATTTGATGTCTCGGAAGTTTGACTTCTAAGACATGGCCACAGTGACTCTCACGCAGACCTGTAGTGCAGTGGTAACTAGACCTGTAGCTGAAAAGCACTCTGATCCTGGGAGCTTTACCATCATGTGCACTATTGGGAACTATGCCTTTGCAAGGGCACTTTGTGACTTAGGGTCCAGCATTAATCTTATGCCCCTGGTTATTTACAAGAGGTTGGGCATCGGGAGAGCAAGGCCCACCTCTATGTTGTTGCAGCTGGCAGACAGGACAGTGAATCGTCTGTTTGGGATCCTCGATGATGTTCTTATTCAGATGGGGAAATTCGTGTTCCCTGCAGATTTTGTGATCTTGGATTGCAAGGTGGATGGGGAGATTCCTATCGTTTTAGGAAGACCGTTCTTAGCCCCAGGGAGAGCCTTAATTGATTACGAGACTGGGGAGCTTAAGATAAGGCTCAATGATGAGGCGATTATATTCAATGTATAAAAATCCATGAGGCGACCAAGTGAGTTCGCCAATTGTTCTCTAATTGATGCCGTGGATGTGGTCGTGCAGTCGGATGATGAAGTATTGATAGTGGAGGATCCCTTGGCTGCATGTCCGACAAATTTGGAGGAGGCGAATGGTGAGGAGTTGGCGGAATGGGTGTTTGCTTTGGAAGGTAGGGGATTTTGGGATGGAAATCTTGAGTTTGAACCCCTACACTTGGAGAAGAGAGAGTCCTCCAGCTAGGCCATCCATTGAAGAACCATCGAAGCTGGAGCTAAAGCCCTTTCCAGCCCACCTCAGGTATATATTTCTGGGACCTGACTCCACTCTACCTGTTATTATCTCTTCTGCTTTGCTAGATATGCAGGTGCAACAACTTTTACATGTACTGAAAGAATGCAAAACTTCCATAGGGTGGACCATGGCAGACATCGAGAGTATCAGCCCCGCCTATTATATGCAAGAGATTCTGCTGGAAGAAGGACACAGACCTTCCAGGGAACATCAGAGGAGGCTGAACTCGAATATGAAGGAAGTGGTGAAGAAGGAAGTAATAAAATAGTTGGATGTGAGAATCATCTTCCCAATTTCTGACAGCAGCTGGGTTAGCCCAGTTCAATGTGTGCCTAAGAAGGGTGGCATGACGGTGGTGAAGAATGATAAAAATGAATTGATCTAAAAAATAACCGTCACCGGTTGGAGAATATGCATGGATTATAGAAAGTTGAATATTTCCACCCGGAAAGACCACTTTCCACTTTCCTTCATTGATCAGATGCTGGATAGATTGGCAGGGAGGTCACACTTTTGCTTTCTTGACGAGTACTCAGGGTACAAGCAGATCTCCATTGCACCTGAGGACCAAGAAAAGACATCCTTCACATGGCCCTATGGCATTTATGCTTTCAGGAGGATGCCATTTGGCCTTTGCAATGCACCCGCCACATTCCAACGGTACATGATGGCCATTTTTACTGATATGGTTGAAGACATAATGGAGGTTTTCATGGATGATTCTCAGTGGTGGGGAATTCGTTTGATGAGTGCCTTGCGAATCTGACACTTGTGTTGAAACGGTGCATCGAGACTAATTTGTTGCTGAATTGGGAGAAGTTCCATTTCATGGTGTAACAAGTCATAGTCTTGGGGCACTGAGTGTCAAGCAAGGGGATAGAAGTAGATCGAGCCAAAGGTGATGTCATAGCAAAGATGCCTCTGCCAAGCTCTATCAAAACAATCAGAAGTTTTCTGGGACATGCCGATTTCTACCGACGATTCATTAAATATTTCTCCAAAATTGCAACCCTCTCGGTAAGTTATTAGAAAAAGATAACTCATTTGTATTTTCTGATGCATGAAGGGTAGAGTTTGAGGAGCTGAAGCAAAGGCTGGTCACATCACCAATCATTGTTGCCCCCATTTAGGAGCAACCTTTTGAGCTAAGGTGTGATGCTAGTGACGATGCAGTGGGGGCAGTGCTGGGCCAGCGGAAGGACAAATTGATGCATCCAATCTACTATGCAAGTAGAACGCTGAGTGGAGCCCAGCTGAATTATACAGTGACAGTGACTGAGAAAGAGATATTATTTGTGGTACTTGCATTCGACAAGTTCCGGTCCTACCTGATAGGATTGAAGGTAATTGTATACACTTACCATGTAGCTCTTATATACTTGATAGAAAAGAAAGACTCTAAGTCGTGAGTGATTCGTTGGGTGTTGTTGCTGCAAGAGTTTGATCTTGAAATACGTGACCAAAAGGGCACTGAGAATCAAGTCGTTGATCATCTATCATAACTTGAGGGAGCTAAAAACACAATTGAGGTTGAGGACATTTTGGAAACCTTTCCAGACGAGAAACTGCTCGTAGTCAACCATCTGGAAGCACCATGGTATGCGGATTTTGCATATTAACTAGCTTGTGATATAGTCCCTCACGACCTGTCTTCGATCTAGAGGAAGCGCTTCTTTCATGAAAGATGTATGTATTATTAGGATGAGCCCTATCTTTTTAGAATATTCCTGGATAACATGATCTGGAGATGCATCTCCTAGATGGAACAATCTTCTATTTTGCAGGTGTGTCATGCATCGGCTTATGTGGGACACTTTGGAGGAGTAAGGACTGCAACAAAGGTGCTTAAGGCCGGGTTTTTCTGGACGATAGTGTTCAAAGATGCTCACACATGGGTAAAGGGTCGTAATGAATGCCAACGCACTAGGAACATCTCCCGGCGCCACGAGATGCCCATGAACCCGATTAAGGAGGTTGAAGTGTTCGATGTTTGGGGGATAGATTTCATGAGTCCCTTCGTCAACTCTTACGGCAATAAGTACATTCTTGTTGCTGTTGATTATATGTCCTAGTGGGTGGAAGCTATAACATTACCTACCAATGATGCAAAGGTGGTGGTGGGGTTTCTGAAGAAAAACATATTCACCCGCTTTGGGACACCACAGGTGATAATAAGTGACGGGGCACTCATTTCTATAACAGAGCATTTGAGAAGTTGTTGGCAAAATACTGTTAGGTTTTATGCCCGTCACTAGAGGGGCGGTGAATAGTGCGGCACAAGAATGTTGATAAATATTGCGGAATTAAAAATTGAAGGAATAAAATAAATTCGGTAATAAAAATAGCAAGGAAAGAACACACCGAATTTATCCTGGTTCACCACAACTTGTGGTTAGTCCAGTCCCCGAGAGACTCTCTCGAGATTCCACTAACTCCGTTAAGCTTTCGGGTGCCTAACAAACCGTTACACTTGCTCGTAGATGTACACTCTACAAGACTTCAACTTGCTCGAGGATACCGCACCTCAAGACTTCAACCACTAAGATTGAGGGTACTTAGCAAACCCGACAATCAATGAGAAGATATGTTCTTCTCAAACACCTTTCTCTTTTACAATAAGAACTCTCTCAAAAGAGTAGATAAAGAGATACAATATTAGCTCTATGAACAACTCAAAGTTGTCTCTCAAATAGCTCAACAAAAGCTCTATAATGATGCTCAAATAATATCAATATGATGAATATTGGGAGGTGTTGTGTGTTTAAAATCAGCTCAAAAGACCTCTATTTATAGGGGTTAAAAGGTGCATGTCCGTTGCTTAATTGACAATCAATTATGCTGATTTTATGCCAAAATAATCGATTATGTGATTGCATAATCGATTATCTTCTCAACGTTCATAAAACGGAACGTTGGGAAGGCAACGGATAGTGAAATAATCGATTATTCCAATCACATAATCGATTATGTTGCTCCAGTAAAATCTGGAAACTCAGCAAAGCTGGTATATACCAGAGAATACCGGAATCAAAGCTGGAGTATACCAAAATATACCAGAATATACCAGAATCGAAAACTTACTTCAAAAACCATTTTGGTTAAAATGAAAACGTTAAAATCATTTTGTTTGAAGTATATTAAAAATGTTTATGATATATATAATTTAATAAAATAATTTTATGCATATTAATGATGACCTATGTTGAAATGAAAATGTTAAAATCATTTTGTTTGAAGTATATTAAAAATGTTTATGATATATATGATTTAATAAAATGTTAAAATCATTTTGTTTGAAGTATATTAAAAATGTTTATGATATATATGATTTAATAAAATGAGTTTATGCATATTTATGATGACCTATATTGAGCCAAAAGACGAGATAACTTAAACGTTGCTTTTACATTGGTTCTACCTAATGACCTACGCCTTGGGTCTTCGGTCTTGAACTTTTGATCTCGTCTTTGGCTTGTCTATGCAATTCCGTCATCAATATGCTTCTCGGCATTCAATCTTGATTGTTTGTCATATAATATCGTTGTTTGACACTTGACTTCATTGTTTGTCATTCATCAAAACCTATACCTGAAAATCATGCTTATACAACCAAAGCGCACATATCATAGATAGAATAATTTTCTACAAATACGACGTGCGTCACATGGTGGCTACTCCTTACCACCCGCAAACCAGTGGACAGGTGGAGGTCTCCAATAGAGAGATAAAGAGTGTGTTGACAAAAACTGTAAACGCCACAAGAACAGATTGGGCAAGAAAGTTAGATGATTCACTCTGGGCGTATAGAACACCATTCAAGACACCAATTGGTATGTCTCCATACAAGTTGGTGTATGGGAAGGACTGTCACCTTCTAGTAGAACTTGAGCACATAGCGTGGTGGGCATTGAAACTGCTGAATCTGGACATGGAAGCTGCGGGCTCGTCAAGAGTCACAAAATTGCATGAGCTTGAGGAGTTCCGACATCTTGCTTTTGAGAGCACGATACTGTATAAAGAAAGAACAAAGAGGCTGCATGATCAGCACATTGTGGAGCAAACTTTTAAATTCGGGGATAGGGTATCGCTATACAACTCAACATTGAGGTTGTTCCCGGGTAAGCTGAAAACACGATGGTCTGGACCATTTCGGGTAGTTGAAGTCCTACCGTCTGGAGCTATTGAAGTTGCTACTGAGGATGACTCTCGCACATTTAGAGTCAATGGCCAGTGGTTGAAATTATACATGGGAATGGATAACCCAAAGGACGGATCTACATTGCACTTGAACGAGCCGCAGAGGTCGAGCGAGCCGTGAATGCGCTCATATGAGTCGTGTCGCGACGTTAAATCAGGTTCTGCATGGGAGGCAATGCATTAATTTGTTGTAATTGTAATCCTTTAAAATATAAAAAAAGAAAAAAGAAGGGCGATCAGAATCTGACAAGGGCCCAGACTGCGGTTCCACCACGACCGCGGTAAAACCGTGGTCGAAGCCCCCCTCTGACCAAACCGCATCACGGTCCAAACGTGGTAAGGACCCCCTCTCTAAAATTGGTCTACCGCGGTCCTACCGCAATCGTGGTATAACCGCGGTGACCGGGTTTCTGCCAGGTATTTTTTCTCTTTTTCACACGTTTTTATAACCCCCTTCCTAAAATACACCCCTACCTACCCCTTTATCCCCAAAAATCTGAAACCCCAACCCCCCCCCCCCCCAACGATCTTCTCCTCTTCTTAATTCAATTTTCTCTCAAATTTTTCTCTCTTCTTCTCATCTTTTCTCTCCAAACAAATCACTCTCCCTCTCACCCAACTACTCTCACACTTCAGCAAACCCTTTCCCATTCTCAACCCAAGTAAGTTTCTTTTTCTTTTTCTTTAGTTTAACTACTAATTTAGTGTAATTTAGTCTTGTTTCTTGTAACTAAACCCTAGGTAGCAATATCTTGATTTTTTTTCTTTTTTTTATATAATTTCGATTCTTGTTGTTGTACATAGTTGTAATCGTTGCTAATAGGGTGTTTGGTGCTTATTTGGTTGGGCCTCCATGATACGTTGGTTGTAAGGCTTGTTATAATAGTGTGGAGGCCTATAATTTACTTGTCGGGTGTGAATAGTGCAAGGCCTTATGTTGGCTGAATTTGTGGAGTTGTTGTAGTGTTATGGGGTGGGCTATGCCCATTCTAAATTGTGGGGTGTGATATTTGGTGATATATGGGAGCTCTAATTTGTTGAAACATAGTAAAGGAGCAAGTGTATGGTGCTGGAAGGGGGTGTTGTTTTGATGCCATCGGGTGGCAAAGTCTGTGTAACCACCCGTTTGGCACTGTCTCGGATGAATTTAATGGTTTGTTTGAACTCTCTGCAGGTACTATGGCCCCCAAGAGGCGGAGGAGATAGGCTGGCCCATCCCACCATCCATCTTATGATGTTTCAAGGTTCGTTTCGAAACTAGCAGAGGATTATTTCAATGCTAAGGTGCACAAAAACTTCATTCTTGAAATTCAGATTGATCGAGCAGCCCTCCGGGTGGAAAATGAAGATATGTATGAGGCGATTCGAAGGAGGCGGATGAAATTCCTGTTTGATGAGCCCTACCTGGTCAACAAGATGATTTTACGGGAGTTCTATATGAACTGCCCTGCTCACTCAGGTGGATATATGCGTCTGCGAGGTAGGATAGTCCCAGCACACATTCCCTGTATTCGCCAGGCCTTGCAGCTGCCTGAGTTCACATGTGATGTTGACTATTACCACGATCTACCGGATGTTACGTGGGAGGTCATGATCGAAGCCATTTGTGTTGGGGGGAGGCCGACTTGGATAAATGACCAGATCACCTTGCATTCCAACTCTTTCACGCACTTGGCTAAGTGCTGGTTGACGGTAATTTGCAGCAGGTTCATGCCGTCTAGCAACATGATGGACGTAAACTTCAACAGGGCCCTATTTATATTATTCTTCATCGCCAAAAGAGATTTTGACACAGCTAAGGTTATTGGTGATGAAATGATTTTGAGGGGACCATTGCTATCAAAGCGGTTTTACTTTCCCTCCTTGGTGACTCAGTTGTGCTTACGGAGGAACGTTCATATTACTCCTACTGACGAGACAGTGGAACCCGAGGCACCTTTCAGGGCCTCCAGCATCAGAGTGGGCAGGGGCCCACAAACAATTGAGATAATTGATGACGATACCCCGATCCCGTTCGCACCATCCAGACGGTCAGTTGACAGTGACATACCATCTCGCCGCCCCCATACTGGGGATGGTTTCTCCAGGTCTCAATCTACTCGGCCGATGTTACATTCCATGGAAGAAGAGTTTGCAGATCTGTGCACCTCAGTTGATGGTCTCCACAACGGCTTGATGACATGTCTCAGAGGCAGGCCGGTCCGAGGCACGATTTATGTCATGGTTTCGTGCGTTGGGGAGAGCTTGCAATGTGGACCCCAGCACCGTCTTCGACTCTGAATGACTCTCAGGGAAGTCTTCTAACCCTTCTGTGCTTTAATTATTGATATCACAAGAGGACATTCCATGATTTTAAGGGTGGGGTGGGAGACTTACTCTGTGTATGTGTTTTACTGTATATAGATAGGGTGATTGTTATAGCATGAAAATGTTGTTGTTGTATATAACGGATAGCGGACATTTTAGGAGTACCTGACCTGGACCAATGACGGATAGTTGTCGACAGGTCTCTTGAGGGTCCAAGTCGGACACACATAAAAAAACACAAAAACACAAAAACAAAGGTATAGGACTCTTCCTGATGAGGACCACATGGACAGTACTCTTGAGGGAAGTAATCCATGTAGATTTTTCATTTATTTTATTTTTTATTCTTTATTTTTTAGGTAGTGTATTAAGTCCCCCTTGGTTTTTCTTTTGACCTCAGTTCTTTTCCAAGGGTTTTTCTTGAACCGGATTAGGTAGATTTTCCTTTTGTTGTGTTAGGACTAAGATGGGTAAAAGGCTAGAATGCGACCCCTGATGTTCACACCTACAAATAACTCAAATGAACTTGAGAGTGTAAGGTCTTGGCTCAGTGTAGACTTGTAAATCTATGCCTTAATTTTGCACTTCATGTTTTGCTTGAACATTCGAATGTGTGTGTTGATAAATTAATTCTGAATGAGTTACATGCCAAGTATGTGTGAGATCCTTACTTGCATTCTATGCTTGCATGTGATACCTAGAACTTGCCCTGTGTGTTTACAAAGCGAAATAGAAGTTGTTAGGTCTTAGAGATGATTGAGGCATTTCTTTGTGTAAGCCTGTTTAATTGTGAATCCACTTGTATACATTGCCATTAGTTAACCCCTTTGAGCCTGAATCATGTTCTTTTCTTTCTTCATTTTCTCTTTTTGTTGTTTTATTGTTGTTTTTTCTTTTTCTTTTATTTTTCTTTTCTTATTTTTTCCCTTTTTTTCTTCTTTTTTTCCTTCTTTTCTTCTTTTCTTCTCTATCTTTTCTCTTTTCTTTTTACTTATCTTTCGTGCTTGCGTTTTTTATCTTTTCTACTGATTCCAAAAGAGGCTATGAAAGGAAATAAATAAGGCTCAAATGGGGCAACAAAGGATAAATTGTTTAGATAGCAGAATAAAATGCCTTCGTCATTCCAATTTCCTAAAACACGCCAAGTACAAATAATACAATAAAACAAACATTTGTAACATCTTCTGATTGTGCCAGACTTGATAACCATATCCATACATTCGCCCTTTTCATTTGTCAATTTTAAAATACTAGTGGACAACATTCTCACTCTTATTACCACGAACGGCCCCTGTCAATTTGGCCAACTTGCCTTTTAAGGTTTTTTATGTTTTATCTGCCCCAGTTTCACACAGTTCGAGCTTGAAATGGTCTCAAAATGCCTTTACTTATTTCCTTGAAGCGCCCCTATCATCTTTAACATTGTTTCATCTAACATTGCTTCATTGCTTCACGACTGGACTGACTTTTAAATATCATACTGAGAATTATGCGTGCATGTCATGTCACTAGAACCAGCATAAAAACTGTAAAAGGAGGAAAGAACTAAACAAAAATGACTAGAATGGCAGAAAATAGAGAATTGCATTAGACAAATGCTGAAAGGGTTTAAACAACAAAACAAACTACATAAATTGGGGTTCAACCCTAAAACAAACCTAGATAACACTGTATGAGACACTACAGCTAAAGGAACTAGGCATAATAAATGGATAGAATGGTTTGAATCACAAGATAATATCCGGATTACAACCCTGAAATAACCCGAATAGGAGAAATGACAGCAACATGAACCACCAAAACTCCTTCCTAGTTAACCAAGAAAATAACGTCTTTCCAATCCTCAAACTCAACATCTTAGCCACTGACCTTTGCATGAACTTCACAAGTCTTTATCACATTGTTCATAACAAATTGCTTTTGGGTTCCCTTTGCCGGCTCGTTCTTAAGATCAAACTCTGATAGCACTGAAAGCTTAGTAGTGTGTGGCCTTCAAGGCTCCCAGAAGAATTCTCACATTTCTTTTCAAAATAAGTCATACCCACCATGTGTGTCTCATTATGCATAGGCGACGGACTTTGGCTGGTGTCTACCGTATCTGGATTTGGCGCGACAATGTCGCCTGCATTAATAAGCTTCTGAATTGCATTCTTCAGATTCCAACACTTCTCTATGTCATGTCCCGGGGCATTTGAGCAATATGCGCACCATTGGAAAAAGTCAAACTTCCTTGGAAGGGGGTTTGGTATTTCTATCTAGATAGGCTTCAACATGTCCAAATTCTTTAACTTTTGGAACAGACTGGCATATGATTCTCCAATAGGGGTGAGAGCCTTTTCTCTTGTCAGCAGCCTCTCATTCTTAAATGTCTGATTAGGCTGGAAGCCTGATCCACGGTTTTTTTGGTATCCCGGGAAATGAAAAGTCGTACTACAACAACAGTAAATAAACATTCCCTCCCCGCTCTAAGTTTGA
This sequence comes from Nicotiana benthamiana, assembly GCA_034376525.1. Classification (NCBI taxonomy): domain Eukaryota; kingdom Viridiplantae; phylum Streptophyta; class Magnoliopsida; order Solanales; family Solanaceae; genus Nicotiana; species Nicotiana benthamiana. Next base: position 15,494,369 of record CM067331.1, on the reverse strand, counting down.
TCGACTTGACCGCACATCGTCTTTTTTGAGAGAAGAGGTCAAGGGGCTAAGTGACTCTCGAAAGTCGTCTTTTGTATCTCGTCAAGAGAAATGACATAGATAAGATGCGCGACTTTGGAAGTTCTGTGGAGAGAAGTAGCATTGGTTAGAGTCATCTGGTGCACAAGGATATCCACAGGGACGATGTCGAGGCTGGAAGTGTTGATCAGGAAAGCCCATCGGATCATCTTTTCTATTTCTCCTCCTTCTATCCAAGCTTATGGGGATGTTCTGAATATCTTTTGAACAACTCAGGATTTTGCCTAACTTGATTCCATGTTCTACCATTTCCCCCATTTTTAATATATCATTAAAAGGCTTACCCATGGTTAGGATCAAATGATTGAAGTAGGTGTGCCCTTGGTCTTGTAGGAAAAGCTCAACCATTCATGTTTCACCAATTGGGGTACTGGCTCGAGCAGCTTGCTCCCTCCATCTGAGCCCAAACTCCCTAAAACTTTCCTCTTGCTTCTTTTCCATTTTAGATAGGGAGGAGCAGTCTAGGGTAACACCTGATTTGCATTGAAAGTATCGGACAAAATCTTGAGCCATGTCACCCAATGTAGGCCACTTATCCATATTTTGACGATTATGCCATTCCAAAGCTTCCCCAATCAAGCTCTTACTGAAATATGCCATCATTAAGTAATTTTTCTCTCTAACGATTCTCATTTCACTACGATAAACCTTCAGATAGACTACGGGATCTCCAAACCCACCATACAAGCTAAATTTTGGCACTTTAAACCCCACTTGCAGGTGAACGTCATGGGACACAGATAGTTCTTTGTAACCCACGCTACCTTAATCTCCCATCCCTTTCTTGTTCCTTAAGGACTAATCTATGCCTTTCAGCCTCCTGTGTACCCCATCTTGCCCTTTTCTTCCTGTGAACTTTTCATTTTCAACATGAGGCTCATCCCGTGGGCCCTGCTTGTATGAGTTGGGAACCTTATGAGCAACCTCTGAGGGGTAATATTGGGCGTTATGAGCTTTGGGCAGGTATTCATTATCGAGAACAGTGGATGTCACCGGAAAACACTTTTGGAATGACGAGTGATGTGGCTAATAGGGTGGTTAAGAATGTTGTGATAAGCAGGTAAATATGGAGAGTGTGGAGGATCGCCTGGCGTTGTGTCTGGAATTTGGGTAAGGACAACGTGTAGGAAGCTGGGTGGTGGCGGGGGTGGTACTTTCCCATTCATCCATGCCCGATACATGTCCTCCACGTGTTTTCTCAACATCTTTACCTCTTCTACCAACCTGTTGTCCTGTTCAACCAGCTGCTTTCGGGCACCGGTATCAACTCACTCAATTCTATTATTCTTTGCGATTGCCTTTTGCCTTTGTGTTTTAGGGAAGAGTTACTTTAAAAAACCACAAACCAACCACCTTTTGAAATGATATGACAAATTGAAACCATCACGTTAGCGTTAGGCCATTTAGCATATTGGTAACCGCATATTTGGGGAATGAATGCACCTAAGCAGTTTAATAGTTTCTATTATGCATTTGCTCGACTGCTTGCGTCATCCCAGCCTTTTCCCTATGTCTAATCGCAAAACTTTATCTTTTTCTTCTTCTTTTTTTTTCCTTTCTCTTTCTTTCTTTTCATTCTTGCCTTTTATTTCTCTTTGTTTATATTCCCTCATTCCCTCTTGTTTTTGCAATTGTTTCTTTCTTTTGGTTTCTTGTTCTCTCTCTTTTTGTTTTTCTTTTCTCTCTTGTTTGTCCTCTATTTTCTTTTTCTCTTTTTCATCTGGTTATGGTCAAATCCTATGAAGATTGCCTACGTATTATGACCCCGCATGAATCAGACCGAGCGTAGTTCATGGAAAATAAATGTAAAATATATAACAAAATATTTTGGGCTTTATGATTTTTATAAAAAGTAAATACTTTGATTACAAAGACTCAAAACTGAAAAACTAACAGACGCTGATGAAAAAAAATGAAATACAGACTCTAAAATAGACTATCATTATTCAACAAAAGAAAATACAGACTCGAAAACAAATGCCATACTCCAGTGGGAAGAAAGCATAGACTCAAAACAACTGACAGACTCCAAAGGGATCTTATTCCTAACTGTTATTAGCACACTTGGGCCCGTGTTCATTCTGCACCTTTATTAGGGTGATTAAGCAAAAATCAAGACTCATTTAACTCAAGAACAAAGTTGACACTTTTTTTCTTTTTCAAAGTAAGAATAAAGACCCGGTTTTGCGAATACGGACTTTCAACACCTCGAGGACGAAGAATTTAAGGATGTGTTGGCTAAGCGGCCTAAACCTTAACAAATGATCAAAGGTGGTTGTTCTCGCATAACCAGTCTTTCGGCACCCTTTTAGGGACATTAGGCTATTTTTGAAAAAAACGACATCATCTTAATTATTTCTAAATTTAAAAAAATATTCTTTTCGGCCTATTTTTGCAAACGGAAAGTTGGACCCAATGGGGGTTACCTACGTATCCCACACCCTATGAGAATCTAACTGGTATAGTTCGGGCAAATAAAACAAACTATTTTTGAAAACAAGACTCTTTTTCCTTTTCCTTTTCCTTTTCATTGGCAAATAAAACAAACTATTTTTTGAAAACAAATTTTTCCTTTTACTTTTCTTTTTTATTTATTTAATTTTTCTCAAAAAGTTGGCAAAGTTTCGATACTATTTATACATTGGTTTTTCAACATAGGCGATTAACACTCTTTACCCTCGTATTGCTATTTCACTTTGCTCAACTTTTCCCAAATATTCAAAAGCCATCATACCACCTTTTTACCTACACCCAACAAGGGGTATAAAGAAGTTTTTCCAATTAAAGGACAATCGAAATATGATTTACTATTAAAGATTCAGAGTCGCCACTTAGGAGATTTTTGGTGTCCCACGTTACCGATTGAATCCCGAATCGAGCAAATTATTGACTCTATTAAACAGTATGTGCACCCGAAATCCGAGTAAGGAATTCTGTTAATGCGGGAGAAGGTGTTAGGCATTCCCAAGTTTCGTGGTTCTAGCACGGTTGCTTAACTGTCATATTTGGCTTAATTATCTAATTTTACATAATTATGAACCTATGCATGAATTTTAACTTTTTAATGCTTTTGTTATTATTTTTCGTGAGAATTGTAATATCGTTAAAACATGTCTCGAACCACGTCACATAAATGCACCCGCGGTCTTTGACATATTTAAACTTCGTTGGGATTTGGATTTGGGTCACATAAATGTGCACCCGAGTTTAGGAAAGTAGATTATTAAAATACGCGCCTAAAGCAACTGCGCGTTATTAATTTTTCGAGGGCCATGAAAATTAACTAACACGCCTGGTGTTCTAAATATTTTAAAGACATAATTAAAAAGGGTCGCGCAATTTTTCATTTTATTTGGCGTGGCGTACCTCAATTCTATTTTAAAGACTATTTAAACTAAAGCTCGGAGGGCCATAAACTATTTGTTATCTAATACGGCTCACCCCCATTGATTTGAAGGAGTTTAATTGATAGAACGAGACTAGTTAGTTTAAAGAACGCAAGGGAATTCCTACTTATGTTGTGCCAAAACTAAATCAGTAATTTTAATAAAACATTGAATTGATAATGAACCACCCCTACTAGATTGTGGAGTGGTTGGGCTGATCAATATCCCATGGCTGACCGCCCATTTTCAGCAGGCTCACATGTGAAATAATCGGGCTCCCAAATGAAGCCCAGCTCGACAGTCTGATGATTGCGGACAGTGCCATCATAATTGGGCCAAAAGACAGCCCAAAACATAAAACAACGAATTCATTTGAAGCCAATTGCATCACTTAAAGAAATCTGCAATCGAGTAAACATAGCTAATCTCTAACTCAAATGCAAAGCAAACTTTTAAGGCTAACATGGATTCTAAGGCAATACTAGTTGCAATAACACCATCTGTTGCACAAACTATTCACTAATTACAAAATCCCAAGGTTCACACAACTAGTATCATAATATGGTAAGATTCAAGCACATTTAAAACCAACAGACATGATTTGTTAATTGGCAAATTCAAAACTACTTCAAACTTTGAGAGATTGGAGAACAAACAAACACCCAATACTAAGCTAATTGGATAAGCATGATTCTCATAAAACTCATGAAATACAAGTCAATAATAATTAATATCAACAAATGGAAAACGAAAGACATACTTGCAGTCTTAAAATGAGCAATCAGTGTTCATGTTATATCATTGACTAATATACCAAAACAAAGGTCACAAGTGAGATAATTAGGAAAAAAACAGAACGGAAAGAGATAGCTCGCAGAACATTTACTCAAATTAAAATTAATTACAAAAGGGCAATGATCTAAGTTGTAGAACCCATAAATGAAATAGTAACAAGGTTAAATTCATAGTAGAAAGCTGAAAACATATTGAAATTGCTGAATTTCCATCTTCATTCATCAAATCATTTTACACATGAGGTAGAGAGTAAAATGTACCTAGAAAATGAAATAAACAATAAAAGGTCAGTAGCTGAACAACACAACAACATCACATCCCAGAAATAACTGAAGGAAAACCAGTTTTGAACCAAACTCCAACCAGCAGAAGGATCCAATAATGTCCAGTAATCAAATGCAACCAAAAACGCAAACCCCAAACATTTGAAACCAACCACTTCAATCCATTTCAAACCTCTGATTATCTATGGATTATTGCAGAAAAAAATCTTCAAGAATTTCAAAATTATTTAATGGAACAATGTTTTTTTTTGTGGATATTTTCAGCTGATTTGTTATTTTTGGATTTTTTAGCTACCAAAATCTGAAATGAGCTTCTCTTAGATATCCCTTTATAGGAAGCTACTAGGGCAGCTGAAAATAGGTTAAGTTTTTCGTTTTTAGACCTTTTTCAATTTTCCAATTTGCTACTTAGTCCCTTAACTACATACTTGGTTCGCAAGCTTATCCACTTAAAAGCCTGAAATTGGCTAGTAATCCCCGCTAGAAGCTTCTTCTTTCAGTTAAGGAAAAGATTCCTATGCTTAAACTACCCAAATCACCCTTGTAGCTACTGTAGTTTACCCTGAACCCACCCGGGCCAACTGGCCAAGCTAAATGGGTCATAAACCCTAATTGAATCCCTAAATGGGCTTAGTGCTACAAGAAAGCACTCTGGCCCAAACTCTTTTACACAAAGACCCAAACAAGCAATGACAATAACCACAAAACCTAATGACCCAACCCAACTAAGACATCACAATATTAATTTCAAAACCCATTATAATACAACGAAACTCAAATCAAGAATGCAAAATTCAAACAATCTGAATCTTAAAATTAATTGAGGCTACTGCTAATCAAAACTGAACGCATGTTAAAAAACTAGAAAATGGCGATCCTTAATTAATACTAACCATTACACTAACATGACATGATCTTAATGATATTTTTGAAATGGTAAAACAAAAGACAAGAGAGGGGACAGAGGAGAAATGAGAGTGAATTTGAACTTAATAGAAAAAAAATGGTGGAAAAACGAAAAGGGAGCTGGAGATACCTACATTCGGACATACAAGCCTTGAGGTCATCCCTTGAAACACATATTTTGAACGAAGTGGGTCTTAATCATGTGTTTTTAGGTGAAAACACATGAACGAGATCAATTTCGGCCTCAATCTTCAATAACTCTCACGATTTGAGTTTTTTTGTGGAAATCAGGGTTCATCTCTGATATGAAATTCGAGGGGTGGTTTCAAGGGTGTTTGAGGGGTTATGAGTGGGGATTTGGACTGAAGGAGGGATAGGGGTTCAAGGGTGTGAATTTGGGAGTGGTTAGGTGGCGGCGCCGCCAGGCACGACGGAGGTGACTGCTAGGGTTTCACGGATTTGAGGAGTTCCAGCAACATTCGAGGGAAACTAATGTTGGTACAAGTATGAAGGGGAGGAGGTAGAGCTTTGGTGTAAATTTAGGGTCCATCGGAGACCGGTCACCGACATAAGGCGATTTTGATGACGACATGCAGTGGTTTGAGGCGACGCTGGGTTTGGGTCTCTGAGGGCACATGAGAGATGATGTGGGTGGGAGTGAGGGTGAAGAGTTTGGACATATAAGTATTATTTCAATAATAGTTACAAGCCTTTGAATCTAGTTACCTCGACGGTCCAAATCTGAAGTTGATGAAACGACGTCGTTTTGGTCGTGCGGGATGCTGGACCGGGTTGGGGTGGATTGGGCTGGGTTGTAACGGGTTTTTGTGCACTTGGGCTCAAGTATTTCAAATAAAATGTCCCAATTTCGGGTCTTTTATTAAGAAGACTTCCTTTTCTTTTTAATTTCTTTTTTTCTTTTCCAAATTAAACTTAAAACCCTGAATTAATTCTAAAAACTGAATTAACCTACCAAATCCAATTAATTATCTCTAATAATTGTCAAAAACTAATCAAATACCAAATTAAAAAGAGAAACTACCAAAATTTCAAAAGTTAAAATTAAAACAAAAGTAAACTATTTTTGTGATTTTGTATTTTGTAAAACTCGCATTTGCTAATTAATTCCAAAAATAAGTAAAATTAAACCTCAAATGCAAAGCATATTTTTTTTATTTTTATATGAATTAATATGCACAGACAAAATGCAAGCAATTAACATAAAGTGCCACAAAAATCCACAAAATTATAAATAATAAAAGGCAATATTTTGTTTTGAAATTATGAGAGTAATTCATATAAAGAAAAAATCACGTGCTCACTGTCACGACCCAGATTTCCCCACTCTCAGGAGTCGTGATGGCGCCTACTATCGGAACTAGGCATGCTAACAACTAAACATTTCCTTGAGAATATTTGCATCAATAGAAACAAAATGAAAAACAATTAAATAAGCGAAAGTTTAAAACTTAGATTGCAGGAAAAATGCGGAAGTTTCGGTATACATCTCTACCCATGGTCTGGTGTCACTAGCTCACGAACCATTAAAGAGTACAACAAACAAGTTGGAATAGGAAATATATAATGTCTGTGTCAGTACAATAAAAATAAACTGAAAATGTGGAGAGGGACTTCGGCCTGCGAACTCCAGTTAGGCTACCTCGTAAGTCCCTGGACTGAAGTCAGCTCCCAATCAATACACTACTGATGTGGTCCAAAAACTTCTCCGGTATCGTGATCTATGCAAAAAGCACAGAAATGTAGCATCTGCACAATCGACTCCATGTGCTGGTTAGTGTCCTGCCTAACTCTGGAGAAGTAGTGACGAGGCTAGACCTGACTACCAGATAAATTTGTACAGATATGACACATACTTTGCGGAAAATATACAGGAGATAAGCAGTTTATAAAAGGAGGAGGAAACATGCTGTGAGAACAACAGCTATAAACAAGGAGTCTAAGTAAAGGTAAATCTGCCAACAAGACTCAAGTCCGGAAATAACACATTTATCCCATACTTTGTTGGCGCGCAACCCGATCCAATCGCTCTGCAACACTGTTGCAGCTTGCAACCCAATCCACAAACTTATGGTAGTGTTGCGGTGTGCAACCCGATCCGTATCGATATTATTTATCCTTGTTGCGGTGCGCAACCCAATCCGTGTGGTATTATTTATCCTTGTTGCGGCGCGCAACCCGACCCACTAAGATCATACTATCTCATCCAAACATCAGTCACAACTACAGAGCAAAAGAAGAATAACCAGTAAAGAAATCCCGGTAAGGGAACATTACAACACAACTAAATCCCAGCAAGGGAGTAAATCAACAACACCAATAAAACCTCCCGGCAAGGGAGCAACAACAATAACATTCACATCCCGGCAAGGGAATAACTACAACACTTTCTCTTTTGATCACTTTTTTCTCAATTATCATATTCTCATTTGAACCAATGCTCCCATAAGGTACAAATCATAATTATTCCTCAAACCTTTCACATTATATGAAAATTATCAATTAAACAAGGAAGAGGTATCACAAAATCCGAATAAATACAATTAAGACTCACGATTATGCTAGACTCGGATGTATAGATACTCATCACCATGCCTATACATCTACTCAACAATTAGCTAATAGAAAATAACATCCTAATCATATTCCCTCAAGCAAAAGTTAGAACAAATACTTACCTCGAATGCTCCAAACCCAAATCAAGCCTCTAGTATAGCTTTACCCATCGGATTCATCACAAAACCGCTCGAATCTAGTCAGATATTACTTGAATGTGTTAATAAATGCGACTTGAATCAATTAGAATGAATGAAAAAAAATTCCCAAGGTTTTACTCAAAAATTCCCAAAATTCCCCCGGGCCCACGTGGTCAAAACCCGAGGTTCGAACCAAAACCCGATTATCCATTCCCCGAGGAACTCAGATATATAAGTTATTTTTGAATCGGACCTCGAATTGAGGTCTAAAACCTCCAATTTTAGAAACCCTCGTCTCTACCTTAAATTCCCCAATTTGCCCATTAAAATATTAGTTTTTAAGTTGAAATAATGATTAAAGATGCTAAGGAGTGAAGAAAATAAGTTAGAAATCACTCACCACTCATTTGAAGAAAGAGAATCGTTTGAAAAAATCCTCTTATGTTTTTGGTTTTGAAACAATGAAAAATGATTTAAAATATCGACGTTATATACTTTACTGAAGGCTGGCGAGGACCACACAAAAATGTACCGCGGCCCCTTCCAGTAAAGGAAGAAAAAGGACTCTCTGAACCTACCTATGCGGACCGCATTGATTTGGTGCGTGGTTGCGCTGGTCGACCTGGAATCACTGGCCCTCTGAACTTAGCCACGCGGACCGCATAGATTGGCACTGCGGCCGTGCTGATTCCATCGTGAACCGCACGGAAAGGACCGCGGCCGCGCTGGGGGCCTACAACAGCTTGATAACAACTAGGTCGGGAATCCAAACTAGAGTAAGAATTTAAGAAGTAAATGCGGAAGCAATAATAACAAAGAATTGCACAACTAGAATTAAACAGATGAAAATAAAGGATATGGGAAAATTCAGGGAAAGAATTCTTAGAACTTCCAAGAACGCATGTTCTATAGCCTTGACAAGATCAAAGTAACGGCGTCTTAATTTATGGAAGAAATCAAACGCCTTCACTTATACAACACATCAAAATAATAGGTTCGGATCTTGACCGCTTTACGAGTAACTTGAGACAACAATTAATAACTAGTATTAATCGCCTTCTAAGAATACCACAAAAGAATCAAAGATATCATAAAAGAGAAGAAATCTTACTACCTTGAACTATGAACTAGTAAAGATTGAAAGATAAATCTCAAAGCACAAGTAACAAAGGTTCAAAAGAACTCTCAAAGTATGATATCTTAATGAATAATGTTGTGGCTTATGAATAAGAAGAACTCCCTATTTATAGGAGAGTACTAAGGCATAAAAGCCCTTAAAATTATGGAGGGTGATTGCTATGGCATCTAAAGTCATTACAATTAGGAGGGATGATTGCTAAGGTATCCAAAGTCATTACAATTAGGTAGGATAATTGCTAAGGTATCTAAAATTATTACAATTACGTAGGGGGCGGCCAAGACTCTTTGGGGCATATTTGGGCCTTAAAACAACTATTTTGGGCAATTGGTTTGGACTCCAATTGGGCTCCTTTTGTAACACTTCCTTTTGGACCTCTTTTAAGCTCATTTTGAGCTCATTTCATGGACTTAGAGGGATGATTTGGGTGATCCAATCCTCCTGTTCTTGGACAACAACTTGAGCCACCAAATAATCGTAAAACTTAGACAATTCTTCTCCTTTGGGCTTGAGCACTTCGTCTATAGTTAGAAGCTTCTTTATTTCCCATTGAAGTCCAGCAACCTTCGACTGCAATTCTTTAGCTTGAGATCTTGTAAATGGCCTTCTTGGAGATTCCAACACTTTATCATTATCAGTGATGCTATCACAGCTGGACCTGCAACATATGATACTTTTAAGTCTAAGACCTCCAGGGACCTACTCAAAACTCACCCGAGCCCTCGGGGCTCCAAACCAAACATACATAAAATCTCAAAATATCCTACGAACTTCCTCGTGCGATCACATCGCCAAAATAACATCATAAACGAGGGATCAATCTCAATCATCACTTTTCATTCAAACTTCGTCAACTTTCAAACTTAGAGATTTAGTCCCAAAACACGTCAAATGACATCCGAATTTGGCCAAATTACGCAGAAAGCACTTAACACATATTTAAGACTTGTACCAGGTGTCGAACCAAAACATGGGCCCGACACATATATTTCAAACTCATATTCATTTCAAATTTTTCATATCATTTTCAAAAAAATGATTTCGTTCAAAAATTTATTTCTCGGGCTCGGGACCTCGAATTTTGATTCCGGGAATACGCCCGAGTCCTATAATTTCCTATGGACCCTCCGGGACTGTCACATCACGGGTCTGGGTCCGTTTACGCAAAATGTTGAAACAAAGTAAACTTTAGCAATATTAACATCAAAATTCATCAAATTTATCATAGAATTTATATTTTTCAACATAAAAGCTTTCCGGCTACGCGCCCGGACTATGCACGCAAAATGAGGCAACTAAAAGTAAGGTTTTCGAGGCCACAAGAGCACGATAAATGGGAGAAACCTGGTGATGACCCTGTGGGTCATCACATTTTCCACCTCTAAAATAACCATTCGTCCCCGAACGGACAAAATAAAGAAGTTCCTGAGTTGGGAAATAGATGAGGATAACGCCTCCGCATATCCGACTCGGACTCCCAGGACGATGCCTCAGGAGGCTAACTTCTCCACTGAACACACACTGAAGGAAAACTGTTCGACCTCAACTGTCAAACTTGCCAGTCTAAAATAGGCACTGACTCCTCCTCATAAGACAGATCCTTGTCCAAATGGATAGTGCTGAAATCTAATACGTGGACATGGTCATCGTGATACCTCCGAAGCATGGATACATGAAAAACTAGATGCACGGCGGACGATCTAGGCGGCAAGGAAACTTTATAAGTCACCTCTCCCACACGCTCGAGAATCTCAAATGGATCGATGAATCTAGGGCTAAGCTTTCCTTTCTTCTCGAATCTCATCACGGCCTTCATAGGCGACACTCGGAGCAACACTCTCTCACCAACCATGAAAGCAATATCTCGGACCTTGCGGTCTACATAACTCTTCTGCATAGACTGAGCTGTACGAAGTTTGTCCTGAATGATCTTGACCTTACCCAAAGCCTCCTGAACTAGATCTGTACCCAATAACTTAGCCTCTCCCGGCTCAAACCATCCCGCTGGAGCCATCTGAATACTGGACTGGTAGCTATTATAATAGGCAAACTCTGTTGAAGGCAAGAATTACGTGCCTCTAAAATCAAAGTCACTGGCTAGTGCATATCCTCCAAACTCTGTTGAAGGCAAGAATTACGTGCCTCTAAAATCAAAGTCACTGGCTTAGAGCATATCCTCCAATATCTGAATCGTCCGCTCGTATTGTCCGTCTGTCTGAGGATGAAATATTGTGCTCAATGTAACCTGGGTGCCCAACTCCTACTGGAATGCTCTCCAGAAGCGTGAGGTGAACTGCGCACCCCGGACCGAAATGATAGATACCGGCACCCCATGAAGGCGAACAATCTCTCTGATGAAGAGCTTGGCTAACCTCTCTAAATAATAAGTGGCTACAATAGGAATAAAATGCGCGGACTTGGTCAGCCTATCTACAATGACCCATATAGCATCAAACTTCTTGCGAGTCATCGGAATTTTAGTAACAAAATCCATAGTTATCCTCTCTCACTTCCACTCGGGAAGCTAAATCCTCTGAAATAAACCATCGGGCCTCTGATGCTCGTACTTAACCCGCTAACAGTTCAAACAATGAGCCACATATGCAACAATATCTTTCTTCATTCTGCGCTAGCAATAGTGCTGCCTCAAATCCTGATGCATCTTTGCGGAACCCGGATAAATAAAATACCGAGAACAATGAGCCTCTCCTAAGATCAACTCCTGAATAACATCACCATTGGGCACACAAATTCGCCCCTGCAATCTCAATAAACCATCATCTCCTAAGGTCACCTTCTTGGCACCTCCACGCTGCACCCTATCTCTCAGGACACACAAATAGGGATCATCAAATTGTCGCTCACGGATATGCTCCAACAACGAAGAACGAGTGACCGTGCAAGCTAACACCCTGCTAGGCTCAGAAATATCCAACCTCAAAAATCGATTGGCCAAGGCCTGAAAGTCCAAAGCAAGCGGTCTCTGGCTGAACGAAATATAAGCAAGATTACCCATGCTGGCCGGGTTCCTACTCAATGCATCAACCACCACATTGGCCTTTCCCGGGTTGTATAAGATAGTAACATCATAGTCTTTCAGCAACTCCAACCACCTCCTCTGCCTCAAATTCAACTCCTTTTGCTTGAACAAGTATTGAAGGCTCTTGTGATCCGTATACACCTTACACGTCACACCATATAGATAATGCCTCCAAATCTTCAAAGCATGAACATTGGCTGCCAACTCTAGATCATGAACTGGTAATTCTTCTCGTGGATCTTCAACTGCCTTGAAGTATAGGCTATGACTCTGCCATCCTGCATCAATACTGCGCCAAGCCCAATACGGGAAACATCAAAATAAACGATATATGTCCCTGATCCCTTGGGCAAAACTAATACTGGTGTCGTAGTTAGGGCTATCTTGAGCCTCGCACTCATCTGACCACCTGAACTAGGTACCCTTCTGGGTCAATCTGGTCATCGGGGTTGATATAGATGAAAACCCCTCCACAAATTTACGGTAGTACCCTGCTAACCCTAAGAAACTCCGGATCTCTGTAACTGATGCTGGTCGAGGCGAGTTCTTGACTGCTCAATCTTCTTCGGGTCCACCTGAATACCCTCTGCTGAAACAACATGACACAGAAATGCAACAGAACTTAACCAGAACTCACACTTAGAAAACTTGGTATACAATTGACTATCCTTCATAGTCAAAATAACCACTCTGAGGTGATGTTCGTTCTCCTCCTGACTGCGGGAGTATATCAGAATATCGTTAATGAAAACAATCACGAACAAGTCCAAATACGACCTGAACACTCAGTTCATCAACTCCATAAATGTCACTGGGGCATTGGTCAACCAAAATGACATGACCAAAAACTCATAATGCCTATACAGAGTGCGAAATGCTGTCTTAGGGACATAAGACACCCTAATCCTTAACTGATGGTAGCCAGACGTCAAATCTATCTTGAAAACACCCTCGCACCCTGAAAGATGGTCGAATAGATCATCAATCCTCGGTTATACTTGTTCTTTATCTTCACCTTATTCAATTGCTGGTAATCAATGCACATCCTCATCGACCAATCCTTTTTCTTCACAAATAACACTGACGCACCCCAAGGCGATACACTAGTCTAATACCCTTATTAAGCAAATCCTGTAGCTACTTGTTTAACTCTTTAAACTCTAGCAGGGCCATGCGGTAAGGAGGAATGAAAGTGGTCTGCTTGCCCGGAGCCAGATCAATACAAAAATTAATATCCATGTTGGGCGACATGCCCGACAAGATGAAGGAAAAACTTCGAGGAACTCCCGAATGATAGGAACTGAATTGATAGAAGAAACCTCTGCGCTGGAATCGCGAACATACACCAAGTAAGCTAGACACCCCTTCTCGACCACGCATCGAGCCTTAACATATAAAATAACACTGCGGGTGGCATGACCTGGGGTCCCTCTCCACTCTAGTTGGGTAAATCTGGCAAAGCCAAGGTCACAGTTTTGGCGTGACAATCCAAGATAGCATGATACCCGGACAACCAATCCAGCCGTAATATAACGTCAAAATCCACCATGTCTAAGAGAAATAAATTGAAACGGGTCTCAAGACCCTCAAATACTACCATACAAGACACGGTCGACCACAATAGAGTCTCCCACTGGTGTAGATTCATAAACAGTAACACTCAAGGCATCGCTAGGCATAACCAAGTAGGGTGCAAAATAGGACACATATGAATACGTAGACCCAGGGTCAAATAGCACTGAAGTACCTCTACCATAGACCAGAATGGTACCTGTAATAATAGCATCGGAAGACTCAGCCTCTGGCCTTGTTGGCAAAGCATAACACCGGGGCTGGGCCCCACTTTCCTGCACTATGTCTCTGGGACAATCGGCTACTGGCTGACCCCTACCTCTGGCAGTCTGAGCTCCACGTCTATGCTATCTGCCTCCACCTCTATGACCTATACCCCCGCCTCTAGCTGGCTAGGCGGCCTGTGGAGCCCCTGGTGCTTGAATCATAGCTCGACTACCCTGCTGCTGCGACTGTGTACCCCTCAATCTCTAGCAAGCCCTCCTGATGTGACCATACTTACCACACTCATAGCACCCGCCTGAATGTTGAAACTGAGCGGTCTGAGACTGACCTTGTCAACCTGAATGACCTCCTCAAAAGCTCTGAAGTGGCGGTGCACTGATAGGCTGCTGATCAGAATAGCACTAGTGAGAACCAGTACCGCCCGAAGTACCATGAGCGACCTGGAGTGTTGACTGAAAGAGACTCGGTAGATGGCCTCTACCATAAGAATACCTACCTCCAGAAGAGGTACCACTGAACCTACTAGAATGACGAGGCCTCTTATCTGACCCCTGACCACCTCCCCGTGAAAGAGCCATCTCAACTTTACAAGCCACATTGGCCACCTTCTGAACAGAAATCTCGCTTCCGGGTCCTATAGCTATCTGGAGACGGATAGGCTCGATCAACCCATCAATAAACCTATGCTCTCTTCTCTCTCTCTCTATCTCTCTCTCTCTCGGTGGGGAGTATAACAATAGCATGGCATGCTAGATCAATAAAGCGAGTCTCGTACTGTGTGACTGTCATAGTACCCGGATGGAGACACTCAAACGGCCTACGTAGAGCCTCTCGCTCAGTCACTAGGAGAAACTTCTCCAAGAATAACTCTCCAAGCTGGTCCCAGTTCAATGATGGCAACCCAATTGGCCTGGATAAACAATAGTCCCTCCACCAAGTCTTAGCGGATCCTACTAGCCGAAAGGTAATGAAGTCGACCCCATTGGTCTCCACAATACCCATAGCCTGGAGAACCTTATGGCAGTTGAATAAGAAGTCCTGAGGGTCCTTTGTAGGAGCACTACTGAATGTAGTGGTGAAGAGCTTGGTGAACCTATCAAGCCTCCATATAGCATTTGCGGACATCTCCGCACCATTGCTGCTCTGGGATGGAATACCCGGAGCTTGAGGAGTTACTTGCTCCGGAGTACGTGTAACGGGAGCCTGAACTCCTCCCCCAGCCCGATATGTGGCTGGGGATACAGGAAGAAAACCCGCTCTACAAACTCTCTCCATAAAGCCTACCAGTCGGACCAAAGCGTCCTGAAAACACTGGAGTGGCTATGAAACTGTCTGGGACCTGAGCTGGGCCCACCGGAGCTACTAGTGCTGGAACCTCCTCATCATAATCAACATGAGGCTCTACCTCTAGGGTTGCTGCTCGAGGTTGAGCTCTACCCCGACCTCAGCATCTAGCACGGCCTCGGCCTCGCCCTCTACCCCTCGTACGAGCTATTGCTGGGGGCTCGGGTAGCTACGCGGTAGAAGAGGAAGCATGTGTTCTCGCCATCTATGAAAGAACAGAGTAGAAATACAATCATTATTTGAGAAACAGAATCGCATGACAAGAAAGAACAAGGTAAAAATTTTCCTAACTATGTAGCCTCCAGGGGATAAATATAGACGTCTCCATACCGATCCCTCAGACTCTACCGAGTTTGTCTGTGAGTTGTGAGACCTATATAACATAGTGCTCTGATAACAACTTGTCAGGACCCTGATTTCCCTACCCTCGGGAGTCGTGATGGCGCCTACTATCGAAGATAGGCAAGCCAACAATTAAACATTTCCTTGAGAACATTCGCAGCAATAGAAATAAAATGAAAACCATTAAATAAGCGGAAGTTTAAAACTTAGATAGCAGAAATAAATGCGCAAGTTTCGGAATACATCTCTACCCAAGGTCTGGTGTCACTAGCTCACGAACCACTAAAGAGTGCTACAAACAAGTCGAAATAAGAAATATATAATGTCTGTCTCGATACAATGAAAAAAATTGAAAATATGGAAAGAGACTTTAGCCTACGAACGCCAGCTAGGCTACCTCGTAAGTCCCTAGACTGAAGTTATTTCCGGACCAATACACTACTGTTGTGGTCCAAAAGCTGCTCAGATATCGTGATCTGTGCAAAAAGCACAGAAGTGTAGCATCAACACAACCAACCCTATATGTTGGTAAGTGTCCGGCCTAACCCCGGCAAAGTAGTGACGAGGATAGACCAGACTAGATAAACCTGTATAGATCTGAAATATACTTTGCGGAAAATGAACAGGAGATAAACAGTTTATAAAAGGAGGAGGAAACATACTGGGGAACAGTAGTTATAAACAAGGAGTCCAAATAAGGTAAATTCGCCAACAAGACTCATGTCTGGAAATAACACATTTATCCCATACTTTGTTGCGGAGACAACCCGATCCAATCGCTCTGTAACACTGTTGCAGCGTGCAACCCGATCTATAAACTTATGGTAGTGTTGCGGCGTGCAACCTGAACCGTGTGGATATTATTTATTCTTGTTGCGGCGCACAACCTGATCTGTGTGGATATTATTTATCCTTGTTGCGCCTTGCAACCCAACCCACTAAGATCATACTTTTTCATCCAAACATCAATCACAACTACAAAGCAAGAGAAGAATAACCAGTAAAGAAATCCCGGCAAGAGAACATAACAACACAACTAAATCCCAGTAAGGGAGTAAATCAACAACACCAATAAAGCCTTCTAGCAAGGGAGCAACAACCATAACCTTCACATCCCTGCAAGGGAATAACTACAACACTTTCTCGTTTGATCACTTCTTTCTCAATTATCATACTCTCTTTCAAACCAATGCTCTCATAAGGTACAAATCATAATTCTTCCTCAAACCTTTCACATTATATGAAACATA
This sequence comes from Nicotiana benthamiana, assembly GCA_034376525.1. NCBI lineage: Eukaryota > Viridiplantae > Streptophyta > Magnoliopsida > Solanales > Solanaceae > Nicotiana > Nicotiana benthamiana. Next base: position 15,477,295 of record CM067331.1, on the reverse strand, counting down.
TCAATTAAATAAGGAAGAGGTATCACAAAATTCGAACAAATACAATTAAGACTCACGGTCACGCTAGACTCTGCTGTATACATACTTGTCACCATGCCTATACACCGTACTCAACAATTAGCAAATAGCAAATAACATCATAATTATATTCCCTCATGCCAAAGTTACAACAAACACTTATCTCGAATGCTCCAAACCCAACTCAAGCCTCTTGTATAGCTTTACCCCTAGGATTCACTACAAAATCGCTCGAATCTAGTCATAAATTATTCGAATGTGTTATCAAATGCTACTTTAATCAATTTGAATGCATGAAAAATGATTTTCCCAAGGATTTGATGATAAATTCCCAAAATGCCCCCAGGCCCACGTGGTCAAAATTCGAGGTTCGAATCAAAAATCGATTACCCATTCCCCCATGAACTTATATATATATAAGTTATTTTGGAATCAGACCTCGAATTGAGGTCTAAAACCCCCAATTTTAGAAACTCTAGGATCTACCCTAAATTCCCCATTAACATATTAGTTTTGAAGTTGAAATAATGTTTAAATATTCTACGGAGTGAAGAAAATAAGTTAGAAATCACTCACCACTTACTTTGAAGAAAGAGAATCGTTTGAAAAATTGCCTCTTATGTTTTTGGTTTTGAAACAGTGAAAAATGACTGAAAATCTCGACTTTATATACTTTACTGAAGGCTGGAGAAATGATTGAAAATCTCGAGTTTATATACTTTACTGAAGGCTGGCACGGACCGCACAAAAATGTACCGCGGTCATGCCGAGGAAAGGAAGAAAAGGACTCTCTGAACCGACCCAGCGCGGACCACACTGATTTGGTGCGCGGTCGCGCTGGTCGACCTAGAATCACTGGTCCTTTGAACTTAGCCACGCGGCCCGAATTGATTGGCACTACGACCGCGTGGATTCTAGTGCGGACCGCGGGGAAAGGACCGCGGCTGCTCGGGGGGGCTGCAACAGCTGGACCTGCAACATTTGATACTTTTAAGTCTAAGACCTCCCGGGACCTACTCAAAACTCACCCGAGCCCTTGGGGATCCAAAATAAATATACATAAAATCTCGAAACATCCTACGGACTTTCTCCTGCGATCACATTGCCAAAATAACATCATAAACGAGGGATCAATCTCAAAATCATCACTTTTCGTTCAAATTTCTTAAACGTTCAAACTTAGAGATTTAGGCCCAAAATAAGTCAAATGATGTCCGAATTCGACCAAATTACACAAAAGGCACTTAACACATATTTAAGACATTTACCGGGCACCCAAACCAAAATATGGGCCCGATACCTATATTTTCTAACTTATCTTCATTTCAAATTTTTCATATCATTTTGGAAAAATAATTTCTTTCAAAAATTCATTTCTCAGGCTCGGGACCTCGGATTTCGATTTCGAGAATACGCCCGAATCCCATATTTTCCTACGGACCCTCGGGGACTATCACATTATGGGTCCGAGTCCGTGTCCGGGTCCGTTTACCTAAAATATTGACTAAAGTCAACTTTTGCAATATTAATATCAAAATTCATCAAATTTATCACAGAATTCATATTTTCTAAAATAAAAGATTTCTGGCTACACTCCCGAACTATGCACACCAATCGAGGTGACTAAAAGAGAGGTTTTTGAGGCCTCGAGATCACGAAAAAGGGGAAAAACCTTGTGATGACCCTTTGGGTCGTCACACTCACGGCCCCTCTTTTCTCGGAAACACAAAGAGTTTTCGTGCAAAGATAAGTGAGTAGATACGAGCGATTTTTGCTCGTTTGAATACTCTGTGTGAAGCATTTTTTGAAAGATTTGACCGCACCCTGCTTTGAAGGTTGCCTACATATCCTTGGCTAAAAAGGAATCAGGTCAATATAGTTCGGGAGTGTCTGGTAGTCGGGACTACCATAAAGCTGTGATCTCGCTATTGATACTGCTGCTGCTACTGCTTGATGACCCCCCTTATTACACCACTAAATAAAGTGAAGTTAGACTAACTATGATCTTTGAATTATAGAAATCCTATCTAAATCTTCTCACTTGCTCTTGTATTTCATGTTGCCTTGTTGTCTTGTATCCTCTCGGTGAAATCTACTGTTGCCACTTTGAATTTTAAACGATCCCTTTCCCTCAGACTGCTGAACTAGATATGTATTTTCTCTACTATACAGGCCGGCTCCCGACTTCAAAACTTGAAATGTATGCCTCTATTATACGGGTTTCTCGACTTCAAAACTTGAAAATGTATGCCTCTATTATACGGGCAGGCTCCCGACTTTAATACTTAAAAATGTATGCCTCTATTATACTGACGGGCTCCCGACTTCAAAACTTGAAAATGTATGCCTCTGTTATACAGACGGGCTCCCGACTTCGAAACTTGACAATGTATACCTCTGTTATACGGGTGGTCTCCGGACTTTAATACTTGAAAGTATATGCCTCTGTTATCTAGGCGGGCTCGTAACTTCTGAATTTGAAATGTATGCCTCTGTTCCCAAGGCGGGGGTCCTCACTTCTACAAATTAGACAAAACAAAGAAAATTTTCTGCCCCACTTTGGAAGTTGGGTACACGGTTAAGTGTTAGCTAAATCATTATACCAACAATTACTAAGATCTAGGTCCTATTATCTAGGGAGATCCTGACAACTCCTGTATTACGAACCTAAATTATATCTTCTAAAGATATTAATCTCACTATATCATTTATCTACAAGGGTTTTTGAACTACATCCTATTATCCAGGAAGGTCCTGACAACTCCTAATTGAATCTTATCTTAAACATGCAAACTCTGAAACCAACTTACTATTCATGATTATCTTGTATTTTAATCAAACCGCACTTTACGGTCAAACCTGATTAATGCTTGTTTTTTCCTTATGAAGAGTTTCTTCATTACAACCGAGTTTTATGCCCCTATTTCAATCAAAGAAAGTTTTGTTAGTTTAAAATAGTGGTTAGTTGATGGCATTCTTGCTGAAAATCCTTCCACTGCATTGTTTTGTTTTGACCGTCTTCCCCGAACTGGCCCCAAACTGCTTGACGCTCCCATCGCCTTACGATGCCCGTGAAGGTTTTCACCAATAAAACTCTCTCATTTTTTATCTTTCCTTCTTGAATCAGAGTGTTGGCCCAAACATGAATTACCTATACCTACTTGACTTGGTATTTCTCAAAGACTGATCAGAAGGACTTTCTTTGGACCGTAACGTGGGTTTTGGACGGGGTTAGAAAGAAAGGGTATAAAAGGCTAAAAACAGCTCAAAATGGGATAAAATTACAACTTTAGAAATCACATTTCTCACAACAACCACAACTTCTGCCCCAGTTTCTTGCTTGGGGATTTTTTGCTTTGATGGGACCCAACAGTGAGGCTGCCTACGTATCCTTAAAAGGAATCAGGTCGAACGCAGTTCATGTTATAGGAATTACTTTGTTGTTGGGATTTTTCTTTATCTTCTCTTTCTTTTTTTTTCTTTTCTTTTACCTTTTTTCATTTTTCTTTTCTTTTCTTTTATTTTCCTTTCTTTTTTCTTTTTCTTCTACTTCTTTCCTTTTTTTCTCACTTACTTATCCTCCACACTTGTGTTTTTGAATTGTGCCATTGATTCTGAAATAGGGGTATGAAAGAAAAATAAATAAGGCTCAAAAGGAGTGACAAGGTTAAAGTGTTTAAATAGCAGAACAAAATACCTTCGTCATTTCAATCTTCAAAATATGCCAAATACAATTAAACAAAGAACTCATACATAGTATATTTTGCCCGTATCGGAATTGCCAGTCATTTCTACACATTTTCCTTCCATATCTATTAAATATAGTGCACCATTAGACAACACTCTGGTTACAACAAAGGGCCCCTGCCAGTTTGTGGCGAACTTTCCTTTTGCTTCAGCCTGATGAGGCAACACACGTCTTAATACTAACTGTCCCACTTCAATCTTCCTCGGACGCACTTTCTTGTTGTATGCTCTTGACATTCTTTGTTGATACAATTGGCCATAACACACTTCTAGTAATCTCTTTTCATCAATCAGACTCAATTGTTCCAATCGGGCTTTCCATTCAACATCATCAATTTTTGTCTCGCCAACAATCAGAAGGGATGGGATTTCAATCTCTACGGGTATTACTGCCTCCATGCCATACACCAACGAATAAGGAGTTGCCTCTAATGAAGTACGAATAGTAGTGTGATAACCGAACAATGCGAAAGGTAACTTCCCATGCCATTGCCTGGACCCTTCCACCATTTTTCGGAGTATCTTCTTTATATTCTTGTTTGCTGCTTTGACTGCTCCATTCGCTTTAGGGCGATATGGGGTGGAATTGTAGTGTGTAATCTTAAACTGCTGACATGTCTCCATTATCAAACGACTATTGAGATTAGCACCATTGTCCATGATGATTACATTCGGGATACCAAACTGACAGATGATATGTGTATGCATAAAATCGACCACTGCTTTCTTGGTCACAGACTTGAAAGTTTTCGCTACAACCCACTTGGTGAAATAATCAATGGCTACCAGAATAAACTTGTGTCCATTTGATGTTGTTGGATCGATTGGCCCAATGACATCCATGTTCCAAGCAACAAAGGGCCATGGTGCCGACATTATATGCAATTCAGATGGTGGATAATAAATCAAATCTCCATGCACATGACACTGATGATACTTGCACACCAAACATATGCAATCCCGCTCCATAGTAAGCCAATAATAACCTGCTCGTAGAATCTTCTGTGCCAAAACATACCTACTCATATGCGGACCACAAACTCCAAAATGTACCTTAGTCATGATATTTGTGGCATGCCTCGTATCAATGCATCTTAACAACCTAAGATCTGTGGTTATTTTGTACAACACCCCTCCGCTAAAGAAAAACCCGTTTGCCAACCGTCAAATTATTCTTTTCTGATCACATGTGGCATGTACCATATATACCCCCACCCTGATGTATTCTTTGATATCATGAAACCATGTCTCCCCATCAAGTGCTTCTTCTATCACATTACAATAAGCATGCTTATCACGAACCTGAATCTGTAAAGGGTCCACATAATCCTTATCCGGATGATGCAACATTGATGCCAAAGTATCCAACCATCAGCAACCTCATTATGAATCCTTGGAATGTTCCTAAAATCTATTGATTAAAACCATTGACAAATATCATGCAAACATTTCCAGTACAGTATAAGCTTCAAGTCTCGTGTTTCTCATTCTCTTGGAATTTGGTGTACTAGTAGGTTTAAGTCACCCATGACCAAGACTTTCTGGACACCCATATCTATAGCTAACGTCAGACCCAAGATATATGCCTCATATTCTGTCGTGTTGTCAGTACAATAGAAACAAAGCTGAGCTGTAACAGGGTAATGCTGCCCTGTTTCAGAAATAAGTACCGCTCCTATCCCTACGCCTTTCATATTGGCAGCCCCATCAAAGAACAGTTTCCATCCTGGCTTCTCAACTTGTTCCAACTCATCAATGTGCATCACCTCTTCATCGGGGAAATAAGTCTTCAAAGATTCATAATCATCATAAATTGGATTTTCGGCCAAATGATCCGCCAAGGCCTGCGCTTTCATTGTAGTCCGAGTCACGTAGACAATGTCAAAATCTATAAGCAGGATATGCCACTTTGCAAGCCTCCTCTAGGCATAGGCTTCTGAAAGATATACTTCAATGGATCCAAAGGAGATATAAGGCAAGTAGTATAAGATGACAAATAATGTTTCAACTTCTGTGCGACTCAAGTTAGGGCACAACATAACCTCTCAAGATGAGTATACTTAACCTCGTACGATATGAATTTCTTCCTAAGATAATAAATAGCCTGTTCATTTCTACCAGTGATATCATGTTAACCCTATATACAAGCGAATAAATTATCCAAAACCGTCAATATAGAATCAAAGGTCTCCCTGGTTCTGGCGGGACCAACACGGGTGGGTTCGACAAATACCCCTTTATCTTATCAAAAGCCTCCTTGCATTCATTTTTCCACTTGACTGCATCATCTTTCTTACAGTTTGAAGATTGGCTCACAAGTGTTCGTGAGCTGAGCAATGAACCTGCTAATATAATTCAATCTCCCCAGCAAATTAATCACCTCAGTCTTGTTCCTCGGAGGTGGAAATTCCTAAACAGTCTTGATCTTTGACGGGTCTAGCTCAATACCCCGGCGGTTGACTATAAATCCCAACAACTTCCCAGACGGCACCCCAAAAGCGCACTTTGAAGGATTGAGCTTGAGATTGTACCTGCGAAGCCTTAGGAAGAACTTCCTTAGATCCATGACATGGTCAGACTGCTTTCTAGATTTCATGATTACATCATCCCCGTACACCTGTATTTCCTTGTGTATCATTCATGGAATATTGTCGTCATTCCCCTCATATAGGTTTCCCCAGCATTTTTTAAGCCAAACGACGTGACCCGATAATAGTATCTTCCTCATTGTGTGATGAATTCCCTCTTTTTTGTATCTTCCTCGTTCATTAGAATTTGGTAATATCCCGAGTAACAATCCACAAAGGAACTAATCTCATGTTTGGCACAATTATCAATCAACATATGGATGTTCGGTAGTGAGAAGTTATCCTTAGGGCTGGATTTGTTAAGGTACCGATAAGCAACACACACTCTGGTCTTTCCATCCTTCTTTGGCACAGGCACAACATTGGCTAACCAGGTGGGATACTGCGTGACCCTAATGACTTTCGCATCAAACTGCTTGGTGACATATTCTTTGATTTTTACACTCATATCCGTTTTGAACTTTCTCAGCTTTTGCTTGACAGGAGGGAATGCCGGTTCAGTGGGCAATTTGTGAACCACTAAATCAGTGCTTAGACCCGACATATCATCATACGACCATGCAAAAATATCTTTGTATTCGAACATCGCTTTGATTATCTCCTCCCTAATTTGTGGTTCCAGATGAACACTTATTTTAGTTTCACAGGCATTATCTTGATCTCCTATATTAACTGCTTCTGTGTCATTTAGGTTAGGTTTGGGTTTTTCCTCAAAGTGACTTAATTCCTTACTAGTTTTTTCATAGGCCTCGTCATCAACATATTCCAACTCATAATCACACTCAATTTCTTGTATTATTATTTTTGAGTTAGATTGGCTTTTAAAACTGGGCTGAAGATTCCTCATGCATGTCATGTCATTGATATCAACATAAAAAGAACTATATAGAGAAGAAAAGAAAACAGAAATAAAAATATGAATGAAGAAAGAAAAGATAATTGCATTTCATTGAATATAAAGATAATAGTTTAACACATCCAACTGGATGAAACATAATAACTGAATTACAAACCCTGGAATAATCCAGACAACAAAAGAAAATCAAACCCACTACCAAGACTCCCTTCGAGTAGGAAGAGGAGTAGCTCCCTAGTTGTTGACTTTTGCACATGGCCCGATGAACTGCACATCTGCCTTGCTTAATCCTTTCCCGACCTCAACCATGTTAACCTCGGTGAATAACCTTTAGAACCCCTTGTCCAAGTCTCCGTCAGCACCAATCAATGACCTAGGAACCTTTGACAACAGTTTCTTTCTGATACTCGGCCTGATGAAAGATATGGACAGACGTGGGATTGGCTTGAGAAGGACCCATGCTCCCTTTTTCATTTTACGAGCCTGTTTTACATCCGCAGCTGTGAATTTGAACCCCAATCCAAAAGTATCCAGATTCTTGGGAAGAGAAACTGACTCCCAACACCTTGAAGAGCAGCACCCAAACCTTTACCCGGTATAAACCCATTCTTTAACATCTCTGAAGCTACCAAGACAGTTGCGTCTGTTATTCTAGGAACTAGGATGCTTTTACCCTCTGGGACCTTTTCCACTAAGACTGTGTCAAAGACCTGGTGGTGACCCTTATCATCGTCAACTTCTATGAAAGGCAAAATGGCATCACTTAAAGCGCACATATTTTCTTCATGGTGTACTACAATCTCCTGTCTGTCCCACTCGAACTTGACCACTTGATGCAAGGTATAAGGCACCGCCTTGGCGGCATGAATCCAAGGTCTCCCCAGCAAGAGGTTATAAGAGACCGCCACGTCTAATACCTGGAACTCCAAGGTGAACTCCACTAGCTCGAATGTCAATTCTAGTATTATGTCTCCCACTGAATCGTTGCCCCCACAGTCGAACCCTGCACACAAATGTTGTTTTTATGAATTCTGTTTTCATCGACCTTCATCTTGTTCAACGTGGACAAAGGACAGATGTTTGCACTAAACTGTGACGACCCAAAGGGTCATCACGGGATCCCTTCCTTTTTCCGTGCTTCTAAGGCCTTGAAAATCTCACTTTTAGTTGCCTCGATATACATGCGCAGTCAGGGTACATAGTCGGAAATATTTTACATTGAAATATGTGAATTATGTGAAAATTTGATAAATTTTGATATTAATATTGTCAAAGTTGACTTTGGTCAATATTTTGGGTAAACGAACCTGGACCAGTGACATGACAGTCCCGAAGGGTCCGTAGAGAAACATGGGACTCGGGCATATTCCCGAAATTGAAACTCGAGGTCTCGAGCCCGAGTAAAGAATTTTTGAAACAAATTATTTTCTAAAAATGATTTGAAAATTTGAAATGAAAATGAGTTAAGAATATAGGTATCGGGCTCGTATTTTGGTTCTGGTGCCCAGTACAGGTCTTAAATATGTGTTAAGTGCTTTCTGTGAAATTTGGTCGAAATCGAACGTCGTTTGACGTATTTCGGAACTAACCATATAAAGTTATAAGTTTAAGATGTTTGAAATGAAATGAGGATTTTGAGGTTTGATTCATTGATTTTGATGTTATTTTGGCGATTTGATCACTCGAGTAAGTTCGTAGGATGTTATGGAGTTAGTGTGTATGATTGGTTAGGTGCCCCAAAGGCTCGGGAGTGGATTGGAGGTGGTTTAGGGTGTTTTTAAACTTTGAATGTTAGTAAATATTTTTGTAATTTTTTCCTAGGGAATTCCTTCTTCGCGTTCGCGGCGTTAGGCTTACGTTCGTATACCTCCCCCTGATTCCATCTCCATGTTCGCGATTGATTCCACGCGTCCGCGAAGCTTTAGGCCGCCCTTTATCGCGTTCGCATGATGCCAAACACATTTGTGTGTGCCAATTTTTCGGACACCCAATATTTTCTCTTCGCATTCACATCCCTTGTCCGCTAACGCGAAGCTTACCAACTTCTGTTCACCATAAATGCGACCTTACTACCGCTAACACATAGGGTAATTTCACCCAGCAATTTTTAAGTCATGAAAATAGAACCATTACGGGATTTATCTCCACTTTTCATAAACCTTGTCTTCTGCACAGCACTTAGGCGTCCACTGAAGCTCATTTTCACCAAGACCTTTTGGGTTAGTAAATCTTAACTCGTTTTCTTCATTTTGCTATCATCATTTATCAAATTCCTAAACCTAAATCATGAAATCAAAGTAGAAATCAAGGGTTTTGGGTAGAGTTAGGGTTTTGATAATTTTGGATGATTCAACCTCAATTTGGGGTAGAATCTTAAAACAAATTGCATATTTGAACTCGTGGGGTTATGGTTGATTGAGTTTTAGACCGAGCCTCGTGTTTGGACCATGTGGGCTCGGGTCGAATTTTGGTATTTTTGGAAATGATAGGGATTGTTATGAAATCTCCTATTTAAGGTGAATGTCTATAATTAGAGAGATTCTAGAGTTCTATTCTTGGTAGATAAATCATCCCCCCTCCCTATAAATAAAGGGGTCTTCTACCATTGTAATCCAATCCCTACCATTCCCCAAGTATTAATAAGAATACTTCTCTCTCTCCCTATTCTCTCTCTATATTGTTCTTATTCTTGCATTATTGTTCTTGTTTTTATATTATTTCATAACACGTTATCAGCACGAGACTCTACCGTCTCAAGAACCATTCTCGAGAAATCTAAGGTATTTCCCTCTTCCTAATTTAATTTTCGATTGTCTTAACTTTTGTTTGTGCAAGGTTTTGCTTCAAAGAAAGAATGAAGAAAGAAGGAAAAGAAACGAAAAAAAAAGGGAGGAAAAGAAACAAAAAACAAAGAGAAAAGGAAGAAAACATTGAAAATATAATTGGTATACCTTAAAGGTAAGTAACTTATTTTTCCCTTTTAAATTCTTGGAATTCTATAATCTAATTTTATATACAAACATAGACAACAAAGTTTGATTATAACTCTAATGGAGTTTGTAAGAAATTGTAACCACATGAAGTGGTAAAATCTCTATGTCCTGCCATGATTAAATTCATGTATGATTGTGGGCAAATAATTGAAAACCCGTCCCATTGAATTTGCTCCATTCCCTTTAGAGAATGTGGAAGCAGTATATGATAAGTCTGAAAGAAGACTAAAATATTACCATGAAGGTACCAATGAATGTGGACGTGGCAAAGAATTCCGTCCAATTGAATTTGCTCCATTCCCTTTAGAGAATGTGGTAGCAGTATGTGATAAGTCTGAAAGAAGACTAATTACCGTAAAGGTATCAATGGATGTGGACATGGCAATAGACGAAGTTATAATCGTCATTATTGTGGTAATGAGAACAATAAGGATTCTCAAAATAATCTTTCACTTTATGAAAGTAATATTTGACATGAGATTGTGTAAAGCACATGATTTTGATCCATTCCCTGAAGTGAATGTGATAATTGTAATAGAGCCTGTAAGTATGAACACGCTCTTGATGTAAATCTGTTTTATGTCTGACATTATGAAAAGAAAGTTCGTTGCCCTTGAAATTTCGGGCAAGAACTATATGACATGGGTGTTGGATGCTGAAATCCACTTAGATGCTATGGGTCTCGGAGACACCATCAAAGATAGAGAAAAAGCATCCACCCAAGAATGTGCGAAGGCCTTGATTTTCTTGCGCCATCACCTTGATGAAGGTTTGAAGATTGAATATCTCACTGTCAAGGATCCACCTATCTTGTGGAATGGCTTAAAGAAGAGATATGACAACCTGAAGTTGGTCACTCTGCCACAAGCACGATACGATAAGAACCCAAAAGCAAATAGTTTATAAACTATATATTATCGTTGCGGTGGAAACGGGCACTGGTCAAAGGCTTGCCGTATACCATGACATTTGGTTGACCTTTATCAAGCATCTCGAAAGAGTAAACGCCCTGAAACGAATTTTGTCTCTGACGACAACTTTGACATCACTCACTTGGATGTGGCAGACTTCTTTGAGCAACCCGAAGGGAAGATAAACCACCTAATCGGTGATGGATCCGTGATGAAAGAAGATGGAGCTATTTGATTTTATTTTACTTGTTTGTATTAGTGAATGAATAAACTAATAGCCATTAGTATTAGCTTGTATTAGTTAGTTCATGATATAATGTTAGTATTAGTTCTTTAGAATGTATCAATACGCTCAAATATCAATAATATTTTTACTTTCCAGTAGAGGTAATCGACTAACCTGAAAAACTAGTCGGTTATCTCATATTTCGCATAAAAACTGCAAAACAATCGATTGTCAATGATCAACAATCGATTGTCTTTAAAACAGTATGTTCTGGAATTTTTCAAAAATAGTCAACAATCGATTGTCAATGTTTAACAATCGATTGTCATTAGACAGTGTAATCTAGAATTTTTCAAAAATCATCCACAATCGATTGTCTATGTCCAACAATCGATTGTCGTTAGACAGTGTAATCTGGAATTTTTCAAAAATCATCCACAATCGATTGTCTATGTCTAACAATCGATTGTGGTTAGACAGTGTAATCTGGAATTTTTCAAAAATCATCCACAATCGATTGTCTATGTCTAACAATCGATTGTCGTTAGACAGTGTGATCCGGAATTTTTCAAAATTAATCAACAATCGATTGCCAATGCTAAACAATCGATTGTCTTAAGACAGTGTGATCTGAAGTTTTTCAAAAATAACAAATAATCGATTGTGTGTGTTTAACAAACGATTGTCTATGTTCAAACAATCGATTGTGTGTGTTTAATAATCGATTGTCTTATGAAAAATGCTGAAATTTTCAAACTGCATAGTAATTGATTATGGATAACATATCTGATTTTGTTAGTCAACTGTTAGCAGCAGATTTCGAAAATATTATGTGGCACAAACGGATTGAAGTTGTATATTCTTATGTTCGTGTATTTCTTTTATATGTCAAACCATGGGAAGTAAATTGATTGAAGGCTCCGGAAGAGCAACTGTAACTCTGCCCAAAGGCACAACGTTTATCTTCGAGAATGCAATATTCTCCTCCAAGTCTAAAAGGAACTTGTTGAGTTTTAAAGATATCATTCAAAATGGATATCATATTGAGACAATAGATGAGAATAATCTTGAATTCTTCATGAAAACGAGGCTGCCCATTTCGGTTTGGGTTCACGCCATTTTGCATGCAGCAATGCTAGTTCGTCGGCTGCCCACTTTGGTTTGGGTTCATGCCATTTTGCATGCAGCATTTTAGTTTGTCGGCTGCCCACTTCGGTTTGGGGACACGCCATTTTGCATACAGCAATGCTACTTTGTCTCTGACTGACGAATTGACACAAATATTCCCCGTTGCAATTGGTTTTGGGTCATGGACCCAATATATCCCATTTAAGAATCTTTGGATGCGCAGTATATGTGCCTGTAGCACCGCCATCCCGCACCAAAATGGGTCTGCAAAGAAGGTTAGGAATATATGTTGAGGTTGAATCGCCCTCCATTATTCGCTACCTCGAAACATTGACATGAGATTTGTTCACCGCACGATTTGCAGACTGTCAATTTGATGGGACACTTTTCCCAAAATTAGGGGGAGAAGTTGGTGAAACCAAACGGGAAATTTTGTGGAAAAATGCATCATTATTTCATCTTGATCCACACACCTCTATTTGTGAGAAAGAGGCACAAAAGATTATCCATTTGCAAAGAATAGCAAATCAAATGCCTGACGCATTTATAGATTTGAAAAGGATAACAAAATCACATATCCCCGAAGTGAATGTGACAACATCTGATTCACGAATACATATTCATTATTGGAAGAATATGAACATGAAATTGGTATTAAATATACCACACTCACCCCTAGAAGGAGGTTTGAGATGATACCACACTCACCCCTAGAAGGAGGTTTGAGATGATATATAGCATGAATGATCGTTGGTCACGTACCTATTGTACGCCAAAGTATTTTGGAAATATGACTATTAAAGGACAACGATAATGCAAGAAACATATCTTGCATATAAGTTTGACATGACCATAATGGTATAACTTTTTCTTTAAGAAAGATATTCACCACATGGATGTTGATGAATCTGTGGTAGTACAAAATTAATTGAGAGCTCTAGAAGAGCCAATTATTACTATGTTGGAGAAACACAATTGAGTATTGTGCTGTAGTAAGTCTCAAAGAAACTTATTCAGTTTCCAAAGTACACGCGAAAGCGATTGATTATATTGAGACTATAAATAAAGGAAGGCTTTGATATCTCCTATTACTACAACTTGTAGCGGGGTAATTTGTATATGAAAAGCTACCCGCTTTGTTCTCCAGTTTGTACTACACAAAAGAAAGAATGCTACAATAAAGTGGATATCTATTGGTATAAAAACCCATGTCATAATAAACCTGAAGTTTATTGATAAGTGCACATGTCATGGTGTAAATTTGAAGTTTACCAATATTGATAAGTTGTTCAGTTAGCATTCGTATTAGCCATCTCATTTTAAGTATGATGTGCAAATTCACACAGGTGAATATCAAAGAACTAGAAAGTTCTTTAGGAATTCTCTTGTATCACTTGTTCTCATTAATGAACTGACCAACTAAAGAGTTCGGGTTGAAGCCCATAAATTCTGGAAATATCAAAGGTGAATAAGGGCCCATTCACCTGCCATGTATACCACATATGATGCATCTATGATATGGTTACATGCGCAATTGTTATTGACCCGCAGCCTGGCCGGTGCTTGCGAGGTAAATTGCTCAGTAATCTAACTTCGAGCATAATTTCCAGATTTTCTACTCAAGATAGTTCATCTTGATAAGTTGGTTTATATCAAAGTAAGTTTAGCAAGATAATGATTGAGTGCTTCCGCTTAATAGCTAAACTGTTTCTTGTGAGAACAAAGTTATATATATCAGTTTGATATAAGTTGTATACGAGAGTATATTCTCCCCTCCCAAGTGGTTCAAGGTCAGGAACCAAATAATTTCATCTTATTATTAATGTGCCGTGTATATTGACATGATAATGCACAAAGATGATTTCCCAAAGTTGAGGAAACAAGTTAGCTTTACTAACATGAGGGAGAGACATGATAAACACTTGAGAAAAGGTTACATGGGATGAATTATCATTTGTATATGTATATCCCCGAATATCATGATATGAACCTGAAGTTCATAAAAGGGATAATTCAATTGCAACATATTGCAAAGCATGCTATACGCATTTGCTGACTCAAAGAAAGTAACTAAATGGAAGAGATACAATTCAAGAAGAATTGATTCCATATGAAAGACATGTAGTTTTGAACCTATAGTTCAAATGCTTGAAAGTATAAAGTCAAAGGTATGTATAGTCAGTTTTCGATATCTTATTTGTCTAGCATGACATGGAAAACTTGATATGCATCTAAAGTCTATTATATGGCTTATATGACTTAACTTGAAAGATTTAAGTTGCTTGAAGCATATGCAATTCTTGGTCCTGAAGTACCAAATCCTAAGTACAATTTGTGTACATATGTATCTTGCTATAACTATAAGCATGATGGCATTGAGAATGCATTTATGGAGATATTGAAGAGTTATTCCACGACATTATATGAAGATGTTCATATCTATCAAGAATGATAATTTCAAGGTGCGGAATATTTATTCAAGTCAATATGGTTGATTTGTCAAACGTCTATCAAAGATCGTTTTGAAGATGATGCACAAGATTGGAATGCAAATGCTCAAGGATATAAATTGATGTACTCATTAGGGGGAGTTAATGCGCGTTGCACTCTTTTTACCTTACAAGGTTTTGTCCCACTGGGTTTTCCTTGCGAGGTTTTTAACGAGGCAACCAATAGGCGCATATTCAAACATGTGTACTCTTTTTCCTTTCTTTAATTTTTCCCATTGGGTTTTGGTTTTAAGGTTTTAACGAGGCACATTGTTGAATAGACATTCAAGGGGGAGTGTTATGAAATCTCCTATTTAAGGTGAATGTCTATAATTAGAGAGATTCTAGAGTTCTATTCTTGGTAGATAAATCATCCCCCCTCCCTATAAATAAAGGGGTCTTCTACCATTGTAATCCATCCCTACCATTCCCCAAGTATTAATAAGAATACTTCTCTCTCTCCCTATTCTCTCTCTGTATTGTTCTTATTCTTGCATTATTGTTCTTGTTTTTATATTATTTCATAACAGGGATTTCATTTATTGTGTTTTTGAGTCTTCATTTGATATTATTGAATTGATTATGCCTAGATATCATTGTTTCGGAATCGGATTGTAGAGGAAAGGCGGTATTAGAGAGTTGATTGCTATTCTTGGACCGAGGTAAGTATTTGATCTAATTTTTGCTTGAGGGAATAGGATTAGAGTGTTTTAACTACTAATTGCTAAATGATCAAGTACGGTGTACAGGCATTGTGACGAGTATCTATACACCGGTGTCTAGCATGATCGTGGGTATTTGTTTGCACTTATTTGATATTTCGGGAATCTTCCATGTTAATTGATGAATTCTACATGATGTGAAGAGTATGAGGATTAGTTATGATTGCAAATTATTTGGAGCGTTGGCTTGAACGATATAAATACTATCGAATAAGAAGTGAAAGGAAAAGAAAGAGACGTGATAGATCCCTTGCCGGAATGTGAAGGTTATTGTTATTTCTCACTTGCCGGGAGGTTTTATTAGTATTATAGACTTACTCCCTTGCCGGGAATTTATTGATTTGATATGTTCCCTTGCCGGGAATTTATTGAGTTGATATGTTCCCTTGCCGAGATTTCTCTACTATTTATTCTTCTCTTGCTCAGTAGTTGTGATTAATGTTTTGATGAGAAATCATGGTTTTAATTGATCGGGTTGCGCGTCACAACAATTATAAATAATATCCTCACGGATCAGGTTATGCACTGCAACAAGGATACATAATATCCACACGGATCGGGTTGCACGCCGCAACAAGGATAGATAATATCCATACGAATCAGGTTGCACACCGCAACACTACTGTAAGTAAGTGGATCGGGTTTTACGCCGCAACAGTGATACACTGTATGGGATAAATGTGTTATTTCCGGACTTGAGCTTTGCTGGTGGATTTACCTTTATTTAGATTCCTTTTTTACAACTGCTTTTCCCTAGGATGTTTCCCCCTCCTTTTATAAGCTGTTTATCTCCTGTTTATTTTTCCGCAAATATTACTTCATATTTGTACAGGTTTATCTAGTAGCCGGGTCCAGCTTCGTCACTACCTCGCCGGGGTTAGGCCAGACACTTACCAGCACATGGGGTCGGTTGTGCTGATGCTATACTTCTGTACTTTTTGCACAGATGATGATACCAGAGCAGCTTTTGGGACACGGTAGTAGCTTATTAATCGGGAGCTGACTTCAGCCCAGGGATTTACGAGGTAGCCTAGCTGGCGTTCGCATGCCAGAGTCCATATCCATGTCTTTAGTTTGTTTTTATTCTACCGAGATAGACACTATGTGTTTTTTATTCAGACTTGATTGTAGCACTCTTTAGTAGTCCGTGAGCTAGTGACACAAGACTCTGGGTTGAGATTTTTCTAAAACTTCCGCATTTCTATTTCAGTTATTGGACTTTAAAGTCTTTCGTTTTTATTTATTTGTTTTCATATACTTATATTGTTGAGGAGTTATTAGAAAATGTTTAAAGTTGGCTGGCCTAGCTCCGTTAGTAGGCGCCATCACGCCCCGCGATGGTGGGGAAATCCGGGTCGTGACATAGACCCATTGTCAACCAGCACTCGGGTGACTACAGAATCCTTGCACTTCACTGTCAGATAAAGGTCCCTGTCATGTTCCGTGCCCTCCAGGGGCAACTCATCATTGGAGAAGGTCACTCTATTCACCTCAAAGATTTTATTTTCTATCTTCTCCAAATGATTCACCGAAATCTTATCAGGGACATGCGCCTTATTCAGTATTTTCATCAATGCTTTGCGATGCTCTTCTGAGTGGATCAACAATGAAAGCAATGAGATCTGGGCTAGTGTCTTCCTTAACTGTTCAACAATAGAGTAATACTGCACTTTCATATTTTTCAAGAATTCTTCTATTTCCTCTTCTGTAACGGCTTTCTTAACCAATACCAGGTTCTCTTTGGGGACCCTAGCTTTTCTTAACTCTTCGGGGGCAAAGAACCTTCCCAAAGGAGTCAGACCCTGGACCTCACAAACTTCTTCTTTGATTTCTTTTCCCTAATATGTCACCACCACCTGTTCATAATTCTAAGGAATGGCTTTGTTGTTGATCACTATCAACTGAGTTACTGGCTTTATGATAACAAGCTCTATGCGAGCTTCCTTCACGACCACCACGGGTTTGCTTGCTACCCCTTGTACCACCACTTTGACTGGCTCTGGTTTTGCTGCAACAGTGCTTGATGATCCTTTCTGGGCTACCACAACTGGCTTATTGTCTACCCCTTCGACTGAACTACTAATTTCCTACTGTTGTATGAATGAGTTGCCAGAATGCCAACCAACTAACCACCTGCCTGTACTCAATATATCAACAACAACTTGGTTAGTAGTTAGGGTTTTAACAGATTTGATAACCGCACGTTTGGGGAATGAATGCACCTAAGCAGTGAATGGTTTCTATTATGCATTTGCTCGGTAGCTTACGTCATCCCGACTTTTCCTTATTTCCAGTTACAAACTTCTCTTCTTTTTTCTCTTTTTCCTTTCTCTTTATTTTATTCGTTCTTGCCTTTGTTTCTCTTTGTTCTTATTCTCTCTTGTTTTGCAGTTGTTCTTTTCTTTTGGTTTCTATTTTCTCTCTTTTGTCTTTCTTTCCTCTCTTATTTTTCACCATTTTTTTTCTTTTCGATTCCTTTCTTGTTTTTCCTCTCTTTTCTTTTCCTTCCTCTCAAAGTTAATCCTGAATCAAGGAGATTATTGACTCTGTTAAATAATTTGCGCACCAGAAATCCGAGTAAGAAATTCTGCTAATCCGGGATAAGGTGTTAGGCATTTCCGAGTTCTGTGGTTCTAGCACGGTCGCTTAACTGTCATATTTGGCTTAATTATCTAATTTTACATAATTATGAACCTATGAGTGAATTTTCACTTTTTATCGCTTTTATTATTATTTTTATAGAGAATTGTAATATCGTTAAAACATGTCCCAAACCACGTCACATAAATGCACACGCGGTCTTTGACATATTTAACCTTAGTTGGGATTTGGATTTGGGTCACATAAATGTGCAACCGAGTTTAGGAAAGTAGATTATTAAAATACGCACCTAAAGCAACTATGCGTTACTAACTTTGCGAGGGCCATGAAAATTAACTAAATGGCACACCTCGTGTTCTAAATATTTTAAAGACATAATTTAAGAGGGCCGCGTAGTTTATCATTTTATTTGGCGTGGCGCACGTCAATTCTATTTTAAAGTCTATTTAAACTAAAGCTCGGAGGGCCATAAATTATTTATTATCTAATACGGCTCACCCCCATTTAATTAAAGGAGTTTAATTGACAGAAATAGACTAGTTAGATTAAAGAACGCAAGGGAATTCCTACTTATGTTGTGCCAAAAATAAATCAGTAATTTTAATAAAACATTGAATTGATAACGAACCACCCCTACTAGATTGTGGACTGGTTGGGCTGATCAAAATCCCATGGCTGACCGCCCATTTGCAGCAAGCTCATATGTGAAATAACTGGGGCCCCAAATGAAGCCCAGCTCGGCAGTCTAATGATTGCGGATAGTGCCATCACAATTAGGCCAAAAAATAGCCCAAAACGTATAACAACGAATTCATTTGAAGCCAATTGCATCACTTAAAGAAATCTGGAATCGAGCAAACATAGCTAATCTCTTATTCAAATACAAAGCAGACTTGTAAGGCTAACATGGATTCTAAGGCAATACTAGTTGCAATAACACCATCCGTTGTACAAACTATTCACTAATTACAAATTCCCAAGGTTCACACAACTGGTATCAAAATATGGTAAGATTCAAGCACATTTAAAACCAACAGACTTAATTTGTTAATTGGAAAATTCTAAACTACTTCAAACTTTGAGAGATTAGAGAACGAACAAACACCCAATACTAAGCTACTTGGATAAGCATAATTCTCATAAAACTCATGAAAGAAGAGTCAATAATAATTAAGATCAACAAATGAAAAACGAAAGACCTACTTGCAGTCTTAAAATGATCCTTTAGTGTTCATGTTATATCATTGACTAACATACCAAAACAAAGGGCACAAATGAGCTAATCAGGAAAAACAATAGAGCAGAAAAAGATAGCTCGCAGAACATTTACTCAGATTAAAATTACTTACAAAATGGCAATGATCTAAGTTGTAGAACCCATAAATAAAACAATAACAAGGATAAATTCGTAGTAGAAGGTTGAAAACATATTGAAATTGCAGAATTTCCATCTTCATTCATCAAATCAGTTTACACATGAGGTGGAGTGTAAAATGTACCTGGAAAATGAAATAAACAGCAAAAGGTCAACAGCTGAACAACACAGCAACATCACATCCTAGAAATAACTAAAGGAAAACCAATTTTGAACCAAACTCCAACCAGCAGGATCCAATAATGTCCAGTAATCAAATGCAACCAAAAAATCGAACCCCAAACACTTAAAACCAACCAGCTTAAGCCATTTCAAACCTCCGATTATCTAAGGACTGTTTCAGAAATAAAAGATCTTCAAGAGTTTCAGAAAATTTTAATGGAACAACATTTTTTGGATATTTTCAGCAGATTTGTTATTTTTTGGGTCTTTTAGCTACCAAAATCTGAAATGAACTTCTCTTAGCTATCCCTTTATAGGCAGCTACTAGGGAATCTGAAAATAGGTTAAGTTTTTCACTTTTAGACCTTTTCCAATTTTCCAATTTGCAACTTAGCCCCTTAACTACTAACTTGGTGCCCAAACTTATCCACTTAAAAGCCTGAAATTGGCAAGTAATCCATGCTAGAAGCTTTTTCTTTCAGTTGAGAAAATATTCTCCCATTTAAACTACCCAAATTACCCTTATAGCTACTGTTATTTATTCTGAACCCAACTGGGCCAACTGGCCAAGCTAACTGGGTCATAAACCCTGAATTGAATCCCTAAATGTGCTTAGTGCTACCAAGAAAGCACTCTGGCCCAAACTCTTTTACATAAAGATTCAAGCAAGCAATCAAAATAACCACAAAACCTGATGACCCAACCCAACTAAAACATCACATATTAATTTAAAACCAATTATAATACAACAAAACTCAAATCAAGAATGCAAATTCAAACAATGTGAATCTTAAAATTAACAGAGGCTATTGTTAATCTGAACTGAACACATGTTAAAAAAACTAGAAAATGGCAATCTTAAATTAATACAAACAATTATACTAACATGAATCAATCATAATGATACTTTTGAAATGGTAAAAACAAAAGGCAAGAGAGGGGAGGGAGGAGAAATGAGAGTGAATTTGAACTTAGCAGAAAAGAAAAATGCAGGAAAAACAAAAAGGGAACTGGAGTTACCTACAACCAGACATGCAAGCTTTGAGGTCATACCTTATGCCACAGATTTTGAACAAAATGGATCTTAATTATGTGTTTTCAGGCGAAAACACATGAACGAGATCAATTTTGGCCTTAATCTTCAATAACTCTCACGATTTAAGTTTTTTTGAGAAATTAGGGCTCATCTCTAATATGAAATTCGAGGGGTTTCAAGGGTGTTTTAGGGGTTATGAGTAGGGATTTGGGTTGAGGGAAGGACAGGGGTTCAAGGGTGTGGATTTGGGAGCGGTTGTGTGGCGGCGGCGGGCACAGCTGAGGTGACTGCTAAGGTTTCATGGATTTGAGGAGTTCCAACAACATTCGAGGGAAACTAATGGTGGTATGAGTATGAGGGGGAGGAGGCGAAGCTTTGGTGTAAATTTAGGGGCCATCGGAGCCCGGCCGCCGCCATAGGGCAATTTTCGGTGACGACATGCGATGGTTTAGGTGGCGCTAGGTTTGGGTCTCTAAGGGTACATGAGAGATGATTGGGGTGTTGAGGCATTTGGACATATAAGTATTATTTCCACCATAGTTCCAATCTGTTGGATCTAGTTACCTCGCCGGCCCAGATCTGAAGTTGATGAAACGACGTCATTTTGGTCGTGAGGGTGCTGGACTGGGTTAGGGTGGATTGTGCTGGGTTGGAATGAGTCTTTGTGCACTTGGGCTTAACTACTTGAAGAAAAATGGCCCAATTTCGAGTCTTTTATTAAGAAGACTTTCTTTTTCTTTTCTTTTCCAAATTAAACTAAAAACCCTGAATAAATTCTAAAAGCTGAATTAACCTACCAAATCCAATTAGTTAACTCTAATAATTGTCACAAACTAATAAAATACCAAATTAAAAAGAGAAATACCAAAATTCCAAAATTCCAAAAGTTAAAATTAAAGTAAACTATTTTTGTGATTTTTGTATTTTTGTAAAACTCCTAATTGCTAATTACTTCCAAAAATAAGTAAAATTAAACCCCAAAAGCAATGCATATTTTTTGTAATTTTGTATAAATTAACATACACAGAAAAATGCAAGCAATTAACATCAAATGCCACAAAAATCCACAAAATTGTAAATAATAAAAGGAAATACTTTGTTTTGAAATTATAGGAGTAATTCATATAGGGCAAAATTTACGTGCTCACAGGGATAGTGTTTCCACTATTCGCTTATCCATAATTTCTATTTAGTTTGTTAATCTTGCACTAGAAAACAATAATTAACCAATTTCCCACGTAATTAGGAATTATCTCTAATTGCTTAAAATATTATTCACTTTTTAACATGCTTTATATACCTTACTATTATGGTCATGTGGTATATTTTATGGCATTAGCCCATCAATATGGGATATTATAGCTTGGACCATATTTTATCCCAAATTGTCAAATTTAATGAAATTCATTTTCTTTGATTTGTTTACCCTCTAACTTTGACGACACTTACTTATCATCTATTATAAATATCATAAATACTTATAACCTTTACAATAATCACATTCTCGAGCTTGCATCGATAAACTTACGATGAAATTTTAACGTACGAAAATGTAAGCATTCCCCCTATAGAAATATTCATCCTCGAATGTTTGACTCCCCTAGATCTATATAAATTTTGGCAGAGTCTCATATGTAACAGTACCATAATCATCCATAATGACAATGGCCTCACATGATCAATGATAATAACTAACACTAGAATTTATACACGCACCTTAAGGATGTGATGTATCGATCTGATCCTCATCTAGAAGAGGAAATAAGTGAGGATACCTAGACTTCATGTCTTTTTCAGCTTCCCAAGTCATCTCTTCCATATTATTGTTTCTCCAAAGTACTTTAACTAAAGTTGCGTCCTTAGTTCTCAATCCCTGAACTTGTCTAGCTAGTGTGGCAATGGGTGCTTCCTCATATGATAGATGCTATATGACCTGAACATCGTCAACTGACATGACTCTGGAAGGATCTCCGATATACTTACGAAGTGTAGACACATGAAAGACTAATGTACAAACTCCAAGTCAGAAGGCAAGTCTAACTCATATGCTACCTAGCCTTCCTCGTGTATGATCTTATATGGTCCAATGTACCGAGGGTTTAAGTTTTCCTTTCTTACCAACCTCATAATGTCTTTCATTGAGGATACCTTTAGGAATACCCAGTCATCAACCTGAAACTCCATGTCTCGTTGTCGGTTATAAGACTTCTGACGGCTTTGAGTTGTTAATAGCTTTTCCTTTATAAGCTTAATCTTCTTGATTGCCTATTGTACCAAATCTCGTCCTACTAACTTAGTTTCCCTAACATCGAACCATCTGATAGGTGACCTATACTTTCATCCTTAAAGAGTTTTGTATGGAGCCATCTGAATACTAGAACGATAGATATTATTATATTCTAACCAACAAGCGGCAGATGATCATCCCAACTACTCTTGAAGTCTATCACACAAGCCCATAACATATCCTCAAGTGTTTGAATAGTACGCTCAGCATGTCCGTCTGTTTGGGGATGAAATGTTGTACTAAGATTTACCTGAGTTCCTAATCCTTTTTGGAAGGATTAGTTGTAAACTGAGCACATATATCCGATATAATAGATATAGAGACACCATGAATTGTACTATCTCCTTAATGTAAAGCCTTGTATAATCATCTGCGGAATATGTAGTCCTAGCAGGCAGAAATGGGCTAATTTTGTAAGTCTATCGACAATCACCCATATAGAATCGAACTCACACTGGGTAAGAGGTAATCCTATGATGAAATCCATATTTATTACTTCTCACTTCCAAGTCAGAATCTCTATAGCCTGCAATAATCCGCGGAGTTTTGATGCTCAATCTTAACCTACTGACAGTTAAGGCACTAAGAAACAAACTCTGCTATATCCTTTTTCATTTTGTCCCATCAATATATTTCCCTGATATCATGATACATCTTTGTTGCTCTTGGATGAACAGAATAACAAGAATAGTGAGTTTGTCCCATAGCCTCCTGGCACAGCCTGCAACACTGGAGACACATAATCATCATCGATGTTTTATGACTCTATCTCCTGTAATCTCAAATGGTGACTTCTCCTTCTATGGGGCAGTATCTCTATAATGAGCTAACACAATATCCTCATACAAGCGTTCCTTTACTTAAGTTACTAAAGAGGATGCTTTCGTGCCCTAAATAGTAACACCAGTATCACCTGAGTCCAGTAATCGAACTCCAAGACTAGCTAGCTGGTGAACCTCACGGGCTATCCCCCTTTCCTCTAGCAATAAATATGGTAGGATAGACATAGATCTACAATTAAGAGCGTCGGCTACTACATTCGACTTCCCTGGATGGTATAGAATATCAACGTCATAGCCTTTCAGTACCTGCAACCATCACCTTTAACGTATATTCAATTCCTTTTGCTTGAAGATATATTGAAGGCTCTTATGATCCGTATAGATATCAACATGAATGCCATACAAATAGTTCCTCCACATCTTTAGTGCATGAATCATCACATCTAACTCTAAATCATGGGTCGGGTAATTCTTCTCGTGCTCTCTTAGTTGTATATAAGCATAAGCTATAATATTACCATGCTGCATTAGTACACAACCTAATCCAACACTCGAAGCATCATAATAGATAGCATAACCACCGGTTCCCTCTATAAGTGTTAGAACCGGTGATGAAGTTAATCTGTCCTTCAATGATGGAAACTCCGTCCGCAAGAATCAGTCTATTGACACTTATCTCCCTTATCAGTCAACTTTGTCAAAGGTGCTGAAAGAGAAGAAAATCCATCTACAAATCTCATACAATAACCTGCCAAACCGAGAAAGCTACGAACCTCCGTTGGTGTCGTGGGTCTAGGCCAAGTCTTTACTACCTTAATCTTTTGTGTATCAACCCGGATACCTTCACCTGAAATAACATGCCCAAGGAAAGTTACATAATTCACATTTAGTGAATTTTACATACAACTTCCCTTCATGTAGAACTTTGAGCATAGTACTAAATGATCTGCATGCTCAATATCTGAATGATAATAAACCAATATATCATCGATAAATACAATCACGAACAGAACTAGAAAGGGTCCGGACACACAGTTCATCAAGTCTATGAATACTACTGGGGCATTAGTCAAACTGAATGGCATACCACGAAACTCGAAGTGCCCGTATATGGTCTTCAATGATATATTCGGAATATCTTTCTCCTTAATCCTTACCTGGTGGTACCCAAACCTCAAGTCTATCTTCGAGAAACACTTGGGACCTTGCAACTGATAAAACAAATCATCATTCCTCGGGAGCGGGTACTTATTATTGATCGTCACCTTATTCAACTGCCTATAATAAATACACATCTGTAATGAATCATCTTTCTTCTTCACAAATAACATAGGTTCTCCCCATGGTGATGTGTTGGGTCTGATAAAGCCTTTTTCAAGCAAGTCCTTTAGTTGTTCCTTCAACTCTCTCATCTCTCCAAGTGCCATTCGATAGGGAATAGATATTGGTTGAGTATATGGCAATATGTCAATATCAAACTTAATCACACTCTGGCAGAAGACCCGGAATCTCATCGGGAAAAACATCAGGAAACTCATTAATCACATGGATAGATGAATGGTTGGTGACTCTACTTTCACATCCTATATCCAAACTAAGTGATAAATATATCCATTTCTAATCATCTTCCTTGTCTTGAGATAGGAAATAAACTTATCTCTCGGTGATGCCGTATTACCTTTTCCACTCCAAAATAGGATTCCCTAGGAACTGGAATTGAACCACCTTTGATCTACAATCAACGTTAGCATAACAACAAGACAATCAATCCATTCCAATTATAACATCAAATTGTACCATAACTAACTCAATTAAGTTTGCTACTATAGATTGACTAGGAACTACTACTATA
The DNA here is from genome assembly GCA_034376525.1 of Nicotiana benthamiana. Taxonomy (NCBI): domain Eukaryota; kingdom Viridiplantae; phylum Streptophyta; class Magnoliopsida; order Solanales; family Solanaceae; genus Nicotiana; species Nicotiana benthamiana. The sequence continues at coordinate 15,451,522 of CM067331.1, read as the reverse complement.
CAATCTCTATATAACCGCCTGCTATCACTGGATCCCCAAAAGGTGTGGACGCCTTAAAAGGTTTAACCAATAGAGTGACATATGATTAAGGTGGAACTTGGATCAATCAATGCATATATATCATATAAGGAGACTGATAATATACTTGTAACAATATCAGGTGACGACTGCTAATCATGTTGACTTACTAATGAATAAATACAATTTTGAGGACTACTCGAGTTAGATGCTCCACCTCTACCTCTACCACGACTGATTGGTGCTTGTGAACCTTTCCCCTTGGGGCATACTAATGAAGAGAAACTACCTACAAATTTTGCTGGTTGAACTATACATGTACCACCTCTTGTCGGACAATCTCTCATAACATGGCCTGGATAACCACAAGTACAACAAACGCCCAACCCCATAAGGCACTGCCCAGCATGCTGCTTACCACATTGAGCACATCTTGACAAGGACGACCTCATCTAACTTAACCCACCCCTATACATAAAATTTGAGACCCTGGAATTCTTACTAGGTCCTGAATATGTGGAATGATCAAATCTCCTACCGGCCAACTGAAGGGGTGCGATAGCTAATAGTTAGGCTGGATACCAGGGGTTTTGTTGCCTTTGACAACCTCGAAACTCACTAGAAGGACTCGAAGATCCCGCTCTCTTACTCTGGCCTATGTCATGCTCACGATCATCCCACTACTTCTGCTTACCCTCCTCCACATCCTTAGCGTATTCCTGAACACGAGAAATATCCATGCCTAATTGAAGTGAGACCGACATGTAGTCGTTTAGCAGGTACAGATCCAACCCCATCATGAACCGCTAAACCCGATCATTTATCCTATCTACAATAGTGGGAGCATATCTATCCAAATAATCAAACTGATGGGTGTACCCCTGAACACTCATACTACACCACAGAAGGGTCAAGAACCTATCAACTTTGGCCCGTCTAAGCTCCGATGGCAAATAATGACGAAGAAAATCCTATGAAAACTACTGCCATACCGCTAGAGTGGTATACTCACCTCTGGACAACTCCCAGGACTCGTACCAATTAACTACAACATACCAAAGTCTATATGAAGCTAGATAAATAAACTCGGTCGCGGTAGCCTTCATTTCCCTCAGACTCAGCATCCTATCAATAAATACTTGAGGGTCCTTGTTTGGATCTACTCCAGTAAATACCAGAGGGTCCAAATTAATAAAATCATGAACCCTCGCACTGATGGCCCTATCTGCATGACCAATACCTACCTTCTGATGCCGAGATTATACGGCTACTATTCGACTCAATAGTTGAATAGCATCTCTCATCTCCTGGAATGGTGCATATGACTGGCAAGATATGTGTAAAAGGGTAGGCGCTGGAGCTGGTGCCCCTTGGAGCACCTCTAGAGAGGGTAGGGTATGTGAAGTTTGAGATAAAATCTCACTATGAGACTCTCCCTAAGCCCTGGTAACTCGTGCCTCTCGACTGGTAGTCTCATCAGCCACAGACTTTCCCTTCTAGGCGGTTGTAGCCTTCGGAGGCAGCGCTAGAAACATAATATATCGTTAAGAAAATGAATCTTTATATCGCACGATGTAATATAAAAAGGGAGGATAACATCTTATATGTACTATAGCCTCATGTTTATAAATGTGGTACACAACACACTCATAAATAAGACTCTACTAGACACAGTCTGCAGACAACCCTAGGATGGAACTTCTCTGATACCACTTTTGTCATGACCCAAAATGATGGGCCATGACCAGTGCCTAAGTCTTACATGTTGAAAACCTCTAAGCATATGTCTAAGACATAACATAAAAAGGATAGATCATACAAAACATCTATCAATAAACTGGTGAATCGCGTGAATAACATACGCGAGGAAAACATACACAAAAGACATATACATATACATGCAGAATACGGTAGGGCGAGCCAACAAGGCTGTTATAGACAACTATATGTCCAAAACTAGAAAGCGACAATGTCATATACTATCCAACTATACATGACTGTCTACAGAGCTCTAATATAGTGTACAACTATATAAAAGATGGGACTGGGCCCCGTTGTACCCCATATCTACATTAAAAAATAGCATACCAAAATCAATAGCAGCTATGGATCAAGTGGAGCACACCAAATCTTGCTAAGATAGAATCCTAAGAAGGGGGGCCGTCAGCCTATCTACTTGCACCTCGGGCATGAAACACTGGCCGCATAAAATAGGGGCATCAGTAAGAATAATGTGTTGAGTATGTAGGGCATGAACATCAGTACATACAAGACATAAAAGAACCACGGAGTAAAGGAATCCACCTCTAAGTCTAAATAGCTCTATGAATCCTAAACATTAATAATGTCATGCATGTGCCTATAAATTTCATATCATACTTAGATATGTGCATACATAACATCATCAAGCCTATGAGGGTATCTCATCATATCATCTTGGCATCAGTGGGTGAAATAATCAACGTATACCATCACTGATCAGGTAGTGGTGCATATATAATGTCGTAACCTTTCCACATATCCTATATACATATAATATATGCATATATATAACACCATCTGGTCATGGGTCATGTATAAATGAATGTAATGCATATGGAATAAAGTCAATAAGATCTCTCGGAATGTCATATGATCATTATGCCCTCAGATAAACTTTATCAACTAAGTATTATTTTGAGACCCATGAACAGAAGATATAATAATAAGGCACATGTGGAATCAAGAAAATCGTCACCCCTAGTTCTTCTATTGTCATGACCCAAACCCTGAACCCAATCGTGATGATGCCTCTCATGAAGACAAGGCTATCCATACAATTACAGAACACCTCTTTTAAGCAATTAGTTACCATAAAGCAGTTTTAAGGCATGATTCAGTAACAGTGATTTGCAAAAGAATAGAAGATAATAGTAGAACCATCCCGACACGGCCCAAACCGGAGTGTCACAAGTCATGAGCAACTAATAAATCCTGATATAATAGTTCGAAAAACTGGAAATGATAAGATAAGGGAGGCACGGGGGCTGCAGACGCCAACAACTACCTCTTAGTATCCGAAACACTACCTGGACTGGGAGGATCAGCACTCACGAGTGGAATCTGCTATGCATGAATCTGCACATACGGTACAGGAAGCAATGTGAGCACTCCGACCCACTGAGTAATAATTATAAATAATGGATGAAAGTAAGAAAACACTTAAAAGCACAAAGCATTTAATACCAAAGCAGTAAAATCACTTAAAGCAGTAAATCAGTGAAGAAATCAAGTAAAATCCCTTTTTAACAAGTAAACAGGTAATTTGGCTGGTCAATAACAAGTAGAAATCCGCCCCTCGTGCACAATATCGATCACTCAAAACAGTATCAGCCCCTCGGGCTCACTCTCAAAACAATATCTTCCCCTCGGGTTCACTCTCATATCACAATGGGTACCTGCGCTCACTGTGGGTGTGCAGACTTCGGATGGGCCCCTTATAGCCCAAGCGCTATATCAAGCCACCTCGTGGAATTAACTCTTGGCACTTGGCCTCACATCACTCAAGCCACCTTGTGGTGTACAAATGTATCTCAGGCCCTAGGCCTCATATCACTCAGTATATCCTCACACCTGGCCCTCAGCCGCACTCAGTCAGAATTCATCATAAGCCCCTCGAGTATAAGTAAGCAATAGTTCTCAGCCCAAAAAAACATCATTTAGAAATATCATTTAAGTATCAAATCTGAGTAAAAATGGTTGAGTTGTAAAACAGTGGAAAACAGCATGTTTGAGTTCAAGTAACAAGTCAAAACAGTGAGGAAATAGTGATAAAAATCCCCGAAGGGTTCAAATAGTTGGAACGGAGCCCAAATATGAAAATCACCCCAAATCATGATGATAACAAATAAGTTTCAGTCAAATACGCGGTAAAATTATCAATCAGGACAGAATAAGTCACAATCCCCAGTAGTAAACGACTCTGCGCTCACCATCAAGCATGTCCCTCACCTCAATATAGCATTACCATGTGCAATACGGGGTTTCAAACCCTCAGGACATCATTTACAATTATTACTCACCTCGAACTGACTATAACTCTAGCCCGCGATACCATTGCCCCTCGAATCGGCCTCCATGCGCGTCAAATCTATCCAGAATCAGAACGAATACGTCACAATATGCTAAGGGAACAAATCCCAAGCGAAAACAATCGAAAATATCAAAAATCCCAAAATTAGCCAAATCCGAGCCCCGAGCCCACTTCTCAAAATCTCAGAAATTTTTACATTAGCGGGTTTCATATCCTCCCACGAGTTTTTACATGTAAAAAAATTCTCAAATTCAACCTCAAATGGTACTTCAAGTCCCAATTCAAAATTTCAAAATCCCAAGCCTTAGTTTTTCCATTTTTAGCTTAAGTTCCATGAATTTCTAGGTTGATTTCACAATAGAATCACGTTTTAGATTCAAAAATCTTACCTCCAATCAATTCTCCTTGAATACCTCTTTAATTACCTTCAAAAAGCTCTCAAAATGCTCAACTATGGAGGAAAATGACCCAAAGTCGCGGATGAAATAACATAAAAGCTTTCGGCCCAGTTCTGATCCTTCTTCATCGTGATCGCGACCCAAGCCTCGCGATAGCGAAGCACAAATCCATAAGACCCCCCAAAATACTCTATGTGAATGCAAGACACATGATGCGAATGCGAAGAGCAAATTCCCCTGGACCCCAATCCTTATACGCAAATTCGAAACTCTTCATGCGAACGCGAAGCACAAGATCTAAGCCTTCTGCGAATGGGAGGCCTCAAACGCGAACGCGGAGGTTAAACTCTAGCCAACCCAAAAGGCTTCTACGCAATCACCAAAATACAGCTATGGAAACTATCTGGCCAACCCAAAATCCTGCACACACATCCCAAATGACATAACAAAGCTACATCAACTCTCAGAATTCCATTCCGACCTCCAGATCAAAATCTCACCTAACAACCAGAAATTGCCAAAATACTAACTTCGTCAATTTAAGCCTAATTCTATACCGGACTTCCAAAACCAATTTTGATCACACTCTTAAGCCATAAATCATATCCCTAAGCTAATCGAACCATCGAAGCTCACATCCAATCCCTCTAACACATAAGTTAACATCCGGTTGACTTTTCCAACTTAAACCTTCTTAAAAGAGACTAAGTGTCTTATTTCTTGCCAAATCCACTCCAAACGCAAACTAATCAATTTGATCACATAAAACACAGATAATGAAACATAAAGAAGCAGGAATGGGGAAAACGGAGCGATAACTCATGAGATGACTAGTCTGGTCGTCACATCTATGAATAGAGCCATTTATGAAAGTTGTATGCTTTTTTGTTTTGTTTGTATCATATGGATCATGCCAAAAGAAAAGAAGGTATAGCCTTAATATACATGATCCGATTCTCTTGACAATCCTTCTAACACCTTTCAATCGCAACAAACACATAACAGTGCATCGAAGTAGGGGAAAAATCGTATGTTGTTCTTAAGAAATGTTGTATTGTACTCCCTTTCGAATGTAACTCACGCTGCTATAGCACTATGTAGTGTCGTATGGATTCCTTTGTGGATTTCATCTATTACTTTGCAAACATATGCATCTTCCAAGAATAATTTAGGGAGGTCTCTTATCAGTGGGTTGTGGGCCCCACTTGATGTGGATTACTTTGCCAAAAATTCCCTGTATATGCCATCTAGCTCCATATACCAAAGAGTCACTATTAGTTTTTGATCCATAATTCCACTTGTTGCCGCGTGGGGATAGTGTTTCCACTAATTGCTTATCACAATTTCTAAGTAGTTTGTTAATCTTCCACTAAAAACCAATAATTAACCCATTTTCCACATAATTAGGAATTATCTAAAAGTACTTAAAATACTAATCACTTTCAACATACTTTATATACTTTACTATCATGGTCATGCGGTATAGCACTAGTCCATAAATACATGGTATTATAAGTTGGATCGTATTTTATCCCAAATTGTCAAACTTTAACGAAACTCATTTTCTTTGATTTGTTTACTCTCTAACTTTCACGACACTTATTTATCATTTGTTATAAATATCATAAATAACTATAACTTTAAAAATAATCTCATTCTTGAGCTTACATCGATTAACTATGACGAAACTTTAACAAATGAAAATGCAGGATGTAACAATCAAGGTCGAAACCAGAAAGTCAGACCTTTGATAATGAGATTCTTAGAGAGTTCGTATCCTGACTGCAAATGGAACTAATGGATCTGCCACCGGTCATTGATCAATGGGCCGTTCGAGCTTTTACCTAAGGACACAATGTTCAAAGCTTGATGGCTTCATAACAGTTGAAGAAGAATCTGATAGAATATCCGACAGTTACTTGGGTCGACGTGCATAACCGGTATGAATCAAAAATCAGAGTCGAAGATGATCAACTTGAGGGCAGTGCCCTTATCTTTGTACAAAGTGAACAAATTTAAACACCAGGGAGGGGGGTACTAAAACAATAGCCAACCGCAAAGGAGATGAATGCGATTCAAGAGGTAATTACGTGATATTTTACACGTCAATACCACACAAGAGGGGGGTAATTTGTGTGGTACCCAATTTTTTGCTTAAACTGCTTATGGAGGGACCTGGTTCTTGTATGTGTTTCAACTACTACTATTGTGGAATAATAAATACAGAAAATAAAGAAACACAGAGATTTTATATGGAAAACACTCGGCTCAAAAGGTGAAAAAACCACGACCTACTACTTAGTAGGATTTTCCCAAACTTCCACTAAAATAACTAAGCTAAAACAACATTTACAAAAACTCTTTGTAAACCTAAGGATTATCTCTAATTCCGTTGTCGCACACAACCTCAATTGTTGCAACAACTTCAAGTTAACTTTAACTTGAACACTCTAAGTACCTAATACAATTGTTTCTATAAAAGCTGAAAGGTACAATATGAAAACATCTACTACAATTGAACTAGAAATAAAGAAAGACACATAAAACTTATTATGGAGTTGGTTCTTCAATCTGGTTTATGTAGCTTCAGGTTTGCACACTTGAATCACACATGAACTGCTTAAAAAAAGCCTTGCTATTTTGCTCTCAATTCACGTTTAACTTCTGTATTTTTGTGCAACACTTGTAATATGAGAACATCCTGCAATTTATAGAGTTAGTAGATGAAGAAATAACTAGAGTTCTGATGCAACTCTTTCTTGGTGGAAGAGTTCTAGTTGATTTCAACTTCTAACTCCTTCTCTATCTTTGATAGGGTTCTCTTTGATTAAGGACTCATTCTCCTTAAAAATTATGCAAACTTTCCGATCAAGAGATATTAAATACACCAAGTTAAGCTTATCTCCTACACGTGCAATCCACATGCTCGAATCTGCCCGTTTTTGAGCACATGAGTGATGGACTTGGTTCATCCTGAGTTTCTTTGTCAGTATTCAAAACTAACCTTTACTTGGGCTAATAAATGCTTCCTTTTTATGATGACAAACTCCGTGCTTTTCATAAGCTTAGGCCCTATTTCAACTCAGCTCAACATTGACACAATGCTAAAAATGTTAGAAACATTTTTCCTTTTTATCAGTTATCATCAGGGACCAGGTACATTAGGTTATAAACATCACTTGTTTAAAGCACAACCTTTCCCCCCCCCCCCCCCCTTTTGGCATCATCGAAAAGTTGCATAAAATGTGAGATGACCAGATTTTAAAACTTACCAATGGCCACTGAGGCTAATTCAAATGCAATCATGGATTAATCATCATAGATCAAGCTAAGAATTTTAACCATCAAAGAAATATGAACAACAGGTTAGAGAAAAACTAGTGAATTTGATTGATGATTGATAAGATTCTACCATAAAGCATAAGAAGAAATAAAAACACTGAAAACATGAGCAAGAGAAACAAAAAGTCCTGAACTGGGTCATTGGTAGATCTACACTAGGCTAGGAGGCTTAAGGCTAGGAAGAACTAGGTGCTTGGTTTTTTGATTTGGAGGATCAGCACACCTTGAAAGATGCCATCATTCTTCTCTTTTTCTCTTGCCAGCTCAGTTCTGAGAGCATATCTCTTAGTCTCCTTCTCAACCAACCTCTTCTGCATCCTTTCAATCTCATCATCCTTAGCTCCACTATCTTGCACCAAGGCTCTGAACTTGCTATTCACGTGTACCTTTTTGGATGAACTAGGTTCCTTAGGAGTGACATTGACTTCATAATTGCATGCAAGCATACTATTAACCCAAAATGATCCACGCTTGTACTAACCTCCCACTTTTTCATGGGTACATTGAAATGTGCAAGCGCAGTTGTGAGAAAGTATCCATAGGGAATGGTATGAGTTTTGGTGCCATTAATAAATCTATCAAGAAGCTTGATTATAGCTTTCAGTCACTTTCTTCTGCAAGTTTTATGAGGGTTTTATCTACATATTAACCAGGTTCATCTCCCCAAACAACCAGTGCGCATGCGTCTTTGGTTAAACACACAGAAGTGGGTGAAGAATCAGCCACTCTTGTCCTATTTCCCTTCAAAGTACTCCTAGCACCCTTGCTCTCCTTTTTTTCTTTTTCATTTTTACCACCAGCTTCTCCAGATTTTGTAGTCTCAACACCTGTTATAGACCCTACAAATCTATTTTCCAAATTTGCAGCAACTTTAAAAATTATCTCAGGAGAAACGTTTGAATCAGAAGGTACCTGTTCAATTTCGGAAGAACAACTTTCTTCCACTTGAGTAGCATACTTAAAAGAATCTAGGTAGTTTAATATGGTTATCAGTCTTGAACTTAACTGGTTCACTTGTAACGGATAAGTTCACAAGAACTTTGGTATTTGGTAGGACTGTGCATATGATCCAAATATAGTTATATCAAATTATGCAGAGTGTAGAAAACATACCATGTTGTCTTGATGAACCAGGTTCTTCACTGATAATTCTTTTGTGTAAGTCTAAATTGGTCAAACTAGAGAAAATAGTGTTGGAAACACGTTCTCAATGCAATATACTAAAATGTGTGTTCTTTTGTATAGGTTTTGATGAATGACAAACGAAGCGAAAATTGATATATGACGAAGTTCAAGAAACAAGCGCACAATTGATATACAACGAGATTCAAGCTCAAGACAAAGTTTTATAGTTTAATTGAGTCATTCTTAAATGTGATCTTGATCCTACAAGTTGACTCGTAACATGGCTTCTCTCATAAAACTATTTTCCAAAATCATGCATATTTAATTTAATGTCAAATGTTAAAATCATGCATATTTACAGTAGTCAAAATAATTTTTAGACATGCCTTAAAAATCTGGACTAAGATAATCGATTATGTGCTTATGATAATCGATTGTTTTAAGCCAAGACTGCATGACAATCGATTGTGAACTAATGACAATCGATTGTGAGTAAGACAGTGAGCATCAGGTTTTTCAAACCTGCATGACAATCGATTGTGAACTAATGACAATCGATTGTGACTGAGGCAGTGTCCATCAAAGTTTTTCAAAACTCAGAATAATCGATTATGAACTAATGGTAATCGATTATGTTGAGACAGTGTCTTCTAGTGATTTTCAAATTTATTAAATAATCGATTGTTACATTGGACAATCAATTGTCAAAGAGACAGTGTCTAAAATGTTTTTCAAAAACTGATAAGTAATCGATTGTTGACTTTGTGCAATCGATTGTGAAGCTGACCGTTGTCGTAAAGTTTTCAAATACCGTCAGGTAATCGATTATTGATTCTGTATAATCGATTGTTTTGATTAAAATCCGAAAAAGATTTTTTGAACGTTATTGGGTAATCGATTATTGATTTTGTACAATCGATTGTTTTGATTAAAATCCGGAAAAGATTTTTTGAACGTTGCTGAGTAATCGATTGTTGATTCTGGACAATCGATTGTTTGTGGTAAAATCTGGAAAGGATTTTTTGAACGTTGCCAGTAATCGAATATGGATTGAAAGTAATCGATTATCAAGCGTAAAATCTGGGATTGAATTTTGATCTGACTGGCAGACAATCGATTGTTGGGGTTTGACAATCGATTGTCAGTGAGTAAAATCAGCAACTCTTAATTGGCAATTAGGCAACGGTAATGCCAAGTTTTTCAACTATAAATACAGCTTCATTTCAGTGTTTTAAACACAACAACATACTACAACTGATCATTACATTGCTATAAGCTTGCATACTTTTGTTTATCATTTTATATTCAATTTCATAAAGCTTTTGAGAGCCATATTTCTTGTCCAAAGTTGTTGTGATCTAGAGCTTACTTCTTTTACTCATATCTGCTCATTAAGGAGTATTTTGTTTGAGTGTTTAGTGCTTTATACACTTGTAAGAGAATTGTGATTCTCTTGTTGTAAGGAACTTGTGTTTCCTTGGTTGAAGTCTTGGAGTGTAGTATCTCCGAGCAAAGGTGTTAAGGCTTGTGTCCTTAAGTTGTAAAGGTTTGTTGAGCACCCGTAAGCTTAACAAGTTAGTGGAAAATCTCGAGAGAGTCTCTCGGGGACTGGACTAGCCACGCGTTGTGGTGAACCAGAATATATCGGTGCGTTCTTTCCTTTTTGTTTATTTAACGCACTTATTTATTTCCTGCAATTTTTAATTTCCGCAAGTTTACGCTAAATTTTATTATAACGCTATTCACCCCCCCCCCCCCTCTAGCGTTAAGCGTATTTTCTAACAAATAGCATCAGAGCCCAACTCTCTGAAAACTTAATAGTTTGAGAGAACCATCCATGGCTTCTACTCGTGATTCTTTTGCAGGAATTGATGAAGGACAGTGCTCCACACGACCACCTCTATTCAACGGTACAAATTACACGTACTGGACGGAGAGGATGAAGATCTTCGTTCAGTCCAACGGCTTTCACCTTTGGAAGGTGATAATGAAGGGAAACCAAATTCCAACAAAGAAGGTGGAAAACGAATGGGTTCCCAAGTCCGAGGATGAGTATGACGCGGATGACATCCGAAAGGTTCAAAATAATGCTAAAGCAATTAATTTATTATATTGTGCTGTTAATGCTGACGATTACAGGAAAATATCGTGTTGCACAACGGCAAAGGAGATGTGGGACAAGCTAGAAGTTACGTACGAAGGTACGGACCAGGTAAGGGAAGCAAAAATTGATTTCCTAACCCATTCTTATGAATTATTTCACATGAAGGAAGGTGAAAAGGTGGACGAAATGTTTGAGCGATTTTCAATAATCGTAAATGACCTACATGCTCTCAAGAAAACATTCACGGATAGAGAGCTCGTGCGAAAAATTCTTAGAAGTCTCACACCGGCATGGAGATCAAAGGCCGATGCAATTCAAGAATCCATTGGCGTTTCAAACGTCACCATCGACGCACTAAGAGGTAACCTTAAGACCTATGAATCTACTATTCTTAACCCTTTTGTTGATGATCAAAGGAGGCAAAGAATAGCTCTAAAGGCCAGCACAAGCCAACCGCAAATTGATGAGGAAGGAGACAACGAGTTTGGACTCGTTATCAAAAGATTTCAAAAGTTCATGCGCAAGGAGTATGAACGCAAGGGCAAAAAGCAAGGCGAACAAATCAAGTGCTATGAATGTGGTGAAACCGGGCACATCAAATCAAATTGCCCAAACATCAAAAAGGAGAAGAAACCTTTTAAAAAAGCAACGTGCATACATTTCTTGGGGAGGCGACTCCGGAGATGAGTCAAGCGAAGGAGAAGAAGACGAAGCAGCAAATCTTTGCCTTATGGCACAAGAAGACAACAAAGATGAGGTATGTCAAATCTCGTCTAAAAACTTCTTTACTCTTGAAGAAATGCGAACTGCTTTTGATGAATTATATACTGAATTTATTAAGGCTTCAAAAACTGTTAAGGGCATAAAAGAAAATGCTTCATTAAAAGAAAAGGATTTTCAAAAACAGCTTTCTTTGAAAGAAAAGGATTTAGAAAAACTGGTTTTAGAAAATGAAAAGCTGAAAGAGGAAAACAAGTTTTTTGGAAAAAGAAGCGCCGATAAGCCCGAAAGTTTTACTAAAAATTGTTCTTCTTGCTTGCATCTCAAAAATGAGGTAGATAGACTCAAAGGTACCTTAGATAAGTTTAATTCTTCCCACAAGAATTTGAATGAGGTCCTTGTAAATTTGAAATCAACCAAGCATGGCATAGGATTTAAGAATGAGGTTAAAGAAAAGGTTGAAGCCAAACCCCAACCACCTAAGGCTCAACCTAGGACTAATAAAACAAATGCTTATCCTAGAAATAGCAATCCTAGAACCAATATGCATGCTAGACAAAATGTTGAACATTTTAGGAGACCTAGAAATGACTTACCACCTAGAAATAGTTACCCTAGAAATGATGCATATTTTAGGCCAAATGTTGAACCTTTGAGAAGACCTAGAAATGGCCTTCAACCGAGAAACAACCACTCTAGAAATGCTGCTCATCCAAGAGCTCATAGTAGGAGAAATAATTCTCATGAAATGCGAAATAGTCATAGTGTTCAAAATAGAGTAAGAAATTTTCATCCGTCTAGTTACTATGAACCTAGAAGGATGCATAACCCAAATGTGACTTGTCATTATTGTAGACGTATTGGTCATATTGCTCCTGCATGCTTTACACGTCATAGACATATTACTCAATAGCATCATTATAATATGCCTAACCCCCAAGGACCCAAGATGGCATGGGTACCTAAAGAACATTAATTTGTTTTGTAGGTGTGCTTGAAGGGATCAAGTGTACTATGGTACCTTGATAGTGGATGCTCCAAGCATATGACGGGAGATGAATCCATATTCCTTCAATTAGAGCACAAAGAAGGAGGAAGTGTTATCTTCGGTGATAACAATAAAGGAAAGATCATCGGCATCGGCTCGGTCGGTAAGGATGAAAAATCCTCTATTAAGCATATATTACTTGTTAAAGGATTAAAGCATAATCTCTTGAGCATAAGCCAATTGTGTGACAAGGGAAATCTTGCTTTATTTGATTCGGATGAATGCTTAGTGTTCAGACGTAGTGATTTCAAAATTATCCTCCGTGGTTTTAGAGTGGATAATATTTATATGGTTGATCTTGCTAATTCCTCACCCGATTATGTTGATTGTCTAATGAGTAAAGAGGATGATACTTGGCTATGGCATCGTAGAGTAGCACATATCAATATGCATCTTTTGAACAAATTGATTTCTCAAAACTTAGTTGTTGGTCTTCCCAATTTAAGATTTGAAAATGACTCTATTTGTGACTCGTGTCAAAAGGGGAAGCAAACAAAAGCATCTTTCAAATCTAAAAACATTGTTTCAACTTCTAGACCATTGCAAATGCTTCATATGGATTTATTTGGTCCCTCTCGCATTGAAAGTCTAGGAAGAAATAAATATGCTTTTGTGATTGTTGATGATTACTCGAGATTTACTTGGACTTTATTTCTTGCCAATAAAAGTGATGCTTTTCAAAATTTTAAATATTTTCTTAACCGTGTTCAAAATGAGAAAGAAACAACCGTCACTTCAATTAGAAGTGATCATGGGGGAGAGTTTGATCACAATCTCTTTGCGGGCTTTTGTGACGAACTCGGAATCGAGCATACCTTTTCCGCTCCACGTACACCACAAAAAAATGGGGTGGTGGAAAGGAAAAATAGGTGTCTCGAAGAGATGGCTAGAACCATGCTCGACGAAGCTAAAATACCCAAACTTTTTTGGGCAGACGCCGTGAGCACCGCTTGCTATGTTCTAAATAGAGTAGTAATTCGGCCGATACTCATGAATACCCCCTATGAACTTTATAAGGGTAGAAAACCAAATATTTCCCATTTTAGAGTTTTTGGTTGCAAATGTTTTATTCATAACAATGGCAAAGACCAATTGGGTAAATTTGATGCTAAGTCGGATGAAGTTATTTTCATTGGATATTCCTCACGTAGTAAAGCATATAGGGTCTTTAATAAAAGAACCCAAATTGTGGAGGAATCCCCTCATGTTGTATTTTCCAAAAATAATGCTCGCTTGGCGAGAAAGGATTCCGGTTTTGATCTTGCAGGTATCTTAGATAGCTTGAAAGACAAAATACAAGAGGAACCACCCAAGGAAAATAAAGATGAAACTGAGGAACAACCAACGGATGAAGCGCCACAATTGGAAAAAGAAATGAATATGCCTAACGAGTGGAGGACAATCAAAGATCACCCTCTCGAACAGGTAATTGGCAACGTTGGAGACAAGGTAAGTACCCGAAACTCTCTCAAAAATACCTTAGAACATACTGCTTTTGTTTCTCAAATTGAACCCAAAACCATCTCAGAAGCAATTGGGGATGAATTTTGGACCTTAGCAATGCAAGAGGAGCTTAACCAATTCGAACGCAATGACGTTTGGGATTTGGTGCCAAGACCCGAAGGTCATACCATAATTGGTACAAAATGGATTTTTCGCAATAAACTAGATGAAAATGGTATAATCACTAGAAACAAAGCTAGGCTTGTAGCAAAAGGCTATAATCAAGAAGAAGGTATTGACTATGAGGAAACATATGCTCCCGTAGCTAGATTAGAAGCTATTCGCTTATTGCTTGCATTTGCCTCTTCTATGAATTTCATTTTATTTCAAATGGATGTGAAAAGTGCTTTTCTAAACGGTTTTATTCAAGAAGAAGTTTATGTTGAACAACCCCCCGGTTTTGAAAACTTTAAATCTCCCGATCATGTTTTCAAGCTCAAAAAGGCTCTTTATGGTTTAAAACAAGCTCCCCGAGCATGGTATGAAAGATTAAGTAAGTTTCTTTTGGAAAATGATTTCATTAGGGGGAAAGTTGACACAACTCTCTTTGTTAAGCATAAAAACAATGATATCTTGTTAGTTCAAATATATGTAGATGATATTATACTTGGTGCTACTAACAATATTTTATGCAAGGATTTTCCGATTTAATGACAAGCGAATTTGAGATGTCTATGATGGGTGAGTTAACATTCTTTTTGGGATTACAAGTAAAGCAAATGAAAGAAGGTACATTCATTTGTCAAGCCAAATATTGCAAAGAATTGCTGAAACGATTTGAGATGAACAATGCAAAAGAAATGGCAACTCCCATGAGCACATCCGATAATCTAGACAAAGATGAGAAAGGTAAGGAAGTCGACACCAAAAAGTATCGAGGTATGATTAGCTCTCTTCTTTATCTTACTGCTAGTCGTCCGGACATCATGTTTAGCGTGTGCTTATGCGCTCGTTATCAATCGTGTCCAAAGGAGTCTCACCTTACTGCGGTAAAACAGATTTTAAGGTATCTTGTTGGTACTACAAATGTGGGTCTATGGTACCCCAAAGGCTCTTCATGCCAACTTGTTGGCTATTCCGATTCCGATTTTGCTGGATGCAAATTGGACCGCAAGAGCACTAGTGGCACTTGCCATTTGCTCGGTAGCTCTCTCGTTTCTTGGTTTAGCAAGAAACAAGTAAGTGTTGCGTTGTCCACAACCGAGGCTGAATATGTAGCCGCGGGGAGTTGTTGCGCTCAAATCCTATGGATGAAACAACAACTCTTGGACTATGGCCTAAGTCTTAATCATATCCCTCTTAGATGTGATAATACTAGTGCCATATGCTTGACGAAGAACCCCGTTCTTCATTCGCGAACGAAACACATTGAAATTAAACATCATTTTATTAGAGATCACATTATCAAAGGCGATGTCGAAATTGAATTTGTTGAAACCAAAAACCAATTGGCAGACATCTTTACAAAGCCTTTAGAGAAAGAGTCCTTCTTCCGAATTCGCAGTGAACTCGGGATCCTTGACTCCACGTTGATCTAAGTCATGCATTGCATTTTTTTTACATGATTTCTAACTTGAGCGTCGGAGACGTCTAACGATTTTTGCAGGTATCGCCCCAAAGGAAAGGGGAATTATAAAGCATGACGCGCAAGAATCAAGTCTTCTTCAGAAAAAACTGTTTCCCTCATCTAATAATCGATTATCTCGTATCAATAATCGATTGTAATGCTATCATTTGAGCTATTATACTCTCTTTAAATAATCACACCTTCTTTCCAATAAATAAACAAGGTTTATTTCATCTTTGGCATCTTATTATTATTTTTGCTAATGGAAAACGGGGGAAGATAACGGGTATGATGCACTCTCAAGTTATAAGCTTAAATTGAGGGGGAATTCTCAAATTGAAGGGGAACAAATTGCATACTTGTTGCATGTATATACTTGTCTTGAATCGTCAATATAAATTGCTTGTCTTGCATATCCCGCTTAATGTTTGCCATTATCAAAAAGGGGGAAATTGTTGGAAACACGTTCTCAATGCAATATACTAAAACGTGTGTTCTTTTGTATAGGTTTTGATGAATGACAAACGAAGCGAAAATTGATATATGACGAAGTTCAAGAAACAAGCGCACAATTGATATACAACGAGATTCAAGCTCAAGACAAAGTTTTATAGTTTAATTGAGTCATTCTTAAATGTGATCTTGATCCTACAAGTTGACTCGTAACATGGCTTCTCACATAAAACTATTTTCCAAAATCATGCATATTTAATTTAATGTCAAATGTTAAAATCATGCATATTTACAGTAGTCAAAATAATTTTTAGACATGCCTTAAAAATCTGGACTAAGATAATCGATTATGTGCTTATGATAATCGATTGTTTTAAGCCAAGACTGCATGACAATCGATTGTGAACTAATGACAATCGATTGTGAGTAAGACAGTGAGCATCAGGTTTTTCAAACCTGCATGACAATCGATTGTGAACTAATGACAATCGATTGTGACTGAGGCAGTGTCCATCAAAGTTTTTCAAAACTCAGAATAATCGATTATGAACTAATGGTAATCGATTATGTTGAGACAGTGTCTTCCAGTGATTTTCAAATTTATTAAATAATCGATTGTTACATTGGACAATCAATTGTCAAAGAGACAGTGTCTAAAATGTTTTTCAAAAACTGATAAGTAATCGATTGTTGACTTTGTGCAATCGATTGTAAAGCTGACCTTTGTCGTAAAGTTTTCAAATACCGTCAGGTAATCTATTATTGATTCTGTATAATCGATTGTTTTGATTAAAATCCGGAAAAGATTTTTTGAACGTTATTGGGTAATCGATTATTGATTTTGTATAATCGATTGTTTTGATTAAAATCCGGAAAAGATTTTTTGAACGTTGCTGAGTAATCGATTGTTGATTCTGGACAATCGATTGTTTGTGGTAAAATCTGGAAAGGATTTTTTGAACGTTGCCAGTAATCGATTATGGATCGAAAGTAATCGATTATCAAGCGTAAAATCTGGGATTGAATTTTGATCTGACTGACAGACAATCGATTGTTGGGGTTTGACAATCGATTGTCAGTGAGTAAATCAGCAACTCTTAATTGGCAATTAGGCAACGGTAATGCCAAGTTTTTCAACTATAAATACAGCTTCATTTCAGAGTTTTAAACACAACAACATACTACAACTGATCATTACATTGCTATAAGCTTGCATACTTTTGTTTATCATTTTATATTCAATTTCATAAAGCTTTTGAGAGCCATATTTCTTGTCCAAAGTTGTTGTGATCTAGAGCTTACTACTTTTACTCATATCTACTCATTAAGGAGTATTTTGTTTGAGTGTTTAGTGTTTTATACACTTGTAAGAGAATTGTGATTCTCTTGTTGTAAGGAACTTGTGTTTCCCTTGTTGAAGTCTTGGAGTGTAGTATCTCCGAGCAAAGGTTTTAAGGCTTGTGTCCTTAAGTTATAAAGGTTTGTTGAGCACGCGTAAGCTTATCAAGTTAGTGGAAAATCTCGAGAGAGTCTCTCGGGGACTGGACTAGCCACGCGTTGTGGTGAACCAGTATATATCGGTGCGTTCTTTCCTTTTTGTTTATTTAACGCACTTATTTATTTCCTGCAATTTTTAATTTCCGCAAGTTTACGCTAAATTTTATTATAACGCTATTCACCCCCCCTCTAGCGTTAAGCGTATTTTCTAACAAATAGCATCAGAGTCCAACTCTCTGAAAACTTAACAGTTTGAGAGAACCATCCATGGCTTCTACTCGTGATTCTTTTGCAGGAATTGATGAAGGACAGTGCTCCACACGACCACCTCTATTCAACGGTACAAATTACATGTACTGGAAGGAGAGGATGAAGATCTTCGTTCAGTCCAACGGCTTTCACCTTTGGAAGGTGATAATGAAGGGAAACCAAATTCCAACAAAGAAGGTGGAAAACGAATGGGTTCCCAAGTCCGAGGATGAGTATGACGCGGATGACATCCGAAAGGTTCAAAATAATGCTAAAGCAATTAATTTATTATATTGTGCTGTTAATGCTGACGATTACAGGAAAATATCGTGTTGCACAACAGCAAAGGAGATGTGGGACAAGCTAGAAGTTACGTACGAAGGTACGGACCAGGTAAGGGAAGCAAAAATTGATTTCCTAACCCATTCTTATGAATTATTTCACATGAAGGAAGGTGAAAAGGTGGACGAAATGTTTGAGCGATTTTCAATAATCGTAAATGACCTACATGCTCTCAAGAAAACATTCACGGATAGAGAGCTCGTGCGAAAAATTCTTAGAAGTCTCACACCGGCATGGAGATCAAATGCCGATGCAATTCAAGAATCCATTGGTGTTTCAAACGTCACCATCGACACACTAAGAGGTAACCTTAAGACCTATGAATCTACTATTCCTAACCCTTTTGTTGATGATCAAAGGAGGCAAAGAATAGCTCTAAAGGCGAGCACAAGCCAACCGCAAATTGATGAGGAAGGAGACAACGAGTTTGGACTCGTTATCAAAAGATTTCAAAAGTTCATGCGCAAGGAGTATGAACGCAAGGGCAAAAAGCAAGGCGAACAAATCAAGTGCTATGAATGTGGTGAAACCGGGCACATCAAATCAAATTGCCCAAACATCAAAAAGGAGAAGAAACCTTTTAAAAAAGCAACGTGCATACATTTCTTGGGGAGGCGACTCCGGAGATGAGTCAAGCGAAGGAGAAGAAGACGAAGCAGCAAATCTTTGCCTTATGGCACAAGAAGACAACAAAGATGAGGTATGTCAAATCTCGTCTAAAAACTTCTTTACTCTTGAAGAAATGCGAACTGCTTTTGATGAATTATATACTGAATTTATTAAGGCTTCAAAAACTGTTAAGGGCATAAAAGAAAATGCTTCATTAAAAGAAAAGGATTTTCAAAAACAGCTTTCTTTGAAAGAAAAGGATTTAGAAAAACTGGTTTTAGAAAATGAAAAGCTGAAAGAGGAAAATAAGTTTTTTGGAAAAAGAAGCGCCGATAAGCCCGAAAGTTCTACTAAAAATTGTTCTTCTTGCTTGCATCTCAAAAATGAGGTAGATAGACTCAAAGGTACCTTAGATAAGTTTAATTCTTCCCACAAGAATTTGAATGAGGTCCTTGTAAATTTGAAATCAACCAAGCATGGCATAGGATTTAAGAATGAGGTTAAAGAAAAGGTAGAAGCCAAACCCCAACCACCTAAGGATCAACCTAGGACTAATAAAACAAATGCTTATCCTAGAAATAGCAATCCTAGAACCAATATGCATGCTAGACAATTGTTGACTTTGTGCAATCGATTGTGAAGCTGACCGTTGTCGTAAAATTTTCAAATACCGTGAGGTAATCGATTATTGATTCTGTATAATCGATTGTTTTGATTAAAATACGGAAAAGATTTTTTGAACGTTATTGGGTAATCGATTATTGATTTTGTATAATCGATTGTTTTGATTAAAATCCGGAAAAGATTTTTTGAACGTTGCTGAGTAATCGATTGTTGATTCTGGACAATCGATTGTTTGTGGTAAAATCTGGAAAGGATTTTTTGAACGTTACCAGTAATCGATTATGGATTGAAAGTAATCGATTATCAAGCGTAAAATCTGGGATTGAATTTTGATCTGACTGGCAAACAATCGATTGTTGGGGTTTGACAATCGATTGTCAGTGAGTAAAATCAGCAACTCTTAATTGGCAATTAGGCAACGGTAATGCCATGTTTTTCAACTATAAATACAGCTTCATTTTAGTGTTTTAAACACAACAACATACTACAACTGATCATTACATTGCTATAAGCTTGCATACTTTTGTTTATCATTTTATATTCAATTTCATAAAGCTTTTGAGAGCCATATTTCTTGTCCAAAGTTGTTGTGATCTAGAGCTTACTTCTTTTACTCATATCTACTCATTAAGGAGTATTTTGTTTGAGTGTTTAGTGCTTTATACACTTGTAAGAGAATTGTGATTCTCTTGTTTTAAGGAACTTGTGTTTCCTTGGTTGAAGTCTTGGAGTGTAGTATCTCCGAGCAAAGGTGTTAAGGCTTGTGTCCTTAAGTTGTAAAGGTTTGTTGAGCACCCGTAAGCTTAACAAGTTAGTGAAAAATCTCGAGAGAGTCTCTCGGGGACTGGACTAGCCACGCGTTGTGGTGAACCAGAATATATCGGTGCGTTCTTTCCTTTTTGTTTATTTAACGCACTTATTTATTTCCTGCAATTTTTAATTTCCGCAAGTTTACGCTAAATTTTATTATAACGCTATTCACCCCCCCTCTAGCATTAAGCGTATTTTCTAACAAATAGCATTAGAGATAATGAGTCGTTTAAACACATGGCACAAAAGTATACTATGTAAAGGATGAGACTGAGCAAGATTTAATCTAATTATACAGAAATTACAAACTTTCTAACCAAATTTGTTTTTTTCAATTTTTTCATTTAACCTTGAACTGGTCCTTTTAGGTAATCTTATTCATCCATAATTCAAACCTATTCCTCTCAAGTGATCTCTATTTAAGGATTTTCTGAAGATATTAAAAATTTTCTTGTCAATAGCACAAAACTCCATAGTGATCAAGATTGTCTCATAGTTGTTCATAAAAAAATGGTGTCTTACATCCATGTGCTTAGTTCTCTTATGATGAACCAGATTCTTAGTCATACTAATAGCACTAGTGTTATCATAGAAAATAGTGATGCAACCAATTTCAATACTAAAATCCATCAATAGCTTCTTGATCCACAACAATTTGTTAGAATATACGCTTAACGCTAGAGGGGGGGTGAATAGCGTTATAATAAAAAACAGCGTAAACTTGCGTAATTTAAAAATTGCAGGAATGAAATAAGTGCGATAAGTAAATAATAAGGAACGAACGCACCGATGTTATCCTGGTTCACCACAACCCGTGGCTAGTCCAGTCCCCGAGAGACTCTCTCGAGATTTCCACTAACTTCGTTAAGCTTACGGGTGCTTAACAAACCGTTACAACTGAGAACTTGAGTCACACAAGCCTCAACAACCTTTGCTCGAAGATACAACACTTCAAGACTTCAACCAAAGGAATCACAACGTTCCTTCTTACAATACAAGGGATTAACACTTCCCTTCAAGTGTATAAAAACACTTTGCACTCAAAACAAGACACTCCTTAAGAGTAGATATGAGTAAAATAAATACGCTCAAGAACGCAACAACTTTCGTCAAGAATTTGGCTCTCAAAAACTTATGTAATGAATAGAAAATGATGAATAAGAGAGTATGCAAGCTTTAGCAATAATATGATCAGTTGTTGTGTTTAGAAGACTGATTTGAAGATGTATTTATAGTGTCAAAAACATGCATAACCGTTGCCTAATTGCCAATTAAGAATTGCTGATTTTGTGCTACGACAATCGATTGTCTAATTGGCACAATCGATTGTTTTCCAATCGTTCCAAAAATCATTCCCAGATTTTACGCAGCATAATCGATTATCTAAGACGTACAATCGATTACTGGCAACGTTCAAAAAATGATTTCCAGATTTTACTTAAAACAATTGATTATCAGAAATATACAATCGATTACTTGACAACGTTCAAAAAATCTTTTTCAGATTTTACTTCAAACAATCGATTATCAAAAATATACAATCGATTACTTGGCAACGTTCAAAAAATCTTTTTCAGATTTTACTTCAAACAATCGATTATTAAAATCCTATAATCGATTATCTGATGGAGTTTGAAAATATTTTGGCAACGGTCATTTACATAATCGATTATGCTATATGGACAATCGATTATTTTTCATTCTTGAAAAATCTAATAGACACTGCCTCAACACAATCGATTGTCATAAGGTTCACAATCGATTATTTTGTATCTTTGAAAAATCTGATAGACACTGCCTCAACACAATCGATTGTCATAAGGTTCACAATTGATTATTTTGTAGCTTTGAAAAATCTGATGGACACTGTCTCAACACAATCGATTGTCATAAGGTACACAATCGATTGTCATGCAGATTTCAAACATCTGATGGACATTGCCTCAACACAATCGGTTGTCATAAGGTACACAATCGATTGTCTTGCAGCTGCCTTAACATAATCGATTATCATAAGTACATAATCGATTATCTTTGTCCAGATTTTAGAGGCATGTTTAAAAATCATTTTGCTAAAATAAATATGTATGATTTAAAATCATTTTGCTCTAAATTAAATATGCATGATTTGATAAAAATATTCTTTTGAGAGAAGCCAAGTCTTGAGTTAAATTGTCGAATCAAGATCACAATTAAAGAGCGACTCATGTATAACTTTGTTTAATCTTGATCTTTGTTTGTCTTGTGCTTGAACTTCGTTACGTGACATTTGCGCGCTTGTGCTTGGACCTCGTCATATGTCAATTGCGCATCGTTTGTCATTTATCAAAACCTACAAATATGAACACACGTTTAGTTTAGTGCCTTGAGAACGTGTTTCAACAATTTCCCCCTTTTTGATAATGGTAAACCTTAATCGGGATATGCATATTAGGTAATTCATAATGACGATCCAAGACAAGTATATATATATGCAATTAGTTCCCCCTCAACATATGAATTCCCCCTCAATTTGTGCCAATAAGTATTAAGTGCATTGCCCTTATTCTTCCCCCTTTTGACATTGGCAAAAAAACAAAATAAGTAATAACATGTTTATTGATTAACAAAAAGGCGATTACATAAAAGAGATAATAAAAGATAGAACAATAAGCAAATAAAGACATTATTCATTATCAATTCCCGCCTCGTCATCCTGTACTGCTTCATAAGGGACAAGTCCAGCATATGGATAGAGAATATGATCAAAATATCCATGGATCTCATATGTCAATCGATTGACAGAGGTGGACAAAGAAGCAAGTTGGTCGGAAATAGTTTGAAGTGTAGGAGCTTGAGGCTGACGCGTTTGAGGAGTTGGAGGAGGAGCAGGAGCCGCGTGTTCGCCGTCATGGGGAAAGGAGGATTCGAAAATTTCCCATTTCTTGGTGCCCTTTTTGAGCGGACCGATAGAGGTGTTGAACCCGGAGGCTTCAAGAAAATTCATTATAAGAAGGGCATAGGAAAGTGGTCTATCGTCCCCGATGGCATCAAGCATGTGGATTTTGATAAACTTACACCAATTGATGTGAGCCCCGATTATAATGGCATGCATGAGTTTTGCGTCCTCTTGGGAGAGAGTGGTATGATTATGTTTGCGTGGTTTGAGGACTCGGGTTATGAAGTAGAAAATTAAACGATATTCGGGGAGCATGCCCGTAATGGTAGGACGACGATTGGACAGATTAGGATCATAAGCTCCAAGTCCTATTGGTTTAGGAGAATTCGTTCATCAAATAAGGCTCCGGCTTCTCTAATGTAGAGAGAAATGTTTTCCCCACTTCGAGGAAGGTGAGCAATAGAATGTAAGTTTTCGTTGGTTAAAAGAATTTCAACTCCATTAATGTTTGACACAAGATCACCATCGTCGTCCTCATGAAGATTGGAATAGAAGGCTTGAATCAAGAGAGGATTAATGTGAGGATAGGTTAGATATAGGAAATCAAGGAGTTGGCATTCCCTAAGCATGTTTGCAGCTGCAGCGGGGGCGCTGGATTCAAGATATTTGCTGGTGGAAAAGCGAGGAGGAAGAATTTCACGCTTTTCGAATTTTGTCATAAATCGAGTTAACTCGGGTTCAGTGTTGAACCGTAAGAGAGAACCATCTTGGTAAGGAAAACTGGGAGGAGGAGGAGCAGCTGAAGAAGATGCACCATGTCTGCCGGAACGAGGGCGTTTGGTGTGTCTGCTCGTCATTTTAAATAAGTAGTAATAGCTTTTGTAAGAAATTTGAGAGATTTTTGAAAGTTTGAGAGATAAGATTGATGCTTGAGTGAAGAAATTGAAGACATATGGTACCTATTTATAATGAGAAGGATGACATTGCATTTAAGGTAACAATCTGCAGAAATTTAAGAGGCAAAAATGGTCAGAAACGGTAAAAAAATTTGCATTATCCGTTACACAATCGATTATGGAATAGAAACAATCGATTGTTATGGAGTTTTTGAATTGTACTCGGAAATGACACAAAATCGATTGTGGGAATCTTGCAGGACCCAACGGTAACAAAGATTTTGAATTACTGACTGAAGATAATCGATTGTTGAATTATGGTAATCGATTGTTCTGACACAGTGTGCACAGTGATTTTCTGACTTCGGAAAATAATCGATTTTACTAATGAGACAATCGATTGTTCTAGAAAGGCAGTAATGAATACCCGAGACGGTACTCGATTATACAGTAAAAAAATCGATTATTTAATTAACATCAAAAACCTGCAAGGCACAATATGTTGATTTTCCGTCATAATAAGCATAAGACGTAAATAATCGAATAGTGATACTTGCTAATCAATTTTCTGGTACAGTAAGCATGAGACATAAAGGAATGATAATCGATTATTGACTGTAACTATCGATTGTTCTACACCATTGCCTTATAATTCCCCCTGCCATTAGGGCGATACCTGCAAAAGAGAATTAGACGTCTCCGACGCTCAAGTTAGTAATTTGTAAACAAATAATGACTTAGATCAATGTGAAGTCAAGAGTTCCGAGTTTACTATAGATTCGGAAAGGAACTTTTTCGCTAAAAGGCCTTGTGAAGATGTTGGCCAATTGAGAACGTGATCTCTTAAGAAGTGTGTCTCTAAGGTGTTCTTAAGAGTGTTTCGAGTACTTACCTGTTGTTCAATGTCGCCAATTACCTGTTCGAGAGGATGGTCTTTGATTGTCCTCCACGCGTTAGGCAGTTTCGTTTCTTTTTCCAGTTGTGGCGCTTCCTCTGATAATTGTTCCAAGATTTCATCTTGAATTTCCTTAGGAGTTTCCTCTTGTACTTTGTCTTGAGGACTCATTGAGTTTAAACTACCTGCAAGTTCAAAACCAGAATACTTTCTCGCCAAGCGAGCATTATTTTCGGAAAACACAATATGAGGGGATTCCTCCACAGTTTCGGTTTTATTATTGAATACTCTATATGCTTTGCTACGTGAAGAATAACCAATAAAAATTCCTTCATCGGATTTGGCATCAAACTTTCCCAAATTATCTTTACAATTGTTATGAATAAAACATTTACAACCGAATACTCTAAGATGGGAGATATTTGGTTTCCTTTCCTTGTAAAGTTCATAGGGAGTTTTCATGAGTATTGGCCTTATGACTACTCTGTTTAAAACGTAGCATTCGGTACTCACGGCATCCGCCCAAAAATGTTTGGGAATCTTAGCCTCATCGAGCATGGTTCTAGCCATCTCTTCGAGACACCTATTTTTCCTTTCCACCACTCCATTTTGTTGTGGTGTGCGTGGAGCAGAGAAGGTGTGCTCGATACCGAGTTCGTCACAAAAATCCGCGAAGAGATTGTGATCGAACTCTCCCCATGATCACTTCTTATTGAAGTGACGGTTGTGTCCTTTTCATTTTGAACACGTTTAAGAAAACATTTAAAATTATGAAAAGCTTCACTTTTATGAGCAAGAAATAGTGTCCATGTAAATCTAGAATAATCATCAACAATAACAAAAGCATAACAATTTCTACCAAGACTTTCAATGCGAGATGGTCCAAAAAGGTCCATGTGAAGAAGTTGCAATGGTCTAGTAGTTTAAACACTATTTTTCGATTTAAAAGATGCTTTTGTTTGCTTCCCTTTTATACAAGAATCGCAAATGGAGTCTTTCTCAAATTTCAAATTTGGAAGACCAATAACTAAATTTTGTGAAACCAATTTGTTTAAAAGATGCATGTTGATGTGAGCTACTCTACGATGCCATAACCACATATCATCTTCTTTGCTCATAAGACAATTCACATACTCAGATGAAGAATTTTCGAGATCAACCATATAGATGTTATCCATTCTAAAACCACGAAGGATAATTTTAAAATCGCTACGGCGAAAAACTAAGCATTCATCCGAATCAAATAAAACAAGATTTCCCTTGTCACATAATTGACTTATGCTCAAGAGATTATGTTTTAGACCTTTAACTAGCAATATATGCTTAATGGAAGAAGGTTCATCCTTACCGACCTATCCAATGCCGATAATTTTTCCCTTGTTGTTATCTCCAAAAATAACGCTTCCTCCTTCCTTGTGTTCTAGTTGAAGGAACTTGGATTCGTCTCTGGTCATGTGTTTGGAGCATCCACTATCAAGGTACCAAAGTACACTTGATCCCTTCAAACATACCTACAAGACAATTAATGAGTCTTTGGTACCTAAGCTGTTTTGGGTCCTTGAGAGTTAGGTGTAACATGCTGTTGTGCTTGACATGCAGTTAAGTGTCTATGTCTAGTGAAGCAAGAAGGAGCAATATGTCCAATTCGATTGCAATAATGACAAATGACATTAGGATTATGCATTCTTCTAGGTTGATAGTAGTTGGACGGACGAAATTTGTTTACTCTATTTTCGACAATATGACTATTGCGCATTTCATGAAAATTATTTCTCCTACTATTTGTTCTAGGATATGCAGCATTTCTAGAATAGTTATTTCTAGGTTGAAAGCCATTTCTAGGAGTCCTAAAATGTTCAACGTTTCTTCTAGTGTTTGGACTAGGATATGCATCATTTCTAGAATAGTTATTTCTAGGTTAAAGGCCATTTCTAGGTGTCCTAAAATGTTCAAAGTTTCTTCTAGTGTTTGGTCTAGCATGCATGTTGATTCTAGGATTGTTATCTCTAGGATGAACATTTGTTTTATTTGTCCTAGGTTGAGCCTTAGGTGGTTGGGGTTTGGCTTCAACTTTTTCTTTAGGCTCGTTTTTAAAACCTATCCCATGTTTGGTCGATCAAATTAACAAGAACTTCATTCAAATTTTTATGAGAAGAACTGAACTTATATAAGGTGCCCTTAAGTCTTTCTACCTCATCTTTTAGATGCATGCAAGAAGTACAATTTTTACTAGAACTCTCGGGTTTGTCGGCGCTTCTTTTGCCGAAAAAATTATTTTCTTCTTTCAACTTCTCATTTTCCAAAATCAGTTTTTCCAAATCCTTTTCTTTCAAAGAGAGTTGTTTTTCAAAATCTTTTTCTTTCAAAGAAGCATTTTCCTTAATGTTTTTAACAGTTTTGGAAGCTTTAATGAATTCACTATACAACTCATCAAAGGCATTTTGCATTTCCTCAAGAGAATAGAAGTTTTGGAAGAAATTTGACATACCTCTTCTTGATTGTTTTCGTGAGCCATGAGACAGAGATTTGCGGTTTCGTCTTCTTCTTCCTCACTCGACTCGTCTCTGGAGTCGCCTCCCCAAGATATGTATGCTCGTTGTTTCTTGAAGGGTTTCTTCTCCTTTTTGACATTTGGGCAATTTGATTTAATGTGCCCGATTTCTCCGCACCCATAGCACTTTACTTGATCTCCTTGTTGTTTGCCTTTTTGTTCATACTCTTTTCGCATGAACTTTTGAGATCTCTTAATAACGAGTCCGAACTCGTTATCTCCGTCCTCGTTATTTTGAGGTTGGCTTGTGCTTGCCTTGAGGGCGATTCTTTGTTTCCTT
Organism: Nicotiana benthamiana; assembly: GCA_034376525.1. Lineage (NCBI taxonomy): Eukaryota > Viridiplantae > Streptophyta > Magnoliopsida > Solanales > Solanaceae > Nicotiana > Nicotiana benthamiana. The sequence goes on along the minus strand of CM067331.1, from coordinate 15,423,541 downwards.
TGATCATTAACAAGAGGGTTAAGTATAGTAGATTCATAAGTTTTAAGGTTACCTCTTAATCCGTCGATGGTGACATTTGAAATGCCAATAGACTCTTGAATCGCGTCGGCCTTGGAGCGCCATTCCGGAGTGAGACTTCGGAGAATTTTTCGGACAAGTTCCTTATCCGTGAAGGTCTTCTTAAGAGCATGTAAGTCATTAACGATTTTTGAAAATCGTTCGAACATGTCATCGACCCTTTCGCCTTCCTTCATGTGAAACAGTTCATATGAATGGGTTAGAAAATCAACTTTAGCCTCTCTTACCTGGTCCGTACCTTCGTACGTGTTTTCCAGCTTATCCCATATTTGCTTCGCCGTTGTGCAACATGATATTTTTCTGTAATCATCAGCGTTTACAGCACAATATAATAAGTTGATGGCATTAGCGTTGTTCTGCACTTTTCGGATATCATCCGCATCGTATTCATCTTCGGATTTTGGAATCCATTCATTTTCAACCTTTTTGGTTGGAATTTGTTCTCCCTTCATTATAACCTTCCACAGATGAAAACTATTCGATTGAATGAATATTCTCATCCTTTCCTTCCAGTACGTATAGTTTGTGCCATCGAATAGTGGAGGTCGGGTGGAGCATTGTCCTTCACCTATTCCTGCAAAAGAATCACGAGTAGAAGCCATGGATTGTTTCTCTCAAACGGTTAAGTTTTTCAGAGAGTTGGGCTCTGATACCAATTGTTAGAATATACGATTAACGCTAGAGGGGGGGTGAATAGCGTTATAATAAAAAATAGCGTAAACTTGCGGAATTTAAAAATTGCAGGAATGAAATAAGTGCGATAAGTAAATAATAAGGAACGAACGCACCGATGTTATCCTGGTTCACCACAACCCGTGGCTAGTCTAGTCCCCGAGAGACTCTCTCGAGATTTCCACTAACTTTGTTAAGCTTACGGGTGCTTAACAAACTGTTACAAACTGAGAACTTGAGTCACACAAGCCTCAACAACCTTTGCTCGAAGATACAACACTTCAAGACTTCAACCAAAGGAATCACAACGTTCCTTCTTACAATACAAGGGATTAACACTTCCCTTCAAGTGTATAAAAACACTTTGCACTCAAAACAAGATTCTCCTTAAGAGTAGATATGAGTAAAATAAATACGCTCAAGAACGCAACAACTTTCGTCAAGAATTTGGCTCTCAAAAACTTATGTAATGAATAGAAAATGATGAATAAGAGAGTATGCAAGCTTTAGCAATAATATGATCAGTTGTTGTGTTTAGAAGACTGATTAGATATATTTATAGTGTCAAAAACATGCATAACCGTTGCCTAATTACCAATTAAGAACTGCTGATTTTGTGCTACGACAATCGATTGTCTAATTGGCACAATCGATTGTTTTCCAATCATTCCAAAAATCATTCCCAGATTTTACACAGAATAATTGATTATCTAAGACGTATAATCGATTACTGGCAACGTTCAAAAAATCATTTCCAGATTTTACTTAAAACAATCGATTATCAGAAATATACAATCGATTACTTGGCAACGTTCAAAAAATCTTTTTCAGATTTTACTTCAAACAATCGATTATCAAAAATATACAATCGATTACTTGGCAACGTTCAAAAAATCTTTTTCAGATTTTACTTCAAACAATCGATTATTAAAATCCTATAATCGATTATCTGACGGAGTTTGAAAATATTTTGGCAATGGTCATTTACATAATCGATTATGCTATATGGACAATCGATTATTTTTCATTCTTGAAAAATCTAATAGACACTGCCTCAACACAATCAATTGTCATAAGGTTCACAATCGATTATTTTGTATCTTTGAAAAATCTGATAGACACTGCCTCAACACAATCGATTGTCATAAGGTTCACAATCGATTATTTTGTAGCTTTGAAAAATCTGATGGACACTGTCTCAACACAATCGATTGTCATAAGGTACACAATCGATTGTCATGCAGATTTCAAACATCTGATGGACACTGCCTCAACACAATCGATTGTCATAAGGTACACAATCGATTGTCTTGCAGCTGCCTTAACATAATCGATTATCATAAGTACATAATCGATTATCTTTGTCCAGATTTTAGAGTCATGTTTAAAAAATCATTATGCTAAAATAAATATGCATGATTTAAAATCATTTTTCTCTAAATTAAATATGCATGATTTGATAAAAATGTTTTTACGAGAGAAGCCAAGTCTTGAGTTAAATTGTCGGATCAAGATCACAATTAAAGAGCGCTCATGTATAACTTTGTTTAATCTTGATCTTTGTTTGTCTTGTGCTTGAACTTCGTTACGTGACATTTGCGCGCTTGTGCTTGGACCTCGTCATATGTCAATTGCGCATCGTTTGTCATTTATCAAAACCTACAAATATGAACACACGTTTAGTTTAGTGCCTTGAGAACGTGTTTCAACACAATTGAGTACAATCATGAAGCAGCAACAACATACTCAGCTTCAGCAGCAGATAAGGCCACTGAATTTGCTTTTCAATAGTCCATCACACAAGACATAAACCAAGGAAGTTTGTCATACCTGAGGTGCTCTTCCTATCCACTAGAAAACCTGCATAATTAGTGTCAGCATATTCCACTAGGTTAAAATTACTACCTTTGGATACCAAAGGCAAAGGTCAGTGGTGCCTTTCAAGTATCTCAATATTCTCTTTATATTAGTCATGTGGGACTCCTTGGATTTGCTTGAAATCGAGCACGAAGACCTACACTGCACATAATGGCAAGTCTGCTAGTAGTAAGATATAAAAGAGAATCAATAATTTCCCTATTCAACTTCTGATCAATAAATGAACTAGGTTAATCTATATCCAATTTTGTGGCAATAGGAGTGTCAATTTATTTGGATGTTCCTTTCTGGTTTTGTTACTGAGGAATAGGTTCCTGGACAGGTTCCCTCGAGGTTTGAGGATCAGTTCCTCTCTATTCAGTTCCCCTTATCATATTGCCTTGGGTGGAAGGATATGTTCCATCACATGTTCCTTCCTGTGATGCATATTCACGATGGACTGTGGTTTCACCATTTGAATATCTTATCAGCCCAATCTCTTCATTATCTTGTTCCCGCCCCTTCAGAAAGAATGTTAGTTTTTCAATAAAATAACATATACACTTTTTTACAGACATATTTCTTTTACTGAAGATCTTATAAGCTTTACAATGTGGAGAATATCCCAAAATTACTCCCTCATCACTTCTGGGTTCATACTTACCTAGGGAGTATTCGCCATTATTGTGCACAACGCATTTGCATCTAAATGCCCTAAGATGGGATATATTTAACTTTCTCCCTTTAAGTGACTCATAGGGAATCTTCTTAATAAGAGGTCTAGTGATGCAACTATTTATGATATAGCATGCAAAAATTTAGCAAACTTAACATTTTCAAATTCAGTTCCATGATCAGAGCTAACTGATGCAAGTTGATTACCTAATTGTTTATGAGTTTTTCTAACAAAAGAAGTAAACATGTAAATGCTTCATTCTTAAATGTTAAAAACAATGTCTAAGAAAACCTAGAGTAATCATCAACAAGCACCATCACATATCTTTTACCACCTCTACTTAATGTTCTCATAGGACCACAGAGATCCATATGGACCAGTTCTATCGTTCTGGTGGTGCTTACCACTTTCTTGCATTCAATAGAGGATCTTACCTGCTTCCCCCTGGCACAAGCCTCACAAACTTTGTTCTCCTTGAACTTGATGTTAGGCAGCCGTATCACCACATCCTTGGAGACTAATTTGTTGAGTTGACTCAGACTTACATGTCCAAGTCTCTTGTGCCAAATGAGGGAATCATTGTCCAACACACTTAAGCAAGTGAGTTCATTTTCTGAAAGTGTGGACAAATCTATAATGTATGTATTATTTACTCTTTACCTAAAAATAATCTTGTTAGTGGTAAGATTAATCAGAAGACATTTGGTAGAGGTGAATGCTACCAAGTTACCTATATCACACAATAATGATTGTCTTATTAGGATATACTTTAGGCCATATCAAGTAGACATTCTCAATAGAGTTAGAATCAGTCTTACCTACCTTTCAAACCCCAATGATCTCACATTTCTTCTCGTTTTCAAAAGAGACATTACATCCTTTGAGGTCCTCAAGTGAAATGAACCGGTTCTTACTTCCTGTCATATGTTTTGAGCAGCCACTATCCATGTACTATATTTGGCTGCTCCCCTTCACTTGGACCCCAAAATGAATTCAGGGGTTAGTCTTAGGAACCCAAACTAGTTTGGGTCCCTTTCTATAGGCAAAAGGGTGAATCAGATTCTCTTTAGCCCAACCTGGCAGCCTATTTTTCCCTTGAACAAGTTCTTTATTCTTTTGACTAGTCTTTTATTTTGCAATACATTCAGATTTATAGTGACCAGTTTTACCACAGTGTGTGCAAATTATATTCTCAGAAAGTGTGAGGTACTTGCGTTTGGGATGCCACTTAGGTGCAGGGGTCCTGTAGCCAAGTCCACTCTTATTGCTACTATGGTGTTCATGTAGCCATGAAAGTACATTAGAGGACCTATTCCATTTATAGGTTCTGTCTAGCTCATGCTTAACCTTGTTTAGATCCTCCTTAATTACTCTTATCTGCTCAACTGTTTTGTACAACTCATCTTTCAGTTTTCCTACATTTTATTCTAAAGTGAGTTGTATGTGATCAACTTTATTTTTACCAGTTCCTAATTTCAATTTTAGATTTTCGGATCTAAGCTCTAGGATAATGGAGTCAAGTTCATGAACCTGGCTATTTAACATAGCATTTTTACTTTCACTTTCAGTAGCCCTAAGATCCAGATGTTTGCACTTAGCTTTCAAAATTACACACTCCTTAGACAGTTGTTCCTTTTCATTATTTAGTTCCTTATATTCATCAATGAAATCCAGGAGTAACTTAGATAGCCTTTCTTTAGATAAAAATTTAATCTTTTCTTTGAGATGAATTATATTTACCTCAGATTCCTCATCGCATTCTCCAATTGCCATAAGTGCTTGTTCATCTCCAACTTCACTCTCTGAGTCCTCATCTGAGCTTTCTCCCCAAGTAGAATCCATAGCCTTTATTGATCCTTTGTTCTTCTTAGATTGAACTCGTTCCTTCTTCTTGTTCCTTCGTTCAGCTCTTTCATTCTTCCATTCAATTTCTCATTGATAGCAGTTTTGATGTGGTGATCAGTCTTCATCACACTTGTAACAACCCTAATTGATTTGCTTTTTAGGAACCCTTAGTTTACTGTAGCTTCCACTTCTTGAAGGACCCTTTCCTCTCATAGGTACTTCTTGAAGTCCTTTGTGATCGTGGTCATTTCATCCTCCTTTAGATCAGCACCTTTCGTGATTCTGAATGCTAGGCTCCTTTCCTTTTTGGGTGCATCGATCTTCATGGTTTGTCTTCTAAGTTCATAGGCAGTGAGATTTCCAATTAGCTCATCTAACTTTAGAGTGGCAATTCTTTTTGATTCCTGAATAGCAGTGATTTATTTCCCAAGTAACAGGCAAAACCCTTGTCAAAATTTTCTCAACCTTGTCTTCTTCAAGAATAATCCAAGAGACTTAAGTTCATTTGTTAGTTTGGTGAACCTTGTATACATCTCCTGGATGGTTTCCCCTTCCTTCATGGTGAAATTCTAATACTGAGAATACAACAGTGTTCCTCTGGACCTCTTCACTTAAGGTGTTCCCTCATGAGCCACTTGCAAAGTGTCCCAAATTTCCTTAGCAGTGGTACAACTTTGAATTCCACTCTCATCTGGACAAGTCCACAGACAAGCCATTTCTTGCCTTTAACATTCTTGTCTCATTTCCTCAAATCCTCAGCAGTGCAGTCAGCTCTTGTTTTTGGCACTTCTACTCCTTCAGCAATCTTCTTCATGGTAGCCAGGGGATCATTGGTGATAATACCTCATAGCTCATAGTCTTCTCCGATGATGTGATCTCTCATTCTATTTTTCCACCAAGAGTAGTACTGGACATTAAAGAGTGGAGGCCTAGCGGTGGATTGCCCTTCCCAGTTTCCAGGTGGTGCACTCATCTTGATCTTTCCTAAGGTGTTAGACTCTTCAAGGATAAGATGCTCTGATACCAAATGATGTTTAATACATCAATACCACACAAAGGGGGATGATCTGCGTGGTACCCTATTTTTCACTTAAAATGCTTATGAAAGGACCTGGTTCTTCTATGTGTTCCAACTACTACTATTGCGGAATAATAAATAAAGAAAATAGAGAACACATAGATTTTATGTGGAAAACACCCGGATCTAAAGGTGAAAAACCACGACCTACTACTTAGTAGGAATTTCCCAAACTTCCACTAAAATCACTAAGCCAAAATAGCCTTTACAAAAATTCTTTGTAAACCTAAGGATTAACTCTATTCCCGTTGTGGCACACAACCTCAACTGTTGCGACAACTAAAAATTAACTCTAACCTTGAAAACTCTAAGTACGTAACACAATTGCTTCTACAAAAGTTGAAAGGTACAAGATTAAAATATCTATTACAATTGAACTAGAACTAAAGAAAGACACATAAAACTCTTTATGGAGTTGGTTCTTCAATCTAGTTCATGTAGCTTCAGGTTTGCACAATTGAATCACACACGAATTGCTTGCAAAAAGCATTGCTATTTTGCTCTTAATTCACGTTTAACTTCTGTGTTTTTGTGCAACAATTGTAATGTGAGAACATCTTGCAATGTATAGAGTTACTAGATGAAAAAATAGCTAGAGTTCTGATGCAACTATTCTTTGGTGGAAGAGTTCTAGTTGATTTCAACTTCTAACTCCTTCTCTATCTTGGATAGTATTCTCTTTGATTAAGGACTCCTTCTCATTATCAATTATGCAACATTTTCAATCATGAGATAATAAATACACCAAGTTAAGGTTATCTCCTTCATGTGCAAATCACATGCTCAAATCTGCCCATTTTTGTGCACTTGAGTGTTGGACCTGGTTCATCCCGAGTTCCTTTTGTTAGTCTTCAAAACTAACCTTTGCTTGGGACAACATTACGATATTCACATTTTCAATAAGGGTCCAAGTTCGGCCACAAAGTAAGAAGATAAATAACAATTAGCAACAACATCTTCGATCCAACTGGAGAATCGCGGACTGATGAAGATGATGACTACGGGGTTCCCAATTTTTTATAACACCCGATAATTTTGATGCCACTAAATCAATGTTCGAGCAAATGGAGTAGATCATATTGATCGAGTATCTACCCGATAGATAGGTATACTTGGGCAAAGGGTTAAGTCCCGAGCTCAGGAAAAATCTCATTCAATTCCTTATAGCTAACATAGACTTTTTTGAACAACTCACAAGCTGAGCCCGGACCCAAAATTCCACCCAGTCAAGCAGAAGAGGAGACCTCAGTCTGAGGTTAAACATGTATTCATCAAGGACGAGGTATCTAAATGTAAGGTCCCGTAAATAATTTTGTCTCAAAACTTAGTAAATCGTGGTGGGTACCCTTGGTAGTGATTTAAGCCTTTAAAATTGAAATAATTAACTTTTCTAGAAAAGTGTCAAAATGCGGTCCAGAATGCGGTCGCAGATCAGCTATGCGGACCTCATTCCTACCTCAGAATGAATCAGAGAGAAACCAAATTTTGATGTTGAAAATGCGGTCAAATCTGCGATCGCATAATCAATATGCGAGCCGCAGAAATCGCATACTATCCTTAAAGAAATTCAAAGGCCAGTTCTGTGGTGCATTCTGCGACTGCAGAATGCAAATGCGGATCGCATAGTCACCGAATTCCCAACCCGAGAGGTTTGAAACTTGAGCCATTTTCGTGGTCCATTCTGCGGACCGCATGTCAGTTCTGCGATCGCAGATAGGCGTTGCAGATTGTGTTCGCTCAGTTATTTTTTAAAATTCTAAGCCCGGCCGCTGTTTTAATAAAACACCCCATCTCTCATTTCTAACCCATTTTCTGAACAAAATAAGAGAGAGGAAGAGAGGGTTCTAGAGAGAGAAAGCTATTTCTTCATCAATTGATCTTTCAAAAAGCATCAAAGCCCGGAAAATCTTGAGCATCTACCTTCCCCTTTGATTTCAAGGTGAAATCCCTAACCCTTTTCCCCTAATTTTCGAACTCAGGTTTGGGGAGGGAGTTTCATACTTTGATTTTGAAAATTCTTGTTAGAAATACACATGCACGTCTTCAAAACCCAAAAATCTTGTAAAAAGGGAACTGGGTAGTAAATTGTGAATTTCTACTCTAAAGGTCTATGTATTAATCATGAATTATATTGATCATTCTTGATTGCTTGATGAATTGGAGTAGAGGTTAAAGAGGATATTCAATTCCAGGTATATATGGCTAAGTGTGATCCTCGTGAAATCGCCTATGCTAGTTGTGAAATTGTTGATAGTTGATATTCATGTGAAAATCATTGTGAAGCTTTCGTGTTGTACAAATTGTGTGGCAGTACCTTGTGGTGAATGTTGTGGAACTTGTAATTGGAAGGAAAAATGGAAACAATGTGGAATAATGGAAATGGAAACAATGTGGAGCACTTGAAATGGAAATATTATGGAATAATGTGTGTGGTTAGTTGTGAAGAATTGTTGTGATGATCTAAATTGTGTATCAACTTTGATGAACATGAGGAGAATTGTTGTTGCTAGTTGTGGGATGTTAATACCCTTGTTGTGGAATTATTTTAACAAAGTGCCATGGTTGATTTCTTGTACTTGTTGTTGTGCTATTTGTTGTTGTGAATTGAAAACTGTCAGGTGGGGTCGGGTTGCGCGCCGCAACACGGTGAAATAAGGTGTGGGTTGAGGTGATAAGGGCGGCTGAGGTAATAAGGGTGTACGAGGAAATAAGGGTGGAAATGTGATCCAATATCACTATTGATATGAATATGAATCATGAAATGATAAATGTGAAAATGTGAAAGGAGACATCATCAGAGTTTGTAACCTGTGGGGCACTGATTGCCCCTTTGTATGACTAGGTAAATAATTGTTGTGAAATGTTTGGTTGTTGCTTCATTGTTGTACTTGTACTATTGTTGTTCAGTTCTATACTTGTTTATGAAATTTGGCTTGAGTTTACGTGGGACAGAATTAGTTCATACATGCCAGTACAATTCAAGTGTACTGACGTCCCTTTTGCCGGGGGCGCTATATTCGTGCTATGATTGTAGGTGGATCCGTGGCAGGCACTCCAGTCCACCGTTAGTAGCTCCTCCTCCTCCTCTCTATCAGCAGTATTCGTGTTTGGTGAGCCCCTTTCCTTCTGGGGCCATGTGTGGCCTATGCCACTCCTGTTGTTGTATTTTGGAGTTTGTATCTTTTGGTAAAGGTATAGCCGGGGCCTTGTCACCGGCAAGTGTTGTACTATTATTCTCGTAAAGGCTCCGTAGGCAGTGGTATGTGGGTCAGGACTTATTTATAAAAGTGTATGTTTGGGCGCTGTAAACTTGTGTACCACGTTCCTTGCTAATCAAATATATATTTTGTAAAAGGTGTCCCATGTTAATCATAATGTGTGGTTATAAAAGAGAAATCCTACGTTCTTTTAATTGAATTTTGGTATCTTTTGGTTAACTATCATTGAATAATGTGGGGTAACGCGTGGGGAATAGGAAAGGCACCCAGGTCCACTCGACTGGGGATACCCGATTGAGTGCCGGTCATGCCCACAGATTTGGGGCGTGACACTAACCTCCTTAAAATAGGGTCTATTCGGGAGGTTAAATACCCAGATTGGTTAGCAAACGTAGTGGTAGTCCCAAAAAAGGGAACAAATAAAGAATGTACGTGTAAACTTTAAGGATTTGAATAAGGCACGTCCCAAGGAATTGTTCTTTTTGCAACACCGAACGCATGACTGATGCCGCAGCCAACCACGAGATCCTCAATTTTCTCAATGTTTACTCTAGGTACAACAAAATATGGATGAACCTGAATGATCAAAAGAAAACCTCCTTCATCACTAAATACGACACATATTGTGATAACGTGATGCCATTTGGATTAAAATATGTCGATAATACTTATTAACGCCTAGTAAATCAGATGTTCGAGGAACAAATAGGAAAATCAATGGAGGTTTACATTGACAATATGTTGGTTAATTCCCTACGAGCAAAGGACCATTTAAAACATTTGCGAGAAACCTTCAGCATATTGAAGAAGTATAATATAAAACTGACCCCGGAGAAATGTGCTTTTGGAGTCGGATTAGGTAAATTCCTCTGATTCATGGTATCCAACTCAGGAATCGAGATCAACCCCAACAGTATTAAAGACATCAAAGATATCACAGTTGTGGACAACACAAAGGTCGTGCAGCAATTAACCAGACGCATAGACACCCTGAGGTGATTTATCTCGATGTCTTCTGATAAAAGCCACTGATTCTTCTCATTACTAAAAAAGAAGAATAACTTTTTGTGAACCCCGGAATGCCAATAGGCCTTGGAGGAACTCAAACGGTATCTATTGAGCCCATCACTGCTTCAGACGCCAAAGATAGATGAACAACTATACCTATACTTGGCAGTATTGGAGATAATGCTAAGTGGAGTCCTGGTCCGGGAAGAGCAAGGTACCGCAATTAACAATTTATTATATTAGCAGGACTCTAGGTGAGGCCTAAACTAGATACCCTCACATATAAAAATTAGCACTCGCCTTGCTAAGTGCCTCTAAGAAGCTGAAACCATATTTTCAGTGTTATCCTATTATGTGTTGTGACACTTACCCGTTGCGAAATATAATGCATAAACCTGAGCTCTCGGGGAATTTGTGCCCATGGAAATCAGCGGGTACCATATTAAATATCGACCCCAAATAGCCATTAAATCTCAACTTTTTGTAGATTTTGTGGTTGACTTAACGACGACCCTAATACCCGAAGTCAAAAGAGAGTTGGTAAACTCGAGAATGACTTGAGGGATCTGGACCCTCTTTGTGGACTATGCCTTGAACGCAAAAGGGTCCAGACTTGGCATCATATTGAAGCCACCAAAATACAATATAGCTAGACAATCTATTAGGACTGTGAAATTATCTAACAACGAGGTTGAATATGCAACCATGGTTACAGCCAAAATCTTGGGGGCGGAGGTGATCGAAGCTAAGTGTGACTCCCTCCTCGTGGTAAATTAAGTTAATGGGACATTCGAGGTCAGATAAAAATGAATGCAAATATACATGGACAAGTTGCAAGTGACATAATATTAGTTCAAGGAGTGGATTTTGCAATACATACCTAGGGATCAAAATGGCGAGGACGATGTGCTTGCTAACTTAGGGTTGTCGGTCGAGGACGACGATCTCAACTTGGGGGCAGTCATACAACTCATGAGATCGATAGTGGAAGAAGGTCATGCCAAGATAAACTCAACAAGCCTAACTTGGTATTGGAGAAACAAATATATAGAATATTTGAAGGTTGGAAAACTGCTCTCGGATCCAAAGGAATCGATATCCCTATGTATGAAGACAGCCTGGTTTAGCTTGTTCGAAGACAGAACCCTGTTCATAGAAGTGTTCGATGGCCCACTAGCGATATGTTTGGGACTAGGAGATACTAAGTATGTTCTGAGGGAAGTTCACGTGGGCAACTGCGACAATCATTCAAGCGCCGAATCATTGGTTCGAAAGATATTAGAGCCGAGTACTACTGGATTAACATGGAAAAGAACTCGAAGGAGTTTTGTACAAAAATGTGATAAATGCCAAAGACATGCTCCAATAATTCACCAACCCGGGAAGCTTCTGCATTTGATTTTATCACCATGGCCATTCATGAAATGGAGAATGGACATTGTTCGCCCTCTTCCATAGGCACTCGGTAATGCTTAATCGATATTGTTTATGATTGACTATTTTTCTAAGTGGATTTAAGCTTAGGCATACGAGAATGTCAGGGAAAAGGAAATTATCGACTTAACTTGGGGCAACATCATATGCGGGTTCTGAATGTCATCTGATATAGTGTGAGATAATGGAAAACTATTTATCAACAGCAAAGTAATCAAGTTTCTCGAAGATCATATGATCAAAAGGATCTTTTCAACACCGCATCACCCTAATAGAGAAGACAAACAGAATCGACCAACAAAACCATACTCCAAAACCTTATAAAAAGGTTAACCAATGCCAAAGTAAAATGGAAAGAAATCATACCCGAAGTCCTATAGGCATACCGTATGATCTCAAAGTAGAGTACCGGGGCCACCCCGTTCTCATTGGTTTACGATGTTGAAGATCTGATACCAGTCGAAGTTGGGGAACCAAGTATCAGATTCAAATATTCAACAAAATAATTGAATGACGAGGCCAAGAGTACGAGCCTTGAGCCTTTAGATGAAAGGCGCAAAGCATCCCTTGTCCGGTTGGCCACCCAAAAATAGCGGATCGAGAGATATTACAATTGAAAGGCCAACCTTCGGTACTTCAATATCGAGGACTTAGTGTTATGAACGGTCACACTAAGCACCCAAAATCTGAATGAGGGGAAATTGGGGCTGAACTGGAAAGGACAATATCAAATAATCGAGATCACCAGAAAAAAGGATCGTACAAACTCGGAATGATGAACGATGAGCAATTACTGAACAACTGTGGTATAACTCACTTGTAACAATATTGATGTTAAGGTACGACCACACTCATTTCTTTTGTTTACATTTTGAACTAACGATTGCAGGCAACCAACAAGGAGTGGTACAAATTTTTAGATCTGAAAGCACGCGTTGCACTCTTTTTTCCTTGAACCGGTTTTGTCCCAAATGGATTTTCCGGCAAGGTTTTTAACGAGGCAACAATGGATTATGCTAACTTAGAATTTAATGTTGGTCATGAATTGGTATCAAAGATCGCATCAACAGTATCAGAGGCTTATCTCTTTGATCAACCTCGAATATTGAGGGGGCATTACCGTCGAATATCGACTTTGGTAAGGGATGAAACTTCGTGGTTGAATGGTCTCAATTGAAAAAATATCAAGTTGTGGATAATTTGTAGATCTTGACCGGATTTATATATATTTTGTAAAACACTTTAGTTACTTCTATAAATAGGAAAACACAAGTAAACCGGATAAATAAGTTTAATATATTTATATATACAAAAAAGTCATTTTCAGTTACAAAGTCTTTTACTCCTTATAGCTTACTATTAAACTAGTGTTAATCTAAAATATTAACACTATACTTGGATCATTGTTACCCATCGTTTTATAATGTATTGTATTGTATCGTTTTATGGATATAACGTTTGAATAGATAGTATCGTTTGTTATTGTTAAAAATATTTTGTTGTTTTTATATCATACTGTACAGTAACTGATAAATTTACTAAAATACCCCAATACTTTAAATAAAATTAATTAAGCACATAAAAATAATTTAAGAAAACATCTTTCTACTAATTTATCAATAGTTACATAGCTTGGAAATAAGAGCAAAAATCTGGAAAAAAGTTAAATAATATTAGCAACGAAAAGGAAAAATATAAAATGATGGAAAGAAACAAAGAATCGAACGAATACTTGAATAAAAAAAATGGGCAAAAGCAACTCTAGAAAAGATAGAAAAAGATAAATTAGTCAAAATGTTAGACATTTTGAGTTAAATTAGTCAATAGTGATAACATAGAATATGGAGTAATAAGTAGGCATAATTGAAAAAAATAAATAAAACGATCTCATTACACCAAATCAATTATTTTATAAAATAGGGATTTTGGTTATTCTGAAATAATAAATTAAATAATATCATACCATCAATTATAAATAAACAATCAAAATAAATATTATTTTAGGATAATAATACAATGTCATACAATTGGTAACAACAATCCAATCAAGCTGTAAAACTAGTGTTTTTTATGAAAGAGCTCAATATAAATATTCATCAATATTCTAAAAATTTTATTTTTAATCAACTAGTTAGAGCGTTATAAATTCTTTTCCAATTCGCCTCATCAAAATAAATAAGTCCCGTAGCTCGTCTGCCCCTTTGCATTGCCTTTTGCTACTGTGTCAGTGCGACGGATCGCCATAGTACTCTCCTCACGCGATATATATACACATATTTGTCCATCTTGTATATAATTTCAGCACCTTTTGCTGTTGAGTAGCAGGGAGAGGTATCGAAGCGAAAAGCTAGGGTTTGGTTTCAATTTCCACATAGTTCTGTGTGCAAACTTTGTGAAATACTAGGGTTTTCATCGCGCCCTAAGTTTCGTCTTCGCATTTTGAGAAAATGGCTGGAAAAAACGTGATCTCCGATGACGAAGGTTGTTTTTCTTGAACTTATTTTCGAAATTTTTCGAGAAATATGTTTCTTATATTAGCCGAAAAATGTTACTGGTGTGCATGTATTTTTTATGCTATATTGATAAAAATCAAATTTGGTGAGCAGACGAAGTTGGAATTGAGGAAGAAGAGAGGGATGAAGAGCCTGTTGATGGAGACGCAGTAGATGAACGGGACGAGGAGGATGAAGACGAAGAAGAAGATGGTATTAACCCTAATTTTAATATGGTTGAATTTTCATTTTTTTTTAAAACTTATTATAATGAAGATTGACAGTGTTTTACCTTTGTTATTGCTTGAATTGTGGAATGAGGCGGGCCACAACGGAATTGGAATGTTTATAGAGGATTCATACTAGACCCAACTAGTTTAAGATTGAGGATTGGTAGTTTTTGTTTTGCTAATGCTTGGTTGGAGAAGGATTAGATTTAGAGAGTTCAAGACAAATTATTGAGTATTTAGATGAACTTATCCTCAATATAGGGGTCAATGGATTGGGTAAAAGTCGTGGGAGATCGGGGTTCAGACTTATGCTGAGTCTAAAAATGCCAGGTGATTTTTTTCACATCTTCCCGATTCTTGGTGAGCAGAGTTTCCGGGTATGGCGGTACTTGTGGTGGTGGTGGGAGGTAGTGGTTACCTTTGGAGTCGTCGAGGCGAATGCTAGCTGGTCCAGGCACCACCATTGTTAAAAAATAAGATCCCAAATAATAGTGGAGTGGATATACAAGTTTCATAGAGCCGGCATCAACTAGTTTGGTACCAAGGAATTGTTAATTGATTGCTAATATTTGTTTTGGAGGTTAGTCGAATTGGCATTTTGTTTTTGTAAGGAAGTGGATCAACTTACCTTGAGGATGTGGATTTGGTGGCTACACTGTTTTTTCTGTCCGGTTAAGTGCAGTTATACTCAGTAAACTCACCCCCCTCCCCAAACAGCAGTTACTGCTCCCAACATTAAAGGCTTTTAGCCTGTTATTAAAGTTATCGGATGGACTAATAATACATGGTGTTGATATTATGGAGGACAAGATAGGGAAGCCTTTATGGAATAAAACAATTTATCTTTGGCTGTTTTCTCTTGTTTGAAAAGTTTCGCTAGTTGTTTTGAAGTTTTCTATGTACTTGTTCTAATTGGGTATTCTGGTGCTTTTATTTGGGCAGAAGAAGGTCAGGACGAATATGAGAAAGATGGGTTTATAGTAGATGATGTGGAAGAAGAGGAAGAGGATGAAGAAGATAGAGCTGACAGTGATGATGAGAGGCAAAAGAAGAAGAAAAGGAAGAAAAGGTGAGTTATTTTTTGCAGTACTGCATATTTTTTCTCGTGTATGGTTGCCTTATATATTGCTGTTTCAGGGAGTCAGAGAGGAATTACATGCTTGACGAAGATGATTATGAACTTCTCCAGGAAAGCAACATTGCGGTGCCTCGTCCGAAACTTGTGAGTTGTGATTTATGCTACTGATATAAACACACAGACAAACCCATGTATATACATTTCATATGTAGTATATTGATTTGTCAGTTATTGTTCTCACTTTCTGATTTTCACCTTGGCCGATCAGGAGAGCAAAAAGTTTAAGCGGCTAAAAAAAGCTCAGAGGGATATGGATGATGCGCATTCTGGTTTTTCTGAGGAGGAGGAGTTTGACGAAACTGGGAGGCGTGGCCGTACAGCTGAGGAGAAGCTCGAGCATAGCTTATTTGGTGATGATGAAGGTAAATGCCATTTTAATTGTCTTCTTTTTTGGGGTCTTTCTCATGATGTTAATTGAACTCCTGGGATATTTCCAGGGCCACCACTCGAGGATATTGCTGAGGAGGAAGAGCGGCTGGAGGAAGAAGAGGATGCTGACATTGGAGAGGAAGATGAAATGGCCGACTTCATTGTTGATGAAGAAGAAGTTGATGAACATGGTGCTCCTATTAGGTATAGCATTTGAAATATATGTGGCTGTAGGATTCATCTTGATGTTTTATTAGCTCTCTGGTTTATCTCACATTGTTCTTTCCCTCCCTCTTAGTTGCTTACCTCTTAATTTCTGATGCAGAAGGAAGAAGGTGAACAAAAAGAAGTCCAGGCAGGCATCAGGAGTTTCGTCTTCTGCTCTCCAGGAAGCCCATGACATATTTGGTGATGTTGATGAACTTTTATTGCGTCGAAAACAAGATCGGGCAAAATCAGGCAAGCACGACGAATCTGGTGAATGGAGTGAAAGGAGACTTGAAGATGAATTTGATCCTACTATTCTAGCTGAGAAGTATATGACAGAGAAGGATGAGCACATTCGGAAAATAGATGTCCCCGAAAGAATGCAGGTGCAACACAAACATTTTCTTTGTGATTGCTTTTACATCTTAGTTATCTTGTCTGGGTCGGTTGTATTATTTTTCTTGTTTGCTATGATACTTTCTTAACAGTAGAGATTCTTGTTACTCCTCATAGTTATCTGAGGAAAGCACTGGTCCTGTGCCACCTGAAGCTATTAGTGTGGAAGAGAGTAACTGGATCTACAATCAGCTTGCTGCCGGCGTTGTGCCTTTATTTAAGATTAAGAAGAAAGATAGTGGGAAAAGTGATGAAGAGAGTGAGCTACCAATAGATAAAGATGACATTATGAGATTTCTGGATTTGATGCATGGACAGAAGCTTGATGTGAGTTCTAAACCTTAACTAGGATTTGATCTTGTCTGTGCCTGACATTTGAAACACTGCAAATTTTTGCTTTTTTTATTAGGTCCCATTCATTGCCATGTACCGGAAAGAGGAATGCATGAGCTTATTAAAGGATCCAGAAGAGGATGAAACTAGTGATGATGGCCCCAATAATTCTGACAAAAAGCCTGCTGTAAGACGGCAGAAGGTGAGACTTGTTGTCAAAGTATTGTGGATTGTCCCATGCCGAGAAGCTTGGGAATATGAAATGAATATTGAAAGAGATTATGCTGCAGGTGCTTTGGGCAATCCAAGATTTAGACAGAAAATGGCTCCTCCTTCAGAAGCGGAAATCTGCGCTCGAGTTATACTATAAGAAGCGCTTTCAAGAAGAGTCCCGTAGGGTGTATGATGAAACACGTCTAAAGTTGAATCAACAACTCTTTGAATCAATTACAAAATCACTCCAGGCGGCCGACTGTGAAAGAGAGGTTGATGATGTTGACTCAAAATTTAACTTGCACTTCCCACCTGGAGAGGTTGGTGTGGATGAAGGACAATATAAGAGGCCAAAGAGGAAATCACAATACAGTATTTGCAGCAAAGCCGGCTTATGGGAAGTTGCAAGCAAGTTGGGATATAGTGCCGAACAATTTGGTTCACACATGTCTTGTGAAAATATGGTAAGTGTGGTCTTATAAGTTCCAAATCTGCTGAATGTTGGAGAAAGTAAATTTGCTTTCATGATAACTACTGCCTTGGTAGTTATTTATGGTAGTTACTGTATGCTATTATTGCATGCTATTTTATTTGCGGTTCTTATGTTTAGATAATTATTTACGCTATTTCTGCTGGACTTACTAATGCTCTATTGTTTTTGTTTTTGTTTTTGTTTTTCCTTTCCTTCGCTGAGCCGAGGGTCGATTGGAAACCGCCTCTCTGCCCTTTCGGGTAGAGGTAAGGCTCGTCTACATATTACCCTCCCTCCCCAGACCCCACTTTGTGGGACTATACTGACTAGTTGTTGTTGATAACTACTGCCTTGATCGGGGAATCACTGGAGGGGGTACCGTATTACTGATTGCACCAATACATTTGAAATCACTTTTAGAACATCATTACTTCTGAACTCTCGATCTGCTTGTTGACATACAATCAGAAATGAGATGCGTTCAACTAAGTAGACAGTAAAAATGATGACCTGAGTTAATTTAAATATGCAATCTCTCCCGCATAGACATGCATCTTATTTGCAAAGGATGGGCATGCTAACACCCATTTGTTTATGTTGGATACCAAGCTATCTTATCAACATATTTTCAAAAAAGCCTTCGATGTAGTGATGAAATTGTGATACATAATCAATCCTATTTGTTTTGTTCATTACTAAAATGAAAACAGGCTCTTTTAAGCTGGGTTAGAAAAGCCAATCCAGTTGTTTACTTGCAGCCAGTGGATGAGAGTGCCCTTACATGTAGTTCCAGTTCCTTTAGTGAAGACCTTTAAATCACAGAATCCTGAGACTTATATTGCAGCCCCCAAATATTCTCCAAATATCTGGTTCTTCCCTTCTTTTCCTCATTCCTGTTGCTGGAGTTGTGTTTAATTTCTTTCTGAATTCATCTCTTAGTTGCAAAGGGAGATGAGGATAACATTTGTACTAGTTGGAGCTAGGAACTGACAGTGAAGCTGTGAATTTTCTTGCAGGGGGATTTGCTGGAGGATGCTAGGGAAACACCAGAGGAGATGGCGTCGAACTTCACCTGCGCAATGTTTGAAACACCACAAGCTGTGCTTAAAGGCGCTAGACACATGGTATGAGGATGTTCATGCAATATTTACTTTGGGACGATTTTGTTGCCATGTTTGACTATAATAGCTAACTCTCATTGAGCTATTTTAGGCGGCAGTTGAGATAAGCTGTGAACCTAGTGTCCGGAAACAGGTGCGTAAGACCTTTATGGATGACGCCAAAGTATCAACGAGTCCCACTCCTGATGGAAATGTGGTGATTGATTCCTTCCATCAATTTGCTGGAGTAAAGTGGTTACGGGATAAACCTCTCTCTGATTTTGAGGATGCACAGTGGCTTCTCATACAGAAGGCTGAAGAGGAGAAACTCCTCAAAGTTACTATCAAGTTGCCCGAAGTTGTTCTTGACAAGCTGATAACTGACTCAAGAGATCATTATCTCAGTGATGGTGTGAGTAAATCTGCTCAGTTATGGAATGAGCAGAGAAAGTTAATACTTGAGGATGCATTTTTCAATTTTCTTCTGCCTTCGATGGAGAAGGAAGCTAGGTCGTTGCTGACTAGTAGAGCTAAGAGCTGGCTGCTTTTGGAATATGGAAAGCTTTTGTGGAATAAAGTGTCTGTGGGACCATATCAACGCAGAGAAAGTGATGTCGGCTCTGATGAAGAGCTTGCGCCCAGGGTTATGGCTTGCTGTTGGGGCCCCGGAAAGCCAGCAACTACTTTTGTGATGTTGGATTCGTCGGGAGAGGTTTTGGATATCCTGTATGCTGGGTCTCTCAGCCTTCGGGGACAGAATGTTAATGATGAGCAGCGGAAGAAGAATGACCAGCAGAGACTATTAAAATTCATGATGGACCACCAACCACATGTTGTGGTGCTGGGAGCTGTAAATCTATCTTGTACGCGGCTTAAGGAGGATATTTATGAGGTTTGCATCCTTGAATTTTATTTGATTGCAAATGTGTGATTAGGGATAAACTGGCGGTATTCTGGTAGGATATGGTGCCATATTATAAACAGTTTCTTAATCTGCGTAATTTCTTTATTGAGGTGGCTAAAGTATTTCTTGACTGTTTTTGTGGTTCAGATAATTTTCAAAATGGTGGAGGATAATCCCAGAGATGTTGGCCATGAGATGGATAATTTGAACATAATATATGGAGACGAAACCCTTCCACATCTCTACGAGAATTCCCGCATTTCAGTGGACCAGCTCCCTGGGCAGTCAGGTAATTACTTTCCTGTGAACTTTTATACAACTATTAGGATTTAGCAGCACTTATCCATTTCACGGTTTTAGGTATTGTGAGGCGCGCTGTGGCACTGGGACGTTATCTTCAAAATCCTTTAGCAATGGTAGCGACATTGTGTGGACCTGGCAGGGAGATTTTATCTTGGAAGCTGAGTACTTTAGATATTTTTCTTACACCAGATGAGAAGTATGGGATGGTTGAACAGGTTATGGTTGATGTAACCAACCAGGTGGGTGTTGATCTTAATTTGGCTATAAGTCATGAATGGTTGTTTGCCCCTTTGCAATTTATTTCGGGGCTAGGTCCCAGAAAGGCAGCATCTCTTCAAAGATCCTTGGTAAGACAGCAGACAATCTTCACTAGGAAGGATATCTTGACTGAACATCGTCTTGGTAAAAAGGTATTTGTGAATGCAGTTGGCTTCTTGCGAGTAAGGCGTAGTGGATACACTGCTAACAGTAATACATATATTGACTTGTTGGATGATACGAGGATCCACCCAGAATCCTATGGTCTTGCACAGGAGTTGGCCAAAGATATTTATCTTAATGATATCGGTGAAGAAAATAATGATGATGATGAACTGCTTGAAATGGCAATAGAGCATGTTAGAGAGAAGCCACATCTGGCGAGGTTACTTAAAGTTCCGAACTACGCCAAAGCCAAAGATCGTCAGGACAAAGAGGAAACTCTTAACGATATAAGGTTAGAGCTGATGCAAGGGTTTCAAGATTGGCGTAGACAGTATGTGGAGCCAAGCCAGGATGAGGAGTTCTATATGATTTCTGGCGAGTCTGAGGAGACACTTTCCGAGGGAAGAATTGTGCAGGCAACAGTTCGCCGAGTTCAACCTCAGAAAGCTATCTGTGCTCTCGAGTCTGGATTGACTGGCATTCTTACCAAAGAAGATTCTTCAGATGATTGGAGAGAGGTCAATGATTTGACTGAAAAAATGCGTGAAGGTGATATCTTGACTTGCAGAATCAAGTCGATCCAAAAAAATAGGTACCAGGTTTTCCTTAGCTGTAAAGAGAATGATATGAGAAATAACAGGTATCAGAATAATCAGAACTTGGATCCATACTACCATGAAGATCGCAGTAGTTTACTGGCTGAAAAGGATAAAGCTCGTAAAGAGAAAGAGCTTGCAAAGAAGCATTTCAAACCAAGGATGATAGTTCATCCTCGATTCAAAAATATAACGGCAGATGAAGCAATGCAGGTACGTTATTGATCATCTTTGCAGATATTGAACACAGACTTGGTGCATAGTTCTTATGATGCAACATTGCAATAAAACATCTTTTCTTTTGTGACAAGCGTGA
Organism: Nicotiana benthamiana; assembly: GCA_034376525.1. Classification (NCBI taxonomy): domain Eukaryota; kingdom Viridiplantae; phylum Streptophyta; class Magnoliopsida; order Solanales; family Solanaceae; genus Nicotiana; species Nicotiana benthamiana. Next base: position 15,402,183 of record CM067331.1, on the reverse strand, counting down.
ATTAAGCGTTTTTAGAATGGCGATTCTAGCATTTGATGCCTAAGCTATCTTGATACTCTCTTCATACTTTGTGCAGTTCTTGTCGGACAAGGAACCAGGTGAAAGTATCGTACGTCCCAGCTCACGCGGACCATCTTATTTGACTTTAACTCTCAAAGTGTACGATGGAGTTTATGCTCACAAGGATATTGTGGAAGGTGGAAAGGAACACAAGGACATAACCAGCTTGCTCCGTATCGGAAAAACACTGAAAATAGGAGAGGATACTTTTGAGGATTTAGATGAGGTACTTTGACAATTTTTCCATTTTTTTTTATATATAATGAGAGTTGTTCCTAATCTAGTTTTGGTATCTGTTTTCATTTGGTTTTGTGGGAGGGAGCATTGCAGGGAATAGGGAACATATGTTCCCTATTCCCTGTCAGTATGAATTGAGGGATCAGCTATCTTCACAGGTCATCCAGCTGGAGAAAAGAGCTGTATCAAGCAACAAATAAACAAACAAATTAATACTAAGTAATAATAAATGGAGATCCTTAAGATGATGATGGTTGATGCTCTCTGAAAGTAGAACTAGAACATAACTAGGAATGCAGTTAGCTTGCATTAATGCCATTGTTGAGAGGAAATAGAATTTGTTCTCTCTCTCCCTCACACACACACACACACACATTCTCTCTCTCACGCACAGAGTCCTCTTCTCCATATCCCTTTCTTTACATCTCCTTGTGCAGAAACAAAGGTTTTGTGCTCAAATAGTGGACAAATACATTGGGCAAGAGAGGTTGAGTTTGATGAGTGAAGGACCTGGATTTGCTTACTTTTTTCTTACTATTGTTAGAGCTGGTTGGAGAACTTAATTATTTGCTACTTCCTTTTTATTACCAAAAAAGTATTAATTGCTCCCAAGCATTTGGCTTGTTGGTATTTAGTTGGTGGTGACTTTCTCTGATATGTTTATTATCTTCGGTTGATTGGAGCTAGAAACTTCATGGGGATTTGTTGTAAATTTTGTGGTCCTTGGCAAATTTTCATAGGGCACTTGTTTGATTACTTTATTTATCTCCTGGTACAGTACATTTCTTGGGTGTATTCTATTTTATTATTTTCTTGGAAACACTAAGAATCTCATTGGTTTTGTGTTGTGTTTATTTCAGGTAATGGATCGGTATGTCGATCCATTAGTAGCTCATTTGAAGGCAATGCTGAATTATCGCAAGTTTAGGAAGGGATCTAAGGCAGAAGTTGATGAACTTCTGAGAATTGAGAAATCTGAATACCCTATGAGGATTGTCTATAGCTTTGGTATTTCTCATGAGCACCCTGGGACATTCATTTTGACTTACATACGGAGTTCCAACCCGCACCATGAGTATGTCGGTCTGTACCCGAAAGGATTTAAATTCCGCAAGAGGATGTTTGAAGATATTGATCGCCTTGTGGCATATTTTCAAAGACATATTGATGATCCCCATGACTCTGCACCATCAATACGATCAGTTGCAGCGATGGTACCTATGCGCAGCCCTGCAGGTGGGGGCTCAGGATTTGGTGGCAGTTGGGGTGGTTCATCCAATGATAGTGGTCGAAGAGGTGGTCGGTCTGGGGACAGAGATTCTAGACCAGGTAAAATCTTCTGTTTTTGTCCCTTTCTATTCTCTCTCTGTCTGTTCTGTCTCTGCTTCCCCTTTGTTTCATGATGAAAGGTTGCTCTTCATCAAATCTCTAAACCGACCTTATTGTTGACTTCTCTTTAGACACCTGCCTTTTCTTCGAAATAGGTGGGAGCCTGTATTTGCAGCTAGTAGGAATTCCCTTTTTGAAGACATTCTTTCCAGGACTGTTTGACCCGTATCTTCAAGTTGAGGCGGCATGTCCCTTTCTCGGTTTCCCCTAAAAATAAGTCTGGGATTTGTTGTGTGTGTTTGGGGGGGGGGGGGGGGTTTGGGGGTTCTTGTGGTCTATCGTGGGCGAGCATTGTTTCAACTGCTCTCCTTTTTCCCTCAAGATCTCAATGTTTGTTGGTCCCTCAACTGAGCAGGTTAAGATTTGCGACTTATTTTCCCTAAATAAGATTTTAAGGAAACTCTCTTGGGGTTGAGAGAACGTTTACTGCTTATCCTACTGTGTACGCTGTGTCTGGCTATGTCTAGAATGTGTTTCATTCCATTGGTGGAAGTTTATCCATTGTTGCTCTGTAATGTACAGTTGTTCATTGAGGTTGATAAAAGAGCAGAAAGATGCATACTGATTGCTAATGAGCTTTTTCGGTTTTGCAGGTAGAAATGACTACAGAAATCGAAGCAGCCAGGATGATCCAAGTGGATTGCCTCCCAGGCCCTATGGTGGTCGTGGACGTGGACGTGGTCGGGGAACATATGGACGTGGTAGAGGAAATAACGAGAATGACGGGCAAGATTCAGATTATGGCACTCAAAAGTGGGGTTCTAAGGAAGGTGGAGGAGGATGGGGTGCAGAAGTCCAAAATTCACCTGCTAGAGACACTTTCTCTGGTGGTTGGAGTGGTGGTGGAAGTGGTGCCGGAGGTGGTAGCGGAGACGGAGGTGGTTGGGGAGGCAATGGTGGTGGTGCTGGCTGGGGGCAGGATACCGGTGGTCAGTCCGATGATTCTGGCTGGGGTGGCGGTAAAAAGGGTTCACAATCCGGTGGCAGCGGAGGGTGGTGACTGTAACTATGATCACATCAATTCATTTGATCAAGTAATTCGTACTTAAGCAGCCTTTTGGATGTATAACCACCGACTTATTTTCTTTTTGCGAACATTGTTATCCAGGTTTCAACTTTGCGTTCTGGAATTGAATTGCCAAGTGTAGCATCTTTGTAATTATGCCTTTATGTCCGTCCGTCCTCATAATTTTTTCCCTTCCCTGTCAAAGGTTCTACTGTTATTTTTACTGTTTAATGCTCTATCGTCTAATGTAGCTTGACGAGTGAATTAAGTAAAAAATCATATTTTTGTCTAATGGAGGGAGGTGATTTACTCTTTAAAAGAAGGATTAAGAAATATTTTTCTTGTTTTGTTTTTGTTTCTTCCGGTGCTCCGTTATATTTCTTGTTCTGTCATCTTATGCGTGGGAAGAAAATAAATTTCTCTGAATATTGGCTTCTTTTCCAATGTTGGATCGGTGTATCTATATTTGGGTCTTTCCCTTTCTGATCGAAATATGTCTCTGTTTAATTGGACAGTCCTGGGCTAGACGGCATATTATTCTTTTTAAATTTTTACAATAATTGTGGTATTTTAGCTTAGCTTGCGTTTCTTGACAATTCCCTAAGTGTGTGTGCAAACTTTTGCCCACAGGTACTAGGGCGTCGCATTTTTATCTTCTATTTCGCCTCAAAGGATTTGAACCTACTCGTCATGGTTTTCATTTCATTGATGCGTAAAACCCTTAAGCCAGGTGCCGTAGTTGAGTTGACAGATGACAGTAACTTCTGACATCGTTTTTAGCTAGTATTTAGCCATAGATTCCCAAATGATATGGGTGAAGTTTGGTTTGAAGATATTTGTTTGGACATAATTTCTGAAAATATATTTTACTTTTTTTTCGAAAAAATATGAAATGTGTTTTGTACCTATAAATTTTAAAAACTATCAAAAATACCCAACAACTCTAAAGAAAATTCATGCAAATAAACGAAACAAATCTGAAGAAAATTTATATAAAAGGTTTTAGCAAATTATCTTCACATTTTATCTTTGCGGTGGATTCCCACAGATTGGCACAACTTTGGCGAAGGTTTTCTTCTGTTTATAGAGTAGGACAAAAGCACATGAGTTTAATAAGGGGAAAATTGTAAAAATAGCACAATTTAGCGATTTTTAGGATTGGTCATTCAAAAATAGACAGCGTTTACCAAGTCAATGAAAAATAGCCATTATTATGTTGCAACAGAGATTGGTCCAACATAGTATACTGGAGTTCGGTGCACCTATGTATGGACTTTTAGCATATTATGCTGGACCGGTATACTTTGCGGGCTCCAGTATAATATACTGGAGACTGGAGCACCGATGCTTCAAATTCCATTATATTATGCTGGACCGGTATATTATATTGGAACTCCGGTATATTAGACTGGAGTTCCGGTATATTACGTTGAAGTATTTTTCCAAATTTTGAACGGTGTTTTCGTTCAGATTTATCTTTACATGAAAAGTGGTTAAATTTCGATTACTTTTGAAACTGTGCTATTTTTGAATGACCACTTGTAAATCTGACTATTTGAATTTCTCCCGGGAAAAGTGGATTGACATGGATTAGTTGGGTCATAATAATATATATATATATATATATATATATATATATAAATATATATATATATATATATATATATATATATATATATATAATACAAAAGTTCAGTGTAATTTTTGTTTAAAAAAAAAACCAAACGGTAATATTTTGGTCAAAAAAAGGTTTTGAATTTGGGTGTTGGGATTGAAAATTTGCGAAAATATGGACAAAATCTACAAATAAACAGGTATTTGCCCAAAGAATTAGAAAAGATTTGGCAAAGTCTATGGGGGTTTATATAGCCGAATTTTTGTAAAATTGTCTAGGAAGTGACAAAACTCAAAACTGTATACAAGGAAGAGGCAATAGACTTGTTATCTCAATAATAATAGAAGTTGTGGTGAAATATGTTTTCATAATCCATAAATAAATTAAGAAAAGAAGAAATGGATAGGAAGAAGTGAAGTTGAAAATAACAGTCGGGCATTACATGTGCCTAAATTGAATTTGGTCACGGGTGCTTGCGGTGTACCCCACAACACAAAATTAAGAAGGAACCTTTGCGCCCGTGAATGTGATTGGATCGTTTTGTTCATTGTACTTGAATCCGTTTTATTATTTATTGCATTGTAGCAGCAACAACAATTACCCAGTATAATTTTAAAGAGTGAGGTCTGGGGAGGGTAGTATGTATACAGACCTTACCCCTGTCGAAATAGTAGAAAGGCTGTTTCCAGTCGACCCTCGGCTCAGTAAAGGAAAACAAAAACAAAACAAAAACAAAATGAAAGAGCATTAGTAACTGAAGCAGAAATCGCATAAATAATTTTCTAAACATAAGGACCATAAATAAAATCGACATGCAATAATATCAAACAGTAACTACGATAATAACTACCATAAAGGTACACAATCCAATACATGAATCAACTATGGAGAGCCCTACCAAGCCCCACCCAACCCCGACAAAGGAGTACACAAATTCTAGAAACCCTTATCCCGCAACCCTGATACTAGACCTCCAGACTTTCCTATCAAGGGCCATGTCCTCAGAAATTTGCATACTAACCATATCCTGCCTAATCACCCCTCCCCAATGCCTCTTAGACCTCCCTCTGCCTCGCCTCACGCCGACCACCGCCAGCCGCTCACAACTCCTAATCGGGGCATCAGGGCTTCTCCTCTTCACATGTCCGAACCACCTGAGCCTCGCTTCTCGTATCTTCTCATCCACTGGGGCCACCCCTACCTTCTCTCGAATAACTTCATTCTTAATCTTATCTAACATGTTGAGACTGCACATCCACCTAAGCATCCTCATCTCCGCAACCTTCATCCTCTGGACATGAGATTTCTTCACCAGCCAGCACTCCGCCCCATACAACATGGCAGGTCTAACCACAACTCTATAAAACTTCCCCTTGAGTTTATGTGGCACTTTCTTGTCACACAGGACTTCTGATGCAAGCCTCCACTTCGACCACCCCGCTCCTATACGGTGAGTGACATCCCCATCTATCTCCCCGTCCCCCAGAATCACCGACCCACGATATCTGAAACTGTCCCTCTTGGCGATGACTTGGGATCCAATCTTCACGTCCCTGCCTACTTCGCTCGGCTCGGCGCTAAACTTGAATTCCAGGTATTCTGTCTTAGACCTACTTATTTTGAAACCTTTAGACTCGAGAGTCTGTATCCATACCTCTAGCCTCTCATCAACACTGACCCTCGCCTCGTCTATCAAGACTATATCATCAGCAAGTAGCATACACCAAGGCACATCCCCATGAATATGTCGGGTTAGAGCATCCATCACCAAGGCAAATAAGAGAGGGCTAAGCGTCGATCCTTGATGGAGTCCTATAACCACCAGGAAATGATCTGAGTCGCCACCCACCGCCCTAACCCTAGTTTTAGCTCCATCGTACATGTTCTTGATTACTCTGATGTAGGCTTCCAGCACGCTCTTCGCTTCCCGGAACCTCCATAGCACCTCCCTAGGGACCTTGTCGTACGCCTTCTCCAAGTCGATAAACACCATGTGCAGGTCCTTTTTCTTATCCCTGAACTGTTCCACCAATCTCCTGACAAGGTGGATAGCTTCTGTAGTGGAGCGACCCGGCATGAAACCGAACTGGTTCACATATATAGTTGTCATCTCCCTCACCCTCGCCTCGATCACCCGCTCCCATACCTTCATGGTGTGACTTATTAATTTGAACCCCTATAGTTGTTGCAGCACTGAATATCCCCTTTGTTCTTGTACAAGGCCACCACTGTACTCCACGTCCACTCCTCCGACATCCTTTTGCATGGTCTAAATTTCATTTTTTGTGTATCAAAAAAAGTTTTTACCATCACATTAGTGAAACCGTAAAATTATTCCCATGTCTTGTTTCTCATAGTAGTAAACAAAACTCGCATTGCTTCTCGTAACTTTATTGCGGGATATAGTTATTCTTTTACGATCTCATAAATAAAAAAAACAAGTATTCCCTTCGTTCACTTTTACTTGACATGTTTTGATTTCTTAAGAAATAATAATAAAGTGCATAATTTACCATAATACTCATATTAATTGATCCATATTTTATTGAATTTGAGAAAGTAATTTGAAATGATTAATAAATACAGTGGGTATAGCATGAGTTTTTCTTTCTCTCTTGATATGAATAAGGTGACAAGTAAAAATAAAAATCTATTTTGAGTATACATGTCAAGTAAAAGTGAATGAGAGAGTACTAAGTTATGAGTGAATTTATGTATAACTTTATGCACGGTAAACAATAGAATACTTAGACCCTAATTACTCCGTGCATTATTTATACCCATGTAACTTATGCACGGTAAACGATAGAATAATTAGACACGAAATAACTACGTAACTATTCCCTGCATTACTTATACCAACATACTTTTAACCAACAACTAAACCATCCCTTAATTAGTTAACAACTTCGAATGAGGAAAAATTAAATAAAAACAAGAGAAGAGCGACATTTTTTATTTTTTATTTTTTATTTTTTAAGACTCATTCAGATTTTTACTCTTGGTTGGATTTGATCTTTTATACTATATGTTTCAAAGTCAATAAAAAAGAGTAATAGAGTAAACTCAATAATATGTTATGCTTTCTGTTTTATTGGTTCACCTAGAAATAGGTTAGGCTTTCTATCCAAATCAATGAGAAGTTTCTATTTGGTTGAGCGTCCTCTTCGAAATTCAAATAAAGAAAAAGAAAGATAAGATATATAATAGTACTAACTAAGTGTGGCGATTGCTTACCATTTGACATTTACCCTTTACATAATGTTGAGAACAAGAAAGTAATTTTTTAAAGTAAATTACCTTACCTAGTGTCACTTTATTTGCCCGTTAAGCTACAATTTTAGTATTCCACTAGTTTTTCTTCTCCTTTTTAAATATCGTTTGATATTTTATTTTTTACTAACTGATTTTTAGTATAGTAATAATGTTGAAGTGTTCTAAACATAATTAGAATACATGAAAATAAAATTCTTCCAGGATAGAGATAGAAAGATATTGCACACATGTTTTTTGGAAAATAAATAACATAAAATTTCAAGAATTTGGTACAAAAATATCACCTTTTTGTATGAGAGTTTTGTCTAAATTTTAATATCATTTATACCAGCTAATTCTTCAAGAGTTGTCTTCTTTTTATGTGATAAGTTCATTAGATCACATTTCAAGCTATTACGATTTAAGTAAATCACTAATCAAACAATTGTTTCACTATGCTTCAATCTTTTTAAAATCATACGACCAGGAGTTAAAATTAACATAGTTCATTATTCTGGAAAAAAAAAGAAACAAGACTTGAGCGTCAATTAATTGTATTGCCTATATTAATTCATAATATCATTTCTGTATGCTTAATCAACTTTCACTAAAAAAATTCTAATTAAGAAATTAATCGACTTAATTCAAAAGCTCTAGGTTAACCTAAAATATTTTGAAAAAATTACTATACCTTTTTCTTTCCAAAAAACTTTTAACCATATTTATGTTGACAAGACAAAGGATCAAAGTTGACAAAAAACGTGGAGAACTTCAGCCTTTCGTTTCTAAATATGACTTTATTACAAAATCCAAACACCAACCGATATAGCGATAAACAACAACTTAAAACAAAACGCCATTGTAGCAAATCAACATTACTGTCTCATTATATATTTTAACAACCTTAAGAAATATAACTTCATTAAATCATAATCTCTTCCCCTTATTAATTCATTCATAAAAAAATATTAGAGTTGGTTTTTATATTTAAATTCAATTTAACTTTAAACTTTTCTTTTAAATTAATTGCGTACTTTTATAGCTATAACAACAACAACAACAACAACTACCCAGTATACTCCCACCAGGTGGGGGTCTGGGGAGGGTAATATATAGATAAGCCTTATCTCTATCCGAAAGGGCAGAGAGGCTGTTTCCAATCGACCCCCGGCTCATAGGATAAAAGGAAAAATAACACTAAAACACAACAAAGACAAAAACAAAAACAATAGAGCATTAGTAATTACTTTTATAGCTATAAACATATTTAAAATATTTCACTTTCTATTTTAAACTCATACCTAACCAAACTATATCACATAAATTAAAATAGAAGAGAATAATGATTAAACTTTGATATGACGTATTTTTGTGAAACTTGCAAGTTATACGGTTTAAGTTTTACCGTATACATGTAAATCCTTATTATGGTAAAATTTATCACATAAATTAAATTACTAGTAGTGACAATGTTGAATTAAGTACTCCGTAAGGAGAAAAGAAGTGGACTACATATATTTGAGTCTTGCCAAAAAGGAAGTTTCTCACTTTCTCTCTCTTTTTCTCCTCCAACACACTCACAGGAAATAAGGGAAAGAGAAAAGAAGAAGAAGCTATGGAACACACTCGCAACACAAATGGAGATTAGCAAAACTGAACCAAACCCACATTACTATTATTTTCAATGGGCAAAGTAGAGGATGAAAACCAATTACCAATATCAACAGTAGGCGCAAATGGTACAGACCAAAATGTAGAGAATAATAGTTGCCGCACCAGATTCAGTGGGTTTCTCAAGTTTAGATGTGTATTTGCTTTGCTGTTTGGTGGAGCTGTTTTACTTTCTGCTTTATTTTTGTTGCCTTTTTTTCACACTGGAGATCTTGGGGATCTAGATCTAGACCCCAAATTTAGAGGTACCTAATTTTCTTGATTTTGAGTTTTTATTTTAATGTTAACATTGTCGTCTTTAGTAAAGTTTGATTTTCGTTGTGTTAGAATTGGTAAGTAAGAGTTCCTAATTTTATTTTGCTTTTGAGATCTTAATTATCCTTTTCTTGATGTTGGGTTTTCTTTAATGTCAACATTGTGTTTTATAGTAAGGTTTGATTTTTGTGTGTGTTAGAATTGGTAATTATAGAGTTACTAATTTGGTGTTATTTTGATTTTAGTTTTTTTTTTCTTCCTTTTTAAATGAGCTGGTGGTGTTTTTTATTTTTGGGTTTCTTCTAATCTTGTGAAATGAAGTGAGTTTTTCAATTTTGATGTTGTTATTACCATCTCAAATATGGCTAAAAACTTTTCCGTTTACCGGTACCCCTTTTCTTCATTTTAAGCTTTGTTAATATCAACATTGTCTTGCTATAGTAAATTTTGAACTGGTAATTATGTGTTCCTAATTTGTTTCTTTTGAGATCCTAATTACCCTTTTTGTGGGGGGTTGTTTACCTTATGGTGTAATCTGATTTCAACTCTTTTTTCCTTTTTTCTTAAATGAACTGCTGCTTTTGATTTTGGGCTTCTTCTAATTTTATAATATGGTAAAAATCCAATTTCGAAGTAGTGGATAATGCTGATATATGTTTGTCATTTTTCTTTATCTGGTGAAAATTGTGTTTTTTTTTGACTGAGAACAAGGCTGTGTTATGACATAGGCTGTTGACTGATTGGTCTGGTATGAAAGCTTATGTTAGAATTCTTTTTAGGTAATCTCCTAATTTAGTAAGTTGTAAATAATTTTCATCAAATCTTTTAAAGCAAATATGCACATTTCTGTCTCAGTGGGAGGAGAGTAATAACCTTTAATTGAAACTAGAAATAAAAATAATTGTTTATTAATTTTTTAATTATAGGATTGTATATTGTTACTTAAGATGATCAACCTCTTTGTCACTGTTTCAGTTCTTCACAAAAATTTCCCCTTCTTTTGTCTTTTTTCTCTTTGTTTTTCTTTTTGGTGGTTTTCATTATAGTCCTTGTTACATTCAGTCATACTTTATTTCTGTAGAAAGTTTATTAAGAAATTCAATTGCCAACAAGTTGTTTGACATGTGACCCTTGTGAAGTTGAGCATATACGAGGTTTTTGTTACCTAATAGCGATATCCTTGTAGTATGAGCCCATACCATTATAACCCTAGTGTTGTTCACTTGCAAGGAAAACTCCAATTTGGTCAAGCGAGATTTATTTTCTTTATGTTTTAGCGCCAATGGTAAAAGTTGCCACCATTTCATGGTCACGTGTTCAAGCCGTAGAAACAACCTCTTGCATTTCTGCAAGGTAAGGCTACGTGCATAGACCAATGTGGTTCGTGCCTTCCTAGACTCCACACATAGTGAGAGCTTAGTGTACTAGGCTACCCTTTTATGTTCTTAAACATTTTCCGACATTAACATTCCCATCCTAAATGTACGAGTTCAAGAAACAACCCCATAATTCAGGACTTTAATGATAGCTGAGCAATTAAAGATACCTTGTTTTCTTTTGCTTTAGGACCTTTCATTCTATCGTATAAAGATAGTTGTCCAACTGGATTTAAAAGGGTGCTCCTTTTTACATATTTTTATGCACTGGCATGTGACAACTGATTATAAGTTTGTAAAGTACCGGGACCATTAGATCCAGAAGCCTAAACATGCAATGTCTGGAGAGCTTGATAACTGACACTTAGCCAAGTTAGTGAATGTGTTTTCTGTACTTGTTGGTAGAGGAGTTTCTGGCGGTCTATTTAGTTCATTAAATAGCGTCCTAACACCTCACCTCTTCTGTTCAGCTGATTTGCCTAATTGATGTCATCCCATAATATGGAGTTGATCATTAGTTTTGTCTTCATTTAATCTGTCAGTGGCTCAACTAGCAATCCACCCTTTAATAATATTTGTAATAAACAAATCTTACTATGAATTATCAAAGAAGGAATGCATATTAGTCCCCATTTGAATATACCGAGACACTAAAGGAGTATCTAATTGGTCTCTGCTGCAGATTTGAATCAAATTCTTGTCAATTGCTTACCATTGCCTTCTTTTCTATGAGTATTAGTTTTATCAACACATGCAACTTGTGCTAGTATAATTGAGTTGCGATTGATAGATTTAGTTGTAGGCATAGAGTAGACTATCCCTTGGGTGTGACCCAGAAGCAAGAGGTTCCAAATGTTAGTGGGTGATATCCATGGGGATATAACATCCACTGCAAACTTTACTTTGAGAACTCTTCATTTTTTCTGTTATAGTAATTTCAATATCTAATAATAATAATAAAATTTAATAATATATTTAAAAAATTATTTCAGCTGATTATTGCACATAGGATACACTTTTACCTATTGATTTGTCTCTACGTTTGTGTTTGGGGCTTTATAGGTCATGACATAGTAGCCAGTTTCATGCTTGAGAAGCCAGCTTCTTTGATGGAGGATTATACCTTGCAACTTGAAGATGATATTTTTGATGAAATAAGTGTTTCCAACACTAAAGTATGTCAGTTGTGGTTTCTCTTCGTTTTTTCTTTCCTCTCTCAGATTTAACTGCTTTTGCTACTTGTTCCTTTTCTTACTGACTTATGCTTTTATAACAGGTGGAAATAATATCATTAGAAAATATAACTGGATCAAACATAACAAGGGTTGTCTTCGCTGTTGATTCTGATGTGAAAAATATGAGGATTTCTCCAACTGCTCTGAGTCTTGTCAGATCCGAATTTGAAACTGTAATTACTCACCCATCATTTCTGCACCTGACAGCATCTTTGTTCGGGGATCCTTTTTCTTTCGATGTGCTGAAACTCAGAGGAGGGATTACAGTGATCCCTAAACAAATTGGATTCCTCATGCAGAATGTGCAGATCCGATTCAACTTCACATTGAACTCCTCCATCGATGAAATTCAAGATAAATTTGATGAATTAACAAGCCAGCTGAAATCAGGGGTACACCTTGTATCATACGAGGTGCGCAAATATGACTGCTGTTACCTGCATTGACTTTTATATCCTTTGCTTTCCTCTGATGTTGGACATTGATGCAATTCATGATGATGTCATTAAGCTAGTCTTTATGACTTTCTATTCTATTTACAATTGTTATTTATTGTTCCTGCCACATAACGCCTACCGCTCTTCTTGTCTGTTTACTCATATAGTTGACTAAGTGTAGTAACAGCTTTCTGTCTTTTTTGTCTTAAAGGAAATTAAATAAAGGGAAAATGATAAATAGCAGCTTCAGGGCATTAGAAATGGTTTGAATTTGATGTTCTAGGACTTGACCTGCTTCTGCAAATTACAATTTTGTAACAAGATTGTCATCAATAAAAACTGCTAGGATAGTGATAACCAGCACTATGGTTCAGTGATTTCATTTTTTTGCAGTTCTGTTTTGAGGTGTAAAAGGTTCGCAGTGTTTGCCCTCGGAATCTGCTGCTTTACAGGAATAACTTATTTAGCACACAAGCTTACATTCACTCACACGTTGCACATATGTGTAGAAATATTTATTCTCGTATTCACATACCGTAATATTGACAAAACTTATGAAAGCATTGGTTCCTTTGTCATGGTAGAGGATTTCATGGTTTCTAATTGTGCTGGCTGCTGGCTTCTTGCATAGTATGTGTGTTTCTATTTGTTATTTAAAAGCATTTATGTTTACTGTTTGCATGTTGGTTGATATTTCTCACTTCTCTTTTGGATGCAGAACTTGTATATCAAGTTGACTAACACAAGAGGCTCGACGGTGAATCCTCCCACTATTATTCAGTGTCAAGTTCTTTTAGCAGTTGGGATAAATCCTTCCAATTCTAGGTTGAAGCAGTTGGCTCAGACCATTGGTTCTAATTCTAAAAACCTTGGCCTTAATAACACCGTATTTGGGAGGGTTAAACAAGTTAGCCTGTCTTCAATTTTACAACATTCTCTTGGTAGTCCTTCACCTTCTCCGGCTCCTCAACCTTATCACCCCCCTCAACACCATCACCACCACAGTCGCCATCACCACCGCCAAGGGTCGAATGCTGCTCCCGCAATTTCACCTGCTCCGGGGGCTGAGAAAAGGGGATCAGTTAGCGGGAAAGTTTCACCAATATTGGCACCTGTGCCATCGTCTGCACCAGTGGTTGCACCTGCCCCTATACATTCAACTCACAAAGGTCATGTGGCAAAACCTCCTTGTCATTTCGAGAGATTCCCAAGGAAGGCGACTAGTCATCCTCCCGTACTACCGCCTATTAGACCACCAGTCCCTGCACCTCATATTGCTCCCTCTCCACCACAGAAAATGCATGCTCCACCACCAGTCCCGCATGAAATCTCTGCGTCGAGCCCATTGCCCTCTGTTGTGTATGCTCACAGTCAGCCTCCTCCAATGACCCCTCCAATGACACCTTCAGTTGCAGAGCCTCCTCACAGAATACCTTCAGGTTCAATATCCCCATCTTCATGTAAGTAGCAAGAACTTTTCTGTTTGTTTTATAGAGAAAAGCTAATATGCTCTCGAGGCATGTTAAGAAATCATTCATCAGTCTTCAATATTCTTTACCTTTCATTCAACCGAGGAGAGGGACACGGATTAAAGCAAGTGGAACTCTTCTATTCTGGTTGTATTGTTCATTCAGTCCTGAAGATTTTTCCTATTTGCTAATCACCTGCTCTGCTCCCTCTTGCTACCAGAATTGTACTTATCACTCAATTGTTCTAGTATGTTTTTACTCTCCATGCTGAAATGATAATCTGATGTACTCCATGTGTGCAGCTTCTACAGGGATTTTTTCGTCAAACTTGTGGGCTCTCTTGCTGTTTCTACTTCTTGTACCACGTTTATAGAAGCAGAATGACAGATTTTTTCCTCTGGTGACGCTGAAATCTGGCACCAGTATGAAAATGAGTTCCACGTATCATTTCATCTAGGCCGAAGAAAACTAAATGGAGGTGCTTTGCGAAGTGGGAACAATGCCAAAAGGGCATCCCTCACACGCAAATGAATATATGTGGTTGTTTTGTGCTTGTAAATACTGTATCAAAGATTCAGTACCGCGATGCATTTTCAGGTCAAAGTCACAGAGGTGACAGGCCTGTGATGACATGCATTACCACTGTTATGTATGACACCTCTTGCATAAATGTAAAGAGGTTAAAAAAAGCAACCAACAAATGTATAACAATGCCTTTTTGTTTCTAATATCTTCTGACCTCGCTAAAGTTTAGCATAGTTGGGGGGAGAGTAGTACTAGGGTGGGTGACCTGTCCTCGTGTTGCATACCCCATTGGTTTTCAAAAAAAGAAAAAGAAAAAAGGAAATAAGAAACTTCCGAGCCGGTCAGCTACGATTCCTAGCTATGAACAAAACCTAATTTTATACTTTAATTTGCTTACTGTATTTTTACTTCTTCCTGCAACAAAAATATGTTTTGTCTTTATCTTCAACATTGTAGGAGCTGATGTAAAACTGGATGTAGCAGACCTCAAGTATTGAATAAAATTGTATCCTTTTTAGTAGCTTAGATTTTTAGTAGTGGTATATATATGCGTGCGCGCACATACACACTTCATTGCGTTAACAAAAATATGCTCATCTTCAGTTTAAATATGCTTTTATTTATTTTTAGTTCTGTAGTCTAATACATTTGGTGATTCACGCTCATTGACGATGAAGGAGAAGTAGAGCTTGTCTTTGGCATATGAAAAACAAAAATGGATTGTTTTGGTATATTGATGATGTGACAAAAAAAGAGAAAAAGTGTGGTAGGAGTTTGCTTCTTCTTCCCCTAGCCTTCTCGATCAGTCACCCAAGTATCTCCATTGAAATTATTTGAGGAAAGAATTCTTATTCTTTTTATCTTCAAAAGTGATAGAATAAGTATAATGACTATTGGTTGGTTTCAAATTGGTGAAATTGTCACTCATACTTTTTAGTACTTTGGCCATTTTTCTTTGAATGTCTAGATGTGGTGTATCAAACATTTTGGCTTGTGGTTGGAGCAAGCAAAGGATTGGAGATTTAGTGGTGTAATGTTAAGAGGTTCTGCGGAGGAAGCAAATGTAGAAAAAGAACAAGCAAGAAAGGGAGAGTAAGCAATCAAGTCTCTTAGTGAGTATGGTAATCTGGATAGGCAGTCTGGTAATGCTCTTGGTCTGCCTTCAATCAGTTTATCAGCCTAAGGCTTCGCTCTATTACCTGTGTTGTAAGCTTTCCAGTCTTTGAAGTAAGGTTCAATGCTAGGAAAAATGCTTTTGCTTCGCGGGTCTATCACCCCAATTGGTTTAGTTAGGAAATTTTTTATATGAGTATGCCCCTATCCCGTAAGCCTTACATCGTTGCAAGTCCCTTCCGAATTTTGGGGGGGGGGGGGGGGGGAGCTTTGGCTAGAATCATGATAACTCATGTGGGCAGAGGCGGGCCTAGAATTTTTAAATGACAGGAGCATATTATTCTGCTCAACCAGTGTCCCCTAAAGTTTTTTAGTGTTTGGGGTACCAATTGCTTTAAATTAATCATTTTCAAGGTAATATATATATCGGTCGAAGTTTATGGGGTTCGGTGATCCCTTACCCATACACATGGGTCCGCCTCGGCATGTGGGTACAAATTTTCTGTAAGTTTAGTACATTACACATGGAAAACCTTTACATTGTTTGGAAGTTCAGAAAGGAAATTGAAAGGGGGAAAGAAAAGAACAGGAGCTTCTCTTCCATTGTGTGGTCTATGAAGAAACTAAGAGAAAGACGAGAGGATGTAAGACAGGAAATCAAAATGCTCAGTTAGGAGTGAAGAAAGCCACATCAAATGAGTACGTACTTTATTTTAAACCAACTTGTAATTGTTTTCCATTTGATAATTTCAAATACTTTTGGATTATTAAGAGGAGTTAGAATAAGACAGAATCATATATGTGGGTCCTTTCTGGCGGGTACATACTGGCTGAAAAATAGTTGCACGAAGAGTGAAGGAATTATCAAGAATATTTGTTTCTAATCCTTTTATAGTGAATTTGATCAAACAAAAATTTTCTAAGCTTTAAAAATTAAAGAACAATGGTTTTCAAGTATAAAAAAGGCATTTTTCTAAGATCATATAAAATGGGGACATTCCGCCAAGATCATCTCCTTTGGGTGTTACGTCGTACTAATTTTTGATTTGAGCATATACATCAAATACAGTATAACGATCTGGCCGCTCGTTATGAAAGTTGTAGCTTCGTTACCCTATTATTTCTCATTTTATACTTTATAGATGCTATGTGATTTGTCGGGGTAGTTGGTTCGAGTCTGGTGAGGTTTCAGAATAAATTGAGATACTTAGTCACAAGGTTGAAAGCTTAAGTTGAAAAGGTTGATCAGATGTTGACTTATGTGTAGATGACTCCGCAATGGGGTTCTGATAGTTCTGTTAGCTCAGTTGGGTGATTTTGGACTTCAGAGTGTATCCGGATTGTGAATTGGAGGTCCGTAGTTTAATTAAGCTTGGAATGTTGAAAGTTAAAAATTTAGAAGTTTGACTGAGAGTGAACTTTGTGGATACCAGGCTCGGATTGTGGTTCCGGGAGTTGGAGTAGGTATGTGGTATCATTTGTGACTTGTTTGCAAAATTCGAGTTCAATTGGACGTGATTTGTTTCAACATTGTTTTTAGAAGTTGAATTTCCTTTGTTTCAATAGGCTTGAATTGGGGTGCAATGCATGGTTTTACCGTTGTTTGATGTAATTTGAAGGCTCAACTAAGTTCACATGTTTTAGGACTTATTGGGATATTTAGTTGAGGACCCGAGGCTTTCAGACCAAGTTTAGAGTTAAAAAGCATGTTGTAGCTGAAGCTTTCTGGAGTAATCGCACCTGCAGAGCTTTGGTAGCAGTTACAAGCTCGAAAGTGCGGGCTGGGAAGCGCAGAAGCAACCTAGTACAGAGGTGTACAGCGGTCGCAGGTGCGAGGCAATTTCCGCACCTGCATGGTCGTAGATGCGGCATCATGTCCACATAAGCGGATGATTTTCCGCAAAACCACAGGTGCTGTTAAATTTCCTTAGGAGCGAAAAGGTTGGATATAACTTTAAATTCGAGGGTTCAACAATTTCTCCATTTTGAACATTCCAAGATCGGGATTTGGCGATTTTTGGGGTTTCTTGAGGAAAGTCACTCATGGTTAAATTTATTCAATAATTATGTTTTCCCATTGAATTCCCTACATAGATTGTGTGGTCTTGAGATATAATTTTGGGAGTTGAGGCTAGGGATTTGGAGAGTTTAGATTGGGGATTTGGGGGTCAATTTGGTACTGTGTTTTGGTAAATTTGATATGGTCAGACTCGTGGCGGAATGTGCTTATGGATTTTTTGGCTTTTATTGGATTCCGATATATGGGCCCGGAGGCCGACTTTTGAGTCGACTTTTTGAATTTTGATTAATAACTTAGTATTTTCTTATGGAATCGATTTCTTTAGCTCGTGTTGACTGTATTGAATTGTTTGTAGCTAGATTCGAGGCATTTGGGGACCGATTCGCGAGGCAATGGCATGGTGGAGTAGGGATATGCACTATTTGAGGTAAGTAACAGTTCTAAACTTGGTTATGAGGGTATGAAACCCCAAATTTCGTGTCATGTGATTGGTGTTGAGGTGACGCACATGCTAGGTGATGGGTGTATGGGCGTGCTAAATGTAATTATGATTTGGTCAAATTCAATTGAATAATCCATTATTATCCGTATATTCTCCCTGTGTTACAGAAATTAGACTGCAATCATATTAGAAATCATGCTTAGGCTAGGTGCTGATACTGTAGGGATCCACAGAGGTCGTGTTAGATGTTGAATTATCTGCTAAATTGCCATTTTGTACTCAATCACTATTTTTTTACTTGCATATTATATCTCAGTCTCTGTTGTTATTTATTGATATATTATATCATTGCTGTTTGGGCTGATTATCATGATTATTGACAACCCGAGAAACTAGAGAGATTGATGATTGAGTGAGGTCGAGGCTTGATTGTTTGGATATTTATTGGGATCGGGCTACACGCTCAGCATGTTTTTTATTAATGCCACGATTGTCGTATTGTAGCGCTTGGGCTGAAGGAGCCCCTCTAGAGTCTGCACACCCATAGTGAACGCAGGTACCTACTGAGTGCGAATGCCGAGCGACTGGAAGAAATGAGTGACTATGAGGTAAGGGTGAATGGGAGGACTGAGTGACTGTTACTCTGAGATTCGACTTGATTTCATTACTGTTGTATTTCAGCTAGCATATATCATTGTCATTTAGTCTCTGAGAGATACTATATCTAGTTTCAATTGAACTTGACACGGATTAACTGTTTTGACCTTAAATGTTGAACTTGAAATCATGCCTATTTCCATGTATTATGTTTTTTTTATAATTGTAGTTGTGAGAAAGCACGGGAAAAAAATATATAATTGATATTAAACATGATACTATGAGCCCTATATATAATACACATAACCTAACCTACTCCTAATACACTTTGGATTAGGGTTCTACTATTTACATATTCTAACACTCCCCCTCAAGCTGGTGCATGTAAATCATATGTACCGAGCTTATTACATATGTTGTTAATACGAGGACCAGTGAGGGACTTGGTGAAAATGTCTGCAAGCTGATCATTTGACTTTACAAACTTTGTAGCAATATCTCCCGAGAGTATCTTTTCTCTGACAAAGTGACAGTCAATCTCAATATGCTTAGTTCTCTCATGGAACACTGGATTTGACGCAATATGAAGAGCAGCTTGATTATCACACACAAGTCCCATCTGACTAACATCACCAAATTTCAGCTCTTTGAGCAACTGTTTGATCCAAACTAGCTCACATGTCGCCATAGCCATTGCTCGATATTCTGCTTCTGCACTAGACCGAGCAACCACATTCTGTTTCTTGCTTTTCCAAGATACCACATTTCCTCCTACTAAGACACAATATCCAGAAGTAGAACGTCTGTCAGAAGGCGATCCTGCCCAATCAGCATCGGAGTATCCAACAATCTGCTCATGGCCTCGATCCTCAAACAATAAACCTTTACCTGGAGTTGATTTTATATACCGAAGAATGCGAACAACTGCATCCCAATGAATATCACATGGCGAACCCATAAACTGGCTCACAACACTCACAGGAAAGGAAATGTCAGGTCTTGTCACTGTAAGATAATTTAATTTACCAACTAACCGCCTATATCTTGCAGGATCGTTAAGAGGCTCCCCCTGTCCTGGAAGAAGTTTAGAATTCGGATCCATTGGAGTGTCAACAGGTTTACAACCTGTCATTCCTGTCTCCTCAAGAATATCTAAGACATACTTCCGTTGTGAGACCACAATACCTGATCTAGACTGTGCGACCTCAATACCCAGAAAATACTGTAGTGTGCCCAGATCCTTAGTCTGAAAGTGTTGAAAGAGATGTTGTTTCAATTTAGTAATACCATCCTGGTCATTGCCGGTAATAACAATGTCGTCAACATACACCCAACGACAACCAACAGTAGATTTACCTGAAGGAAGAGGGACGAGATCCCAAGTACCACTCGTATGTAAAGGAGACGTCTCGTCAGTCATAGCATGTCGCCACCCTGGATGAGACAATGCTTCACCTGTAGACTTAGGGATGGAAACAGAGGACAAAGAAGATAGAAAAACATAATAGGGTGATGACAAACGATGATAACTTAAACCGATATAATGGGGATTAAGATTAAGGGTGTTCCGTATACCTTTCCGAAGTGCAATCGGAAGAGACAAGTCCGCAGTAGGAGCAGGGTCAGGTGCAGGATGTGAATCAACCGGGCCGGATGCTGGGCGAGGACGACGATGATATGCCAAGAGTGGAGTGTCTTGTGCAGGGAGTCTAGGAGGAGCCACAATAGACGTTCCAACGTTTGGAATGGGTAAGACTTCTGTAGCGGAAGGTGAAGGAGGAGATATAGTAGACTCCATAAAGGCCGATATAGGTAAAACCTCAGATATATCAAGATGGTCAGAATGGTCAGAAGAGGTAAAGAAAGGTTTAGACTCAAAAAATGTGACATTGGCTGACATAAGGTACCTACGAAGATCAGGTGAATAACAACGATAACCCTTCTAAGCACGAGAATAACCAAGGAAGACACACTTGCACGTGGAGCTAACTTATCTTTCCCAAGAGCTAAGTTATGAATGAAACAGGTGCTCTCAAAAACACGAGGGGGAACAGGGTATAAGGGTGACTGGGGAAACAATACCTCATGCGGAATCTGATTCTGGATGGGAGATGAAGGCATCCGATTAACCAAATAACAAGATGTGAGAACTGCATCGCCCCAAAAACGCAGCAGAACATGAGATTCAATGAGAAGTGTGCGAGCAGTCTCAATAATGTGCCTATTCTTTCTCTCTGCAACCCCATTTTGCTGAGGGGTATAAGTACAAGAGGTTTGATGAATAATTCCATAAGAAGACATAAACTGCTGAAATTGAGAGGATAAATATTCTAAGGCATTATCACTGCGAAGAGTGCGAATAGAAACACCAAATTGATTTTTAATTTCAGCACAAAAATTTAGGAATATAGAAAACAACTCAGAACGATCTTTCATTAAGAAAATCCAAGTACATCTTGAAAGATCATCAATGAAACTAACAAAATAACGAAATCCCAAGGTTGAACTAACTCTACTAGGACCCCATATATCCGAATGAACTAAAGAAAAAACAGACTCTGCACGACTCTTAATACTACGAGGAAAGGAGGCGCGGGTATGTTTCCCGAGCTGACATGACTCACACTCTAATGTGGATAAACTAGACAAACGAGGCACCATCTTTTGAAGTTTGGACAAGCTAGGATGTCTGAAACGACTGTGAAGTAGGTTTGGAGGATCTGCAACTAGACAGGCCTTAGAGGATGTTAATGAGTTAAGGTAGCAGAGTCCGTCTGATTCAAGTCCTGTTCCAATCGTCTATCCCGTACTGCGGTCCTGCATAATAAAAGAGTCATCAATAAAATATATTTCGCAATGGAGGGCACGAGTCAAACGACTAACAGATGCAAGATTAAAAGGACAGCCAGGGACATAAAGAAAGGAATCTAGAGTGACAGAGGGTAGAGAATTCGCTTGTCCAACTCCTTTTGCTTTAGTTTGAGACCCATTAGCTAAAGTAACGTTGGGAAGAAACTGTGAATACGCAATATTTGACAAAAGGGATTTATTACCAGAGATATGATCAGAAGCAGCTGAGTCCACTTGTGGAGACGTCTGCTTACTTGCTCGATATTTAAGGAACTCACTATACTCCCTTTCAGATACAGAAAATCCCTGGTTACCCGTAGTCCGATCTGAGCAACATAAGCATTTTTTGGTGGTCGACCATGTAAAGAATGACATACGTCACGAGTGTGACCAAGTTTATAACAATAAGAACACTTGGGTCTAGATCTTCCAAAACAACCTCCTCCTCGTCTATACTCCATAGTTGAGAAGCCCGATTGTCCACGGATTGGGATACGAGGATAGATGAATCAAGTGTCTGTGATGAGCTCACTGGGTGACTTGGTGCTGCAGCAAGGCGAAGTAAGCGAGATAATAATTCATCAACTGTGGGGACAGTCGGACTAGCCAAAATCTGATCGCGTACTGAGTCAAGATAATTAGGAAGCCCAGCAAGAGTAAGAACTAGAAACAGCTTTTGTCGTTGCTCTTGCTGCTTTGCAAGGCTAGCATAAACTGGCATCAACGTCTCAAATTCCTCCATAACTGCCTGCACTTGACCCAAGTAAGTAGACATATCTAATTCCTGTTTCTTTAAATTTGTCATCTGCGATATCACATCATAGAAACGAGATATGTCATTAGTGTATAAAGTACGAGCCTTTTCCCAAACCAAATAATATGTTTGGAATGGACGAAACAAGGGCATCAACTTGGAATCAATAGATCGCCACAAAATACTGCATAATTGAGCATCGATCTTCTCCCAATGTGCTTTGGCTTTTTCATCTCCATCACTAGACTCCTTGATTAGATGATCCTGAACACCTTGACCTTTACACCACAACTCGACAGACGAAGCCCAAGCTAGGTAGTTTGAAGCTCCCAGAAAAGGTTCTGAGGTAATCATAACACCGGAATTGCCAGAACCCGGTTTTCTAGACCCGAAAGCATCTATTCCCAAAGACATCTTTGGATTATCAACTGAAAACTCGCTGAAACTGAAACAGAAAACTGAAAACTGGAGTTGCCGGAAAAACTGGAACACTGTATCGCCGGAAAAAGAACTGTAGCTGCCGGAAAAATTCAAAGTTGTCAGAATTGAAAAATAAAAATATGGATAGGCTCGGAATTCAAGGGCGAGCAGACTGTCCTGAAGAAATTCTGGCCGGAAAGTACTGTAGCTGCCGGAAAAGTAAGTAAAGTCACCGGAAAAAACTCAAAGTTGTCGGAATCGAACGAAAATAGGATGGGTGTGTAGGAATACAAGGGCGAGCAAACTGTAGTGAAGGAGTCACCAGAAAAACTGGCCGAAAAAAGTGTCATGCGCGCGGCGCGTGGGCTCACGCGCCTAGCTTCTCGTTTTGCGTGGCGGCGCGTGGGACTGATTTGGTCGGAGAAATTTCTGGGGTTTTGTCACCGGACAGAGGCGAGTCTTTTGGTATTGCTGGATTTTGCACAGCACTGACCGGGACTGATTTTACTTGAAAAAAGTTGCCGGAAAAGGGTTCCGATGACTGATTTTACTTTCCGGAATCACTGGAATTTATGCGCAGCGATAAATATCTCATGATAGCTCTGATACCATGTGAGAAAGCACGGGAAAAAATATATAATTAATATTAAGCATGATACAATGAGCCCTATATATAATACACATAACCTAACCTACTCCTAATACACTTTGGATTAGGGTTCTACTGTTTACATATTCTAACAGTAGTGTATCCATGAAGCTCGTCATTACTTTCAGTCAAAATAGTTAGTCTTGTTATTTACTGAGTTGTTATTTGTAGACCTTGAGTTTCCTTCCCTATCTTTCAGCTTTACGTATTTAGTTTTAGTTTTTCATAGATAGTATTTTTAGACTTGTGTTTTATAGACGCTCATGTGCTCAGTGACACCCTGATTTTGGGAACTTCCGTTTTGAGTTTTGCCTTTTGACTTTTTATACAGTTTATGAGAAATTTAATTATTTAAACCTGTGTTATTTTATTCTTCTTTTAAAAGTGTTGGAAAGGTTTTAAGATGTCGGCTTTCCTAGTACCACGTTAGGCGCCATCATGACATGCTAAGTTTTGGGTCGTGACAAGTTGGTATCAGATCCTAGGTTACATAGGTCTCATGAGCAGGTTTAGTAGAGTCTTGCGGATCGCTACAGAGACATCTTTACTTATCTTCGAGAGACTACCGAACCCTTATAAAACTTCACATTCTTGTATTCTTGTCGTGTGGATTTGTTGATTCTAGAAACTAAACTTCTGTTGTTCTATTCTCTCACAGATGGTGAGAACACATGCTACCTAAGAGGACAAACATCTACCATACAACCATCTAGGTCAACGAGGGGCCGAGGTTGCGTTAGTGGCCGCGATAGGGGCAAATGTGCAGCTCGTATAGCAGCTAGAGCAACACCTAAAGCTCCTCCAGTTGCTCCAGCTCAAGAGCAGGTTCCAGATGTGGTGGAGACCATGGGGCCAGCTCATATTTTGACTGTTTGCACTAGCCTTGCTCAAAGAGTTTTTGTTCAGACCGTGCCATCAACTTCTCAGGTAGGGAGAGGTACTAAGACTTCAGCCGCCCGTATTCCAGAGCAAGCGATGCAGGGACTTCAGATGTTGGGTACTGCTAGCCCAACAGTTATAGCTGCTCAAGAACAGGTGGGTCCCGTTATGAGTGAGGATAAGCAGAAGAGACTTGACAAATGTGGGAGACTCCAGCCTCCATCATTAAGTGGGGCTAAGTCTGAGGATACCCAGGACTTATTGGATAGGTGCTAGCAGATTCTTCGCACAGTAGGTATTCTGGAGCCCAGTGGAGTCTCATTCACTATTTCTCAGTTCACTGGGGCTGCCTTCAAATGGTGGGAGGCCTAGCAGACTAGTCGGTTCTACACCACTTTCGTGGCATGAGTTCTCTGTTCTCTTTTTTGAGAAGTTTGTGCCACTGACTTGTAAGAAGGAGCTGCGCAAGCAGTTCAAGTAGCTACGTTAGTATGGCCTGTCTGTGACCCAATATGAGATAAAATTTTTAAAGTTGGCTCATCATGCGGTTTGGTTGGTTTCCACTGAGAGGGGGAGGATTAAGAGGTTCATCGATGGCCTAACCTATCAGAGCGTTTTGCTATGACTCCGGAGAGTGTATTTGGTTCTCGATTTGGTGAGGTAGTTGATATTGCTCGGCGTCTAGAGATGGTTCGTAGTCTAGAGCGAGAGGGAGGCCAAGAGGCCTCATAGATTGGGTGGTTTTAGTAGCATTCCATCTGGGGTTCAGTTCTGCCACAATAGGAATCGTCCTTATAGGCATGCCCATATGGCATGTCTAGTTCATCGTGGTGCATCATTCAGCCATATTCATATAGTGCTCGTTAGGGTCAGTCATATCTAAGTGCCCTTCTAGCTCAGAGTTCAACTCGTGCTCCTTCGATTCAAGGTTTATCTATGTCAGGTCCCTCTAGTATCTACTCTAGTACTCGGGGACCTGATTCATTCCTTACAGCAATACCAGAGAGTTGCTTCAAGTGTGGGGAGTTTGGGTTTATATGAAGGTAGTGTCCTTGTTTCCTGGGAGGTCCAGTGTAGTAGAGGAGTCAGGCCACGGCTTCAACACCAGTTACATCACCACCCCCATCCAGCTTAGGGTGGGGCCTAGGTAACTAGAGGTCGCCCTAGAGGGGGAGGTTGATCACGTGGTGATCAGGACCGATTCTATGCTATTTCTGCTAGGCGAGATGCTGTTGCTTCAGATGTAGCGATCACAGGTATTGTCTCAGTATGCCACATTGATGTTTCTGTATTATTTGACCCTGGTTCCACTTATTTGTATGTATCATCGAATTTTTCTCATTATCTGGATGTGTATCATGATTCCTTAGTCTCAATTGTTCATGTATCTAATGGGCGATACTATTAGGGGATTGGTGACTAGCGTTGATGTCTTATTGCTTAGTATAGTTGATTTCGATGTGATATTGGGTATGGATTGGTTGTCTCCATGTCATGCCATGATGGATTGTCACGATAAGACCATGACGTTGGTGATGTAGGGGTTTCCAAGGATCGAGTGGAGAGGTTCTCTATATTATGTTTCCAGGAGAGTGATTTTATATTTGAAGGCCCAACGGATGATTGGGTAGGGTTGTTTATCTTATTTGTCCTTTGTGAGGGATGTTGGTGCTGATACCCCTACTATTGATTGTGTTCTGGTGGTACGAGACTTTTCGAATGTATTTCCTGCAAACCTACCGAGCATGCCGCCCAATAGGGATATATACTTTGTTATTAACTTGGTGCCGAGCACACTCAGTATATTTCTATCCCTCCATATCGTATGGAACTGACTGAGTTGAAGGAATTGAAAGAGGAGCTTCAATAACTTCTTGATGAGGGATTTATTAGACCTAGTGTATCGCCTTAGGGTGCACATATTCTATTTCTGAAGAAAAAGGATGGTACTATTTGGATGTGCATCAACTATAGGCAGTTGAAAAAAGTTACAATCAAGAACAAGTATCCTTTGCTATGTATTGATGATCTATTTGACCAGCTTCAGGGAGCGAGGGTGTTCTCTAAGATTTATTTGAAGAATGGGACTCCCAATTGAAGATTGGGGACTCGAATATTCTAAAGATAGAATCAGGACCTGTATGATCATTATGAGTTCCTTGTGATGTCTTTTGGTCTGACCAATGACCAACAACATTCATGCATTTGATGAATTTAATCTTTATCTTGTCTTGTTTGTCATAGTATCCAGTGATGATATCCTGATGTACTCTCGTAGCCAGGAGGAGCATGCCCAACATTTAAGGATTGTGTTGCAGCAGTTGAGGGAGGAGAAAATTTATGCCAAGTTCTCCAAGTATGAGTTTTGGCTTTGTTAGGTGGCGTTCTTTGAGCACGTGGTTTCCACTGATGGGATTTAAGTGGATCCAGAGAAGATAGAGGCAGCTCAGAGTTGGCCCAGGACGTCATCGACTACTGAGATTCAGAGCTTTCTCGGCTTGGCCGATTATTATCATCGCTTCGTGGAGGGTTTCTCGTATATTGCATCGCCTTTGATCAAATTGACCTAGAAGGGTGCTTCTTTTAGGTGGTCGGATGAGTATGAGGAGAGCTTTCTGAAGCTCAAGACTGCCTTGACCACAACTCCAGTTCAAGTTTTTCCTTTAGCTTCAGGCTCTTATAGTGTATTATGATTCTTCTCGGATCGGTATTGGGTGTGTCTTGATGCAGGAGGGTAGATTGATTGCTTATGCTTTGCGTTGGTTGAGGCCTTATGAGAATAACTACCTCGTCCACTATTTGGAGTTGGTTTCCATCGTTTATGCATTGAATATTTGGAGACATTATCTCTAAGGTGTGTCTTGTGAGGTATTTACGGAACATCACAGTTTTCAACACTTGTTCAAGAAAAAGGATCTAAATTTGAGGCAGAAAAGATGGTTGGATGTGCTAAAGTATTATGATATTACTATTCTATTTTATCCCGGGAAGGCCAATGTGGTGGCCGATGCCTTGAATAGGAAAGCAATGAGTATGGGTAGCCTTGCATTCATTCCCGTTGGAGAGAGACAGATTGCAGTTGATGTTCAGGCCGTGGCCAACCACTTCGTGATATTAAAGGTTTTGGAGCACAGCTGTGTTCTAGCTTGTGTGGTTTCTTCTTCTTTTTTATATCATAGTATCAAAGAGAAGTAATGTGATGACCCTTGTTTGCTTGTCTTTAAGGACACGGTTCAGCACGGTGATTCCAAGGATATTACTATCCGGGATGATGGGGTGTTGAGGATGTAGAATCGGATTTGTGTGCACAATGTAGATGGCTACTTGATTTGATTCTTGACGAGGCCTACAATTTGCTGTATTCCATTAATCCGGGTGCCACAAAGATGTACCAGGACTTGAGGCAACACTATTGGTGAAGGAGAATAAAGAATTATATAGTGGGGCTTGTAACTTGGTGCCGCAATAGTCAGCAGGTGAAGTATGAACATCAGAGACTAGGAGAACTGCTTTAGAGTCTCGAGATTCCAGAGTGGAAATGGGAGCGTATCACCATGGATTTTGTATTTGGACTCCCAAGGACTTCGAGGAAGTTTGATTCTATTTAGGTGATTGTGGATTGGTTGACCAAGTCCATGTACTTCATTCCAATTGGGACTACTTATCCTTCAGAGCGAAGGCCGAGATTTACATCTGCGAGATTGTTCACCTTCACGGCGTGCTAATGTCCATCATTTCAGATTGGGGCACGTTATTTTGGAGAGCATTACATCGAGAGTTGAGTACCCAAGTTGAGTTGAGTACAATATTTTACCCTCATATGGACGGACAATCCGAGCGCACTATTATGATATTGGAGGATATGTTACGCACTTGTATCATTGATTTCATGGGTTCTTGGGATCAGTTTCTACCGCTCGTGGAGTTTGCCTATTGCAACATCTACTAGTCGAACATTCTGATGGATGCAAATAAGGATTTGTATGGGAGACTATGTCGATCTCTAGTGGGTTGATTTGAGCCTAGTAGGGCTGGGCTATTGGGTACTGACTTAGTTCAGGATGCTTTGGACAAGGTTAAATTGATTCAGGATCGGTTTCGCATGACGCAATATAGATAGATCAGAAGAGTTACACTGATAGGAAGGTTTGTGATGTTACTTTCATGGTTGGGGAGTAGATACTGCTCAAGGTTTTGCCCCTGAAGGGTGTTATGAGATTCAGGAAGAAGATAAAGTTGATCCCTTCGTATATTGAGCCATTTGAGGCACTTTAGAGGATTGGAGAGGTGTCTTACAAGCTTGCGCTACCACCTAGTTTGTTGAATGTGCATCTAGTATTTCATATTTCTATGCTCCGAAAGTATGTCAGTGATCTGTCTCATGTTTTGGATTTTATCACGGTTTAGTTAGATGGTGATTTGACTTATGATGTCGAGCTGGTGGCCATTTTGGATTGGCAGGTTCACAAGTTGAGGTCAAAAGACATAGCTTCAGTGAAGATGCAATGGAGAGGTCCGCCAGTTGAGGAGGCTACTTGGGAGACTCCAGGTACATTTCTAGGCCCGTTCGAGGATGAACGTTTCTTTAAGAGGGGGATGATGTAACGACTCGACCGGTCATTTTGAGAGTTGTAGCCCCGTTACCCCATTTGCTGCTCATTTTATACTTTATAGCTTCTATGTGATTTACCAGGGTAGTTGGTTCGGGTTCGATGAGGTTTCAGAATGAATTGAGACATTTAGTCTCAAGGTTGAAAGCTTAAGTTGAATAGGTTGACCGGATGTTGACCTATGAGTTGACGATCCCGGAATGGAGTTTTGATGGTTCCATTAGCTCCATTCGATGATTTTCACTTAGGAGTGTGTCCGGATTGTGAATTGGAGGTCCATGGTATTTGGAGTAGGTCCATGGTGTCCTTGTGACATGTGTGCAAAATTTGAGGTTAATCGGACGTGATTTCATAGGTTTTGGCATCATTTGTAGAGGTTGGAATTCCTTAGTTTCAATAGACTTGGATTGGGGTGCGATTCGTGGTTTTATCATTATCTGACGTGATTGGAAGGCTCGACTAAGTTCGTATGGTGTTTAGGACTTGTTGGTATATTTGGTTAAACTCCCAGGGTCCTCAAGTGGAGTTCAGATGATTTTTGGATCAAGTTTGGAGTTAAAAGTGGTATTGTAGCTGAAGCCTTCTGGTGTAACCTGAGGAGCTTTGGTCGCAAATAAGGGCTCGCAGGTGAGGGCTGGGAAGCAGAGAAGCGATCTAGGGCGGAGGTGTGCAGTTGTTGCAGGTGCGAGGAAATTTCCGCACCTGCGTGGTCGCAAATGCGGCGTCATGTCCGCAGAAGCGCAAGATTTTCCGCAAAAGCAAAAAAATCGTAGGTGCAATTAAGTTTCCACAGGAGCAAAAAGGATGGACATAACAGTAAATTTGAGGGCTCCGCCATTTTCTTCATTTTGAAAATTCCAAGCTCGGCATTTGGCAATTGTTGAGAGGATTTTTAGGGGTTTCTTGAGGTACATCACTTGTGGTTAAATTTATTCAATAATTATGTTTTTCCAGTGAATTCCTACCCAAATTGTGTGGTTTTGAGGTGTTATTTTGGGAGTTGAGGCTAGGAATTTGGAGAGTTTATATTGGGGATTTGGGTGTCGATTTGCTATTAGATTTTTGGTAAATTTGGTTTGGTTAGAGTCAGGGTGTAATGGTCTTCTGGGTTTTGTGACTTTTATTGGATTCCGAGGCGTGGGCCAGGGGCCAGCCTTTTAGTTGACTTTTTATATTTTGATTAAAAACTTAGTATTTTCTTGTGGAATTAATTCCTTTAGCTCATGTTGATTGCATCGAACTGTTTGTGGCTAGATTAGAGGCATTTGGAGGCCGATTTGCAAGTCAAGGGCATTTTGGAGTGGGGATTTGCATAGTTTAAGATAAGTAATAGTTTGAAACTTGGTTCTGAGGGTATGAAACCCCAAATTTCGTGTCATGTAATTGGTGTTAAGGTGACACAAATGCTACGTGAAGAGCGTGTGGGCGTGCACCAGTATAATTGTGACTTGGTTAAATTCCATGGAACTGTACAATTAAATAATCCGTTGTTATCCGTATATTCTCCATGTGTTTTAGAAAGTGGACTGCAATCATGTTAGAAATCACGCTTAGGGTAGGTGCTGATACTGTAGGGATCCACAGAGGTCGTGTAACATGTCAAATTATCTGCTAAATTGCCATTTTTACTCAATCACTATTTTTTTCTTGCATATTATATCTCAGTCTTTGTTGTTCTTTATTGATACATTATATCATCGATGTTTGGCATGATTACCACGATTATTGAGAGCCGGAGAGACTGGAGATATTGATGACTGAGTGAGGCCGAGGGCCTGATTATACGTAAATTTATCGGGATTGGTCTGCAAGCCATAATATTTCTTTTATTAATGCCACGATTGGCTTATTATAGCGCTTGGGCTAAAGGAGCCCCTCCGGAGTCTGCACACTCACAGTGAGCGCATGTGCCTACTAAGTGCGAGTGCAAAGCGATAAGGAGAAATTAGTGACCGTGAGTTTGGAGTGAATGTGAGGACTGGGTGACTATTACTCTGAGATTCTGCACTTGATTTGATCACTGTTGCATTTCAGCTAGCATATATCACTGTCATCTAGTCTTTGTGAGACACTATCTTATTTCAATTGCACTTGACATGAATTAATTGTTTTGACCTTAAATGTTGAACTTGAAAGCATGTCCATTTCTACGATGACCCAAAGGGGTCATCACCTATTTTCTTACCCATTTCGAGCTTTCAAGGCCTTGAAAAACTCATTTTTTGTCTCCTCGATTTGAGTGCGTAGCCCGGGCGCACAGCCGGAAAGCTTAAATATGAAATTCTATGAAAAATGCTAAGTTTTGATATTAAATGAGTAAATTTTAGTTCAGTCAATACTTTGGGTAAACGGACCCGGACCTATGATTTGACGGTCCCGCAGGGTCCGTAGGAAAATTTGGGGAATTGGGCGTATGCCCAGAATCAAATTCCGAGGTCCTAAGCCCGAGAAAATTGTTTTTGAATAAAATTGTTTTCTGAAAATATTTAGGGAAATTGGAAATGAAATTTGATTAGAAGACTATGATATCAGGCCCGAATTTTGGTTCCGGCGCCCGGTGTAAGTCTTATATATGGTTTAATCACTTTATGTTAAGTTTGGTTGAAAACAGATGTCGTTTGATGTGTTCCATACTTAAAATGGAAATTTGATGTTCTATGAAAATTTTGAAGGAATCATGGATTTTGAGGCTTAATTCGATGCATATGATGTTATTTTAGCGATTTGATCGCACGAATAAGTCCGTAGGATATTTTTGAGGTTGTGTGCATATTTGGTTTGGAGCCCCGAGGGCTCGGGTGAGTTTTAGATAGGTGTGGAGTTGCATTTTGAACTTAGAAGTTGCAAAAAATGTTGCTAGTATGAACAGGCCCACAGGATTCGCATTTGCAAAAATTGTTCCTGGTTCGCAAATGCGTACTCGCAAATGCGAAGGCTGGATCGCAAATGCGAAACCCGCCCAGGCCTGCTTTGGCTATCACCTATGAGGTCCCCTTTCGCAAATGCAAAGTTTTGCCTGTTGGCCAGGGATCGCAAATGCGATGTGCCCTTCGCAATTGCGATATTGCAAATGCGACAATTATTTCGCAAATGCGAAGTTTCTCCATTTCTGTTTTCGAATCCTATGTCGCAATTCCGATGTTAGCAGAGGTCGGGGTTTACAATTGCGAATCCCTGTTCGCAAATACCACATCTGCAACATGCATTTTTCATACTTAGTCGAATTTTTCACCATTTTCTTCATTCTTTCAAAACCCGAACACACTTAGATGATTTTCCAAGAACAAGACTTCTTCCAAATTATTTGTAAGTTGGTTTTTACTCATTTCTTTCAATCTTTAATATCATTTAATTAATTTTCAACATAAAATCAAAGATTCCTATGGGTGAAATTGGGGGTTTTGGGTAGAACTTAGGGTTTTTCTAAAATTGGGGATTTGGACCTCAATTTGAGGTCCAATTTCTAAAAGAGTTACATATATATGTTTGAGGAGGAATGGGTAATCGGGTTTTGGTTCGAACCTCGGGTTTTGACCACGTGGCTCCGGCGGAATTTTTGGACTTTTTGTGCAAAACTTTGGGAAATTCATTTTATGCATTCTAATTGATTCATTTAGCATTTATTGATGATATTAAGTAACTTATGACTAGATTCGAGTGGATTTGTGGTGGAATCGAGAGGTAACGCCATAGTTGAGGCTTGAATTGAATTCAAGGCATCGAGGTAAGTGTTTGGTCTAACCTTAGCTTAAGAGAATACAGGTTGGGCCTTATTTTCTACTTGCTAATTGTCGAGTACGATATATAGGCATGGTGACGAGTATCTATACATTAGTGTCTAGCATGATCGTGAGTCCTTATATTGCAAATATTTTGGTTTTGTTATTATTTCCATGCTTAATTGATGATTCATATATGTTGTAAAGATTATGTGAAAGGAATTATGATCTTTGAACATCGTGGAGCATTGGCTCGAGTTGAAATACAATTGTGAAGGTATATGAGAGAATTAAATCTTTGGAGCATTGTCTCAAGTGATAATGTGAACTATGAGATGAAAGTGAAAGAAAGAGAAAGAGTTATCAGTTTGTTCCCTTTCCGGAAATTTTTGTTGTTTTGTTGATTTTCTCCCTTGCCGAGATATGGAAATTTATTGATATTGTTCCCCTGCCAGGATTTAACTGTTTAGTTGCATTCCCTTGCCGGGATTTCTAACATTATTTGTTTATTTCCTTTCCCCTTATTTGTAAATGTTGTTTGGGTGAGGAAGAGTGATAAAGCACGAAGGGTGATGCCGAGTATTGTTTGATATTGTGAGGAAAGAGTGATAAAACACAAAGGGTGATGCCGTGTATTGTTTGATATTGTGAGGAAAGAGTGTAAAACACTAAGGGTGATGCCGTGCCATACGATGTACCATTCCGTACTGATATTCATTAATTATACTATGAGGAAAGAGAGTAAAAGCACGAAGGGTGATGTCGTGCACATGATTATTGATACGATTAATTTGGTGAAGACGAGAGTAAAAGCACGAAGGGTGATGCCGTACAAGTTTGTGATTTTTGATCCTTAATGATATTCCGGCCTTGCTGTTTCTTATGTTATTTGAGATTACTTATTTGAAACTGTTATCTCCCCACAACATGTTCCCCTTTCTTTATTGGTTGATTACTTCCTACTTCTTTTTCGTTGTGTGTGTGTATATATATATATGTTCGAACTTCACATGTTTACTTGGTAATCTAGTCCTAGCCTCATCACTACTTCACCGATGTTAGACTGGGCACTTACCAACACATGGGGTCGATTGTGCTGATGCTACACTCGTGTTATTTTGCTCAAATCCAGGTTTTGGATAGAAGTAGCAGTAGCGTGGGAGCAGGACTACAGTTCATTGAGACACCAAGGTAGCCTTGTAGACATCCGCAGGCCTGCGTCTCCTCCATCCTTTTATTTAATCTGTTATCTTATTGTATTAGAGACAAACAATTATATTTTCTTTCAGACGATTGTATTCAATATTCTTAGTAGTTCGTGAGTATTGTGACACCAATGTAAGAGGCCTATGTAGAATTTTCCGCATTACTATTCTATTTTATTATAATTTAAGACTTTCACTCATTATTTAATTCCATTGCTTTTACAATATTGCCGATAATTTTTAAAAGGGATTATGTTATTACTGAAAATGTAATCAAATTTGGCTTGCCTAGATCCCATCTTTAGGTGCCATCACGACCCCGAGGGTGGGATATCCGGATCGTGACAAGTTGGTATCAGAGCTTTAGGTTACATAGGTCTCACATCTCACGGATGAACTTAGTAGAGTCTGAGGGATCGGTACGAAGACGTCTGTATTTATCTCCCAGAGGCTACTGAGTTAGGAAAACTTGACATTTGTTATTTATTGTCGTGCATTTTTGTTTCTCAAATACATATTGAATCTCTAATCTATTCTTTCGCAGATGGTGAGAACACTTGCTTCCTCATCTACTGCTCAGCAGCTCGAGCCTCCAGCAGCAGCTCCCGCTAGGGACAGAGGGCGAGGCGGAGGCCGTGCTAGAAGTCGAGGTAGGGGAAAAGCTCAGCCTCGAGCATAAGCGCTAGTGGCGGAGCCTCATGTTGATTTCGAGGAGGAGGTTCCAGCCCCAGTAGTTCTGGTGGGCCCAGCTCAGGTCCCAGAGGGGTTCATTGCCGCCCCAGTTCTTCAGGACACTCTAGTCCACTTGGTAGGCCTCATGGAGAGTGTCACCCGAGCGGGTTTGCTTCTAGTAGCACTAGCTAATTCTCAGGCTGGAGGAGGGGCTCAGACTCCCGCTACACGCACTCCGGAGCAGGTAGCTCCCTAGGTTTACGTTCCAGTGGTTCACCCAGCTATGGCAGTCCAGCCGGTTGTTCTGGCTTAGACTAGCGATGAGGCGGCTACGTCCTCCAATGCTCTTTGGAGGCTGGATAGGTTTACCAAGCTCTTCACTT
Organism: Nicotiana benthamiana; assembly: GCA_034376525.1. Lineage (NCBI taxonomy): Eukaryota > Viridiplantae > Streptophyta > Magnoliopsida > Solanales > Solanaceae > Nicotiana > Nicotiana benthamiana. The sequence continues at coordinate 15,367,340 of CM067331.1, read as the reverse complement.
CTACATTCAATAGCGTAGCCACAGAGGATCCCCAGGATTATCTAGATAGTTCCCATGAGGTTCTTCGGAACAGGGGGATCGTTGAGACCAATGGAGTTGATTTTTCTACCTTTCGACTGTCTGCATCCACCAAGATTTGGTGGAGGGATTATTGCTTATCTAGACCAGCCGGTTCATCTTCTTTGATTTGGGAGAAGTTTACAACGCTGTTTCCGGAGAAGTTTCTCCCCGTGACTCAGCGAGAGACCTTTCAGAGCGAGTTTGAGTGCCTTCAGCAGGGTTCCATAATGGTCACTCAATATGAGACTAGGTTCATTGATCTAGCTTGCCATGCTCTAGTTACACTCCCCACTAAGAGAGAGGGTGAGGAGGTTTACTGATGGTCTTATTCAGCTAATTCATCTTCATATGCACAAAGAGGCCGGAAGTGAGATCACTTTTTAGGAGGCGGCCAATATGGCCCGCCAATTTGAGATGGTTCTGTCACAGGGAGGCGGTCATGGGTTGGATAAGAGGCCCCATCATTTGGGTAGATTCAGTGGTACCTCATCTAGAGGTAGAGATTCATATGGCAGAGGCTATCCTCCCAGGCCCTTTTAGTCAGCCCTCCAGGTGTCCCATGGTACTTCAGGTGGTCGAGATTCTCAGACGTACTATTTGAATTAGCATCCTTTCAATGTACCACTAGCTCCCATCAGTGAACCGCCACTCCATAGTTTTTAAGGTGGTCATTTAGGTCGACAGGGTGAGTCTCAGTTCCCTCAGTAGCCGAGGACTTGTTACAGTTGTGGTGATTCGGCTCACATTGCCAGATTTTTCCCTCGAGCACCAGGTAGTCGCATCATTAGGGTTCTCGTGACATGGTACATGCACCAACTGTTTCACATTCCACCCACTCAGCCAGCTGGAGGTGGGGGTATAGGTGCTATAGGTGGAGGTAGAGCTCATGAAGGTGGAGGCCAGCCAACAGCCGGCCATCCCAGAGATGTGGTTCAGCCAGGCCAGAGGCTGAGTCTTCAGATGCAGTCATTACATGTACTATTCTTGTCTGTGATAGAGATTCCTCAGTGCTATTTGATCCAAGGTCTACGTACTCGTACGCGTCCTCTTATTTTGCACCATACCTTGTCATACCTAGTGATTCATTGAGTAGTCCTATATATGTGTCTACACTGGTGGGTGATTCTATTGTGGTCGATCGAGTTCATCATTCTTGCATTGTGGTGATCGAGAGTCTTGAGACCCGTATTGACTTGTTGCTTTTAGATATGGTCGACTTCGATGTTATATTGGGGATGGTCTGGTTATCCCCGTATCATGCTATATTGTACTGCCATGCCAAGACCGTGACTTTGGCTTTACCGGATTTGCCCCGTTTAGAGTGGAGAGGGAGTCCAGGTCATTCTAACTGCAGAGTTATTTCATACGTGAAAGCTCGACGTATGATTGAGAAGGGGTGTTTGGTTTATTTGGCTTATGTGCGCGATTCCAGTGTTGAGGTTTCCTCTATTGATTCGATACCCGTGGTTTGTGAGTTTTTTGAGGTCTTCCTTTCAAACCTGCCGGGGATGCCACCCGAGAGGGACATTGATTTCTGCATTGATCTGGCTCTGGGCACCCAGTCTATCTTTATTCCACCATATCGCATGGCCCTGCCGGAGTTGAAAGAGTTGAAGGAGCAGTTGGAGGATTTGCTTGAGAAGGGTTTCATTAGACTTAGCGTTTCGCCTTGGGGTGCGCCAGTGTTGTTTGTGAAGAAAAACGATCGTTCGATGAGGATGCACATTGATTACCGACAATTTAATAAGGTTACAATCAAGAATAAGTATCCATTGCCGAGTATTGATGATTTGTTTGACTAGCTTTAGGGTGCCAAGGTATTTTCAAAGATAGACTTGAGATCTAGTTACCATCAGTTGAGGATTAGGGCATCCGAGGTTCCTAAGACAGCTTTCCGCACTCGGTATGGGCGTTACGAGTTTTTGGTCATGTTATTTGGGTTGACAAATGCCTCTACAACTTTTATGGACTTGATGAACCGAGTGTGTAGGCCTTATTTGGACTCATTTGTGATAGTATTCACTGATGATATATTGATATACTCCCGCAGCAAGGAGGAGCACGAGCAACATCTCAGAGTGGTTCTACAGACACTGAAGGATAGTCAGCTATATGCAAAATTTTCGAAGTGTGAGATTTGGTTGAGTTCAATTGCATTCCTGGGTTATGCCGTATTAACAGAGGGTATTCAGGTTGACCTGAAGAAGATTGAGGCAGTCAAGAGCTGGTCTATACCAGCATCAGCTATAGAGATTCGGAGTTTCTTGGGGTTGGCATTCTACTATCGTCAGTTTTTAAAGGGGTTCGCATCTATTGCAGCCCCGACGACTAGATTGACCCAGAAGGGTGCCCAGTTCAGGTGGTCGGACGAGTGTGAGGCAAGCTTTCAGAAGCTCAAGACAGCTCTGACTACGGCACTGGTATTGGTTTTGCCCTCAGGATCAGGGCCTTATACACTTTATTGTGATACTTCCCGTATTGGGCTTGGTGTAGTATTGATGCAAGATGGCAGGGTCATTGCCCATGCTTTGAGACAGTTGAAGATCCACTAGAAGAATTATTTGGTTCATGATCTAGAGTTGGCATCCATTTTTCATGCATTGATGATTTGGAGGAATTATCTGTAATGCGTGATTTATGAGGTGTACACTAATCACAAGAATCTTCAGTACTTGTTCAAGAAAAAGGAGTTGAATTTGAGGCAGAGGAGGTGGTTGAAGTTGTTGAAGGATTATGATGTTGCTATCTTATATCACCGGGGGAAGGTCAATGTGGTGGCCGATTCTTTGAGTAGGAAGTCAGCCAGCATTGGCAATCTTGCTTATTTCGGTCAGTCAGAGGCCGCTTTCTTTGGATGTTCAGGCTTTGGCTAATCCATTTGTGAGGTTGGATATTTCTGAGTCTAGTCGATTTTTAACTTACACGTTCGTTCGTTCTTTATTATTGGAGCGTATCCATGATTGGCTGTTTGATGATCCCCATTTGTGTGTCCTTAGAGGCACGATGTAGCGAGGAGGTGCCAAACAGGTTACATTAGATGCTGATGGAGTTTTGAGATTGTAGGGGTATGTTTGTAAGCCCAATGTGGATGGGCTTCGAGAGTTGATTTTATAGGAGGCCCATAGTTCCTGGTACTCTATTCATCCGTGCACCACGAAGATGTATTAGGATTTGCGTCAGAATTATTGGTGGTGTAGAATGAAGAAGGATATTGTGGCATATGTGGCACGATGTTTGAATTGTCAGCAGGTTAAGTATGTGCATCAGAGGCCTAGTGGTTTCTTTCAGAGGATTGAGCTTCCCGAGTGGAAGTTATGGACTTCTTTACTGGACTTCCGTTGACCTTGAAGAAGTTCGATGCAGTTATGGTAATTGTTGATAGGCTGACCAAGTCAGCGCATTTCATTCATATGGCAGTCTCCTATTCATCTGAGAGGTTAGCAGAGATCTATATCCGGGAGATTGTTCACCTTCATGATGTGCCGGTATCTATTATTTCGGACCGAGGTATACAGTTTACCTCGTGTTTCTGGAGAGCATTTCAATGAGAGTTTGTCACCCAAGTCAACCTCAGATGGACGGGCAGTCCGAGCGGACTATTCAGATATTGGAGGATGTGCTCCGAGCTTGTGTTATTGACTTTAGAGGTTCGTGGGATCAGTTTTTGCCTTTAGCAGAGTTTGCCTACAATAACAGCTACTGGTCGAGCATCTAGATGCCTCCTTATGAGGCTTTATGTTATAGGCGGTGTCAATCTCCGGTTGGATGGTTTGAGCCAGGAGATGCTCGGTTGTCAAGTGCGGATTTGGTTCAGGTGGCCTTGAACAAGGTCAGGATCATTCAGGATAGGCTTAGTACAGCTCAATCTGGGAAAAAGAGCTATGCAGATTGTAAGGTTCGATATGTAGCTTTCATGGTTGAGCGGGTATTGCTCCGGGTGTCGCCTATGAAGGGCGTGATGAGATTTGGGAAGAAGATCAAGCTTAGCCCTAGGTTCTTGGTCCATTTGAGATTCTTGATCGAGTGGGAAAGGTAGCTTATAGTATCAGCCGTGCATCTAGTGTTTCATGTGTCCAAGCTTCGAAAATATCACGGCAATCCATCAGATGTCTTAGATTACAGCACTGTCCAGTTGGACAAGGACTTATCTTATAAGAGGAGCCGGTAGCTATTCTAGACCGGTAGCTTCGTCAGTAGAGATCTAAGAGTTTCCCTTCTGTTCATGTTCAGTGGAGAGGTCAGCCTCCTGAGGCATCGAGCTGGGATTCTGTGTCCGATATGCAGAGCCGTTATCCTCATCTATTCCCGAATCCTGTACTTCCTTTTTCTGTCCATTCGAGGACGAATGGTTGTTTTAAAGGACGAGAATGTGACGACTCAAAGGGGTCATCACCTATTTTCTTACCCATTCCGTGCTACCGAGGCCTTGAAAACCACAGCTTTAGTTGCCTCGATTTGCATGCGCAGTCCAGGCGCGTAGCCGAAAAGCTTAAATATGAAATTCTATGAAAACTTCTAAGTTTTGCTATTAAACTGAGTAAATTTTACTTCGGTCAACATTTTCGATAAATAGACCCGGACCCGGACCCGTGATTTGACAGTCTCGGAGGGTCCGTAGAAAAATATGGGACTTGGGCGTATGCTCAGAATCAAATTTTGAGGTCCCAAGCCCGAGAAATGAATTTTTGAGTAAAATTGTTATATGAAAATATTTAAGAAAATAGGAAATGAAATTTGATTAGAAGACTATGTTATCGGGCCCGTATTTAGATTTTGGCACCCGGTACAAGTCTTATATATGGTTTAAGCACTTATGTAAAGTTTGTTGAAACGGAAGTCGTTTGATGTGTTTCAGAATTAAAATGGAAATTTGATGCTCTATGAAAATTTGGAAGGAATCATTGAATTTGAGGTTTAATTCGATGTATATGATGTTATTTTAGCGATTTGTTCGCACGAATAAGTCCATAAGATGTTTTTGAGGTTGTTTGCATATTTGGTTTTGAGCCCTGAGGGCTCGGGTGAGTTTTGGAAGGTGTTGAGTTGCATTTTGAACTTAGAAGTTGCAGAAAATGTCGTTGGTATGAACAGGCCTACAAGCTTGCAAAGCCGGGTTCACAAATGCGAACTCGCAAATGCGAAGGCTGCATCGCAAATGTGAAACCAGTCTAGGCCTTCCTTGACTCACAAATGCGAGGTCCCTTTTCCCAAAGGCGAAGTTTTACCTGTTGGCCAGGGATGCTAAATGCGATGTGCCCTTCGCAGTTGCGATATCGCAAATGCGACAACTGTTTTGCAAATGCGAAGTTTTGCCATTTATGATCGAACCCTGTTTCACAATTCCCATGTTAGCAGAGGTCAGGGTTCGCAATTGCAACCCGTGTTCGCAAATCCTATATCTTCAACCTGCAGTTTTCATACTTAGTCGAATTTTTTACTATTTTCTTCATTCTTTCAAAACTTAAACACACATAGAAAATTCTCCAAGAACAAAACTTCTTCCAAATCATTTGTAAGTTGGTGTTTACTCTTTTCTTTCAATTGTTAACATTATTTAACATGTTTTCAACTTATAATCAAAGATTTCCATGGGTGAAATTGGGGGTTTTGGGTAGAACTTAGTTTTTTTCTAAAATTGGGGATTTGGACCTCAACTTGAGGTCCGATTTCAAAAAAAAATTACATATATCTGTTTGTGGGTGAATGGGTAATTGGGTTTTGGTTCGAACCTCGGGTTTTGACCACGTGGCCCCAAGGGCATTTTTGTACTTTTTGAGAAAAACTTTAGGAAATTTATTTTTATGCAATCTAATTGGTTCATTTAGTATTTATTGATGAAATTAAGTAACTTGTGACTAGATTCGAGTGGATTTGTTGTGGAATCGAGAGGTAAAGCCATAGTTGAGGCTTGAGTTGAATCCAAAAGACCGAGGTGTGTAGCATGACCGTGAGTCCTTATATTGCAAATATTTTTGTTTTGTTGTAACCTCCATGCTTATGTTGTAAAGAGTATGCAAAAGAAATTGTGATCTTTAAACTTCATGGAGTGTTGACTCGAGTTGAAATACAAAATGTGAAGGTATATGAGATAATTAAATCTTTGGAGCATTGGCTCAAGAGATAATGTGAACTATGAGATGAAAGTGAAAGAAAGAGCAAGAGTTATCGATTTGTTCCCTTGCCGGGACGTTTTGTTGATTTTCTCCCTTGCAGGGATATGTAAACATATTAATATTGTTCCCTTGTTGGGATTTAACTGTCTAATTACATTCCCTTGCCGGAGTTTCTATCACTATTTGTTAATTTCCTTGCCCCTTATTTGTGAATGTTGTTTGGGTGAGGAAGAGAGATAAAGCACGAAGGATGATACCGTGTATTGTTTGATATTGTGAGGAAAGAGTCTACGTACTCGTATGTGTCCTCTTATTTTGCACCATACATGGTCATACCTAGTGATTCATTGAGTATTCCTATATATGTGTCTACACTGGTGGGTGATTCTATTGTGGTCGATAGAGTTCATCGTTCTTGCATTGTGGTGATCGAGAGTCTTGAGACCCTTATTAACTTGTTAATTTTAGATATGGTCGACTTCGATGTTATTTTGGGGATGGACTGGTTATCCCTGTCTCATGCTATCTTGTACTGCCATGCCAAGACCGTGACTTTGGCTTTACCGGATTTTCCCCGTTTAGAGTGGAGAGGGAGTCCAGGCCATTCTACTTGCAGTTTTATTTCGTACGTGAAAGCTCGACGTATGGTTGAGAAAGTGTGTTTGGCTTATTTGGATTATGTGCGTGATTCCAGTGTTGAGTTTCCTCTATTGATTCGGTACCCGTGGTTCATGAGTTTCATGAGGTCTTCCTTTCAGACCTACCGGGGATGCCACCCGAGAGGGACATTGATTTATGCATTGATCTGGCTCTGGGCACCCAGTCTATCTCTATTCAACCATATCGCATGGCTCCGTCGGAGTTGAAAGAGTTGAATGAGCAGTTGGAGGATTTGCTTGAGAAGGGTTTCATTAGACCTAGTGTTTCGCCTTAGGGTGCACCGTGTTGTTTGTGAAGAAAAAATATGATTCGATGAGGTTGCACATTGATTACCGACAATTGAATGAGGTTACAATCAAGAATAAGTATCCATTGCCGAGGATTGATGATTTGTTTGACCAGCTTTAGGGTGCCAAGGTATTTTCAAAGATAGACTTGAGATCTAGTTACCATCAGTTGAGGAAGGGTATTCGATGTCCCTAAGACAACTTTCAGCAATTGGTATGGGCATTACGAGTTTTTGGTCATCTTATTTGGGTTGACAAATGCCAACAACTTTTATGGACTTGATGAACCGAGTGTTTAGGCCTTATTTGGACTCGTTTGTGATATCTTCACTGATGATATATTGATATACTCTCGCAGCGAGGAGGAGCACGAGCAACATCTCAGAGTGGTTTTACAGACTCTGAAGGATAGGCAGCTATATGAAAAATTTTGGAAGTGAGAGGTTCGGATGAGTTCAATTGCATTCCTAGGTTATGCCGTGTCAGTACAGGGAATTCAGGTTGACCCGAAGAAGATTGAGGTAGTCAAGAACTGGTCTAGACCAGCATTAGCTATAGAGATTCGGAGTCTCTTGGGGTTGGAAGGCTACTATCGTCAGTTTGTAGAGGGGTTCTCATCTATTGCAGCCCCGATGACCAGATTGACCCAGAAGGGTGCCCAGTTCAGGTGGTCGGATGAGTGTGAGGCAAGCTTTCCGAAGCTCATGACAACTCTGACTACGACACCTGTATTTGTTTTGCCCTCGGGATCAGGGACTTATACAATCTATTGTGATGCTTCCCGTATTGCGCTTGGTGCAATATTGATGCAAGATGGCAGGGTCATTAATGCCAAGTCGAAACCTCGGTAAAATCCTCTTACTCCCTCGTCCAATAGCTCCAAAATGTGCTCAACAATGGTGGAAAATGATTTTAGCTCGCAGATGATATGTTAAAAAACCCTTCTGTCCGCCCAAGCATTTCCTCTATACGATCGCATGACATCTCCTGCGATCGAATTGAACAACTCTTCCAGGCCTCCAATTTGTCCTATGCGATCGCAACCCATATTATGCGATCACGTTGCTTCAGAATCCCACACTACGCGATCGCAATACTTTCCTTGCGATCGCACTGCACAATTGCCCCCTCAGGAAACCAAGGTCCATTACACTACGCGATCGCATAAGCCCTCCTGCGATCGCAGAGAACAACTTCCCTAACCTATACGATCACATACCCCTGAACGCGATCCCATTGAACAATTTCCAAGGCCTTCCCAAACCTTCTATGTATCATAATAGCACTCCTGCGATCGCATTGAACAAAAGTCTGCAACAATTATGACAGCAAAATCTAATCTCCTATACAACCAAAAAGGATCCTCCATGCCTGTTTACTTTGGGACTACGGATCGGTATTTCTAGAGATACCGCTGTACATTTATATTGGGACTACGGGATGGTATCATAGGAGATCCCTGCACATTTTTATTTGAGAATAGGGGATGGTATCCCAGGAGATCTCCTTGCACATTTACGTTTGAGACTACGAGACGTTTTCTTGGGAGATCCTCTGTTGCTATCTCTGTTTACTGAGTTATTTCTTTATGCGATTTGATCTTTATTGACTGTTAGTATTTTAATTAAACTATCACATTTTATACTGTTTTATCTTGTTATATATATAACCAGTAGGGCCCTGACCTTCCTCGTCACTACTCGACCTAGGTTAGACTTGGCACATACTAGGTACCGCTGTGGTGTACTCATGCCCTTCCTGCACATATTTTTCGTGTGCAGATCCAGGTTCTTCTACTCAACCATACTATCCGTGAGATGAAGCAGTTCAGAGACGTCAAGGTATATCTACCGCATCTGCATATCTAGAAGTCTCTCTCTATTCTCCCTCAAGTTATAGACTTATTATATTTTCCCCCGTTTAGACTTCTGGAGTTAGAACACTATGTATTTCATTAGCTTGTGATTCATCAGATTCCGAGTTTTGGGAGTGTTAAATTCAGTCGAGAGTATTATTATTGTATATGCTGAGCAGAAATTTTAAACTCTTTAATTATATTTACCTGTTAGTTGACTAGTTTTGTATCTTCAATTCATATTTCCGCAATGAGTTAGGCTTACCTAATCGTAGAGACTAGGTGCCGTCACAATAGTTCATGGAGGGAGAACTTGGGTCGTGACAAAACTTTTCTAAGGTCCAAATATTATCGAGTGACTCGATGCGTTCATACTCTCGGCAAAATAATAATATCAATAATGGACCTTTAAAAAACAAAGACAAATAAAACATTATGCCAAATAAAGCAGTAATCTTAATTGTCAAATTCACATTGTAAAAAGTAAAAATTGAAACAATAAAAGTAAAAGCCCTACTTCTTCGGTCGCTCTTAACTTCCCGATCCCCTTCTTTTATCTTTATGAACATTAAACTGCCTTTCCGGGCCCCTTCTTCCTCTAAACTTCCTTCCCCTCCCCCCTGCCCCTATTGGACCCTATTGGACTACTCACAGTTCTTACCCCGGAGTAGGTAAATAGATTTCTCTCATTTTCTCTATACATAGTTTGGTCGGCACACTATTTTTCCTTTTCTTTATTTGCAGACCATTTATTAATGATCTGGATCCTGATTTTGGAAGCATAAGTTCAAAATCAAAGAAGATATGAGGGGAAACATTCATAATGCCATAGCGAAGTTTGATAAAATTTAATATTTGGTACAAATTGTATGGTCATATATTATGAGAGCTTTGAAAAGTCTGTTCGAGCCTAAGGTATTATGCTAGATCTTTTAAAATATCTATACTAATAATGCCCAAATATTATCAAATGATTCATGTTCATACTTGCAAAAATAATAATGTCAACAATGCATCTTTAAAGAAAATAAAAATAAAAAGAATAAAAAACCCTAAAACACCTAAACCCCCTTCCCAGGTCATTCCTAAACCCCATTCCTGATATCTTTCTGCTCTCCTTTTCTCTCGATTGATTACTCACGATTCCGCAACAAGAAGAGGTAATCATATCTTATGCCCATTTCTCTATACCATATTTGGTTAATAACTGAACTACTGGCCTTACATACAGCGACATATTATTTGTGTCACGACTCAATTCCCAAATCCGATCGTGATAGCGCCACTCATGAATACAAGGCCAACCAGACCGTTTCCAAATACCACTTAAAACTATAAGACAGTTATATAATAGATCGAATCTAAATTTATGATATTAATCAATATGAATACCAATACAGCCCGACCGGGGTGTCACAGGTCACGAGATCTAGGAGTGCCTTTATTAATATTTAAAAGTCTATAATACATAGAGTAAAATTCGGGAATCAAGAAAAAGAGGAATCTCGGTGCCGCGAACGCCGGCAGTCACCTTGCTTAACTATGATAGCAATACTTTCAATCCGCTACTAACCTGCTACCGGGTGATCAGTACCTGTAACTGCATGCGATGTGCAGGGAGTAAAGTGAGTACTTCCAACTCAGTGGTAATAAGAGAGAGTAATATCTGAGCGATTAAGAAAACACGTATGAGCACATCAAACTGCTATAAAAGACAGAACATCCCTTTTTGGAAAAAACCGAAATACTGTGAAAAATTCCTTTATAAAATCTCAAGATGAGTTCAAAATCTCTTTTGAAAATATGTTTTTTTCAACAGTTGCAAATGTAATTTCAAAAAGTAGGAAGTAATCAGAAACCAGCCCCTCGGGCTCAATATCAACTCTCAGTATAGTATCAGCCCCGCGGGCTCACTCCCGACTCACAACATATAACATCAGCCTCTCGGGCTCAGCACTCCTTGACAGATAACACTAGGGTATCTGGTCAGCAAGGCAAGTAACAGTATGTATGCCAATGATATATCACTGCTAAATGTCGTTCCACGTAGTACAACCAAGATTGAATGCGTGAATGCAATGCAATGCACATGACCGCTACGACGTGTAGCCCGATCTATGGGTACCCTGCGCTCACTGGGGGTGTGTACATACTCCGGAAGGGCTCCTACAGCCCCAGCACAAAAATGCTGCGGCGTGCAGCCCGATCCAATATAATATATAATGCTGCGGCGTGCAGCCCAATCCAATATGTATAATGCTGCAGCGTGCATCCCGATCCAATATGTATAATGCTGCGGCGTGCAGCACGATCCAATATAATACATAAAATGCTGTGGCGTGCAGCCCGATCCAATATCTATAATATATATAATGCTACGGCGAGCAAACCGATCCATGCAATATGCTTATGCAGTGTGTAGTCCGATCCATGCATATATATGCATATGCACATATAACACTCGAGGCCTGAAAGCCTCCTTGCATCACTTTTCATGCCCTCACATATGACCCTCAGCCTCAATCAGTCCAAAATATTCAAAAGCCCCTAGGGAATCCGTAAAACATTAATACTCAGCTCAACAATTGTTCAAATATCAGTTAAAAACTCCATGTTTGAGAAAAATATAGCTGAGTTCAGGAAACAGTATAAATCACATGGACTGAGTTCAAATAATCTTTCAAATAGTGAGGAAAACTGTGATGATAGTTCATAAAGAGTTTAAATAATCGGCAATAAGCCTCAATTATGGCAATGAGCCCAAGTCATAATGATAACAATAAATCATTTACAATTTCGTGGCAAAAACCAAAAATCGGGACAAACCAAGTCACAATCCCCAATGGTGTTCTAGCCCCCGCTTAGGTCCAGCGTGCAAGTCACCACAATACAACACTAGGATGTGCAAATCCGGGGTTTCAAGCCCTCAGGATATCATTCCCAAGTATTACTCACCTCGAACCACCGAAATCTCAAGCTCGCCACGCCTTTGCCCTTAAATCGGCCTCCACGCGCATCGAATCTAGGCCAAAATAGAGAGAATACATCACAATATGCAAATGGGACCATACCCAATCGAAAACAATCAAATTATAGCAAGTACCTCGAAACTAGCAAAACCTAATCCCCGAGCCTTTTTTCTCAAAAAATAACGAAACTTACATTTCCGAAATTCTCGTCTCGCCATAAGTCCGTGCATACCAAGAACTCCCAAATCCGAGCTCAAAATGACCTATCAAATCCCCAATTTGAAATATCAATAGCTCTTCAATTTTGATACCCAAATTGAGAGAATTAATGGATGATTCTTCGATTAAATAACGTATGAAACTCATAAAACTTACCTCCAATCGATTCCCAGTCAAAAACCCTCTTAATTCCTTGACAAAAGCTCCCAAACTTGCTCAAAAATGGTGGAAAATAAACCCAAGTTGCGGATAAAATGTTTAAATATAAACTGATCTGCCCAGCGAAATCCTTCTATGAGATCGCGGACCAGGTCTTGCAATCGCAATGCACAAATTTTCCCCAACCTCAATATGAACTGCGATCGCACTGCTTTGAGACAAAACTCTATGAGATCGCAGGCACATCATGTGATCGCAGAGACCGAATATCCAGCCTGCCGAAACTCTTCTATGCGATCGCATCCAAGGCATTGCGATCACATAGGCCTATATTCTGCAACACCTGATTCTGCAATTTCTGCAACTGTTAAAGGCTACAAATGGTCTGGTTGACCATCCGAAATCTCTCTGAGGCCCCCAGGACCTCAACCAAAACAACAACACATCCCAAAACATCATACGAACTTGTTTCAATCACAAAAACATACACAACAACACAAAATCATCAAATTACCACGGATTCAAGCCTAAATTTTCTTAAAACGTCCAAAACTTATATTCGATCAAAAACCCAACCAAACGATGTCTAAATGACCTGAAAATTTGCAGACATAACCAAATCACCTAACAAAGCTACCGAAACTCTCGAAATTCCATTCCGACCCTCGGATCAAAATCTCACCTACCAACCGGAATCGGGCAAATTCAAACTTCGCCAATTCAAGCCTAATTCTACACCGGACCTCCAAATTAAATTCCGATCGCTTTCCTAAGTCACAAAATATCTCCCAAAGCTAACCGAATCATAGGAAATCACATCCGAGCCTTTTAACTCACAAGTCAACTTTTGGTTGACTTTTCCAAAACAAGCTTCCTTCTAAGAGGCCATATGCCTTATTTTTAACCAAAACCGATTCAATTACACCCGATCGACTGTAATACTGATATTGAAACATGAAGCAACACAATAAGGGGAAAGGGAGCAGTAACACATAAGACGACGGGTCAGGTCGTCACATCCTCCCCAACTTAAACAAATGCTCGTCCTCGAGCGTACCCAGAGTTGTACTAGAAGCAACTCAATAGCTGAATGACCTTACCAAGCGTATGCTCGGGGTGATCCCACATCACCCTATCTCACATAGGTCTGATAACAAAATATAGCTGAAATCCTTCACCCATTTAGTCCATAACCCATAGAACTATAGTTCATCCTCTGAAATCTTACACAAGATCAGAACCTCACATTTTTACTCAGAATAATCCCGAACCAGCTGTAATAATTCATACCTACAACCTCGGCTGCAATCATATGATATACCACATAACTCAACACATGCAACGATAACTTCCATTCACAACAATTGCCCACAATAACCAAATACTGACAGAAAAGCCTTTTTTTAGCTAAGGTCTTATCCCAACACCTTTATATACTGCCAACGGCAACTGAAACATGCGATAAACCGAACCCATCTCCCAGATCAACCATTCATGAATCCATTTCCCTCTTGACTGATACTACAACTGATTTTCGGAGCCAAACCTCGATATTACCTCCCTAACAGACTGAAATCAAATATGCTCATACTCAGTAATGACCCAACAATCATCTCAACTACAACATGCCACTCTGGTGATATGACACCTCAATACCGGCCTAAGCCACAACGTGCTCTTCATAAGCACCAATAAGAAACGATCTGAACACACTCATATCATGACAACTGACCCAAACAAAAGAGCTGTAATTCAAATTCCTCCGGAGAATCACAACACAGAACTGAGATCCCATCTCACATCACTGAAATAAATTACCTGAATCCTCCTCGAAAGGTCATAACATCACGCGGCCTTGCCACAACGCGCGATTCTATCCAAATACTATTACCCATGAAGCACCTCAAGTCACTATGCTCAACACAAACAGCCACGCACAGATTGAGGTCTGAAACCAAGCCATTCATCACACCCATGGTGAAGCAAGTATTATACACTATTCAATCTTGAAAGGACACAACTGATGCGCTATTCGCCGAGCAACACCCAATACGGATTTTCCTCATAAACTAGGAAACAAGGCATACAATGTAACATATAGGAAAACTATTCTCCACACCACACTGTTGCGGCGCGCAACCCGGTCCAGATAACATACCCGTGGAGGCGTGCAACCCGATCCAGATACCATACCCGTGGCATTGTGCCACCTGATCCGCACATATATCTCACAAAAGGAGATGCACATCGAGTCAAATCTGCTCATTACAATAAACACATATAGCCTCATGCCCGTCCGCAAGAAACGCATCCTAAAAGTCCCTCAATGCCGGAACTGAATTAATGGTAGAAACCTCTGCACTGAATCCGCCACGAAGGCCCAATTAACAAAGCAATACTTGCCAGCCGTCCGCTAGACTCCGGAATACAAGCTACCCTACTAGAATATAATCCAATGCACTTTGCCACACAGCCTGTGGCATTTTCCAACATAGCCCATAACACATTAGTCTAGACAACCTGACTTTGGAACAACCACTCTGCAATCTAATATCATAACCCAAATTTAACATACCAAGCAAAGAAAGACCCACTCGGACCTCAAGTTTCCAACAACTGCTAGACGATGTTGATACACACGACCCATAACCACTGCATGGTTGGGTCACAAGAATTTCTAGTCTCCAACACATATAACGCATGAATCACTGTTGCTGATCCCACAATCTGTTGTACGAATACATAATACATATCAAGTATCCATTCATACCACGAAAGATATTCAAAACTTCCTGCGCCATCAACAAACTCAAATATCCGCAGTCGATCCAACAAAAATATGTTGCAATACTACTGACGTATCATCAATTTACATCACCTTAATCATCTGAAGATCGGTATTTTATTCACCTGCAGCTGACAGTGCTACTCAAGAATTAATGATTTCCCCTTATGAACTGAACCAAAACCTTGAACACGCGAATCTCAATTCTCCATATCATAACACATAGACCATACCACACTAGGATAATATGAGGGATTCTATCTCTCTCATGTGTCGCATAAATCGACGCACTCAACTAGTCAAAACCTTCAGGATCCCATATAGGAGAAAACTTATTACACACTCCATGCTTCGCATACCCATAGGAAATATACGTATTTTCAAACCACAGTAAAACACATCAAGAGCTCTTTCTCCCAGTTCCATTGCACAAGCTAAACTGCCAGGATTGAATCATTCTACCCAAACCAAGTTAAGCAAACTGCCAGCACTTAAAGCTTTGCTGCACAATACCTGTAAGGCTCATTGCCTCAAACACATATAAGAATTAATCATACTCTCACCATACCCATTCGGTATTATCAAGCTATTCCATTTATCTTATTTCATTCCTGATTCATCGTTTATTTGATATTCTCCTTTGCTTTAGAACCACAATACCTCAACTCAGGTTACCACACGAGACTCGCACATAAGACCACACTATCTAAGACCCATAGGCCACTGAATACCCTCTCGAACGCTTCTCAGAAATACAATATTCCAGAATGCTTTACTTTGAAGAATTTCATGCGAATCTGAATTCGTTACCATTATCTCCAAAATACGGATACATAGAATCCCATGATTAACATAAAATATCACAAGTCTTGATCTTTTCTAATGAAAACACAGTCTCTAGTCACATACACAAACTTATGGCACCTGATTGTTACATGCAAAATCTTGAACATAGTAAAACCATTCTCGAGAGCCGTTCACTCTTATTCAGCTGCAATTCACCCGCTCCACACGAATGGAACCACTCGTGCCTCATTAGCACCACCCTGACACAGCAGAACATGACTTCATACCGATACAAACAACCATTTTTCCTTCTTTATGCACCGAGCATTCTTTATCAACAACAGCTCAAAACATCCTAGTATTTTCTCATATTTACGAAAGCACCATATAACATTAATAGAAATTTTCCTTCACACGTGCCATCCTCGGCTCAATTTCCGTAACCAGAACTGATCCGCCATCATACCTCAAAACAGAACCAACAAAGCATATAACCATGCAATCTGCTGACCAACAGCAACCTCCCCAACTTGGCTCGAAGCCATATATTAAGGCACTCTTAACAACGTATAATACTTTTACTCTATTGATGCAACAATGAGATCAAACTCAAATCATTTACAAGTTCTGCGAATACACAGATCATCTAGCACTAACATTCTCTTCAAACCTCACATTCCTTTCCACATCAGCTGAGTCCACTTTCTTAAGCATCCCAATTCTTCAAAATACAACACATACCCTTCAATTACACATGAGATATTTTACATTCACATAAGGATCGCACCGCTCAAGACCCTCCGCAGGAGATAACCCACCTGTTTCGCCTCATTCCAATATTTGCACATACCTTCCACTATCATATACATAATACACAGCCATTTGGTCTTTCTAAGTCTGAATTCATAACGCCACACGTATTGCACCTCACTTTCCAGCTAGGGGATACAAAAATATTCTTCACGCGCCCATGCCCCGGGCTACACCACAGATCGCAATAGGAAACAATCACTTAACAGCTCATCTATTATCCATCAGACTTTTTCGTCATTACCAAAATTACATAGATACACCTCGCAGTACTAACATACTCATCATAAGGATATCCAGCCACCATTCCGGCAAAAAAGAATAACACTGAACATATAAGTTCAAAACCCTTGCTCACACAATCAGCACCTCGGTGCTCAAACCATCGGCAATTATCCGGCCTCAAGTCCTCCAAACTGGCCCAACATGAACTCACTGAGATTACCCTCGCCCCTCGATCGGGGAATCACAAGCCATCAATGCACATATACTATTGAGCGCTCACGTGCACATACGGACGTGTGGAAGGAATTTGAAGAATTATATATCAAGCTGAATCAAGTATGCACGATAAGAATTCCAAGAATTGGAAGTTTTCCTAATGGCTCTGCAGCCTCTCAAGGATAAATACAGACATCTCCGTACCAATCCGCGAGACGCTACTAACCCTGCTCATGACTCATGAGATGTAGTAACCTAGGCTCTGATACCAACTTGTCACGACCCAATTCCCAAATCCGATCGTGATGGCGAATCTCATGAAGACAAGGCCAGCCAGACCGTTTCAAAACACCACTTAAAACAATTAGCCAGTTATATAATAGATCAAATCTAAATTGATGATATTAATCAATATGAATACCAATACAGCCCGACCAGGGTGTCAAAAGTCACGAGCATCTAGCAGTGCCTTTATTAAAATTTAAAAGTGTATAATACATAGAGTAAAATCAGGTAATCAAGAATAAGAAGAATCTCGGTGCCGCGAACGCCGGCGGTCACCTTGCTTAGCTACGATAGCAATACCTTCAATCTACTACTAACCCGCTACTAGGTGATCAGTACCTGCAACTGCACGCGAGGTGCAGGGAGTAACGTGAGTACTTTCAACTCAGTGGTAATAAGAGAGAGTAATATCTGAGCGATAAGAAAATACGTATGAGCACATCAAACTGCTATAAAAGACAGAACAAACCTTTTTGAGAAAAATTGAAATACTGTGAAAAATCCCTTTAGAAAATCTCAAGATCAGTTCAAAATCTCTTTTGAAAATATGCTTTTTCAACAGTTGCAAAGGTAATTTCAACAAGTAGGAAGTAATCAAAAACCTTCCCCTCGGGCTCAATATCAACTCTCAGTACAGTATCAGCCCTGCGGGCTTACTCCCGACTCACAACATATAACATCAACCTCTCGTGCTCGACACTCCTTTACATATAACACCAGGGTATCTGGTCAACAAGGCAAGTAATCGTATGTATGCCAATGATATATCAGTGCTAAATGTCGTGCCACGTAGTACAAACACGAGTGAATGCGTGAATGCAATGCAATGCACATGACCGCTGCGGCGCGTAGCCCGATCCATGGGTACCTTGCGTTCAGTGGGGGTGTGTACAGACTTCGGAGGGGATCCTACAACCCAAGCGTAAAAATGCTGCGGCGTGTAGCCTGATGCAATATAATATACATATAATGCTGCGGCGTGCAGTCCGATCCAATATGTATAATATATATAATGCTACGTCTTGCAGTCTGATGCAATATGTATAATGCTGCGGCGTGCAGCCCGATCCAATATAATATATAAAATGCTGCAGCGTGCAGCCCGATCCATGCAAAATGCTACTATGGCGTGCAGTCTGATCCATGCATGTATATGCATATGCACACATAACACTCGAGGCATGAAAGCCTCCTTACATCACTCTTCATAGCCTCACATATGGCCCTCTGCCTCAATCACTCCAAAATAGTCAAAAGCCCCTCGGGCATCCGTAAAACATTAATACTCAGCTTAACAATAGTTCAAATATCAGTTAAAAACTCCAAGTTTGAGAAAACTATAGCTAAGTTCAGGAAACAATATAAATCACATGGACTGAGTTCAAATAATCTCTCAAATAGTGAGGAAAACTGTGATGATAGTTTATAAAAAGTTCAAATAACCGGCAATAAGCCTCAAGTATGGAAATGATACGAAGTCATAATGATATCATAAATCATTTATAATTTCGCGGTAAAAACCAACAACCGGGACGGACAAGGTCACAATCCCCAACGGTGCTCTGCCCCACGCTCAGGTCCAGCGTGCAAGTCACCACAATACAGCACTAGGATGTGCAAATCCGGGTTTCAAACCCTCAGGATGTCATTCCCAAGTATTACTCACCTCGAACCGCCGAAATCTCAAGCTCGCGACACCTTTGCCCCTCAAGTCGGCCACCCGCGCGTTGAATCTAGCCAAAAATAGAGCGAATATATCACAATGTGCAAATGAGACCATACCAATAGAAAACAATCGAATTATAGCAAGAACCTTGAAACTAGCAAAACCCGAGCCCCAGGCTCGCATTCTCGAAAAATTACAAAACTTACATTTCCAGAATCCTCGTCTCGCCACGAGTCCGTTCATACCAATAACTCCCAAATTCTAGCTCAAATGACCTATCAAATCCCCAATTTGAAATATAAAAAATTCAAGCCCTAGCTCTTCGATTTTTATACCCAAATTAAGAGAATTAATGGATAATTCTTCGATTAAATGACGTATTTAACTCATAAAACTTACCTCCAATCGTTTCCCAGTCGAAACCCTCTTAATTGCTTGCCAAAAGCTCCCAAGCTTGCTCAAAAATGGTGGAAAATAAACCCAAGTCGCTGATGAAATGTTTAAATATAAACTGATCTGCCCAGCGAATCTATGCGATCGCGGACCAGGTCTTGCGATTTCAATGCACAAATTTTCCTAAACCTCAAAATGAACTACGCGGTCGCAGCAATACATATGCGATCGCACAACTTTGAGACACAACTCTATGCGATCGCAGGCAACATCATGCGATCGCAGAGACCAAATATCCAGCATACCCAAACTCTTCTATGCGATCGAGTCCAAGGCATTGCGATCGCATAGGCCTAAATTCTGAAACACCTAATTCTGCAATTTCTGCAACTCTAAAAGGCTACAAATGGTCCGGTTGACCATCCGAAATCTCTCCGAGGCCCCAGGGACCTCAACCAAAAATACCAACACATCCCAAAACATCATACGAACTTGTTTCAATCACAAAACACACACAACAACAAAAAAATTATCAAATTACCACAGATTGAAGCCTAAATTTTCTTAAAACTTTCGAAACTCATATTCGATAAAAAACCCAACCAAACGACGTCCGAATGACTTGAAAATTCGCAGACATAACCAAAATCACCTAAACAAGATATTGCAACTCTTGGAATTCATTCTGACCCTCAGATCAAAATCTCACATGCCAACCGGAATCCGCCAAAATTCAAATTTCGCCAATTCAAGCCTAATTCTACATCGGACCTCCAAATTAAATTCCGATCACTTTCCTAAGTCACAAATAATCTCCCTAAGCTAACCCAGTTATCGGAAATCACATCCGAGCCTTCTAACTCACAAGTCAACTTCTGGTTGACTTTTCCAAATCAAGCTTCCTTCTAAGAGGCCATGTGCCTTATTTTCATCGAAAACAATTCAATTACACCCGGTCGACTCTAATACTGGTATTGAAATATGAAGCAACACAATAAAGGAGAAAGAGAGTATTAACACATAAGAAGACGGATTGGGTCGTCACAATCACTAACTTAGTAGAATAACACCAAATAAAAAAGACTCAATTTATCTTCTTCAACACCTTCTAAGATCTAACCATGAAGTCATGAGATCTGTACAGCAAATCATCACAATCCGTATCTGAACAAAAAGTTTAAGCTAATTTAAACAGTTTTAACAATAATCGATCATAAACTTTTATTTTTCACGATTAAACAAAAATTTCAAACTTCAAAAATTAAAGAATTATGGTTTTCAAGTAAAAAAAGAGATATCTTTCTAAGACCATAAAAAATGGTAACATTCTGCCAAGATCAGCCCCTTTATGGGTCCCGTCGTGCTAATTTTTGATTCGGGCATATGCATCAAATATGATTTTGGTTATTTATCTAATTTTTGGATTGTACTTTTCTAAATCCCAAATATTATCGAATGATTCAGTACGTTCATACAGGGAAAATAATAACGTCAATAATAGATCTTTAAAATAAATAAAAAATAAAATAGAAATAAACAATTATGCCAAATAAAACATCAATCTTAATGGTTCAATTCGCCTTGTAAAAATTAAAAATTGAAAGTAGAAAAGAAAAGCCTCTACTTCTTCAACGCTCCTAAATTTTCAATCCACTTGTTCTCTCTCAATGTACCTGAAACCCCTTTTCAGGCCCCATTCTTCATCTAAACCCCCTTCCCGTCCCCCGTCTCCCGTTGTACTACTCACGATTCATAACCCAAAATAGGTAAATGGATTTATCTCATTTTTGCCATCCATAGTTTGATCGGCATACTAATTTCCTTTTGTTTGTTTGCTACCCATTCATAAATTATCCGGATCCTGATTTTGGAAGTTAAAAGATGCAAATCAAAGAAGAAATTAGGCCAAATATTCATAATTTCCTAGTGAAGTTTGATAAAAATTTATATTTGGTACAAATTGTATGGCAATATATTGTGAAAGTTTTGAAAAGGTTGTTTGAATCTATGATATTAATCTAGATTAATTAAAATATGTTTACCGATATGACCCAAATATTATAGATTTATTCGGGTTGTTCATACTCGGCAAACTAATAATATTTTCTCTCTTTTTCTCCGTACCTAGTTTAGTTAATAACTGAACTAGTGGCTTTACGCAAAGCGGCACACTATTAGTAAGTTAGTCATCATGGATCCGGATCGTGATTTTGGATGTTATGAGTTCCAAATCAACAAAGAGACATTGAAATATTTAGTGAGATTTGAGAGTGTACACGTATATGCTTTAAGAAAATCTACAAAGAAAAGTTCAAGTAAGTGCATTCTACCTTTCTTTTATCAAACCACCCCAAATCTATTCCATTTATGTCAAATTTTAAGTAAACCTTTCAAATAGTAACACAAATACTCCTCAATCACCAATCTAGTAGAATACCACCAAATAAAAAAGGCACATTTTGTGTTCTTCAACACTTTCTTTGGTCTAACAATGAAGTTATGAGATTTTACAGTAAATCACCACAATCTGTATCTGAACAAAAAGTTTAAGCATATTATCAACATTTAAATGATTTTAACAATAGTCGATCATTAACTTTTATTTTTTAAATTCGAACAAAAATTCTAATAATTTAGAAATTAAAGAACTATGAGTTTCAAGTAAACAAGGGGATATTTTTCTAAGACCACGAGAAATGGGGACATTCCA
This sequence comes from Nicotiana benthamiana, assembly GCA_034376525.1. Lineage (NCBI taxonomy): Eukaryota > Viridiplantae > Streptophyta > Magnoliopsida > Solanales > Solanaceae > Nicotiana > Nicotiana benthamiana. The sequence continues at coordinate 15,345,142 of CM067331.1, read as the reverse complement.
CCAAGATTAGCCCCTTTGGCGGGGTGGGGGGGGGGGTGGGGGGAAGGGGGCGAGGGGACGTCGTGGTAATTTTGATTTAAGCTTATGCATCAGATATGATTTTGGATGTTTATCCAAGTTTGGGCTTGAACTTTTCTAAGGCCCAAATACGTTCATACTCGGCAAAATAATAAGGGATTTTTACATATACATCCCATATACCAAACCTTATAACCACTCATGTTTAAGGTTTGTGTTTATTACATTTAAGTATACCACCTTTCAATTTATGTACAAAAATTATATTTAAGGTTAATAATCAACTCATTAATTATTTGCTTGATTTGTGGAACAATTAAAGGTTTAATTTGTGGAACAAGATCTTTTCATATATTTTTTTTACACATTTATAATGGAAGATCTCAACTTGCACCTTACTGTAACAAACTTCGAATAGAAAGTAAATAATTAGTTCATTCCAGTTATTCCTTTTAATTAGTTTATTCCAGTTTGCTAAAGGGTTAAGCCTCTCACTTTTCATAATTTTCTTTTAATTAGTTTACTCCAGTTATTCACAATAATATTTTTAAATAATTTAGAAAGTAAAATAGAAAATATTGATTTTAATAATTCAAAAAATAAAAAAAAAGTCGAAAGAAGATTTTGAATTTTTGAAGATGGAGTTTATATACTCAAAGTTCGACGTCGGGTTTCAAAAATGCATTCTTTATTTTTATTCGAAGATGTTCTAATATCAGGAGTGTCTGTTGTAATCTTGTTTTTTTCATTGTATTTTTCAGATTATCAGTTATTTGTAATCAAATTTATTTTTCATTCTTGTTTTGATCTATTTTTATTATTTTTCTATTTTTTATTATTGTTCTTGCTTGAAGAAGTTGTAAACTTGTCAAGTGCACGAGCCTTGTAATCGTCTATATGTACCTACAAGTAACTACAATTAATTACAAAGTTCATACAACTACAAAAATTTGATTACATTTTAAAAACACACTGGAAACACTGCATATAACCTTAACTACATTTACCTACATTTGCCTACATTTGACTACATTTTAAAAACTCATTGGAAACATTTCGTATAACCTTAACTACATTTACCTACATTTGACTACATTTTTAAAACTCACTGGAAACATCATTAAATAACCTTAATTACCTTAAGGTTATATGCAGTGTTTCCAGTGAGTTTTTATAATATAGTCAAATGTAGTTAAATGTAGTTAAGGTTATATGAAGTGTTTCCAGTAAATTTTTTCGTTTCGTATTTATTTGTTATATTCGTTCCGATAATCTGGAATAACTAAAATATGTTGTGAAGCTCTCACCTACAATTCAAGATCAAAAAGAAAATAATAAGGTGTCAATAAATTAACTATGTTAGCAACAATCAGTTAACTACAAATCAGCTACAAACAAACGGCATATAAACGTTCACTACTATTAACTACAATTATCTACATTTTTAAAACTCTATGTAAATACTTCATAACTACATTTAACTACATTTAACTACAATTATCTACATTTTAAAACTCTCTGGAAATACTTCATAACTACATTTAACTACATTTAACTACAATTATCTACATTTTTAAAACTCTCCGGAAATACTTCATAACTACATTTAACTAAATTTAACTACAATTATCTACATTTTTAAAACTCTCTGGAAATAACTTCAACATCTACAACTTTTTTTGTTTTTTTTTTCCTACACCAAACAAGAATATATTAAACTACGATCTATGTTGAAAAAAAATGTTGACAACAAAATTTTCTATTCATATACAAAATTTCTAGAAATAAACTACAAAATCAATTTTAGTACTGTATAAAGTTGTATTGTTTTTAAGGGTATCTACAAAATTACTAATACTACAATTAAACAACAATCTATGTTGAAAAAAAATATTGATTACAAAATTTTCTCTTGACCTACAAAATTTCTTCAAAAAAATTACAAATAAAGTTATATTATTTTTAAGATTATCTATAAAATATTATATTTATATTATAATTAAACAATAATTTATATTAAAAAAATATTGACTATAAAAAATTTCTTATGTGATATAGAAATGTAAAAAAGCCCCCCAAAAATAGGGTTTCCATATTGATAATAGAGCTACCAATGTGCAGAAACAAAAACAAGAAAAGATGAAAAAACAGAAAGAAGAGAAGAAGGATTAAAAGATGAAGAAAAGAAAGAAGAGAAGAAGCTGGACAATATGGACGAAAATCACAATTATTTTTGGTTTAGAAGAGATATATAATACATTAAATATGTTACCTTACATGATCTAGACTTTAAATGGTAGAAAATCAATCATTAATTCCCAACCTTAATGTGGGGCGTTATTTTTGGTCTAAATTTATTAAGATTCTGATTTTGTATTAATTGTGTAGTCTTAATTTAGGATGGAAATTTAGTTTGGTACATATTATGTAACAAAAATATGGGATATGAGTGTAATAAACAAACCATGCACAATAATGGTAGTAAGGTTTGGTATATGGGATGTATAGGTAAAAATCCCAAATAATAATGTCAATAATGGATCTCTTAAAATAAAATAAAAATAAAAATAGAAATAAGAAATTATGCTAAATAAAGAAGCAATCTTAATTGCCCCAATGCTAGAATATCGCTTAATATAAACATGGTTGAACTCAGGTATTATGACTTGTCAGCGTTGGTTATTCCCTCACCGTATAATGCTGGAGTTTTTGATATCTTTGGTAATCAAGCTCTGGAATATTGGTGCTTTTTACGGGAAAATATTTTGTTGTCATTCGAAAGCAGTGATGTCGGTGTTGCTGCTGAGAAGCGGCAGTACTGTTGGAAGTTGAAGGTGTTATGACGATAGTGCATGGAAGCAATCGAAGTAGTATTAGATGGAATACTTAAAAGAAATTTTATAATATTAGGCAATATTATATTTTGGAATACTTAAAAGAAAACTTATAACCTTGAAAGAGAATTCGTTAAGACCATACAATTTTTTTTTTGATTATCTAAATTAATTGTGTCTATTTTTCCAATCGTTGTCACATTACTAAAATGATTTCCTCACACCTTTTTAAGTTTTGGCTTTAGGCCTCCGATTTCATTTAGTCGCCCGTGCTTTTATTGATTCTAAAAATAAAAATAAAAAGAATCTTAATTGCCCAATTCACTTTGTAAAAAATAAAAACTAAAGCCTGAAAAGTAAAAATCCTGCTTTTTCAGTTGCTCAGCCTTAAACCCCCATTTGAGTCCCTTTTCTTCCTCTAAGCCCTTGTCCCGTCCTCCGCCTGTTGGACTAATCACGGTTCATACTTTAGAATTGGTACATGGATTTTTCTCATTTTCTCCATGCATAGTTTGGTCGGCATACTAATTGTTTGTTTGTTTGCATCCCATTCATCATTGATCCAAATTTTCATTTTGGAAGTTATAAGATCCAAATCAAAGAAGAGATTTGGAACAAACATTCATAATGCCATTGTGAAGTTTGATAAGAATTCAATATTTAGCAAAAAATGTACGAATATATATTATGAGAGCTTTGAATCGGTTGTTCGAATCTATGATATTATGCTAGATTTTTTAAAATATTTTTACCAATAAGGCCTAAATATTATCAAATGATTTACGTTTATACTCGGCAAAATAATAATATCAACAGTGAACTTAAAAAAAGTAAAAATAAAATATAAAAAGCCCTAAAACGCCTAGACCCCTACCCCAGTCGTTCCTAAACCACATTCCGATCCCCTTCTTCTATCATTTTCTCTCGATTGAGTACTCATAGTTCTGCAACAAGAAGAGTTAAACATATTTTTCTCCTTTTCTCAACACCTAGTTTGGTTAATAACTAAATTGCTGGCCTTATGTACAGCGGCACACTGATTGTAGGTCAGCCATCAAGGATCCAGATCCAGATCTTGGATGTTATGCGTTCCAAATGTTGGGATATATACTATTAACCATGTGCTTGGTTTAGATATAGTATTTATTATGAAATAATTATTTATTAAATTTTAATAAAGTTTTAAATAGATCATATAATAGTCTGTGTCCTTTGCTTATATAGTAGATGATTTAGTGTATAGAGTTTAGTTTATATACGGAAGATTAAATCATCGGTTCTTATAAGTATAAAGTTTGAGTTCATAATCTAATGATGGAATTGGACAAACCATCAGGAATGATTGTAGCACAAGATTATTTATCTTGATTATGTGAATGGTTTAATTCCAGCTTCTTGAGCTAGTATATGTTGTATGTATTGAACGGAGCAGGTAGAGATAAGTGTTTTATACTGACTTAATAAAATAAACTCTCTAGCCATTAAATGTACTTATACTCTTAATCTTGATATAATTATTTTAGCTGTGTATAATATTATTGTTTTCATTTATTAAAAGGCGAGATTCTTTCGTGGGTCAATATGCCTGGTAAATTGGATAATAATAATGTACATTGGCGAAGTAATAGCTAGTTGATGGAATCCATGTCTCGGTTAGAGGTTGATGATACACCTTTATGAAAGCTTATAAGTTTTCATGTGTAAACCCGGCCGGTGAATTTTGTATTCGACACATGAAATAAGTTAAGCGAAAGTATAAAGGAAATAACCAATATATTAAATCGTCAGTAATTTAATTTAATTGATTTGTATCTGAATCTTAACATGGGGAGTTAAATAAAATTTAATGGATGAATTTCAAAATTGAATAAGGAGTGCAATTATGAATTTTTAGTGGAATAATTCGTAATTAATTATGGTAAATATTAATTTCAAAAATTATAAATTAATTCCATAATTGGAAGCCTTGTTAATTAAATTCTGTGGTCCCTACTGTGCCAAATAATAGGAAATAAAGGAATTCTTTTTCAGGTGGAAAAGAAAACCCAACAGGTTTTGGAAAAGGGTCTTAACCCTAAAAACTTGTGCTATAAATACATAAGGTTTTCCATTTAGAAGGATGAGACATGGTGGCTGAAATTTTCAGCCAAGTTTTCCTAGAAATTTCGCCCACGCAAAATTGTTATTTTCGGTATTATTCGGGTAACACAGTAGAATACTGTGGAACGTTCGAGGATCACGATTGTGCGGGTGATGGAGATTACATTGAGAAGTTATGGAACTGAAGAATCACATGGTAGAAGAGATATGTTCACGCTTCAAGAGGTAACCCGTAAAATCTCGTTTACGCTAGTTGTCTAGATTACATGTGAATTTTGATACTGGGATTGCTTCCGCTGCTTATTATAATCCATCAATTGGTATCAGAGCCCACTCACATCTAATTAGATAACTAAGTTTTTCATGAAACAAGAATATGGTGTTTATGTGCATTTTTTTGAATTACATATATATGTGATTTTCTGAAAAACTGCATTACTGTTTTGTGAATTAGCTATGCAAAATTTTTGGATTATTCTTGTAGTCATGAGATTTCTGTTTTCTTATTGATATTTGATTGAGATTATCTGAATTTTTTGGGGTAAACCCTACAAAAACACAAAACATGTTTTTGACCGAATAACCGGTATTTTCGGAGATCAGCGAACTTGATAGACTCCGATTGAACTGAAGTTTGTTGCGTCCATCGGAAACGACGTGGTGAGAAAAACTCACCGCTTTATCAGTGAGCACGGTATTTTTTGGCGTTTTGAGGTCGTTTGGACTGTATTTTGGACCTTTTTTTTTATATTTTTGAAAATTATTTCCTAATAATTTTAATTTCTTTTTGATTCAATGGTGGTGGAGGTGACTCCCCATGGTCCCCATGATTAAATACTAGTCATATAATAGGTTTACACATTAGCTATTAGCAAATAGAAGTGTTGTTGTATTAAATTCAATAATAAATGTGTAGGATTTTAATTGACTAGGTCTTACAAGGTATAATTGATATTGTGTGATGATATAATTATTTTGTAAGAAAGTAAAATTCTCTATTTGATATCCAGGATGACTAATGATTGGAGCGTTTGGCATATTTGTGCATAAAAAAGAAAATCTCAAATTTAAGTTTATGTTTTCATGCCCTACGTGATTACTAGTTTGAATTTCGATGAAGAATTTTGTTCTCTCATTGGAGGTTCTAATTAAGTGAAATATGACGGTATTTTGTATAAGTTTTATATTGTTGGTATGACTTTTAAGCCATATTCTACCATAAAATAATTTTATGAGCTAAATATATATTCACTTGTAAATTGAGAATTTTATGAGTAATAAATAGTTACCGCTGAAGCAGTTTGTTTATTTGAGCTCATGAAAAATTCTTAGTGAATTTGTACATGTAAAATTATATCTATTCATGGATTGAGAATTATGATTAATAAGTAGGATCCACAAAATGGTCTATTTGTTTGAGTCATTGAAATATATTTAATATACCATGTGAAAATTATCCTTGAGAAATCTACATTAATGGTGGAGGTTCTTAACTAGAAAAAGAGTTTTATCTTTGGGTACTAGTGAAACTAACTCCACCCATGAGAAGAGATATTGGGGTTTTCACAGAACGGGAGAAAATATTATACCTCGGGTTCTTATGTGTTTAATAAAAGGATAATTTATTGCAAAAAGGAGTTATATATCCTCGAAATAGGAAGAACATAATATATGGCTTGAGTTCATAATGTAATTATAAGGAGAAATGAAAATCAATATCATATTTATTTTAATTCATGGGACTACTTAAAATGGTTATTCTCCGAGTTTGGTTACAGGCTGGAGGTCATGAATTTGACGGACTCCGATTGACCTGAATTTGGTGAGTTCATCGAAAACGATCTAGTGAGAAAAACTCATTGCTATGCAGTGAATAATGTTATTTTTTGGCATTTTGAGGCCGTTTTGATGGTTTTCAAGCAGTTTAATAAATTGAATTTGTTATAAATATAAAAAAATTATTCTTTTTATGTAGACTATATTTGTGTTAAATTAGAAACATGTGATTTAACTTGATATGATATATATGAAGATGCAAATCACATGGATTTAATCCTAACTATGCCAAAAATAATTTATTCGAATTTGGTCCAATTTTGGCGATCATGAATTTCACGATCTCCAAATGACCTGAAATTCCGTAGGATCATCGGAAACGGTCATTTAAGAAGAACTCACTGCTATGCTATGCAGTGAATCACATCGTATTTTGACGATTCAGGATCGTTTAGATGAGTTTTTGGAGGTTTGACGGATTAAAATGTGATTTGCATATGAAAAGTCATTCTTTTTATCATTTTATTTATGTCTAATATGGAACATGATAACACATGTTGATTTGACATGAATTGATATATGATAAAAAAAATACAGGTCATATTTTAAATTCTTAAAAAATGTTTAAAATGATAATGTTCCAAATTTGGTCGTAACTTTTGGAGATTGTGACTTTAACGATCTCCGATTTATATAAAATTTGGCGGATTTATCAGAAATATTTCAATGAACAATAATCACTACTATGCGGTGTAAAATATTATTTTTTTGTATTTTAAGACTGTTTAAATGGAGTATTAAGCATTTTTTTTAAAATTGTGGAACTTAATACTCAGAGAAAAGTTTGTGGTTGTGATTAAGTGATGATAGGATTTAACCCCTATGGTCTCCATTATTTTATTTAGGGATTTTTACATATACATACCATATAACAAACCTTATTACCTCCCATGTTTAAGGTTTGTGTTTATTACATTTAAGCATACCAAATTTTAATTTATGTACCATAATTCAAATTAAGAGTATAATTATTGCTTCATTTGTTCTAGGCATGATTTTAGGAGCATATATTCTTTTTTCCTTTTTTTCCTCTTCTCTTTCCTAGTGTTTTGTTTGATTGCATATCTTTCAAAACATGGTATTAAATTATTTTCACCATATTTTTGTAATCGTTCATTTCTTTTCCGTCGTGCTATTAAATAATATTTTCTTTCTGATCTATCTGCGTTAACCGTCATTGATATAGGTGTAATTGTGGTCACAACTTTAAGAAAATCATACTAAAAGACAACATGTAAATCCATCTTTAGTTGCAAAGCTAAATAAAAATTAAGCACTCCACAGATGTCTTCTTCTTCTTCGACGAGTTTCAATATGAAATTTTGTTAAAATCAAGTCTAATATTCACCAAAACCTCTCAAAATTGAGATATAAACTCCTAAACATATCTTCCCAATCTACAATTTATCTACAACTTATCTACAATTTATCTATATTTGATCTACAATTTATCTACAATTCTACAATTTAACTAAAATTGAACTACAATTTAACTACAATTTCTGGAAAAATATGTCTTCTTCTTCTTCGACGAGTTTCAATCTGAAGATCAGTCAAAACCAAGTCTAATCTTCACCAAAACCCTTCAAATTTGAGATATAAACTTCTAAACATATCTTCCCAATCTACAATTTATCTACAATTCTACAATTTAACTACAATTTCTGGAAAATATGTCTTCTTCTTCTTCTTCGACGAGTTTCAATCTGAAAATCAATCAAAACCCAGTCTAATCTTCACCAAAACCCGTCAAAATTGAGATATAAATTCCTAAACATATCTTCCCAATCTACAATTTATCTACAATTTATCTATATTTTATCTATAATTTATCTACAATTCTACAATTTAACTATAATTGAACTACAATTTAACTACAATTTCTGGAAAAATATGTCTTCTTCTTCTTCGACGAGTTTCAATCTGAAAATCAGTCAAAACTGACTACAATTAACTATAAACTGACTACAAGCAACTACAAACTGACTACAATTAACTACAAACTGACTACAAGTAACTACAAACTGACTACAATTAACTACAAACTGACTACAATTCTACAATTTTATCCGATGTATCAATCGATAATTATCTACAATTTATCTATATTTTATCTACAATTTATCTATTGAACTACAATTGAACTACAATTTCTGGAAAAATATGTCTTCTTCTTCTTCGACGAGTTTCAATCTAAAAATCAGTCAAAACTGACTACAATTAACTACAAACTGACTACAAGCAACAACAAACTGACTACAATTAATTACAAACTGACTACAAGTAACTACAAACTGACTACAATTCTACAATTTTATCCGATTTATCAATCGATAATTATTCTGCAATTGTAGACTGGAGAATTCCGTAGCTTGCATTATCATCTACCAAAATAAAATCAACTTCAAAATCTCGGAATCTGCCATAGTTATCCCAATAACCATTAGATTTCAGCATTATCGGGATTTTTGACATTGTAGAATCTCGGTACTGATTGACTATCATGATGTAAATTCTGATTTTCGGTATTTGATGTAGAAGAATGAGGGATTTTCGAAACTGAAATCTGGAAGAACAACAATTTGATTGACTATCACGCTGTAAATTCTGATTTTCGATATTTGATGTAGAAGAATGAGAGATTTTCGAAACTGAAATCTGGAAGAACTACAATTTGATTGACTATCACGCTGTAAATTCTGATTTTCGGTATTTGATGTAGAAGAATGAGAGATTTTCGAAACTGAAATCTGGAAGAACTAAAATTTGATTGACTATCACGCTCTAAATTCTGATTTTCGGTATTTGATGTAGAAGAATGAGAGATTTTCGAAACTGATGGCTATGTATGAGAGATTAACGCTGAGAGATTCACGCCGGGTTAGATCTTTTAACGTTTTAGAAAGATCATTTAATTAGGACAGAATCAAATATTAATTGGGAAGCTTAAAATCTGGCACTATTTTAGGCTATAAAATCAGCCAGATATGGTTTGGTACATTTTTGGTAATGAAAACATGGAATATGCGGGTAATAACCAAATAAGGCACAATAATGGTAATAAGGTTTGCTATATGTCATATTTAGTTAAAAGTCCCTTTTATTTATAGTGAAATAGTAAATTTACGCATTGACATTAGGTCTTCCTCCATATCGGATAAATTTATTTTGAACTCAATGGATATAGTTACTAGTTATTGATGACCTATGTTAGCTCTCCATCTGAGTTTAAGGGTTAAATAGATTTGTAACTAAAATACAATCATGATTAAATGGTGATAGAATTATATTTCTATGGTCTTTCATTATTAATTTCAAGTGAGTAATAAATTTACGCGTTGATTTTAGGTCTTCCTCCATATCGGATAAATTTATTATAAGCTCACTAGGTGAAATACTAGTAATTGATATCGTGTACTTACTCTCCATCTGATTATACATGTTGGATCAATCGAACTAGAGCTATTAAAATTGATGTTCACTTGACTTAAATTAACAGTATACTCTCCATCCGAGTTAGGTCTGTTTTAATTATTAGAGTAAATAATCTGGCATTATATATGTATGTTGCATAAGTAGTTCTTTTCCCATCGAAATTGCTATTCAAGATGCATGACATATATGTGTAGTGTGTTTAAAATTTTTGTATTAAAAAGTTATATACAATTGACTGAAAATAATAGTATGCTCTCCATCTGAGTTGGTTCTATTTATTTTTGGATTGTATAATTCTTGCATTATATAATATACTTTGCATGAATGATTCTTTTCCCATCAAAATTTACTATTCCACATGCGTGTATGTATATGAATGCAGTCTGAATTTTACTATTCAGTGTTTTGACTTATTATGATCTATTTAATATTTTTATCTCAACTCCACAATGATTTTATATAACTGATCGTATTACTTATTAAAATTTTCTTTTTGTGATAAGATATTAATTTTAAGGATACAATATATATAATTTTGTTAGAAGGAAATTAATTCCGGTTTCTGGAAAAAATAAGAGATGGATATTTGTTTTAGTTTTTGAATAACTCTTGAGTTATTGAGCTTAATAAACACTTTATCTCTTGTGGTACATGAATGCATGACCTTGTTATTGTATATTGATGTCTCTCCTGAATAGAACAATATTAGTCTACCTCACAAGAGAATATGTTCTTCAAAATTGAGTAAAACTTATCTGTGCACTTTTGTCTCAGTCATATTAATCTGGATAGGATTTCGAGTTGGTCAAGGATGGACCTTAAGATTCATTGAAAGTATAGGCACTACCAACTTGTGGATCCTGTTTGGAAGGAAATTTGACTAATAGATGTTTCCCTTTAAAAGGAAATAAAACTAGTGATAAGCTAGAATGAATCCTTTCTGATTTGTATGGTTAAATGAACATACCCGTAAGAGATAGTTTTTGAGTATTTTGTGACGTTCATAAATGATTACTCAAAATATTAATATATTTATTTGATGCACTGTAAGTCTTAATAAATTAAGTAATTCAAGGTTTAAGACTTGAAACAGAGAAGCATCAAAGAAATATATTAAGTTACTACAATTTGATTGTAGTGGCGAGCACCTCTCTAAAGAGTTTTATTTAAGTTACATATCAGAATAAGGGATTACATCTCAATTGACTACACTGTAAACTCCATAATAGAGCGGTGTAATAGAAAGACGAAATAAGTCTCTTTTGGATATAGATAGACTAACGACATGTTATTCTGATTTGCCTTTTATTTTTTGGAATATTTCCCGGAAACTGCAAATTACATTCTGAATTTAGTTCCTTCTAAGCTAGTGCCTGGGACATCTGTAGAACTCTGGACTGAATGTAAGCTTGATCTATGGCATGCTCAGATATAGGATTTTCCCGCATATGTACTGATGGGGAAAGCAAATATGTAAGTTGGAACTAATAATGGATATGTGCATGTTTATCGAATATCCAAGAAAACGAATGGAGCTTTATTTTATTATCCTAAAGAAAATAAGGCAATTGTTAAAATAATTACATTTTTCTAGATAAGTACTCATTAATAAAATATGTTCCTAGAAGTAAACTATTTTTACAGGAACTGTGCAAATAAGTAACTAGATGTTCAAGAACATCAAAACCCACACGTCAAAATTGATGTTCCATTGCATTTAAGTAGTGGGAGAACGTTAATAGACATGATATGCCTTTATCGAGTGGGAGTGATGTTTGAACATTGAACACTATAGTAAGAAGTCACTAATATTTCAATGTCGTGAGGTAATGGAGATAATTAGTAGTACTTCGTCGTAGTGGGAGAAAGCTAAAGAAAATAATAGTTCGGTATACATTCTTGGGATAGTTTCATTAACAGGATCCCTGAAGAGTTTAATACCAAACTAGATAGTTACGACAAAGCACTACTAGATAAATATTGCATAAGATATAACTTGGCAAGATTCTTTAACAAAACCTTATTTGGTGAATACTTTTAATAGTCATGTAAAAGAATGCCTGAGAAAGTTGTAAATGCATGGTTATGAGTATAAGTGGGAGATTGTTGGGGCATACACTATTAACCATGCATTTGGATATAGACTATTCTAATAGTTATTATGGTTAAAAGTATAAGTGGGAGATTGTTGGGATATACACTATTAACCATGGGTTTGATTAAGATATAGTATTTATTATGAAATAATTGTTTATTCAGTTTTAATAAAGTTTTATATAGATCATATAATAATCTATGTCCTTTGCTTATATAGTAGATGATTTAGTGTATATAGTTTAGCTTATACACGGAAGATTAAATCATCGGTTCTTATAAGTATAAAGTTTGAGTTCACAATCTAATGATGGAATTGGACAAACCATCAGGAATGATTGTAGCATCTTGATTATGGGAATGATTTAATTCCAGCTTCTTGTGTTAGTATATTTTGTATGTATTGAACGGACCAGGTAGAGATAAGTATTTTATACGGACTTAATAAAATAATCTCTCTAGCCATTAAATGTACTTATACTCTTAATCTTGATATAATTATTATTACTTGTGTATAATATTATTGTTTTGATTTATTAAAAGGCGAGATTCTTTCATGGGTCAAAATGCCTGTTAAATTGGATATTAATAATGTACATTGGCGAAGTAATAGTTAGTTGATGGAATCCATGTCTCGGTTAGAGATTGATGATACACCTTTATGAAAGCTTATAAGTTTTCATCTGTAAACCCGGCTGGTGGATTTTGTATCCGACACATGATATAAGTTAAGCAAAAGTCAAAATGAAATAATCAATATATTAAATCGTCAGTAATTTAATTTAATTGATTCGTATCTGAATAAGACATTTCAGTCGATGAAAAATAGGGTTCATGCACAAATTGCACAAATTCTCTTTCTTCTCGTTTGCTCGACTCTATCCTCCCAGGAGAGATTCAATATCACAGAGTAGTACTTCCACTCAGAGAAGGTGTCAATGTGGTATTATTGCCAATCATTTCACATCATGTTTCTTTAATTCTTTAATTTTCTTCCATTTCTTTCCAAAAAAATAAAATAATTTCATGTTTCATTTTCTGCTCAAAGTTACAACATTTATCCATTTCAAGGCATTTTATTGAAAAAAATAGTATTAATTTGAAGCTTTTGAACAATATTTTTTGTGGCTCTGAAGCTTTTTGACAGAGAACGCGACTCTCATTTTGGATTTCGTGTGAGATCTTTTCAAAGCTTGTGTCTCTTCATTCTTTTTTCATTTCAATTTTTGGGATATCAAAATCACGGTGTTTGCTTGAGTTTGGAGTTTTGCTCGTTCGATTTCCGGTTTCGCCGCTCGATTGCGCTGCCGTTTCTGTACCGGCAATTGTCCAAGCTGCTCCTCTTAGCTAGAGCTAAGAGATCTGACAAAATTTCAAGTATTCAAATTCACTTCCGTATTACGCCGGGATAGAGGTGCTCGAATTCCTTTGGCTTGAGGTTCAGATCTGCTCATAACAAGATAGTAGATTCGAGGTCGAAGCTACAGTTCTTTGCCCAGAAGAAGGTTAGATCTAAACTTTTATTGCTGTATTTATTTGTTTATTATCATATTGTAAAAATCACGATTTAGGAAATCATTTGATATAGAAATCATCTCACGGTTTTAATATTCTGTCTTAGTAATATTAGTCTAAGAATAACATTTCATAGCTTGAGAGTTATTTTATATAAAGCAAATTTAGTTTATTATGAATATCTAGTCTTATTTATAGTTCGATTATTCTATCGACATAAGATTTCCATTAGCTAATGATGATTCGAGACTTAGTTAGTCTTAAATACACTGAATTCGGTTCTCGCTGAGTTCCAGCTTTCCCTTCGCCTTTATTTGGTTATTCAAGTTTGTCTCTACTGCTGTTTAGAGGTTTTTTGAATTCTTGCTTTTCGCCGGCGATTTCTCCAGCGACCCCTGCTCTTTTCTTCTTATTCCCTCTTCTGCTTTTTGTGTGTGTGTGTGAGTGTGTTCTGTTTTCTTGGACAAGTGCCTTATTTTTCCGGCGAGGATTTTCGGCGAGCTACAGTACTTCGGTGACTCCCGTTCAGACTTTCGGCAGGACACAATAAAACTACACGTTCCGATAAGCTTCAGGAAAACTTGCCCTAGGTACTAGTCACTGCGGCGAGGCCAGTTTGCGGCGTTTGGGAGTTAAGAGCTATGCAACACCGGCTGGGACGTGCAAGAGTCGGTAGCAGTTGACCTTGGGTGCATCAAAGCCTACTTTTAGATTTTTCCACCAGGAGTTGGTACCTCCCGCTCTCTTGTTTATTTTGTACACCTTTTTACGTATTTTAGCTACCATTCCATGTGAGGTTTACTCTGTTGCTATCTAGTCTGCATCTTTTTGCGTATTCCGCTATAGTGCGTGTGTGCGTCACTATTCTCCATAGTTGGTTAGAGAGATAGTGGCCGCGGCGGGGGATGATAGCGTAAGGTCATGTCCTCGGGGGGTGGGGTTGGTGGCGGGGGTGAGTAGGGGGGCAGGGAGTGGTCCTGCGGGTAGGGCGGGAGGTTAGGGTGGGAAGAGGGTAGCGGACACACATAGATTAAGGATTGGGTCATGGAACATAGGCACTCTGACGGGTAAGTCCATTGAGTTGGCGAAGGTTCTTCAGAAGAAGAGGGTTAACATAGCATGTGTCCAGGAGGGTCGACGACGAGGATTGTAGACGGGTTTAAGCTGTGGTATTCTGGGGTCGTGAGAGGTAAGAATGGAGTAGGCATCTTGATAGATAGGGATCTAAGGGAGTCCGTGGTCGAGGTTAGGCGAGTGAATGATAGGTTAATGTCTATTAAGTTGATTATTGGGGGTTGCGTCCTTAATGTCATCAGCGCTTACGCGCCGCAAGCGGGCTTAGACGAGGAGGCTAAGAGGCGCTTTTGGGAGGACTTGGATGATCTGGTGAGTAGTATTCCCCAATCTGAGAAGTTAGTTATTGGAGGAGACTTTAATGGTCATATTGGGGCTGATGCTGGTGGTTATGGTGAGGTGCACGGTGGCTTCGGCTTTAGGGTTAGGAACGGAGGATGCACTTTACTGCTTGATTTCGCCAGGGCTTCCGAGCTCCTGATTGCGAACTCGACATTTCAGAAGAGGGAGGAGCATCTAGTCACCTTCAAGAGTTTGGCGGCGAGGACTCAGATTGATTACATCATCCTTAGAAGGAGCGATAGGGGTATGTGCAAGGACTGCAAGGTTATTCCGGGAGAGTCCCTTTTGAAGAGGAAGAGGAGGGGTGCTCGGGGACAATCGCGGATTAGATGGGGTGTTTTGACTAAGGAGAAAGCACATGAGTTGGAGAGGAGGTTAGCTGAGGGCGGAGCTTGGAGAAGTTCTGGGGAAGCGGACGCTACGTGGTCAGAGACGGCGAAATTGGTTAGGGAGGTAGCACATGACGTGCTCGGGGTAGCCAAGGGCTATTCAGGCAGACATCAGGGCGATTGGTGGTGGAACGATGTAGTCGAAGGAAAAGTGGAGGTGAATAATGCGGCGTTTGCTAAGTTGGCAGGGAGCACAAGCGAGGAAGAACGAAGAGCAAATAGGGAGATCTACAAGGTGGCGAGGAAAGAAGCAAAGCTGGCGGATACGGAAGCTAAATATGCGGCGTTTGGCCGCATGTACGAGGAACTAGGGGAGACAGGAGGGGAAAGGAAGTTATTCCGGTTAGCTAAAGCAAGGGAAAGGAAAGCACGTGATCTTGACCAAGTTAGGTGCATCAAGGGCGAGGATGGTAGAGTTCTGATGGGGGAGTCTCAAGTCAAGCAGAGGTGGCAGGCGTACTTTCGAGACTTACTTAACGAGGAGGGGGATCGTAACATAGAACTAGGGGAGTTGGGGCATTCAGAGCATAGAGACCTTGGGTACTGCAGGCGCATTAGGGCGGAGGAGGTCATGGGGGCTTTGCGTAGGATGAGTAGGGGTCGAGAGATCGGGGCTGACAAGATCCTGGTGGAGTTATGGAAATGCATGGGTAGGTCAGGAGTGGAGTGGCTCTCCAGGTTGTTCAATGCGATCTTCAGGACCAAAAGGATGCCGAATGAGTGGAGGTGGAGTACAGTGGTGCCCTTGTACAAGAATAAAGGGGACATCCAGTGCTGCAACAACTATAGGGGTATCAAATTAATAAGTCACACCATGAAGGTCTGGGAGCGAGTGATCGAGACGAGGGTGAGGGAGATGACATATATATCTACAAACCAGTTCGGTTTCATGCCGGGTCGCTCCACTACAGAAGTTATCCACCTTGTGAGGCGGCTGGTGGAGCAGTTCAGGGATAAGAAGAAGGACCTGCACATGGTACTTATCGACTTGGAGAAGGCGTATGACAAGGTCCCAAGGGAGGTGCTATGGAGGTGCTTGGAGGCAAAGAGCGTGCCGGAAGCCTACATCAGAGTAATCAAGGACATGTACGATGGAGCTAAGAAAAGGGTTAGGACGGTGGGTGGAGACTCAGACAATTTTCCGGTAGTTATGGGGATCCATCAAGGATCGGCGCTTAGCCCTCTCTTGTTTGCCTTGGTGATGGATGCTCTAACCCGACATATTCAAGGGGATATGCCTTGGTGTATGCTATTTGATGATGACATAGTCTTGATAGATGAGACGAGGGTTGGTGTTATTGAGAGGTTAGAGGTATGGAGACAGACTCTCGAGACTAAAGATTTCAAAATAAGCAGATCTAAGACAAAATACCTGGAGTGCAAGTTTAGCGACGAGCCGAGCGAAGTAGGAAGGGACTTGATGATTGGATCTCAGTTCATCGCCAAGAGGGACAGAATCAGATATCTTGGGTCGGTGATTCAGGGAGACGGAGAGATTGACGGGGAAGTCACTCATCGTATAGGAGCGGGGTGGTCAAAGTGGAGGCTTGCATCAGGAGTCCTGTGTGACAAGAAAGTCCCACATAAACTCAAGGGGAAATTTTATAGAGCTGTGGTTAGACCTGCAATGTTGTATGGGGCGGAGTGCTGGCCCCTGAAGAACTCTCATGTTCAGAGAATGAAGGCTGCGGAGATGAGGATGCTCAGGTGGATGTGCGGGCTCACCAGGTTAGATAAGATTAAGAATGATGTTATTCGAGAGAAGGTGGGGGTGGCCCCGATAGATGAGAAGATGCGAGAAGCGAGGCTGAGGTGGTTCGGGCATGTGCGGAGGAGAAGTCCTGATGCCCCGGTGAGGAGTTGTGAGTGGCTGTTAATTGTCGGCGTTCGGCGAGGCAGAGGGAGGCCTGAGAAGTATTGGGGAGAGGTGATTAGGCATGACATGGCTAGAATGCGGGTTTCCAAGGACATGACCCTTGATAGGAAAGTCTGGAGGTCTAGTATCAGGGTCGTAGGATAGGGGCTCCTAGAGTTTTTCGTACTCCTCACCCAGGGTTGGGTAAGGCTTGGCAGTGCTATCCATAGATGATTTATGTTTTGGCTTGTGTCTCCCTTATGGTAGTTATTTATGGTAGTTACTGTATGATATTATTGCATGCTATTTTATTTATGTTTCTTATGTTTAGATAATTATTTTCTGCTGGAGTTACTAATGCTCTTTTATTTTTGTTTTTGTTTTCCTTCATTGAGCCGAGGGTCGATTGCAAGCACCCTCTCTGCCCTTTCGGGTAGGGGTAAGACTCGTCTACATATTACCCTCCCCAGACCCCACCTTGTGGGACTATGTTGTTGTTGTTGTTGTTGTTGATTCGTATCTGAATCTTAACATGAGGAGTTAAATAAGATTTAACGGATGAATTTTAAAATTGAATAAGGAATGCAATTATAAATTTTTAGTGGAATAATTCGTAATTAATTATGGTAGATATTTATTTCAAAAATTATAAATTAATTCCATAATTAGAAGCCTTGTTAATTAAATTCTGTGGTGCCTAAATAAAGGAATTCTTTTTCTGGTGGAAATGGAAACCCAACAGGTTTTTGGAAAAGGTCTTAACCCTAAAAACTTGTGCTATAAATACATAAGGTTTTCCACCTAGAAGGATGAGTCATGGTGGCTCAAATTTTCAGCCAAGTTTTCCTAGAAATTTCGCCCATACGAAATTGCTATATTCGGTATTATTCGGATAACATAGTAGAAGACCGTGGAACATTCGAGGATCACGATTGTGCGGGTGATGGAGATTCCATTGAAAAGTTATGGAACTGAAGGATCACATGGTAGAAGAGATATGTTCACGCTTCAAGAGGTAACCTATAAAATCTCATTTACGCTAGTTGTTTAGATTACATGTGATTTTGATACTGAGATTGCTTCCGCGACTTATTATAATCCATCGCCAAATTGGCAAAGCAATTTTGAATGACATTAATTAGGCAATGTGGTAGTGAAATTTGAGTGCATATCCGTACAACGTAAATGCTTTAAGAAAAACTATTCAGAAAATTTCAAGTACATTATACCTGTTATAAACTAAAGCAAAAGACAAGAACAATAGAGCAAGAACAATAGCAATAGAGAGAAGAGTAGAGAGAGTTCTTCTTATTGAGTTGAGAGGGGTCTCAAGGGATGATTTACAATGGTAGGGGGCACCTCTATTTATAGGGGAGAGGAAGATTTAGCTACCACTAATAGAACTCTAAAATCTCTCTAATTAGATACATTAAAGACATTCACCTTAAATAGAAGTGTAAGAATCTTCTATTTCATAACACTCCCCCTTGAATGTCTATTCAATGATGTGCCTCATAAAACCTTAAAACCAAAACCCAATGGGAAAAATTAAAGTAAGGAAAAAGAGTACACATGTTTGAATATGCGCCTATTGGTTGCCTCGTTAAAAACCTTGCAAGGAAAACCCAGTGGGACAAAACCTTGTAAGGGAAAAAGAGTGCAACGCGCATTGACTCCCCCTAATGAGTACATCGATTTATATCCTTGAGCATTTGCATTCCAATCTTGTGCATCATCTTCAAAACGATCTTTGGTAGAGATTTGACAAATCAACCATATTGACTTGAATAAATATTCCGTACCTTGAAATCATCATTCTTGATAGATATGAACATCTTCATATATTGTCGTGGAATAACTCTTCAATATCTCCATAGATGCATTCTCAATGCCATCATGCTTATAGTTATAGCAAGATACATATGTACACAAATTGCACTTAGGATGCGGTACTTCAGGACCAAGAATTGCATATGCTTCAAGCAACTTAAATCTTTCAAGTTAAGTCATGTAAGTCACATAATAAACTTTATCTGCATATCAAGCTTTCATTAGTGATACTAAACAAATAAGATATCGAAAACTGACTATACATACCTTTGACTTTTATCTTTCAAGCATTTGAACTATAGGTTCAAAACTACATGTCTTTCATATGGAATCAATTCTTCTTGAATTGTATCTCTTCCATTTAGTTGCTTTCTTTGAGTCAGCAAATGCGTATAGCATGCTTTGCAATATGTTGCAATTGCATTTCCTTTTTATGAACTACAGGTTCATATCATGATATTCGGGGATATACATATACAAATGAAAATTCATCCCATGTAACACTTTCTCAAGTGTTTATCATGTCTCCCCCTCATGTTAGTAAAGCTAACATGTTTCCTCAACTTTGGGAAATCATCTTTGTGCATTATGTCAATATACACAGCACCTTAATATAAGATGAAATTATTTGGTTCCTGACCTTGAACCACTTGTGAGGGGAGAATATACTCTCGTATACAACTTATATCAAACTGATATATACAACTTCGTTCTCATAAGGAACAGTTTAGCTATTAAGTGGAAGCACTCAATAATTATCTTGCTAAACCAACTTTGATATAAACCAACTTATCAAGATGAACTGTCTTGAGTAGAGAATCTGGAAACTATGCTCGAAGTTAGATTACTGAGCGATTTACCTCGCAAGCACTGCCAGGCTGCGGGTTAATAACAATGGCGCATGTAACCATATCATAGATGCATCATATGTGGTATACATGGCAGGTGAATGGGCCCATATTCACCTTTGATATTTCCAGAATCAAGGGGCTTCAACCCGAACTCTTTAGTTGGTCAGTTCATTACTGAGAACAAGAACTTCTAGTTCTTTGATATTCACCTATGTGAATTTGCACATCATACTTCAAATGAGATGGCTAACACGAATGTCAACTGAATAAATTATCAATATTGGTAACCTTCAAATTTACACCATGACATGTGCACTTATCAATAAACTTCGGGTTTATTATGACATGGGTTTTATACCAATAGATATCCACTTTATTGTGGCATTCTTTCGTTTGTGTAGTACAAACTGGAGAACAAAGCGGGTAGCTTTTCATATACAAATTACCCCGCTACAAGTTGTAGTAATAGGAGAATCAAAGCCTTCCTTTATTTATAGTCTCAATATCATCAATCGCCTTCGCGTGTACTTTTGGAAACTGAATAAGTTTCTTTGAGACTTACTACAGCACAATAGTAAATTGTGTTTCTCTAACATAGTAATAATTGGCTCTTCGAGAGCTCTCAATTAATTTTGTACTACCACAGACTGAGGTTCGAGATCCTCACATTCTTGCATTCCGTATTTTCAAGAGTCTCAGGCTCAATAGATTCTTCGTGAATCTCGGAATTAATCAAATCATGAGCGTCCTCATGTGATTCTTTCATAGTGTCATTTAGATCGTTCTTTTTCCTCTTTCTAGGATTTCGATCTTTGGAACCTAATGGTCTGCCACGCTTCTGGCGTGCATTTGACTCATTGGATATGACACCAGATATTTGTCCAATAGGGACTTCAATACGGATCGGAACATTTTCCGCGTGAATGTGGGATTTCGTTATCCTCTTCAAGTCCGTAAATGCGTCAGGCATTTGATTTGCTATTCTTTGCAAATGGATAGTCTTTTGTACCTCTTTCTTTCAAATAGAGGTATGTGGATCAAGATGAGATAATGATACATTTTTCCACAAAATTTCCCGTTTGGTTTCACCAACTTCTCCCCCTAATTTTGGGAAAAGTGTCTCATCAAATTGACAGTCTGCAAATAGTGCAGTGAACAAATCTCCTGTCAATGTTTCGAGGTAGCGAATAATGGAGGACGCGTCAAACTCAACATATATTCCTAACCTCCTTTGCAAACCCATTTTGGTGCAGGATGGCGGTGCTACAGGCACATATACTGCGCATCCAAAGCTTCTTAAATGGGATATATTGGGTTCATGACCCAAAACCAATTGCAATGGGGAATATTTGTGTCAATTCGTCAGTCAGAGACGAACTAGCATTGCTGCATGCAACATGGCGTGACCCCAAACCGAAGTGGGCAGCCGACGAACTAGCATTGCTTCATGCAAAATGGCGTGACCCCAAACCGAAGTGGGCAGCCGACAAACTAGTATTGTTGCATGCAAAATGGCGTGAACCCAAACCGAAATGGGCAGCCTCGTTTTCATGAAAAGTTCAAGATTATTCTCATCTATTATCCATTAACTTTGCAAACGCAAGGTTGCGTGATGGCAACAAGCACACATTAGACCATCTACAGGATGCGTCTATCAAGACCATGAAATACCTAAACTACCCACTAGGTGGGTGAATAGGTCCACAAATGTCCCCTTGTATACGTTCCAGAAACTGGGGTGACTCAGTCCCAACCTTTGTTGGGGATGGTCTGATAATCAGCTTGCCTTGATAACACGAAGTGCAAGGATATTCATTACTTGAAAGAATTTTGAAATTCTTTAACGGATGCCCATATGAGCTTTCTATAATCCGTCTCATCATGGTTGATCCTGGGTGACCCAGTCGATCATGCCAAAGTACAAATGTATTGGACTCAGTATTCTTTAGATTTACTGTTGAATGTGCCTCAATTGCACTAATTCTTGTCCAATACAGGCCACAAGATAAAGACGGGAATTTCTCAATAACCCTCTTTTGGCCGGAGACATTCTTTGAAGTGAGGACGAGATATTCGAGATTATCTTCATCCATTGTCTCAATATTGTAGCCATTCCGGCGTACATCTTTAAAACTCAACAAGTTTCTCATAGACTTGGAGGAGAACATAGCATTCTCTATGATTAACGTCGTGCCCTTGGGCAGAGTTACAATGGCTCTTCCGGAGCCTTCGATCAATTTACTTTCCATGGTATGACATACAAAAGAAATACAGGAACATAAGAATAAGCAAGTTCAATTCCTTTTGTGTCACATAATATTTTCAAAATCTGCTACTAACAGTTGACTAACAAAATCAGATATGTTGTCCATAATCAATTACTTTGCAGTTTGAAAATTTCAGCGTTTTTCATAAGACAATCGATTATTAAACACACACAATCGATTGTTGGAACATAGACAATCGATTGTTAAACACACACAATCGATTATTTGTTATTTTTGAAAAACTTCAGATCACACTGTCTTAAGACAATCGATTGTTAGACATAGACAATCGATTGTTGGTTATTTTTGAAAAATTCCAGACCTCACTGTTTCAAGACAATCGATTGTTAGACAAAGACAATCGATTGTGGATGATTTTTGAAAATTTCCAGACCTCACTGTTTTAAGACAATCGATTGTTAGACAAAGACAATCGATTGTGGATGATTTTTGAAAATTTCCAGACCTCACTGTTTTAAGACAATCGATTGTTAGTCAACGACAATCGATTGTTGATCAATTGTTTTTCAACTTTAATGCGAAAATAGTTGATAATCGACTAGTTTTTCAGGCTAGTCGATTACCCTCACTGGAAAATAAAAGTTTTATTGATATTTGAGCATATTGAAGACGTTCTAAAGAACTAATACAAATATCATATCATGAACTAACTAATACGAGCTAATGCTAATGACTATTAATTTATTCATTGACTAATACAAATAAGTAGAACAAAATCAAATAACTCCATCTTCTTTCATCACGGATCCATCGCCGATTAGGTGGTCTATTTTTCCATCGGGTTGCTCAAAGAAGTCTGCCACATCCAGGTGGGTGAAGTCAAAGTTGTCGTCAGAGACAAAATTTGTTTCAGGGCGTTTTCTCTTTCGAGATGCTTGATAAAGGTCAACCAAGTGTCTTGGTATACGGCAAGTCCTAGACCAGTGCCCATTTCCACCGCAACGATAACATATAGTTTCTGAACTATTTGCCTTAGGATCTTCTGGACCCCGTTTCTGCTTTCGGTGATTATCTCTCTTTGGGGGGTGACGGACTTCTTTGGAATTTCTTCCTTGTCCACGTCCTTGGCTTTGACCCCGTTTATGACCGTGATCATGGTCCCTTTTATGTTTGGCATAATGCGAGTGCACCATATCTGCTTCAGGCAGTGGTGTAGACCCAGTTGGTCTATTTTCGTGATTTCTCATGAGCAGATCATTATTACGCTCAGCCACTAGTAAGAGAGAAATCAATTCAGAGTACTTCGTAAAGCCTTTCTCTCGGTACTGTTGCTGCAGTACCATATTGGAGGCATGAAACGTTGTAAACGTTTTCTCAAGCATATCGTAATCGGAGATGTTATCTCCACATAGCTTCAGTTTAGAAGTAATTCTGAACATAGCAGAATTATATTCAGAAACGGACTTAAAGTCCTGTAGCCTCAGATGGGCCCAATCATATCGTGCTTGTGGCAGAGTGACCAACTTCAGGTTGTCACATCTCTCCTTTAAGCTGTTCCACAAAACGAGTGGATCCTTGACGGTGAGATATTCAATCTTCAAACCTTCGTCAAGGTGGTGGCGCAAGAAAATCAAGGCCTTCGCACAATCTTGGGTGGATGCTTTTTCTTTATCTTTGAGGGTGTCTCCGAGACCCATAGCATCTAGGTGGATTTCAGCATCCAACACCCATGTCATATAGTTCTTGCCCGAAATTTCAAGGGCAACGAACTTTCTTTTCATAATGTCAGACATACTCGAAAATTAAATTAGGAAGAGGGAAAATACCTTGGATTTTCGAGAATGATACTTGAGACGGTAGAGTTTCGTGCTGATAACGTGTTATAAACTAAAGCAAAAGACAAGAACAATAGAGCAAGAACAATAGCAATAGAGAGAAGAGTAGAGAGAGTTCTTCTTATTGAGTTGAGAGGGGTCTCAAGGGATGATTTACAATGGTAGGGGGCACCTCTATTTATAGGGGAGAGGAAGATTTAGCTACCACTAATAGAACTCTAAAATCTCTCTAATTAGATACATTAAAGACATTCACCTTAAATAGAAGTGTAAGAATCTTCTATTTCATAACAATACCTTTCTTTTATCAAATCATCCAAATCTATTCCAATGTCTCAAATTCGAAACAAAACTTTCAAATAGTAAATTTGAGACAAAAGCTTTCAGATAGTAATACAAACACTCCCCGGACACTAATTTAGTAGATCAACACCAAATAAAAAAAGGTCCACTTTGTATTTTTCAATACTTAATATCTAATAATGGAATTATGAGATCTTTTACAATAAATCACCAAAATCTATATCTTAACCAAAAGTTTAAGTAGAATTTATCATTGTTCAACTAATTTTGATAATCAATTATTAACTTTTATTTTTCACGATCAAAGAATTGCAAGATATAAAAATTAAAAAACTATAATTTTCAAGTAAAAAAGGGATATTTTTTTACGACCATAAAAAATGAAACATTTCGCCAAGACCAACCCCTTTGAGGGTCACGCCGTGCTAATTTTTGATTTGAGCATATGTATCATATATGTTTTTAGGAAATATTATTGAGTGATTTGATACGTTCATACTCGGCAAAATAATAATGTCAACAGTGAATCTTTTAAAAAAAAATAATACAGACAAAAAAAAAAATTCTAAAATGCTAAACCCTTTCCAATTCGTTCCTAAACCCCTTTTTCGGTCTCTTTCTTCTTTCCTTTTCTCTGGATGGACTACGCACAGTTCTGCAACAAGAAGAGGTGAAAGAATTAAATCGAAGTTTTTTCTTCGAATTTTCATAGTAGATCTGACCCAAGGTGTGGAAAATTTTGAGGTATATCCCAACTTCCATGATGTTTGAGCTAAGGTCTTCACATAATTTTAAGACGTGCCTCTTTGCAACCTCGAAATTTTACCTGCTTTTCTTTTATTTCCATTCTATCTATGCGATTGCATTTCTTATCTGCATTGGTCATTTTCCTCGCCATAACTAGCTTGATTTTTGTCTCCAAAGATGATTCTTCATCTTTACTGTATCTTTTAGCTCGTGTAAGAGAGCTGGTGAATCCTTCTCATTCCATGTCCTTGTCTCTCTTTCTCTATCTAAGGAATGCCGTTTTTTTTTCCAATTTGCCAAATATCTTATATTCCATTCCCCGATGTCATTCTTAAGAAATCTCACATATTAGCTAATTTGACATCAGGGTGGCTCAAGGGGGAGGCAGTAAAGTTTTTGCTTTAGATCCTTTAAATTTTGAGGCCCCAAAAATATTTTTAATTATGGATTTATTATCTTATTATCGTTTAGACAATATTGAAATTTATAGAAAAAAGAAAACAAAAATAGTAAATACTTAGAAAAATGGAAAGATAGACTATCCATTTATAACAATACAAATACTTTAGAACTTTGAATTAAGATAGTCAAATCTTCATATTGATAAACAATATATTTTTACAATAAGATTTTCACGATCCCAAAACTAACCCGGTCGTGATGGCGCTTATCATGAAACTAGGCCAATCGACACATTCCCAAAGTTGTTCAACATTTCATTAAAAATTAAACAACAACCTTTTTCAACTAAAATTTCTATAAAAGATATAAAGTCATAAACCAAAATGTAGAAAATAAAAGCCCGACCTCGGGTGTCACTAAGTCATGAACAATACTACAATTTATTCTGAAACACAACAAGACCAATACAGTCTGAAAGTAGCCAAAGTATACTAGAAGGAAGATAACGAAGGAGAAAGGCGGGAATGCGACTGCCAGGCAGCTACCTCGTTATCTCCGGTGATAATCCGCAACTGGAATAGTCAATAGCCGCTACCGTGACCAGAAATACCTAGATCTGCATACAAGATGCAGGGGGTAACGTGAGTACACCAACTCAGTAAGTAACATGTCCAAACTGTTGTCTGATAGGTAATGAAGAACTAAACCTCAGAAATTATAACATATTCAAATTGTACGGTAAAGTAGGCATGATGGAAATTTAATTATTCAACTTCACAGTAAAGCAAAATACCAATCTAAACAATCTAAAGTATAAAGCTCAAAAAATCTACACATGTCAATACTAGAAATGTATGAAATTGCACCATGTGATCCCAACCTCAAGTGCTCAACCATTCGGTACCGCGTATGGCCATCCGGCCTAGGGAAATCAATCCCCCAATATATACAACACTAACTTCAAGTCAACCGGTACTGAGGAACAAGTGTAATAAACCCTGAGGAGAAATCCATCTCAAGGTATCAATACTTCGACAAATCCATGCCAAGGGAAATCCATCCCTTAATAACATCATCCGCGCTCACTAGGGATGTGTAGACTCGGAGGGGCTCCTTTCAACCCAAGAGCTATGATGAAATGAAGGCATAACCAATAATCTGCTGCGGTGTATAGCCCGATCCCACTCATATTCAGGCTCTCGGCCTCCCTTCGTCATCACTATCCAGTATCACACACACGGACTCACAATACCATGAAACTATCCCGAAATAATAATATGATGTGAAAATAACAACAACCACGACTGAGACGTGATATGATATGCATGAACAAGACATAGTACAGAATATCAGTAAAACAAATGAGTTGACAGCAAGAAACGACCACTGGGTCTCAACAGTATCGACATGAAGCCCTAACATGGTATTTAGCATGAGTTATAACTCATTAAATTAATCACATAATCAAAGCTCAAATATCAACAAGAGAGAGTCACTAAGCAGTGTCGTGGAATGAACCTAGCCACAATTCTCATGGTGCACGCCCACATGCCCGTCAGTTGGCATTTGCGTCACCTTAATATATAGTCATATAACACATAGTTCAGGGTCTCAAACCCTCAAAACCAAGTTTGAAAGCGTTACTTACCTCAAACTAAGACAAATCCTACTCCTCTACGCCTTTGTCTCAAGAAATGGCCTCCAAACGTCCCGAATCTAACCAAAAGCAATGCAATGCAGTCAATATAGGCTAATGAATCAATTCCAAACAAAATACTATCAATTCATAGCAAAATCTCGAAATTCACCCAAACCTGGCCCCCAGGGCCACGTCTCGAAATTCGATAGAAATTACAAAACTAGAGACTCCTTTCACTTACGAGTTCATACATAAAAGATTTATCAAAATCCTCCGAATCCGTTTTATCCCTCAAACCCTCGATCAAAACTCTCCAAAATCCAAGCCCTAACCCCTCATTTCACCCTTAGTCACCACTAATTATATGATTAAACCACGGAAAACTACCACATTCATGAGTATTAGGGATCAAATTCGTCACCTCAGTGGAAACCCCCTTGAATCCCTATTCAATTTGCTCCCAAAAACTCCAAATCCGGATGAAAAATGGTGAAGAATCACCAAAATTCGCAAAGGGGACATTTACACATTTTGCCCATCATTTCCGCATCTACGACCAAATTCACGTACCTGCGCGACCGAACCCGCGATCCATATGCCGCATCTGCGCATTTCCCTTAAATCCCAGCTTCTGTACCTGTGCCCTAGGCCTCGCACCTGAGGGCTCGAAGATGTGGTCCAACTTCCGCTCCTGCAGTCCTCTCCGCTTCTGCAGTCATTTCTGCTTCTGTGGACCTCGCACCTTTGGTCCCTAATCTGCAGGTGCGGAAATAACAGAAGCAGAAGCTTCAGCTGCTCAAACTAATTTCCAACCCTTCTGTTAACCATTCGAATTCATCCTGAGGCCCTCGGGACCTCAACCAAAAATACCCACAAGTCATATACCACTATTCAAACTTATTCAAACCTTTGGAACACTCCAAACAACATCAAAGCACCAAATCATCCTCGGATTCAAGCCTAAGAACTTCTGAACTTTTGAATTCCTCAAACGATGCCGAAACCTATCAAACCTCGTCTGAATGACCTGAAATTTTACAAACACATCACAAATAATACTGTAGACCTACTATAGTTTCAAGAATTTCATTCCAACCCCGATATCAAAATTTCCACTGTCGACCGAGACATGCTAAATTTCCAATTTTTCCAATTCAAGCGTAAATCTACCACATACCTCCAAATTTCATTCTGATCACACTTCTAAGTCCAAAATCACCTAGCGGAGCTAATTAAACCATTATAATTCACATCTATTATCGTATCCTTATAAGTCAACATCTGATTGACTTTACCAACTTAACTTCAAAATAGGAGACTAAATGTCTCATTCTCTCCAAAACAACTCTGAATCCAAACCAACAAACCCCATACCATACAATACTGCTGAACAATACATAAAAAAGCAGAAATGGGGAAAACGGGGCTATAACTTATGAAATGTTCGGTCGGGTAGTTATATCCCCCTTTTAAACAAATGTTCATCCTCGAACAAGACTAGAATCATAATTGAAACCTCAAATAGGTACGGATATATGCTCCGCATCTCCCACTCGATCTCCCAAGTAGCCTATGCTGGCCCAATCTCAGTTGAAGTTTTGAAGAATGACAAAGAACTCAGTGAAGGACCAGACCCATCTTAGGAGACATAGTGGTTATGGCCCATGCACATGAGAAGCACGTGAAGAAGATAAGTCTTCGGGATCAAGCAGCAATATCTTCGCAATATCTTCTGAACTGATAAAAAAGATTGCATATGGGATAAGGAGAAGAAGCCTCCTTATTAGAAGAGAACACATCCAGATAGGGGTTGGAGTTTGGACTGGTCTAGGACTCAAACTAAAGGGAGGATCAGAAATCGAGTCACAATCGAACTCTAATTACTAACCTAATAAATAACTGAGTTGTTATCTTTTGCAAGTATGCACATAGGCAGAAGTTAAGCTAAATTGAGAGCAAAAGAGCAAGGCAATTTTGCAAGAAATTTATGTGAGATCAAGTGTGCACACCAGCTGCTACTTAAATGAGATAGGAGAACCAGTTCCGCTGTGTTTATTCTTATTCTAGTTTAATTGTAGTAGGTGATTTAAAACTTGTACCTTTCCAGCATTTATAGAAGCAATTGTATTAGGTACTCTAAGTATTCAAGTTAGAGTTAACTTGAAAGTACCGCAACAGCTAAGGGTGTGTGCCACACTAGGATTAGAGTTAATCGTTTTGTTTACAAGAGTTTTGCAAATGCTGTTTTGGCTCATTGAGTTTAGTGGATGTTTGGGAAAATTCGAGCCAGGTGTTTTCCACTTAAAAATCTTTTTGTTCTTTATTTCTGTATTTTAATTCTGCAAATAGTAGTAGTTAGAACACTAAAAGAACCAGGTTCTTCTAGATCAAAAATTGGGTACCACACAAATCACCCCCTTCTTGTGTGGTATTGACGTTTGGAACATCAATTTATATCAAAGCAGGTTATCATTGAAGAGACTAAAACATTAGGAAAAGATCAACATGAGTGCACCACCTGGGAACTGGGAAGGGCAATCCACTGCCAGGCCATCTATGTTCAACGGACAATATTAATCATGGTGGAAGAATGGGATGAAGAATCACATCATAAGGGAAGACTATGAACTCTGGGACATAGTCATTGATGGTTCTTTGGCAATTGCAATGAAAAATGAGGAAGGAAATGATATGCTAAAGACAAAGGCTGACTGCACTGCTGAAGATTTGAAAAAGTGAGGAAAAATTGCTAAGGCCAAGAAATGGTTTGTATGTGGACTGGGTCCAGATGAGTACAACATGATCCAAAGCTCTACTACTGCCAAAGAGATATGGGACACTTTGCAAATGGCTCATGAAGGAACACCGCAAGTGAAAAGATCCAGAGGAACACTGCTGTATTCTCAATACGAGAATTTTACTATGAGAGATGGAGAAACTATTCAAGAGATGTATACTAGGTTCACTACACTAAAAAATGAACTTAAGTCTCTTGGAAGAGTTATTCTTGAAAAAGAAAAGGTTGAGAAGATCATGACAAGAGTTATTCCAGTTGCTTGGGAAAGCAAAATCACTGCCATTCAGGAGTCCAAGAACATGGCCACTCTCAGACTGGATGAATTGATTAGAAATATTACTACTTATGAACTGAGAAGGAAAACCAGAAAGATGGACACAGCCAAGAAGAAGAGAAGCTTAGCTCTCAAAATTACATAAGGTTCAGATCTGGAAGATGATGAGATGGCTATGATCACTAGAGATTTCAAAAAGTACCTAATGAGAGGAAAGGGTTCACCAAGAGGTACGAACTTCAACGAGACAAGAGTTCCTGAGAAACAGACCAATGATGGCTGCTAAAAGTGTGGTAAGACTAACCACATGATAAAGAATTTCACTTAATGGGAAATTGAGTGGAAGAAAGAAAGGGCTAAATGAATAAATATGAAGAAGGAACAGGTTCAACCCAAAAGAAACAAAGGTTCAACCAAGACTATGGTTGCTGTTTGGGGTGAAACCTCTTATGAAGACTCAAAAAATGAAGCTGAAGAAGAGCAAGCTCTTATGGCCATTGGAGAATAATATGATAAGCAGGAGGTTCAAGTGAAAGGGAGTAGCAAAATATGATACATGGATAGTGGCTTCTCAAAATACATGACTGGGAACAAGGACCAGTTCCTTACACTTGAGAACCTGAAAGGAGGTAATATCTCCTTTGGAAATGGAAAGAAATGTGATATCATTGGGGTTGGAAAGGTAGGTAAGACAGACTCTTATTTCATTAAGAATGTCTACTTGATAGATGGCTTGAAATACAGCCTAATCAGTGTGTCACAACTGTGAGATAGAGGTAAACTTGTAGCTTTCACCTCTAACAAATGCTTTGTGATTAACCTTACCACTGCCAAGATTGTTTCGCAGGAAAGAAGAGTTAACAGTATTTACATTGTAGATTTGTCAACTCTTTCAGAAAATGAACTCACTTGTCTAAGTGTGCTAGTTAATGATCCCCTCCTGTGGCACTTGGCCATGCTAGTCTAAATAAGCTAAACAAATTAGTCTCCAAGGACTTGGTGATAGGGCTACCTAATATCAAGTTTAAGAAAGATAAAGTTTGTGAGGCATGTGCAAGGGGGAAGCAGGTAAGGTCATCCTTAAAATCCAAGAAAATGGTAAGTACGTCCAAGATGTTGGAACTGGTTCATATGGATCTTTGTGGTCCAATGAGAACCATGAGCAGATGTGGAAAGAAATATGTGATGATGCTTGTTGATGATTATTCTAGATTTATCTGGGTACTATTTATGACATCTAAAGATGAGGCATTTGAAATTTTTACTACCTTTCTTAGAAAAACTCAGAAACAAATAGGAAATCAACTTGCATCTATTAGGTCTGATCATGGAACTGAATTTGAAAATGTAAGATTTGCTGAATATTGTGATGAAAGTGGTATAGATCACAACTTCTCTGCCCCTAGGACTCCTTAGCAAAATGGAATAGTTGAAAGAAGGAATAGGACCCTCGAGGATATGGCAAGGACCATGCTTCTCTCTAGTAAATTACCCCACAGCTTCTGGACAGAGGCGGTAAACACTGCATGCTACAGAATCAATAGATGCAAGACTAGACCTCTTGTTGAGAAAACTCCATATGCGTTACTTAAAGTGAGAAAACCAAACATATCCCACCTTAGGGAATTTGGTTGCAACTGCTATGTGTAAAATAATGGAAAAGACTTCCTAGGTAAGTTTTATCCCAGAAGTTATGAGGAATTATTCTTGGGGTATTCTTCACATAGCAAAGAATATAAAGTATTCAATAAAGAACTTTGTGTGCAGAATAAAGTGTGCATGTTGTATTTGACGAAATTAACATTCTTTCCGACAGACAAGAACATGAGGATGAAGCCATTGGTCTGTAAAAGAATTGACTGAAGTAGCATCAAAAGAAGGAACATGTGATGGAATGGTTCTTCCACTCAGGGCAACCTGACAAGGGGAACTGATCAAAGAGAAAATGAAACAAACTCTCTACAAGAACCTATCTATGAACCTGTTCCTCAGCAACAGAACACATGATAATCATATAGTAGAAATCAGTTGGGGTTGAAATCTCACAAGTATCAAAATTCTCATACCATTGAGAACATCATTAATGACCCAACATCTGGAGTCAAAAGTAGATCGCAACTAAAGAATCTGTGTGCATTTGATGCTTTTCTATCTCTTATGAACCTAAAAATGTTGTTGAGTCTTTCCAGGATGCAGATTAGGTCAATGCTATGCTGGCAAAACTCAATCAATTTGAAAGAAGTTAAGTCCGACATCTAGTTCCTAGACCTAAGGGCAGATCAGTCAATGGTACAAAATGGGTCTTCAGGAACAAACTTGATGAAGATGGAACTGTTACAAGAAACAAGGCAAGGCTGGTGGTTCAGGGCTACAACCAAGAGGAAGGCGTTGACTATAATAAGACCTTTGCTCCAGTTGCAAGGCTAGAGGGAATCAGACTCATTATTTCCTTACATATGGAATTCACTCTCCATCAGATGGATGTCAAAAGTGCGTTCCTAAGTGGCTATCTCAAGGAAGAAGTGTTTGTGAAACAACCTCCAAGATTTGAAAGCAAGGAATGTCCAGAGCATGTGTACAAGCTTGAAAAGGGTCTATATGGGCTCAAACAGGCCCCAAGAGCATGGTATGAACGACTATCAAAATTTCTACTGGAGCATGGGCACAAAAGAGGTAAAATTGACAGCACTTTGTTGCTAAGTGAAAAAGGTAAAGACCTCCTTGTTGTGCAAATATATGTTGATGACATAATATTTGGGGCCAGTACTGATAGGTTTTGTAAGGACTTTGCAAAATTAATGGGAAGTGAGTTTGAAATGAGTTTGATGGATTAACTAAATTTCTTCCTAGGCTTGCAGACCAAACAAAGCCCAAAAGGGACCATGACCATTAGAAGAATACAAAAGAACTAATCAAAAAGTTTAAAATGGAGGACTCCAAAGAAATAGATACACCTATTGCAAATTCCACTAAATTAGATGTTGATGAACCTGGTTCGTCAGTTGATCAAAAGTTTTATAGGGGTATGATTTATTCATTTTTGTACCTTACTGCCAGCAGACCTGACATTTTTTTCAGTGTAGGGATTTGTGCTTGTTTCCAGGCAAATCCAAAGGACTCACTCTTGACTGCTGTAAAGAGGATATTGAGATATTTGAAAGGCACCACTGATTTGTGTCTTTGGTATCCCAAAAGTAGTAATTTTGATCTAGTAGGATATGCTGATGCTAATTATGCAGGTTTCTTAGTGGATAGGAAGAGCACTTCAGGTATGACATATTTCCTAGGGCCATGTCTAGTGTCATAGGCTACCAAAAAGCAAAATTCAGTAGCCCTATGTACTGTTGAAGGGTAATATGTTTTGCTGCTTCTTGTTATGCTCAATTGCTATGGATCAAACAACTGCGGGTAGACTTTGGAATTGAAGTGGGATGTATTCCAATATTTTGTGATAACACTAGTGCTGTGAGCATCACAAAGAACCCTGTTCATCATAAAAGGATAAATCACATAGATGTTAGACACCACTTCTTAAGAGATAACTATAAGAAATTGTTAATCTTCATAGAATTCTGTGCTACTGATAAACAAATAGCTTACATCTTCACTAAAGAACTGAGTAGAGAAAATTTTGAAAGGAACAGATTGGAATTAGGGATGATTAAGATCACATAAAAAGGTCCAGTTCAGAATGTACAATGAAAAAAATATTTTTGGTTAGGAGTTCTTAATTCAATGTAAATATCTAGACTAATTCTAACTAAGTCTCATACCTTATTAGTGTAATCATGTGATATGTGCATACATGCCTCACTAATCTCTTACAACGTTTTTTCTATTCTGACATTTGAGGCATGATTAAGAGAAGTTTTACTTGAAGAACTTAGTTCAACAGTATATGCTCATGAGAAAGTTCAGGTATGTTTCTATACTTTACATAATTAGAAAGATAAAATTACCAATTATGAGCAGAAGTCCTAGTTTCACCAAGTTTTAAGAAATTCTATCCGTTGAGCATTGAACAAGTTTCATTACCCTAGGAGTCTAACTAAAACGGGAATTTTCCTGAAAACTAGCATCGCTCATTAATATATAAAAGACCGAAATTCTAATGTGATTAGACTCCTAATTGACTACTGAAAAAGGTGCCGTTACTGCCTTAATTATGATCCATATTTAAATACCCACCACACCATCTCTCATCACTCATAATCGTCATTTCTGATAATCCCCTTTCTTCTCCAAAATTCCCAAAATATTTCAAGAAATACTCCGCCATGACTAACCCTCAAGATAATCCTGGAACTCCCCCACCAGTGTCTCCTAATACTTCATCATTAACACCTCCTATTGAAACCCCAAAACCTATATATTGCCGGCAAAAGATGTTAGCCAGAAAAACTGTAGCATCTGGATCTTTGAGAAAATCCTTAAACAAAAACTTAAAGGCTAGCCAAAAGAAAGAGGTTCCAGCTGCAGAATCTGACTCAAGATCTGAGTTTGAAAAATTTATTTCTGCTAGTGAAGAAGAATAACCTAGGTCTTCTGACAATGACATGAGTCAAGAAATCCCAGGTGAGGTAAATCCTTGTTTTGTATTTTCTGATATGGCAGAAAGGGAAGACATTAGGTTCATGTTGGTGGGCTCTATAAAGAATGTTTAAGGGGCTGATTTTAGTAGGAGGATAAAGAAAATGAATTGAGAGGTTTTTGCTATATGTGGTAGTGTAGAAGACGGTGGCTTCAAGTCAGGGGGAAGCAGTTCTGGAGAAGCTGCTGAGGGACTTGTTCATTTGAGTAAGCAATAAGATGAACCTGGTTCAGATGTGGAGGAAACCTTAGCGGATATTTTTAATAAGGTTGGGGCCAGTTATGACCCAAAGAAGCGTAAGGCGTCTTCACAAAGAACCCCAGTTGCTTCTAAACCTACAAAGAAAAGCAAAGTATAATCTCCCAAGATGACTACTACTTCTGTTCCTACGGGAAGAGTCACAAGGAGAAGGGTCAAGCAAAGCAAGGCTGAAATACAAAAAGCTTTAGAGAAGCGTAAGAAATAGAAGAAGTAAAAAAGAAAAGAAAAAGTTGTGGAAAGTTCTGAGGCTGCTGAAGAAGAGGAGGAGGAGAACTGGTCCATCAAGAGAGAGGTAAACTATGGAGGATCCCACTGCCAAACCAAAAAGAACCAAGACTCTTGTAAAGAAGTCTTCAAATGTTGTATATGCTGAACCCTCCTTGGCCAAAAGAACTAGGTCTACAGTGAAAGGAAATCAAGTAAAAGTTACTGAATAAGAAGAAGAAGAAGAGTGGAGTGGAGAAGAAGAAGAGAAGGAGTCTGAAAAGGAACAAGATTGTTTTGTCATTTTTGGCAAGAGAAAAATATTGAAGGGAATGTTACTGAAAAACCTGGAGTAGCCAAGCATGCTTAGGTTGGTGGATGCTTTAGCTGCAGAAGGGTGGAAGGACATGGTCCTTCAGATGGATGGAAGACTAGCCATAAAAGAGCTGATTGAATTCATGGCTAATGGCTCTGTGAAAAATGGGCTAGTAACCAGTGTAGTGAAAGGAATGAAGGTGTAGTTTGATGCACCTGAATTGGGCAAGATTCAAGACATTCCAAATGAGGGCTATGGTGATTACACTAGGCAAAGGTGGCATTGTCTAGATGATCTGCCTAGTGCACTCCAAATCACCATGAACTTCTATGATACAAAGGATGCTGAAGATGTGCCTGAGACAATATTTGTTCGAAAGAGTGAGATGAAGCTAGAGCATAAAGTGCTTTTTGAGTTTGTGAACAAGTGCCTGCTTCCTAGACATGAGAGGAAGCGTACAACAAATTAGATGGACCTGTTTCTCACGGAATGCCTTGTGAGGAGTAAGCAGATTAACTGGACTGCTTTCATTGTTAAGTTGCTGGACAGAGTCATCAATGGTCAAAGCCTCATGATATTCCTTATGGATTCATTCTGACAACTGTACTGGACAGGCTAAATGTTCCCTTAAAGAAATGGGAAATGGCCTCTAGTAATGAGCACTTTGGAATCAAAACCCTCCAGGCTTGTGACTATCTCCTCAGTGTAGGCCGTATTGAACCTGGTTCATAAGTGAAAACTCAAGGGAATAGTAAGGTTAGAGCCTTGGTTCAAGAATATGGAACAAAAGATGCTAAAATTGCTAGGCATCAGGCTTATGTTGCTAAGCTGGAAGATGAAAGCTGCGCTAGCAAAGGAAAAGAAACGAGTGAAGGGGATGCTACAAACAATGCTCAACGTACTCCAATCCCAACCCTCTAGTTCCTCAAAGCCTTAGGTCTCTTTGTCCTATCTTTGAACCAGTTTAGTCACCCCTAGTGACCCAGATTAGGGATTTTTTTTTGTTTTTGCTCATGGTTGGTTGTTTTTGTTCTTTCTTTATATGGACTGTTTTATAGAAGCACTGCCTTATCAATGATAGTTTGCATTTCTCTTGCTTTATGAAATTTTTGATCTTAATAGTTATTTTTTGTCAAGTTGATTTTTGATTAACTAAAGTATGCTTTCACTTGCAGTTGCCCCAGTGGACATGATTAATGATTAAAATTCTAGGATTCACATTTTTATGCAACTTTTTCATGATGCCAAAAGAGGGAACAAATTGTGCTAGTGCTTAGGAAATTGTGCTTAACTCTATTTTCTGAAATAGTGATGTTTCTGACCTAATTAAACCTGGCCCTTAATGATGAGTTAAAATTTTCCAGTGTTGATAATTTAGCTGAGTTCCACAGTTTCTATGATAAGTAAAAGCACAGAGTTTTTCATCATCAACAAGGGGGAATTTGTTGGCCCAAACTCAGTTGAAGTTTTGAAGAATGACAAATGAACTCAGTGAAGGACCAGGTCCATCTTAGGAGTCATAGTGGTTGTGGCCCATGCACATGAGATACACGTGAAGAAGATAAGTCTTTGGGATAAGGCAACAATATCTTCTAAACTGATCGAAAAGATTGCATATGGGATAAGGAGAAAAAGTCTCCTTATGAGAAGAGAACACATCTGGATAAGGGTTGGAGTTTGGATTGGTCTAGGACTAAAACTAAATGGAGGATCAGAAATTGAGTCACAATCAAACTCTAATTACTAACCTAATAAATAGCTGAGTTTTTCTGTCACATACGCAGAAGTTAAGCTAAATTGAGAGCAAATGATCAAGGTGATTTTGAAAGAAATTTATGTGAGATCAAGTGTCCACATCTGCAGATACTTGAACAAGATAGAAGAACTAGTTCCATTGTGTTTATTCTTATTCTAGTTAAATTGTAGTAGGTGATTTAGAACTTGTACCTTTCCAGCTTTCATAGAAGAAATTGTATTAGGTACTCTAAGTATTCAAGTTAGAGTTAACTTGAAAGTGTCGCAACAATTGAGGCTGTTTGCCACAATGGGATTAGAGTTAATCCTTAGGTTTACAAATATTTTGTAAATGATCTTTGGATCATTTAGTTTAGTGGATGTTTGGGAAAATCCTACTAAATAGTAGGTCATGGTTTTTTCACCTTTTGAGCCAGGTGTTTTACACGTAAAAATCTCTGTGTTATTTATTTTTGTATTTTAATTCCGCAAACAGTAGTAGTTAGAACATTTGGAAGAATTAGGTTATTCTAGTTCGAAAATTGGGTACCACACAAGACATCTCCCTCTTGTGTGGTATTGACGTTTGGAACATCAGCCTCCTACATGGGTCGACCTCTCCACTGCACTTTCACCGACGCTATATCCTTTGATCTCAAATTTTGGACCTGCCGCTCCAAAATAGCCACTGGATCCACGTCATAAGTCAAATCACCATCTAACAAACCGCGCTAAAATAAAAAAACATGAGACAAATCGCCGATATACTTTCGGAGCATAGAAACATGAAATATCGGATGCAAAACTGACAAGCTAGGTGGAAAAGCGAGCTCATAATTCACCTCCCCAATCCTACGAAGCACCAAAAAAGGCCTAATGAACCGACGACTCAATTTTCTCTTCTTCTCAAATATCACAACACCCTTCATGGGTGAAACCTTTATTAGAACCTTCTCCCCGACCATGCAAAACACATCATGAACCTTTCTGTTAGCATAACTCTTTTGTCTTGACTGGGCTGCACGAAGCCGCTCCCGAATCACTTTCACATTGTCCAAAGCATCCTGTAGCAAGTCTGTACCCGAAAGCCTAGCCTTAGCCGACTCAACCCAACTTAATCTCCCATATAAAGCCTCATATGGAACTATATGAATACTCGACTTATAACTGTTATAGTAAGCAAACTCCGCGAGTGGTAGAAACCGTCCCATGAAACCCAAAAAATTGATGGCACAAGTGGGCAACATGTCCTCCAATATCTGATAGTGCACTTCTACTGTCCGTCCGTCTGAGGGTGAAAAGCTGTGCTCAACTCAACTCGAGTACCTAACTCTTGCTGCACGGCCCTCCAAAACTGCAATGTAAACTGAGCACCTCTATCTTAAATGATGGAAACTGGGACGCCATGTAGGCTAACAATCTTTCGGATATAAATCTTTGCTAACCGCTCTGAAGAATATGTAGTACATAGAGGAATGAAGTTCACAGACTTGGTCAGCCGATCCATACTCAACCAAATAGTATCAAACTTTCTAAAAGTCCGTGGGAGTTCAACTACAAAATCCATGGTGATTCTCTCCCACTTCCAGTCCAGAATATCCATCTGTCGAAGTAAGTCTCCTAGTGTCTGATGCTCATACTTCACCAGCTGATAATCAAGGCATCGAGCTACAAATACCACTATATCCTTCTTCATTCTCCTCCATAAATAGTGCTGTCTCAAATCCTGATACATCTTCACGGAATCCGGATGGATGGAATATCGCGAGCTATTGGCCTCCTCAAGAATTTACTCTCGAAGTCCATCTATTTGGGACACATATCTGGCCCTGTATCCTTAATACCCCATCATCATCAATAGTCACATCTATGGTATCGCCGGCTGAACTCTGTCCTTGAGGACAAGAAAATGAGGATTATTATATTGGAGCTCTCTGATATGATCAAACAAAGAAGATCGAGAGAACACACAAGCTAAGATCCAACTGGGCTCCGAAATGGCTAACCTCACAAACTGATTGGCCAAAGCCTGAATATCAACTGCAAGAGGTCTCTCCCCAACAGAAATAAATGCAAGAATGCCCATACTCACCACCTTCCTACTTAAGGCATCTGCCACCACATTGGCCTTTTTCGAATGGTACAAGATGGTAATATCACAGTACTTTAGTAGCTCTAACCATCTCCACTGCCTCAAATTGAGATCCTTTTGCTTGAACAAGTAATGGAGGCTACGATGATCAGTAAATACCTTACAAGACACACCATAGATATAGTTCCTCCAAATTTCACCGCGTGAATAATAGAAGACATCTCCAAATCATGACAAGGTAGTTCTTCTCATGGGGCTTCAAAAGACGAGAAAAATAAGTAATCACTGTACCCTCCTACATTAACACACACCTGATGGCAACCAAAGAAGCATCACAATATACCGTATAAGAATCTGAAGCTGATGGCAAAACTAACACTGGAGCTGTGGTCAAGGCAGTCTGGAGCTTTCGAACGCTCGCCTCACACTCATCTGACCATATGAAAGGAGCGCCCTTTTGAGTCAATTTGGTCAAGGGTGATGTTATAGATGAAAATTCATGAACGAACCGACGATAATATCTCGCCAAACCAAGAAAGCTGCAAATCTCTATGGCTGAGGATGGTCTAGGCCAACTATGTACTGCCTCTATCTTCTTTGGATTAACTTGAATACCCTTACTGGACACCACGTGCCCCAAGAAAGCCACTGCACTGAGCCAAAAATCACAGTTGGAGAACTTTGCGTAAAACTTATACTCCCTTAACCATTGCAATACCACTCTCAAATGCTCCGCGTGCTCCTGTTGACTACACGAGTAAACGCGAATATCATCAATGAATACAATAAAAAACGAGTCGAGATAAGGCCAAAACACATTGTTCATCAAATGCATGAATGCTGCTGGGGCATTGGTCAGCCCAAAAGACATCACAAGGAACTCTTAATGACCGTATCAGGTCCTGAAAGCTGCCTTAAAAATGTCCGAGTACCCAATCTTCAAGTGGTGATACCCTGCCCAGAGATCAATCTTAGAGAACATTCTCCATCTTTGAAGCTGGTCAAATAAGTCATCAATACGAGGCAAAAGATACTTGTTCTTGATTATGACTTTGTTCACCTATCTGTAATCAATGCACATCCTCATAGTTCCATCCTTCTTCTTCACAAATAGGAAAGGAGCACCCTACGGTGACGCACTAGGCCAAATAATCCCCTTAGCAAGAAGTTCTTGAAGCTGCTCCTTGAACTCCGTCGGTGCCATACGATACATTGGAATAGAAATGGGCTGAGTGCCCTGCACCAAATCAATACCAAGTTCAATATTTGAGTCCGGTGGCATGCTAGGTAGGTCTGCAGGAAACACATACGGGAAGTACCTTACTATAAGAAGTGAATCGATACTAGGAGTCTCTGCACTGACAACCCTCATAAAAGCCAAATAAGAAGGAAAACCATTCCCAACCATCCAATGGGCCTTTAAATATAAAATCATCATACTAGAAACATAATTCATCGAACTTCGCCACTCAATTCGTGGCACCCCCGGCATAGCCAATTGCACTGTCTTAGCATGACAGTCCAAAATAGCACGACACAGAGATAACCAATCCATGCCTAATATCATATAAAAATTAACCATACTAAGCAAAAAGAGGTCTACTCGAGTATCCAAACCTATAATAGTCACTACACACGATCGATATACACGGTCCATAATGATAGTATCGCCCAACGGAGTAGATACACAAACAAGTGAAATAAGAGACTCGTGGGGTGTATCCAAATAATAAGAAAAATATGAGGACACATATGAAAAAGTGGAACCACGGTCAAATAGTAAAGAGGCATCTCAATGGCAGACTGATATAATATATGTAATCACAACATCTAAAGCAATAACATCTGGTCTTGTTGGGAGTGCATAGAAATGGGCCTGACCACCACCTGATCGGCCTCCGCCTCTAGGGTGACCCCTAGCTGAGTGACCTCCACCCGAGCTGGTTGGGCAGGTGGGGAAGTAACTGGTGCTGAAGTCGAAGGCTAACTCCTCTACTGGGATGAACCTCCCGTAAGAATAGCGGTGGGCATCGATCGGTTCGGTTTTGTATATTATCGGTTTTGCATATAAATTATCGGTTTACAAATATGATAAATCGATAACCGAACCAATAAGATATCGATAATTAGTTAATCGGTTATTGACTATTATTAGTTCGGTTATTGGTTTACCCGATAAGATAACTCAATCTAGAGTTAAACAAATAAGAGAAGACAATTCACTGGAATAAAGTAAAAAAGAGAAGAATTCACATGTAGTATACTACCCATTTTTGCGTTCTAGCCACAACTAATATTTTAAGCATGCTTCATTTTGAAAAATTCAAGACCTGTGCAATCTCAAAAAATGATATTACAACTCTACAAGCACTTTTTCTCCAATTAGCTGGAAATAGAAGTTAACTGGAACATATATAAAATTTTTGGTTTCGTGCCAAACCATAATAAAGAGATCAATGTCTTTTTTCAGAGTCTAATTGTAGCAAGAGCAACAAGAGTACTAGTAATTCAACAGTTGCCCAAACACAAATGAAATAATACTAATTCTTATTGGGTTATCAGTTTATCCGTTAAGAAATTAGGCAAACTATCACGACCCAAATCCCGGTCGTGATGACGTCCAACATTCTACTAGGCAAGCCCGACCATGATTTAACACTTAACCCAATTTGACAAAATAGCAGAAGAAATATCAATTCAAGTCATGATAAAAGTACACAATAATTTAACAAAATATTCAACACAATCCCACTAGGACCCGGTGACACGAATATGAGCCTCTAGAATACAGAATATCACCCTAATACATATTATATCCAAAGTATGATGATGCGGAAATAAAAATGATAGGATAGGAGGGAAGTAATCAGTGTTGCGAACGCCGTGCAACTACCTTGATACTCCTGAATCACTGGATCCATTGATTAACTGGATCTACTGTGCTTGAGACCACTCCCTGGATCTGCACACGGGGCGCATGGAGTGAAGTGTGTACTACCAACTCAGTGAGTAATAAAAATAAATACAGTCTGAAGATAAGAAAACACAGTAAATACACAAAGTAAGCTTTGATCCCAATATCCAACAATGTACGGAACTGAACATCTGAACAACAGCTAAAATACAAATGCATGTATGCAATGCATATGATAGTACAATCTAGTATCCACTGTGGCGTGCAGCCCGAGCCACCCATAATCATGTAACGTCAACGATGCTCACTGGGGTGTATGTAAAGACTCTGGAGGGGCTCCAACAGCCCAAGCGCAATATCAAGTCATCTCGTGGCATCAATCAAATCCTGTTCAATCATTATTACTTGACCCATTTACATCATATAGTGCTATTTTTACCATTCGTGCAAGTTCCTGCTATGGCCCGCAGCCCGAGCCACCCATAATCAGTCCAGAAAACATCATGAGCCCCATGTGCATTTATAAAACAGTACTTCTAAGCCGGAAATAATATTTAAAATATCATTTGCTTTTTCAAAACTTGAAAATATGGTTGAGTTTGCAAAATAGCATTTTAACCTTGGACTGAAGTTAGATGATATGCAAATCACGCTAAGCAGTAATATCAATCCTCGAAGGATTTTACAAGTCAGCACAAGTCCCCAAACATGGCATCAAGCCGCGTAATATCAATAAGGTATGTGTATCAATCACCAATATAGTATAAACATCACAGGAGATGGACCAAGTCACAATCCCTAATAGTATCCGACCCCGCACTCATCCTGGAATGTGTATCACGCCTCAATATAGCTTTGCGATGTGAAAGTCCGGGGTTTCAAACCCTCAGAACAACATTTACATCTATTACTCACCTCTAGCCTGCCAAATACTACTTCGCAATGCCCTTTCCTCTCGTATCAACCTCTTCGTGGGTCGAATCTGGCCAAAACCACAATGATTACATTACAATAGGCTAAGGGAACATAACCCAATC
Source organism: Nicotiana benthamiana (assembly GCA_034376525.1). Lineage (NCBI taxonomy): Eukaryota > Viridiplantae > Streptophyta > Magnoliopsida > Solanales > Solanaceae > Nicotiana > Nicotiana benthamiana. The sequence continues at coordinate 15,301,595 of CM067331.1, read as the reverse complement.
AAAATTCACGAAATTTGCAAAACCCGACACCGGGTACCACGTCTCGAAATCCAGAAATTTTGACATCAAATTATGAATTATCTCGCCAGGAGTCTATACATATCAATTTCACAAAAAACGGAGTTCATTTGACCCCTCAAATCATCATTTCTGTCCAAGAGGGTTTTCTACCCTTGTTAACAAAATTATCAAACTAAATACCAAAACTTATAGTTGATTCGAGTTATACAACCAAAATTGAGTCAAGAACACTTACCCCATTTTATATCTTGAAAATTGCTTCAATTCGAGCTCTAGAACTCAAAATATGCCCAATTACTCAATCTATCGGATTAAAAACACTGCCCAGATTTTCGGTACTGTTCACGCGCGGTCACCGTTCATGCGCGTGGGCCACTGTGCACTGTTCACCCGTGGGGGTTACTGTTCACGCGCGGGTACTGTTCACTATTCATAAAATGCAGCCGCTTTTTAAAGAAAATTGCAGCACAGCCATTTTTCACTAAAATGGCTCTAACGCCATCATACGAACTCGAAATTCGACGATTCTTTTTCCTATGGCTCCATAATTTTGATACGGATCTAGTGGTTTAATCAAAACTGAATTTGGATCTCATTTGCTTCGTTCAATATCAATTTCGCTCGTTAAATAAATAGCTCACATTTCACGTCGAAAATCCAAGCGCTACTTGATGAAATTAAACGAAAATTTCCTGATCCGTCCTATAATTCATGATTTAAATTTTCAAAGTCTCAAAATCAAATTTGGATCTCAATAACTAAAAGTAGACCTTTGGATCATTATATTTATGAATTGTCGGGCATCCGAAATACACCCGAGGCCCACGGAACCCCGACCAATAACACCAACCAGTCCCAAAACACATTGCAGACTTGCTCGAGGCCTCAAATCACATAAAACAGCGCAAAAATCATGAATTAACCTCCAATCCAAGCTTGATGAACTTTGAAGTTTCCAACTTCTATTTCTGATGCCGAAACCTACCAAATCAAGTCCGATTAACTTCAAATTTTACACACAAGTCCAAAATGACATAACGAGGCGATAGAAATTCTTGGAATTCTCTTCCGATTGTCGGATTAAAATTTCACCTATCAACCGGAATTCGCCAAAATAATAACTTTGCCAATTCAAGCTTAATTCTACATCAGTCATCACAAATATATTCCGGACACACTCCTAAGTCCCAAATTACCTAACGATATACCATAAAATTCACATTTCGAGTCCGATATGAGAATTTACACTTCTTCTCAAATTTTCTCGAAAACCTATAATTTTCTATCTTTAGCCAAACGACTCAAAAATGACCTACGGACCTCAGAATTCGCTTCCGATCGTGCTCCCAAATCCAGAATCACCATACAGAGCTACTCCTAGTCTCGAAATCCCAAATAGACATCAATAACATTGAAATGGATTTTAAGCCAAAATGATGCAATTTCTTCTAAAATACTATCTTTCATAATAGGCGCCAAAACGCTCCCTGATTATCCAAAACCCGATTCGGTTATACGCCCAAGTCCAAAATCATCATACAAACCTGCTAGAACGTTCATCCCAAATCCGAGGTCATTTACTCAAACTTCCAATCCTAGTTCATTTCTTCAATTTTAAGCTTTCAAAATGAGAGCTTCCATTCAGATTTGACTCCAAACTTCCTGAATTTAATTCTGACCATACACACAAGTCAATATACCTGATATGAAACTGATCATGGCCTCAAGCTGTTGAATGATGCGCCGGAGCCCAATACGACTGGTCGGGTCATTACACTAACCGAGGCCCGAAGCGATAACACAATAGTAAAAAAAGTATTAAACCGTTACCGAATCGTTAACCCAATAACCCGATAATCGATACCACAATGAGCTTTTTACGGTTTGGGCTATCGGTTACACCCGATATATCCCCAGGCCAATATAATATGAGGACAAAACTCTTAATATGACCCAAATCTCCACACTCGAAGCAACCTCTATCGGCAACTGACAATAGGGACTAAAGGGAGCCCCAAGCACCGGGATACCCACTAAGAGAACCAGGCAGAGATGAACCCTGAGAACCAAAGGTTCGTGAGTTGAACTTTGAGTTTGAAGGGCAGTAAGAGATGAATGAACTTGATGTGAATTGTGAGAACCATGGTCAGATGATCCATCATGGTGACTAACGAGCTGACTGAGCATGTATGAATGAACGACCTCTACCGTGTTGGAACTGACCTCCAGAAGGCACATCACCAAAGCTCCTAGATCCCCGATGCCTCTTAGCCTCCCTCTCAACTCGCTCCTGGAAGAGAACCGACTCTATCTATTCGAAATGTCAATCACCTCCTCAAAAGAAACGCCAAAAAGCCTCTCTCTTGTAAGAAATATCCGTAGCTGATAAGTGAGACCATCAATGAACCTCCCGATCCTCTCCCTATACATGGGTACTAGCCAGATATCATGACGTGCCAACTCGGAGAATCTCATCTCATACTGTATCATGGTCATATCATCATAACAAAATTGCTCGAACTGCCTGCACAGCTCCTCTCTATAGGACTGCAATACACACTTCTCTACCAAGAGAATGGAGAACTGATGCCAGGTAAGGGGCGCTGCACCAACAGGCCTACGCCTCTCATAAGCCTCCCACCAAGTAAAGACAGCTCCAGAAATCTAAAAGGTAGTAAATAAGACCCCACTGGTCTCAAGAATACCTTCTGTACATAGAATCCTCTAACACTTGTCCAAGAAATCCTGGGCATCCTCGCCCTTTGCACTAATGAAAGTTAGATGTTGAAGTCTACCAAACCTCTCCAATCGATACTGCTCGTCATCATACATAACTGGTGCCACAAAATCCTAAGAAGGTGCAACCGGCTGGTTGGTGGTGCCTCCGGTGTCTGCTGTACCTATAAAACCTACTATGATGTTCGAGCCGTGGGAATATGAGTGCCCTCCCAGCCTGAGAAGTAGCTGCTGTAGTAGAAATGGCAACAACCTGAGCAAGGCTGGTGCACACGGTCAAAATCTGAGCTAAGGTCTCCGGAAGACCTGGGACAACAATAGGCACAGTCGGTGCCAAAGTTGTTCCTGCTGGAGCATCTGCCATTGGGACCTGATCATGAAATGGGGCGGCTGATAGATCTGCATGTGCTACCTTAGCTACAGTGCTGCCCTTCCCCTATCACGACCTCGACTACCAACTTTAGTGGCCCTAACTGGTGGTACGGGTGGTCATCTGTCCTGGACGGTAGCACATGTCCTCACCATTTGTGAGAGAATAGAATAACATAAGTTTAGTATCAGAATCAACATATTCGCATGGCAAGAATTCAAGAATGTGAATATTTTCATAAAGGTTCTGCAACATCTCGAAGATAAGTACAGACATCTCTGCACCGAGCCGCAAGACTCTGCTAAACCTGCTCATGACTCATGAGACTTCTGTAACCTAGGCTGTGATATCAACTTTTCATGACCCCAGAACCAACCTGGTCGTGATGGTGTCTATCATGAAACTAGGCCAACCGACATATTCCCAAAGTAGTTCAACATTTCATAGAAACTTAAATAACAACCTTTTTCAATTGAAATTTCCATAAATGATATAAAGTCATAAACCTAAATGCGGAAAATAAAAGCCCGACCTGGATGTTGCTAAGTCATGAGCACTATGCAAAAGAGGATAAGTGTCTCAAACCTCACAAAAACCATTCCAGATTTGAACCAACTAACTCGATACCAGTTAACACGGATAAACAAAGCACAAAGAATAAGAAATGGGGGAAACAAAGCGGTAACTCATGAAACAACCAGCCAGGTCATTACATCCTCCCCCTCTTTAACAAACATTCAGTCTCGAACGGGTCAAGAAACATACCTGAAGCCTCAAATAGGTGAGGATATCTGCTTCGCATCTCCTGCTCAGTCTCCCAGTTTTCCTCCTTTATTGGTCGAGCTCTCCATTGCGCTTTCATTAAGACTATATCCTTTGATCTAAACTTTCGAACCTAATGCTCCAAAATAGCCACTGGCTCCACATCATAAGTCAGATCACCATCTAACTGAACCGTGCTAAAATCCAAAATATTAGATAGATCGCCAATATAGTTTCACAGCATAGAAACATGAAATATCGAATGCACACTCGACAAGCTGGGTGGCAAAGCAAGCTTATAAGCCACCTCCCCAATCTGCTGAAGCACCTCAAAGGCCCAATGAACCGTGGACTCAGTTTACCCTTCCTCCCAATTCTCATAACGCCCTTCATGGGTGAAACCTTCAATAGAACTTTCTCACCAACCATGTAGGACACATCCCGAACCTTCTTGTCAGCATAACTCTTTTGTCTCGATTACACAGTACAAAGCCTCTCCTAAATTACATTCACCTTGTCTAAAGCATCCTATACCAAGTCTGCACCCAATAGTATAGCCTCACCAAGCTCAAACCAACCAACTGGAGATTTACACTGCCTCCCATACAAAGCCTCATATGGAGCCATCTGAATACTCGTCTGGTAATTGTTGTTATTAGCAAACTCTGCGAGTGGTAGAAACTAATACCATGACCCTCAAAAATCAATGACACAAGTGCACAACATGTCTGCCAATACCTGAATAGTGCGCTTGGACTGCCCGTCTGTCTATGGGTGAAAGGTTTTGCTCAACTCAACCTGAGTACCCAACTCTCGTTCTGAGTGCCCCTATATGATATGATGGACATGGGGACACCATGCAATCGAACAATCTCCCTGATATAGATCTCTGCCAACCCTCTGAAGAATAGGTAGCATACATAGGAATGAAATGCGCAGACTTGGTAAGCCGATCCACAATCACCCAAATAGCATTGAACTCCTTCAATGTCCATGGGAGCCTAAATACAAAGTCCATGGTAATCCTCTCAGACTTCCACTCTGGAATATCCATCCGTTGAAGCAAGCCACCCGATCTCCGTCGCTCATATTTCACCTGCTAAGAATTGAGACACCGAGCTACAAATCCCACATTGTCCTTCTTCATTCTCCCCCACATTTAATACTACCTTATATCTTGATACATCTTCTAGGCACCCGGATGAATTGAATACCATGAGCTATGGGCTCCAAAATCAACTCCCAAAGCCCATTTACATTGGGCACACATATCCGGCCCTGCATCCTCAACACCCCATCATCACCAAAGGTCACATCTCTGCCATCATCGTGCTAAAATTTGTCCATAAGGACAAGCAAATGAGGATCATCATACTGGCGCTCTATGATACGATCAAATAAGGAAGACCGAGAAAACACACAAGCTAATACTCGACTGGGCTCCAAAATATCCAACCTCACGAAGCGATTGGCCAAGGCCTGAATATCAATCGAAGAGGTATTTCCCCGACTGGAAAATATGCCAAACTCCACATACTCACCACCTTCCGTCTCAATGCATCGGCCAACACATTGAACTTCCCCGGACGGTACAAAATAGTAATATCATAATCCTTTAGCAACTCTAACCATCTCTGCTTCCTAAAATTGAGATCCTTCTACTTGAATAAGTGTTAGAGGCTACGATGATCTATTAATACCTCACAAGACATACCATACAAATAACGCCTCCGAATCTTCAATGCGTGAACAACGGATGCCAACTCCAAATCATGAACATGGTCGTTCTTCTCATTGAGCTTCAAATGACGAGAAGCATAACTAATAACTCTACCATCCTGCATCAACAAACTCTCGAAGCATCATAATAAACGGTATATAAACTTGAAGTTGATGGCAAAATTAACACTGGAGCTACAGTCAAGATAGTCTTGAGCTTCTGAAAGCTCTCCGCACAATCGTCCGACTAGATGAATGGAGCACACTTTTGAGTTAAATTGGTCAAGGGCGATACGATTGATGAAAATCCTTGAACAAAATGGCAGTAGTAACCCGCAAAACCAAGAAAGCTGCAAATCTCTATGGCTGAGGACGGTCTGGGACAGCTCTAAACCGACTCTATCTTTTTCGGATCAACCTGAATACACTAACTGGACACCACGTGCCCCAAGGAAGCCACTGAACTAAGCTAAAACTCACACTTGGAGAACTTTGCATAAAGCTTCTCCTCCCTCAATCTCTGCAACACAACTCTCAAATGCTTCGTGTGCTCCTTCTGACTATGTGAAATATACTAGAATATCATCAATGCAGACTATGACAAAAGTGTTGAGATAGTGTCGGAACACACTGTTCATCAAATACACGAATACTGCTGGGGTGTTGGTCGGCCCAAAAGATATCACCAAGATCTCATAATGACCATATTGGGTCCTGAAAGCTGTCTTAAGAATATCCAAGTTCGTGATCTTTAACTGGTGATAACCTGAATGGAGATCAATCTTGGAGAGTACTCTTGCTCCCTAAAGTTGGTTAAAAAAATCATTGATACGAGGAAAATGATATTTGTTCTTGATTGTTACTTTGTTCAAATGTCTATATTCAATGAACATCCTCATCATGCCATCCTTCTTCTTCACAAATAGAACAGGCGCACCCCAAGGTGACACACTAAGAAAAATAAACCCCTTATCAAGGAGCTCCTAAAGATGCTCCTTCAACTCCTTCAACTATGCTGGTGCCATACAATACGGTGGAATCGAAATGGGCTGAGTGCCCGGCACAAGGTCAATACCAAAATCAATATCCATATATAGTGGCATGACCGACAAGTCTGCATGAAACACATCGGAAAAATCATTCACAATAGGAACAAAATCAATAGTAGGAGTCATTGAATCGACATCCCTTACAAAGGCTAAGTAAGATAGAAAACGCTTCCCAACCGTATGCTGGGACTTCAAGAATGTAATCACTCTACTAGGAGTGTAATCAGTCCAACATCACCACTCAATCAGTGGCACACCCACCATAGCTAATGGCACTGTCTTGGCATGACAGTCCAAAATAGCACAATACGGAGATATCCAATCCATGCCAATATAACATCAAAGTCTACGATACATTACAATAATAGATCCACTCGGTTCTCCAGACCCCCAATAGTCACCATAAATGATCGGTACACATGGTCTCCAACAACAGTAATACCCACCAGAGTAGATACATGAACAAATGAAAAAAAGCCCCATGGGGCGTATCCAAATAATGAGCAAAGTATGATGACACATAAGAATAAGTGGAACCGAGATCAAATAATATAGAGGCATCTCTGTGGTAGACTAAGAAAACACATGTGATCATAAAATCTGAAGCGATAACATCGAGTCTAGCTTGAAGTGCATAGAAATAGGCCTAACCGCCACCTGATTGACCTCCCCATCTAGGTTGACCCCTAGCTGACTGACTTCCACCCCTAGCTGGATGGTGGGGTAGTGGTGCAGTAACTGCCGCTGAAGCCTATGGCTGACTCCTATACTGAGAGGAGCCCCCAAGATGACGAGTACACTACCTCCACATATGAACCAACTCTCCACACTCATAGCAACTCTCGGGTGCTGGAGACAGGGGCTGAAGGGAACCCCTAGCACCGAAATTACTAGCAGATGGACTTGGCATAGAAGAGTCCTGAACTGACAGAGCATGGGACGAACTATAGGAGATAAGGGCACTGAGTGATGGTTGCCCCTGATAAGTACTATGAGAACCATGAATTGATGACTCCCCATGATAACTTGGGTGAGCTGGATGAGCATGCCTGAATGGAAGGCCTCTACCATGCTGAAACTGACCTCTCGTTGGAGAACCACCATACCTACTAGATCCCCGAGGCCTCTTGGACTCCCTCTCATATTGATTCTTACAATGAACTGACTCAATATCGTGAGAAATGTCATCAACATCCTCAAAAGTAACACCAGGCACCATCTCCCGAGTCGTGAGAATACGAAGCTGATATGTGGGGCCATCAACGAACCTCTTGATCTTCTCTCTCTCCGTAGGAACCAACCAAATAGCATGTCGAGCTAACTCCGAGAATCGCATCTCATACTGCGTCAAAGTCATCTCTCCCAAACGCAACGACTCAAACTGCCTACGCAGATCGTCTTTACGACACTATGGCATATTCTTCTACAAAGAGAGAATGAAAAACTACTGCTAGGTAAATGTGCTGCACCAATAGGTCTACGTCTCTCATAAGCCTCCCAATAAGTGAAGGCAGCTCCTGAAAACTAAAACGTAATGAAAGAGACCCCGTTGGTCTCAAGAATACCCACTGTACAAAGAAACCTCTGACACTTGTCCAAGAAACTCTAGGCATCCTCGCCTTCTCCACTACTAAAAGTTGGAGGATGAAGTCTACCAAGCCTCTCCAACCTGCGCTGCTCGTCCTCTGGCATAGCAGGAGCTACATTATCCTGAACACCTACAACCGGCTAGGCTGGATGTCCCCTCGGTGTCTGATGTCCCTTCACGTCCTACTTAGGTGTGCGAGCGACAGGAGTCTGAGTGCCTCCCCCCGCCTGAGAAGTAACTACCACTGTAGTAATTGAGGCTGCCTCAGTCAGACTAGTGCATACTGATAAAATCTAAGCCAGGGCCTCCTAAAGACCTAGAATCATAATAGGCATAGCTTGTGCTTGAGCTGGTGCTGCTGGAGCGTCCACATCTAGGACCTAATCCTGAACTGGGGTGGCTGGTAGATCTGTTGGTGCTGCCCTAGTTGCTGTGTACCATGCCCTCGACCGCGTCTTCGGCCTTTAGTGGCCGTAACTGGTGGTACGTATGGTCCGCCATCCTGACCGGTCGCTTGTGTCCTCACCATCTGTGAGGGAATAGAATAACAAAAGTTTTTTACTTGGATCAATGGATTTGAACGATTAGAATTTCAAGAATAAGAAGTTTTCCTAAAGGTTCTGAAGCTTTCCGAAGATAAATGCATATATCTCTTTACTGATCCATGAGACTCTACTAAACCTGCTCATGACTCATGAGACCTATATAACCTAGGTTTCTATACCAACTTTTCACGACCCGAAATTCGGACCCTATCGTAATGGCACCTATCGCGAAACAAGTCCATACGATAGGAACTCCCAATTCATTTTAATATTTATAATTATTCAATTTAAGTCATTAATAAGTGATAAATCCTAAATAAAGTGAAATAAAGAAATGCGGAAATAAACAAAGCCCGACATCGGGGTGTCACCAGTTAAGTATCTAAAAATATGTCTAAGAGTATGAAAGAGACTACACAGTCTATCACAGAACTAATATAAAAGAAAGTAAGATAAAAGGGAGAAGCACCAGGCTGCGAACGTCGGGCAGCTAACTATTGAACTTTAAACACACTGCTGGAAACATTCATCCCTCGCTAGTGGGACCCGAGGCTCCTCAATATCCATGCAGGGTGTAGGGAGTAATGTGAGTACGCCAACTCAGTATGTAATAAAAGTAAAAGTAGCTGAGCGATATGGAAACACGAAAATCACAGCAAAATGCTACAAGAGGCAGCATAAAACCAATACATGGCAATAAAATAGTGGAAAGTTGTAAAAAACACCTTAGTTCAGTGAAAACTTCTTTAAAACATCTTTTAATAGTCCAAATGAGTAAATGAAAACAAGGAGAAACAATAGATACGTAAATCAGCCCATTTGGAAAAATATCAACAGAATCGGTCCCTCGAGTAAAGACATGGAATAACATCGGCCCCTCGGGCTACATCACAGATCATACTAGGTAACCGCGCTCAATGGAGGTGTACACTCTCCGAGAGGGGCCCCTTACGGCCCAAAGCGCAATAACAAGCCATCTCATTGCATAATCAAATAGGTCCCGAACTCATATCAAGCTACCTCGTGGCATAACAATTTAGGTCCTCGGCATAATAATTATGAATCCGTACAACACTGCTGCGGCTTGCAGCCCGATGCCTTAAAAACCTCACAAGACAATCCCTCAGCCCTACTCAGTCAGAAATCTCTAAAAGTCGCCCGAGAACAGTAAAGTATGATTCTCGGCGAAAACTATCATTTTAGATGTCAAAACAGAGTAAACATGGTTGAGTTATGAAAATAGTAGAATATAGCATGACAGAATACAAATATAAAGTCAAAACAATAAGGAATAGTAGTACAAATCCCCAAGGGCCCAAAACAGCTGGCACGAGGCCCAAATATGGCATTCAGCACAAAACATGATGATAGCAAATAGTTTTCAATCAAATAAGCAGTAAAGCAGTCATTCGGGGCGGACCAAGTCACAAATCCCCAATAGTGCACGATTCCACGCTTGTCATCTAACGCGTATGTAACCTCAAAATAGGACAATGAGCTGAAATTCGGGATTTCATACCCCTAGAACAACAAATAAAATCATTACTCATCTCTATCCAGTCTTAACTCTAGCTCGCGATGCCCATGCCTCTCGAATCAGCCTTCGGATGCTCCAAATCTAACCAAAATGAGTACATAACCATCAAAATATTCTAAGGGAACAAAGCCTACTTCAAAGTAATTAATTACAGCACAAATCCCGAAATCAGCAAAACCCGACCCTGGGCCCACGTCTCGAAATTCGGTAAAAATTACATAAATAAACTCCTTATCCTCCCACGAGTACATGCATATCAAAACTACCATACTCCGACAAACAAATGACCCCTCAAACCCTTACTCAAAAGATTTCAATCTCAAGCCCTAGTTTCTTTTATATTTACCCACAAATTTCCGTAAATTTCAAGCCTAATCAATGAAATAACACCATAGGAACGAGGTTTATGATCAAAATTCTTTTCTTAATGAAGTTCCCTCTGATTCCTCCTCCAGAATCCTCCAAAAAGCTCCTAAATCGATTTAAAATGGTGAAATAGGGCTGAAAATTGCGAAGGAAGGTTTATATACTTTCATGCCCCCGGTTTTCGCACACGTGGCCCATAATTCCTCTTCTGAACTACCATGACCTTTTGCCGCATCTGGGAGCCCACACCTGTTCTCCCCTAGTCGCAGGTGCGGTAATGACAGCAGATTCGGCTTCAGCTGCCATTTCCCAATTTCTAACTATTTGTCAACCATCCAAAATCACCACGAAGCCCCTGGGACTTGAGCCAAAAGCATAAATAAGTCATATACCGCTATCCAAACCTATACCAATCTTCAAAACACCAAAAACAACATCGACTCAAACAAAAAAATCAGATTCAAGCCTAAGATTCCAAAAATCTTCCAAATTACACTTTTGATCAAAAAGTCTGTCAAACCATGTTCGAATGACCTAAAATTTTGCACACATATCCCAAATGCACAACAGACCTAATGCAACTCCCGAATTTCCATTCCAAGCCCTATATAAGAATCTTACCAATCAACCGGAAAATGCCAAAATTCAAATTTTGCCAATTCAAGCCTAAATCTACTACAGATCTCTAAAACACGTTTCGATCACACTCCTAAGTCTCAAATCATCTTACAAAGCTATTTGAACCATCATATATCACATCCGAGCCCTCTCCCACACAAGTCAACATCTGGTTGACTTTTCCAATTTAAGCTTACTCAAAAGAGGCTAAGTGTCTCAAACCTCACCTAAACCATTCCGGATTCGAACCGACTAACCCGATATCACATAACACGGATAAAAAAGGAACAAAGAAGCATAAATGGGGTAAATAAAGTTGTAACTCATGAAAAAAACGGTTGGATCGTTACATAGTGGTTCTGTTGTGGTCGCAAATGCAAATATTTTTATCGTAATTCTGATGCCTTGTTCGCAATTGCAAACTTTCTTTCACAGATTCAACCTTTCCCAACCCCGTAGTCTTTACAATTTCGAAGGCTTCTTCACTTTTGCAATTGCAAACCCTTAATCACAAATGCGTTCCAACAGCTTGTTTTCAGCTCCGTAATTCGGGTTTTTGCTTTATTTTGTGATATTTTTGAACCCTAGGTCTGAGAGTGGGCGATTGTGAGAGAGGAATTTCATCTAATATTGCAGGGTAAGTGCCCTTGATCAAATTCTAAGTATATTTGATGATTTTATTTGAGTTTTGTATTTGGTGAAATTAGAGGGTCCAATTTCTCGCCATTAAGGCACTTCGGGAGATCACTACGATGGCTCGAGGCTGCGGCTTAGTATCTTCCCACGAGGGTCATCGACACTCGACCTCAGGGTAGTAGTGTTCATAGCAATAGTAGAAAGGGGGAGTTCCCGTGATACACGGCTAGGACCGACAGAGCCTAGTGGACTACCTTAACCCTTAGTCAGGGTGTCATCTAGTTTTCCCATCTCTGCTTCTTTGTCATTAATATATTTTGTGCTATGTTGGGATTCCCCTCCTATATAAAGGATATCCTTATGATTTTGTAAACCCATGTTGCTTCAGTTGATCCACACAAAAATTACAAGAATATTCTCTTTGCTCTCTAACATATTCTCTTGATATTATTTCTTCCATTTATTATGTTCATCATTGCTCATCATTTATTCCGTATCATTGTCCATAAAGAGCCTTCGTTGATTTTAGCATAACTGTTAGCCATTCTTCGACCGCCTTTGATAGCTCCTACACGAGCTCTGGAATTAACCTCGAGGCCCCCGAATTGACAGCTCAAGGCCCCAATTATTAACCTATTAGTTTAATTATCACCTTATTCCTAATTCTTATGTTGTTTCTAAGTCTCACACGTAGCATCATCTGCTTAACAACTAACATAAAAATAGATCAGGTAATTTTAGAGTCCCATAATCAAATTTAATTGTTTTTACCATTTTCACGGTAAAGAGTTTGGCGACCACAATGGGGCTAAAAAGAATAGTAATTATTTTCTTGCTGGTTTTAATATGCAACTCAACTTATAATTTACATCTTTTCTTGTCCAAGATCTTCAAATTCAAGTCAAAATTCCTAGCTCAATAAAAAGAGTTGAAAACAACAATCTTGAAAACCACAGAAACAGTGTGGCTGCTCCAAGTTTTGATGTGCCACAACAAAACCTTGAGAATTCATCAGGATCAATTCCAGTGGATGTAGGTTCACGCGATTCCTAGTAGGTCAATATAAGCTCTCATACCAATAGGAGCATGCACCAGAGAGATCAAGGAATAACGGGAAGTTAGACTTCATTTTATTTTTGAAATGTTGCATGCAAAACAGTTGGCTATTGCTTAGCTGGAAAGTTACCAGAAAACTCCTAGCATAGTAGCACCGGGGACAACTCCCCCAGCCGAACAAGTACCAGAGAGATCGAGCAATAACGGGTCGATAGCGGACCCTATCATTTTAAAGATGCTTGAGGACCTCACTAGAAGGATCGAATCGGGCGAGAAAATGATCGAAGACAACGATAAAAAGGTCGAGACTTACAACTCTAGGGTCGACCAGATTCCAGGAGTGCCACCAATCTTGAAAGGTGTTGATAGCCGACCCTATCATCATAAAGATGCTCGAGTACCTCACCAAAAGGAATGAATCGAGCGGGAAATGATTGAACAAAACGATAAAAAGGTCCAGATTTACAACTCCAAGGTCGACCAAATTCCAGGAGCACCCCTGATCTTTGAAGGTGTAGACTCAAGAAATTTCGTATTGAAGTCGTTCCCATATGAAGCGACCTCGAAATGCATTTTGAAGAAGTTCAGAATGCCAGACCTTCATAAATATAGCAGTACCCCAGACTCCAACAATCACGTTCCTACTTAAACCTGTGCAGTGAAGGGCAATGACTTGAAGGACGACGAGATCGAGTCCGTCTTGCTGAAAACGTTTGGGGAAACACTCTCTAAAGGGGCAATGATGTGGTATCATAACTTGGTCCCGAACTCCATAGACTCATTTCCCTCACTGGCAAATTCCTTCATAAAGGCGCATGCTGGGGCTATCAAGGTGGACACAAGGAAATCCGGCTTCTTCAAAATCAAGCAAAGGGAGAACAAAACTCCGCGAGAATTTGTATCTTGCTTTCAAATGGAACGAATGGAACTACAACCGATCATTGATGACTTGGAAGTGCAGGCCTTCACTCAAGGCCTGAATGATCTAAGATTTGTGTCTTCAAAGTTGTTGAAACTAAATTTGGTCAAGTATCTCACTGTGACCTAGTCGGATATCCACAACCGATACCAGTAAAAGATCAGGGTCAAAGACGACTAGCTAGGATTCCCCTCGGGCTCAGTATACCCAAGTAGGCTTCTCGTGAAGGATCTAAAGCCAAGAAAAAAAAGGTATCCACAATACAGTGAAGATAGAAAGAATGACCTGAGGTGCATACCACCTTGCAGCGATCGAATGACAGATCGAGGAAACAATACTTGGGGACTTATCAACAAAGCCGCGTTCAGTGGGAACGCAGGGCCATCAGAGTCACCTCGCTTGTTAGAATTCAACTTCAATGTCGATGTATCAGACATCATGTTCGCCATCAGTAATGTCAGGGACGCCATGTGGCCTAGACCTGTAAAATTAGATTCTTGACAAAGGAATAATAACTTAGTATGCGAATTTCACAACACACACGGGCACAGGATCGAGGATTGCCATCAACTCTAGGAGGAAGTGGCCTGGTTACTTGATAATGGTCACCTTCGAGAATTCCTCAGCGATCGAGCCAAAAATCAATTTCGAGAAAGAGAAACAACCAAAAATAATAGAGTGGACCAGCCACAACATGTCATCCGCACAATCTTTTGAGACAACTTCCACTAGCCAAAACACCAAATTCTCCACCAGTAGAGGGACTAAGAAATTAACAAACAATAAGATATCAACCACAAGACACGCCCCCGCTGTATCCAAATAAAGGATCGTATAACGTCCTCCAAATGAATGCCAAGGTTCAAAAGCGCCATCACCATTAAGGTATAACAATCTTGCTTTTAATTTTATATTTCATGCTAACCTTTGTGCAGGTGACCAACTGAAGCAGTCAAAATGCTAATCCAACTCAAAGACCTTAAGGTTTTAAAGCATCCGTTGCACTGTTTTCCTTCGGTCGAGTTTTTATCCCAAAAAGGGTTCTACCGACGAGGTTTTTAACTAGGAAATATCCATATTCTACCAAAGGAAGACTCAACAAGTATTCAAGGCTTCTTTTGCAATCAACCTCGAACACTGGGGGCATCCCCCCCGGAAAGCCACCCACTTGGAAAATCCAAATGGGATCCTAATAGGAAAATGATGTACTGGGTCAAATGGTCGAACGAACCATTGTCCGTATAGCCGGTCCCCAACCGCGGAAAAGTGTATACTAGTACCAAGTAATCAAAGAATACCTTTTTTCAAAGCATCTCACACTCCAAAAGAAACTCAACATTTTTGAAAATACGATCCCTCCATCAAAAACGTTTCAAACACTTGGGGACTGGCGTCAACAATTTGATACCTGAACAATCTCCGAGCCGGGACTCCAAATTCGTAAGCCCTCAACGAGGCAACAATTCAACACGTGAACGAACTCCGGATCGGGACTCCAAACTCATAAGCCCTCAATGAGGCAATGTGAAAACCATGAAACGTATCCAAGGATGAACGTTTCCCGTACACTCGGGGACTAGCATCAAAATCTCAAAGATTGCACGTCCTCAGGGTCGGAATCTCTGAAATCGTAAGCCCTCAATAAGGAAACACCATATTTACAAGTAACGTCTCCCGAGCCAAGATACCCTCAAACTTAAGGATATATATCAAACTTGTAAGACCCCTAAAAGGCATATCCTTGATATAGATGGCTAAACTACTTCCCTCGGGATCTAAAATAGCTCCTGCCAAGCACAAATGACTACCGTCATATGAGTGTACCAACCAAACTAGCGCGACTCAGGGATGCCGGACCGTCGCTACAAAATCACTAGCCTTCAATTACTTCAAATCTACTTCGAAAAGAACTGGTTAAACAGGCTACCTTCGATAAAGGCAAAAGAGCTTCGATCGTGTCAGCTCCTAAGCACCGGCTTGGAGATACTCAACCTCAAAGATAAACCTCCCTAGGTGCTCAATCATTACCATATAACAACTCACAATTGAGTCTTTTTATTATGCCATCGAAGAGTCGGGCAAACACTATTAAAAAAAATCCTGATCGTTGGAAAAGTAAAGCCCACATAAAAGGTTGCTTCGAGCTAAGGCGTATGAGCCATTACTGCCAGCCCACATAAAAGTCGCTTCGACCCAAGGCGTAGGGGCCATTGTCGGTAGCCCACACAAATCTAAAATTTGAGGATCCAATGAGCTCGAGTCGAAACACAACTTGGAGACTGAACCTAATATAGTTAACTAAGTATTCCCAAGAGCAAAGAATAAGAGCCATTGTTGCCAGCCTAATGAGCCTTAGGGACACACACATAAAAGGTTGCTTTGACCCAAGGCGTATCTAGCCCGTACAAATACAAAACTTGAGTATCGAATGAGCTCGATTTGAAACCCGAATCAGAGACTGATTCCAAAATAGTTAAGTAAAAAGGTCGCATTGACCAAACGCGTAAGAGACTACGGGCCGACCTAATGAGCCCCAGTGCCATATCATGAATCTAAGGATTCCTACCAACTTAAAGGCCAATTGATCTGGCTAAAATCTCGGCAAACAGAAGCTTTGAAAATACAAAGTTGCGAGGTTTCCCCATTATACATACATATAATAAAATACAAGCTCCATTTATAGCGTACTATGAAAGTTCTATACACAGAGTCCCCCCTGGGGACTATGTCCCGACGTCCCTATCCTCACCATCTTCGGCATTGGATAGAAGGAACTTGGCATCATACTCCTTTACCTTGGCTTGCTTGATCTCTTTTGAAAGATTGAAACCCATGGCGTGAATTTCCTTGAGAGTTTCCCTCTTTTGCACTTCACGTACTCTTTACTACTGCTCGCACAACCAAGGGTTCTCCTCAGCTTAGTTCTATCAGCGACAATGCTCTTCAAATAGGTAGACACTTTCTAGCTTGCCCCAGTGCCGCTCATCACAGCCTTGGCTCAATCATTCACCATCTCAATCTCACCTTCGAAAGCTCGGACTCGAGCCTTGTGATCATATTTTCTCGGGCAGAATAATTTGCACAAGAAGTCCATACTTGCATCTCGTGGGCAGAAGCCTTAGACAAAGAGCTTTCCTTGGCCGCAACTTGGGCATCTGCATGAGACCACAACTTGTTAAACTCACGAGTGGCCAGACCAGCTTCACCCCAAAGTTATTCTACCTCCTCTATTTTTCTCTCTAACTGAAATATTGAAACATTAATCCCTGAAAATGAAAGTAGGGGCGTACGTCAATGTGAATTACATGATACCTATATTTAGAGGTGGCTCTCGCAGCTCCGGCTTTGATCTTCCTCACACTGCAGGGATACCAGCTCGCTTTCCTTTCCCGTACAAGGTATTTGTTCCTATCTGAAGATTTCCGCAACCTAGCCTCATGGCGAAGCAGCTCATACTTAAGCCTATCAAAGGACTACAAAAGAAAAATCAATAAGAAAGGGAGAGTATAAAAGTAGAATAATCATATGTCGGCTATCAAAGCTTACCATAAAGCCAAGCCGCTGAGCCTCCCCAAAGTCTGAGCCAATGTTCGATAGCTTAGTTTCCAATGAAGTGCCTTTAGTACAAATAGAAGGAGGAAGCACGTGCTCATTGCCCTTTGAAATACCCTCAGCAGAAACGGGGAATGCTCTTTCAAAAATGGAGGCCCATATTATCGGTCAAATCACCTCTTTTTAATTGATAATAAGGACTCCCCCCGTTGCGAGCCACCTCACACCCCGAAGACCCTTTTCATTTATCATCGACCCTCGGCCCCAAGTTCGACAGCCTCTCCTCCTTCCCTAGAAGGTACGACCTCATCTCGGAAAAATCTCCAATACCTACGGTGGGTAAGTTAGTACGCTGAAAAGAAAAGTACCATTCTGGGTAGATAAGCGACCAAGCACCTGCCATGATGCTTTTCCTCCATCTAGCTATAGACATGTCTCGCCATCTAAGTTTATCATAGGTCGAACAAGGTGCCAGCTTACGAGACCACTTGGCCAAATCAGGGACCTTATTGGACAACCAAGGAGTCGCTACAAATAATGAAATAGAAAAATGTCATTATGGAGCCCGTCTCTAGATAAAGTGATAAAAATACAAGTATAACACTTACATGTGAAATTTTATCAGGTAAACACAAAAACTCTCCAGGAATGGTATCGATCGTCCGTGCTCTAATAACTCTGTTCATCCATCCTTGGTCTTCATTCTCTTCACTATCAATGGGAGGAGACCAGGTGGATTGACGTTGCAGAGTAATCAAACCCCGATAACACAACAGCCGATATAAGCTCATGAGATGAGTGAGGGTAAAGTCGAGCTCGGCCTTTTCTGCAAAGTACCTTATCGTCTGTGCTATCTTCCAAAGGGTTGGTTGAGCCTGCGCCAAAGTACCGTTGTATCTGTGATATAACTCAAGCACAACCCAGTCGGGGGGGGGGGGGGGCGACGTAAAGGGATGCTAATACATGCTCAAAACTCCCTCGAAGTGGGTCATGATGCTCTCCTCAGATAAAGATACTTGCAGTACAACTTTTTATCCCCATCCACAGTCTTTTCTAATCATTCCGAGGTATTCCTCCCCTATTGATGAGCTAAACCTCGATGCGTGCTCCCAATTCACTTGAATGTTGGGATGTCTCTCTAACATAAAGTCTTTCCTCGAGATAAAGCACCTCGAGGCCTCCTCACCAGGCACCGGCAGCGTACCGCCGACCAGACGCGGGATAGAAGTAGAACTCCCCTCTTTTTGATGGGCGGATATCGGCATAGCAGTCATGGCTGTGATAAAACAAAAGGAGGAGGATATAAATTCGTGCAAAGATTCTGAGTTGGAATGACGGGAGAACTAGCACAAAACACCAATTTCTATCGAAGAGGGCCAATATATAGGGGCAAAGCAGCGACTGCTCGCCTAAGAGAGGATAAACTAATTCTTTGTATTTGGTCAACAACTTGGAGTATTCCTCCTCCTCTTGAGGCATGCGCAATTCACTAATGAAGGTGAGGCGTGGATCTTTTGGAGTACCTAAATTGAGTTCCTTAAGCTCATTCATAGTTAATTGCCTACCATCTTCTAGTCGAGTGGGAGCCTCATGTACTTCATCATCGACGTTAAGGCATGGGCTATCTTCCACCGATATGTTATAGGATGTTTCCACAAAGTTTGAGTTTTCTCTTTGACTTCCTTGGATGGTCGGCATGGCTTCTTTCTCTTTCTTTGCTTCTTTATTAAGTAGCTCCCTCACAATTTGCATGAGTATGGTCGACATGGCTTTTTTCTCTTTCTTTGCTTCTTTATGAGGCTGGCATGTGTAAACAATGGTTCTCCTTTGCACCTTCAACGGACCATCTGTGGATACTGACAAAATAGATTTCCTCTTTATACGTGATGGGAAAGCACTAAAGATTTCTTTGTCAGCAACAACTTCAAATTGATCCCAATCCTTTTGGACTTGCTCCTTGTATTTTGATAGTATCTTTCTAGATAGAGACTTCCTTAGGCTCCCTAGGCAACAAATGACATAGGTATTTGACGTAGTGGGAACTTCTTTTAGATGTTTGGAAGATACACGTTCACCTTTGTGACTTAGCCTTTCAAACACCGAGACCGCAAGTATTGAGCCTCCAATGCGATCAAATACTAAATATGGTTGTTTATTTTCTTGCTCTTAACTTCCTTCATCTACTCTAATGAGGAGTATTGTGATGAAGCTATCTCTTTTCTTCTGTTTAATGAAATTAAAAGAGGCTTTGCCAAACTGAACCCCAACCCAAACTTTGGAGTGGCGACGTAGGGCCCTTGGTTTCTTAACTTCATTCGGGACTCATTGAGCACATATATCTTTTCACCAGTGACTTCGTCTTTGATTTATCCTAGTTATGATGGATTGAAAAAGTCATAACCAGACTTTTCAAGCAGTACAAAGGCCTTAAGATCATAGCACCCTTTTATTTTATCAGCTGAAAGATTACCTTTAGCAAACTCACAAGTCACGGATGGGATTTGTGCAACTGGGACAACCATATGCTCCTTCAAATGTTGGATATCTTTGTAACTCATTTTCTTCTTTGGGTACATTCCTGTAGCAAAGTTTTCCCTTTTTTTTGACGCTCACGTGGAATATAGCAAAAAACCAAATGCTCTTCAGTCTTATCTAAATGTCACCTTCAGATGATGATATCTTAATGGAGATTTCTTTTTCCATTCTTAGGCATCTTGGTGGTAGTCCATTGAGCCTCATTTTCCTTTTCTGACTTAACACCATCTTCATCATCTGATGATGGTTTTTCCACTTTAGGTTCACAAGAACCTAGGTTGTATTTTGTGTTTGCAAAGTATGACTCCGTCTCAGTGAAAGGCTTAATGTCTACATCAATTTTGACTATCTCACCATCCCTTATGTACTTCAGACATTAATGCAAAGTAGATCATATCACCCCACTCTCATGAATCCAAGGATTCCCAAGCAATAAGTTGTATGATGTTTTAGAATCTATGACGTGAATCAGGGTGTTTGAATTCATCTCACCAATGGTTGCGAATCATACCTATGGCTCGTTGTCCTCCTTGGTTGAAATCTTTGATTGTTAGGTTACTTTTGGATTTCTCATCGATAGAGATTCCAAACTTTATTTGCACCATCTTTGCCATGATGTTGAAAGCCGAACCATCGTCAACAAGTATGCGATTAAGATGTTGTCCCAAATGGGTCCTACAACAAACAAAGGTCTGTTATTTGGCTTAGACCCCAGTAGAAAGGCATGATCTGTGAATAAAATTGTTGCACAACATGTGAAAAAATTTCCGTAATCATGATGTTTATGTGTTTTCATTGGAGCAAGCTCATCGTTGCTTTCCTTTGTTTCGTCGGTACTAGAAATTACATGAGTTTCCCTAATGTGACCTCCATGAAGGAATTTTCTCGAATAGAATTCATGCAATATGATGGAATTTTGGAACATTGGTGATAAGGCACTGTTAATCTTGTTGCTAGTAGAATATTTGATATTTGTTGGTGATTGTATCCTATATGCATTGCTTATCATCGCTCTTGAATTAAGAATTCGTAGCCTCATAATTGCTTGATGTTTTTGCTTCTTGTGAGTGACTAGAATCCAACCCTCTTTGTCTTTATCTTTGGAGTGATTGTCTGGCTCTAGTGAACCTTCACGAGTTTTCCTTGGAATATTATCTTCAACGGGCTCGAAACTTCCAAATTGTAAGAAGGCAGTGCTCGACACATTATGCAACTTTGAACACTTCTTTTCCTTGAGCGCAATACTTGTATGATTTGCTTATGTTGTTTCATACATGTCTATGATGATTTTTCCTTTGTTTAAAAGAGCCATAATTTTTTCCTTCAACACGAAGCATTTTTCTGTAAGGTGGCTAATTACGCAGTGAAACTTGTGTTACTTTGGATCGACAACTTTGCCAATTTCCTCTGGCATTTTTGATTCAGGGCGATCGATGACTTTCTTGTCCAGAAGTTCATCAAGGATTGTGGGTACGTCTGAATTTGGAAATGGAAAAACATTCGCCTCTCATTCCTTCTAGGTGGAATGACACTTTTAATTTTTGGGATATTGACTTGGGGTCTTATCCTCCTTCACTTTTTGCTTAGTAGTGACCTTCACAGAAGTTGCTTTCACCGCCATCGATTCTTTGGTTTGGTTCTTTGATGCAACATTTTTCTTGAATCCTTTTGATCATCAAATGGATATGCCTTTCCACGACTTGTAATGCTTAACTCCATGTTGTTCGCTCGTGTAGCAAGTTCTTCAAAGGTTCACGGTTTGATCCCTTGTAGCATGTACAAAAGACCCCAGGAAATTTACATCTCCACAACAAATATTTCTGAAAGGCTATCTTCGCAGTCCAAACTTAACTCCCTCCAATAATTAATGTAATGCACCACGGGCCCGTCCTTCCTTTGCTTGGTGCCTGTCAACTCTATCATGCTTACAGTTCTTTGGGTACTGTACAACGATTGAGAAATTCCTTCTCAAGTTTCTCCCAACTATCAATGGACTCGGGCTACAAGTCAATATACATGTCAAATGTGTTCCCTTTCAGAGAACAAACAAATTGTTTTGCCAAAAGGTCACCATACGTTCCAACATTGCTACAAGTCTCAACAAAGTGGTCAATATATTGCCTTGGGTTCCCTTTGCCATCAAATTGATGCAGCTTTGGTGGTCGATAATTGATTGGCATCATTAAACAATCAATCCTCTTATTATAATGCTTAGAGTAGTATAATGAACTTTGCGATGGTCTGTCATATTAAGCTCTGATGGTGTTTGTTATCATATCTTACAATTGTTGGACAGATAATGTCGCAACTAAAGTAGATTACTTTTCCTTTTGAATGTTTAACTTTGCAAATGATTCCTCAACAACTATTTTCTTAGAGGTGAAGATAGGCGAACAAGGAGGGATATGGCTCGGCTCTCCATGTGCATAGGGCTCTAATGTTTTCATGAGTTGAGAGATTTGAAGTTCTTTGTCTTCAAAAGATTTCTTCAAGACCTCTATAGTTTGTTCCATCATGGCAAACTATTCATCCATATTAGTTCCATCAGTCATCAAGGCATTGAATTTTGTTGAAATTGAAGAATCTACTAAATCCTCAAATTCGCCTAGGTTTGAGGTTATATTTGAGAAAGTTTGTCAAGCATCGAGAATGGGGTGTTGCCCCTAGAGATTGCAATTGAGAACGTCATATGAGATATGCTTTTCTTTGTCATCTCCAAGGAGGCAAAGTATTCGTATCCATCCAAGCCAATAGCCTTGAACTTGTTTTGAGTGATTGGGCCAACATGACGGAGCTCAGCGGATACAGCAATAGTAGCATCTTTGCAAGAAACATCTTGCAGAACGCCATTATAGTAGTAGATATGAAGTTTGTAGTCTTCAACTTGCAAAGAGGAGAGATGAAGGGCTGAATTGGTCCCACTAGGCATGCAAAAATTTGTTCGCAAAAAAATTTTCTATGATGAAAAATAAACTAAAATAAAATAATATGAAGAAAAATAGATTTTATTGAGAAATATTTGTGAGTAAAATTCTATGTATCCCTTAATTCTCCGCTCTAAAATTCTCCGTGACTCGAGGTCTTGAGAAACGTCTTTCTCTAATGTAGTATGATGCAAACCTCTTTTTGATGTATTTAATCGCCAAAAATGTCAAGCAGCACTTTGTTGTTACGGGTTGATCTCCGGGAAGAACTCTGTTGATCACTCATTTGTTGAAGAATTAACCACTTGATGATTGATCTCTCTGTTTGTGGATGCCTTCACCAATTGAGGAATACTCAAATCTCCTCTAAGAGTTATGTAAACTCTCTATTTATAGTTCTGGAGGATGGACATTCCATCTACATATGAACTCTCTTGCTTAATTCTGATTTGCTCATGTCATTTTAGCCACTTGGAGACTTGTGGTTGGATCTTGCTTTTTGACTTGGATTGTCACATCATTTAACACGTGGCGTTATCTTTTGGCATGCAGTTCGACTAGATATGCCATGTCACTTGACATATGGCATGAGTTTTAGTCTCAATATGAAATAGACCTTGGGCTTGAAAATAATAAAATGGACTAATTTAACTAGTAAAGCCCAAATTAATTATTTAACACAATTTAATTTAATCCAAAATTTGTACGGATCAGATCTGATAAATTTTCTATGTCTACAATATAGTACTGATAGAGAGTTGTGCTTGTCGGGCTTGTTTGATATTTCTCTTATGTGTTTCTCCTTAAATGTTCATCCATTATCATTTTGTGCTTCCTGAGTTTTAGCTTGCAGAATGTGTGTCCGGAGGCATTAGTTGTGACTTGTTGATTTGGATGTATATTTATGAGGTCTTCGTGTTTCTTGTATCAATATCAGCGTTGTGGAAGTTTAAAACGAGGTTCTAATGAATAAGCGTGTAATTGCTGGTGCTTGATTTTATTACTGGCAGTTATTGTGATCATAACTATTATTATGGCCTATGTGTGATGTGTCATATTATGTGGATGTACTCTATGGGTGTAGGCATAAGTGGTTGCAGCTAGTTTAGAATGATACCATGTATAGATTTAGAATTGGGTCTTTTGAAGACGAACAAATGGTGGAAATTTCGATTCCAAGGCTTATTGATGTTGGTGGAATGGATAAATTACAATTGAGATTGTGCCGTTAGGATTATGTTGATTGGGATGACGTGGAGTCACCTGCGGGTGTATGTTGGATATGTGCATTCAATGATTTGTCGGCTTCGAGGCGATTCTTGGCACGTTTCTTTAAGAGGGGGAGGATGTAACAACCGGTCAGTTTTTTTTAGAATTTAAGTCTCGTTTAGTGGCATAAGATTGAGCACCTTTGTATTATGTGTATTGAATTGCGTGAATGGTT
The DNA here is from genome assembly GCA_034376525.1 of Nicotiana benthamiana. Lineage (NCBI taxonomy): Eukaryota > Viridiplantae > Streptophyta > Magnoliopsida > Solanales > Solanaceae > Nicotiana > Nicotiana benthamiana. The sequence continues at coordinate 15,277,218 of CM067331.1, read as the reverse complement.
GAATACACTTAATGGATGATTCAAAGTCAAATCAGTATTATGATTCTAGTTTTGGAAGCTTAAGCTGTAAGAATTGACCAAAATTCGACTTTTGTGTAAATGATTCATGTTACATCTCGCATTTTCGTAAGTTAAAAGTTTCATCTTCGGTTAGTCGATGTGGAATCGAGGATGAGATCATATTGAATTTGCCCAATAGACTCGGGCTGTTGAGACCCTCTTGTTATATGGAAATAGCACCTCAATCCTTGGTATTTTTCAAGTGGTCTCTGAGTGAAGGTCAACTTCAGTCACCTGAAGATTTACTTTGAACTTGATTTAGATAACCTTTTAAGGCATTGTAGGTAGGTCCCTGAGTAGGGGTTTCCCATATTTTGGCGATATCCTGAGGTCGTGCCTTCATGGACAGGGCTCAAAGTGCTTATTTTTCTTCTTGAGAGGAACCCTTGGGATCGGATACCACCTCGGAACTGGAGATGATATTGCTGGCCTTTTGAAGTCTAGCATCTCTCTTTGATGGGGATCCTCGAGGTCGGGTACCACGTTGGAACTCGTATTGAAGTCATTAGCCTCCCGTGGCCTAACTTGGGTAGGCGGACTGTTGTTGGTTCCCAAGATATATATGGGGTTTCTCCTGATTCTTGGAAGATACCATTATTTTAGATAGTTATCCTGCTGTTACGGCATTGAGTCCTTTGTTACCTTGGCACCAAAGTGTCTATGTAGGATACCTAGGCCCCCTTGACTAGGACGTGCTCGATTTCTGTTTAAAGTATCGAGTTACTTTAGTGTAGATACATCTGTCTTTTGTGTGAATAGTGATGATGATGAGGTTCTTTGCGGAGAAGGCAGGGCTTGAATTCATTCTCAATCATCTTATCAGGTTGTATCAGCCCTTTTATCATCGAGGTCTTCTAACTGTGCGGTACATTCGTACATGCCCTTTGTTATTGATGATGGGGAAGATATGGATCGGGAGTGGATTAGTCGATTCGTCCGGGTCCGAACGGATGACGTTATTCCCCTGGAACTTATTCCATTCCCCGAGGAATGGAATTATACTCATAAGTGGAGCGTCTCGTGCATTCTCAAACTTTCTCACGGTGGAAGTTAGTTAAGTAATCGTGTTTCCTTCTTTTCTTCAGCAATTTCATGGGCGTCAAGCGAAGTTACTGATCTGCCTTGCTGGGTCTGGAAGCTGGCGACCCATTCGACGTGTGACGAGCGTAGGTGGTTGGCTGTGTCCCAGGGCATATGGGAAGAAAAATATCATGGTATGTGTGTATAATGCCTTTTCTTTGTCCCTCGTTCATTTGGGAGGACATTTTCCCCTTCTCGTGTACTAATCTTGTCGTCGTAGGTATGAGAGAGTCTCCAAGGGCGATGATAAATGATGATGATAATAGATGAGATATGTATTTGCAGCACGATGATGCTTATAGCAGGGGAAATTAAGGCCGAGTCTTTGAGGAGAAAACATCGTCTGAGCTTGCTGCACCCCAAGTTTCCATTTCTGGAGAGGTGGTTCCTCTGAGCGATCATACTTTAACCGGGATTGATTCTTCCAGTCCCGACACGTATTATTGAGGGATAGGCTGATCCGACCGTATTGAGCTTGTTAGTGATCTAAGGAGATCTATGAGTCTCTTTTTCTGCACTATGAGACATTATGGTTTGTTGGATATGGGCACATGTGGTGCGGTTCTACTAAGAATTCAGAAAGGAAGTCAAGCGGGAAGAGTAATTGAGTGTTAATCGGCGTATGGAGTGGTGGTTATGGCCTATCGGGTTGCGTGCCTTGTGTTATTTGTTTCACCATGGGTGTAATGGATTGCTTGGTTTCAAATATCCATTTGTGCGAGGCTTTCTACTTTGAGCATGGTTACTTGAGGTGATTTATGTGTAACAGCGTTTGGATAGGATCGCGCGTTGTGGCAAAGCCACGGGAAATTATGACCTTTCAAGGATGATTCATGTACTCTATTTCTATGATATGAGACGGGGTCTCAGCTTTGTGTTGTGACGGTATTGATGAGCTTGAGGTACATCTCTTTTGTTTGAGTCAATTTTATGATTTGATTATATTCAGGTCATTTCTTATTGGTTTACGTATTATGCAAGTGTGGCTTAGGTTGGTGTTAAGGTTTCATATCACCAGAATGGTATGTAGGATTCAAGGTCATCATTAGAGTCACTAATGAATACGAACTGATTTGCTTTCAGCTTGCTCGAAGGTTAATATCGAGGTTCGGTTCGGAAATCTGTTGTGGTAATAGTCAAAAGGGAAGTGACTTCATGAATGGTTGATCTGAGAAATTGTTACAGTTCATTGCGTGTTTCATTTATCGTTGGCAGTATATGAAAGTGTTGGAATAACATCTTGGTTGATAAGAGGTTTTTTCATCGTTAATTCGGGTGTTGTGGGCAAATGTTCTGAATATAAGATATCGTTTCGAGTGTTTGATTTGCATAGTATATCATATGATTGCACCTGAGGTTGCAGGTTAGGGTTATTACAGCTGCTTCGGGCTTATAGATGTGAGGTTCTGGCCTTGTGTATGATTTCAGAAAGTGCAATGCTGTCCTACGGTTTATGGGTTAGATGGAATGTGAAATTTTAGCTAAATTGTGTTATCGGACCTATGCGAGATAGGGGGAAGAGGGATCACCCCGGGTATGTGTTTGGTAAGGTCATTCAGCTATTGGGTTGCTTCTGGTACAACTCTGAGTTAGCTCGAGGACTAGTGTTTGTTTAAGTTGGGGAGGATGTAACAACCTGACCCGTCGTCTCATGAGTTACCACTCTATTTTCCTTGTTTTATGCTTCTTCATGTTTCATTATCAATGCTTGGTGTGTTAGAATTGATTTGGATTGGTTTTGGTGGAAAATGAAACGCTTAGTCTCTTTAAGGAGGGCTTGTTTTGGAAATGTCAACCGGACGTTGACTTATGAGTTATAGGGATCGGATGTGATTTTTGGTTATTTTTTTAGCTTCGGGGGATGATTTTTGACTTAGGAGCGTGCTCGGAATTGATTTTGGAGATCCAGTGTAGAATTAGGCTTGAATTGGTGAAGTTAGTATTTCGGCGAAATTCGATTGATAGGCGAGATTTTGACCTGAAGGTCGGAATGGAATTTTGAGAGTTTATGTAGCTTTTTAGGTTTTTTTATATGCATGCAAAATTTGAGGTCATTCGGACTTCGTTTGGTTGGATTTTTTTTTATAGTGCATTTCGGAAGATTTTGAAGAAACTTAAGCTTGAATTCGATTAGAATTGATGATTGTGGTGTTGGCTGATGTGTTTTGACGACTGGAACAAGTTGTAATGATGTTGTAGGGTGAATTGGTACTTTTCGTTGAGGTCCCGGGGGCCTCGGGTGAGTTTCAGATGGTCAATCGGACCATAGTTGGCATTTTAGAGTTGCAGAAATTTCATAGCAGGTGTTGCAGGTTTAATACCTTCGCGATCACGCAGGTGTGTCGCGTTCATGGAGGGGAAATTAGGGAGGCAGGTAGATTACTCTTCACATTTGCGCTTTAGACATCTCGTTCCCGGAGAGGGAATTCTTCGGGGTTTGCGTTCAAAGGTAGTCCTCGTGTTCGCATAGAAGGGTCTGAGTTCCAGCATTTGTATGTACTTCACATTCACGGCTCAAGGCTCACGTTCGCGTAGTGTTAGCAGTTAACTCATCACATTTGTGGTAAAGGTACCACGTTCGCGAAGGGAAATACTTTCAAAGAGAAGTTTTGAGCATCACGAACGCGAGAAAGACCTCGCGTTCGCATAGAAGAAAATATAGCTAGGCAGAAGGGTTTATTATGTTATTTCATCCGCGACCCATTCATTACGTTCCTCCATTGTTGACCACCTTAAAAGATTTTTGGTAGAAATTGAAGAGGATTTAGATGGGCATTGATTGGAGGTAAGTCTCGTAACCTAGAAGCGCTATTTTATTAATAAATCAACCTTTAATTCTTGGAAAATTGGGTGAAAATTTGAAGAACTAGGGCTTGGTTGTTGAAATGAAAATTTGTGATTTGAAAGGGCATTTGAACTCCGATTTTTGATAAATTTAATATGTACGGACTCGTGAGAAGACGAGGAATCCAGCAGTGTGAGTTTTGTAATTTTTCGAGAAGTGGTCCCGGGGATCAAGTTTTGCTAGTTTCAAAATTTTTGCTATATTTTGATTATTTTCGATTGGGCATTGTTCCCTTAGCAGAGTGTGATGCATTCGCTCTGTTTTTTGTTAGATTCCACATGCGTGAAGGGCGATTTGAGGGGAAAAGGCGACGCAGGCTACAGATTTCGCCGGTTCGAGGAGAGTAATGCTTGTAAATGATATCCTGAGGGTTTGAAACCCTGAATTTGCACATCATAGTGCTGTATCAAGGTGACTTACACGCCGAACATGGGCGAGGGGTAGACCACCGTTGGGGATTGAGACTAGGTCCCTCCCGATTGATGAAATTACAACATATTTGATTGAAACTACTCGATATTATCATGATTTGTGCTGATTGCCATGTGTTGGGCCTTGCGTCGATTATTTGAACCCTTCAGGGGTTGATATCACTGTTTTTGTATCACCCTGCATATTATTTGATCTCGGTCAATTGTTTTAAATACTATATTGCAAACTCAGCCATCTTTCTAAGATTTGAAAACTTAAATGATATTTTATTAACGTTTTTAGCTGAGAACTGTTATGTTAATATTGCCCAAGTTGAGTATGTGCATTTCTGGACTCTGCATGGATCGGGCTGTATGCTGCAGCGGTGTGATATTGATATTGCGCTTGGGTTGTAGGAGCCTCTCCGCAGTCTGAACCCCCACAGTGAGCGCGGGTACCCAAATGGATCGGGATGCACGTCGCAGCGGTCACGTGCATTGCATTGCATTCATGCATTGGATCCTATTTGTACTACGTGGCATGACATTCAACACTCTCATATCATTGACATCTATGCTATTTCTTGCACTGTTCCCAGATACTCTGGTGTTATTTGTTAATGCAGTGTTGTGCCCGAGGGGCTGACTTATGTGCGGACTTGCACTATCTAATTTTGAAATCATTTGCTTGACTATTGGAAAAAGAATATATTCAAAAGAGGTTTTTAAACCGAGTAAAATATTTTCTAAAGGATTTTTCCCGCACTTACTGTTTTCTCAAAGGGTTGTGATGTCCCATATTGCATGATGGAGTGCTCTTACGTGATTTCTTGCCGCTAAGTTATTATTTATTATTATTACTCACTGAGTTAGAGTACTCACTTTACTCCCTACACCATACGTGCAGTTGTATGTATTGTTCACCCAGTAGCGGGTTACTAGCTGATTGAAGGTATGGCTATTGAAGCTGAGCAAGGTGATCGCCAGTGTTCGCGACACTGAGTTTCTTCCTCTTGATTTCCAGATTTTATTCTATGCATTACAGACTTTTTAGTTGTATTATTAATCCTTCCAGATGCTCGTGACTTGTGACACCCCGATCGGATTATGTTGGATGGTAAATATCAGTTATTAATGCCAATAAATTGTATTATTCATCCATTTATGGTTATTAACTGTTAAATAAGGCGTTGTCGTTCTGTTGGCTGGCCTTGTATTCACGAGAGTCGCCATCACGACTGGGTTTGGGAATTGGGTCCTGACATAAAATTATGAGGATTCCCTTTATATAGAAGGGGAATCCCAACGTAAAACAAAATACATTAATGACAAAGAATCGGAGATAGGACAGCTAGATAACACCCTGATTCAGGGTAAGGGCAGTCCACTAGGCTTTGTCAGTGATAGCCATATACCTTGGGAACACCCCATTTCTACCCATAGTCATGGTCAACATTGTCCCAAGGTCAGGCGTCGACGAACCTCGAGGGTCTCGACGCTTTGAGATGGTCCTCTGAGGTGCCTCGATGAGGATAAATTGGACCCTCCGATTTCACCATATACATTAGGTGAAAATCCCTCTCAAGAAGCTCGAAGAATCGGCCAAGGAGTGAGTGAAATGCATAAAAATTGTCTAAGTCCCATATTAAATGAATCTCACTGCCTCCAACCTTTCCGCACCTGCGGTGCCTAGGTCGCGCCTGCGGTCCCGCACCTACTGAGGAGCCATTGCATGTGCGTATTTCCCCCTACGAGCCAAGCTCCACACCTACGAGCTCAAGGGACCGCACATGCGCTCGTGCCCGCACCTGCGACCACTTGCTATGCACTTGCAGTCTCGTAGTGCTCCCAAACCTCCGCACCTACGGTGCACGGGGATGTCTTCCTTTCTTTGCTTATGCGGCTCGTGGATTGCACCTGCGAGACCGCATCTATGGCTGGCAAAGTGCATGTGGGATTACGATAGAACTGGGTAGTTTCAACTCTTGCTCCAAGTTTCCAACTTGGTCCAAGCCTCATCCGATTGACACTCGGGCCCCCCCGGCCCTTGCTCGAACATACTAAGAAGTTTGGAATCATAAAGCGGACTCGGTCGAACTGTCGGAACGCGCGAAACAACATTAAAACTAAGAATCACACCCTAAAACCATTGAATCAAACTTATGAACTTCAAGTTCTTCAATTTACTTCCAATGTGTCGAAATATACTTATACTATTCGGAATGATACTAAATTTTATGTACAAGTCTTAAATGACATTACAGAGATTTTATTGGTCTTGAAATTCCATTTGGACCCCTATATCACAAAAACTCGCTCCAAACAAAATATATAGAACTTCTAAAACCTTCAAAAACTAACTTTCACTATTGGGCGTCAAAACGCTCCCGGATCATCCAAAATCAGATCCGAACATACGCCCAAGTCCGAAATCATCATAAGAACCTATTGGAATCATCAAATCCCGATTCCGATATTGTTTACTTGAAATATTAACCGAATTCAAACTTGGCCTTTTAGGCTAATCTTAAGGAAACAAGTGTTCAGATATCAACCCGAATTCTTCCAAATCCCGAACTAACCATCCCCACAAGTCATAAATCAGTAAAAGCAAGTACGAGAAGTCTTATTTGGAGGAACGCGGTTCTAGAAAGTAAGACGATCGATTGGGTCAGTTCACGTTTAGCCCGGGACCATGAGCTAGTAGGCTCAATTCCCGGATCAGTTCCTAGAAAAAGCACATTTAGCGCGAGCCGGTTCGAATCGTTCATTTAGGGAACAGACTGGGATCAGGATCGGCACCACAGCTTGCAAGACCGGCTCGTTTGGCCTGTTTCCACCCCGCACGGCCTACTTGCCGGCTTTAGTTGAAATTCTATTTTTGTTAGCCAAAATAAAAAGAAGGTTTAGCCAAAGTAATTAAGTACAAATGACGCATTTTCTACAAAGATGAAAAACTATTTATTTTGACAATGCATTACTATTTCTTGGGTCAAATTCATAAAATGTTTGGTTAAAATTTTATTATTTTTAGCCAAAATAATTTTTTCTACCAAAATACAGAGTTCCAATAACAATTTTTTTTTCTTTTGATGCAATAAGTATATATTCTAAATGTATATTCCTTATTTTTCTGACCAAATATGTAAAACTAACTTGATTAAGATATTACACTATCCTTATTCACACAAAAAATTATAATCAAACTAGTGTTGTTCCAATTTTTCTATTACAAATTTGGCATAAAAAATAATTAAATAATCGGTGGATAAGGCAAAAATATACATTCTATTACATAAAAAAATACCACAGACAAAAAAAAAAGAAAAAAAAACCGCGTGGCAGCACGTATGTCACCCTCCAATGGATTGTCTGCATCCAAGGATAACACTATCAAAATGCCAAGGTCCATTCAAGGGAGTCCCGAACTATTCTGCCAATAATAAACTTTTAAAAATAGATTAAATATAATAATATTTATATTATTTACTTACATATAAATAATTAATGGCTTTAACTTTTATATTTGCAAAGACTCAAACTGATGGTTCCTCAAGTTTAGAAGATTAAGCCACCTTAAATAATCATATTCAAGAAGTCATGAATAATATGTATATCTATATTATTCGTCGATTAACTCTTTTTATCTGTATCAAATATGAATTGGGTCGAATATTTTATCCCTTTTTGCATTATCAATTTCCAACACGTCCATATCCGATCTGATCCATCCATTTACTATAAGACTAATATTACCAGCAAGTGGTTAGTAACTAAAGCTGCACACATCAACCACCGGTGGGATGTGCCATGTACTGCCACCACATAACGAGAGCCAGCATATAGTTCTTAGAGTTCGATAACTGCTCCACCTCCATTTCAACAGCATCATCATCAACATATCGAAACACATTATCATCAAAATCACATGGGAGCTCCACCTTCTCAACAGTGTCATAATCATCAAGCACAAGCATCCCAACAATCGGTTTCCCCTCCAAAAGATCCAATGAGGCAAACCATCCTGTTGAAACATGGCTCATCTTATCCGCAAGCCTCAATTCTTTAACGGCTGCAATACTGCCACCCACCATGATTTTTGTTATTCCACGTCCTAATCCTGACATTTTTTTATAAAATCCTGGATATATATATATATATATATATATATATATATATATATATGCCAAGAAAAATTTAGATTGAAAACATCAACCAACAAAACTAAACTATCTATGACATCTTCAAACTACAACAGAAAAATAATTATTTGAACAAGATCTTCATTTATACCGTTGTTCCAGCAGCAAATTTGTCAATCTCGTACCCTCCCATAGGTCCATTCGAAATGATGGTTTTTGCGGCATTTAGCGTTGCGCTAAAATGCTCTACAGTTTTTGGTCCAATATCTAATCCGATACAGGTTTTTCGAATATTAGATGATTCAACAATCATAAAGGCCAAAGAAAAAAAGGACCAGTCGGCAAAAGTCGAATAGCTGCAGAACAAGAAATATAGCACCGCCAAAACCATTTTACCTGAGTTGTAGCACCACGAGCAAACCATTCTGCTACCACAAAATCAGTAGGAAACACTAGATCTAGTCTCGCACGTGCCGCCTTCACAACTAATAATCTTGCTAGACGAAGCATGTCCTACTCCACAAGTGAGCTTCCAATAAAGAAGCCTTTGGCCTTAAAGAAAGTAAAGATCAGACCTCCGCCAAGGAATAACATGTCAACATTCTTCTCTAAATGTTACGATCCGGATTTCACACCCTCAAAAGTCGTGATGGCGTTTATCCGTGAAAGCTAGGCAAGTCGAGTGTTATAGATTTATTACCCTTTTTACTTAGCCTTTTAACAGTTCAATATAATAGGTGATCAAACAACAAAATAATTAAAATGACCAGAAATGCGGAAGATGAAAACTTAATAGTTTAACCAAACATTGGTACATGAATTCGAAATACAACTCTACCCAGAATTTGGTGTCACAAAGTCACAGACTGTCTAGGAATACTAAAAATACAGGTCTGAAAGATAAATACAATATTTTCTCTAAAATACATAAAAGAAACAAAATGGAAAGATATAAGGAGACGCCAGGGTATGCGGACGCCTGCAAGATTACCTTGGGTCGCCTGAATGGACGGGAGGTAGCAACCTCACTACGGTCCAAAAGCTGCAGCACCGAAATTTGCACACAGTGCAGAGTGTAGTATCAGCATAACCGACCCCATGTGCTGGTAGCCTAACCTTAGCAAAGTAGTGACGAGACTAGGACCAGACTACCAAATAAACATGTTCTATTAAATCATATACAACGAAAAATAAAAGCAGATATTTACAACTAAAGATGGGAAGGGGAAAACATGTTGTGGGGAGTATCAGATAGCAACATAATACCAGCAGAGGAATGTAAAGAAAGACCACCATTCAATTGCCAACAAGAATAAGGAAAACAAACACAATATTCACTTTCATTTCTTTCTTGTTGCGGCGTGTAACCCGATACCAAATAATATAATACCGTTGTAATATGCAACCCCATCCCATTTTATGTAATATCGTTGTGGCATGCAATCTGATCCCGTTTCATATAATACCGTTGCAGCGTGCAACCCGATCCCATTTTATATATTACCGTTGCGGCGTAAAACCCGATATCATTTCATATATTATCGTTGCGTCGTGCAACTCGATCTCATTTCATATAATACCGTTGTAGTGTGACACCCGATCCCATATACAATTCAACATCAATCATAAAATAATTCCGGCAAGGGAACATGAGTATAACAACAACATCCTGGCAAGGGAATCAATAATGATAATCAACATATTAAGCATGATCAAATCACAATAGAGTCACAACAGTTACAATATGAGACTCGCGAGCATGATTGACACCGACGTATAGATAATCGTCACCATGCCTACGCGCCGTACTCCATAATTAACACATAGAAAATAAGATACAACTCCTAATACCTCAAGTTACGGTTAGACCAAACACTTACATCGATGCCACAAACACAATTCAAGCTTCAACTACCGCTTTACCTCTTGTTTCCACCACCAATTCGCTTGTATCTAGCCACAATTTACTTAATAATATTAATAAATTCTAAATGAATCAATTTTAAGGCATAAAAATAAATTTTCAAATGATTTCCTCCAAAAGTCAAATGTCTATTCCAGGCGCACATGGTCAAAACCCGAGGTTTGAACCAAAACCCAATTACCTATTCACCCACGAACTCAAATATATAATTTATTTTGAAATCAAACCTCAAATCGAGGTCCAAATCCCTAAAATTTTGAAAACCTAAGTTCTACCCAAAACACCCAATTTTCCCCATGAAAACCTTTGAATTTGAGTTGAAATCATGTAAAAAGATGTTACAGATTAAAGAAAATGAGTTAGAAATAACTTTCAGTCGATTTGGAGAAGAACTTTTCCTTGAAAAATCACCCAAGAGAGCTTAGGGTTTGAGTGAGTTTGAAAAATGAAAGAATTTCGGCTATATTATGATTTAGCAGGTCGCAGATATCGCAATTGCGACCAGGGTTCGCAATGGAACTTGCTATCTTCGCAAACGCGAAGAATTTATCGCATTTGCGACCATAGGGAAGTACGGTCACCTTCACATTTGTGAGGGACATGTGTTGAAAATGCAAGAAAAGGTCGCATTTGTGACCAAGGCCTGCCCAGTCAGCCCAACCGAGTCTTTGCAAATGCGAATGGGTGTTCGCAAATGCGAGCTCGCAATTGCGAAGCTTGTAGATCTACAACACACAAGAGTTTTTTTTCTAATTTCAAAACACTCTGTGGCCTGTCCTTAACTCACCCGAGCCCTCGAGGTGCCAAACCAAATATGCACGCAAGTCCATAAATATCATACGGACTCATTCCAGCGATCAAATCATTAAATAACATCAGTAACAATGGATTTAGCATCAAAAGAAAATAAAAATCTCATGAACTCTAAAGTTCAATTTTAAACAACTGATGGTCCCATTCACATCATATCTAGGCAGTTTCTTACCAAATTTTACAGGCTTAACTTAAACACCATATAAGACCTGTATCGGGATCCAAAACCCAAATACGGGCCTCATACCATCAAATTCAAACTCATTTAGATTTCTAAAAACTCTTATAAATTTCAGTTAAATAATTTTCTTCAAAAATTTATTCTCGGGCTTGGAACCTCGAAATTCAGTTCCGGGCATACGTCCAAATCTCATATTTTCCAATGGACCCTCCGGGACCGCCAAATCATGGGTCCGGGTCCGTTAGCCCAAAATGTTGACCAAAGTCAACTTAAGTTCATTTTAAAAGCAAAATTTATCATTTTTCCAAATTTATATATAATAGCTTTCCGAATACAAGCTTGGACTGAGCATGCAAATCGAGTTATTAAAAATATTTTTAAGGCCTTGGAGCAGAGAATTTACTTGCAAAACAAGTGATGACATCATCACATTCTCCACCTCTAAAACAATCATTCATCCTCGAACGGACATAGAAAAGAAGTACTTAGGTTGGGGAAAAGATAAGCGATATTGGCTTCGCATAACGGACTCGAACTCCCAAGTCACCGCCTCAACAGGCTAACCTTCACTGAACACGAACAGAAGGAAAACTCTTTGATCACAACAAACGAACATGTCGGTCTAGAATAGCTACCTGCTCCTCTTCATAGGACAAGTCCTTGTCCAACTGGACAGTGTTGAAGTCTAACACGTGGGATGGATCGTCGTGATAATTTTGAAGCATGGATATATGAAACACTGGATGCACGGTTGATAAGCTTGGCAGCAACACAAGATTGTAAGCCACCTCTACCACTCGATCAAGAATCTCAAAAGGAGCAATGGATCTAGGGCTAAGCTTGCTCGTCTTCCCAAATCTCATCACGCCCTTCATATGCGACACCTAAAGAAATAGCCCCTCGACGACCATGAATGCCACATCACGAACCTTACGGTCGGGATAACTGTTTTAGCTGGACTGAGCTGTACGAAGCCTATCCTGAATGATCCTGACTTTTTGCAAGACCTCATGTACTAGATCTGTGCCCAACAGCTGAGCCTCTCCCAGCTTAAGCCATTTCACCGGTGACCGACATTGCCTACCATATAAAGCCTCATAAGGAACCATATATATGCTCGACCAGCAACTGTTGTGTTAGGCAAACTCTGCTAAACGAAAAAATGGATCCCATGAGCCTCCAAAGTCAATAACACAAGCTCGGAGCATATCCTCCAAAATTTGAATAGTACGCTTAGACTGCCTGTCCATCTGAAGGTGCTCGTACTTTACCTGCTGACAATTCAAACACTGAGCCACATATGTAACAATATCCTTCTTCATCCTCCTTCATCGAAAATGTTGCTGCAATTTCTGATACATATTAGCGACACCGGATGGATAGAGTAACGGGAACTATGGGCCTCCTCTAGAATCAACTCTCAAAGTCCATCCACATTAGGCACACAAATATTAACCTACATCCTCAAAACTTCATCATCCCCAACTGTGACCTGCTTGGCACCAGTGTGTCATACCGTGTCTCTAAGGACACACAAATGAGGATCATCATACTGTCGATCTCGGATACGTGCAAATAATAAAGAACGAGCAACTCTGCAAGCTAACACTTGGCTGGACTCAGAAATATCCAACCGAACCAACTGATTAGCCAAAGCTTGAACATCCAAAGCAAGCAATCTCTCACCGACCGAAATATATGCAAGACTGCACATACTGGCTGACTTTTATACTCAAAGCATCGGCCCCCATATTAGCCTCTCCTGGATGATATAAGATGGTAATATCATAGTCTTTCAATAGCTCCAACCACTTTATCTGAATCAAATTTAGCTCCTTCTGCTTGAACAAGTATTGCAAACTCTTGTGATCCGTGAACACCCATATGACATGTCGTATAAATAATGCGTTCAAATCTTCAGTGCGTGAACAATGGTTTCTAACTACAAATCATGAACTGGATAATTATTCTCGTGAATCTTCAATTGTCATAAAGCATAAGTAATTACCTTGACATCCTATATAACCACCACAACAAGTCCAATACGAGATGTGTCACAATAAATCGTATAAGGCCCTGAACCTGTGGGCAAAACCAACATCGGCGCCGTAGTCAAGGCTGTCTTGAGCTTCTGAAAGCTCGCCTCACACTCGTTCGACCAAATGAACTGGGCACCCTTCTAGGTCAACCTGGTCATTAGGGTTCCAATAGATGAAAACTCTTCCACAAACCAATGGTAATAACCAACCAAACCCAACACACTCCAGATCTCTATTGCTGATGCAAGTCCAGTCCAGTCCTTGATTGCCTTTATCTTTTTCGGATCTACCTGAATACCCTCTGATGATACGGTGTGACCCAAGAATGCTACTGAACTCAACCAGAACTCACACTTCGAAAACTTAGCATACAACTGACTATCTCTCAGTCTGAAGGACCACTCTCAGATGTTGCTCATGCTCCTCCTGGCTGCGGGAATAGATCAAAATATCATTAATGAAGACAATCATGAACGAATCTAAGTAAGTATTGAACACTCGGTTCATCAAATCCATCAAAGCTGCTGAGGCATTTGTCAACCCAAATGACATCATCAAGAACTCATAATGCCCGTATCGAATGCAGAAAGCTTTCTTAGGGATATCGGATGCCCTATTCCTCAACTGATGGTAGCCAGATCTCAATTCAATCTTCGAAAATACCCTGGCACCCTGAAGCTGATCAAACAAATCATCAATCCTCGGCAATGGATACTTATTTCAACTATCGGTAATCTATGCACATTCTCATCGATATGTCCTTCTTATTAAAAAACAACACCAGCACACTCCAATGAGAGATATTAGGTCTAATAAAGTCCTTATTAAGCAAATATTGCAGTTGATCCTTCAATTCCATCAACTCTGGCGGGGCCATATGATATGGCAGAATAGAAATAGGCTGAGTGACCAGAGACAAATCAATGCAGAAGTCAATATCCTTGCCGGGTGGCATGCCTGGCATGTCTGAAAGAAACATTTTAGGAAACTCACGAATACTAGGCATAGAATCCATAGCAGGAACCTCAGTACTAGAATCATGAACATATGCCAAATAACCCAAACACCCTTTCTCGACCATTTACCGAGCATTCATATATAAGATAACCCAGGTAGAATGATCAGGAGTCCCTCTCCACTCTAAATGAGGCAACCCCAACAAGGCTAAGGTGAAAGTCTTGGCATGACAGTCCAATATAGCGTGGTAAGATGATAACCAGTCAATCCCCAATATGACATCAAGATCAACCATATCCAAAAGTAACAAATCTACTTGAGTCTCAAGACCCCCAATCACAACTTTACATGAACGCTGGACACAATCTACCATAATAAAATCACCCACTGGTATAGACACATATAGAAAAGAACTCAAAGAATCACTAGGCATGACCAGATACGGTGCAAAATAAGATAACACATATGGGTATGTAGATCCTGGATCAAATAGAACGGAAATATCTCTACTACAAACCAGAATAGCACCTCTGATAACTATATCGGAAGCCTCATCCTCAGGTCTGGCTAGAAGAGCATAACATTGGGGCCAGACCCCACCACTCTGAACTATAACTCTGGGACGGTCTCCTGTTGGCTGGCCTCCACCTCTAGCAGCCTGACCTCCACCTCTGGCTGGCTGATCGGGCGATGGAACACTCGGTGCCTTAACCATGGCACGGAAACCCTAATGCTAAGAGTTGCTTGGTTCTTGAGGGCAAAATCTAGCAATATGACTCATATCTCCACAAGTATAACAAGCCCTCGGCTGCTGAGACTGCTGACCCTGACGACCTAAATACCCTATTTGAAAACTCTAGAGCAAAGGTGCACTGATAGGAGCTGGCAGTGTACTATAAGGAAACTGATTTGAATACTGCATATGAGAACCACAACCACCTGGAGCATTGTGAGAAGCCTGAAGTGCTAAATTAAATGACCTGGGAGAATGGCCCATACCAAAATAATCCTTGACTCTAGATGAGGCACCACTGAACTTGCCCGAATGATGAGGCCTCATGTTAGACCTCACACCAGTCTCTTGTGATAGTACTATCTCAACTCTCCTAGCCACATTGACTGCATCTTGGAAAGAAATCTTGCTCCCCGTCTCTTTAGCCATCTATAATCGAATAGGCAGAACGAATCCCTCAATGAACCTCCTCACTCTCTCTCTATCTCTCTCTCTCTCTCTCTCTCTCTCTCTCTCTCTCTCTCTCTCTCTCTCTCTCTCTCTCTCTCTCTCTCAGTAGGAACTATAATAAAATCATGGTGGGCCAAGCCAATGAATCTGGTCTCATACTAAGTGACAGTCATAGAACCCTGCTGGAGATGCTCAAGCTGTCTCTAATAGTTCTCCCTCCGAGTGATAAGAAGAAACTTCTCCAGAAATAGCTGAGAGAATTGATCCCAAGTCAAAGCTGGTGACCCATATGGTCTAACCAAACAATAATCTCTCCACTAAGTCTTGGCGGATCCAGACAAACAAAAAGCAGCAAAGTTGACCCCATTGGTCTCCACTATCCTCTTGTTCCGAAGAACCTCTCATGACAGTTGTCCAAATAATCCTGGGGATCCTCAGAAGATGTATCACCAAAAGTAGTATTAACAAGCTTGGTGAACCTGTTCAACCTCCACAAGGCATCAGCAGACATAGTCTCTAGTCCGTACTATAATACCAGTCTGAACTACTCTAACTTGCTGAGCTGTTGGAGTTCGAAACTAGGGAGCTATCTGCTCCGAAGTGCGAGTAGCGGGAGTTTGTCCTCCTTCTCCATCCTGAGAGATGGTTGGTGCTACAGGAAGCAAGCTTGCTTGGGCGACACTCTTCTAAAGCCCACTAGATGGACCAGAGCATCCTGAAGTATCGGGGTGGCGATGAACCCCTCTGGGACCTGAGATGGCCCCACTGGAACTGACTGGGCTAGAACCTCCTCGTCAAACTCAACCAGAGGCTCCGCCATTTGTGCTGTTGCTCGAGCTCTAAGTTGAGCTCTGCCTCTACCTCGGGCCCTAGCACTGCCTCTGCCTCTGCCCTTGCAGCAGCTACTACTAGGGGCTCGAGTTGCTGATAAGCTGATGAAGCGGTACGTGTATTACAATTTGCGAGAGAACAAATTAGAAGTTCAATTAGCATTGAGAAATCAGGTCGCACAATAGGAAAGAATAGATGTGAAGTTTTTTCTAACTCTATAGCCTCTAGGGGGAAAATAAAGACGTCTCCATACCGATCCCTCAGACTCTACTATGCTTGTTCGTGAATTGTGATGCCATGTAACCTAGAACTCTGATACCAACTTGTTATGACCCCGATTTCTCACCCTCAGGAGTCATAACGGCGCCTACTCGTGAAAGCTAGGCAAGCCGAGTTTTATTGATTCATTACCCTTTTAACTTAGCCTTTTTAATAATTCAATATAATAGGTAATCAAACATGGGAATAATTATAATAACCAGAAATGCGAAAAATGAAAACTTAATAGTTTAACCAAACTTGATACATGAATCCAAAATACAACTCTACCCAAATTTTGGTGTCACAATGTCACATACTATAGGAATACTACAAATAAGGGTTCAAAAGGTAAATACTATCTCGTTTCTAAAATACATAAAAGAAACAGGATAGAAAGATAGAAGGAGATGTCAGGGCATGCGGACGCCTGTAGGACTACCTCGGATCGCCTTAATGGACTGAAGACAGCAATCTCACTATGGTCCAAAAGTAGCAGCACCGAGATTTGCACACAGTGCAGGGTGTAGTATCAGCACAACCGACCCCATGTGCTGGTAAGTGCCAAGCCTAACCCCGGAAAAGTAGTGACGAGGCTAGAACCAGACTACCAAATAAACATGTGTAGTTAAATAATATACAACAAAAAATATAAGCAGATATTTACAGTTAAATGTGGGAGGGGAAACACATGTCGCGGGTAGTATCAGATAACAACAAAATACCAATACAGGAATGTAAAGAAAGACCATAATTCAATTGCCAACAGAATAAGGAAAACAAACACAATATACCCTTTCATTTCATTTTTGTTGTGGCGTGCAACCCAATCCTATATCATATAATACTGGTGCGACATGCACAAAGTAGTGACGAGGCTAGAACTAGACTACCAAATAAACATGTGTAGTTAAATAATATACAACAAAAAATATAAGCTGATATTTATAGTTAAAGATGGGAGGGGAAACACATGTTGGGGGGAGTATCAGATAACAACAAAATACCAATAGAGGAATGTAAAGATAGACCATAATTCAATTCCCAACAAGAATAAGGAAAACAAACACAATATACACTTACATTTCTTTTTTGTTGTGGCGTGCAACCCAATCCTAAATCATATAATATTGGTGCGGCATGAAACGCGATCTCATTTATGTAATACCGTTGCGGCATGCAACCCAATACCATTTAATATAACACCATTGTGGTGCAACCGATCCCATTTCATATATTACCATTGCAGCGTGCAACCGACCAATTTCATATATTACTGTTGCGGCGTGCAACCCGATCCTAGTTCATATAATACCGTTGCGGCGTACAACCCAATCCCACAAATAATTCAATATCAATCATAAAAGAATCTTGGCAAGGGAACAAGAGTATAATAATAATATCCCGGCAAGGGAGACAAAAACATCCCGGCAAGGGAACCAACAAGTAAATCAACATATTAAGAATGAACAAATCACAATGGAGTCATAAAATTACAATACGAGAATGACGGGCATGTTTGACACCAATGTATAGATACTCGTCACCATGCCTACACATCGTACTCCACAATTAACACATAGCAAATAAGACACAACTCTTAATCCGTCAAGCTAGGGGTAGACCAAATACTTATCTCGACGCCACGAACATAATTCAAACCTCAACTATCGCTTTACCTCTTGTTTCCACCACCAATTCACTTGTATCTAGCCAAAATTTACTAAATAATATTAATAAATTCTAAATGAATTAATTCTAATGCATGAAAATAGGTTTTCAAATGATTTTTTCCAAAAGTCAAAAACCGATTTCGGACCCACATGTGTTGGAAATCACGTATATCCATGATATGTGCGCTTTGATTGTATGAGCATGATTTTCAGGTATAGGTTTTGATGAATGACAAACAATGAATTCAAGTGTCAAACAACGATATAATATGACAATCAATCAAATGGCGAGAAGCATACTGATGACGGAATTGCATGAACGAGCCAAAGAGTTCAAGACCGAAGACCCAAGACGTAGGTCGTTTGGTAGAACCAATGTAAGGACAACATTTAAGTTATCTTATCCTTTGGCTCAACATTAGGTCATCATAAACATGCATAAAACATTTTTATCATAAACATGCATCTTTGTGCTAAACCAAAATGATTTGTATTTAGTCAAAATGGTTTTTAAACATGTCTTTTAAAATCTGGACCTCAACAATCGATTATTTGAATCCTACAATCGATTGTATTAAGACAGTGTGATCTGAAGTTATTCAAAATAGCAAACAATCGATTGTCTACTTTTAACAATCGATTATTTTGAGACAGTGTGCAACCGAAGTTTTTAATATCAAAACAATCGATTGTCTTTGTCCCACAATCGATTATAAACAATCGATTGTCTCTTCATACAATCGATTATATTTTGACTGTTCCCACAGAATCCTAAATTGATTTTTGAACGTTGAAGAACAATCGATTATTCAGGGTTAACAATCGATTGTTTAGCCTAAAATCAGGAATCTGTTTTTTGAACGTTGGTCAAACAATCGATTGTCTACTCCAAACAATCGATTGTCTGAGCACAGAATCGGGGATTTTATTTGTCAATTAAGCAACGGTCAGCACCACTTTTTCACCTATAAAAAGAGGTCTTTTGAGCTGTTTTTAAACACACAACTCCTGCATATATTGATATACATATTGATCATTTTCAAGCATCATTTTAGAGCTTTTGTTGAGCCATTTGATAGACAACTTTGTGTTGTTCATAGAGCTTATTTTGTTTCTCTTTATCCACTCTATTGAGAGAGTATTTGTTGTAAAAGAGAGTTGTTTGAGAAGAACATATCTTCTCATTTGTCGGGTTTGCTAAGTACCCAAAGTCTTAGTGGTTGAAGTCTTGGGGTGAGGTATCCTCAAGCAAGTGAAGTCTTAAGGTGTGGTATCCTTGAGCAACTGTAACGGTTTGTTAAGCACCCATAAGCTTGACAAAGATAGTGGAAATCTCGAGAGAGTCTCTCGGGGACTGGACTAGCCACGGGTTGTGGTGAACCAGGATACATCGGTGCGTTGGTTCCTATTTATTTACTTATCACACTCATTTAATTCCTGCAATTTTTAAATTCCGCAAGTTTATGCTATTTTTTATTATAACGCTATTCACCCCCCCTCTAGCGTTAAGCGTATTTTCTAACAACATGATCAAAACCCTAGGTTCGAACAAAAACTCGATTACCCATTCACCTACGAACTCAAATCTGTAATTTATTTTGAAACCGATCCTCAAATCGAGGTCCAAATCCCAAAATTTTAAAATCCTAAGTTCTACCCAAAACACCCAATTTCCCCCTTGAAAATCCTTGATTTTGAGTTGAAATCATGTAAAGAGATGTTATAGATTAAAGAAAATGAATTAGAGATGACTTACAATCGATTTGGAGAAGAACTTTTCTTTGGAAAATCGCCCAAGAGAGCATAGGGTTTGAGAGAGTTTGAAAAACGAAAGATTTTTGGCTAAGTTATGATTTAGCAGGTCGCAGATGTTGCAATTGCGACCAAGGTTCACAATTGTGAACCCCTTTGGGACCTGCTATCTTCACAAATGCGAAGAATCTATCTCATTTCGACCATAGGGAAGTACTGTCACCTTCACATTTGCGAGGAACATGTCGCATTTGCGACATCGCAAATGTGAGGAAAGGTCGCAAGAGACGCCGGCTTCTTTGCACACTCGCGCTTATCCGCCAACTCTCCTATGTGGAATATCACATTTTCCAGAAGCAGAACCCCTCATGGGGACAATTTACAAATCATATCCTCAACTTCTTAACCAATGCAATCATCTGCCATGCCGACCTGCAGGAGGTAAAATTGGAGTAGCGGATAGCCTCTTTAGACAGGGTTTAAAGGGACAATAGCAAGAAATGAGAAACAGAATGGGAACAGACCTCAACTTTTAATAGCTCTGATAGTCTTGCCACAAGTGTCTTCAAGCTATGCTTTTCATTTTTCTCTCTAGTATTATCCTGGAACTAGCAATTTAGATGATCAAAATGCAGCAAAAAAAAGATAGATAAAATTCAGACACTGTAGATGGTGAGAGTAAATCCACGAAGAAAATGCACAATAATACGAAGTCCACATACAAATTCTACAGACAGAATGATGGTATTCCGGACAAGAAGTACCATATCATAACAGCTCAAATTCGATGTATGAGAGAACGAGGAGCATAAAACAGAGGGAGTCACAGGATTAGAAGGTGGCAGGGGCACATGAGCGAATTGCTCGATCACTGCTCCCATCAGACGTCTTAAGAGTTCCAAGTTTTCAATGTGCACGCACACATATATGTATCCAACATATTTGTCGAGGTTAACGGGTCAGGTGACCCCTCTCCTCAACACAACCTCCTCTGGAAGAAAATTCATAATAAATATAATTAGTATATGGAAATGAGCAAAACCATCAGAAAGGGACAGAGGCAAAGGGGTACTTCGTTAGAAAGGAAGGTATGCATGGGCATTAAATTAAAGATAGAATTTTAAGGGTTTGAACAAATTTCGGGCGTACCATGTGGTTTGGGCGAGGAAAAGAAAGAGAAACCAACAAAGCTAATTGAAATAGTCAGAAAGTAGTGAATCAGGAGATAGAATCCACCAGACAAGAGAGAAGGAAGCCATAATAATAATAATAATAACAATAATAATAACAATAATAATTTAAAAATTCGGGTGATTATGTTATGAAGGTGAGGTCTGGAGCAACGGTTAAGCAACCTCCATGTGATCTTGAGTCACTGGTTCAGGCCGCGAAATCAGTCATATCTCTATGTGACCTACAAGTCACGGGTTCTAGCTAAGGAATCAGTCATTGATACTTGTATCAGGGTACGTTGCCTAAATTACTCCCCTTGGAGTGCGACCCTTATGAACGTGGGAGCACCGGACTGCCCTTTATCAGGTGATTATGTCATGTATGCATTTTGTAAGTAGCTGAAAATATCTTTTTCGCCGAATCCTACTATGCCTACAAAAAATGAAGTTGAGGTTTAGTTAGTTTTTCCTGACTGCAGGCGCTGGCTTAAAGCTAAATTGACCAAAAGAGAAAAATCCAATTACCTAGAAGATACCCATGAACCAATAGTCTGTAAGCAGAATACATTCACAAAGCAGTAAGCAAGTGAAATATAAGAATAAATATGAGCCAATCAAAGGAAATCAATATATCCCTACACAAAAATAAATAAATTTACCAAATTCGATGGCTCAGATCCCATGGTATGGGATAATATTGTTACTGAACTTGATGGCGGCGAGACAGATAATTTAGAAATCTAAAAACAAACCAAATAAAGGAATTTGGTATGTAATATCTATATATAGGGGCAAAGCTATTGGACTTGAAGGCTATTTTGGCATCTGGTCCTCGACAGAAATAGGCCCAGTTGTGTATAAGTTAATTGTATAGGCTTTTGTTTGGTTAAATTTTGTCTTATATTTTCCCGGTTCAAGAGATTTTGGCCCAATGTATATATAGTATAGTTTGTACACATTTAGACGGTTTTGTCATTCTAATATACAGAAATATCTGAGGCTTCTCTTTCTCTCTCATTTTGTTTTGATGAACCCTAGTTAGATTTTGATGGCAATTTGGCTTATCTTCAAAGTTATTGTGGTATCAGAGCAAAGATTCTTATAGATCTGGTCCTCCGCTTTTATACGATATTACCCTCACAAAGTTTTGTCCAAGTTCTCTTCATCTTCGATTTCGTCAGTTCCGTGTCGTCTCTCTCTTTTACAGTAGTTTTCGATGCTTTGCTGCTCTGCGATGGTTTGTTTTGATATTTTTGGGTGATATCAATTTGTTCTAAGAAGTTACGAACGAGGATTTGGTTTTGGCCAGAAATTGAACTCAGGGCTATGACATTAATATAGTTTCGAGTGGACTTTTTTGTGTTTGTGAGCTCCAGGAGGTCAGTTGGCTCCAGGAGGTCAGTTGAAGTTTGTTTTAACCTTGGAGGCCGTCTTCTTCCGATTCTGGGCATTAACTATAAGACAATGAAGGTTGGTTGATTGATTCTTGAATTTTCGTGATATATTTTAATTCATAGACTCCTAATTATTGGTAGTGAAGAGTTCTGTGTCTTTAGGAACTACGGCAGATATTGTCATTTTCCTATTTTTGACATTAGAATAGTTAATGTTTTCTTATTAAGGTAAAATTGAAGATCCAAAGTAATTTAGATAGTATATAATCTTAGTTGATTGTTCTTTCCTCTTTATTGAAGTCTAGTTTTTTTAAAGCAAATTTAGACAGTGTGTTGATGAGATTAGGATACATATGCTTTAGACTTAACACTAAATGAATCAGAATATATCTCTTTTCCCTAGCAGGATATAGCGTTAGTTGTTTGCTTATTAGATCTTTTTAATGGCCTGTTTCTATGGGTGTGTTTGGTATATATCAGAGACCTGCTCAACGACCATATATAGAAAGCAGATTTATATCGCTATAATTATTTAAAAACTCAACCGACTGCCAAGTATGTCGCCTGGAGATATCCCAACGTGGCAGTAGGTGAGTATATATATATATATATTATATATGCTTCGTTTATTAGTTAAAAGGTTCACGCTTTAAAAGGTATTATAAGTTTATATGTGTTGAGGCAAGTAAGTTTTAGTCATGTGTTCGCGCTTAAACATGTAGTTGAAATACACATGTTGACAAATTCCACAACCAAACGCCAGTTGCATGTCAGCAATAGATGTTTGTTCATAAGATCTGTCTGTTTAAAAAATAAATTGTTTGATCACTAAGTCGTTGAGGGCATAATACTCACTGTGATACTTTGGTAGTGTACTAGATATGCCGTTTCAATTGGTTATGACTTATGCATCTAAGTATCTAATCTCTGACTAAGTTTTCCTATCCTGCACCGCTAGTATTTGGTCTTAGCTCAGATATGATAAAGACATGTTGGCACTCTGTGTGCTTGCAAAGTTTGTAAAGAAATAACAGAACATGTGATTGATGAGAAGTATCTTGGGGACATCTGTTTTCCTACCTCTTTACTTTCAGTTCAATTTTATTTCTTTCTCACATGGGATGTACTATATTTGAAGCAGAACATGTGCGCCTTTATTGTTGTTCAACAATATTCATAGGAACACAATATTTATATTAATGAGAATATACTGTATTTGTAAAATAATTTAAAAATATAAATGAATATAAATAAAAATTAACATAAATAGGAATGAACTACGAAATAACAGAATATCATTTCGAGCCCGCTGAATTTACAGTATTTCTTAAGGAATTTAATCTGGTCATGGTACCCAAGGGTATGGATTATTTTCTCCCAGGATAGAACGAATTACACACTGGTGTAGTGGTACCTTCAAACCCCAGTGTTTTAGCAAACACAAAGTTCGGTAGCAAATCACACTTACTGATGCTTTATTTGATGCTTAAACTATGTAGAAGGAGGAGAAACTCATAAAATCTTATGGAAATTCTGAGCAGGATAGCCTTGTATTTACAGTCAAAGTTGGATTGAAATCTTAAGAGGTACAACTCTTCAGAATGGATGTTTCTCCAAAACGGCCACATCATAAATGTCATTACATAAATGGTTATTTACTAAACAATAAAGAGCGAAAATTGAAGATGTTAGTTAATTTTCTGTTACCAAAACAGGAAAACGAATTCGACGATTTAATTTTAATATTTTATTTTAATATTAATATTCTATTATTAAAACAAATATTTAATAACATTTCTGTTAACAAATAAATTTGGTCCAAAAAGTTAATCAATCAATTGACCAAAGTCGAATCCGAGCCAAGCGAGCGATGACGGCGAGCGACGCGAGACTTGCCTTCTTCTCAACTCTTTAAGAGCTAGAATAAGAACAATTGCTTATATACCCATAAAAAATATCTTCCTCTTTCAATATAGGACAATGTCCATTGCCAAGGAGTGAAATTAAATTTCACTCAAAAATTTCATTTCCCTTCATTTCTCATTCACCCTCTTTTAAATATTTAATATATTAATTAAATACATAAAAAAAATCCAACAAGATCACCATAGATATGCACTTATACATATTTGTATTTTCATATCTGTAGAATATGAACTCAACTATTATTGATTCCAAATAAGGGAATTCTAAAAAAAGTCAATGGTTATTAAGTGGTGACAAACTACCTAGAGCTATTTGGTCCTTCCAAACGAGCAAGTTAACCATCATAATAATTAAAAAAAGGGATTTTTACATATACATCCCATATACCAAACTTTACTATCATTATTGTGCATTGTTTGTTAATTACCCTCATATCTCATGGTTTTGTTACATAATATGTACCAAACAAGATATTTGCTGATTTTCTATCCTAAATTAACACTAGACAATTAAGGCTAAAATAGAATCTTAATAAATTGACACCAAAAATAACGCCTATCATTATGGTTGATAATTAATGTTTGATTTTCTACCATTTAAATTCTAAATCAGGTAAGGTAACATATTAAATGCTCCAAATATATTAAAGGAACCATAACCTTATAACTAATCTGAAAAACAAACTTAAATTTGCGCTAATTGTAATATTTGCGGTGTCGGGCGAAGGATACAATCCTATGTGTTGGTGTTATTATTTAATTATTATATGATCAATCTTTCTTTATCTTTTCTTCAGTTTCTATATCACACTCCTTTTGTAACATACTGTTTGGCATTTTCTTTAGAATAAAATATGGCACCGAAAACTACGAGAAAGTGTGGAATAGTGTCAAAGTAATCTGGTCATTTAGTCAACGTTGGTTGGCTTTGCAGAATCTTTTGAGAGTTTGATATGTTTAGTTAGTAGTCCCTCGGTTTCAAATACGTAATTTTTAATTATTTTCATACGATTTAAAAAATTTATCTTTTAATATTAATTAGCAATGTAGTTATGAAGTATTTCCAGAGAGTTTTAACAATGTAGTCAAATGTAGATATCGCAGTCTACAATTGGGCACAAATTCAACAAAGAATTGGAAGATAACAATACATTATCCCAGAAACTAAAGGTAATATATTCTTGTTTGGTGCAGGGAAAAAAAAACAAAAAAAGTAGTAGATGTTGAAGTTGTTTCCAGAGAGTTTTAAAAATGTAGACAATTGTAGTTAAATGTAGTTATGAAGTATTTCCAGAGAGTTTTAAAAATGTAGATAATTGTAGTTAAATGTAGTTATGAAGTATTTCTAGAGAGTTTTAAAAATGTAGATAATTGTAGTTAAATGTAGTTAAATGTAGTTATGAAGTATTTCCAGAAAGTTTTAAAATGTAGATAATTGTAGTTAAATGTAGTTAAATGTAGTTATGAAGTATTTCCAGAGAGTTTTAACAATGTAGTCAAATGTAGTTAAATGTAGTTAACGTTTATATGCCGTTTGTTTGTAGCTGATTTGTAGTTAACTGATTGTTGCTAACATAGTTAACTTATTGACACCTTATTATTTTCTTTTTGATCTTGAATTGTAGGTGAGAGCTTCAACAGATTATATACACACTGTGTGACAATTAATTTCATTGAAATTAACTACAATGTTTTTTCTTTATCTACAACATTCTCGTTTCTCATCGACGTTCATGGCATTCATGAACTTGCATTTGATCCAGTCTCAAACTTCTTGATGCTTGGTATCTAGTTTTACAGTGTTCGCGAACATAGTTCTGAATTTATATGTGATTGCATGATAATGTTTGGGCTTTGAGACTGTTTGACAAGTTTACAACTTCTTCAAGCAAGAATGCGGTACTTTCCAGTGTGAGGAAGGACTAATGAACAAGACAAGATTACAAACAACACTTTTAAACAAAGAACTGATAATCTGAAAAATAGAATGAACAAAACAAGATTACAACCGACACTTTAAACCAAGACAAACGTGAATTGAGCTCTAAATTATCCAAAAAAAACTGAATACAAACTATGATGATCCGTTCCTAGATAATGAATATATTAATAGTTATATAATTAAAATTTGAGTTGAACATCAATCGCATGCTTTTAGGAAAATAAATTCTAATTGTTTTGAATAAAAAATTAAAACTTTCAAAATCAGGAAAAAAATTATTCCTTAAAAGTAGTAATATTACGAGAAATACTTCAATGAGAGTTTTCATGAAACTATTAAGTATATTTTTACAAAATAAAGTCTAACTTTTGTGTTATATACAAAAAATGATAATACAATAACTCTTATTGTGAAACGAAGGAAACTAGAAATATTTTATATGTACAACAGAAGTCTACTATGAAGTGATAAGCAGCTTCCCATCCTTAATAAAAATAAAATGGGATTGTTGCTCAATCTTCATGTGTGATCTATACATCTTCAACCAAACTCTATTTTCGGAACAAGAATCCGAAATTAACTGAAGAAGCGACTGGTTCAAGGGTGGCTGGAGAAGACGACGAAGCACCAACGATGATGGATGGTGGTGTTCGCTGCTGGACTTGACGGTGAGTTTGGACGAAGGGGAGGACGATGGGTGTGCTGAAGAAGATGACAGGGAAGGGGCATGGTTTGAAAATCAAGCCTCTAATTAATTAGTTTGAAAAGATTTTGTTCCACAAATCAAGCAAAACATTAATGAGTTGATTATTAACCTTAAATATAATTTTGGTACATAAATTGAAAGGTGGTACACTTAAATGTAATAAACCCAAACCTTAAACATGAGTGGTTATAAGGTTTGGTATATGGAATGTATAGGTAAAAATCCCTTAAAAAAATGCACAAAGAAGTCTAGGAATGGAAGTTATAGTAATAAATTCATTTATCAAAAATAAAGGACAAGAATGGAAATGCACTGTTAGTGTGGCTAAAGCAAACCAGCAATTTTCATTCTCTTGTGTGTCAAAAATAAAATCTATTGTTTCTGTTTGGTGTTTCCATTGCTTCACATTTGAAAAAGACAATTGAACTTCTTTTTTAAAGAACCTTATTGTCTTGCAGATTCTTTGAGATCTTATTGAACGAGAAATCTTTTGAACTATCCCTTTACTATAACTATTCGATGGTTGTGTCTCGCTACGTGTCATGCCATTGATATACATATATGTTTAAATGAAATATTTTTATTAATTTTTCCGAATTGTTTATTTTTTATTTATTTGTAAGTGGAGAACTAAACGCAGACAACGAAAGTGATGAAAATCTTATCTGGGAGTATTAGGTTGATGCGTGATGAAACTTTACATATATCATAAAACTCGGAGTAGATTTTCTGTTGTTTCTAATATTCCATTTTTATCTAGTACTACTTGATAGCTTTACTTTGTATTATTTTGTTATAATTTTTTCTCGCCCTTATATATTATATTTGCACAGATTAATTGTGGTAGGTCTTGTCTAGCCTCGTCACTACTTCGCCGGCGTTAGGCCATGCACTTACCAGCACATGAGGTCGGTTGTGCTGATGCTACACTTCTGTGCTTTTTGCACAGATTACGGTATCAAAACAACTTTTGGACCACAACAGTAGCCTATTCGATCGGGAGCTGACTTCAGTCCAGGGACGTCAAGGTAACCTAGCTGGTGTTCGCGGGCCAGAGTCCTTGTCTATGTTTAGTTTGTTTCCTTTGTACCGAGACAAACGTTTTGTGTTTCCATTCAGACTTGTTTGTAGCACTCATTAGTAGTCCATGAGCTAGTGACACCAAATTTTGGGTAGAGATATGTTTTAAACTTCCGCATTATGATTTCGTTTTAATTAAAAGTCTTTCGCTTAATTTTAATTATTGTTTCAGTTTATTATAATATTTAAATAAATCAGCAGAATTATTGTGATGTCTGGCTTGCCTAGCTTTGATAGTAGGCACTTTCACGAGTTCCGATGGTGAAAAATTCGGATCGTGACAATTAATTTGAAGGAAACAAAAAATGAAAAGTAAATACAAGATAATGATATAATATAGAAGAAACAAAATTTGGTGTAAAAAATAATATATGATTGGAGTAAATTTGGTGTTATACCATTTAGTGTAAAATTTGGTGCAAAAAAATGGTGCTAGCGTTAGAGATGGCCTAATTGAATTTTGTTTTTGTCATGCACACGTGTACACCAGATATGAACATCAGCACGTGCTATTATGTGGAATCATAAATCAATTGTAAAGGAGTAATAAGTCGTTATTAGTTTATGAATTTCTCATTGAAAATGAAA
Organism: Nicotiana benthamiana; assembly: GCA_034376525.1. Taxonomy (NCBI): domain Eukaryota; kingdom Viridiplantae; phylum Streptophyta; class Magnoliopsida; order Solanales; family Solanaceae; genus Nicotiana; species Nicotiana benthamiana. The sequence goes on along the minus strand of CM067331.1, from coordinate 15,248,263 downwards.
TGCAAATTACGAATTTTTTAAGACCGATCTAGTTGGAAATATTTCACAAGATTTAGTTAAAATAATTCATAGATTTTTTTGAGTACATTATAAATTCATAATCCTCGTTTGCGACCACGTGAGAAAAAGATTGATCTTTTGGAGCTAACTATACTTTTTCCGATCGAAAATAAGTAATTTTTTGGATGTTTTCACTCAGATTAAAAAATTCACCTTTTAGTATTAATTAGCAATAGAATTAATCATACTAACCTTTAATATCTCACATAAACACTCATAACATATATTCCAACACTATTTACTCCAAGGATAATGTAGGAAAAAAATAATTATTTTGGACCACAAAAAAAAGACAAAAAAATCACTTATTTTGGATTGAAGGGAGTAATACTTATCATTTTGATAAAATCAAAATTGACAAGATTTAGTTATTAAAATCTTTTGTTTTTACTTTTATGTTTATGTATTATAACATATATGTACGAATTTATTTATTAATACAATTATTTCGAATTATACTTAAATTATAATGACTTACTTTAAAATATTAAAGTGAAAATGAAACTACTGTCCGCTAAAGTCTAAATAAGATTAACACATCATTAAGCGAAAAAAGAGCATAAAATTTTTATTACTCCGATCTGTTAAGAATAGAATTCTAATTAGAGTGAATGTCTATCTTGTAGAGAGTTTTACTTTGAGGCTAAGTTATTTTTCCTCCTATAAATAGAGGGGTCTTACCCCATTGTAAACCACCCCAAAATTCAATAAGAATTTTCTCTCTCTTTCTCTGCAATATTGCTCTTGTTCTTTTATTTTCTTATAACACGTTATCAGCACGAAGCTTTACTATCTCAAGAATCTCTTTGAGAAAATTAAGGTATTTTTTCTCCTCCTAATTTTGTTTTAATTATGTCTGACATTATGAAAAGAAAGTTCGTTGCCCTTGAAATTTCGGGCAAGAACTACATGACATGGGTGTTGGATGCTGAAATCCATTTGGATGCAATGGGTCTTGGAGACGCCATTAAAGACAGAAATAATGCATCCACCCAAGACTGTGCTAAGGCCTTGATTTTCTTGCGCCATCACCTTGATGAAGGTTTGAAAATTGAATATCTCACAGTCAAAGATCCACTTATCTTGTGGAATGGCTTAAAGGAGAGATATGACAACTTAAAGTTGGTCACTCTGCCACAAGCACGATATGATTGGGCTCATCTGAGGCTCCAAGACTTTAAGTCTGTTTCTGAATATAATTCTGCAATGTTTAGAATTACTTCTATATTGAAACTCTGTGGAGATACTATAACTGATTATGATATGCTTGAAAAAACGTTTACAACGTTTCATGCCTCCAATATGGTTCTGCAACAACAGTACAGAGAGAAAGGTTTTAAAAAGTACTCTGAGCTAATTTCTCTTCTCCTTGTGACTGAGCGAAACAATGACCTGCTCATGAGAAATCACGAAAATCGACCCACTGGGTCTACACCATTGCCTGAAGTAGATAAGGTGTGTTCCCATTATGCTAAGCGTGGAAAAGGCTATGGCTTTAATCATGGTCATGGTCGTGGTCGGGGTCATGGCCGTGGACGTGGACAAGGAAGAAATTTTTCTGGTGTTAGTCACCCCCAAAGAGATATAACCACCAAAAGCTGATATGGAATTATGAGAATCCAAAAGAAAATAGTTCAGAAACTATATGTTATCGTTGTGGTGGAAAAGGGCACTGGGCAAAAATTTGCCGTGTACCAAGACATTTGGTTGAGCTTTATCAAGCATCTCTAAAGAGTAAATGCCCTGAAACCAATTTTGTCTCTGACAATAATTTTGACATCACCCACTTGGATGTGGCAGACTTCTTTGAGCACCCTGAGGGGAAAATAGATCATTTGATCGGATGGATCCATGGTTAAAGAAGATTGAGCAGTTTGATATTTTTATTTTTACTTATTCGTAGTAGTTAATGAATAAACAATTATCATAGTTTACATAAGTTATCTATTATTGTGATATGGTTCAAATTTTATATAACTTTAGATTACACATTCATCTTATGATTTATTTGTAATGATTTTTCAGTAAGTTAATCGATTAACATAACAGATAATCGATTAACCAATATATTCTATTAAACTGGACCTTTTCCGCAAGGCATGTTAGTCGACTATCCGATTTAGTTAATCGACTAACCTAATGACTGTTACCTAAGTTAATCGATTATCACTTTAGTTAATCGATTAACCTTATGTCCGTTACCTGTTCATCGACTAGTTTTTTAAACGTTGAAACAGGTTAGTCGATTATCTATTTGGTTAATCAACTAACCTCAGCAGATTTTGAAAATATTGTTTAATTATTAAGCAACGGATACAAGAGTATTAAAAGGAGAATAACTATGATAAACAAAATACTAATATTTTTCGTATATTTCTTTTGTATGTCAAACCATGGGAAGAAAATATGGATATCTCACAAAGCAAACTTGGATCAACGTCCAATTGTAAAAATATTTGTTTAATTGATTCATGTACCACACATACGATATTCAAAGAGAAGAAATATTTCTCTCATTTAAGTATGTGTAAGGCAGATGTTACTACAATTTCTGGTAGTAGTAAATTGATTGAAGGCTCCGGAAGAGCAACTATAACTCTGCCTAAAGGAACAATATTTATCATAGAGAATGCAATGTTCTCTTCCAAGTCCAAGAGGAACTTGTTGAGTTTTAAGATATCCGTCAAAATGGATATCATATTGAGACAATAGATGAGAATAATCTTGAATACTTCATCATTACAAAGAATGTCTCTGGCCAAAAGAGGGTTATTGAGAAGTTCCTATCTTTATCTTGTGGCATGTATTGGACAAAAATTAGTGCAATTGAGGCACATTCCACAGTAAACCAAAAGGTTACTGATTCCAATACTTTTGTACTTTGGCATGATCGATTGGGACATCCTGGATCAATTATGATGAGACGGATTATAGAAAACTCATATGGGCATCCATTAAAGAATTTAAAGATTCTTTTAAATAATGAATTTTCTTGCACTTCTTGTTATCAAGGCAAGTTAATTATTAGACCATCACCAACAAAGGTTGGAACTGAGTCACCTACATTTTTGGAACGTATACAAGGGGATATTTGTAGACCTATTCACCCACCTAGTGGGTCCTTTAGATATTTTATGGTCTTAATAGACGCATCCTCTAGATGGTCTCATGTGTGCCTATTGTCATCACGCAACCTTGCGTTTGCAAAATTAATGGCACAAATAATTCGATTACGAGCACAATTTCATGATAATCCAATTAAGTCAATTAGACTAGATAATGCTGCTGAGTTTTCATCCCAAACATTTAATGATTATTGCTTATCAATTGGGATAAAAGTGGAACATCTTGTAGTTCATGTTCACACTCAAAATGGTCTTGCAGAATCTTTAATTACACGTCTGCAGTTGATTGCAAGACCATTACTCATGAAAACGAGGGTGCCCACTTCGGTTTGGGGTCACGCCATTTTGCATACAGCAATGCTAGTTCGTCTCAGACCGACGAATTATCACAAATATTCCCCGTTGCAATTAGTTTTGGGTCATGAACCTAATATATCCCATTTAAGAATTTTTGGATGCGCAGTATATGTGCCTGTAGCACCGCCATACCGCACCAAAATGGGTTCGCAAAGAAGGTTAGGAATATATGTTGGGTTTGAATTGCCCTCCATTATTCGCTACCTCAAAACATTGATAGGGGATTTGTTCACTGCACGATTTGCAGACTGTCGATGAGACACTTTTCCCAAAATTAGGGGGAGAAGTTGGTGAAACCAAACGGGAAATTTTGTGGAAAAATCCATCATTATCTCATCTTGATCCACATACCTCTATTTGTGAAAAAGAGGTGCAAAATATTATCCATTTGCAAAGAATAGCAAATCAAATGCCTGACGCATTCACGGACTTGAAAAGGATAACAAAATCTCACATCCCCGCAGAGAATGTTCCAATCCGTATTGATGTCCCTATTGGACAATCTTCTAGTGTCATATCTAATGAGTCGAAAGCACGCCTAAAACGTGGCAGGCCATTTGGTTCCAAAGATCGAAATTCTAGAAAAAGGAAAGCAAATGATCAAAATGACACTACGAAAGAATCTCATGAGGAAATTCACGATTTAATAAATTCTGAGATTCATGAAGAATCCATTGAGCCCGAGACTCAGGAAAATAAGGAACTATCAATAAATCCAATCGATATTGAGACAAATTTTAATCGAGTGGATATAGTGGTGGATTATGTCTTTGCATATAATGTTGCATCTAGCATTATGCAAGAAAGTGAGGATCTTGAACCTCAATCTGTTGGAGAATGTCGACAAAGACTTGATTGGCCAAAATCGCAAGAAGCAATCCAATCAGAATTGAATTCACTTGCAAAACGTGAAGTTTTTGGGCCTATAGTTGAAACACCTAATGGTGTTATGCCTGTTGGCTATAGATGGGTCTTTGTACGCAAGAGAAATGAGAAAAACAAGGTACAAAGATATAAGGCACGCCTTGTTGCACAAGGATTTTCTCAAAGTCCTGGTGTCGATTATGAAGAGACATATTCACCCGTAATGGATGCTATAACTTTCCGTTATCTCATTAGTTTTGCTGTCCTTGAAAAGCTTGACATGCATTTAATGGATGTGGTTATTGCCTACCTTTATGGCTCACTTGATAATGAGATATACATGAAAATTCCCGATGGATTCAAAATGCCAAACACTCATAATTCAAAGTCCCGGGAAATATTTTCAATCAAATTGCGAAGATCTTTGTATGGTCTAAAGCAATCAGGACGAATGTGGTATAATCGTCTTAGTGAGTATTTATTAAAGGAAGGCTATATAAATGATGCCATTTGCCCATGTGTTTTTATAAAGAAAACAACATCGGAATTTGTTGTACTTGCCGTATATGTCGATGACATAAACCTTATTGGAACTCCCATAGAACTCCAAAAGGCAATTGATTATTTAAAGAAGGAATTCGAGATGAAAGATCTTGGAAAGACAAAATTATGTCTTGGTTAGCAAATTGAATATTTGGCAAACGAAATTTTTGTTCATCAATCTGCCTATATAGAAAAGGTATTGAAACGGTTTTACATGGATGGAGCATATCCTTTAAGTACTCCGATGGTTGTTCGATCACTTGATGTGAATAAGGATCCATTCCGACCGCAAGAAAAGAATGAAGAGCTACTTGGTCCTGAAGTACCATATCTTAGTGCAATTGGCGCACTAATGTATTTTGCAAATACTACAAGGCCTGACATAACTTTTTCAGTTAATGTCTTAGCAAGATATAGCTCTGCTCCCACAAGGAGACATTGGAATGGAATCAAACATATATTGCGGTATCTAAAAGGGACTACCGATATGGGCTTATTTTATAGCAATAATTGCAGTCCTGATCTTGTTGGTTATGCTGATGCTGGATATTTATCTGACCCACACAAGGCTCGATCTCAAACAGGTTATGTGTTTATCTGTGGAGGCACTGCCATATCTTGGCGATCGACTAAGCAATCAATTGTGGCTACTTCATCTAATCATGCTGAGATAATCGCTATTCATGAAGCAAGTCGAGAGTGTGTGTGGTTGAGGTCTATAATACATCATATTCAAGACAAATGTGGTTTGAAATGTGACAAACTACCCACGATTTTGTATGAAGACAATGCAGCATGCATAGCCCAATTGAAGGGAGGATTCATAAAAGGAGACAGAACAAAGCATATTTCACCAAAGTTATTTTTCACACATGATCTTCAAAAGAATGGTGATATCAATGTGCAACAGATTCGTTCAAGTGATAATATGGCTGATTTGTTCACAGAATCTCTACCAACATCAACCTTCAAGAAGCTGGTACACAAGATTGCAATGCGAAGGCTCAAGGATGTGAATTGATGCTCTTTTCAGGGGGAGTTAATGCGCGTTGCACTCTTTTTCTCTTACAAGGTTTTGTCCCACTGGGTTTTCCTTGCAAAGTTTTTAACGAGGCAACCAATATGCGCATTACTAAATATGTGTACTCTTTTTCCTTTTCTAGAATTTTTTTTTCCATTGGATTTTATTTTAGTTATGGTTTTTAATGAGGCACATTACTTATTGAGTAGACATTCAAGGTGGAGTGTTAAGAATAGAATTCTAATTAGAGTGAATGTCTATCTTGTAGATAGTTTTACTTTGAGACTAAGTTATTTTTCCTCCTATAAATAGAGGGGTCTTACCCCATTATAAACCACCCCAAAATTCAATAAAAATTTTCTCTCTTTTTCTCTGCAATATTGCTCTTGTTCTTTTATTGTTTTATAACACGATCATTATTATTGACACAATTACAACAACAAAAAGCTCTTGTTTCAGTGTTTAAAAATAGTACTAAAATTGATGACCCCACTCCCATTACCGCACTCCCTCCCCCCCCCCCCCCCCCACCAATTCTGGCGCCGGCCTGGAAATTCCGACGGGAGGCACCTCCGGATCCGGTGCAAAAGGGTAATTCTTCAATTCACTCTGTAATTCCGATCTGTTTCAATCAACAGTTTTAATCCCATCAAATGAACTCAACAAACCCAAAGAATTCTTCTTCTCAGTAACATCATCTCTTTCTTCATCATCTCCATCTTCATCTTCATCATCCTCTTTTAGCTCTCTTTCTTCGGATTTCGGATCTTTGCTAGAAACGGGTTTTGTTTTAAAGCGGTTGAAGGATCCGAATTTGGGGGTAACTTCGGGAGTTGAGCAACCGGAGAATTTCGAATCAAAGGAAAATGAAAACCATAAATTAGTAACTGAATTTACGGAATCGAATTTATCTAAAGCAGTGGGGCAGTTTTTTCTTCTCTTGGGCTGACGTAAGCTGTCTGGATCTTCCTTATCGGGCTTCTCTTCACAACTTTCGGTTGCAGCCTGAGGTGGCTGATCATCGACGGTGTGCGGCGCCGGAGTTGAGTAGTTTGCTACCGGAGATTGGCCAGTTTTTGGTTCTTCCATAGCTATCAGTTGTTTGTGGTTGGGTTGGGGGTGGGGGGCGGGCGGGGGGGGGGGGGCAGTGGAAGCTTTGGGATTGAGTGAGTGACTGTGTGAGAGTGCGTGTTTAACTTAACTTTTGGATTGCTGTTTTTTTATACGAAGGATTTTTTGAACAACCTTTCGGGCGGCCAAAAATATTCTTTTTCTCTCAAAAACACTTCAATTGTTTGGTCAATATGGAAAATTATTTTTTGCAAGTAGCGGAAATTTTTTGCTAATTTCAAAAAGTAGAAGTAGAAAATTAATTTATTTAAAATAAAATTATCATCACTAAAAATTTATACTTTTCAAATTATCTCTTACTAATTTATGTTTTTCTTTTCATTTTGGTTTCTAGTTTTTACCATCCTATTAAAATTAAAAATATCATATATATGAATCATATTGTAACTTTTCAAAAATTTTATTGATTTTTCTTATTTTTGATCTTTTCTTGTGTAATGTCTCGTATCTTTCCAAATTATCTTTTTTTTTTCACACAAAAGCAAATTATCTGCATCTTCTTTGGATTATCAATTCTCTTCCTACAAATAGTTATTTATAATTTCTTCTATATATGCTATTAGTTCTTGAATCTTTAAAATAGTTATCAAATCTGATTTGTGAAAATGATCTACAAAAAGGTAATATACAATTGCATTGCATAATCTTTCTATACATTATCTATCTATCTATATGTTATTAAAAGAAGAAGAAAATGCATTCATATTTAGTCTAAGTGGCAGCCTCACAATAGGCCACTTGATATTTTAGGACAAAGTTAGTAAGGTTAGGTAATAATTAGTTTCTTTTTGAATTTAAATTTTTTAAAAATAATTAAATTATACATTATGTGTCGTTAACAATTAATTAATCTTTTTGAATTAGAATTTAAACATACTCAACTATTTCTTATACGATTTTTTTAAACTTTTAAAATTATTTTTATTTTACGCTCAATAGCATCTTTCAAGTTTGACACTAAAAATCATCTAGTTACAACTACCATGGCTATACATAATTTCATCCGACAATATTCTTTTACCAATAAAGAATTCAACTATAATGCTAACAAAAACATTACTGCAGACATTGATAAAGGAGATCAGCCTTCTGATTTTTCTTTAGAAATGCAAGACAAGTCTTCTACTAATATTGAAGCGCGTTGTGTGATAGAAGTAGAGAAAAATTATTAAAAAGTATTATCCTATATGAGCAATTTTATTTATTATTTCATGATAAACTTCTAATTTATAGTGTCATCATATAAAAATAAGTAATTATACTAAATAATATCATATACTTTAGTATAACTATATATGTAAAATTGATTTAAATCTTTAATATATATTTTTACTTTATGTTTTATATTTTAATTAAATAAATGAAAATAAAAATAAAAGTTACGATAAATTTAAGTTCTTTTTTATGTTTAGAAGAATTATACGATCTTGATACTATCCTTTTTCGTAATTTGATACTCAAAAGTGCTTTTAAAATGATTGGCCAAATGCAAATTATTTACCAAATGTTCCAAAAGTACTTCTTAAATGATTTGGCCAAATACAAATAATTTTTTTTCCAAAAATACATTTAAAAAAAAGTATTTCTCAAAATAAACAGATTTTGACAGATTGGCCAAACGGGCTCTAAGTCCTTTTGCCACATATACATGTTTGGTTGGGCACATTATCAGTAATTGGGCAAAATCTTATGATAAGATATGTTAATCATGTTTCGGTGATAAGATAACTAGTATACTCCATTTTTAAGAGAAAATAAAGACTTTTAAAATTTATTGTTCTAAACAAATCAAAAGGGGTTTAGATTATTTGTATAGTTATAAAAACTTCTTATTAAGGGTAAAGTTAAAAGTTTAAGCTAAATTACTTTCAAATTTTAAAAAAAATCATTCTTTTTTGAATAGATCAAAAAGCAAATAGATTCCTATAGTCTGGAGGGAGTAGTAAAGATTTAAAAGTTGATAATAAGTCGAGTTATATTTGAAAGAAATTTGACTTCAATTCATAAGTGACGACACTCGACAGCATTTTAATTTTCTTTTTGAAGATTACATAATATATTGTCCCATCTTCAAATATTAGTGAACCTTTGCTGTTATATTAAGAATACCATTTGCAAATTTTATTTTCTCTCTTGGAAATCAGATAGTTTTAAAGGGATTAGCAGTGTACAGGGTGCTATCTACATAAATAAATGTTTAGGAGAAGAAAGGGTTGACATATACTCGTTCCGTTCTAATTTATGTGAATCTGTTTGACTGGACACGTAGTTTAAGAAAAAATAAAGATTTTTAAAATTTGTGGTCCTATACAAATTAAGGGCCCAGAATATTTGTGTGGTTATAAAAGCTTCATATTAAAGTAGAATTACAAGTTTAAGCTAATTTATAACCAAATTTAAAAAAGAATCATTAATTTTGCAACAGACAAAAAAAGCAGGTTCTAACCTTTAGTACTACTGGTAAAAACTGTTAATACACCTCCAACGGTGACTTACTGATGAAAATTAGCAACACTATCTAATAGCAAAGCTCATTATTTTGAAATCATTAGATAAGTTTGTTTAAAAGTTTCAAACAAACTTTCTTTTTTGGGCTAAAGAGTTTGAATTCTCAGAGTATTTCCTGCTTATTTTATGCTACGGTCCAACTTAAAGAGGGGACTTTGCCATACAAGGTTGAGCGAAAATTGGTCTATATATATATATATATATATATATATATATATATATATATATATATATATATATATATATATTTGTCGGTTAGTTTTAGTTTTGAGCGGCTATTTGGGTTAATGCCCTATAGAAGGGGTTTTAACATAAATACCGACCATATTCAGTATTTATTTTAACCAGTATACATAGATTATATGCTGATTATGCACAATAATATACATATAATACATGAAGTATACAAATATTTTACATCCGTTAGCTATTTTAAGTTTAAGCGATTAGGCAGAAGGCTATTGGGTTAATCCCCTATAGAATCGTCAAAGGGAGCTGAGTCGTTAAAATCGTACGGTCTAGCCAGTTTTCGGACTAGTCATTCAAAAATAATCAACATTTGCCAAGTTATTGAAAAATAGCCAATATTTTGCTGCAACAGAGACTGGTCCAGCATAATATACTGAAGTTCGGTGCACCTATGTATGAACTTCCAACATATTATGTTGGACTGATATATTTTGCTGGCTCCGATATAATACTAGAGACTGGAATACCGATGCTCTAAACTCCCGAATATAATCCTTTTTACCTAACATGCTCTCTATTCTTTGTAAGTCATAAATCAAATGGAATTGAACCCAATAATGAAAGAAATAGTGTGTAGGGTGGGGGTGGGGGTGGGGAGGGATATGCCATGTCCATATTATAGTGTGTGATTGGATATATCACTCACGAAATGTCTAATGCCTTAGCATTTTGGCTAATGCAAATCCAACACATTTTACCACATAAGTCAGAGACAAAGCCCCTAAACCCTGTAGAGAATTTTGGGAGAACTGATTTTTTCGTAATGCTCATAAGTATATATAGAGTATAAAGAGGTATCAAATCCTATCAACTATATGAATGTACATAATGAAAGAAATCAAATCTTACCAACTATAGGACTGTACAATAATGAAAGAATATTCTACCAATAATAAAAAGATACACACAATATATTCTAATATGCCCCCTCAAGATAGAGGGCCGGAGGACACACCAATCTTGGACATCAGAAGATGAAGTCGAGGAAGAGATAAGTGCTTGGTGAGAGCATCATCAAGCTGATCAGCAGAGAATACGTGAGCAACACGAAGAGATCCATTCTGAACCAGTTGACGAACAAAGTGATAATCAATGGAGATGTGTTTCATGCGCGAATGAAACACAGGGTTGGCACAGAGGTAAGTGGCGCCAATGTTGTCGCTGTAAATTACAGGAGCATCTGGAAGAGAGACATGAAGCTCGCGCAGTAGTGAATGAAGCCAACGGACTTTAGTGGCAGCAGAAGCAATGGCACGATATTCAGCCTCAGTAGAAGATCGTGCAATGGAACCTTGCTTTTTGGAGCTCCAGGAAATAGGATTAGGCCGCAGAAAGAAAACATAGGCACCAGTTGAGGAGCGGTCATCACAGTTTCCACCCCAATCAGCATCAGAGAAACAATGCAGAGGTATAGCAGATGAAGGACGCAGCCAGACTCCGAAGTCACGCGTCCCATTCAGATACCGGAAGAGGCGCTTAACTGCACCCCAATGAGTGACACTAGGAGTGTGCATGAACTGTGAGATTTTATTGACAGCAAAGGAGATATCAGGATGAGTGAAGGAGAGATATTGGAGGCCCCCAAGGGCCTGGCGATAGACGGACGCGTCGGCAGGAGCCGAGCCGTCGGCCAGATGAAGGCGGGTTGACGCCGCTGTTGGCGTCTGAACAGGGTTGGATTCCGACATATTATGACGAGTCAAAAGATCAACAACATATTTACGCTGAGAAAGAAAACACCCCTTGGAGCTGCGCAGAACTTCAACACCAAGAAAGTAGCTTAGATCACCCATGTCTTTAAGAGAAAATTGAGTCCAAAGAGAGTCAATCACACGGTTGAAGAAAGCAGAATCATTACCAGTCAATATGAGATCATCACATATACCAAAAAATAGGCCGTAATACCAGAATGCTGAAAGACGAAGTGCAAAGTGTCAGAAGTAGTGTTGACGAAACCCATGGTCAGAAGGCATTGGCGGAGTGCACTGTACCATGCCCGGGGTGCCTGTTTGAGACCATAAATAGCTTTCTGTAACTTACAGACATAAGATGGATAGACTTTGTCAAAAAAAACCCGGTGGTTATGCCATATAAACATCCTCTGTAAGCTTCCCGTGGAGAAAGGCATTGTTCACATCCATTTGACGAAGAGGCCAGCCCTTGGATACAGCCAGACTGAGAACCAAAGGCACAGTTTCCGGCTTAATAACCGGACTGAAAGTCTCCTGGAAGTCTACACCTGGACGCTGATGAAAGCCCTTCGCAACAAGCCGGGCTTTGAACTTATCCACAGTACCGTCAGGCTTTCGTTTGATACGATAAACCCACTTGCAACCCACAATATTCTGTGAAGAATCAGGCGGAACAAGATCCCAGGTGCCATTTCGTAGCAGAGCATCAAACTTTGATGACATAGGAGCGCGCCAGCGCTCATCAGACATAGCACTAGATAGAGTCTGAGGTTAAATAACAGCTGGACAACAGACATACCAAACTTCTTGTTGGGCGTAAAGATGTAATTTTTGCTGCGAGTTTGCATATGATGACCACCCTGAGAGGATGTAGGTGGTGGCATAATGGGTGTAGCGGCCGCAGGGGCCGCTGGCGGTGCCGGAAGGGGCGCTGGTGGCGCGGGCAGTGCGTCCGGTGAAGGATTGCTAGTGGGAGCAGCGCCAGGTACTGGTGGCGGCAGCGGAAGGACTTCTAGGGAGACTGGAATGGGTACAGGGGGAGACTCGGGGTTAGACAAATTTGGAGTATGGGAAGACGTCTTCATGGAAGGTGACATGACGCGAGATGAAGATTTTAGATGTTGAGGGATCAAAGCATAGATAGGCGCTTTGAGTAGTAGAGTAGCCGAAGAGGACATAGGCATGAGATCCGGGTTCCATTTTGTGTGAGGTGTAGGGCCGAAGCCAAGGGAAGCATTGACAGCCGAAGACACGTAATTTGGCAAGGTTGGGGCGCTTATGGAAGAGACACTCAAAGGAGGAGAGCATCGAGAGTTTGTCTTGGGAAGACAATTAATGAGATAGACCGCTGTGGCAAAGGCATAAGGCCAGTAAATGAGAGGAACAGAGGCATAATGAAGGAGGGTGAGACCAGTATCGACAATTTGACGATGACGGCATTCATCATAGCCATTGTGTTGAGGTGTATGAGGAGGTGTAGTGAGATGTGAGATGCCATGAGAGGCAAGAAAAGAGCGTAAAGCTAGAATTCACCCCCATTATCAGTATACAGAGTAATGATTTTAGTAGAGAAGTATTTTTCGACAATGGACTTAAAAGTGGGGAAGGTTTGTAAGACATCAGATTTACGGCGTAAAGGGAAAAGCCAAACATACTTAGAAAAATAATCAACAAAAATGACATAATATTTAAATCCTTCATTAGAAATAATTGGAGAGGTCCATACATCAGAAAAAATAAGCTCCAGCGGAGTAGTAGAAGATAAACTTGACTCAGAGAAAGGTAACTTATGGCACTTATGAAGCTTGCAAGAGACACAAGCAAAATCAGACACACTACTTGACGCTATACTGTTAGAAGACACTAAATGACGTAGGATTTTAGCTGACGGTTGACCAAACCAAGAATGCCACAATGACGCAGGGAGTTTTTGTGCTGTGAGGGCGGACGGTAGACGGGAAGCCGCCGGCCAGTAGTAGGCTTCGTTCCTACGTGGGCCGCTGATGAGTGTTGCCCACGTGCGATGATCCTTTACCTGAAAATCAGTATCAGAAAAAACAACATTAACATTATTGTGACGACATAATTGAGCAACAGAGATCAAATTTTTACGAATATGTGGAACATAGAGAGCCCCAGGCAATAAAAGAGATGAATAACTTAAAAGTTGGCCAGTATGTGTAATTTTTAAACTTTCACCGTTACCAATAACCACATCATCGAAACCAGTGTAGGGACTGTGAAGAGACATGTTGGCAAGATCATTGGTTATGTGATGAGTGGCACCAGAGTCCAGGATCCAATCAGATGGAGAGTGATGGGTTGTGTGAGCAGCCGGATAAGATGACGCAGCGTATGCTGGTCGCGGCTATGGTCCACCGTAAGGGGGCTGATTTGCGCCGGAAATAGGATAGGACGGGCAACGGCGCGCGGAGTGGCCAAATTCACTGCAGAGCTGGAATTTCCCATTGTACCCGCGAGATTGGCCATTATTGGAGTAACCACCGCAGCCGGAAGATAGACCACGGCTGCCACGGCCGCGCCCGCAGCCACCGAAGCGGTTACGGCCAGACTGTTGTCCGGCGACGAAGGCAGCCGACAGAGCCAAATCAGATGCGGCGGAGGTAGCCGGCGCACGGGCAGTAATCTGGAGATTCACGGGATTGGATAGCATGAGAGAGCTCCATATACAGATCATAAAGACCATTTAAAACCTTAATGACAAGATCCTCAGAATCAACAGTAACACCCAGGAGAGATAATTCATCCACAATCACGCGAATACCGTGCATAAAATCAGTAACAGATTTAGAACCTTTTATCGGATTATGGAGCTGCTGTTTGAGAGCCATGATACGACCACGAGAAGCAGTGCCGTATGTGCGCGCGAGGATGTCCCAGGCTTCTTTAGAGATTTCCGCAGCGGCAATAAAGGAGATGATCGTCGGTGTGATCGACGAGATGATGGCACTGAGAATAAGATTGTCCTGGCGAATCCAGTAAGGATATGCTGGAGTGGGGTTAGTTACCTCCTTGTCGACGATGGTGGCTGGTGGGCACGACTTCGATCCGTCCAAGAAGCCGAGGAGGTCGTAACCCGTAAGAAGGGTTCGAAACTGGAATTTCCACACCAGGTAATTAGTGGAATCCAATTTAAGTGGGATCTGAGCAGATGCATTGATGGCAATCGACTGGAGGAGATCGTTGGATGTCGTAGCGGCCATGAAGCGCGAGGCAGAGGAGGCGCTGATCGACGTCGAGAGAGAGAGGGCTGCCGGTTAGTGTAGTGATGACGCGGAAAGATGCCAGAGAGAAGCGGTAGACCGAGAAGGTCGATTGCGGCGGGCTGCCGATTAGTGCAGCTACGGCGGCGGCGCGGGGAAGAATTAGGGTTTCTTTGGCGATAAGCCACTGGCCTATGATACCATGTAGAGAGTTTTGGGAGAATTGATTTTCTCGTATTTCTCACAAGTATATATAAAGTACAGAGAGGTATCAAATCCTACCAACTATAAGACTGTACAATAATGAAAGAAATCAAATTCAACCAACTATAGGACTGTACAATAATGAAAGAATATTCTACCAATAATAAAAAAGATACACACAATATATTCTAATAAACCCCACCTCCCTTTCCATTATGTAGCTCAAGCAAAGGATGATAAAATCTATATTTTATTTATTTAATTGAATAAAATATTTTTCATACATGATACACCACAGACACACACACACATATATATATATATATATATATATATATATATATATATATATATATATATATATATATATATATATATATATATATATATATATATATATATATATATATATATATATATATAAATAAATAAATAAAATTATGAACTTATAATTTTAAAAGTATAACGAGTTCAATGTTAAGATCCTTAAAAGTTGAACTTATGAAACTTGAATCTTGAATCCACCTCAAACCTCAAACTCCCTCCTAGTCACCAGTTTCATCTTCTAGCCAATAAGATTAAGCTGATGTAATGCCTGAGAGAACTAAATATATTTCTCAATTCGTATCCATAATTACAACAATAGAAAAACATTCTCAGATGGTTGCAACTGTTCAGGTTGATGATGCATGAAACCTGAATTCAAGATTAATCATTATCTGCACTTCAATATTTGCATGATTTTGTGATCGATCACTGTTTTAGTCGACATCATCACAGAAATATCATTATTGTATTATGAAAACGGAGTTCACTTTTCTTGCTGATGCATGCCTTTCTTTCATGTTTTGTTCCTTTTGGTTTTCTAATCTTTTTTTACATCTAAGGGCATCATAAAGAGGGAGAATGCGGCATTATCTTAATTATCATCAATATTTTAAACAAACTTTTAAAAGTGGTAGGGAAATATGGGAAGGTTGAGTTTGCACATACGAAAGCTAATTTACCCTTTTAAGGAAACGATGGACAGTACTGCATTACCAGTAAAAACAAGAAGAAAAAGGTGTAAATGCTGTTATTGGTTTTCCTTTATTTAAAAGGAGGATAACTTTTTTTTCCCTATTTTCATATAATTAGCTAAATAGATTTAAAATATAAAAGGTGAAAGTACAACGGGGTGAATTGTAACCTATTTTAAAACTTAGTTGATTAAGAAAGGAATTAGTCAACTAAACTTCACAGTAGGATCAATTGCAGCAGAAATAAATTGGGCAGAATGAAAAGTAAAGGAGGCACAACAATTTATACTGGTCCAGTACTGCTGTGGTATCTACGTCCAATTCATTTAAGTTACAAGAGTTCTCTTAGATATTCAATATGTTTCAACAGTGATAGTTTAGTACATTCACCACCAACGATATTCAACAACAATGTTTATCTAGTGTTGACACAACTCTTGTTTTATTTTCTAACTCTTCCTATGTTTTGCGATACTTGTAGACTCAAGAATACAATATTTGTTCTAAGAACTAAGAAGGTGTAGAAGCAGATGTTAAGTTGCGTAATCACTACTAGAAATTCGGCAAAAACTAACCAAGGCCGGCCGACCAACTTTGGCAGGTCAAAAAACCAACCAAAGTTGGTCGGTTTTTCAAAATTTTAATTTTTTTTTACGAAACCGACCAACTTTGGTCAGTATTCTTTGCTGCAAAAATGCTAGAAACTATTTTTGACCCCCGCAAAATTTATTTCTCAAGAAACCGACAAACTTTGGTCGGTTTTTAAGTTAAAATAAATTAAAATTAATATAAAAAATGAACAAAATTGGTCGATTAATTCGGCAGGTCAATTTAAAAAATCGACCAACTTTTATTGGTAATTTTATTCTTTAATAAAACCGACCAACTTTGGTAAGTTATTTTTGTGCGAAAATATAATTAAAGAGTATAAATCAAATAAAAGACAGTCTTAAAATAAAATGCATCAATGGTCTAGTGGTAGAACAGTATCATGTTATACTACAGACTCCGGTTCGATTTCCAGATGGTATATTTTTTTAATTACATAATTAAAATACCGACCAACTTTGTAGATTTTTTCGGCAATATTTTTTTTTTTGAATTTAATTGACCAACAAAAGTTGGTCGGTAATTTCCAACCAACTTTTGTCGGTATGCCCTTCCAACCTTCAAAATACCGTCCACACGTAAATGATCATGTTTCGAATGGTTATTGGCCATTGCCGGCCAACTTTGGTCGGTTCTGCCCGGATTTCTAGTAGTGAATCTTCCTTGTCCTTCTACTTCTTCTTTAATAGTGCTCGATGCGTATTTTCATTTATATTTTTTGGGATCGCAAAGGAGCATTGATTGGAGGTCTTTCCTTGTGAGGCATGGACTTCTAAGAATAGGACTCAAGGGTAGCCTCATGAATCTAGCTTGAGAGTTGTGGCCAGATTCATTCTCAGTTTTAAGTTTTGTCTTCTCCAATTAACCTTGTTTAGAGCTCCACAAATATTCCTTGATTAACTCTCTTTCTTTGATTGACTTTCTTTCCTTCCTCGCGTATTTGAGAATCTTTAGCTCGTCTTATTAATTGTCTTTCCTTTGTTGTTGCTTGATAGATTGATTTTTTTTTCATTTGATATAGAGTTTGAAAAACATAGTTGTTGGCTTCCTATGATCTTCTTTTATGATTTTAATTCTTTCCTTTCTTTCATCCATCAAAGCTGTTGCGAATCTGCACACAAAGTAGGATGACATTAGTCACGAAATGTCATCCTCTTTGGATTATTGAACATTATTAAAATTCTAAACCTGGCAATCTCCCCCTTTTTGATGATGACAATATTTCAAAAATTATTTGACTAATTTAGGGGATACTTCTTCCAGAATGTACTTCTGCTCCCCTTGCCATTATGCTCCTTGTTTGTTTGTATGCTCCCTCTATCTTTCTACTCTTTTTCTTCTTCACCTTTGACATTAATAATAAGAGCAAGAAGAGATACAAAGAATAATAGCTAATAATAATACTAGTAAAGAAGGTAAAATATGCATAAATCTAATAATTATAGCAGGCATAGTCGAGTTATGACTATCCAAACACATCTAAAAGAGAAGTTTTATCAAGCACCACAAAAAAAAAAGGATTGTTTAAATATCCTAGACACGTAATTCCTTCCAAGAAAATGCTTCAAAGTGTTGATCACTTTGGTGCCAAACTATAATAGGAGGTATCAATCTTCTTGGTGAATTTGGTCAGCTTCTCAGTGACATCCTGCATAGCCTCGATCCCTTGCCTCTTTGTATATTGGAAGGTGATCCTCAACTTAGTCATATCTGCTCCAGTTTTCTTTGTCACTTCCTTTATCTTGTCCACCTGTTCCTTCATAGAGGTTAGCAGTTCTTTGATACCTACAATATTTTACTGCATTAGTAGTAACTGATTCGAGTAAGAGAATTTGCGTGCTTCAGATTTAATCCCTCCACCACCATATTGAGGAGTGGATTCTAGGGCTTTGCCTTTCTTGAACCAGGTTCCCTCAATAAGTACCCAATCATGGAAGAGGTAGTCTTGTCATATGTGCTGGATATGGTTTTAGAGGCGTAGGGATACAGATCTGCTTTCACAGCTTGCATGATGTGAGAGATTATTAAACCACAAGGCAAACTATTAGCAAAATGTGAGACATCCCTGATGCTTTCATGCATGTACAGACACACCTAAGCAAAAAATTAATAGCCTTTTTATTGACAGTATAGTACATAATAAATACATCTCTGAGAGGTAGGATGCTAAGAGAACCAGTAAGGGGTAACAGGGTGGTGACAATAACGTGGGCTAGTACATAGTGCTCAAATTTCAAGGCTTTGGGACCAATGTCAAGGGGGTTTTCAGTCAACACACTTTTTGCTTCCTTAAGCGAAACTTCTAATTTATCAGTGCAACAATATTGCACAAAGAAAATATAGCCAACAAACTTGCGCATTTTTTTTCAAACAGAAAGGACTTAAGAATAATGCGAGTTCCCAAAATCATGGATTCTAATTTATCTTTATCATTCACAAATAAATTTTCATAAAACATACACACATGCTTTTCATAGATAGTATCACAAATAGTTGCAAGTAGGGAGACAAGTTTTTGAGTTTCAAACATAGAGATAACATCACATTGAGAGTTTTTCATAGATTTCAAGCTTACTGCGCGACCATAGGAAATTGACTTCCTTTGTAAGCGACAAATTTTTCTTTCCCTTTGGGACCATAGAAATTCATCTTGTCTTTAGGCCCAAACACTATATTTTCTGTTTTCCTCTCTTTTGAGATGACTGTTTGGGGACGGATTCCATTGGATGTTTCCAGCCCTCTTATGTGCAATAGAATTTTTTCCGGAGAATCACTGGATTCATCCTCGAATTGTTGACGATATGTACTATCTAACGACTCCACATCCACATGATCATTACTTTGATGGTATTTCTTAAAGTGGTGACTTATTATTGGCATGGAAAAGGATGAGGAGGGTTTGGTCTTGTCCATGAGTAAGAAAGAGCAGAGAGAGAGGCTTTCTTTGAGATAATGGGAGATATGAACTAGAGAATAGGGGTTAAAAAAGGGAGAATAAACTTACTTTATTCTTGAGAGACGTGTGAAAGCCAACTAAAAAGTTACCTTTTGCAAGCCCGCCGCTGGTCAGATAATAAAAGCACATATAGAGTAATCAAATACTTAGAGATAATTTGGGAGAAAATCATGAAGATCAATTATGGTAAATTTTCTAAAATGGACAAAATTAGAGAAATTAAATAGGAATCTAGCAAATACCAATTTTATCACGAAGAAAGAAGCATCACTCTTCGAGCAGTGGTTTTGTGAAAATATCTGCTAACTGATTTTCAGTATTAATAAATTCTAACACAATGTCACATTTTTCAACATGATCACGGATAAAATGATGTTTAATCTTAATATACTTAGCCCGAGAATGATGCTTTGAGTTTTTTGAAAGGTAAATAGCACTAGTATACATAATTGGAACGCAACTAAGATGTATATTATTGTCTAACAATTGATGCATAATCCATAGAACTTGTGTGCAGCAGTTGCCTACAGTCAGATATGCTGCTTCTGTAGTGGATAAGGTAACACCGATTTGTTTCTTGCTAAGCCAAGTAATAAGGGATTTCCAAGTAATTGGCACGCTCCACTTGTGATTTTTCTATCAATTTTATCACATGCAAAGCTTAAATATGAAAAAACTTTGAGAACAAAGACATTTAAGTTTTCGCACCATAGTCCATAGTTGACTGTCCCTATTAGATATATGATAATAGGCTTAACAACAGTCAAGTGGGATTCTTTGGGAGCTTACTGGTATCTTGCACATTCGCAAACACTAAACATAATATCAGGCCGACTAGCTGTAAGATAGAGTATAAATCCAATCATACCTCGAAACATTATTTCATGAACACTCTTACCATATTTATCTTCATCTAGAGTGGTTGATGGACTCATAGGAGTCCCTATGGCCTTATAATTAGACATGCCAAACTTGTTGATAAGCTCTTTTGTATATTTTGTTTATTTAATGAAAGTCCCTTTCTGTACTTGCTTGATTTGTAGCCTAAGAAAGAAGGTTAATTCTCCCATTATACTCATTTCAAATTACCCATTTCATGATGTTTGAAACATCTTTGCATAGCACTAGGTTAATACTTTCAAAAACAATATCATCCACATATATCTACAAAATTAACTTAGTTTAAGCTGATCATTTGATAAAGAGAGTAGTAACAATATTACCTATATCAAACCAATGCTTGACTATGAATGAGCTTAGCCTTTCATACCAAGCTCTTGAAGCTTGCTTCTGTCTGTATAAGGCTTTGGATAGCTTGTAGATATGATTTTGAAATAATTCATTAAAAATCGTAGGGGTTGCTTAACGAACACTTCCTCAAAGATAAACCGTTTAAGAAAGTGATTTTTACATCCATCTGGAATGGTCTAAAATATTTGTGAGTAGCATAAGCTAATAAGATATGATTTTAAACTGGAAGTAGGAGTGAAGGTTTCCTCGTAATAATCCTTTCTTATTGTGAATAACCTTGAGCAACCACTCTATCTTTATTTCGTACTACTTATCCAAACTTCAACTTATTTCTGAATACCTATTTTATTCCAACAATGGATGCATTTGGAGTTTTAGGTATAAGTTCCCATACTTTGTTCTTCTAAAATTTGTCAATGATACGAACGAGAAGCAATATAAAAAGAACAGAAAAAATAAGATAGAGATTTAGTAGAGAACCAACTAAGGAAATTAAAAGAACATTCGAAAGTAACAATATCCAATTAATTTAAGACTTAATTGACCAAAAACTATTGGAACAACCCTCAAGAGGAAGCAATTCCC
Organism: Nicotiana benthamiana; assembly: GCA_034376525.1. Classification (NCBI taxonomy): domain Eukaryota; kingdom Viridiplantae; phylum Streptophyta; class Magnoliopsida; order Solanales; family Solanaceae; genus Nicotiana; species Nicotiana benthamiana. The sequence goes on along the minus strand of CM067331.1, from coordinate 15,226,866 downwards.
TTGCAAGTTCACCTTAACAATTGATCAACCAACATAAGAATTCATCCTAAACACTCTCAATGAGTTTTTATTCATAATATCAACATAGGATAACTCTAAAATGAGAGCGTTAATGTAACGACCCAGCCAGCCATCTCAGGAGTTACCGCTCCATTTTTCCCATTTCTACTTTCTTATGCTTTGTTATATGTGTTTTGTGGTATCGGGTTGGTCGAATCGAATCCAGAATGATTTTGATAAAGTTGAGACACTTATTCTCTTTTGAGGAAACTTAAGTTCAAAAAGTCAACCGGATGGTGAATTATGTGTTAGAGGGCTCCGATGTGAGTTTCCATGGTTCAGTTAGCTTTGGGAGGTGATTTTTGACTTTGAGAGTGATCTGAATGAGTTATGGGGGTTCGTAGTAGATTTTGGCTTGAATTGGCAAAATTGATATTTTGGTAATTTTTTTGGTTGGTAGGGGAGATTTTCATGTAATGCCATAATGGAACTCCGAGGGTTGCAGTAGTTTTGTTTGGTCATTTGGGATGTGTGTGCAAAATTTTAGGTCATTCGAACGTGGTTTGGTTGGGGTTTTGATCAAAACCGGAATTTGGAAGATTTTGGAAAACTTAGGTTTGAATCAGATGTGTTTTGGTTGATATCATATTGTTTGGTATGTTTTGAAGATTGGTACGAGTTTGAATAAGATTATGGGATAGGTTGGTGCTTTTGGTTGAGGCCCTAGGAGCCTTGGGGTGATTTTGGATGGTTGACAGGGAGTTTGAGAAATTGTTGTAGCTATAGATTTTTCCGCTTCAAGTATTTCTGCACCTGCGGATTAGGGACCGCAGGTGCGACGCCGTTTGTGCTAGCGATAGGTCGCAATAGCAGAAGCTGGGATGTAGGAAGGAAACCGTAGAAGCAGTTAGGAGGACCGCATCTACGATGTCGCAGATGCGGGTGTGGAACCGCGGATACGGATAATGGGAATCTTAAGTGGTTTCCACAGAAGCGGATCAAGGACCCCAAATGTGGTACCACAAAAGCGGTGAACTGGCCGCAAATGCAAAAATGCCTGGCCAGAAGGTATAAATTGTGTCATTCATGATTTTGAACTATTTTCACCATTTCTAATTCGGCTTTAGAGCTTTTCGGACGATTTTCAAAAGGAATTTCAAGGGAAATTCATAGAGGTAAGGAATTAGGACCTAAACCTCGACCCTATGCTATTATTTCACGAATTACAGCTATAATTAGTGGAATTTAACGGTTAATAATTGGGGAAGCTAGGGCTTGGAAACTTAGATCTTTGGTTGAGGATTTGAAGGAGCATTTGAGGTCGGATTTTGGAACTTTTGATATGTATGAACTTGTGGGGAGATACGAAGTCTATTGATGTAAAAATTATCGAATTCCGAGATGCGGGGCCTGGAGGTTAGGATTTGGTAATTTTGGGATTTGTGTTGTATATTGATTAATATTTGCTTGGGCTTCGTTCCCTTAGCATATTTTGACGTCGTAATTCTTATTTTTGATAGATTCGACACGAGGGTAGGCCGATTCAAGGGGAAAAGGCATCGCAAGATTGAGATTTGACCAGATTGAGGTGAGTAATGATTGTAAATGATGTTTTGAGGGTATAAAACCCCAGATTGCACATCGTTGTGCTATATTGAGGTGACACACACGCCTGATGATGAGTGTGGGGTCGTGCACTGTTGGGGATTGTGACTTAGTCCGTCCCATATGGCTAGTTTACCATCTATTTTACTAAAATCTGTTTGCTATCATCAGTATTTGGGCTAAATGCCATATTTGGGTCTCGTACCAACTACTTGAACCCCTTTGGGGATTTTTATTTATATTTTCTTACTGTTTTGAGTTTATACTTGAACTCAATCATGTTATATTTAACTATTTCATACTCAGCCATGTTTACTATTTTTTAATACTTAAATGATCTTATAAATGATAACTGGGCCAAGAATCATGTTTTACTACCGCCGAGTAGATTTTGACTGAGTAAGGCCGAGGTTTTATGTTTTGAGGAAATACTTATCGTGATTTAAGGCCAAGGGCCTAAGATATGTGCACCAAGAGATGTCTAGGTTGATATGAGGCCGAGAGCCTAGTGTGATCCCACGAGATGGCTTGATTGATATGAGGCCGAGAGCCCTAATGTGATGCCACAAGATGTCTTCATATTACGCTTGGGCCGTTAGGGGCCCCTACAGGAGTCTGCATACCCCCAGTGAGCACGGGTACCCATTGTGATGTGAGATTGAACCCGATGGCCTAGTATTGTTCTGAGACATTGCTCGAGGGGTGGATTTGTTGATACTGTGCCCGAGGGGCGAACCTTTATGTGTTTATTTTCTATTAATTTCCTGTCAATTACCTGCTTAAATTGCTAAAAAGGATTTTCATGAAGTCTAAGTTGAATCAAAATGACTTTAACATATCTTTATCGATCTACTGTTTTTACCAATTTTATTACTTCATTATAGCATGTTTTGTGCCTTACGTGATTTCCTGCTTTTATACTTTATTTATGATTATTACTCACTAATTTTGAGTACTCAGTTTACTCCCCGCATCCCGTGTGTAGATTTAAGCATATCTGTTCCTGCTCCCGAGTGTTGTTCTTTCCAGCTACAGCAGATCCGAGGAGTGTCTAAGTAGCTATCGGCTTTCGCAGCCTAAAGCTCCTCCCTATCTTATTCTTCAAGTTCTTAGTTTTTGCATTGAACTCTGTAGTTTTCTCTGAGTAGTCCGGATTATTTAGATGCTCATGACTAGTGACTCCCCAGTATCGGGCTATGTTGGGTTGTATTATGCAAATTATGCTATTATCTGCTTAAACTTTGATTTATTTAATCATATTTTAGATTTTTTCTTATTGTTTAACTATTAAATGTTGAAATGGCAAATGTCGGTTGGCCTTGTTTTCGTCAGAGGCGCCATCACGATCGGGTCCAAGTTTAGGGTCGTGACAAGTTGGTATCAAAGACTAGGTTACATCACTTTCACGAGTCATGAGCAGGTTTATTTGCGTCTTATGGATCGGTACGGAGACGTCTATATTTATCCTCGAAAGGTTACCGAACATTTAGAAAAAACATCATATTCTTGAAAGTCTTGTTATGCAAATTGATTGATCCTAGTACTAAACTTCTGTTATTCTATTCTCTCACTGATGGTGAAGACACATGCTATTGGTCAGGATTAGTGACCACTAGTACCACAGATGTGGCCATTAGAGGCCGAGGACTCGGTCGTGGTCATGGTAGAGGTAGAGGTGTGGCCCGTACGACAGCTAGGACAACACCTGCAGTCCCACCAGCCACTCCAATTCAGGATCAAGTGCTAGTTATGGACGCTCCAACATAACCAAAACAGGCACCAGCTGTGCCCATTGTGATTCCGGGTCTTTCGTGTTGGAAACACGTTCTCAATGCAATATACTAAAACGTGTGTTCTTTTGTATAGGTTTTGATGAATGACAAACGAAGCGAAAATTGATATATGACGAAGTTCAAGAAACAAGAGCACAATTGATATACAACGAGATTCAAGCTCAAGATAAACTTTTATAGTTTAATTGAGTCATTCTTAATTGTGATCTTGATCCTACAACTTGACTCGTAACATAGCTTCTCTCATAAAACTATTTTCCAAAATCATGCATATCTAAATTAATGTCAAATGATTTTAAATCATGCATATTTACAGTAGTCAAAATAATTTTTAGACATGCCTTAAAAATCTGGACTAAGATAATCGATTATGTACTTATGATAATCGATTGTTTTAAGCCAAGACTGCATGACAATCGATTGTGAACTAATGACAATCGATTGTGAGTAAGATAGTGAGCATCAGGTTTTTCAAACCTGCATGACAATCGATTGTGAACTAATGACAATCGATTGTAACTGAGGCAGTGTCCATCAAAGTTTTTCAAAACTCAGAATAATCGATTATGAACTAATGGTAATCGATTATGTTGAGACAGTGTCTTCCAGTGATTTTCAAATTTGTTAAATAATCGATTGTTACATTGGACAATCGATTGTCAAAGAGACAGTGTCTAAAATGTTTTTCAAAAACTAATAAGTAATCGATTGTTGACTTTGTGCAATCGATTGTGAAGCTGACCGTTGTCGTAAAGTTTTCAAATACCGTCAGGTAATCGATTATTGATTCTGTATAATCGATTGTTTTGATTAAAATCCGGAAAAGATTTTTTGAACGTTATTGGGTAATCGATTATTGATTTTGTATAATCGATTGTTTTGATTAAAATCCGGAAAAGATTTTTTGAACGTTGCTGAGTAATCGATTATTGATTCTGGACAATCGATTGTTTGTGGTAAAATCTGGAAAGGATTTTTTGAACGTTGCCAGTAATCGATTATGGATTGTAAGTAATCGATTATCAAGCGTAAAATCTGGGATTGAATTTTGATCTGACTGGCAGACAATTGATTGTTGGGGTTTGACAATCGATTGTCAGTGAGTAAAATCAGCAACTCTTAATTGGCAATTAGGCAATGGTAATGCCAACTTTCTTAACTATAAATACAGCTTCATTTCAGTATTTTAAACACAACAACATACTACAACTAATCATTACATTGCTATAAGCTTGCATACTTTTGTATATCATTTTATATTCAATTTCATAAAGCTTTTGAGAGCCATATTCCTGTCCAAAGTTGTTGTGATCTAGAGCTTACTTCTTTTACTCATATCTACTCATTAAGGAGTATTTTGTTTGAGTGTTTAGTGTTTTATACACTTGTAAGAGAATTGTGATTCTCTTGTTGTAAGGAACTTGTGTTTCCTTGGTTGAAGTCTTGGAGTGTTGTATCTCCGAGCAAAGGTGTTAAGGCTTGTGTCCTTAAGTTGTAAAGGTTTGTTGAGCACCCGTAAGCTTAACAAGTTAGTGGAAAATCTCGAGAGAGTCTCTCGGGGACTGGACTAGCCACGTGTTGTGGTGAACCAGAATATATCGGTGCGTTCTTTCCTTTTTGTTTATTTAACGCACTTATTTATTTCCTGCAAATTTTAATTTCCGCAAGTTTATGCTAAATTTTATTATAACGCTATTCACCCCCCTCTAGCGTTAAGCGTATTTTCTAACAATTGGTATCAGAGCCATACTCTCCGAAGACTTAACAGTTTGAGAGAACCATCCATGGCTTCTACTCGTGACTCTTTTGCAGGAATTGATGAAGGACAGTGCTCCACACGACCACCTCTATTCAACGGTACAAATTACACGTACTGGAAGGAGAGGATGAAGATCTTCATTCAGTCCAACAGCTTTCACCTTTGGAAGGTGATAATGAAGGGAAACCAAATTCCAACAAAGAAGGTGGAAAACGAATGGGTTCCCAAGTCCGAGGATGAGTATGACGCGGATGACATCCGAAAGGTTCAAAATAATACTAAAGCAATTAATTTATTATATTGTGCTGTTAATGCTGACGATTACAGGAAAATATCGTGTTGCACAACGGCAAAGGAGATGTGGGACAAGCTAGAAGTTACATACGAAGGTACGAACCAGGTAAGGGAAGCAAAAATTGATTTCCTAACCCATTCATATGAATTATTTCACATGAAGGAAGGTGAAAAGGTGGACGAAATGTTTGAGCGATTTTCAATAATCGTAAATGACCTACATGCTCTCAAGAAAACATTCACGGATAGAGAGCTCGTTCGAAAAATTCGTAGAAGCCTCACACCGGCATGGAGATCAAAGGCCGACGCAATTCAAGAATCCATTGGCGTTTCAAACGTCACCATCGACGCACTAAGAGGTAACCTTAAGACCTATGAATCTACTATTCTTAACCCTTTTGTTGATGATCAAAGGAGGCAAAGAATAGCTCTAAAGGCGAGCACAAGCCAGCCGCAAATTGATGAGGAAGGAGACAACGAGTTTGGACTCGGTATCAAAAGATTTCAAAAGTTCATGCGCAAGGAGTATGAACGCAAGGGCAAAAAGCAAGGCGAACAAATCAAGTGCTATGAATGTGGTGAAACCGGGCACATCAAATCTAATTGCCCAAACATCAAAAAGGAGAAGAAACCTTTTAAAAAGCAACGTGCATACATTTCTTGGGGAGGCGACTCCGGAGATGAGTCAAGCGAAGGAGAAGAAGATGAAGCAGCAAATCTTTGCCTTATGGAACAAGAAGACAACAAAGATGAGGTATGTCAAATCTCGTCTAAAAACTTCTTTACTCTTGAAGAAATGTGAACTGCTTTTGATGAATTATATGCTGAGTTTATTAAGGCTTCAAAAACTGTTAAGGGCATAAAAGAAAATGCTTCATTAAAAGAAAAGGATTTTCAAAAACAGCTTTCTTTGAAAGAAAAGGATTTAGAAAAACTGGTTTTAGAAAATGAAAAGCTGAAAGAGGAAAACAAGTTTTTTTGGAAAAAGAAGCGCCGATAAGCCCGAAAAATTCTACTAAAAATTGTTCTTCTTGCTTGCATCTCAAAAATGAGGTAGATATACTCAAAGGTATCTTAGATAAGTTTAATTCTTCCCACAAGAATTTGAATGAGGTCCTTGTAAATTTGAAATCAACCAAGCATGGCATAGGATTTAAGAATGAGGTTAAAGAAAAGGTTGAAGCCAAACCCCAACCACCTAAGGCTCAACCTAGGACTAATAAAACAAATGCTTATCCTAGAAATAGCAATCCTAGAACCAATATGCATGCTAGACAAAATGTTGAACATTTTAGGAGACCTAGAAATGACTTACCACCTAGAAATAGTTACCCTAGAAATGATGCATATTTTAGGCCAAATGTTGAACCTTTGAGAAGACCTAGAACCTTCAACCGAGAAACAATCACTCTAGAAATGCTGCCCATCCTAGAGCTCATAGTAGGAGAAATAATTCTCATGAAATGCGAAATAGTCATAGTGTTCAAAATAGTGTAAGAAATTTTCATCCGTCTAGTTACTATGAACCTAGAAGGATGCATAACCCAAATGTGACTTGTCATTATTGTAGACGTATTGGTCATATTGCTCCTGCATGCTTTACACGTCATAGACATAGTACTCAATCGCATCATTATAATATGCCTAACCCCCAAGGACCCAAGATGGCATGGGTACCTAAAGAACATTAATTTGTTTTGTAGGTGTGCTTGAAGGGATCAAGTGTACTATGGTACCTTGATAGTGGATGCTCCAAGCATATGACGGGAGATGAATCCAAATTCCTTCAATTAGAGCACAAAGAAGGAGGAAGTGTTATCTTCGGTGATAACAATAAAGGAAAGATCATCGGCATCGGCTCGGTCGGTAAGGATGAAAATTCCTCTATTAAGCATATATTACTTGTTAAAGGATTAAAGCGTAATCTCTTGAGCATAAGCCAATTGTGTGACAAGGGAAATCTTGCTTTATTTGATTCGGATGAATGCTTAGTGTTCAGACGTAGTGATTTCAAAATTATCCTCCGTGGTTTTAGAGTGGATAATATTTATATGGTTGATCTTGCTAATTCCTCACCCGATCATGTTGATTGTCTAATGAGTAAAGAGGATGATACTTGGCTATGGCATCGTAGAGTAGCACATATCAATATGCATCTTTTGAACAAATTGATTTCTCAAAACTTAGTTGTTGGTCTTCCCAATTTAAAATTTGAAAATGACTCTATTTGTGACTCGTGTCAAAAGGGGAAGCAAACAAAAGCATCTTTCAAATCTAAAAACATTGTTTCAACTTCTAGACCATTGCAATTGATTCATATGGATTTATTTGGTCCCTCTCGCATTGAAAGTCTTGGAAGAAATAAATATGCTTTTGTGATTGTTGATGAATACTCGAGATTTACTTGGACTTTATTTCTAGCCAATAAAAGTGATGCTTTTCAAAATTTTAAATATTGTCTTAAGCGTGTTCAAAATGAGAAAGAAACAACCGTCACTTCAATTAGAAGTGATCATGGGGGAGAGTTTGATCACAATCTCTTTGCGGACTTTTGTGACGAACTCGGAATCGAGCATACCTTTTCCGCTCCACGTACACCACAACAAAATGGGGTGGTGGAAAGGAAAAATAGGTGTATCGAAGAGATGGCTAGAACCATGCTCGACGAAGCTAAGATACCCAAACATTTTTGGGCGGACGCCGTGAGTACTGCTTGCTATGTTCTAAATAGAGTAGTAATTCAGCAGATACTCATGAAAACCCCCTATGAACTTTATAAGGGTAGAAAACCAAATATTTCCTATTTTAGAGTTTTTGGTTGCAAATGTTTTGTTCATAACAATGGCAAAGACCAATAGGGTAAATTTGATGCTAAGTCGGATGAAGGTATTTTCATTGGATATTCCTCACGTAGTAAAGCATATAGGGTCTTTAATAAAAGAACCCAAATTGTGGAGGAATCCCCTCATGTTGTATTTTCCGAAAATAATGCTCGCTTGGCGAGAAAGGATTCCGGTTTTGATCTTGCAGGTATCTTAGACAGCTTGAAAGACAAAATACAAGAGGAACCACCGAAGGAAAATAAAGATGAAACTGAGGAACAACCAACGGAAGAAGCGCCACAATTGGAAAAAGAAACAAAAGTGCCAAATGAGTGGAGGACGATCAAAGATCACCCTCTTGAACAGGTAATTGGCAACGTTGGAGACAAGGTAAGTACCCGAAACTCTATCAAAAATACCTTAGAACATACTGCTTTTGTTTCTCAAATTGAACCCAAAACCATCTCAGAAGCAATTGGGGATGAATTTTGGACCTTGGCAATGCAAGAGGAGCTTAACCAATTCGAACGCAATGACGTTTGGGATTTGGTGCCAAGACCCGAAGGTCATACCATAATTGGTACGAAATGGGTTTTTTCGCAATAAAATAGATGAAAATGGTATAATCACTAGAAACAAAGCTAGGCTTGTAGCAAAAGGCTATAATCAAGAAGAGGGTATTGAATATGAGGAAACTTATGCTCCCGTAGCTAGATTAGAAGCTATTCGCTTATTGCTTGCATTTGCCTCTTCTATGAATTTCAATTTATATCAAATGGATGTGAAAAGTGCTTTTCTAAACGGTTTTATTCAAGAAGAAGTTTATGTTGAACAACCCCCCGGTTTTGAAGATTTTAAATCTCCCGATCATGTTTTCAAACTCAAAAAGGCTCTTTGTGGTTTAAAACAAGCTCCCCGAGCTTGGTATGAAAGATTGAGTAAGTTTCTTTTGGAAAATGATTTCATTAGGGGGAAAGTTGACACAACTCTCTTTGTTAGGCATAAAAACAATGATATTTTGTTAGTTCAAATATATGTAGATGATATTATATTTGGTGCTACTAATAATGTTATATGCAAGGAATTTTCCGATTTAATGACAAGCGTATTTGAGATGTCTATGATGGGTGAGTTAACATTCTATTTGGGATTACAAGTAAAGCAAATGAAAGAAGGTACATTCATTTGTCAAACAAAATATTGCAAAGAATTGCTGAAACGATTTGAGATGAACAATGCAAAAGAAATGGCAACTCCCATGAGCACATCTGATCATCTAGACAAAGATGAGAAAGGTAAGGAAGTCGACACCAAAAAGTATCGAGGTATGATTGTCTCTCTTCTTTATCTTACTGCTAGTCGTCCGGACATCATGTTTAGCGTGTGCTTATGCGCTCGTTATCAATCGTGTCCGAAGGAGTCTCACCTTACTGCGGTAAAACGGATTTTAAGGTATCTTGTTGGTACTACAAATGTGGGTCTATGGTACCCCAAAGGCTCTTCATGCTAACTTGTTGGCTATTCCGATTCCGATTTTGCTGGATGCAAATTGGACCGCAAGAGCACTAGTGGCACTTGCCATTTGCTCGGTAGCTCTCTCGTTTCTTGGTTTAGCAAGAAACAAGTAAGTGTTGCGTTGTCCACAACCGAGGCTGAATATGTAGCCCCGGGGAGTTGTTGCGCTCAAATCCTATGGATGAAACAACAACTCTTGGACTATGGCCTAAGTCTTAATCATATCCCTCTTAGATGTGATAATACTAGTGCCATATGCTTGACGAAGAACCCCGTTCTTCATTCGCGAACGAAACCCATTAAAATTAGACATCATTTTATTAGAGATCAGGTTCTCAAAGGCGATGTCGAAATTGAATTTGATGAAACCAAAAACCAATTGGCAGACATCTTTACAAAGCCTTTAGAGAAAGAGTCCCTCTTCCGAATTCGCAGTGAACTCGGGATCCTTGACTCCACGTTGATCTAAGTCATGCATTGCATTTTTTTTACATGATTTCTAACTTGAGCGTCGGAGACGTCTAATTCTTTTTTGCAGGTATCGCCCTAAAAGTAGGGGGAATTATAAAGCATGACGCGCAAGAATCGAGTCTTCTTCAGAAAAATCTGTTTCCCTCATCTAGTAATCGATTATCTCGTATCAATAATCGATTGTAATGCTATCATTTGAGCTATTATACTCTCTTTAAATAATCACACCTTCTTTCCAATAAATAAACAAGGTTTATTTCATCTTTGGCATCTTATTATTATTTTTGCTAATGGCAAAAGGGGGAAGATAACGGGTATGATGCACTCTCAAATTATAAGCTTAAATTGAGGGGGAATTCTCAAATTGAGAGGGAACAAATTGCATACTTGTTGCATGTATATACTTGTCTTGAATCGTCAATATAAATTGCTTGTCTTGCATATCCCGCTTAATGTTTGCCATTATCAAAAAGGGGGAAATTGTTGGAAACACGTTCTCAATGCAATATACTAAAACGTGTGTTCTTTTGTATAGGTTTTGATGAATGACAAACGAAGCGAAAATTGATATATGACGAAGTTCAAGAAACAAGCGCACAATTGATATACAACGAGATTCAAGCTCAAGATAAACTTTTATAGTTTAATTGAGTCATTCTTAATTGTGATCTTGATCCTACAACTTGACTCGTAACATAGCTTCTCTCATAAAACTATTTTCCAAAATCATGCATATCTAAATTAATGTCAAATGATTTTAAATCATGCATATTTACAGTAGTCAAAATAATTTTTAGACATGCCTTAAAAATCTGGACTAAGATAATCGATTATGTACTTATGATAATCGATTGTTTTAAGCCAAGACTGCATGACAATCGATTGTGAACTAATGACAATCGATTGTGAGTAAGACAGTGAGCATCAGGTTTTTCAAACCTGCATGACAATCGATTGTGAACTAATGACAATCGATTGTAACTGAGGCAGTGTCCATCAAAGTTTTTCAAAACTCAGAATAATCGATTATGAACTAATGGTAATCGATTATGTTGAGACAGTGTCTTCCAGTGATTTTCAAATTTGTTAAATAATCGATTGTTACATTGGACAATCGATTGTCAAAGAGACAGTGTCTAAAATGTTTTTCAAAAACTAATAAGTAATCGATTGTTGACTTTGTGCAATCGATTGTGAAGCTGACCGTTGTCGTAAAGTTTTCAAATACCGTCAGGTAATCGATTATTGATTCTGTATAATCGATTGTTTTGATTAAAATCCGGAAAAGATTTTTTGAACGTTATTGGGTAATCGATTATTGATTTTGTATAATCGATTGTTTTGATTAAAATCCGGAAAAGATTTTTTGAACGTTGCTGAGTAATCGATTATTGATTCTGGACAATCGATTGTTTGTGGTAAAATCTGGAAAGGATTTTTTGAACGTTGCCAGTAATCGATTATGGATTGTAAGTAATCGATTATCAAGCGTAAAATCTGGGATTGAATTTTGATCTGACTGGCAGACAATTGATTGTTGGGGTTTGACAATCGATTGTCAGTGAGTAAAATCAGCAACTCTTAATTGGCAATTAGGCAACGGTAATGCCAACTTTCTTAACTATAAATACAGCTTCATTTCAGTATTTTAAACACAACAACATACTACAACTAATCATTACATTGCTATAAGCTTGCATACTTTTGTTTATCATTTTATATTCAATTTCATAAAGCTTTTGAGAGCCATATTCCTGTCCAAAGTTGTTGTGATCTAGAGCTTACTTCTTTTACTCATATCTTCTCATTAAGGAGTATTTTGCTTGAGTGTTTAGTGTTTTATACACTTGTAAGAGAACTGTGATTCTCTTGTTTTAAGGAACTTGTGTTTCCTTGGTTGAAGTCTTGGAGTGTTGTATCTCCGAGCAAAGGTGTTAAGGCTTGTGTCCTTAAGTTGTAAAGGTTTGCTAAGCACCCGTAAGCTTAACAAGTTAGTGGAAAATCTCGAGAGAGTCTCTCGGGGACTGGACTAGCCACGTGTTGTGGTGAACCAGAATATATCGGTGCGTTCTTTCCTTTTTGTTTATTTAACGCACTTATTTATTTCCTGCAAATTTTAATTTCCGCAAGTTTACGCTAAATTTTATTATAACGCTATTCACCCCCCTTCTAGCGTTAAGCGTATTTTCTAACATTTCGAAGGCCTTGGCTCAGATCTTATCACTTTGCACTCGCCTAGCTCAGATCTTATCAGTTTGCACTGGCCTAGATCAATCACTCAGCTACTACAGTCGCAACTACTTCGCAGGACGGGGGAGGCAATCAGACTCCCGCTGCTCGCACACTGAGCAGGTCTTGCAGGAACTTGAGACACTGGGGGCACATCCAGCCGAGTCAGTTTCAGCTGCTCAGGACTATGTAATTCCTACCATGTCATAGTAAGAGCAATGAAGGTTGGAGAGGTTTGGTAGACTTCAACATATGTGATTTAGTGGTGCACAGGGTGAGGATGCCCAGGGTTTCTTGGACACGTGTAAGAGGATGCTTCGTACAACGGTTATTCCGAAGACCAACGGGGTTGCTTTCACTACTTATCAATTTTCTAGAGCTCCCTTCACTTGGTGGGAGGATTTTGAGAGGCGTAGGCATGTTTGTGCAACACCCCTTACCTGGCAGCAGTTCTTTGTTCTCTTTCTGGAGAAGTATGTGCTTCAGTCTCGTAGAGAGGAGCTGCGTAGGTAGTTTGAGTGGTTGCATTAGAGTGAGGTGACCTTATCGCAGTATGAGTTGAGGTTCTCCGAGTTAGCACATCATGCCATTTGGTTGGTTAAAATAGATAGAGAGAGGATTATGAGGTTTGTTTATGGCCTTACTTATTAGCTTTATATTCTCATGACCAAAGAGAGGGTGACTGATGCTACCTTCAAGGAGGTTGTGGATATCGCCCGTGAGATTGAGTCTATTCGTCACCAGGAGCAAGATGAGAGATAGGCCAAGAGGCATCAAGGATATGGTAGCTATAGTTGTGCTCCTTCAAGAGGTCAATTTTAGCACAACAGAATTCGTCCCTTCAGGCCTACTTAGCCAACTCGCCCAGGTTACCGCTGGGTATTGTTGGGTCATGGTTCTCACAGTTCTCATTAGAGCCAGTCATCACTTAGTGTCATTCCAGCTTAGAGTTCATCCCATGCTCCATCATCTTAGGGTTCTTCTACGCCAGGTGCATCTGCTAGTTACTCCGGTGTGATGGGTTCCCTTCAGTCCCCTTCTCCTGCACTTGAGAGTTGTTATGAGTGTGGAGATATGGTTCATATGTGGAGGCAATGCCCTTGTCGTCATGTGGGTTTTTCTCAATAGAGGGGTTAGTCTCGGCTTCACCACCAGTTACTTCATCACTACCCGCCCAGCCAGTTAGGGGTTGAGGTAAGTCACTAGGGGTTGCCCCAGAGCAGGAGGTCGATCAGGTGGCGGTCATGCCCATTTTTATGCACTTCCAACTAGACCCGATGCTGTTGCTTCAGATGTTTTCATCACATGTATTGTATGCCAAAGAGATGCCTCTGTATTATTTGATTATGGTTCCACCTTTTCTTATGTGTCATCATACTTTGCTTGTTATTTGGGTATGCCCCGTGAGTCCTTGCTTCACTTGTTCATGTGTCTATGCTGGTGGATCATACTATTATTGTAGACCATGTGTGGTGACCATTGGGGTCTGGAGATCTGAGTGAATCTTTTATTGTTGTGTATGGTGGATTTTGACGTCATTTTTTGCATGGATTGGCTATCTCTGTGTCGTGATATTTTGGACTGTCATGCTAAGACAGTCACATTACTATATCGGGTGTGCTACATATTGAGTGGCGAGGTGTGATTGATTATGTTCTCAGAAGAGTGATCTCATTCTTGAAGGCCCATCGTATGGTTAGGAACGATTGTCTTTCGTATCTATCCTTTGTGAGGGATGTCGGTGCTGAGACTCCTAGTATTGATTTCGTTCCAGTTGTTAGGGATTTTCTCGAGGTGTTTCCTGTAGACTTGTCAGGCATGCCACCAGACATGGATATTGATTTTGGTATTGACCTGGAGTTGGGCACTCAGCCCATTTTTATTCCGCCGTATCATATGGCACCAGCGAAGTTGAAGAAGTTGAAGGAGAACCTTCAGGAACTCCTTGAAAAAGGGGTTCATTCGGCGTAGTGTGTCACCTTGGGGTGCGCCGATTCTATTTGTGAAGAAGAAGGATGGCATTACAAGGTTGTGCATTGATTATAGGCAGTTGAACAAGGTAACACTTAAGAACAAGTATCCTTTGCCTCGCATTGATGATTTATTCGACCTAACTCAGGGAGCGAGAGTGTTCTCCAAGATTGATCTCCGTTTGGGTTATCACCAGTTGAAGATCAGGGACTCAGATATTCATAAGAAAGATTTTAGGACTCGATATGTTCATTGTGAGTTCCTGGTAATATCCTTTGGGCTGACCAGTGCCCCAAAAACCTTATCTAGATTTGTTTGTCATGGTCTTTATTGATGATATTCTGGTTTATTCGCGTAGTCTGAAGGATCACATGGAGCATTTGAGTGTTGTGTTGTAGTGATTTAGGGAAGAGAAACTTTATGCAAAATTCTCCTAATATGAGTTTTGGCTCAGTTCAGTTGCTTTATTAGGGCACGTGGTGTCCAATGAATTCGGGTTGATCCGAAGAAGATAGAGGTGGTGCAGAGTTGGCCCAAACTTCCTTAGCCATTGAGATTCTCAGCTTTCTTGGTTTGGCAGGCTATTATTGTTAGTTTGTTTAGGGATTCTCATCTATCGCATCGCCCTTAACCAAGTTGACTCAGAAGGGTGCTCCATTTGTGTGGTCGGACAAGTGTGAGGAGAGCTTTCAGAAGCTCAAGACAACATTGATCACAACTCCAGTGTTGGTTTTGCCATTAGCTTTATGTTCATATATTGTGTATTGTGATGCTTCGAGAGCTGGTGTTGGTTGTGTTTTAATGTAGGAGGTTAGAGTTATTGCTTATGCTTCCCCTAAGTTGAAGCCCTATGAGAAGAACTACCCCGTTCATTATTTGGAGTTTGTTGCCATACTTCAAGCGTTGATGATTTGGACGCATTACTTGTATGGCGTATCTTGTGAGATGTTTATTTATCATCAGAGTCTTCAACACTTGTTCAAGCAAAAGGATCTTAATTTGAGGCCGCGGAGAATGTTGGAGTTGCTTAAGGATTATGATATCACTATATTTTTACCATTCAGAAACGACCAATATTGTGGCTGGTGCTTTGAGCCTAAAGGCAGTGTGTATGGGAGTTTGGCATATATTCCAGTTGGGGAGAGACCTCTTGCGATCGATGTTCAGGCGTCGTCCAATCGGTTCGTGAGGTTAAATAGTTTTGATCCAGTAGAGTATTGGCTTGTGCGGTTTCTTGCTCTTCCTTAATAATTTCATCAGAGAGCGCAAGTATAATGATTCACATTTGCTTGTCCTTAAAGACAATGTTCAGCACGATGATGCTAGATATGTGACCATTGGTGAAGATGGGGTATTGAAGATCCAGGGGTGTATTTGTGTGCCCAATATGGATGGACTTCGCGAGTTGATTCTTGAGAAGGCCCATAGCTCGCGGTATTCCATTAATTTGGGTGCCGCAAAGATGTATCAGGATTTGAGGCAACACTATTGGTGGAGAAGAATGAATAAAGACATTGTGGGATTTATAGTTCGGTGTCTCAATTGTCAGTAGGTGAAATATGAGCATCATAGACTGAGTGGCTTGCTTCAACTGATGGATATTCCATAGTGGAAGTGGGAGAGGATCACTACGGATTTTGTAGTTGGACTTCCACAGACAATGAAGAAGTTCGATGCTATTTGGGTGATTGTAGATCGCTGACCAAGTCCATGCACTCCATTCCTGTGGGTATTACATATTCTTCAGAAAGGTTGGCAGAGATCTATGTCCGAGAGATTGTTCATTTGCATGGTGTCCTCATGTCTATCATTTCAGATAGGGGCACTCAGTTTACATCGCAGTTTTGGAGGTTTGTGCAGCGAGAGTTGGGTACTTAGGTTGAGTTGAGCACAACTTTTCACCCTTAGACAGACGTTCAGTCCAAGCATATTATTCAGCTATTGGAGGACATGTTGCGTGCTTGTGTCATTGATTTCAGACGGTCATGGTATCATTTTCTACCGCTTGCACAGTTATACTATAACAACATCTAACAATCGAGTATTCATTTGGCTCCATATAAGGCTTTGTATAGGAGGCAGTGTAGAGCTCCAGTTAGTTGGTTAGAGCCTTGTGAGTCTATGCTATTGGGGACAGACATGGTGCAGGATATGTTAGAGAAGGTGAAGGTGATTCAGGAGAGGCTTCGTACAACGCACTCGTAGCAAAAGAGTTATGTTGACATGAAGGTTTGAGATGTGTCCTACGTGGTTGGTGAGAAGGTTTTGTTGAAGATTTCTCCCATGAAGGGCGTTATGCAATTTTTGATGAAAGGGAAACTGAGTCTGCGAATCATTGGGCCTTTTGAGGTGCTTTGGAGGACTGAGGAGATGGCTTATGAGATTGACTTGCCACCCATCTTGTCGAGTGTGCATCCGGTATTTCATGTTTCTATGATCTGGAAGTATATTGGGATCCGTCTCATGTTACTGGATTTCAGCACAGATCAGTTGGATGATGATTTGACCTATGATGTGGAGCTAGTAGCTATTTTGGCTTGTCATCTTCGAAAGTTATGGTTAAAAGATATAGCTTAGTGAAAGTGTAGTAGAGAGGTTGGCCTGTGGAGGAGGCTATCTCGGAGATCGAGCAGGAGATGCGGAGCAGATATCCTCACCTATTTGAGGCGTCAGGTATGTTTCTTGACTCGTTCGAGGACGGACATTTTTTTAAGTTGGGGAGGATGTGACGACCCGGCCCGTCATCTCATGAGTTACTACTTTGCTTCCCCCATTTCTGCTTCCATATGCTTTGTTATCCGTGTTTTGTCATATCGTCTTGGTCATATCGAACCCGAAATTTTTTTGGTAAGGCTTGAGACACTTAGTCTCTTTTGAGGAAGCTTAAATTGGAAAAGTCAAGCAGCTATTGACTTATGTGTTACAGGACTCGGATGTGAGTTTCGGTTGTTCGATTATCTTCGGTATGTTACTTTTGACTTAGGAGCATGACCGAAATGAGTTCTGGGGGTTTGTAGTAGACTTAAGCTTGAATGGCAAAGTTGATATTAGGGGTGTGCATTCAAATCGGTTTATCGATTAATCGAATCTATTATTTGTTATCAAAATCGAAAAAATCAAACCTTATTGAAATAATAACGATAAGCATATGTACAAATCAATAGTCGATAAGTAATTATTGATAAGGGTCAAAACCGAATTGATAAATCGAATGCACACCCTTAAACTGTAGACTCTTGTAAAATGAGTAACTACCTATTTGTGTAGATTAATATAACATACAAAATGTATATATATTCCTCTCCTATTTTAAAAGCGGCTATACAATATCATTTTCCCTAATCTATACCCTTTCCTTTACCCTACGTCCCTTAACATATTATTTCCTCTGCCACATTTAAGGAATGATTATGTTTAATGATCAAGCGAATGAAGTTCAAATTAATGGAAAACAAAATTAGCCGTGATGATGTATTTTGTTTTGTTTTGTTTTTTTATACCGCTGGAGTGTTGGTGGCATATAATTGATCCCCTACTTTAATTTTGTTGCATGTGCTTGTTGATACATTTTTATGTTATGAAAGGTGTTCATCTTATTTTAGCTTCTTTTTGTCCAATTAGTTAGGTGCGTTTATAGCGGTTTACTTTTTGTGGAATCCCGTAAATTTTATAATTGGTGTAATCGATAACCCAATCGATACGCCCCCAAAATCGATAAAGCAAAATAAAAAATCGGAATCTTATTGAAACGACAATGATAAGCATATGTACAAATTGATAATCGATAAGTAATTATCGATAAGGGTCAAAATCGAATAGATAAATCAAATTCGCATCCCTAGTTAATATTTTGGCAATTTTTGGTTGGTAGGCGAGATTTTAATATTGTGGTCGAAATGCAATTCCGAGAGTCGCAATAGTTCCGTTGGGTCATTTGGGATGTGTGCACAAATTTTCAGGTAATTCGGACGTGATTTGGTTGGGTTTTGATCAAAAGCAGAATTTGGATGATTTTGGAAAACTTAGGCTTTGAATCCGATATGTTTTGGTTGATCTCATAATGTTTGAGGTGTTATGGGATAGGTTGGTATTTTTGGTCGAGGTCCTGGGGGCATCGGGGTAATTTCGAATGGTTTAAGGGAAGTTTTGAGAAATTGTTGCAGTTGCAGATTTTGCTGCTTCTGGTATTTCCATACCCGTGGTTGGGGACTCATGGTACGACGCCGCATGTGCGGGCGATACGTCACAGAAGCGGAAGCTGGGATGTAGGCAGGACATCACAGAAGCAGTTAGAACGATCGCTTTTGTGATGTCATAGATGCGGGTATGGAACCACATATGCGGATAATGGTAACCTTAAGTGATTTCGGCAAAAGCGGATCAAGGACCGCAAATGCGGTACATCAGAAGGGGTGAAGTGGCCGCTGATGCAAAAATGCCTTGGCCAGAAGGTATAAACTGTGTCCTTTGCGATTTGGAGCTATATTCACAATTTCTAATTCGGCTTTGGAGGTTTTAGGATGATTTTGAAGAGGGGTTTCAAGGGAACTTCATTGAGCTAAGGAATTTGGACCTAAAACTCATCCCTATCTATTATTTCATGGATTAGAGCTATAAGTAATGGAATTTAAGGGTTAATAATTGGGGAAGCTAGGGCTCAGAAACTTCTACCTTTGCTTGAGGATTTGAAGGACCATTTGAGGTCGGATTTTTAGAACTTTTTATATGTATGAACTCGTAGGGAGATAAGGAATCTATTGATGTAAAAATTATCGAATTCTGAGACGTGGCCCTAGGGGTCGGGTTTGGTAGTTTGGGATTTTGTGTTGTATATTGATTAATTTATCTTGGGCTTCGTTCCCTTAGAATATTTTGACGTCATGATTCTGATTTTTGATAGATTTGACGTGAGTGGAGGCCGGTTTGAGGGGCAAAGGCGCCGTGAGCTAGAGATTTGACCTGATTGAGGTAACTAATGATTGTAAATTAATTTCTGAGGGTATGAAATCCTCAATTGCATATCGTTGTGCTATATTGAGGTGACACACACGCTTGATGACGAACGTGGGGTAGTGCACTGTTTGGGTTTGTGACTTAGTCCATCCCGAATGACTAGTTTGCCACGTATTTGACTGAAATCTATTTGCTATCGTCATTATTTGGGCTGAATGTCATATTTGGGCCTTGTGCCAACTACTCGAACCCCCTTCAGGGACTTTTATTGATATTTTCTCACTATTTTGACTTTATACTTGAGCTCAGTCATGTTACATTTCACTGTTTTGATACTGAGCCATATTTACTATGTGTTAAAACATAAATGATCTTTCAAATGATAACTGGGCCGAGAATCATGTTTTACTACTGCTGAGTGGCTTTTGAGGATTTTGACTGAGTAAGGCCGAGGGCCTATGTTGTGAGGAAACACTGATCGTTATTTAAGGCCGAGAACCTGAGATATGTGCGCCACGAGGTGGCTTGATTGATATGACGCCGAGAGCCTGGGAATGATGTCACGAGATGGTTTGATATTTCGTTTGGGCTGTAAGGGACCCCTGCATGAGTTTTCACACCCCCATTGAGCGTGGGCACCCATTGCGATGTGAGATTGAGCCCGAGGGGCAGATTTGTTGATATTGTGCCCAATGGTCAAACCTTTATGTGTTTATTTTCCTATAATTGCCTTTCAATTACCTGCTTATGTTTTTAAAAAGACTTTTCATGAAGTTTAAGTTGAATTTAAATGACTTTCACATATCTTTATCGATCTACTATTTTTACCGGTTTTACTGCTTCATTATAGCATGTTTTCTTCCTTATGTGATTTCCTGCTTTTAGTCGTTATTTATGATTATTAATCACTTAGTTGGAGTACTCACTTTACTTCCTGCACCCTGTGTGCAGATTCATGCGTAGCTAGTTCCACTCCCTAGTGCTGATCTTTCTAACTCAGGCGGATCCGAGGAGTCTCTAGGTAGCTGTCGGCGTTCGCAGTCCGGAGCTCTTCCCTATCTTTTTTATTCATGTTCTTAGTTTCTGTATTAAACTCTGTAGTTTTCTCTGAGTAGTCCGGATTGTTTAGATGGTCATGACAAATGACACCCCAGTATCGGGCTTGTTGGGTTCTATTCCGCAAATTATGTTATTTTCTGCTTAAAATTTGGTTTATTTAATTATGCTTTGGACTGTTTCTTTTTGTTTAACTATTAAATGTTGAAATGGAAAATGTCGGCTGGCCTTGTCTTCATGAGAGGTTCCATCAGGACCGGGTCTAGCTTTGAGGTTGTGACAGCTAAGGGCTATTTATACTAGGGAGCTAAATATTACTAGTATAGCCACCAATTTTTATATAGTCCTTTATTGTTGGCGAAATTATACATGTAGCTACCCCGTTATAAAAGTATCTTGCAATTAGAATCTAAGTTGCTCGATGGCTATGTATGTTGTATCATGGTCAAGCTCCTCCCGCATTGCAGTTATCATTGAATAATGATTTGCAAGTTTGAGGGATCCTCAGGCCATGGCATGGTGTCTTCCGGCTATGAGGATGATGCCTTTAGACTATGACACCTTTAGATAGATTGGCGATATTTCAGCCGATGAGGTTCAATAATATGATGTTAACAAGACAAGGCTTACCCTCATGCAAATATGGAGGCAGAGGTTAGCCTCATTCTAATATGGAGTCAAGGATTGTCCCCATGCATATAGGGAGGCAAGGATTAGCCTCATGCAGGCATGGACGCAGGGATTAGCCTTATGCAAGTAGGGAGTCAAGGATTAGACTCATGCGAGTATGGAGGCAAAGATTAGCTTCATGCAAGTAGGGTGTCAAGGATTAGACTCATGCAAGTAGGGAGGCAAGGATTATCCCCATGCAAGCAGGGAGTCAAGGATTAGACTCATGCAAGTATGGAAGAAAGGATTAGCCTCATGCAAGTAGGGAGGCAATGATTAGACTCATGCAAGTAGGTAGTCAAGGATTAGACACATGCAAGTAAGGTGTCAAGGTTTGGACTCATGAAAGTAGTGAGTCAAGGATTAGACTCATACAAGTATGGAGACAAGGATTAGCCTCATGAAAGTAGGGAGTCAAGTATTAGAATCATGCAAGTAGAGAGGCAAATATTAGCCTCATGCAAGTAGGAAGGCAAGGATTAGCCTCATGCACGTAGGGAGTCAAGGATTAGACTCATGCAAGTATGGAGTCAAGGATTAGAATCATGCGAAGAGAAAGTAGTAAGTAATAGTAGCGTGTGCGCTGGCCAAAGATGTATATTCGATGCTTGAAGGCTTGATTGATAGTAATCTTGCCACTGGTATATATCTGCGGATGTTATTGTTACGTCAGACGTCCCTGCATTCAAAGAAAAATTGTAAGTTCTATGATGGGGAGATTGGTTAGTGCTTCTGTCGGTTGGCTTTGCTTTGCTCCATTCTGAGAGGTCCTTCGAGTCACCTTAGTTAATACCTTACTGCTTTACGGAAATAGAGTTTCTATTGAAAAATATGTAGTTATATATAAAAATAGAGTTTTTCTGAAAGCATAATGATATATCAAATAACTTTGATGAGCTAGTGACTGTAACATGTTTTGAAGGCATTGCAACTCTCTCAGATTGGAATTTTGAGGGTCCTCTTCAAAAGTATGCCCCGGTTTAGTAGATGATCTTTATATGATTGCAGATAGTAGGCCTGGCTCAACCTTCTTTAAAATTTGGAGAATCCTTCTCAAAATTCTGCCCATGTTTCATAACTGATTGCTGACTTCCTGGCATGTGATAGCATTGGTTGGACCTACTCCGGAATTTACAGGACCCTCCTCAAAATTCTTCCCCAATTTGTGATCCTTAGGGGGGGAGGGGAATGGAAATTATATTATAATATGACCAAACACATAAGGCTGTCTATGTATCCCGTCTTAAATGAGAATCATGTGAAGCGTAGTTTAATTATACCGGAAGATAAATGTAAAGTATCTAAGCTCAGTATCTCTAGATTGCGTCTGAGTTGATTGGTTTTGTCCAGACCTCTCCGTCCATTTCTGCAAGTATGACTGCTCCTCCTGTCAGTACTCTGTGAACCATGTACGGACCTTGCAAGTTAGGAGAGAATTTCCCTTTGGCCTCATATTGATGTGGGAAGATTTTCTTCAATACCATCTGTCCTGGCACGAACTGTCTTGGTTTGACTCTTTTGTTGAAGGATCTGGACAATTTATTTATTTATATTTTGCAGTGACACAGTGTGTTAATCCTATTTCCATCGATAACGGCCAATTGTTCATAAGGCTCCTTATCGACTCTGTATCAGTGAGTTCAGCTTCTTGTATGATTCTCATGGAATGAATCTCTACCTTAGCTGGGACGACAACCTCGGTACCGTAATGAAACATGTAGGGGGTTTCCCCAGTTGACGTGCGAACTGTAGTGTGGTACCTTAACAGAGAAAAGGGTAATTTCTCATTCCATTGTTTGTGGTTCTCTACCATTTTCCTTAGAATCTTCTTAATATTTTTGTTGGCCGCCTCTACGGCTCCATTCATATGATGTCTATAGGTTGTGGAATTCTTGTGCTTGATTTTGAAAGCTTCACATAAAGCTTTCATTAGATCACTATTGAGATTGGCGGCATTGTAAGTAGTAGTAGACTCAGGAACTCTGAATCGACAGACAATACGTTCCTTGACAAAATCTTCGATGAGCTTCTTGGTTACAACTTTGTAAGATGAAGCTTCTACCTATTTTGCAAAGTAATCGATGGCTACCAAAATAAACCTATGCCCGTTTGAAGCCATGGGCTCAATCTGACAAATAACATCCATTCCCGAAGCAGCGAATGGTCAAGGTGAGCTTGTTGCATTGAGCTCGCTTGGAATCACTTTTATCATATCGGCATGCACTTGAGAGCATTTGTGGACATACTAGATGCAATCTGTCTCCATGGTCATCCAAAAATTGCAAGCTTTGAGTACCTTCGTTGCCAAAAAGAAACCATTCATATATGGGCCGCAGGTCCCAACTAGTATCTCTTCAAGTAACATAGAAGCCTATTTCGCATCGACACACCTTAGTAAACCCAAATAAGGAATTCTTTTGTACAAGTTCCCTCCGCTATGGAAGAAGTGATTTGACAATCTCTGAAGCGTGTGTTTCTTTGTGTGATTTGCATGCTCGTGGTATTCTATTTTTGATCAGTATTCTTTCATGTCATGGAATGAAGGCTCTCCATTAGCTTCTTCCTCGACATGAGCATAATAGGCCGGCTGATTATGGATCCTCACCAAAATAGGATAAATATAGTTCTTATTTGGATGCTGTATCATTGATGACAAAGTGGCTAATGCGTCGGCAAAATCATTCTGAGTTCTTGTCACATGTCAGAATTCCATATTTGTGAACCTCTTTCTCGATTGCTGCACATGGTGCAGATATGGCAATATCTTGGAATTCTTGGTGGCCCACTCTCCTTGCACCTGGTGCACAAGCAAATCTGAATCGCCGATCATCAACAATTCTTGAACGTTCATGTCGACGGCCATGTTGAGCCCTAGTATCCAGGCTTCATATTTTGCCATATTGCTAGTGCATGAAAATCTGAGTTTAGCAGATACTAGATAATACTGACCGGTTTCTTATATAAAACTGCTCCAATGCCTACTCCTTTGAAATTTGGGGCTCCGTCAAAGAACATCCTCCAACCATCATATTCTTTGGTAATGTCTTCTCCAACGAATGATACTTCTTCATCAGAAAAATACATTTTCAAAAGTTAGCATTTTCCTCCCACCGATGTTTCAGCAAGGTGATCTGCCAATGCTTGTCCCTTGACTGCTTTCTAAGTTACATAGATGATATGAAACTCAGTTAGTAGTATTTTCCACTTAGCCAACTTCCCTGTAGGCATGGGTTTCTGAAATATGTACTTTAGAGGATCCAACATGTATATGAGTTATGTAGTGTACGAACATAAGTAATGACTCAATTTCTGGGTTGTCCAGGTCAAAGCGCAGCAAGTGCGTTCAAGCAGAGAATATCGTGCTTCATAAGGTATAAACTTCTTACTAAAGTAATATATTACTTGACCCTTTCTTCCTATCTCATCATGTTGTCCCAGAACACATCCAAAAGCTCCATCCAATACAGATAGATAGAGTAGCAAAATTCATCCTGGTTTTAGAAGGACAAGAACTGGTGGTGTGGACAAATACTCCTTGATCTTGTCAAAAACATTCTGACAATCCTCGATCCAATTTGTCTCGGCATCTTTCCTCAGCACCATGAAAATAGGTTCACATATTACTGTGGACTGTTATATGAATTGACTGGTGTAGTTAAGTTGTCCTAAGAAGCTTATCACATCCTTTTTGCTCTTAGGTAGCGGTAACTCCTCAATAGCTTTGACTTTAGATGGATCCAGCTCGATCCACCGACGATTAACAATGAATCCTAGTAAATGTTCTGTGGGAACCCCAAATGCACACTTTGCGGTGTTTAACTTCAAATTGTACATCCTTATCCCGTCGAAGAACTTCCTCGGGTGCTCTATGTGATATGTGACCCTCTAAGATTTTATAATGACATCGTCTGCGTACACCTCTATCTCCTTATGTACTATATCATGGAAGATGGTCTTCATGGATATCATATAAGTAGCCCTATCATTTTTTAGACCGAAGGGCATCATCTTGTAACAGTATACACCCCAAGGCGTAGTAAAAGCTATCGTTTCTATATCTTCTTCATCCATTCAAATATGGTTATAACCCGTGGTGCAACCTACGAAGGATTGGAGTTTATTCTTGGTGAAATTATCGAGCAGGATGTGTACATTTGGCAGTGGGAAGTTGTCTTTGGGACTTTCTCTGCTAATATCTTGATAATCAACACATACACAGACCTTTCCGTCCTTCTTCGAAACTGGAAAAATATTTTCTAACTAGGTTTGATATTCAACCACCCTAAGAAATTTGGCTTTGATCTGCTTGGTAACTTCCTCATTAATTTTAAGGATAATGTTTGGTTTGAACTTTCTGATTTTGCTTTACTGGCGGACACGCGGGATTAGTAGGCAACTAATGAGACACTATGGAAGTGCTCAAACCGGTCATGTCATCATATGATTATGCAAAAATGTCCTCATATTCTCTTAGGAACCGAATGTACATTTATTTCTCTGTTAATTACAAGTAAATGATGATGCGTGTCTCCTTGATGGCCTCGGCATCTCCCAAACTACATGAAATTTTAAATGCCTAAAACAGCTATAGAAGTAATATATGCCAAGCTACCCAGGGACTCTACGGGCTCGGGATGGTGCGACAGTCCAGTTTCTGAGAACAACTCCCTTTGCCACGTTTTGAATATTGAGGTCTTCTTCCTCCTCCTCCTCTACAATTATAACACCGCAATCCATGTCCTCATCTTCCAAGACAAATTTTTCAACCCAGCGAGCGCTTCTTCTTCTGCAGTTCCCCATATTGTGTTGGCCTGGTGGAAGCTTGTTCCAAATGTGTTACTGGTTTCTCAAGAGGGTAATATGGTCCACACTATGGAGGCGACCAATCATTAGTCTCTTTCCACATATATTTGTACCCGAGCCCAAAAGTGGCACCATGATTTTTCAGCTGTATTGGCTTGATGATACCTTGAAGGTTCTTTCCCAACCCTTTTGTTGGGTTCATATATGGACTATGCTAGTATGCTTTATATCTTGTTACTCTACCACTTATCCTTCTCGATGGCACTGACCCGTTCGATGTGATGATAGGTTTCCCCCTAGCCTTCTTTTATGTCCAATGACCGGGATGGTTTGGCTAGTGTAGATGAGGATACTATTATCTCCGTGAATGATTACCTCCTGACGGTTCCATTCATATTTTGAGGCTTACTGTAGCGTAGAAGTCATGTCTCCAGCGGCGTGGATCCACGGTGACCTAACAGAAGATTTTATAAGGCCGGTATGTCAAGCACTTGGAATTCAACGTCAAACCAAGTTGGCCCCATCTGTAAGCAAATGTTTATTTCCTGGATCGTGGACCTCTAGGACCCATCAAAAGCCTTCACATTCATTCTTCCTACTCATATCTTGTGGAAACCGTGGTCCAATCTCTTTAGAGTATCTAGTGGACAAATATTTAGGCTCGAACCTCCATCAACCAGGACCATGGCAATGAACTTATCTTCAAACTACACTGTGATATGCAATTCTCGATTGTGATTCAAGTCCTCGGGCGGTAGCTCATCTTTGTGGAAGATAATCTTATCGCACTCTAGCACTTGACCGACCATGTTGGTCATTTCTCCACCAGTGATATTATTGTGTACATAAGCCTCGCTCAGTACTTTCATTAGGGCATTGTTGTGTGCCTCTAAATTCTGCTATAGTGATAGGATAGATATCTGAGCAGAAAATTTGTTCAGATGGTCAACGACGGAGTACCCTTTGCCTGTACTTTCCTTCACAGGTCATCTAGCCGGTCCCAAATGTTTCGGTGTATAGATTCTTCTAGTTCTAGTCATTCCTTGTGCAGCGTCTGATCCTCTACCTTAGCCTTCCCTTTTCTCTTAGGCTCAGCAACGTAATACTGGGGTATTGCTTTTGAGTTGAATGGGAGTGTGGTTGATAATATTACAGTAAAAGGTGTGACCACTTCTTCTTCAAATGGAACATGGGTGGGTGCGGGCGGAGCTACTTCTACCTCGAATGGAGCTGATGCAGCTACCTCGACATCAATAGGTGCCTGAGTTTGAACCAATATAGGAGTAAGTGTTACTACAACCTTAAAGTCATATCTTTCAGGAATAAGCCCGATTGACCCCTCAAGGTCCTATTCTTCATTTGACTCTATCATATGTACACCATCACCTCTATGACCAGGGAGGGGATTGTTGCGGACATTAGGTGAGTCTTCCTTCGCTTGCATGACCTTATTTTCAATTAGCATCTGGATCTTATCCTTCAATGTTCGACACTCAGCAATGGTATGCCGTTTTATACCAGAATGGTGTGCACATGTTTTGCTTGCATTGACCCATTGGGATGAATTTTCAAATGCCACAGTAAGAATAGGAGTGACATAAACTGCGGCTTTCAACCTTTCATATAGTTTGTCGATGGGCTCAGCAATGGCGGTGTATTATCTGGGCGTCTTGCAGACAAAGTTCAATTTTGGTCTTGGGTAATTTTGGCGAGCTGGTTGTGATTGGAAGTGAGATGGTTGGAAGTTGTTGGTGTGATAGACAGAGGCTAGTTGGGAATATATCGGAGATGAAGGTTGATATGTAGGTGTTGATGCTCGGTGCGTGGGTGGAGGTGTTTGGTATGTAGGTGGAGGTGTTTGGTATGTGTGTGGAGGTGTTTGGTATACAAAAGGAGATTTTGGGCCCTGAGCCACCATTACTATTTCCACCCCTTTGTTCTTTGATATGTCGCCTGATTGTAATGCTTTATTTATGTCTTGCAGTGCGTCGAAGTTTGTTACCATCTTTCTCTTGATTACTTCCTCGATCCTTTGCCCAAGATTGATAATATCAAAGAATTTATGATTTTTGATAACCATCAACCTATCATAATATTGCGGGTACTGTACACTAACAAAGAATTTATTCATATATTCTACATCAGGAGTGGGCATGACCTTGGTTGCTTCTGACCTCCACGAGTAGCATACTCGCGGAAAATTTCAGTGGGTTTGTTCTTGACATTCTGAATGTAAAAGATATCGGGTGCATTTTGCGTGTTGAAGCTGAACCGGTCCATGAAATCTGATGCCATGCTTATCCAATTAGCCCATTTCTTGGGATCGTATCTGATGTACCAAGACAAAGTGTCGCTAGTAAGGCTCCTCAGAAAGGGCTTCATCCAGATCTTTTCATCTTTCCCAACCCCAACAAGCTTGTCGCAATAGGTCCTTACATGAACTATGGGATCACCTGTGCCATCAAACATATCAAACATAGGAGGTTTGTACCCCTACTCAAATTACACATCTGGCTGTATTCACAGATCTTCATAGTTTAATACTTCTATTCCCTTGTTTCCCTCAACACCTTGAACTCGGCTTGTTAGCTTCTTCAGTTCTTCGATCATGTTTTTAATGAGCAGGTCCTTCTCGGAGGATTCCGGTGTATACGAAATTGGTTGGCTAGAATGAGGTATTTTTTCGAAATATATGGTTTTTCTTTGATGGGTGCCAGGAACTTGGGTATAATGGTGGTCATTGGTGTAGTTTTGTGGATCGAGAACAAGTTGTGGTGTGTTTTTGGGGAGTGTGGTAAATGGTGGTTGGTGGGTACGGAATTGGTTGATGATGATTTTGTGATGGAGTTGGTATTGGCAGCGGATTGATGTATTGGGGTGGATTTATGTATTGATTTGGAGCAGAGATATTTTGTGGCTGTTCGTTTTGTGCGTTGTAAGGAGGTGTTAGCTTCTTTGTGTTTTGTTTGTGGATTTCAGGGACATTGACGGTAAGTGACAGGTTTGCCAATTTGTGGACCAACTCAATTTCTCCTTGAAATTCAAGTATCTTTTGTTCCAGTCTCTAAACCAGGTCATTCGGGGCCAGAGTACAACAGACATCGGAAGTCTCTGTGTTCTTAACATTTTCTTTTTGGATCCCACTTAAGTCGTCCATCTTTGTTTTTTTCTCTGCTTTTTGTGTTGCTTGGAGGAAGAGAAGGTGCATGGCCTCTAGATCTGGTGTGATATGCTGAAGAGACTAGTATGAGTGAACCAACCTAAGAGGGTGGGAATAATAATAATAATAAACAAAAACAAAAAATATAACAAATTAGTGAGGATTCTGAAATATTTATAGTATTTCAACACATATTGCGAAATATAAACTCGTATCTTAATTTGGGAGACTCATTGTGCCAGAGGATGTCCTAGCAACAAATAAATTTGGAGAACTTCAGATGCGAATTAATGCTTCATTTCATAATATAAGAATAGACGAATCCCAAAATGACACTAATATAATAAGTCACTACTGGTACTTGGCCTTATTACATTTTTAGTAAAAGCAAGTAAATCTAATCTATTTGATACCAAAA
Source organism: Nicotiana benthamiana (assembly GCA_034376525.1). Classification (NCBI taxonomy): domain Eukaryota; kingdom Viridiplantae; phylum Streptophyta; class Magnoliopsida; order Solanales; family Solanaceae; genus Nicotiana; species Nicotiana benthamiana. Next base: position 15,197,348 of record CM067331.1, on the reverse strand, counting down.
GGACCTTCCCCAGATTTTATCTTGCCAGCTCGCGTCGTCCCAGCCCCAAGTAGGCTCTGTGCAAATGTCCTCCCTCAGCTCCTCCAGCGTTCTGGAAATTTTCAATCCTTTTTATGACTTTTCCCTCTAGCTCCACTATTCCTCACTCCAAATATTCCGGTTTCCTATTGGAAGTGATTGCCATCTCTTTCCACACCTCGATCAACCTCATGTTCCTCTCATGAACTACCCGATGGTCATTCTCAGAGTCGTGGACTCTCTTGCATAACCTGTTGTATTTTACTTGAGCTTCAGCTTCCTCGTCTATGATTCTGTTCCCTCGACCAGTCTCCGACGTCACCATTCCTTTTAGACTGTCCTCCAACATATGTCGGGTAGAGAGGCTCGCACCCTGCATGATATCTGTTCGGCTCAGCAGTGCTTTTCTCCACAATGATTTTGCAGTGCCACATGTGCTGAGCTTGGCACTTTTAAGGGACATTGTAATCTTGAAAGTCCACCCTGAAATGACAGATTTTGAAAACACTTGGTACAACCTGTTTTCTTACTAGTTGCCTTATAACTCGCATAGGTACATATGGATATATCTCTCCCAATCCAATCGGCAGCAAGTGCGGAGCATCCTTGGACCTGATAATAAACTTGTCTATTGGGAACCACTCAACCATCCATTGTACTTGTTTCTCAGTTATATTGTCAAAGAACTCTACCCATTCTCCGGTGCTTTCCGGCTGAGCAAATATGTCTTGAATGTAGGTCATCTGCTTAGGGTGATGGATGGCAATGTGGTCATTCGAAGCCCTTCGTAGAAATTCTTGACGATAACAACCCTTTTAGAAATGCTCGAGCAACCATAAATGCAACAACAAATTACAACCCTCGAAATGCTTGACCCAACTATGATTGCGCTCCAGAGCCCTGTCAATTACACTAGTCTTGGAGACCATGACCAACCTAGCGTGGATTCTTCCATTTTTCATTGGGAACACTATCAGGCCTAAAAAGCACACGATGAACACAAACACTCTACGGTTGATGTAACCCAGTGAAGTGAGGGAGATCTCATCATGGTAAGTACTAAAAGAATTTCTATGTCCATAGCTCTCGTACAAGTATTTGAAAGATATGTAGGAATCTATCAAGCACACTAGGTCGACATCAATTTTCCGCCCCATCATCTTCAAAAATCCCTCTGCCCGTATGGTTTTCTAGTACAAAATGCCCGGAACTGTACCATGTCAACCCCGCAAGACCTCCTATTTCCTCTAGAAGTAGTGTCATCTCTATGTTATCGAAACAGAATACAACTCTTTCACTATCCCAGAAAAAAGTGGTAGTCTCGATATATTTGTTGTTTGGCTCTGTAGGAAATCATTCTATCCATGATATGTGTGCTTTGGTTGTTTTAGCATGATTTCCAGATATAGGTTTTGATGAATGACAAATAATGAAGTCAAGTGTCAAACAACGTTATTTACATGAAAAACAATCAAGATTGAATGCCGAGAAGCATATTGATGAAGGATTTCATGGAAAAGCCAAGACGAGCTCAAAAGTTCAAGACCGAAGACCCAAGGCGTAGGTCGTTAGGTAGAACCAACGTAAGAGCAACGTTTAAGTTATCTCGTATTTTGGCTCAACATAGGTCATCATAAATATGCATAAAATCATTTTATCAAAATTTATCATAAACATATTTCAAATACTTCAAACAAAATGATTTTAACGTTTTCATTTAACCAAAATGGTTTTTGAAGTAAGTTTTCGATTCTGGACAGAACAGCCAGATAATCGATTATCCTTAAGCTGATAATCGATTATGCTGAGTTTCCAGCAAAATTGGAAATTCCAGCAAGGCGGCATAATCGATTATCACCTAGAGGATAATCGATTATCTGCCAATTTCCAGCTTAAACTCTAAATTCCGCATGGGTCAATAATCGATTATCCCCTAGAGAATAATCGATTATTCACTGACCATTGCCTTCCAAACGTTCAGTTTTATGAACGTTGAGAAGATAATCGATTATGTAAAGTGAATAATCGATTATCTTGGCATAAAATCAGCATGATTGATTGCCTATTAAGCAACAGACATACAACCTCTACCACCTATAAATAGAGGTCTTTTTGACTCATTTCATATGAACAATATCTCTCATTATTCTTGAACATATTGATAACATTTCTACATCATATTTAGAGCTTCTGTTGAGCCATTTGAGAGACAACTTTGAGTTGTTCATAGAGCTTATATTGTATCTCTTTATCTACTCTTCTTAGAGAGTTCTTGTTGTAAAAGAGAAAGGTTCTTGAGAAGACCATATCTTCTCATTGATTGTCGGGTTTGCTAAGTACCTTCAATCTTAGTGTGTGAAGTCTTGTGGTGCGGTATCCACGAGCAAGGTGAAGTCTTGAGGTGAGGTATCCTCGAGCAAGTTGAAGTCTTGTAGAGCGTACATCTGCGAGCAAGTGTAACGGTTTGTTAGGCACCCGTAAGCTTAACAGAGTTAGTGTAAACTCGAGAGAGTCTCTCAGGAGACTGGACTAACCACACGTTGTGGTGAACCAGTATAAATTCGGTGTGTCCTCTCCTTACTCTTTTAATTGCTGCACTTACTTTACTCCTGCAATTTTAATTCCGCAAAATTTATCGACATTCTCGTGCCTCACTATTCACCCCCCCTCTAGTGAAGGGCATAAATCCTAACAGTTGGTATCAGAGCCTAACTCTCTGAAAGCCTTAACCGGTTGAGAGAACGATATATTTTTTGTTGAGAATGTTGAACGCAGGTATGATGAGCGAAGGACACTCTACCATTAGGCCTCCACTATTTGATTGAACCAATTACACATATTGGAAAGAGCGGATGAGAATCTTCATCCAATCCAATAACTTTCGCTTGTGGCAAATCATCAAGAACGGTGAACAAATGCCGACAAAGAAAGTTGGGGAAACCACGGTTCCAAAGGAGGAAGATGAATATAATGTCGAGGACATCAAGAAGGTTGAATATAATGCAAAGTCCATCAATATGTTGTATTGTGCGGTGAATCCAGATGACTATCGGAAGATTTCTTGCTGCACAACCGCAAAGGAGATGTGGGATAAGCTTGAGATCACTTATGAAGGTACGCATCAAGTCCAAGAATCAATAGTTGATTTTCTAACACATGAATATGAACTCTTTAGAATGAAGGAGCCTGAAAGCATCGATGATATGTTTGATCGATTCTCAATGATCATCAATGATCTCCATGCTCTTGGGAAAGTATATTCGAACAAAGATCTTGTTCAAAAAATTCTGCGGAGTCTCACTCCCGAATGGCATTCCAAAGCCAATGCCATCCAAGAGTCGATAGGAATCACGGACGTCACAATTGATGGACTAAGAGGTAACCTCAAAACTTGTGAAAGCACAATTCTTAAACCTTCATTTGGAGATGAAAAAAGTCCAGGTATTGCCTTCAAAGCCTCATCGTCTAAAAGAGTAGAGGTAAGTGATTCGGAAAGCGATGATGATACTATTTCCAACGATTTAATTGAAAAGTTTTATAAGTTTATGAAGAAGGAAATGAAGAAGGAAGAACCAAGTCCTTCATGCCATAATTGTGGAAAACTTGGGCACACCAAGTCACATTGTCCAAAACCCAAGGACAAGAAAAAGAAGAAATACCAAAAGCGCGTGACATGGGATTCGGACAGCTCGGGTGATGAAACTGCCGCCCTATGCTTCATGGACAACGAGGAAGAAGAGGTAAGTACTCCTAATTCTTACTCTTATGAAGAATTACAAGAAGCTTTTCAAGAATTACATGATGAATTGAAAAAGTCTTCAAAAATCTCCAAAGAGGCCAAGGCTAAAATTAAAGTATTAGAAGAGAAAAATAAATTTTTGGAAAATGACAATATTGATCTTAGAAATAAAATTAAGGAGATGCATGAAGATTCTTCAATTGATCAAAATTCTAATTGTTCATCTTGTGATTCTTTGAAATTAGAAAACATAGAACTTAGGAACACACTAGAAAAACATAGTGTAGACAATCCTAAAATAGTTGAAGAAATTAAAAAGAAAAGGCCCAGGAAAAATAAAAGGCGTAAGAATCATGTTATAAATTGCGATGCTCCACCTAGAAATAATTCTAGGAACTTCATTAATGTGTCTAGAATTAATCATTTTAGACCACCTAGAAACAACTCTAGGAATTTTGTTAATGAGTCTAGAATGAATAATTTTAGACCACCTAGAAATGACTCTAGGAATCTCAATACTTCTAGGAATAACGACTTTAGATCACCTAGAACATTTTTGGCTCAACCAAGACATATGCACAACCCGAATGTTATATGTCATTATTGCAACCGGGTAGGACACATAGCACCCGGGATTTATCTTTTGGCTATGATTATTATTTGCCTAACCCTCAAGGACCCAAAAGTGGTTGGGTACCTAAAAACCATTTTTAGGTACATTTGCAGGTGTGCTTGAAGACTACAATGTTGTAGTAGATGCACCAAGCACGAAACCTTATTGCATCGAGGGGGAATTTCGGTTAGTTATCATATTTTTGATAAAAACGTAATAGTTGATATGTGTTAACGATTTATATGTCTTTGTTAACAATTGGTATCAATTATTTTAGTTGATTCATGTTTTGATAACTTTTATTTTGAATAACAATTGGTATCAATTATTTTTGTTAAAAATAATGATTGATTCATGTTTTGATGAATATTAATTTTGGTTTGAATAACAGTTGGTATATTCTTGAAAAATAATTGATTCATATTTTTAATACAATTATTGGTTTGTTAAAAATTAACAGTTGATATGTTTTTTAAGTAATATGATTTGCTAAACATAACCTTTAATATGGTTGTTATGTTTTTACTAACATTTAGTATCATTTTATGTTGGTATGATTTTTTTTGAAAATCGTCATCATGTATATTCCTCATTGTATTTCCTATCTTATGTTTGACACTAACAGTTGGTATTCCCAAAAGGGGGAAGTGTCAAAAGGGGAACGTAGCCTGTGTATACTCTCTTTTTGCTAATGCCAAAAGGGGGAAAAAATTAGGCGATATGCATCTAATAAGGGGGAATGTCTCCACCTTCTAGTATGCTTTAATTGAGGGGGAATACTCAATTAAGGGGGGGAATGTTTTGCATAACTTGTATGTTGAGATATAGCATGAACTTAGGGGGAATCCGATATGCATATCTCCTATTGTTTGTCATTATCAAAAAGGGGGAAATTGTAGGAAATCATTCTATCCATGATATGTGTGCTTTGGTTGTATTAGCATGATTTCCAAGTATAGGTTTTGATGAATGACAAAAAATGAAGTAAAGAGTCAAACAACGTTATTACATGACAAACAATCAAGATTGAATGCCGAGAAGTATATTGATGAAGGGATTGCATGGAAAATCCAAGACGAGCTCAAAAGTTCAAGACCGAAGACCCAAGGCGTAGGTCGTTAGGTAGAACCAATGTAAGAGCAACGTTTAAGTTATCTCGCCTTTTGGATCAACATAGGTCATCATAAATATGCATAAAATTATTTTATCAAATCATAGTTATCATAAACATATTTCAAATACTTCAAACAAAATGATTTTAACGTTTTCAGTTTAACCAAAATGGTTTTTGAAGTAAGTTTTCGATTCTGGACAGAACAGCCAGATAATCGATTATCCTTATGCTGATAATCGATTATGTTGAGTTTCCAGCAAAATTGGAAATTCCAGCAAGGCTGCATAATCGATTATCACCTAGAGGATAATCGATTATCTGCCAATTTCCAGCTTAAACTGGAAATTCCGCAAGGGTCAATAATCGATTATCCCCTAGAGAATAATCGATTATTCACTGACCGTTGCCTTCCCAACGTTCCGTTTTATGAACGTTGAGAATATAATCGATTATGTAAAGTGAATAATCGATTATCTTGGCATAAAATCAGCATGATTGATTGCCTATTAAGCAACAGACATACAACCTCTACCACCTATAAATAGAGGTCTTTTTGACTCATTTCATATGAACAATATCTCTCATTATTCTTGAACATATTGATAACATTTCTACATCATATTTAGAGCTTTTGTTGAGCCATTTGAGAGACAACTTTGAGTTGTTCATAGAGCTTATGTTGTATCTCTTTATCTACTCTTCTTAGAGAGTTCTTGTTGTAAAAGAGAAAGGTTCTTGAGAAGACCATATCTTCTCATTGATTGTCGTGTTTGCTAAGTACCTTCAATCTTAGTGTGTGAAGTCTTGTGGTGCGGTATCCACGAGCAAGGTGAAGTCTTGAGGTGAGGTATCCTAAAGCAAGTTGAAGTCTTGTAGAGCGTACATCTACGAGCAAGTGTAACGGTTTGATAGGCACCAGTATGGTTAACGGAGTTAGTGTAAACTCGAGAGAGTCTCTCGGGAGACTGGACTAACCACACGTTGTGGTAAACCAGTATAAATTCGGTGTTTCCTCTCCTTACTCTTTTAATTACTGCACTTACTTTACTCCTGCAATTTTAATTCCGCAAAATTTATCGACATTCTCGTGCCTTACTATTCATCCCCCCCTCTAGTGAAGGGCATAAATCCTAAGAGGCTCAATATCTAGAAAGGAAGGCAAGTTACCCAGGTACTTTTTCACATTCTTCTTGTCACTTGAGGAAAGGTCTTCCCATAAATCCAACAACAATGGCGGTATGTTGCTAACTATTCTGAATCTGGTAACATCGTGCCTTATTTTCTGCATAACAAAAGGGTTAGACCTTACCCCCATCAGACACGACTATTTATACATTCATGGTCAACATACCGGCATTTAGTTCTCCAAATTAATGCACAAAACATGGTTGTATCCGTTAGGATTATAGAAAACCCGATAGACTTTGGATAAGGCTTATCTTAAAGGATCATTATGTGGAAAACATAACAGATGTGACTAGGTTTGATCGTGATGTATGCACAATTTTAACCAGAGTAAGGTTTTTATGGGGTTTTAGAGTGGTACCCTCAAGTGGACAACTCGAGGGGGGGGGGGGGGAGGCACAGAATCATCGACTGGTTTTACCGAAAATAACTCTTCCCGAATTTAAGGGTAGTAAATAGGAAGAGTAAAACCACTCATTAAAGCATTTCTTTAAGATTTGAGACGCATGAGTGGAATATGATGTGGAACTATGAAGAAATTAATAACATGTTGCCAAGTATTTCACGTAGAAAAAATAAATACAATATTTAATTAATTGAAAGACAATTGTTACTGGAAAAAGAACGCAAAGAGACAAGTCAGTTTCAAGGCAACAATATAAATGCTTGAATAAGAGATAGTTAAATTCAAATAAAGGAGAAGGGTACGGGATAAGCTTTCCTGGACTAATTTGTAAAAGACAAGCTCATTTTGGTAAGAGCCTAAAAAAAATCCCAGCAGAGTCACTATGCTGCCGCGCCCCCTTTTTTCCCTTTTCGCGAGGAGAGAGGTATGGGTTTCAACATTCCACGGGTGTGATAACTCATTTCCCTCTTAGGATTTGGGTATTTCAAGATTCTCCACCTAACGGATTATGGTGCGTTAGGGCACCTAGAGTGATTAACTCTTGAATTGGTTTGCAGTACTAGAGATTAAGGTAAGGGCTCGAAGTAACCTCGAGGGGAAGGTGTTAGGCAACCCTCTTGGTACAGAACTGTGGATCCTGGCCGAACTTATATTCACAAATTAGTCCATTACAAATAAATAGTAGGATCAAATAAGTTGCAAGTAAAGCACGTTGGATAAGAAGATAAAGATTTGAACAAGTTGTAAAATAAGAGTTTAAATAAAAATGAGACTTTTGGTAATGGAAAGTTCCTAGGTTGGTTATCTGACAGGATCACCCCACACAATGTTCGGTAAACACTCCTCGATGAGAGGCTACACCTCACATTAGCACGTTGTTATCATATCCGATATCTACCCTTCCCATCCCCTTATTGGTCCCACAAAGCGAGTGTTTGGTCAACAATCTCTACTGTGTGCTACTACCCGTCCCTTCTTAATGGTCCTTGAGGGAGTTAGGACCTCTACCTATAGGTGGTTCTAGATGGACCCCTGAGGTTTTAAAGTTGAAAATTCTAAGGCGATAATCAAAACACTTAGGACTTTCAGCACATAAAAAGGAGAAATTAGAGGCTCAAAGTCTCCTTCTCAAACAAGCATATCAACAGCACGACTCAAGCACAATTAAGGGCTTTTATTATACAGTGTCCTAAGGCAGAATATCTAGGTGAATATGCTAAAACAAGCAACTTATTGTTTTTCAGAAAACTCAAGAGTAGGGACCCTAGCAGTTGCCTATTAGTTATTAAAGCCTGTTAGAATAAGAAAACATTAAGCAATAGAAACAATTTTCAGAAACATAGTTTTGAAATGCCCTAAAGCCTTGCCTATACGCAGAGTATTGATGACTATATTAAAATAGAAACATAGCAGGTGTTGAAATAGAACTTCTTTAATACTTATAGGCATGTTGTTCTAATGGTAAGTTGAGACAATTTCAAAAAACTTATTTTAGGAAATAAGCTTGCTTAATTAAACCGGTTCTGAAGTGAACTAAGCGTGGACTAAGTTGAATTATTAGACTAGTTTAATTGACAAGAATAATTTCAAGTATAGTTCCCTATATGCATGATATCTAATTGTAATACTGATTTTAAAGATTCATAGGTATGGAAACATACATAACATTTGCTATTACTGAATCTGGGTTAAATCAATCCTATAGGCATGGAATCTATTAGCTAGGATAATTTTAAGATAATGAAAACGTACATGAACACTCATCATAAAAGAATCTGGATTAAGTCCTATTAGCATGACATCTATTAGGTAATCTGATTTTAAGACATTGAAGGCATGATTATTTGGAATCTATAGGCATAGTGTTTTAAACATGACAAAAAAAGCTTTATAAACAGGATTTATACTAGGTAAGGCAATCAAAATTAAGACTAAAGTCCTAGGAGCAGGATTCCTACTGGAAAACAATCAGATTTAAACATAAGGTCCTAGGAGCATTATTTCTTGTATTACCCCCACAAACATGCATGTAACCATCCCTTTCACTAAATACCCCAATATTCGTTTACAAGTTATTACATACCAATCAATAAATTACATAAGTAAATAAGAAAAATAAGAAGCTATTATATATGGAGCCTTCGATTGAGAAAAGATTCCCAAAGTCTCCAATGGCCTCAATTGCATTGACAATGACATAGTCTAGGTGCATCAATGTTCCCTAAGGATCTCAAGGATCTCGGGCAGTGCTTAGACCTAGACTTGGTAACCAAAATTTGAACAAGTGCAGTATGGAAATACTAATCTCAGTATGCTAGAGTTTAAAGGGTTATCAAGAGGATCCCAAGGTAGTACACATACTAGAGGGGGCAGAACTTATTGACTTAGGAGTAGACAGAAAGTGATTGCCCCAAGTTGAGATGTTTTAGTAAAAAAACTGTATTAAATGGGAAGTCCGTTTGAAATTAATGTAGTAAAAGAACAGAGACTGTTTCGAAATATATTGAAGAAAAGAGCAGAAGTACAAACACAATACCTTAGGATAAGTTTATGGATAACAGTAGTCATAGAACCAAAGTAAATCCAGTAGTCACAAATAGGGGTCAACGGGTTTGGGATAAATAGAACAGTTGATTACAAGCACATAATCAAACAAAGGTCTAGGAATAGGTATAGACATGCTCTGAAACAGCTGACCAGGCATAGCCACAAAACCATACACAAAGAACAAGATCACTTACATGGGTGATAGGGATATGGGAATTCATGGAGCACACGATGGTAAGAATACAACAAGTAAGATATAATTGGTATAGATATGCTCAGAAACAAGTAGAGGGGTAATATACTCATATTAAAGAAAGATGGTATATGACATGCTAATAAAGTAAATATCAACTACACGTTTCATAGCAAAACCACAAATAGAAGCAAACCGGAAACATGATGAACTGAAACAATAAGAGAACCATATTGTTGTTAGAACATTAAATTAAAACTAGAAATACCAGTAAAGAGGATAGTGAGCAGAATGAAAGAACAAGAGAACACGATTGTTAGCCTCAGCTTGCACACGACTAACTTAAAGTAGTAGCAAGTAGTACAAAAGAGAGAGCAGAAAATTTGAGTGTGAGAGATAATTTTTGTACCAAGAGTTCGTGTGTTGTGTTATTGAAAGACTAAGGTCTGTATAGTAGTTCGAAATTAGATTGAAATAAAGTAAGAATCATAATAGCATAGTAATTATGGAATTCAGATTCAATTAGAACAAAGTTGGGACAACTACTCCCTTAAGATAAGGGAGCCAATTTAAATGGTAAGAACAAGTAACATACAAGTCAAGAAATTAGGATAAGACTAATAAGAAATGAATAAAAGTCAGTAAGAATAGGGTACGCAATTTTGGCTAAGTTCAGAAAACTCAAAAATTAAGAAAATGGTTCTGTTAGAATAAAGTATCACAACAAATAAAGTAAGAGAATCAGTTAATTTAAATAGACGAAGTAGAAATTTAGGGTATTTAAGAGAATCTTCCAATCAGACCATAAAATAAGGAAAAATCAAAATCAATCAAGAGGAAGATATGATTCCATACCATCATATAAATAGGGTAAGAAAACTTAGACGTAGCAAACATGCAAAGTTAACAATAGAAATAGGCAAGTCTTGAACAATCGATGCACATACTCGCATAGAGGAGGTATAAGTTAGGCTAAAAGCTCAGTAAGAACACATTCTAGGCCGGGTAATCACAGAAACCTAAACAACAATTGATTAGTCGTGATAACACACATAACAAAATAAAGAAAATCTAGAAATATTTGGAATTATAATATAGGTGAGTTGAAAAATAGATAAGAACATTGAATCAGTCGAGATATGCAAAGGATAGAAGAATAAACATAAAATCGATTTAATCAAAGTCTAGAAGAAGTTTCGAAAAATACTAACTTCAAAATAAAGTCAAAACAACTTGAAATCAATGATTTTTACAAAAAAGGTTCGAGAATAGTGTAAAACATAAAATTAACAGACTCGAATCATTTATAAATAGAACATATGTAAGAGATGCAAACGAAAATTATTGTTTCAAAAGAAACCCAAACAGAGATAGAAGAACTTGCTTAGAACTTCAAAGATCGTAACAAATACAGTATGATTTTACTTGAAATCACACCGGGGTAGCCATGAATAGCCAAGTCAGCAACCCCTAGATACAAGCCGGTGTGGCTCAGGGCTCTTGAAGGCCTCAGAGAAGATGAGCAAGGCAATGGAGGAGCCATTTGAGGCTTGAGGATGAAGGGTGGTCACCGTAGAAGACCGGAGAAGGGAGGCGATTGATAGGAGGCTAGGGTTAGGATGAGAGAAGAGAGGAGACGAGAGGATTTGAGGGCCGCGGCCTGTAGAGTGTGACTAGGGTTAGGGGTCACTGAGCATTAAAAAAGGAAAGAAATAATGTGGGTCATTGATCTTTCAGATCAACGGCCATGATATAACGGGTTTTGGGTCAGGTAAGTATGTATAGGGTTTGAATCATGTAATTAGGTATGAAATGGGGCTGGGGTTGGGTTCCATTTAGGCTATAATCGAAATGCAAATCTAGCTATAATTTAAATAGCCAATTTTCTCCTTTTCAATTAATAATAAATAATAATCAAATTATAGAAAAACATTTATGTAAAAAAATTATTTAAGATACATATTTATCATATAAAAAATGTAGGGACTAATTTTACGCATATGAAATTTAATTATACGTTAAATGGGCTAATATTGTATGTATATGCAACTTAGTTTAAAAAATATCAAACATAATTATAAAAATTCATAAAAAATATATTACCTATGTTTTGGCATAAATATAGAAATTAAATAACTAAATCATCATAAAGATAATTTGAGAAATAATTATTGTGGATTTGATGAGTAAAAGGGAAAAGATAAGTTAATTTAAATCCCAAAAATTATATAAAAAATTATAAAAACCATGTGCATGCTCATATATGCATGTATACGCTATTCTAAAAGTATTTATGCATATATAAAACATAGGGGTAAATTGGGTATCAATAGTAACTTCATGTACTGAAAGATTTGAATAGTATGTATGCTAGACAAATCTGGTTTCCAAGGCTGTCTGTATTACTAAGAGTATAGACATTCCTATCTCTATTTCTAGAAAAAATAACTTTACTTGATTCATCTTCAATAAACCAACCATATGTTTTTCAAGCGAACCTCATAGTCCTTGTCACATAGTTGAGTGATATTGAGTTGATTGTATCTTAGTTCATCTACCAGTTATACTTCGTCTATGTCACTCAATGAGCTGAGAGGGACTCTTCCAACTCCAATTATTTTCCTTTTGATTTGTCAAAAAAGTGACTAATCCACCATCTAGTTTAGTGATAGTTTTTAACAGTTGTTTGTCACTTGTCGTGTGTCTGGAACACGCGCTATCAAGCTACCATTTCCCGTTTCTATTCTTCTTGTTGTGCTCCAGCAAAAATAATTTACTTGATTTTAGGTACCCAAGCCTTCTTGGGTCCTATATGGTTAGTACTCTGAGTATTAGCTTGACTAGAGGCCTTGGGACACCAGACCCATCCTGTGTTGTTGTTAAACCCGCAATGGTTGATGTATGCCGAGGTTTTCCACAATAAAAAAAGATGGGCTATGGAACTTTCAGAGACTTTTTCTCCGCTATTTCGAAACTCGCAATGGTTAGAGGCGTGAACATCGTTGCCCCAATAAGTGCATGCAAAGAGTTTTCTTGTTCTATATGTGAAATTACTAGGAGTTGACTGATTTGATTTGATGAAACTATCACATGTATATTTCACAATTCATTCAGCTAAATTTAAAGTTCATTCACTTCATCTTGAATCATTTCTCTTTTAATTTTCACATACATCTAATTTGAGTGTCGGTATTTCTTTTCTCTTTGGATCTTTCGAAATTCATTTACAACTTTCTCATTATCTGGAAGAGCAATATTAATAAATTCTTGAAGTTTATTACAGTTAGGACATGTAGAAGACATACCTCACTAGTTTCATCGTTTGCCATGAGACCAAGCTCGCCTATATCTTCATCACTATCTTCTTTGATGGTCATAAAGCACATGTTAACAATTTCTGCATGATTAGATTCTTTCTTGATCACTCCATTTTCCAAAAGATTTCTTCTTCTGGAAATTTTTGCTTAGTTTCTATTTAAGTTCTGGGCATTCAACTTGAATGAGTCCATGTTTTTTGCATTCATAACATCTTCCATTATTTTTTTCATTCTCATTATCATCTTCCCCTTTCTAAAATTTGGTTTACCTCTTCTGATGTTTCTATTTTTTCGGATCATACTTATTACGACTTTAGAGAGCATGGCTATCCTTCTTATTTTTCTTCTTCCTCTTCTCTTCCTCTTCCTATTCATCTCCTTATTCTTTTTTTATTCCTCTTCCTCTTCCTCTTCCTATTCCTCTTCTTCTTCTTCTTCATCTTCTTCTTCCTCTTCTTCTTCTGCTTCTTCCTCTTCTTCTTCTTCTTCCTCTTCTTCTTCTTCTTCCTCTTCTTCTTCTTCTTCTTCTTCTTCTTCTTCTTCTTCTTCTTCAGCTACGGTTGGTTTGAATGTAATTGTCTTCCTTTTATTTTTCTTACTGAACTCACCTATATAAATTTCTTTTCTCAAGCATAATTAGATCACGTCTGAGTTCATCAAGACATCTTGTCAAGACCTTGACATTCTAGAGTAGTAACTTTAGGTTGCCAAATCGTGGAAAGACTTCTTAGAATTTTTCTGACTTGTTTTCCAATTCTGATTGGTCTACCAAAGTATTTTATGTATCCAAGAATTGTATGGAACCGAGAAAATATTTTTTCCACTAATTCTCCATCTTTCATGTGAAATAATTCATACCTAAGAACTGGAAGATTAATCCATGTTTCCTTCACTTCTTTTGTTCCTTCATATGTGACTTCTAACTTGTCCCACATATCTTTTGTTATTTCACAGCTTGATATCTTTTCATACTCTTCTCCGCTTATGGTATTATATAAAAGTTTTTTTCTCTTGACATTCACTTGGATGACAGCTGTTTGTTTTTCAGTGTACTCATATAGATCAAGAGGATCAAATGATACTATGATCTCACAGTCTTTGTCCTTCTTTGGCAGAATTGGAAGATTTTCCTTTTCGATCACATGCAAAACCTTAATGTAACATAACCTAGTGTATGTTTCCATATGCAATTTGTAGTGTGAGAAATGTTGTCCATTGAAGTAAGGAGGCCGTACTTGAGAAATTACTTCTTGGAATAGTGCTCCAGCAAATGTGTTTGTGCCACTATCTGTTTCTCACTTGCTATTAAGCAATATTTTAGAGTCCTCGCTCTGATACCAATTGAAAGTACAAGAGAGGGTAGATTATAATATATTTTAATACTTAGTTGAATAAGAAATGAATTGGTCGACTAAAGTCATCAATTACAACAGAAATAAATTGTGTAGAATGAAAAGTAAGGAAGCAAACTAATTTATACTGGTTCAGTACATGTGTGGTACCTACATCCAGTTCCCTTGGGTCACAAAAGTTATTCTATATCTTCAATAAGTCTTTACAATAGCGATTGTTTTAGTACATTCACCACCAATGACTTTCAGCAACAATGTTTATATAGTGTTGACACAACTCTTGTTTTACAATATACAATGTTTGTACTAAGTACTATGAAGGTGTAGAAACAGATGTTAAGTTGTGTAATATTCCCTGTCCTTCTACTTCTTCTGTAATAGTGCTCGATGGTTCTTTTGATTTCTCCTAACTGGGATCGCAATGAAGTATTGATTGGAGTTCTTACATTGTAAGACATAGACTTCTACGAGTAGGACCAGAGGGTAGCCTCATGAATATTTCTTGAGAGGTGTGGCAAGATTCATTTTCAGTTTAAAATTTTGTCTCCTCTAATGAACCTTGTTTAGAGCTTGCACATATGTCCCTTGATTGGCTATCTTTCCTTCCTTGCACGTTTGAGGTTACTTACTTGTTTCTTGAGTGGTTGATTCTTTTTCCATTTGATATGGAGTTTGCAAAATATAGTTGTTAGCTTTCTCTGATTTCCTTGTATGATTTTCTTTCCTTTCTTTCATCTATTAGAGTTGTTGCAAATCTACACACGAAGTAGGATGACATTAGTCAAGCTTGTCATGCCCCGAACTTGAGAAGCGCGACCGATGCTCAACTGAGATATCCTAGTCAAGCAAGTCTACTTGATGCCTCCTACCCGACCTTACCCACAAATAAAATGGAGATGTATTCCATTTATTACACAATGAGAAGATCACATGAACAACAACAATTTTACCCTTAGTATATTCATTCACGATATTCCAAAATATATTACGCATTCATAGTTTAAAAGTGGAAACATTTGTTACATGAACAACATTTCTAGTTTAAATTACCTAACTCAAAATACAACCCACACTATATCTATTAAGTCTCTAACTGATACAAACGAATAGTATGATGGTGCCAACAAAAAGGAATGTGCTATATCGTGAAATACTATACATAAGGAACAAAAGACACAAGACCTCGATATGAGTTGAGTATCACCACACAGTTGGGGAAGGGGTACCGCTATCACTGATCGATACCACCTGCTATGGAACAACTTGTATTCATTAAAGATGTAGTGTCCCTGACAAAAGAGGCGTTACTACATATGGAATAGTACTAGTATGAAAGGCTAACATTTTCTCGATGAATTGAGTAACATCACAAGAAGACACGACATGGGATTAATGAGAGACTCAAACAGTAAAAATGCATTAAATTAAGAGAAAGATAAATTTCAATATTTTTAAGTTTGGGAGATCTTTATCGATACACCACCATGCCTTTATCACGAAGATCGATCTCGGCCCCATTGGCTTAGTTGTCTCACCCAAAAACATCTGCGTGACATCGCGTCTAATATTGGCCCGATCGGCTAAGACATCTCACCATTACTTGTGGATCAACATCATCTTACGTTTGTAATCATCTCATCCCAATTAAGGGGAATAGTCTCAGCACATCAATCTTATCCAATTAATAAAAATAATCTAAACACATCAATACATGGATTTACCCCGAAATCATTCCCACATCGGCACATGTAGTTTCGGGGTTAGGTAGTCTCAACCAATCCTTTCGTGGCGTCTAGCGATACTCCCTAAACATTGTTATATAAAAGAATTAAAGCTCATTTCATAATCTTTCACATATAGTTTTATTTCATTGGCATTATTGGCCACAAGTATAATTTTCATTCGTGCAATGATGGCCCCACTTCATATCTCATACTCACTTCTTTCACTTTCAAGCATCATCATAGATCATCAACAATATGAACATTCTAAATCAAGTCTTTAAATATGTACTTGAGAAATAAGAATGTTAAGCATATTGAGCTTTTTTTTAATATTTGGCATAATAACTTGTAATTGAAACATGATATTAGATCATAATATTTCGATACATAGGTAATACTTGAATACATTCTCTAAGGAGAACATAATATGATAGGAGCATTTGGAACACATTTTGAATACATATATCTTGACGTAAAGCTTATTTGGAATAATCAAATTTATTAGGAATGACTCGGAACATGTGAAATAAGAACTTGACCAATCACACTTAAATCTTACGAGAACATTACGAAACTTGATTCTAAGAGAGAAGCTTAGACAACATACCTTGCTTGAGCTTTCCTTAAACTACTGCAACGTTCTGAAAATTCAAGCGACTTTAATCTAGTAGGGATATGATAGAATTTATCTACAATAAGGGATAGATTCATGGGTTCAGCATACCTATATATTCATCAAACACTAGGTGGGAAAAGTCAACTCTAGGGTCCTACGTTGATGTTCCTTCACCCCATAATCGATCCCCATAGCAATAAGCCACCCATGTATGTTCTGAAACCTCCCTACCACCTTTATTGGCACATGCATGCATAATCAACCAACTCCTACCCTCAAGAGCCACATTACCAATTACCTATTCCCAACCCAATTTTGAAATTGAAAGCTAAGGCTAGAACCTTACCTCTTTAGTAGAAAATATTGCAAGCTATCCTTGTGAATTCTCGAAGGCTTGATGAAGGAATTGAAGTGGAAGGTGTTGGAGCTCCTCTTTCTCTCTCTACTTCCTCCCTCCTCTCGTAAAATATCTGATTTTTGCCTTCTAAACGAGCCTTATTGGCTTATAATCAAAATGGGGTTGGTTTATAAAAATTAGAAAATGAACCCTCCGGCCTCAACTATGCGGTGCGGTCACAGAGTGGACCGCAGAATAGGTATACAGTTCGTATAAGGAACCGCGAGTTCATCCTTTAAAATTTGACTGATCGGGTCAGGTCTTCGATAGGACTGCGATCCGCAGGCAATTTATGCAGTAGCATAATGCACCACAAAAGTCTCCCTCCAGAATTTCTCACGTTGGACCTTTGATAGATGTGCGACCCACGTAATGATTAGGCGATCGCATAATAGACCGCAAAATGACCTTTAAAAATGGGCTTTGACTTATGTTGCATTCTGCGGTTTGCGTAGTGGTTCTTTGGTCACATAGTTGTCATGTCCTGACCTCGGGGAGCTAAACCAATGCTCAAATAAATACCCTGGTCAAGAAATTCTAGTGGATGCTTCCTACCCGACCTTACCCATAGATAAATTGAAGATTTATTCTATTAATTAGACAATGATAAGATTACATGAACAATATCAATTTCATAACCATTAGAACTTCACTCAAGGTTTCCAAAAATATTTAGTTACACATTCATATTTTAGAGGTGGAAATATGTGATACAAATTACAACATTTCTAGTATGGCTTTTACAACAACAATATACAACCTACACTATGTCTATAAAGCGTCTAACGGATACAACAGAGTACTATGGTGGTGCTGGCAACAAGTCCCGGACAATACCTCAAAATATTATACATACGGCACAAATGATACAAGACCCTGAAAAGAAGTGGGACTCACCAAGTAAGCTGGGAAGAGTGTATATCGCATCATTGATCGATGCCGCCTGTTATGGAACCATTTGCATCCAGTAAAGATGCAGATCCACTAGTAAAAGGGACTTTAGTACATACATAATAGTACTAGTATTTAATACTAAATGCCTTCTCAATAGAATGAGTAACAATATAATGAGAAAGAACATGGAATCAATGGGAGCCTCAAACAATATAACAATGTCAAGTTAAGAGGAAGATAAATCTCAAGTAAATAACATTGTTTTAGGTTGGGAGATCTTTAGTACTAATACACCACCATCTTTTTAGCACGGAGTCCGATCTCGGTGTGATCGGCTAAGTCGTCTCGCCTAGAGACATCCAATGACAACATCACCATATGCGCGACATGGCGTCCAATCTCAGCGCGATCGGCTAAGTCGTCTCACCATAATACCGTGTGGGTATACATCACATTCCGCTAGTAATCATCCCATCCGAATTAAGGGGTAATTGTTGGATACACGTTCTCAAAGCATTATACTAAAACGTGTGTTCATATGTGTAGGTTTTGATGAATGACAAACGATGCGCAAATTGACATATGACGAAGCTCAAGTACAAGCACACAATTGATATATATAACGAGATTCAAGCACAAGACCAAGTTTTATAGTTTTACATGAGTCGTTCTTAACTGTGATCATGATCCGACAACTTGACTCATGACATGGCTTCTCTCGTAAAATTACTTTTACAAAATCATGCATATTTAATTTAATGCTAAATGATTTTAAATCATGCATATTTACTTTAGTCAAAATGATTTTTAAACATGCCTCTAAAATCTGGACTAAGATAATCGATTATGTACTTATGATAATCGATTATGTTAAGCCAAGACTGCATGACAATTGATTGTGAACTAATGACAATCGATTGTGTTAAGGCAGTGAGCATCAGATTTTTCAAATCTGCATGACAATTGATTGTGAACCTTATGACAATCGATTGTGATGAGGCAGTGTCCATCAAAGTTTTTCAACGCTCAAAATAATCGATTGTGAAGTTAATGACAACCGATTGTGATGAGGCAGTGTCCATTAAAGTTTTTCAACGCTCAAAATAATCGATTGTGAAGTTAATGACAATCGATTGTGAAGAGACATTGTCCATCAGATTTTTCAAAGTCACAAAATAATCGATTGTGAACATATGACAATCGATTGTGTTGAGGCAGTGTCTTCCAGACTTTTTCAAAGTTATTAAATAATCGATTGTGAGTATATAACAATCGATTGTCACGAGGCAGTGTCTAAATTGATTTTTCAAGACTGATAAATAATCGATTGTTAACATTGCACAATCGATTGTGAAGCTGACCGTTGTCGTAAAGTTTTCAAATACCATCAGGTAAATAATCGATTATTGATTTTGTACAATCGATTGTTTTACGTAAAATCTGGAAATGATTTTTTGAACGTTGCCAATAATCGATTGTTGATCTTGGATAATCGATTGTTAAGCGTAAAATCTGGGATTGATTTTTGGAACGATTCGCAAACAATCGATTGTGGCTTCTTGACAATCGATTGTCACACAGTAAAATCAGCAACTCTTAATTGGCAATTAGGCAACGGTAATGCCAAGTTTTTCAACTATAAATACAGCTTCATTTCAGTGTTTTGACAACAACAACACACAACAACTGATCATATAATTGCTATAAGCTTGCATACTCTATTGCTTATCTTTTTATATTCATTACATAAGTTTTTTAGAGCCAAACTTTTGTCGAAAGTTGTTGCGATCTTGAGCGTATTCTTTTACTCATACCTACTCATTAAGGAGTGTCTTGTTTGAGTGCTTAGTGTTTTGTACACTTGAAGAGAATTGTTATTCTCTTGTTGTAAGAAGGAACTTGTGTTTCCTTGGTTGAAGTCTTGGAGTGTTGTATCTCCGAGCAAAGGTAGTTGAGGCTTGTGTCCTCAAGCTGTGAAGGAACTTGTGTTTCCTTTGGTTGAAGTCTTGGAGTGTTGTATCTCCGAGCAAAGGTATTGAGGCTTGTGTCCTCAAGTTGTAAAGGTTTGTTAAGCACCCGGAAGCTTGACAAGTTAGTGGAAATCTCGAGAGAGTCTCTCGGGGACTGGACTAGCCACGGGTTGTGGTGAACCAGAATACTTCGGTGTGTTCCTTCTTATTTATCGCACTTATTTATTTCCTGCAAATTTTAAATTCCGCAAGTTTACGCTAATTTTTATCATAATGCTATTCACCCCCCCTCTAGCGTTATGCGTATTATCTAACAATTGGTATCAGAGCCCAACTCTCTGAAGACTTAACAGTTTGAGAGAAACTTCCATGGCTTCTGCTCGTGACTCTTTTGCAAGAATAGAGGAAGGACAGTGCTCCACCCGACCACCACTATTCAACGGTACAAACTATACGTACTGGAAGGAGAGGATGAAAATCTTCATTCAAGCAAACAATTTTCATCTTTGGAAGGTGATAACAAAGGGAAATCAAATTCCAACCAAAAAGGTTGAAAACGAATGGGTTCCCAAGTCCGAAAAAGAATATGACGCGGATGATATCCGAAAGGTGCAAAATAATGCTAAAGCAATTAATTTATTATATTGTGCTGTAAATGCTGACGATTACAGGAAAATATCGTGTTGCACAACGGCGAAGGAAATGTGGGACAAGCTGGAAATTACGTACGAAGGTACGGACCAGGTAAGGGAAGCCAAAATTGATTTCCTAACCCATGCTTATGAATTATTTCACATGAAGGAAGGTGAAAAGGTAGATGAAATGTTTGAACGATTTTCAATAATCGTAAATGACCTACATGCTCTCAAGAAGACTTTAACGGATAGGGAATTTGTCCGAAAAATCCTTAGAAGTCTCACTCCGGCATGGCGATCAAAGGCCGACGCAATTCAAGAGTCCATTGGCGTCTCAAATGTTACCATCGACGCATTAAGAGGTAATCTTAAGACTTATGAATCTACTATACTTAACCCTCTTGTTGATGATCAAAGGAGGCAAAGAATCGCTCTAAAGGCAAGCACAAGCCAACCGCAAATTGATGAGGACGGAGACAACGAGTTTGGACTCGTTATCAAAAGATTTCAAAAGTTCATGCGAAAAGAGTATGAACGAAAGGGCAAAAAGCAAGGAGAACAAATAAAGTGCTATGAATGCGGAGAAACCGGGCACATCAAATCAAATTGCCCAAACATCAAAAAGGAAAAGAAACCTTTCAAAAAGCAATGTGCATATATATCTTGGGGAGGACACTCCGGAAATGAGTCAAGCGAAGGAGAAGAAGAGGAAAGCGCAAACCTTTGTCTTATGGCACAAGAAGACAAGCAAGATGAGGTATGTCAAATCTCTTCTAAAAATTTCTTTTCCCTTGAAGAAATGCAAAATGCTTTTGATGAGTTATATAGTGAATTTATTAAAGCTTCAAAAACTGTTAAAAGCATAAAAGAAAATGCTTCTTCAAAAGAAAAAGATTTTCAAAAACAACTCTCATTGAAAGAAAAGGATTTGGAAAAACTGGTTTTAGAAAATGAAAAGTTGAAAGAGGAAAACAAGTTTTTTCGGAAAAAGAAGCGCCGACAAGCCCGAAAGCTCTATTAGAAATTGTACTTCTTGAATGCATCTCAAAAATGAAGTAGAAAGGCTTAAGGGCACCTTAGATAAGTTTAATTCTTCTCACAAAAATTTGAATGAGGTCCTTGTTAATTTGAAGTCAACCAAGCATGGCATAGGTTTTAAGAATGAGCCTAGAGAAAAGGTTGAAGCCAAACCCCAACCACCTAAGGCTCAACCTAGGATTAATAAAACAAATGCTCATCCTAGAAATAACAACCCTAGAACCAATATGCATGCTAGACCAAATGTTGAACACTTTAGAAGACCTAGAAATGACTTACCACCTAGAAATAACTACTCTAGAAATGATGCATATTCTAGGCCACACACTAGAAGGAAGTTTGAACCTTTTAGAACACCTAGAAATGGCCCTCAATCTAGAAACAATTATTCTAGAAATGCTGCTCATTATAGTAGGAGAAATGACTTTCATGAAATGCGCAATAGCCATAGTGTCGAAAATAGAGTGAACAATTTTCGTCCGTCTAATTACTATGAACCTAGAAGGATGCATAATCCCAACGTGACTTGTCATTATTGTAGACGAATTGGTCATATTGCTCCTGCATGTTTTACACGACATAGACATATCACTCAATCGCATCATTATGATATGCCTAACCCTCAAGGACCCAAAATGGCATGGGTACCTAAAACTCATTAATTTGTTTTGTAGGTGTGTTTGAAGGGATCAAGTGTACTATGGTACCTTGATAGTGGATGCTCCAAGCACATGACGAGAGACGAATCCAAATTCCTTCAACTAGAACACAAAGAAGGAGGAAGTGTTATTTTTGGTGACAACAATAAAGGAAAGATTATCGGCATCGCATCGGTCGGTAAGGATGAAAATTCTTCTATTAAGCATATATTACTTGTTAAAGGTTTAAAGCATAATCTCTTGAGCATACGTCAATTATGTGACAAGGGAAATCTTGCCTTATTTGATTCGGATGAATGCTTAGTATTTAGACGTAGTGATTTCAAAATTATCCTTCGTGGTTTTAGAGTGGATAATATTTATATGGTTGATCTTGCTAATTCCTCACCCGAATATGTGGATTGCCTTGTGAGCAAACAGGATGATACTTGGCTATGGCATCGTAGAGTGGCACATATAAACATGCATCTTTTGAACAAATTGATTTCACAAAACTTAGTTATTGGTCTTCCAAATTTGAAATTTGAAATTTGAAAATGACTCTATTTGTGATTCTTGTCAAAAAGGGAAGCAAACAAAAGCATCTTTCAAATCGAAAAATATTGTTTCAACTACTAGAACATTGCAATTGCTTCACATGGATTTGTTTGGACCATCTCGCATTGAAAGTCTTGGTAGAAATCGTTATGCTTTTGTCATTATTGATGATTATTCCAGATTTACTTGGACTTTATTTCTTGCCCATAAAAGTGATGCTTTTCAGAATTTTAAATATTTCCTTAAACGTGTTCCAAACGAAAAAGAAACAACCGTCACTTCAATTAGAAGTGATCATGGGGGAGAGTTTGATCACAATTTCTTTGCGGACTTTTGTGACGAACTTGGTATCGAGCATACCTTTTCCGCTCCACGAATACCACAACAAAATGGGGTGGTGGAAAGGAAAAATAGATGTCTCGAAGAGATGGCTAGAACCATGCTCGAAGAGGCTAAGATTCCCAAACATTTTTGGGCAGATGCCGTGAGTACCGCATGCTACATCTTAAATAGAGTAGTCATAAGGCCAATACTCATGAAGACCCCTTCTGAACTCTACAAGGGAAGGAAACCAAATATCTCCCATCTTAGAGTATTCGGTTGTAAAGTTTTTATTCATAACAATGGAAAAGATCAATTGGGAAAATTTGATGCTAAGTCCGATGAGGGAATTTTCATTGGTTATTCTTCACGTAGCAAAGCATATAGGGTTTTTAATAAAAGAACCGAAACTGTGGAGGAATCCCCTCATGTTGTGTTTTCCGAAAATAATGCTCGCTTGGCGAGAAAGAATTCCGGTTTTTATCTTGCAGGTATTTTAGATAGCTTGAAAGACAAAATACAAGAGGAAACGCCAAAGGAAAATCAAGACGAAATTTTGGAACAACCAACGGAGGAAGCGCCACAATTGGAGAAAGAAACTAAAATGCCTAACGAGTGGAGAACAATCAAAGATCACCCTCTCGAACAGGTAATTGGCAACGTAGGAGAAAAGGTAATTACCCGAAACTTCCTTAAGAACACCTTAGGACATACTGCTTTTGTTTCTCAAATTGAACCAACAACCATCTCCGAAGCAATTGGGGATGAATTTTGGACCTTGGCAATGCAAGAGGAGCTTAACCAATTCAAACGGAATGACGTTTGGGATTTGGTGCCAAGACCCGAAAATCATACTATAATTGGTACGAAATGGGTTTTTCGAAACAAGCTAGATGAAAATGGTGTAATCACTAGAAACAAAGCTAGGCTTGCAGCAAAAGGCTATAATCAAGAAGAGGGTATTGACTGTGAAGAAACATATGCTCCCGTAGCTAGATTAGAAGCTATTCGTCTATTGCTCGCTTTTGCCTCTTCTATGAATTTCATTTTATATCAAATGGATGTGAAAAGTGCTTTTCTAAATGGTATTATTCAAGAAGAAGTTTATGTTGAACAACCCCCCGGTTTTGAAGATTTTAAATCTCCCGATCATGTTTTCAAACTCAAAAAGGCTCTTTGTAGATTAAAACAAGCTCCCCGAGCTTGGTATGAAAGATTGAGTAAATTTCTATTGGAAAATGATTTCATTAGAGGGAAAGTTGACACCACTCTTTTTGTTAAGCATAAAGACATTGATATTTTATTAGATCAAATCTATGTGGATGATATTATATTTGGTGATACTAACAATGTCTTGTGCAAGGAATTTTCGATTTAATGACAAGCGAATTTGAGATGTCTATGATGGGAGAGTTAACATACTTTTTGGGACTACAAGTAAAGCAAATGAAAGAAGGTACGTTCATTTGCCAAGCGAAATATTGCAAAGAATTGCTGAAACGATTTGAAATGACCAATGCAAAAGCAATGGCAACCCCCATGAGCACATCCGATCATCTAGACAAAGATGAGAAAGGTAAGGAAGTCGACATCAAAAAGTATCGAGGTATGATTGGCTCTCTCCTTTATCTTTCTGCTAGTCGTTCGGACATCATGTTTAGCGTGTGCTTATGCGCTCGTTGTCAATCGTGTCCGAAGGAGTCTCACCTAATTGCGGTGAAACGGATATTGAAGTATCTTGTTGGTACTACAAATGTGGGTCTATGGTACCCCAAAGGTTCTTCATGCCAACTCGTTGGCTATTTCGACTCCGATTTTGCAGGATGCAAATTGGACCGCAAGAGCACTAGTGGCACTTGCCATTAAAACACTAGTGGCACTTGCCATTTAAACATGCCTCTAAAATCTGGATTAGTGCTCTTGCGGTAAGTGCCACTAGTCCTTCTTCCGAATTCGTAGTGAACTCGGGATTCTTGACTCCACGTTGATCTAAGTCATGCCTTGCATCTTTTTTTACATGATTTCTAACTTGAGCGTCGGAGACATGTAACGAATTTTTGCAGGTATCGCCCTAAAGGTAGGGGGAATTATAAAGCATGACGCGCAATAATCGAGTCTTCTTCAGAAAAATCGGTTTCTGTCGTCTAATAATCGATTATCTCGTATCAATAATCGATTGTACTTCTATTATTTGAGTTATTGTACTTCCTTTAAGAAATCACGCTTTATTTTAAACAAACAAGTTTTTTTTAATCCTTGCCATCTTATTACATTTTTTTTGCTAATGGCAAAAGGGGGAAGATAACGGATATGCACTCTCAATACTTATCGGCATAAATTGAGAGAGAATTCATATATTGAGGGGGAACGAATTGCATATCCATATACTTGTTTCATATCTTTTCTTGTCTTGAATCGTAATTATGAATTATTTAATTTGCATATCCTGCTTAAAGTTTGCCATTATCAAAAAGGGGGAAATTGTTGGAAACACGTTCTCAAAGCATTATACTAAAACGTGTGTTCATATGTGTAGGTTTTGATGAATGACAAACGATGTGCAAATTGACATATGACGAAGCTCAAGTACAAGCGCACAATTGATATATATAACGAGATTCAAGCACAAGACCAAGTTTTATAGTTTTACATGAGTCGTTCTTAACTGTGATCTTGATCCGACAACTTGACTCATGACATGGCTTCTCTCGTAAAATTATTTTTACAAAATCATGCATATTAAATTTAATGCTAAATGATTTTAATCATGCATATTTACTTTAGTCAAAATGATTTTTAAACATGCCTCTAAAATCTGGACTAAGATAATCGATTATGTACTTATGATAATCGATTATGTTAAGCCAAGACTGCATGACAATCGATTGTGAACTAATGACAATCAATTGTGTTAAGGCAGTGAGCATCAGATTTTTCAAATCTGCATGACAATTGATTGTGAACCTTATGACAATCGATTGTGATGAGGCAGTGTCCATCGAAGTTTTTCAACGCTCAAAATAATCGATTGTGAAGTTAATGACAATCGATTGTGATGAGGCAGTGTCCATCAAAGTTTTTCAACGCTCAAAATAATCGATTGTGAAGTTAATGACAATCGATTGTGAAGAGACATTGTCAATCAGATTTTTCAAAGTTATTAAATAATCGATTGTGAGTATATAACAATCGATTGTCACGAGGCAGTGTCTAAATTGATTTTTCAAGACTGATAAATAATCGATTGTTAACATTGCACAATCGATTGTGAAGCTGACCGTTGTCGTAAAGTTATCAAATACCGTCAGGTAATCGATTATTGATTTTGTACAATCGATTGTTTTACGTAAAATCTGGAAATGATTTTTTGAACGTTGCCAATAATCGATTGTTGATCTTGGATAATCGATTGTTAAGCGTAAAATCTGGGATTTATTTTTGGAACGATTGGCAAACAATCGATTGTGGCTTCTTGACAATCGATTGTCACACACTAAAATCAGCAACTCTTAATTGGCAATTAGGCAACGGTAATGCCAAGTTTTTCAACTATAAATACAGCTTCATTTCAGTGTTTTGACAACAACAACACACAACAACTGATCATATAATTGCTATAAGCTTGCATACTCTATTGCTTATCATTTTATATTCATTACATAAGTTTTTTAGAGCCAGACTCTTGTCGAAAGTTGTTGCGATCTTGAGCGTATTCTTTTACTCATACCTACTCATTAAGGAGTGTCTTGTTTGAGTGCTTAGTGTTTTGTACACTTGAAGAGAATTGTTATTCTCTTGTTGTAAGAAGGAACTTGTGTTTCCTTGGTTGAAGTCTTGGAGTGTTGTATCTCCGAGCAAAGGTAGTTGAGGCTTGTGTCCTCAAGCTGTGAAGGAACTTGTGTTTCCTTTGGTTGAAGTCTTGGAGTGTTGTATCTCCGAGCAAAGGTGTTGAGGCTTGTGTCCTCAAGTTGTAAAGGTTTGTTAAGCACCCCAAAGCTTCACAAGTTAGTGGAAATCTCGAGAGAGTCTCTCGGGGACTGGACTAGCCACGGGTTGTGGTGAACCAGAATACTTCGGTGTGTTCCTTCTTATTTATCGCACTTATTTATTTCCTGCAAATTTTAAATTCCGCAAGTTTACGCTAATTTTTATCATAACGCTATTCACCCCCTCTCTAGCGTTAAGCTTATTATCTAGCAGTAATCTCATCACATCAATACAAGGATTTAATTATCATGCCCCAAATCGAGGGACATGGCTGGTGCCCGACCGGTAGCCCCAGTCAAGCGGACCTGGTTACCTTTCCTATTCCGACGTGTTACCCCACAATATTCGTTATTAATTAACCAATGATACTTGATGCAACCGAAAGTAAACAGAACTCGTCTTTTACACAATATAGATATTATCATTAACAGGTAGTGTGGTTTACAAATTACAGTGCCCACTACAAACACATATATTACATCAGTTCCATAACCCACATTATCTAGTCTATGGAGACTCTAAGATGAAGATAATAATACAATATTTGCAGGTGACAAGGCCCCGGATATACCTTTACAATAAAGACACATAACTCCAAATACAACAACAAAGGTGGCATCAGCCACACAGGGCCCAGGAAGGAAACAGGCTCACCAATTACGAACACTACCGATGGAGAAGGAGGAGGAGCTACGGAGAGTGGACTAGAGTGCCTCCCACGGATCCACCTACAATCATAACACGAGTGTAGCGCCCCCGGCAAAAGGGACGTCAGTACATTTGAATTATAGTGGTACGTATGAACAAACTCTGTCCCAAGTAAACTCAAGTCGAAGATACACATACAAGTAGAGAGCTGAATAATAATAGAAAAAATGATCAAGCACTTCACAAATAGATCATACAACTAGTCAAACAAAGGGGAAATCAATGCCCCACAGGTTACAAACTCTCGTGATGTCTCCTTTCAAAATTCACATATATCATTTCATAATTTCTATTCATTTCAATAGTGATATTGGATCGTTTTTCCACCCTTATTACCTCGTCCACCCTTATTACCTCGGCCACCCTTATCGCCCCAACCCACACCTTATTTAACCGTGTTGCGGCGTGCAATCTGACCCGCCTGGCAGTTTCAGTCCACAAACAACATATAACATAGCAACAACTACAAGAAATAAACTATAGCACATTGTTAAGATATAACCACAACAAGGAGTAAAGTATTTCCACAACTAACAATAACAATTTCCTCATGTTCATCAATTTGTACACAATCCAAGTTACCATAATGGATGTCCATAACCAACCATATATGTTGTTACCACAATAGTTCCAGTTTCACTATTCAAGAATACTTTTCAATTACATATTTCTCAATTCTCAACTTTTGCCACAAGTTGTTACCACACTAGTACAAATCACAAGAGTTTCACCATAACCCCACATGAATATCAATTATTAAGCAATTTCACACACCAACACAGGGCGATTTTCACAGTTATTCATACATACCTGGAATTGAATATCCCCTTTAAACTTCTATTCCAATTAACCAAGCAATCAAGACAGGTCAATCTAGTTCATGATCAATACATAGGCCTTAGAATAAGAACTTATAATTTACTACCCAATTCCCTTTTTTACTAGATTTTAGGGTTTTAAAGACATCCATGAAGGTTTTATCAAGAGCTTTAGAATCTAGGGCATGAGGTTCCCTCCAAAAGCTTAAGTTCAAAAATTTAGGGAAAATGGGTTAGGGATTTTACCAGTGAAATCAGAAGTGAAGACAATGCACCAAAACTCCCCAGGCTCCAAAGGTTTTGAAAGATCAATTGATGAAGATATAGTTTTCTCTCACAGGAAAACTCTCTTCCGCTCTCTTCTTTTGTTCAGAAAAAATGTGTTAAAGTGAGGGATGGGGCGTTTTATTAAAATAGAGGTCGGGCTTAGAATTTTAGAAAACAACTGGGCGAGCACGATCTGCGACGTAAGTCTGCGGTCGTAGAACTGACATGCGGTCCGCAGATTGGACCGCAGAAGGGTCCCAAGTTTCGGACCTTCTCTGGTTGGGAATGCGGTGGATATGCGATCCGCATTCCAGTTCTCCAGTCGCACACTACACTGCAGAACTGACCTTTGAAATTCTTCTGGGATCATATGCGGTCATTATGTGGTCTCCATATTGACTATGCGATCGTAGATCCGACCGCATTTTCAACACCAAAATTTGACAACTCTTTGTGGCAAAAATGCTGTCCGCGTTCCCGATCTGCGACCGCATTCTGAACACAGATTTGACTTCTTCTGGAAAATTTTTGACTCTGAATTTTTATGTGTAAAATAGTAGAAAGTATCCGACCCACATAGGTAGACTCGATTCTGTGATCTGTTAATATTTGAGAACTCATTTTTCACGGTGCCTTACATTACTCCTCAATCACTCCTACACGGGCATATATAGTTTCGGGGTTGGCTTAATTTGGACTACCCTTCCTCGGTGACTAAATGATACTCCCCAAGCATTTATTATAAAAAGTAATTAAACCACATTTCAAAATATTTCACACATCTTTTCATTTTTTGGCACTAGTGGCCACAAGTGTAATTTCGTTCTTGGTAAATTTGCCTTCATATTTCATACTCCCTCCTTTTACTTTCAAACATCAATATGCATTTTCAACAATATGAGCAACAAGATTCTTAAGCACGATTAGTTTCTTCCATAATTTGGCATAATAACTTGCAATTGAAACATGATTAAAATCATAATATTTCGATACATTGGTCACATTTGAATACATTCATGAAGGAGAACATAATACGATAAGAGCTTTTGGCATACATTTTTAGTATATATTTTTCAACACAAGCTTATTCGGAATAGTCAAATTTATAAGGAATAACTCGAAATATGAGAAGTAAGAGCTTGGCCTTTTGTACTTGAAACTTACGAGAGCATCGTGGGATTCGATTATAAGAGAGAAGGTTAGCCAACATACTCACTTTAAGCTTTCCTAAATTACTAAAATATTCCAAAAATCATAGCAACTTTAATCTATTTATAGACATAACAAAATTTAACACAATTAGGAATATATTCGGGGATTCAGCTCATTCAAGCATTTCATCAAACATTAGGCGAGCATATTCAATCATAGAGTCCTATGGTAATGTTCCTTCACTCCACAAGCAATCCCCACTTCAATAGGTCACCCATATATACTCCACAACCTCCCTACTACCTTTATTGGCACACACATGCATAATTAACCACCCTTATTCTCAAAATCATTTTCCAGTTGCCTATTCCCAACCCGAATTTCGAAATTGAAGGATAGGGCTAGAACCTTACCTCTTTAGTTGAAAATTTTGCAAGCTTTCTTTATGAATTCTGCAAGAGTTGAGCAAGGAACTCCAGTGGGAGGCATCGGAGCTCCTCCTTCTCTTCTAGTCCCTCCCCCCTCTCTATTAAAATATCAGAATTCCCCTTCAAAAATGGCCCGTTTGGTCTATTTATCAAAATGGGATCGGGTAAAATTTTCCCAAACTTTAGTCTACGAAACTGGGTATGCGGTTGTAGACCAGACCAAAACAAACTCCCATACGCACTGTACAACCCAAACACATTAGTCTACCTCGGCACCATGTAACCCAAAGTTCTAGGTGAAAGTTTTATGGGGCCTTACATCATCCTGCGCTTAAGATCATTTATCCTCGAATAAGGGTCAAAAGCCAACAACAGTATCCAAAGCGGCTCAACTCTTAACTCACACACTAGTTGTTCCAAATTGACTAACTCCCCAAATCTCCAAAACTTTCGGCAAAGATTTCCTATAAGGGACTATCCACATGTCAAAGGATCCCAAAAATTAGTTCGAACAATATAACCACACCATAATGATGTAAGAGAACATGAAAACAACGTCGACCTTGATGTTATAAATCTTATATTACCAAAAGAACATCCTTCGCATAAACTATACAAGGGAGACATAATTCATAGAAGAAATTTTGTAGAAACAATTACATAGTTATTCAAACAAATGAGGGTACTTTTTCTTCGTCTCTTCCTCGGCATCCCAAGTGGACTCTTCGACCTATCGGTTTTACCATAGCACTTTCGTAGAGGAGATCTCTTTATTTACAAGCTTTCAGACTTGCCAATAAAGAGTTAAAACTAGAATCTCTTCATAAATCAATCTTTCCCTACCTCAATAGTCTCAACAGAAACAATTGAGTGTCGGGTCTCCAACTACCTTCTTTAACATAGACACATGAAACACCGAGTGCACCAACGACATATCTGGAGCTAGCTCAAGCCTGTATGCCAACTCACCAACCCTCTGAATGATTCTATACAGCAC
The DNA here is from genome assembly GCA_034376525.1 of Nicotiana benthamiana. Lineage (NCBI taxonomy): Eukaryota > Viridiplantae > Streptophyta > Magnoliopsida > Solanales > Solanaceae > Nicotiana > Nicotiana benthamiana. The sequence continues at coordinate 15,165,716 of CM067331.1, read as the reverse complement.
GATACACCTAGGGCTCAATTTCCCTCATTTCTCAAACCACATTATCTTGTTCATAGAGAAAAACTTCAAGAATAGTCAATCATCCTCCTTGAACTCCAAATCCCTATGACGTATATCCGAATAGAACTTCTGATGACTATGAGCAGTTTTCAACCATTCCTTAATGATCTAAACCTTCTCCATATCTTGACACACGAGGTATGGCCCTATCAACTCCACTTCCCTAATATCGAACCAGCTAATATGAGATCTACTTCTGCTACCATATAGAGCCTTGAACTGTTCCATTCGAAATCTATCATGGTAAATGTTATTGTAGGCAACTTCCATTAGCATCAATTGATCATCCCAGCTACCCTTAATCAATAACACAAGAGCACATCATATCCTCGCGCACCTGAATATTCCTCTATGCTTGCCCTCCAGTTTGTAGAATGAAATCTGTACTAAGATTCACCTGAATACCCAACCCTTGCTGAAATTTCTTCCAAAAATTAGATGTGAATTGTGCCCTTCGATCTGAGATAATAAAAACTAAAGTTCCATGTTACCTGACGATTTCCTTAATATACAACTGAGCATACTGTTCTGCTGTGTTGGTAGCTTTAACAGGTAAGAAATGTGCTGATTTTGTGATCGACAATCACCCAAATCAGGTCAAACTTGCAAGGAGTTCGAAGTAGTTGTACCACAAAGTCTGTATTGATCATAACCTACTTCCATATTGGAATTTCAATGTTTTGTGCTAACCCACTGTGCCTTTGGTATTTCGACTTCACTTGCTGACAATTTGGACATCTTGTCACAAATTCCACTACATTCCTCTTCATATCATTCCACCAGTAGACTTCCTTAAGTTTATGATACATCTTTGTAGAGCCTAGGTGCATGGAATACATGGAATTGTGAGCCTCGACCATGATTCTTTCCTGGAGACCTTCTACATTTGGAACACATAATTGCCCTTGGTACCTTAGTGTACCACCATCCATTCCAAATACAAATCCATGGTCTTATGTTAATGAATCCCCTCCTTCAACTGTACCGATAATGTACCTTCGCATTGTTTCTCCTTGACTTCAACATATGATGATTCAGCTCTATTCTACACAATCAACCCTCCTTCACTAGAGTCCACAAAATAAACTCCCAAACTAGCCAACCAATGAACTTACTTGGCAAACAACCTTTGATGTGCCCCTAAGTGATGCAAACTACCCATGGATTTATGGCTTAGAGCATCCTCCCCAACATTAACCTTCCATGGATAATATAGGATATCTATTTCGTAGTCCTTGAGTAACTCAAGCCATCTTCTCTGCCTCATATTCAATTCCTTCTTCTTCAAAATGTATTGAAGGCTCTTATGGTCTATGCATATATCCATATGGACACCATACAAATAATGAGGCAAATCTTCAATGCAAAGACCACCGCCGCAAGCTCTACGTCATGAGTTGGATAGCTCTTCTCATGATTCCTGAGTTACCTAGAAATATAAGTGATCACCATGCCATAATGCATAAAAACACACCTAATTTTGATCCTTGATGCATCCCAATATACCACAAACCCATATGTACCCTCGGGTAAGATCAATATTTGTGTCGTAGTCAATCTTGATTTCAACTCTTGGAATCTCTTTTCCCAAGAATATGACCATTGGATGTTAACTACCTTCTGCGTCAAATTAGTCAATGGAGAGGCAATAGTAGAGAACCCGTCAATAAACTTCTGTAATACCCAGCTAAGCCCAAGAAACTGTGAATCTCTATTTGAGTTGAGATCTAAACCAATTCTTCATAGCTGAAATCTTCTGAGGATCAACCTTAATGCCTTCCCTAGAGACGATATGACCCAGGAATATTGCAGATTTAAGCCAAACATCACTCTTCGAAAACTTTGCATACAACTTGTGCTGATATACAGTCTACATGACCAGCTTGAGATGATCGGCATGGTCTCAAACACATTAGCCTACCTTGGCACCATGAAAATCCAGGTTCTAGGTAAAACTTTTATGGGGCCTTATAATAGTGGACTCTAGTGAAAGAGGGGTAATTGTGCAAAATAGGGCAGAATCATCACTTGTTGTGGAAGTCAAGCAGAAAAAATACGACGATTCATTGCAGATACAATTGAAGGAGGGTGTTCAAAAACATAAGACCGTGGATTTTTCTCTTGGCATGGATGATGGTACCCTAAGGTACTAAGGGCAATTATGTGTTCCAAATGTGAATAGTCTTCAGGAAAAGTACATGGTCGCGGCTCACAAATCTAGGTATTCTGTCCCCCAGGCTCTACAAAGATGTACCATGATCTTAAATAATTCTACTGGTGGAATGATATGAAGAGAAATGTAGCGGATTTTGTGGCAAGTGTCAGCAAGTGAAGGCTAAAACCATAGGCCCGGTAGGTTTGAACAAAACATAGAAATTATAATATGGATGTGGGTGATGGCCCGGTTGGTTGGCACAGAACATTCTGGTAGGTTTACCTCGTATGCCTCATAAATTTGACTCGATTTGGATGATTTTGGATCGACTCACAAAATAAGCACACTTCTTACCTATTAAGGCTACTGACATAGCCACATAGTATGCTCAAATGTATATCAAGAAAATAGTCTGGTTGCATGGAACTCAGATTTCTATTATTTCATATCGAGAGGCACAATTCATAGCTAATTTTTTGAAGAAATTTCAGGAAAGGTTGGGGTACTCAAGAGAATCTTCGTGCAACTTTCCATCTACACATCGGTGGGCAGGCATAATGGACTATTTAGACGCTCAAGGATATGTTGCACACTTGTGTTACCTATTAAGAGTAGCTGGGATGATCATTTTACGCTCATAGAATTTGCCTACAGTAATAGTTACCATACTAGCATTCAGATTGCACCGTACGAGGTTGTATATGGTAGGAGATGTAGATTTCCTATTGAGTGGTTCGAGATTAGGGAAGAAGAGTTGATAGGGCCAGATACGTCGGTGGGATTTGGTGTTCAATGAAGATGATTCACTATTTTTAATGTTTCCCATGAAATATATAATACAGTTTGAGAAGAAATGGAAATTGAGCCCCGGGTATATCGGACAGCATAGAATCATTCAAAGAATTCGTCATGTGGTTTACATGATTAAGCTACACCAGAGATGTTTTTGGTGCACCTGGTGTTTCATATGTCTATGTTGAAAAGGTTTGTTGGAGACCCGTCACTCTTTGTTCTTGTAGAGGCTATTGAGGTTAATAAGGAATTGATTTATGAGGAGATTCCAGTTGCCATTCTTGATAGGCATGTCTGAAAGCCTAGGAATGAAGAGAATGCCTCCGTAAATGTGGTATGGAAAAATCAACAAGTTGAAAAGGTCACGTGGGAGGACGAGGAATAAATGAAGAAGAAGTACCCTCATTTGTTTGAATAACTATATAGTTGTGTTCTATGGAGGATGTTAAGAGCTTACTTTCTATAACTTATGTGTCCACTTCCATAGTTTATGTTTTATGAATGCTCATTTCTAGTAATATAATTCTTATGATGTCACGGTTGGAGTTATTTTCATGCTTTGTTACATCATTGGATTATATAGATGTTGTTAGGATTTTTTTCTGGTGTTCTCTCACAATTGAATAGGGCCAATTACAGGGGAAACTCTGCCAATTTTTGAAAATTTTCGGAGTTAGAGAAAAATTGGGAGTTTGAGATTTGTGACAGAAGGTATAAGTTATGTTGAGTGTCTAATATGGACTCTACTCTTCATTCGAGGATGAATGATCCTAATAAGGGGAGGATGTAAGGATCCGTAAAAAATTTCCTAGAGCCTCGTATTTCGTGGTGCTAAGTAGGGTAACACGTATTAGGAATAATATTTGCAGGAGGTGGTATTCCTACAATCCACTATGCGACAGCAGAACCACTACAGGGACCGCATGTGAGGGCCCGATCGGTCGTCTTAACTATTAACGCCTCGATCCCCTATTAACTGATTTCCCTATGTTTATTACTACTATTTTGATTTTTCGGGATATTCGATTTTTAGTTTCAAAGAGTCTTGGGATAATTAGTCCCTAAATGAGAGCCTAAGTGTTGGAAAATTTATTGTAGTCAGAACAGTGTGAAGATGGCTTTGGAATGGAAATTAGGTGATTTCGAGCTTAGGGTGTGATCAGATTGTGTTTTTGATGTTCGTAGTTAATTTAGGCTTGAAATGCCGAGAGTTGAATTTTTGAAGTTTCCGGTCTGATAGTGAGATTTTGTCTCGAGGGTCGGAATGAAATTCCGGAAGTTGGAGTAGCTCCGTAGTGTTGAATATGATGTGTGTGAAATATTTCAGGTCATTTGGACGAAGTTTGATATACGTTTTGATTTAAGGAATATTTTGAGAATTTTGGGAGTTCTTAGGCTTAAATCCATGGTTAGTTCGTAGTTTGATGTCGTTTTTAGGTTTTTTAAGGATTTTTTCAAGTATGGGAAGTGATTTGTGACTTGTTGGTGCCTTTGGTTAAGGTCCCGGGGGCCTCGGGATAAATTTATATGGTTGAATGAAGTATTTTGGAGATAAAGTTGCAGCTTCAGCTGCTGGTTCTATCATAACCGCACCTTCAGTTTGGGTTCCGCAGGTGCGGTGCCGCAGAAGTGGCTCAGTGGCCATAAAATCGGAATTGGGGAGTTTCTTCATGAACTGCAAAAGTGATGGTAATTCCGTAGGAGCGGTACCGCATCTGCGGATTGGGAGTCTCATATGTGAAAGCTGGCACTTAAGTGAGAAGTCATATATGTGACCTTTGTTCCATAAATGCGGTCCTAGGACCGCATATGTGGAAACAATTGGGCAGAAATATAAAATTTTGAGGGTTTAGTTTCTAGAGTTGGAAATTCGAAGCTCGATAGAGGGCGACTATGAGAGAAAATTGAAGGGAGATCATTGGTAATGATTCTATCCATTTCTAGCTATATTCCATCAATCTATAGTTAGTTCATCATTTAATTTGGGATTGGAGATGAAAATTGGGGAAAAGTTGGAGGGGCGTTTTGGTTATTTTACCTAATTTCGCATATTAGATAAGAATTTCTTTGTAGAATAAGTTATTTGAATTGATATTTGCATTATGAAATTGAATTAAAAAGATTCGGGACATTTGGAGTTGAGTACTCATGGCAAGAGCGTGGATTCTAAGTGATTATTGAGATGGTTCGAGATAAGTGGCTTGCCTAACCTTGTGCGAGGAACTTTTGCCTTAGGATATGGTATATTTGACAATTTAAATGCATTGTATGTGAGTTGATGAGTGCGTACGTTAGCTAATTGTTTAAAATCCAATTTTTCTTAAGTATTCCAGTTGAGTTCCTTTTCATGTTTCATTCTACTTGCAAATTTAGCCTGTTAATAGTTTAGAAAAGTATGTTTAGTTGACTTATTTTCTTATTTGCTCAAACTGCCTTAATTGCATTACGTGAAGTAAGTTAAGCTAGATTAACCATTTACTTAGTACGAAATTTAGCTTAATTGAATATTCTTGTATTGCTACTATGTCTTTTACTTTGGATCCATAGGACGACATCGCGTAAGATCCTCTGTACGCATTTATGATTTGAACTGAGGTGCGGGATTACAAGAGATCCCTGGCACGTATATTGAGGATATCAAGAGATCCTCGGGATACCAAGTGGTCCATAGCATATATTGAGGAAACCAATAGATCCTTGGGATACCATGAGATCCCTTGTATACATAGAGGATACAAAGAGTTCCTCGGATACTAAGAGATCCCCGACATATACATATTGAGGATACTGAGAGATCCCCGGTTACTATCGTTGTTATGAGTAGTATTTTCCTTTTGTTTTGTCCTACTCAGTTATTGAATTTATTATTATGCTATATTAGATTCTTACTATAGATTCTCAATTGAATTGTTATCTTATTCTGTCATTTTATACTTATTTAATCTCAGTAGGGCTTGACCTTCCTCGTCACTACCCGATCGAGGTTAGACTTGGCACTTACTGAGTACCGATGTGGTGTGCTCATGCCCTTTCTGCGCATGTTTTTCATGTGCGGATTCTTGTACCTCTACTCAGACCTACCATCATTGAGGAGAGGTGATCTTTCAGAGACTTTGAGGTACAACTGTCGTGTCTGCAGAACGAGCAGTCTCTCTCTTTATTCTATCTTGTAGTGATAGCCCTTCTATCTTATTTTTGATATAGACATTATGGACTTAGAGTATTTTACTATGTTTTTTAGCTTGTGATTCATGGTTTTCTGGGTTTTGGGAGTATGTATTGGTTTTGAGAAGTTGAATGTTGAGTATGCCGAGTGGCACCTTTAAAACTCTATTACATTTTCTCAATATTTGTTTTAAATTGTTTTTCTTTTCTTCCACAAGTAAGGTTTTATTTCTGCATTTTAGGCTTACTTAGTCGTAGAGACTAGGTAGTGTCACAAATGGTTAATGGAGGAAGAACCGGATCGTGACACCACAGATCGGCGGTAGAATGCAACAGAAACCAAAGTCAATTTTTAAGGTCATTTTGCAGTCCATTATGCAGCCGCATAATCATTTCATGGGTCGCACATCCATCACAAGTCTATCAAGAGATTTTCCAAATCTATACTTTTGTAGCTCTACGGGTGCCACAGAACGGTTGCAGACTTGATCAAACTAGCCTAGTTTTTTAACCATTTTTTAGACCCGGTTCAGAGGCCAAAGTTTGAGAAAATATTACCCGACCCCATTTTACAAAGCAACCTTGGGGGTTATTTTGGCTGGTCTAAATGGTTATTTGAGAGAGAGGGGAGTGCTTTTGAGAGAAAATGGATCCTTAGGTGCTTTCTTCATCAACCCTTGGCCCAATCATAAAGATTAATGGGAATCATTCACTAGGCCATCAACTTTCCGGATAAGACCTCACCCTAAGCCTCCATGAAATTCTTATTAGATTAAGTACGTTGTGGAGTTGGAGAAAGACTATGCATGTGCAAATAGGAGGTAATATGTGGGGTTGTTGAACTATTCCGGGTAGATTCTTGTTAAATTAGTTGGGGGAGGAAGGGATTACCATTGTAGAGACTTGTATTTGATTTTTCATAATAGGTGTTTGACAAAATTCCCAAGAGACGTATATCATGCGAATCCTTCTAATTATAATTTTATTTTTATCATCTTCTTATTCATTGAAATTTTTCTAGAGTATTCGAACATCTTAGTGACCTAAATAAACCGCAAGCAAAGTATGTTGGCTAAACATAACAAAAGGTTGTGAAACTTACATAAAATAATATAATGAATAATATTTTTAGTGATTCAATCGGTCATTTTGACCTGTAGCACGTCGTTCAACAATCTGAGGCTATGAGCACCCTTATTTGAGGAATTATGACTGGTAGGCGTAGTTAGAATTGAATTTCGGGAAATTCCGAATTGATTTGAAAAGAGAATTCTCATTTTTGAAGCTTAAAATTGAAGTATTTAACTATGATTGGAATTTTGAGTAAACCACCTCACGAAGGGGATCTGAAGGTTCCACCAGGTACGTATCATGATTCCGGACGCCCAGATCGGGGTTTAGATGATCTGGGAGTGTTTCAACGCCTATTGTGGAAGTTAGAATTTTGGAAGAAATTTCATAACTTCTACTTGAAGTGCATTTCACTGTTATCGATGCTCCATATGGTTATTCTAGAGTTAGGAGTGCGATTAGAAGTGAATTCGGAGGCTCGTATGTCATTTTGAAGTCATTTGACTAAAGATAGAAAATTGAAGGTTTTTGGAGAAGTTCGACTGGAAGTCGACTTTTTGATAGCGGGATCGAAATCTGAAATAGGAAGTTGTAGTAGGTCGATAATGTCAAATATGACTTGTGTGCAAAATATAAGGTCAATCGGACGTGATTTGATAGGTTTAAGCATCGAAAGAAGAAGTTTGAAAATCTAAAGTTCATAAAGCTTGGGTTGGAAGTTGATTAATTATATTAGCATCCTTTAATGTGATTTGAGGCCTCGATCAAGTTCGTAATGTGTTATGGGACTGGTTGGTATGATTGGTTGGGGTCCCGAGAGCCTCGGGGAGATTCCGGATGGTTAACGAATCGAATTTGGGTTAAAAGTTGTTGTTGTTTTGCTGGTATCTAGTTTCCTTCTTCGTGAACGCGAAAAGAGTCCCGCGTTCATGAAGAGGAAGATGGGAGGCTGATGGTTTTATCCTTCGTGAACACTAGGTGGAGGTCACGAATGAGACGGAGTCGAGCTAGTTACTACGCGAACGCGAGGAGATCGCAAACGTGTAGAGGGAAAAGTTTTGCCCGACTCATTAGGCTACGCGAATACGAGGCCTGAAATGCGAACACGTAGGATTCGGGGAGTTGGCCTCCATGAATGCGGGCGTTCGGTCATATCACGCCTCAAATCAGAGGTACATGACCGACACTCAACCGGGTATCCCCAGTCAAGTGGACCTGGGTGCCTTTCCTATTTCCCATGCGTTACCCCACATTATTCGTTGTTAATTAGCCAAAAGATGCCAAAAGCAATTGAAATATAAATAAGAATTCTCCTTTATAGGCACACGTTATGATAAACAGGGAACATCTTTTACCAAATCACACATTATGGTTAACATGGAAAGTGGTGTATAAGCTTACAACGCCCAAAACATACACCTTTATACATAAGGTGTAACCCACATTACAATGTCTACGAGCCTCTAAGAGAAAGATAATACAACACTTGCCAGCGGCAAGGCCCCAACTATACCTTTACAAAGGACAGAAAACTCCAAATTACAACAACATGGGTGGCATGAGCCACACAAGGCCCCGGAAGGAAAGGGTCTCACCAACACGAATACCGCCGGTAGAGAGAGGAGGAGCTACGAATGGTGGACTGGAGTGCCTGCCATGGATCCACGTACAATCATAACACGAATGTAGCGCCCCCGGCAAAAAGGGATGTCAGTACATTTGAATTGTACTGGTATGTATGAACCAACTATGTCCCAAGTAAACTCAAGCCAAATTGCATATACAAGTATAGAACTGTACAACAATAGTACAAGTACAAACATGGAGAAACAACCAAACATTTCAGAACAAATGATTTAAGTAGTCAAACAAAGGGGCGATCAGTGCCCCACAGGCTACAAACTCTCCTATTGTCTCCTTTTACAATCCCACATTTATCATGTCATGATTTATATTCATATTAGTAGTGATATTGGATCACCTTTTCCACCCTTATTACCTCATCCACCCTTATTACCTCGGCTACCCTTATCACCCCAACCCACACCTTATTTCACCGTGTTGCGGCACGCAACCCGACCCCGCCTGACAGTTTCAATTCACACAACATACAACACAACAACAAATACAAGAAATCAACTATGGCAAATAACTAAAATATATCCACAACAAGGATAATGTAATTCCACAACTAGCAACACAATTTCCTCATGTTCATCAAATTGGTACACAATTCGGGTTTCCACAACAGTGGTTCACAACTAATCACATAAGTTGTTCCATATTATTTTATTTCCATTGTTCCACATTATTTCCATTTTCATTGTTACACATTATTTCCATTTCCAAAATTTTCCAATTACAAGTTCCAAATCTTTTACTACAAAGTGTTACCACACAATTATACAACACAAAAGCTTCACAATGATTCCCACATGAATATCAACTATCAATAATTTCACAACCAAGAAGTCAATCTAGTCCAATTTGTCAAGCAATCAAGAAGTCAATCTAGTCCATAAGCAATATTTAGGTTTTGGAAATTTAAACTCATAGTTACTACCCAATTCCCTTTTTACAAGATTTTAGGGTTTTGAAGACATGCATGAAGGTTTTATGGAGAAATTTCAAAGCAAGTGCACGGGGTTCCCTTCCCAAGCTTAATTTCGAAATTTGGGGGAAATGGGTTAGGAATTTTACCTGAGAAATCAGAAGAGAAGACAATGCACCAAGAATTTTCCGAGCTTCAATGGTTTTAAAAGACTAGTTGATGAAGAATTCACTTTCTCTCTGAAGAACCCTCTCTCCCTCTCTCTTACTGATTAGAAGTGTGTTAAAAATGAGGGAGAAGGTATTTTAATAAAAGGTGGATCGGGTCTAAAATATTAGAAAAATGCCAGGCGAGCACGATCTGCGACGCGATCTGCAGTTGCAGAACTAACATGCGGTCCGCAAAATGGACCGCTGAAATGGCTCAAGTTTCAAACCTCTCCAGTTGCGAATACGATGAACATGCTGTCCACATTTGAGTTCTGCGGTTGCACAATGCACCGCAGAACTAACCTTTGAACATATGCAACTCTGCGGTCGACATATTGATTATGCGACCGCAGATCTGACCGCATTTTTAACATCAAAATTTGGTTGCTCTCTGATTGATTCTGCGGTAGGAATGCGGTTCGTATATCTGAACTGCGACCGTATTCTGGACTACATTTTGACCATTTTCTTGAAAAATCTCGATTTCACATTTTTAAGTTCAAAACAATCAAAAGAATCTGATCCACGCAGGTAGACTCGGCTCTATGAGCTGCTAACATTTGAGCACTTATTTTCATGGGGCCTTACAGGCCACAAACGTGATGAAGAGATTTCGGGGCTGAAGCAGGTTGTGCTTCGCGAATGCAAGGGCTTTTCTGCATTCGCAAAGAAGGGCAGCTATGGGCAGTGACTTGTTTTATGACGGGATTTGGCCCATTTCTTTCATTTTTCTCTTGGCTTGGGCGATTCTTGGAGGATTTGAAGAGGGTCTTTCGTCACTCAATGGCAAGGTATGTTACCGCCACTTATGAGAAGTTAAGTACATCGATTGTATATGAATTTTAACATGGAAATTAGTGGAAATTTGGGGTTTTGAGGAAGACCTAGAAATTTTCTATTCTTTAATTTTGACCATGATTTTGGATATAAAATTAAGAGAAAATTATATATTTGAGTTTGTGAGGTTAAGGGTTAACATTATCTTAGAACATTTTCAGAATCCGGACACGTGGGCCCGAGGGCATTTTTGTTAGCTTTTCGATCGGGGTTAGGAATTGCTATAGATTGGTTTGTAAAGAGTAATTGAGCATATATTAATGGAATTGCATAATTATTTGCTAATTTTGGAACATTGTTCATCGATTCGAGTCTTCGGGAGGGCGTGGAATGCCAGTTATAGATCTTCGGAGCGAGGTGAGTCTCCTTTCTAACCTTGTAAAGGAAATTATCCCCATAGGTGAGTTAATTGGTTATGTTCTCCTATTTGTACGGGCTACATACGCACGAGGTGATGAAAGTCCGTACATAGCTACTATTATGCTATGATTCAGTTAGCCTAGGACCCACAATCATGATGTACATGGAATAATTGCAAATCTTATTGATAGCTTAAATCACATTGCATTAGTAAATAAATTTATAAAAGATATAACTTTTATTTTCATAAAATTTTTAAAGATAATTGGCCTTTCTTTGGATAATTGCTCCATATTGACTTCTGATTGACTGTCTATGTGTGTTTATTTTTGGAACTGGCCGAACACCTTGGTAGATTAAATAGATGCATTTGTAGGCGCGCTATCGACATTCGGCAACTGCACAGTTTATTTCTGTTGGATCAGGTCGTCGCCTCGGCATGATATGCGCATGCTTGCACTGCTTACCCTAAAACTTATTGATATTGATATTGCCTTTTCCCCATTACTAACTAATAAAGATAATGAAAAGTAAATCTTGAAAATTATTTTATCATTTGCTAAAGTGTATACCCGTTTTCTGGCTTTGTGAGTTTGAGTTGTTATATAAATTCCTGATTTCCTCACATTTCTATTATATTATTATTTGACCAGTAGAAAGTGTTGAAGTCTACCTCTCATCTCTACTTCTTCAAGATTTTACATGATACTTCCGGAGTACACGCTGTTTTCGTACTCATACTACACTTGCTGTGCATTTTTGTTGCACAGATTTATGTGTGGCTAATGACTTAGTGGCATAGCGGTATGGTTGACACAGAGAATATGTGAGCTGTATTTCTTCGAGGCGATCCGCAACTAGCATAGTCTCTTTCATGATTCTATTTATTTTTATCAAATTGTATTCCAGATAGTTATTGTAATTTATTTGGGTTTTCTTAAAAATTGCTCATGTACTTGTGACACCGGGTTCAACGACGTATTTGGGTTTATTCAGAAATTTAGAATTGTTAAATATTCCATTATTCATTTGGAGGATATACCGAGTATTGTTTTAAATCGTATAAATGAAGTGTTTTCAGGAAATAATTTAACGAAAAATTTATTAACTATTTTGGTTGGCATGCCTGACAGCGGTGTCCAGTGCCTCCATGACCTTTAGTAGATCTTGGGTTGTGACAAACATGGTATCAAAGCTCTAGGTTTCCGTAGGACTCATGAGTCATGAGCAAGTCTAGTAGAGTCTCGCGGATCGATACAGAGACGTCTATACTTATTTTCGAGAGGCTACAGGGCGGTTAGGAGTAATTCCCTTCTTGATTCCTTATCGTTCGATTTTATTCTTGTGAGGCTAATGCCTTTATTTCTTTAACACTTAATCTTATGAGATGCGAAGCGCTTGTTCTAAATCGAAAATTTAGTGATTGTAATGGTACTACGAACATGGTGCAGGGTGTTTCTCTCTGCGGGGTTGTGTGAACTATTATCATCGCCTTGTGGAAGGATATTCTAGCGTTTTTGCTTAAAAGCGGTACTTCTTGGAGCCTTGAGGCTAGGCACGGGTTACCATGATGCTTATCAATGATTATTATGAAATATTGTTATGATGGTAGGATGTTTGCATGTGTGTCGAGGAAGTGAATGATTCGAATGGATGTGCAATAAGTTAATGATATATAGATTCATTGTTTCATTCACGGTAGAGGAAAGGCAATCAGGCTGAGAATGTTCAGGTTTGGAATAATGAGATAACAAGACTTGGTTTCTTTGAGCATGGTGGATTTTTCATCGTCGACATGGTATCTTCTTCCTCGATTGAATATGTTAAGTTGTCGGTGTACTGGTTTTCTTCAATTAGCCTTTGGAGCAGGATATTGCTAGTCAGTATCGATGATGCGGTGGTCAGAGATCGTGGGGTACGGTGGTTCAGGATGGATTCAGTGTTTCTAATGTCGATGACTCAAGAAATATGATCTTTGGAAATGTTTAAAGTCAGTAGCGATTTGTGGGTTGAAGTGTTACGAAGATAGATTTTATTTAAGGCAATAATTGTGTAGCAAATTATTAGGAAGGATATGTGGGAAGTGTCAAGCGGTTTTTAATACTTCTAGAAGGCCAGGTATGAGAAACGTAGGTCGATTGGTTGATTAAAGAATAGATTTTTCCCAAAGTGGGAAAGTGGCGGATGTTACATATAGGCTTGGTAGTAGGATGACTACACGTCTTAAGGAGATTTTAAATCGATTTGGCAATTTTAGTGATTGGTGATTGGGGACTACGGGTCTAATTTTAAGTATGGGTTATTATGTAACAGGTGATTTCATATAACAAAAATGAGTTGTTTAAAGGGAAGTAGGATGCAACATAACTTCGAATTGGAAGGTCGTTGTCACACATTTAAGTGATGTCCATGAGGGATGAATAGACTTGTGTAGCTAGAGAGTGAGCTCGGATGCAGTATGGGTTATTGATGTCATAGTGATTGTATCTCTGCAACAACACTAGAAGGTTTCGAGAAGTGAATTCCATAGGTGGGTTATTTCCTGTGATCAGGTTAGCGGTCACGTGGTTGGCGAGGCTTCTACGAAAGATTCTATTGGTTATACAGCAAAGAGATCGGTCGTGCGAATGTGGTTGATGATTCAAATTTAAAAAGAGGGGGATTTTGGTGGTTGATTGCGCAAGGTTATGTTAACAAGAGATAAAGAAGTCAGTTGAATTCCAGAGTTGTGAAATAATGGCATCAAGCTAAGTGGGAGAGTCCAACCACCTATGATTGGGTTGCATGGTTAACTACTTGCGAGATTTCTGGTTATTATCATATTGATGGGTTATCTCAGCTACGGGGAAAGACCATAAGTGGTGATTTGAGCAAAGGAATTGTTAAATACATCCCATGACTCAAGAAAAATGATCTTAAAGGAAAGTGATTTTACTGGGGCTTCGATGAGATGGCATTCTTGTATTAGAAAATTCATGTAGTTTGTTACATTCGAGGCTAAGTTAGAGCGAATGGCTCTCAACTACGGTCCAAATGGATTCAAAAGGGGTAAAGTGTGGCACCTAATGATTTCGAGCCTATAGGTGTGGTTGAGAATCAAGATTTTTCAGCAGCGTATGAGTGGAGGCTCAGACTGTTCTATTATGTTTTGACTTGCAGTGTATCACTTGAATGGAAAATAAGAAATGACTTCAGATTCGTAGAAGGATTTGCTGAATGGGCATATCGATTGAGGGTGTGAATATGCGCACAAGGAAGGTATGAAATGGTTCATGGGATTTGGTACATCATGGTCTCGTAATTCAAGGTCACTCGGGATAAGTGCAGATGGTGTATGTTATGTTGAATGGGGTTAGTATTATTTCTAAGGCAATCAAGGATAAATTGGAAGAAAGTAGATTGATAACCATAGTTCAATTGGCATATTGATGTCAGTGATTGGATCTATTAGCGTGCTCAGGTTATACAAGTAATGCAAGTGATTTGTGACGGTACGTATGAGGTCTATCGGCCACCGTATTTGTTGTTATTCGGAGGTATTCTACCGTTATGGCTTGTTATGTGTGGGCGGATCCCGGAAGGGTTGTGGTGGATTAGACCACTACTTAAAGATTTGAATGTTCTACAGTTATGAGGATTCACCTGTTTGTTGCTATGGTTCTCCTGAAGTGAGTAAAGTGAAAAGTTTTCATATGATGAAGTGTCAATCTATTAGTGGTTCCAGAGATTTGATGAAGAGTCATGTTCTATCCTATATTGGTATATCGGGTACAATATGTGATATGGAGTTTGAAGTGAGGATCAAGGTTGCAGTTTAGTGTTGACAAGGATGTCACGAGCTCAGAGGAGCAGGAAAGAATTTCGATGTTCAAAGTAAGTTGGTAACGTCTTCAGCATCACCTGAGATCGTTGTTTTGTGAAAAAGGCTTCGCATCCTGCTCAAAGATTTTGGAACGCTCTTCAGCATTTATGCGACCAGTGGTTTGGAGACTTGTTAATTGCTATGATAAGTGGTGGGAGTGTGTCCCACAGGAAGATTTTTATAAGTGTGGCATGTAGTCACTTGATTGATTAAAGATTTAAACCATGTATCAAGATTGGGGTGATATCGTCAATTTGCGAATTGATGTTTGGAGGGCACATGGCTTACTAAGTTGTGGACTGTGGATAAGTACTCCGGTTATGATGGTTGTTCTTGTGTGTTATGAGAAGAGGGGAGTTAGTATAGACCTTTGAAGGTTATTGGCCTAGTTTGATACGATTAGGATCGACTTGAGGTCGGTCGATGGATTTAAATGTTAAAATGGGCTCTATGTCAGGCCATTTGTGTTCATTTCAGCAAAGCACTCCTTATGGAAGGTAGTCGGGGTGTTATTTTGTCGTCAGCTATTCCAGGTAATGATGTATTGTGTCGTGTGAGTTGTGAGATGGCGTGGTAAATTTCTTATGTGTTGAGGTTCCGCATAGCAATGATGTTATATGAGTAGGATGGCTCTTGATATTCAGATGAGGTAACGCACCTCAGTTGTGCTTGCGTTTTGTAGCCTATAGCATTGAATGTTCCCTCAGGGATGGTATTATGCACTTAGCTGCTTGTGAAGGTTATTCAATATTTTGTTGTAATGAGTATTTTAGCCGATGTGCATCTCTTTATGTATGTTCTACGTGTGGATAGGGTGGCACGCCGCCATGGTTATGAATTTTGGATCAGGTTGCAGGCCACAATAGTGTGATGTTCAGTACAGTTCCCCATATCTATTTTATGCGTTTTGTTTCCTATTTTTTCGAGGAAAACTCGTATTAGCTGTGTGCTCGCATCCCATGTAAGATTCACGAGCGGGGTAATTGAATTTCCTTTTCGGTGTTCGTTTTTCTTTTTGTATCGCTTTGAAATTTGTAGCCTATTGGCATATTATGGCATCATATGAAACTTTTGATCACGTCCGGGGTAGCTTATTATCTAAGCAATTCGTACTGGATGAGACAAGATTATTGGATTTAAGAAGAGTGCAATCTGATTATATGAAGTGCATTAAGGAGCTAAGACCTTTATTCAGATAAGAATGAGGTGATGGTTGTATGTTAGGAGTATAACACAATGAATTGTTGATTCGGCAAAAGTGATTAATTTCTGCAACTCATCCGTCGTGTTGGTAGTGTAAGAGTTAGAGCAAGACCTATGTAGGTCATGAGGTGCAATGGGAGAATATGATTCGTGGAATTTCGATTTATTCTTTAAGAGAATGTTATTGTGGTCGTATGAGTAGAATGGTGAAGGGTGTAAATTTAGCTAAGGTGAGCAGTCATGTTTTGGTACTGTGTGTAGTTATTATATGGTGAACCTATGTTGGAAACAGGTCTGGCATAGAATTCCAAATGTTGGAATAGGGGTCTAAAGCTAATTTGCTTGAATAAAACGGTATATCTCCAGAAGTGTTTGAGCTAATGTGCTCAACTGAGTTGTGGTAGCACGGGAAGGTGCATGAGATTATAAACAGCGATTTCAGACTACTTCAGTGTAGTTGTCAACACGTTCGAGGACGAGCGTATGTTTAAGTGGGAGAGAATGTAATGACCCAACCGATCATTCTGAGATCTAGCGCGTCGTTCAACAGTCTGAGGCCACAAGCAGCCTCATTTAAGGTATTATGACTTATTCGCGTGGTCGTAATTGAAATTCAGGAAGTTCAGAATAGATTTGTGAATAGAATTCTCATTTTTGAAGCTTAAAGTTGATTGAATTAACTAGGATTGGAATTTTGAGTAAACGATCCCGGAATTGGGATCTAAAGGCTTCAGCAGGTTCGTATGATTATTTCGGACTTGGGCGTATGCGCGGATCGGGTTTTTGATGACCCGGGAGTGTCTTGGCGCCTATTGTGGAAGTTTGAATTTTTGAAGAAATTTCATAAGTTTGGCTTGAAGTGCATTTCACTATTATCGATGTCCATTTGGGATTCCAAGTCTAGGAATAGCTTCGTATGGTGATTATGGAGTTAAGAGCGTAATCAGATGTGAATGTGGAGGTACGTAGGTCATTTTGAAGTCATTTGGCTAAAGATATAAAATTGAAGGTTTTTCGAGAAGTTCGACCAAAAGTGGACTTTTTGATTGCGAGCGCGTAAGTTGATTCCGGAAGTTGGAGTAGGTCTGTAATGTCAAATATGACTTCAGTGCAAAATTTAAGGTCAATCGGACGAGATTTGATAGATTTAAATATCAAAAGTAGAAGTTTGAAATTCTAAAGTTCATAAAGCTTTAGTTGGAGGTTGATTCTTTATCTTAGCGTTGTTTGATGTGATTTGAGGCCTCGATCAAGTCTGCAATGTGTTATGAGACTACTTAGTATGATTGGTTGAAGTCCCGGGGGCCTCGGGTGGATTTCGGATGGTTAACAGATCGAATTTGGGCTAAAAGTTGTTGTTGTTTTGCTGGTATCTAGTTTCCATCTTCGCGAACGTGAATGGAGTCCCACATTCGCGAAGAGGAAGATAGGAGGGTTATGATTTTAGCCTTTGTAAACACGAGGTCGAGGTCACGAACGCGATGGAATCGAGCTGGTTACTATGCGAATGCAAGGAGGTGATCTCGAATGCGTAGAAGTAAAAGTTGGGCCTGAGTCATTGGTCTATGAGAACCCGAGGCCTGAAACGCGAAAGCGTAGGGTTCGGGGAGCTGGTCATGATGGGGCCTACTATCGGAGCTAGGCCAGCCAAACATTTT
Organism: Nicotiana benthamiana; assembly: GCA_034376525.1. Classification (NCBI taxonomy): domain Eukaryota; kingdom Viridiplantae; phylum Streptophyta; class Magnoliopsida; order Solanales; family Solanaceae; genus Nicotiana; species Nicotiana benthamiana. The sequence goes on along the minus strand of CM067331.1, from coordinate 15,147,793 downwards.
AACATTTCTAATGATTTCATTTAAACAATTACAATAAACTAAAATAATAATTAAAGCGGAAGACTTTTAAATACTTAAATAAGTGAAAACAGGAATACAGAAGGTTCTCAACACATCTCTACCCAGTATTTGGTGTCACTACCCGCAGACAACTACAGAATACTACAAACAATGTCTGGAAATCAAATACATAGTGTTTGTCTGGACAAACAAAAAACAAGGAAAGGGGCTTCGGCCTGCAAACGCCAGCTAGGCTACCTCGAGAGTCCTTGGACAGAAGATAGCTCCTAGAAGTCCTACTGGCGCGGTCCTTAAGCTGCGTCCTGATCTGTGCACAAAAATGCACAGAGTGTAGCATCAGCACAACCAAACCCATGTGTTGGTAGGTGCCTGACCTAACCCCGGCGAAGTAGTGGCGACGCTAGACAGGACCTACCACTAATAACCTGTACAGATATGTGTGCAATAATAGGAAAATACACTAGTCTAAACAATTAGGGGGGGGGGGAGCATGTTGCGGGGTATGACAGTTTAAACATAGATAGAAAAATAATGAAAAATAGTTAACAACTGATAAGAAGTGAAGCTAAACGATAACAACTGATAAGGAAAATAGCGAATAACTCTTCATACGAGAACAATACACTTGGCACATACTGTGTCGCGGCATGCAACCCGGTCCTCAACATATAACACCGTTGCAGCGTGCAACGTAACCCTCTACATTTAATACTGTTGAGGCGTGCAACCCGATCCTCAACATTTAATACCGTTGCGGCGTGCAACCTGATCCTCAATAACTAGCAACAACAACTCACCCAAACAACAATTGCATCTCACGTGCTAGGGGAGTAACCACAAATACGAGAAGTCCCCATTAGGGAATATAACTAACAGCTCAAAGATCCCGGGAAGGGAGAATTCAAAATATACCTAAATCCCGGGAAGGGAATAATCACAGTACTTCCATGCTTAATGACTTAGTAATCAACAAGTTCTAGGTAGAGACAATGTCCCAGTGATATACAAATCACTATATTTCCTCAACCGTTCATATCATGTGGAATATATCAATTCAAACAAGAAGCTGTATCACATCACTCAAATTAAAAGAAATTAAGTTTCACGATCATGGTAGACTTCGGTGTATAGGTAACCGTCACCATGCCTATACACCATACTCTACACTTAGCACGTAGCAAATAATATCCTAATCATATTCCCTTAAGCCAAAGTTAGCACAAACACTTACCTCGGTTCGAAAGTAGAGATCAAATCTCTACCACCGCCTTTCCTCGAGTCTTCGGAAGAGCGTGGAATGCAGGTTATGGATTTTCGGAGCGAGGTGAGTCTCCTTTGTAACCTTATAAGAGGGAATTGTACCCATAGGTGAGTTAATTGGTTATGTGCTCTTATTTGTGGGGGCTACGAGGTGAGGAGAGTCCATGCATGGCTAATATTATTCTATGACTCAGGTAGCCTAGGACCCAAAAGCATGTTGTACTTGGAATAATTGCAAATCTTTTTGACAGCTTAAATCACATTAGATTAGTAAATGAATTTCCAAAAAGATATAAACTTTATTTTCTTAAAATTATTAAACTTAATTGGGCTTTCTTTGGATAATTGCTCCATGTTGACTTCATGATTGATTGTCCGTCTGTGCGTGTTTATTTTTAGAAAAGGCCAAACGCCTCGGTAGATTAAATAGATGCATCTATAGGCGCACCATTGACCTCGGCAAGTGCATAATTATTTCGATTGGATCAGGTCGTCGCCTTGGCATGCTATGTGCATGTTTGCATTTCTTACCCTGAAATTTATTGAAGTTTATATCGCCTTTTTGGCCTGCTACAAACTACTAAAGATAATGAATGTAAATATTTAAAATCTTTTTATTATTTGCTAAAGGTGTATACCTGTTTTCCGACTTTGTAAGTTAGAACTTCTATATAATGTGACGACCTGGCCGGTCGTCTTTGGAATTCATGCCTCGTTCCCCCATTATCTGCTTCCCCTAAGTTCATTTCTGCTATTTTGGTTTTTCGGGATGTTCGTTAATAGAATTCAGAGTGTTTTGGGACACTTAGTCCCTAGTGAGACCTTCAGTGTAGGGAAATGGTTCGTAATCAGAATAGTATCAAGACGACCTTGGAATGGAAAATCGATGGTTCTGTTAGCTCTGTTAGGAGAATTTGGGGTTGGGAGCTTGTTCGGAATGTATTTTGGATGTCCGTAGCTCATTTAGGCTATAAATGCCGAAAGTTAGAATTTTGAAGTTTCCGCTCCGTTAGTGAATTTTTGATACAAGGGTCGGAATGGAATTCCGAAAGTTGTTGTAGGACCGTCATGGCATTTGGGACGTGCGTGCAAAATTTCAGGTCAATCGGACGTGTTTTGGTTAGGGTTTTAATCGAAAGCGAGGTTGGAATAGTTATTAAGTTTTTAAGTTCAAATCATTGATTCATTCGAGTTTCCGGCATTCTTTTAGGTAGTTAAAGGATTGGTACAAGTTTGAATAATGTAATAGGATATGTGCGTAGGTTTGGTTGAGGTCCCAGGTGCCTCGGATGTGTTTCGGATGCTCAACGGAGCAATTAGAGTTTCAAATTTGCAGCAGAAATTGCAGTCAGAAATTTCAGAAATTCCGATGTTATTTACAATATGCAATTGGTTTGAATAGATTTGGGCCACTCTGAGTTAGACACTCATGGCATATCTATTCCTCCTTACCGCATGGCTCCTCCTGAATTGAAGGAGTTGAAGGATCAGTTACAGGAGTTGCCTGACAAGGGTTTCATTCCACCCAGTGTTTCACCATGGGGTGCTCGTGTATTGTTTGTGAAGAAAAAAGATTGTTCTATGCGCATGTGTATCGATTATCGTCAGCTGAACAAAGTAACAGTGAAGAACCGATATCATTTGCCTCATATTGATGATCTATTTGACCAGCTTCAGGGCGCACAGGTGTTTTCTACGATTGATTTGCACTCACGTTATCACCAGCTAAAGATTTGGGAGCCTGATATCCCGAATATTGCTTTCAGAACCCGGTATGGTCATTACGAGTTCCTTGTCATGTCATTTGGGCTGACCAATGCCCTAGCAGCTTTTATGCATCTGATGCACAGTGTATTCAGGACCTATCTCGACTCATTTGTCATTGTTTTCATAGATGATATTCTTGTATACTCCGGGAGCCTGGAAGACCATGAGCAGCACCTGAGGATAGTGCTTCAGACCTTGAGGGAAAGAAATTATATGCATTTCTAGGCCACGTGGTATCGAGTGAGGGCATTTGGGTAGATCCGAAGAAGGTGGAGGCCGTGTAGAGTTGGCCCAGGCCCTCCTAAACTACAGAGATCCACGGTTTCCTTGGCTTTCCGGGGTATCACCACCGTTTCATGGAGGGGTTGTCGTCGATTAGAGTCCCCATGACTAGATTAACCCCGAAGGGTGCTCCTTTTCAGTAGTCGGACGAGTGTGAGGCGAGTTTCCAAAAGCTCAAGACGGCTTTCACTTCAGCCCCTATTCTGATTTTTCCTACCGATTCAGGGCCCTATACGATTTATTGTGATGCCTCACGAGTTGGACTTGGAGCAGTATCGATGCAAGACGGTAGGGTAATTGACTACGCGTCCAGACAGTTGAAGGTGCATGAAAAGAAAAATCATGTCCATGACCTTGAGTTAGCTGCTATTGTTCATGCCTTAAAGATCTGGCGTCATTATCTATATGGTGTGCCTTGTGAGATTTATGTGGAGCAACGACATTTGCAGCATTTGTTTAAACAAAAGGATCTGAACTTGACCAGAGGAGATGGTTGGAGCTACTGAAGGATTATGATATTACTATTCTTTATCACCCGGGCAAGGACAATGTGGTGGCCGATGCCTTAAGTCGGGCAGAGTGTTTGTGGAGTTTGACATATTTACCAGCTTCAGAAAGGCCTATGGCGATGGATGTCAATCCTTAGCCAGTCAGTTCGTGAGGTTGGACCTTTTGGAGCCCAGTCGGGTTCTCGCTTGTATGGTTTCTCGGTCTTCATTATTTGATCGTATCAGGCAGCGACAATATGATGATCCTCATTTGCTTGTCCTCAGGGACACGGATCAGCATGGCGATGCTAGGGATGCGACTATTGGAGGTGGCGGGGTATTAAGGATGCAGGGTCGTATTTGTGTGCCTGATGTTGATGATATTCGGGAGTTGATATTGACCGAGGCCCAAAGCTCGCGGTATTCCATCCATACGGGTGCCGCGGAGATGTATCAGGATCTGAGGCAGCAATATTGGTGGAGGCGGATGAAGAAGGACATAGTAGAGTTTGTAGCTAGATGTCTCAACTGTCAGCAGGTGAAGGCTGAGCATCAGAGACCGGGAGGGTTACTCCAGCAGATGGAGATTTCGGAGTGGAAATGGGAGAATATTACTATGGATTTTGTGATTGGTCTCCCTCTGACGGCAAGGAAGTTTGATTCTATTTGAGTTGTTGTGGATCAGCTGTCCAAGTCCGCTTATTTCATTCGAGTGTGTACTTCGTACTCAGCGGAGCGGTTAGCAGGGATTTATATCAGCGAGATTGTCTGTCTGCATGGCATTCCACTTTCTATCATCTCGCACAGGGGTTCAGTGTTCACATCCCGGTTCTGGAGAGCCGTCCAGCATAATTTGGGTACCATGGTAACCATGAGTACAACCTTTCACCCTCAGACAGACGGACAATCCGAGCGCACTATTTAGAATCTTGTATGCTCTGTGCGTGCGCGATTGAGTTTAGAGGGGCTTGGTATCAGTTATTGCCATTGGCTGAGGTTTCATGCAACTACAGTTATCAGTCCAGTATTCATATGGCGCCTTATGAGGCCTTATATAGTAGGAGATGTAGATCCCCGGTGGGTTGGTTCGAGCCTGGCGAGGCCAGGTTATTGGGCACTGATTTGGTTCAGGATGCGGTTGAGAAGGTTAAGGTGATTCAGGATAGACTCCATGTAGCCCAGTCCAAACAGAATAGTTATGCGGACCGGAAGGTTCGTGATGTTTCGTTTATGGTTGGTGAATGGGTTCTGCTTCGGGTCTCGCCTATGAAAGGCGTCATGAGATTTGGAAAGAAAGGAAAGTTGAGCCCGAGGTACATTGGTCCATTTAAGATTTTGAGACAAGTCAGGAAGGTTGCTTATGAACTTTCTTTACCTCCCAGTTTGGCCGGGGTTCATCCCGCATTTCATGTTTCGATGCTTCGGAGGTATCATGGTGACCCATCCCACGTGTTGGAGTTCACTTCAGTCCATTTTGACAATGACTTGTCCTATGTTGAGGACCTAGTAGCAATATTGGATAGACAGGTTCGTAAGCTCAGGTCAAAGGATATAGCTTCAGTAAAGATGCAGTGGCGGTGTCAGCCGGCCAAGGAGGCGACTTGGGAGACCGAGCGGGATATGCGCAACTGATACCCTCATCTTTTTTCTACTTCAGGTATGTTCTCTATGCTCATTTTAGGACAAACGAATGTTTAAGTGTAGGAGGATGTGACGACCCAGGCGGTCATCTTTGGAATTCATGCCCTGTTCCCCCATTATCTGCTTCCCCTAAGTTCATTTCTGCTATTTTGGTTTGCCAAGATGTTCGGCAATAGAATTCTGAGTGTTTTGGGACACTTAGTCTCTAAATGAGAGCATTCGTGTTGGGAAATGGTCCGTAATCAGAACAATGGCAAGACAACCTCGGAATGGAAGACCCATGGTTCTGTTATCTCCGTTAGGTGATTTCAGGGTTGGGAGCGTGTTCGGAATGTATTTTGGATGTCCATAGCTCATTTAGGCAATAAATGCCGAAAGAATTTTGAAGTTTCTGCTCCGATAGTGAATATTTGATCCGAGGGTCGGAATGGAATTCCGGAAGTTTCCATAGCACCTTTATCTCATTTTGGACGTGCGTGCAAAATTTCAGGTCAAACAAACATGTCTTGTTTAGGTTTTTAATCAAAAGCGAGTTTGGTTTAGTTTTGAAGTTTTTAAGTTCAAATCATTGATTAAATAGAGTTTCCGGCATTTTTTTAGGATGATTAAGGATTGATACAAGTTTGAAAGATGTTATGGGATATATCTGTAGGTTTGGTCGAGGTCTTGAGGGCCTCGGGTGTTTTTCAGATGCTCAACGGAGCAATTAGAGTTTCAAATTTGCAGCAGAAATTGCAGTCAGGGAATTCCGCTACGCGTTCACGACCAGGGCATCGCGTTCGTGTAGCTTTACCTTCCCCTTCATCGCGTTAGCGTGCATATCCCCACGTTCGTGAAGCTCAGTCAACCCCTCTTCCGCGTTCGCGTCCCTAGCCTCGCGTTCTCGATGTTCAAGTGTTGGAAACCCCTTCTGTTCTTCAATGCGTTTGCGTGTTCGTGGCCGCGTTCCCGATGCATTCAGGACCATACCTTCGCGTTCGCATTCATTTCTTCGGGATCGCGAAGGTAGTATCAGGTCACTTTCATTTTTCTTCTACGCGAATGCGACGGACCTTACGGGTTCGCGATGCATTGACACCTGACCAGTACTTATATTTCAAAAACGAGGTTTTCTTCCATTTTTACAATAACTCAAGTTAGAGAGCTCGGTTTTGGGAGATCTTTCGAGGAGTTTTCAGAGGCAAATGTCGGGTAACGATTCCTTTCTCTTTTATGGCTATTACCCACTAATCTAATCTCAAATTCAATCTTTAATTTCAGATTTTGAATAAGAATTGGGGTAAAATTCTTAGATCTAACTTTGATGATTTGAAGGGACATTCGACCTCTGAATTGGGAGATATTTATATGGTTAGACTCGTGAGAGTACGAGGTTTCTGAAAATATAAAAACTATTCGATTCCGAAACGTTGTCTTGAGGGGCATTTTGGTTATTTCACCTATTTTTGCGCCTTAGATTTAATTTTAATAGTGTAATTAGTTACTTGTATTAACAATATGTAATTGGTTTGAATAGATTTGATCCACTCGGAGTTGGATACTTGTTGCAAGGGCATTGTTTCTTAGCAGTTTTGTACCAATTCGAGGTAAGTAGCTTGTCTAACCTTGTATGGGGGGCCTCTCCCCTTAGGATATATTTGTCATTGATTAAAAGCCTGGTGCGCGAGGTGACGGGAATGTACTTGTGCTATTTGTTGGAAATTCACCTTACTTGGCTTATTTAGACTATGTTGTTACTCCATATTTAACAATTGAAAATGAAACTTCGCTTGTTTGATTTAGGGAAAGCATGTTAGTAACTTACTGCTCTATTTGACTAATTGAAATATCTGTTTTTCCTTGGAAAGTATGCTAGGGACTTATTTACTCTATTGGACTAAATTGCCATATTTTTTTTCTTGCGAAGCATGTTAGATTCTCGACATTTCTTGTTGTTCGCATTTGGCTTCCTTTACGTTAAATAATAAATTATTGTGGTGTATTTTGCTTTTGGGACTGCGGGTTAAATTCCCGGAGATCCTGTGTTATTGGTATGTTGGACTGCGGGTTCAATTCCCGGCGATCCCCTGTATTCGTCTAAAGGATTACGGGTTCAATTTCCGGAGATCCTCTGTTATTGGAATAAAGGACTGCGGGTTCAATTCCCGGAGATCCTCTTATATTGGCATGAAGGACTGCGGGTTCAATTCCCATAGATCCTCGGATATTGGTAAAGTGGACTGCGGGTTCAGTTCCCGGAGCTCCATGTAGAGATCCTGACTGTTGAGTGATTTGCTTTGTGTCTGTAGTTTGTACTAGTAGCCGCTTTGTTTTTAATTACTGTCTTGTTAGATATTCGGATTTATTTCATTATCTATTAATTATTCATTTATTACATTATTTCTTATGTTCTTCTCAGTAGGGCCTCGACTTTCCTCGTCACTACTTCATCGAGGTTAGGCTTGGCACTTTCTGAGTACCGCTGTGGTGTACGCATGCTACTCTTCTGCACACTTTTGTTGTGCAGATCCAGGTACTCTTGATCGGGTGCGTTATCAGTGATTAGGAGCTATACTCGGAGATCTGAGGTATGCATCTGCCGCGTATGCAGAGCCGAAGAGTCTCCCTCCACTCTACCTTTAGTTAGTAGTTTTATCCATGTATTCTCTTGTTGTAGACGCTGCTGGATGTTAGAGCCATGTGTTATACTTTACTCTTAGCCTGTGTTGTCCGTCAGTTTCCAGGTCTTGGAGTTTTTTATGTTATTTGAGTTGACATGTATGTGCAAGGCGGCACTCTATACATTATCTTATGATATCCATGTTTTATTTTATCGTTTCCGCAAAGATTGTTTGATTTTCGCAATGTATCAGGCTTAGCTAGTCACAAAGACTGGGTGCCGTCATGACAGGTTCACGATTGGTGAACTAGGGTTGTGACATATAAATAATCGAATTCCTTTCTATTATATTATTATTTGACTACTAGCAAGTGTTGAAGTCGACCTCTCGTCTCTACTTCTTCGAGAATTGACGAGATACTTGCTGAGTACACGCTGTTTTCGTACTCATACTACACTTGCTGTGCATTTTTGTTGCTCAGGTTTTTGTGTGGCTAATGACTTAGTGGTATAGCGGCATGGTTGACACGGAGACTAGGTGAGTTGTATTTCCTTGAGGCGATCCGCAGTTAGTATAGTCTCTTTCAAGATTCTATTTATTTTTTGTCCAATTGTATTCCAGATAGTTGTTGTACTTTATTCGATTTTTCTTAGAAATTGCTCATGTACTTGTGACATCGGATTCTGGGACGTACTTGGGTTTATTTAGAAATTTTAAAAGTTGTTAAATATTTCATTATTCATTCGTAGGAATACACTGAGTGTTGTTTTAAATCGAATAAACGAAGTATTTTGGAAATAATTAAACGAGAATTTTATTAACTATTTTAGTTGGCTTGCCTGACAGCGATATCCGGTGTCACCACAACCCTTAGTGAATTTTGGGTCATGACAATATTATCAAACATTTTGTGTGGTTCCAAAATAAAAGCAGAGTCTCATGTTATTTGGGAAGGAGGAAGCACTATTATTAGTCTATCTATATCTGTACTATATTAAAAGCACGAAAGCCTTTAGCAAAATATCGTTAATTTTTTTTACCCATTAGAAATAAATTTTACATTAGACAAAATTATAATTTAGTTATTTTTCTAATATTTAAAACTTTAAAACTAACTAAAATTTTAAATATTAAGTCTTTTCTTATTTGAATTATGTTAGAAGTCCTAATATTAAGGACTTTAAAGTAGATATTATTGGGAAAAATAGAATCATTACATTTCTTTTGCTTATATATCATCACGGCAACTTCCGTGAAAATATGTTCATATTCATCCTTCTTATTACACTACTAGAAATTCGGTAATTAGCGGCCACCAAAACTGATCTACGTTGGTCGATTTTGTTAAATTACAGATCAAAACGCGTCCAAACACGTTTGGTCGCTAGTTTAGTGGTCATTTTAGTATACTAACCTAGGTTGATTGAAAAGAAAAAGAATAAAGTTGGTCGGTATTTTAATTATGTAATCAAAAGATTCATCATATGAGAATCGAACCATGAGTGAGTACTGTGAAAGGACACTATTCTACCACTAAATTATTGGTGCATTTTGTTTTAAGATTGTCTCATTTTTTATTTATACTCTTTAATTGTATTTTCGCACGAAAATAACCAATCAAAGTTGGTTGATTTTATTTAAAAATAAATTACGAGTTTTTAAATTGACCGGTCGAATTTACCGACCAAAGTTGGTCAGTTTTTCTAATATTAACTTTTATTTATTTTAATTGCTAAAACCGACCAAAGTTGGTCGGTTTCTTCAAAAATAAATTTTGCGGGGCTCCAAAATATTTTTTCATGTTTTTGCGCCAAAGAAAATAGACCAAAGCTGGTCGGTTTTGTAAAAAAAAACTTAAAATTTAAATATTTTTAAAAACTGGCCTACTTTGATCGATTTTTGGCCGATTTTTTGGCCGACGATTTTTCTTGGTCGGTTGCCAAATTTCTAGTAGTGTTAGGAAACTTATAATTCTAACTAGATGTTTCCATATATTGTTACTATTAAAAGTAAGAGATTTTATACCTAATTAAATATTTATTCTAATTATAAGATGTGTTTAAATATTACACAAATTGATAGGAGAATAATATATGGTTCGAGTAAGAGAAAACTTTGTTATAATTTGCATCTTTTAGGAACTTATATTTTTAGCGTGTTTTCCATCTTAATGAATAATTTTTTTCTAAGAAACTTACATGTCTTTTAAAAAACTGTGTTTGGAATTGTTGAATCTTGATCCTATATAGCTAACTCAATAAACAAAAAGTTTGTTCATAAAAGTCGTCAATCATTATTCAATATATACATCTTAAATTAAATTCCAATTCATAATTTTATCAGTTCAATTTCACAAGCTATAATACTTTCTTTTTTTTTTTCAGTAAAAACACATAGCCTTGGAAGACTAAAATAATTAATTTTTTATCAAAAACAATTCTCAAATTCATTTGAGAAGACATAAACTCAAACATGTCTTTTAATAACTCAAACATGTCCATTATTTAATAATATTTATATAATTCTAAAAATTAAATTCTTATTGACATAGGTACACCCAAAGCACATGCCCAAAAAGTAGTTACCATTAAAAGTTATGCTTAGTAATTTCATAATGTGGGTGTGGTTGGGAGGGAGGAGGCTATTAATATTGATGTTGAGCTTATTAAGTGGGTCCTAATATAGGACAAAGAAACTTATAAGATTAATTAGCAAGTTAAAGGGGGACACATAGAGATATTAATACATGGCAAAAGTATGTTGAGAATCGATGCTGCATAATCATATCATTATGTGCCACTAAACCTTCCTTAACCATATGTTATTATGGTGGAAAGATGAGTTTGTATGCTCTAGGCCTTATCCAATTGAACATTGTTCTTTTGTCTCCAATAGAATTATAGAAAATTCAAGTGGATATATTTTTGGCTGCCAATTCAATAGTTCCTTTTTCTGTATATTAAATTCTTTTTTTGAGATCAAAGATCATATATCTAAACGCAACCTTATCCAATTTTCAGTTAGTTGCTCCCTCAGGTCCATAATAAGTGTTTGTTTTATTTTTTAATTTTGGTCCAAAATAAGTGTTTACTTAGGTAATCAAGAAAAGTTTTAATTTATTTTTGCTCTTTTACCCTTAGGTGCATATCCATTAAAAAATTTCTCTCTTATCATATTAACTTACTAAATAAGGGTAGTTTAATCATACAAGGTAATTTTGTATAGGATTTAATATTTTCTTAATTGGATATGTTAAAAGTAAAACAGACACTTATTGTGGACCGGAGAGAGTAATATAGAAAAAACAAACTCAGGTGATTCTTTCTTAGTGTCTCAATGTGCACTAACTTTTAGAAATATGTAATATTTTAGGTTTGAATTGAATAATTTGTGTCTTGATAGGCTGAGTTATCTGATATCTATTTTTGGTGGGAGGTAACATATATCTTGTAGAATTAGTCAAGATACGTGCAAGGTGACGCTGCCACCATAATTATAAGAAATAAAAATTGTGCCAAATTTAAGAGTAACGAGGTACTCTACCGTCCATTTTTGTCCCATTTGAAAACGTCTTACCAAAGATTTAAAAAAAATCATATCTTAATTATGTATCTTGGGCCAAATATTGAAAAGATGAATGTAGATTCTGTTTTATCTATATTCACCTGCACTGTGTTTCCACTTATCACCTATATCTACTTGTGTAATTTGTTAATAATACTTTACTCGATACCCAATAATAATCATTTTTATATGTTTTAAACAAGACTTTTAGTAGCAAAAAAATCTAAAGGAAGCATCCATCAGGAATTCAATAATAGGAAAAGTTTCTAAAATGAAGCTAAAAATCTCCAGAAATAGTGTAACCACTGTTCATTAAATCAACCCTTGAATTTGTTTATAGTTATAAAATTTACAAAAAGTTGTAATGATTGACAGATATGGATGACTTCAGAAGAGATCTTTTAGTAGTGCTCATAATGCAACAATCAAGTTCTACAAGTGTCTTGTGTTATGAATTTTAATGACAAATCCTTCAACTTGGACTCATATATATCACTGTAATGATTCTAATGGAGGAGGATAAAGTTATTGGAACAGACAGAAAATGACAGTGTAATGATAGAGCAATTAAGTTATGAGGGATGTGTCTGATTTTGAGTGGATAAATACGCATCTGCCTATATATCTACAAGGACAAATGTTTAAAAGAAAACGAAAAAACAAATTCTAGATGTGATATTTTCTCTCATATTTGCCACAATAGTTTTAGTGGGCATTCTGGAAAAACAAATTCAAGTAGAAATGGTATTTAAAAATTAAAATTATAATGTTAATATAATTTGAAATTGTTTTTAAATTTTTCTGAGTGATTTTGAGTAAAAATTTTAAAAATTAACTTTTTGAAATTTTTTAAATTTCTGAAAAAATCTAGAATCCAATTTTAAGTGAAATCTAAATTTTCACTTAAAGTTTTTTATAGTCAAACAGGTTCTTAATCTTTTCAAATATTAAATAAGTATAAAATATAGAAATCTTTTAGTGCTAGTGAATTTGTCTTGATAAATGGATCAGTTTAAATAGAAAAGAGGGGTTGCTCTGATGGTAAGCAACCTTCACTTCCAACCGACAGGTTGTATGTTCGAGTCTCCCCAAGAGCAAGGTGGGAAGTTCTCGGAGGGAAGGATGTCGGGGGTCTATTTGGAAACAGTTTCTCTATTCCAGAGTAGGGGTAAGGTCTACGTACACACTACCATTCCCAGACCCTACTAAGTGGGATTATACTGTGTTGATGTTGTTTTTGTTAACTGAAGCGATATGATTGTGAACGCTACTGTGTTAAAACACAATCAAAAAACTGTTAAAAGACTAAAAAACTGGAAAATGGTAAAGAAATATTCCGAGTTCACAATTTGCTTGTGCGTCCATAAGAAATTTTAACCCCCTCACACATTGCCAAGGTAATGGATTAAATCCTCCTATGATGAAACAGAATAAACCTTCATGCAACAATGGCAATACAAACTGCAGGATACCAACGAACTCTACGAACGAAGAAAAATCATAACTTACAAATTTGAGAGACTGAGACTGCGAATAAGAATGCAGTATTTTCAGAAAGACGGATGTTCTGTAATTTTTCGGTGTGTTAAAAACGAATCCATGTCTCATAATTTATAGGCAATTGTTGAAAAGGGTGTGATGTTTGTTCTGGAAAAGGTGCCACTTCAGAAGTTTACGCATCCTGTCGCGGTTACGCCAGGACCGGGACTAGAGTGGCCTTCAAAATAATCTGCAATAGTATTCTGACACTGTCCTACCACGGTCCCGCTTGGAAATCGGCTAACTAATTGACATTTAATTAATCTTTAATAATATTATCAATAGATCATTTGAAAATTCATACCCAAATCAAAATCCAAATCCAAAGTCGAGCCGAGCGAGCGACGGCGGCGGCGCATGGGTTCATTCTCTTCAATTCTTTTTAAGAGCTTTAAGAAGTGATTCTACATATATACACACAAATTTAGTTCTCCCTCACCAATGAGGGACAAAGTTTAAGACAAAAGCTCACTTCATTTAAATTTTTCATTTTCCTCTATTTTATTTCCCACCATTTTCAATTCACACTCTTAGACTTTAAAGCCCAATGCTTAAAGTCTTTGAAGCCCAGTGCTTCACAATGTTTTATAGTCCAACAATCCCTCACATGAATGGGAATGACTGTAACAAGAATGATCATAGATGAAAGCTGTGTTATTTGCAATTAACGATTAATTGCATCTGGATATGTAGGTTTCCCTTTGAACTTTCCATAGTGAACATATGTTGGATATACTTGATCAATCGGCAGATTTGATATCTTTGAACCGTCGAAATTTTGTGTATACATAGACAACCATATGTCACACAACTAACCCTTAACCGTCGTTTTGTTCTCACTGTTGTGTTCGTTTCGGCCATAAACACCGCCTGGTTTCATTAGTGCGTAGATAATTGGCCTTACAGAATTCTCAGTGAAGCGGCTTCCACTTCACACTTGCATAGGTAATTCCTAAACCCATTAGATTGACACTATTTGATAAATACCACATCAAACTTAGGTAATCATTAAAGAACGTGTAAAGTTCTATCCTTGTTGCTGAACATTGTTGTCATCACGAGAAGGGACCAAAGATTTTACTTTACAATGTTGAACCGTTCAATCACAACTTTGTTTGAGCTCCTTGAACATAGATCTTGGAACATCCAAAATTCTAGGTAAAGTTACCTCCATGTTGACTTGTCCTCGGCCATAGCCTATTCCCTTAGTTGATTTCTCAACTCCCTCTCTAGTTAAGCCTTATATAAGCGGATCTGCCATATTATCCTTTGATCTTTTATAATAAATAGTGACAGTTCTACTAGAAAGTAGTTGCCTAATAGTGTTATATCTTCGTTGTATATGACGAGACTATTCTTTATACATAACGCTCCCTGCCCGACCTATTGCAGCCTCACTATCACAGTGTCTGTAAATAGGAACCAAAGGTTTTGGCCAAAACGGAATGTCTTCTAAGAAATTTTGAAGCCATTCAACTTCTTCACCGGCTTTATCCAAATATATTAACTCCGATTCCATTGTAGAACGAGCAATAGACGTCTGTTTGGAAGCCTTCCAAGATACTGCTCCTACACCAACTGAAAAACATATCCACTAGTTGACTTTGTTTCTGTTGATCCGGTTATCCAATTTGCATCACTATATCCTTAGATAACCGCATGATATTTATTGTAGTGCAAAGTGTAGTCTTGGGTATACTCCAAATATCCCATAACTCATTTCATTGCCACCCAGTGGTGTTTGTTGGGATTACTTGTGAATCGACTCAGTTTACACAAGCTATATCAGGTCGTGTACAATTCATGATGTACATTAAGCTTCCAAACACACGAGCATACTCCAATTGAGACGTACTTTCACGTTTATTCTTTATAATTTGATGATTTAAGTCAACTAGAGTTCTTGCACTTCTAAATTCCAAGTGTTTGTATTTTTCACGTACCCTTTTCACGTAATGTGATTGAGAAAAGCTAGACTCTAAGGAGTCCTCTGGATTTTAATTCCTAGAATTACATCGACAACTCCTAACTCTTTGATATCAAATTTACTAGCAAGCATATGGATTGAAAGACTTCTCAATGCCTGACCTTGAGAAGTCTTATGGATCTTAATTCCCAGAACTAAATCAGCAACTCCCAAGTCTTTCATATCAAACTTGCTAGTTAGCATACGCTTAGTAGCATTTATGGTGGCAATGTCATTACTCATTATGAGCATATCATCCACATATAAGCAAACAATCACTATGTGATTTGGAACGTTTTTAATGTACACACATTTATCACATTCATTAATCTTAAAGCCATTTGAAAATATTGTTTGGTCAAATTTTGCATGCCATTGCTTGGGTTCTTATTTTAGTCCATAAAGGGACTTAACAAGCCGACACATCTTCTTTTCTTTTCTGGAACCACAAACCCTTCAGGTTGGTTCATGTAAGTTTCTTCCTCTAGATCACCATTTAAGAAGGTTGTTTTTACATCCATTTTATGTATTTGAAGACATACAAGGCGGCTAACGCTATTTGCTTCCAAATGGATGTAATTCTTGTTATCGGCGAGTATGTGTCATAATGATCAAGACCTTCTCGCTGTCTAAATCATTTGACAACAAGTCTTGTCTTGTATTTGTCAATTGTACCATCTTCTTTCCTTTTCTTCTTGAAATCCACT
Organism: Nicotiana benthamiana; assembly: GCA_034376525.1. Lineage (NCBI taxonomy): Eukaryota > Viridiplantae > Streptophyta > Magnoliopsida > Solanales > Solanaceae > Nicotiana > Nicotiana benthamiana. Next base: position 15,131,958 of record CM067331.1, on the reverse strand, counting down.
TAGAACCCAATATTTTGTTACCCGGAGAAAGATTAACTAATTCCCAGGTATGGTTGCTCAATATGGATTCTATGTCACTATTGACAGCTTCTTTCCAATATTGTTCTTCTGAGGAAGACATTGCTTCCTTAAAGGTACGAGGCTCATTTTCTAACAGAAATGTCAGAAAATCTAGACCGAATGAAGTAGATGTCTTTGACGTTTACTTCTTCTCGGATTTTCCTCATTAGGCATACCATATGTTTGAGGTCGTTTTTACTATTGGTAGGTCACTTCACTTTCCTTTTTATATGGCTAAATAGTTTCAAAGAATTTAGCATTATCTGATTCTATTATCGTAATAATGTGAATATCAGGATATTTTGATTTTGAACCAGAAAACGATATGCCTTGCTATTAGTTACATATTCAATAAATACACATTCAATTGTTTTTGGACCTATCTTAAATCTTATAGGTTTAGGAACTTGTACCTTAGCTATACACCCTCACACTTTGAAGTATTTCAATACGGGCTTCTTTGATTTCCACTTTTCATAAGGAATGGATTGCGTTTTACTATGAGGTACACGATTGATTATTCGGTTAGGTGTAAGTATAGCTTCCCCCCATAAGTTTTGTGGTAAGCCAGAACTTATCCGCAACGCATTCATCTTCTCCTTCAATGTTCGGTTCTTTCTCTCCGCAATTCCATTAGATTGTGGAGAATAAGGGGCAGTGTTTTGGTGAATAATGCTATTTTCCAAACATATTTCATCAAAAGGTGATTCATTTTTCCACCCGTATCACTTCTTATCATTTTGATCTTTTTGTTTATTTGTGTTTTAAGTTCACTCTTGTATCGCTTGATAGCATCAATTGTCTCATCTTTACTATTAAGTAAATAAATATAGCAATATCTCGTGCTATCGTCAATAAAAGTAATCAAATACTTTTTTTCCACCGCGAGATTTCGTTGACTTCATGTCGCAAATATCTATGTGAATTTAGTCTAAAGGACTTGAATTCCTTTCAACTGATTTATAAGGATGCCTAGCATGCTTTGATTCCATACTTATTTGACATTTAGAATTAATGCCATCAAATTTTGTCAATACTTCTAAATTTATCATTTTTTGCAATGTTTTGAAGTTTACATGACCTAAACGTGAATGCCATAAAGTGTTTGACTCAAGTAAGTAAGAAGAAGCATTAACTTTATTATTAGGAACTGCTATTACATTTAGCTTAAAAAGACCCTCGTTCAGGTAACTTTTTTCCTACATACACATCATTCTTACTTAGTACAACACTATTAGAAACAAAAATCAATTTGAATCCATTCTTGAAAAGAAGTGAAGTAGACACAAGATTCTTGTGAATTTCTGGAATATGGAGAACTTGGTTTAGAGTTATTATTTGTCCCGACGTCATCTTCAATGCAATTTTGCCAACACCTTCAATTTTGGCTGTAGACGACTTTCCCATAAATATTGTCTCGTCGAGTCCTACAGGGGCTAGGAAGAAAATAACTCCTTGTTAGCACAAACATGGCGGGTGGCTCCAGAATCTATTCACCATTTTTTCGAATTTCCTACCAATTTGCATTCAGATAACATGGCACACAAGTCCTTCATTTCTTCAACATTTTCAACTATGTTAGCTTGATTCTTTTTCTTATTATCATTCTTTGGTGCACGATAATCCACGGCTTTATGCCCAGATTTTCTACAGCTATGGCAATTACCCTTAAACTTTTTCTTGCTTGGGTAATTCTTTGGTCCAGAAGCCTTCTTTCTCTTTTTATTTTGTGACGCCTCCTCAACAATGTTTTCCCTTATTATTGTCGCGTTTCCATGTGACTTCTTTTCAGCATTTTTGTTGTCTTTTTCTATCCTCAAACGAACAATCAAGTCTTCTAGTGTCATCTCCTTCTGCTTATGATTAAGATAGTTTTTAAAATCCTCCACAACGGAGGTAACTTCTCAATGAAAGCAGCAACTTGAAAGGCCTCATTTATGACTATACCTTCAATAACAAATTCATAATTAATAACAATAAAAATCTTAATAATAAATTATTAATTCGGATCATACCTTCAGCAAGGAGGTCATGCACAATAACTTGTAATTCTTGGACTTGAGTTATGACCGGCCTAATGTCAATCATCTTGAAGTCTAAAAATTTTGCAGCCACAAACTTATTAAGACCAGCATCCTCAGTCTTGTATTTCTTCTCAAGCGCATTCCATATTGCTTTTGAAGTTTCCATGACACTACAGACATTGTACAATATATCTTCTAAACAACTCAAAATGTAGTTTTTGCATAAGAAATCATAATGTTTGCATGCTTCAGTTACAACAATTCGTTCATTATCCGGAGTGCCTTCTACCAGGACTGGAGGATCTTCCTTGATGAAACGCTGCTGACTCAATGTAGCAAGATAGAAGAGTATTTTCATTTTCCAAAGTTTGAAGTCAATACCGAAAAATTATTCGGGTTTTTTTGCTTAGTATGAGCAGAAGTTGAACGTCTTGACAAGGCAGCAACATGGGTAACAGTAGCACCCGTTCTCACAATATTTCCATTAGTTTGATTTTCATTCGTCATGTTTCTGTAGAGTTGGAAACAAAACAGAACTTTGTTAAATCAGCGAAGTTTTGATATCTTGAAATTTAGTAGAAAACCAAACATACAACACGTAAAACCAATACGTGTATTATTCAGGTAAAGTTTTTATATAATTTAAACCGGATAGAACAATTATTGGAGTAGAAAGCATGAAGGCTTTAGCCTTCAAAGTAGTTTACAAAATATAGATAATAGTTCAATATATATTTCAGCACAGGAACGTTAGTAATAAAATTATTTAAGCTTGTGAATACTACTGCATTAAAACACAAAATCAGAAAACTATTAGAAGAATAAAAAACTGAAAAGCAGTAAGGAATAAGAAATATTCCGAGTCCACAATTTACTTGTGCGTCCTTTAGAAATTTTAACCCCCTCACACGCTGCCAAGGTAATAGATAAAATCCTCCCAGGATGAAACGAAATAAACCTTCCTGCTACAGTGGCAATACAAACTGCAGGATAACAACGAACTCAAAGAACGAATCAAAATCACACTTACGAATTTAACAGAGAGAGAGACTCCGAATTAGAATGCAGTATTTTCAGAAAGACTGAAGTTCTGTAGTTTTTCAGTGTGTTAAACAAGAAGCCATGAATCAGAATTTATTGGCAATTATTGGAAAAGGTGAGATGTTTGTTCTGGTAAAGGTGTTTGTTCAGAAGTTTACGCGTCATGCCGTGGTCCTACCGCGATTATGCCAGGACCTCGACCAGAGTGCCCTTCCAAATAATCTGCAGCAGAGTTCTGGCGCGGTCCTACCACGGTCACGCCCAGACATCAGCTAATCCAAATCCAAATCCGAAGCTGAGCAAGCGACAACGACGACGCGATGGTTCATTCTCTTAAACTCCTTTTAAGAGTTTTAAGACGTAATGATATATATACACACACACACATAAATGTATTTGTCCCTCACCAATAAGGGAAAAAGTTTAAGACAAAAGTTCACTTTAATTAAATTTTTCATTTCCCTCCATTTTGTTTCACACCATCTCCAATTCACACTCTTAGACTTTAAAGTCCAATGCTTAAAGTCTTTGAAGCACAATGCTTCCTATGACGACCCAAAGGGTCATCACCTATTTTCTCTCTCTTTTCGTGCTTTCGAGGCCTAGAATACCTTATTTTATTTGCCTCGATTTGCATGAGTAGTCCGGTGGGTTATGAATTCTCTATGAAAAATAATGAATTTTGATATTAATACGATTAAAGTTGACTTCGGTTAATAATTTGGGTAAACGGATCCGGACATATGATTTGACGGTCCCGGAGGGTCCATATAAAAATATGGGACTCGAGCGTATGCCCGTAATCAAAATCTGAGGTCTCGAGCCTAAGAAATAAATTTTTTAAAAAAATTGTTTTTCTGAAATTATTAAGGAAATTTGAAATGTAAATGGATTAGAACGTGTTGGTATCGGGCCCGTAATTTAGTTCCGGTTCCTGGTACATTTCTTATATATGTTTTAAGATGTTTATGCGAAATTTTGTTGAAATCGAACATCATTTGATGTGTTTTCGATTTAAATATCAAAAATTGAAAGTTTATGAAGTTGATGAAAAAGTGAGGATTTTTATGTTTGATTCATTGATTTTGATATTATTTTAGAGATTTGATTGCACGGTTAAGTTTGTAAGAGGTTGTTGAGTTAGTGTGTGTATTTGGTTAGGAGCCTCGAGGGATCGGGAGTGTTTCGGAGGAGTGTCAGGGTGGTTTTTGAACTTAAGAAATTGGAGAAACTGTTGTCTGCTGGTGTCCAGTCATTTGTTCAATGTGATCGTATAGGTAGGTTTGTGATCGCATAGTGTTAATCTTCAGGAGGGTCGGTTTGTTGTATGCGATCGCAATTGCCCTTCCACGATCGCATAGTGCTAGCCTGAGAAGCCTTTATTTTTCCTCTATGTGGACACATACACAATTCGCGTTCGTAGCATCCCATCCGCTACTTCTATGCGATCGCAATTATCACTTCACGATCCCAGTGAACATTTCCCCTTCATCTATGCGATCACATGACTTCCATCATGATCGCATAGGCCATTTTTGCCCAGTTATTTTAAGTCTTCAAAAGCAGAACAATGACAGATTTTATTCAAAAATTCACATGATCTCTTCTTTTCCACATCCCTTAGGCGATTTTTAGAGCACTTCTTCACCAAAGCGTCTTGGTAAGTATTTTTTAACTTGTTTCTTTCATTTTCCTTCATCATTTATCAAATTCCTACGATAAAGTCATGTAATCCAGGGTTAAAATTGGGGGAATCGGGTAGAGTTAGAGATTTTCAAATTTTCTTGATTCAGACCTCATTTTGGGGTCAAATTTAAAAATAAATTTTATATTCGGGCTAGTGGGGGAATGTGTGATATGAATTTGGTCCGACCTCGTAATTTGACCAAGCGGGTCCGGGATCGATTTTTAAAATTTTGGGAAGAAATATTAGAAAACTATATTTAGGCATTGTGTTTGATTTGTTTAGCTTATATTGATGTTGTGAAGTTGTTATTTCATATATTTGATTTATTTTGAGCCGAATTCGAGAGGGAAGGCGGTCGTTGTGGATTGATTTTTGCCGTGGAAGTTGAGGTATGTGTTCGGTCTAACTTTAGCTTGAGGGAATAGGAGTTGACTCTTGTTTGCTACTTGCTAATTATCGAGTACGGTGTATAGGCATGGTGACGAGTATATATACATTAATGTCTAGCATGACCGTGAGTCCTTAAAACATGATTATCATGATTTTGTAGTGAATTCCATGTATAATCGAGGATTTCTATATATTGCAAAGAACATGTGAAAAATAATATGATCATTTGATTTACGTGGTGTATTAGCTCAACTGTAATATGAATTGAAAAGGTATATGAGATTATGAAATTTTGGGAGCACCAGCTCAAGAAATGAAAGAAAGCTAATGAGTTATTTGTTATTTCCTTGCCAAGATATTTTGCTGTTTGGTAGACTTTTCTCCCTTCTCTGGATATTGATATTGTTGTTATTGCTCCCTTGCCGAGATTCTTATTTTGTTTGTCTATGCCCTCGCCCCATTATTTGTGATTGTTGTTTGGATGAGGACGAGTGATAAAGCACGAAGTGTAATGCCGTGCACGATTGTGATATGAATATTAATGCACGAAGGGACATTCCGTGCCATGATATGGTTACTAATGCACACAGGAACATTCTCTGCCACTATATGAGTGTTTATCCACGAAGGGTCATTCCATGCCATCATTTTGTTAGGTAAAGCACAAAGGGTGATGTCATGTACTTTATATGATTGTTTTGGTGAGAACGAGAGTAAAAGCACGAATGATAGTGCCGTGCAATTTGTTGATCCTTACTATTCTTGTGGATATTGTAGTTGTGCAGTTTCGTTCATAATTATTTGATTTTAGATTTGAACTGTTATAGCCCCCATAGCATGCTCCCCTCCCTCTTGACTGGTTAACTTCTGTATTCCTTTCTATTGTAAATATATATTGAACTACAAATGTTTTTTGGTAGTACGGTCTAGCCTGGTCACTACTTCGCCGAGGTTAGGCAAGACACTTACCAGCACATGGGGTCGGTTGTGCTGATGCTACACTCTGTGCATATTTTTGCACATATCACATTGCCGGAGCAGCAACTTTTGGACAGCAGTACTGGATTTGGGAGCTGACTTCAGTACAGAGACATCGAGGTAGCCTTGCTGACGTCTGCAGGCCTGGAGTCTCTTCTATCTTTACTTTAGTTTGTTATCCTTTGTACCGAAACAAATAGAATTATGCTTTTATTCCGACTTTGTATTTAGCATTCTCAAGATGTTCGTAACTTTGTGATCCCAGATCTTGGGTAGAGTTGTATTGGAAATTCCGCACTACTTTAAGTTTACTTATATTTAAGACTTGCGCTTTTCTATTAAATGTTTCGATGTTTATAATAATGTTGAAGTTTGCTAAAAAATGTAATAAGTAATTTGCTTGCGTAGCTTCTATTAGTAAGCACCATCACGACTGCCGAGAGTAAGAAATTCGGGCCTTAACACTTCCCAATGCTTTAAAGTCCACCAGTGAGCAATAATGTTTACATTGTTAAACGTCAATAAATAGCAGCATTATGTTTACAACGTTATCTTCGCATAAGTTTGAGAACATTCTATTGTTTTATCAACAAAATCCTACTTAAAGATGGGAACATTTGTAATTGTACTAATTAATTTTGGAATGAAAAGTTTTGTTTTATTATACGATGTAGCTTTCACTGGTGGAATACCATCACTCAATTTTATAGGTTTTATATTTTCCAAACCTACTTTTCAGCAACATATTTTTAGAGAAGGATTTCAAAATTCTGATGCATGTGAAGTTAAATTTAAATTCAATATGGTTTCTAGTCTGAACATCGATATGTTTGATTTTTCATGAATGCATTATGTTTGGTATATATTCTATTCTATGATCCATTTACTCAGCAGCCAAATGTATGTGGATTTTCTATTTATTCTCTTTCCGAGTGACGTCCCATAAGAAATTCTGTTTTCAGGTTTAGGAAAGAAAATACAATGAAATGAAAAATATAATATTTTATTAACATGCATAACATCATGTGCAGCTAAATGGATAAGCCTATTTTTGTTTAGCTCCTCTTTTTTTCCTCTCTTCTCGATCTCTTTATATTTATTTTGGGATTAGATTCTATGCAAAGTGTGTGAGAAATATGATATAATTCTGTGAGCTCAAACTAATCCAAGACAATTCATTAGAATTAGAATCAGATTTCATTTTAAGAATTAATTTGATTACAACAAATCGAAAGAGTCTACTTTTAATCTGGATGGGGTTGGGAGATTTACAGATTTGGAGATCAAAAGTAACATCAAGAAGTGTGCCCACACATATATAGAAAATTCACGATATTCGTTGCATATTAAAATAAGTAAGAATTAAAAACAATGGTTAATAATATATTCTTTCTAGATAAGTGAGATATCCTCCCAATAACTTGTCAGAAAGAATGTGAATATAATCTGAATATTAACACAACTGACATAAGCAAATGTACCATTTTGATAGTAATTCGAATGGAATTTGGGAATCTGAATCTAAATTTTAGGTGCAATAAGAAAATAAGAAAGATATGTTGGGCATATCATTAAAATACTGAGAGAAATACTTTCATACTTTTGCTCACTAGATATTCCAGCCACCATTGCTTACGAAAATAACAGCATTTATTCCATTTAATTTTTAATTGATACTGAACTAGAAATGAAGATTGGGAGATTAAGGAGACATTTTACTTTTTCAAATTCTCGATCACATTAAGATGAATCATCAAATTGATCTTGGAATATTCTACCTCCTCAAGCCTAATCTGGTTGTTTGGATTTTGGCCATGTTTGTGCATGGCGAAATTGGACGGTCCAATTTTCTCGTCATTATGTTACCCCACGAACAAACTTCTCAAGGCGCGAGACTGGGTCGAATTTCGCCTTCAAGGGCTGTCAAGGCTCGGACTCGGGGCAATGCAGACAAACTGCTATATTGGAAAAGAGGAAGAGTTTTAAAGTGGTGCATCCAGAGCCGATAAAGCCTGTCAGGCTAGACTGAGGCTAGTCTAAGCCCGCATCATGATATCGGCTAGCTGTCTCATCCTTATTGTTTTTTAATAAATGTGTTTGTACTATATTGGGATTCACCCTTTTCTATAAAAAGGGGGTCTTTGCAATTTTTAGAGGTGTATTGCTTCAATTGCTCTACACGAAATATACAAGAACATTCTCTTTGCTTTCTAACATATTTTCTTGATATTATTGCTTTGATTTATTATCTTCATCATTGTTCTTTATTTATTGTTTATCATTGGTCATAAGGAGCCTTAGTTAAATTTATTACAACTGTTAGTCGCTCTTAACTGCCCCCCATAGCTCCCATCCGAGCACCGGAAACGACCTCAGGCCCTTGAATCGACAAGCTCGAGGCCCCGATTATTTGCCTATCGGTTTGGTTATTACCTTATTCTTAACTCTTATCTCATTTCTAAGTCTCGCACATAGCATCATCTGCATAACAACCAGCATAAAAATAGATCACATATTTTTAGAAACCAATAATCAAATTTAATCATTATTACCATTTTCACGGTAAATAGTTTGGTGCCCACCGTGGGGATTAAAATAATAATGATTATATTTTTGTTGGTTTCATCACATAACGCAAGTTGTCCTTCACACTTGTTCTTGTCCAAGATCTTCAATTTCAGATTAAAATACATAACTCAGTAAATGGAGATGAAAACAACTACCTCGAGAACCGAGGAGAGGATGGTGTGGCAGTCCCAGGAGTTAGTATACAACCATGAAGCCCTGTGAACTCATCGGAGCCGATCTACAAGGGTGGGTACGATCTCACGAGATGCCCGATGAGTTTGTACTTCTCCTCGCACTAACCAGAAAGCGTGCCGTAAAATTCTGCAAGAAACCTGGTAAAATCCAACCTGGGCTCGAAAAGAGATACCTCGGCAAGTCGTTCACATGATTATTTGAGGGATCGACATTCCCCAATACCCTTGACCAAATGAACAATCCGCTATAGAAGAGCCGACCCGAGACCGCATGGTCGAAGATACCCTCGCATTCAGCGAAGAGGATCTCGAGACCTTGGAAGAACAACACAATGACGTGCTGTAATCTTACTTCTTTTAAACAGCATTCGAGTTAAACGTGTGCTTGTGGATACAGGCAGCTCAACCAACGTAATCAAGTCAGGGGGAGTAGAGCAACTCGGGTTGCTCAATCAGATCATACCCACCTCTCGGGTCCTCCACGGCTTCAACATAACCAGGGAAGTAACCAAAGGAGAAATCACCTTCCCAGTTGACACGTCCGGCATGGTTCGAAAAACCAAGTTCCAAGTCATCAATGGCGACATATGGTAAATGTATTTCATCGCAGGCCGTGGACACACAACATAAGGGCAGTACCATCAAATATGCACAAGATGATTAAATTTCCGACAAAGCATGGCATAACATCTGTATATGGAGAACAACATGCGGCAAAAGAAATATTCGAGATTTACCGGGAGGATTCGATCCCGGTACTCCCATCCTCGAATATTTCCAGGAGTATACAGAACCCCAAGGACGACGAAGAAGATTTCTCGCTCCTCAAACATATGTTGCCTCCGAAGAGTTAGATGTAATGAAATCGACAATTAAAGATCTGGAGCAAGCTGTTTTGATCAAACACCTCCCCGATCGTAAGGTATTCCTAGAAACGGGATTAACCCCAAAACATAGGAGAAATTCATTCAATTTCTAATTGATAATATGGATTGTTTCGCTTGGTCTCACTTAGATATAATAGGTATCCTGCCGTAAATAACCTCACATCGACTGAGTGTCAACACCAGGTTTAAACTAGTGAGGAAAAAATGAAGATACCAGTCCGAGGTTAACACGTATTTATCAAGGGTGATGTAAAACAACTCCTTCAAATAGGGTCATTAGAGAGGTAAAATATCCTGAATGGTCTGCCAACGTAGTAGTGGTACCCAAAAAGGGAAATAACCTAAGAATGTGCATAGAATATAAAGATCTTAAATAAGGTGTGTCCCAAGGATTTGTTCTTATGCTTGAAATCGATCGTCTGATTGATGTTATGGCCGGCCACCAGACCCTCACTTTTCTCAATGCCTACTCGGAGTACAATCAAATTTAGATGAACCCCGAAGAGGGAGAGAAGACCTTGTTTATCACAAAGTAGGGTATCTACTGTTACAATGTAATGCCCTTCGGACTAAAAGCCACTGGGGCTACCAGCGTCTAGTTAATAAAATATTTGAGAGTCAAGTAGGTAAATCCATAGAAGTTTATATTGATGACATGCTAGTTAAGTTCTTACGTGCAGAGGACCATTTAACTCATTTGCAGGAAATATTCAACATCCTCAGAAGTTACAACATAATACTCAACCCTCGATAAATGTGCCTTCGGAGTGGGTTCAGCCAAATTCTTAAGTTTCATGGTATCATACAGGAGGATCGAGATTAACCCCCGATAAAATCAAGGCCATCGAAGAAATCCATGGTGGTAAATAATGTAAAGGTCATGCAATGGCTAATAAGGCGAATAATGTCTCTAGGCAAATTCATATCAAGGCTCCGACATAAGCCATCATTTCTTCTCTTTACTCAAGAAGAAAAACAACTTCGAATGAACTCCAGAATGCCAACGCGCCTTAGAAGAGGTGAAGCGATATCTGACTAGCCGACCTCTGCTGCACACGCCAAAGAAGGATGGAACACTATATCTGTACGTGGTCGTATTCAAGATAGCGGTAAGCGGTGTGCTAGTTCGAGAAGAGCAAGGTACATAATTCCCTATTTAATATGTAAGTCCGACCCTGTGGGAATGCCAAAACTAGCTATCTACACCTTGAAAAATTAGCTCTTGTGTTACTAAGCGCATACCGAAAGCAGAAACCCTATTTTCAATGCCACCATATTTGTGTTCTAACTACATGCCCCCTCCGGAGCATATTGCACAAACCCGAACTATACTGTTGATTGGCCAAATGAGCCATCGAAATCGGGGATTATGATATCGAGTATCAACCTTGAACGACCATCAAGTGTAAGATTCTAGCAAACTTCGTGTCTACTTTCTCGTTCCCGAGGTAGAAAAAGAACTTTCACTTTGACCGGGCACGTCTTCCAGGCATGGACCCTATTTATCGATGGAGCCACAAAAGTAAGTGGTTCCGACTCGGTATAGTCCTAAAGCCACCTAGTGTAATGACCTGACCGGTTGTTTTGAGATTTTACACTTTGTTCGTTAATTCTCGGGTATCACTTGCCCCATGTTATGTATTATGACTTATGTGAATCCTTGGTTTTGGTTCTCAGGGTAATCGGAATGAATTTGGAAGAATAGTTCTCAGTTGAAGCTTGAAATTTGAATGGTTTGGCCAAGATATGATTTGTGTGTGTAAATGATCTGAGATAAACAATTTTACGATTTTTTTAGCTCATTATGGTGATTTGGGACTTAGGAGCGTGATCGAAATGCACTTTAGAAGTCTGTGGAAGGTTTAGGCTTGAATTGGCAAAATTGAAATTTCTGCATTTTTCGGTTGATAGATGAGATTTTGATATAGAGGTCAAAATGAAATTCTGAAAGTTGCAGAAGATCCAATGTGTCATTTGTGATATGTGTACAAAATTTCAGGTCATTCAGACATGGTTTGGTTGGGTTATTTTTATCAAAAACGGAATTCGGAAGATTTTAGAAAGTTTGGCTTGAATCCTATGTGTTTTGGTTGATTTATGTTGCTTGAGGTGTTTTGAAGGTTGGTGCAAGTTTGTATAAGGTATTTAATTGTGTTTGTTCTTTTGGTTGAGGTCCCGGGGGCCTTGGGGTAATTTCGGATGGTTGTCGAAAGAGTTTGAGATTTTTGAGAAGTTGCAGTAGTTCTGTTGAGTCACTTGTGACGTGTGTGAAAAATTTCAAGTCATACGGACATGGTTTGGTTGGGGTTTCCATAAAAAAATAGAATTCAGAAGATTGTAGAAATTTGGCTTGAATCTGATGTGTTTTGGTTGATTTGATGTTGTTTGAGGTGTTCTGAAGGTTGGTACAAGTTTGTATGAGGTATTGGGTTATGTTTGTTCTTTTGGTTGATCTCCGGGGGGCCTCAAGGTGATTTCGGATGGTTGTCGAAAGAGTTTGATATTTTGAGAAGTTGCATATTTTGCTACTTTTGGTGTTCCCGCACCTGCAGACTAGGGACCGCAGGTGCGGCGCCGTAGATGCGGAGAAGGTGATCGCAGAAGCGGATAAATATCTAGGAGGCATGAACTGCAGATGCGGTTGTGGGACCGCACCTGTGAACGCTCAGATGCGAAATCAGCATCGTAGAAGCGATTTTGGATGAGTTAAGTGAAAGCCGCATAATTGTCTCATTGGCAGCAGATGCGGCTAAATCACTGCAGATGCGGAAATGAATGGGGTCAGAATGTTATATTTTCTCCTTCGCGATTTTGAGAGGGTTTTCACCATAATTCATTCAGAAGAAAACTTGGGAGAGCTAATTGAAGAGGGAATTCAAGAGTATTTCATAGAGGTAGGATTTTTTGACCCTAAACTTGTTTCTATGATGAAATTAACATTTTGAACTTGGAATCTATGGAAAATTGTTAGAATATACGCTTAACGCTAGAGGGTAGCGTTATAATAAAAAACAGCGTAAACTTGCGGAATTTAAAACTTGCAGGAATGAAATAAGTGCGATAAGTAAATAATAAGGAACGAACGCACCGATGTTATCCTGGTTCACCACAACCCGTGGCTAGTCCAGTCCCCGAGAGACTCTCTCGAGATTTCCACTAACTTCGTTAAGCTTACGGGTGCTTAACAAACCGTTACAAACTGAGAACTTGAGTCACCGAAGCCTCAACAACCTTTGCTCGAAGATACCACACTTCAAGACTTCAACCAAAGGAATCACAACGTTCCTTCTTACAATACAAGGGATTAACACTTCCCTTCAAGTGTATAAAAACACATTGCACTCAAAACAAGACTCTCCTCAAGAGTAGATATGAGTAAAATAAATACGCTCAAGAACGCAACAACTTTCGTCAAGAATTTGGCTCTCAAAAACTTTATGTAATGAATAGAAAATGATGAATAAGAGAGTATGCAAGCTTTAGCAATAATATAATCAGTTGTTGTACTTAAAAAACTGATTTTAAGATGTATTTATAGTGTTGAAAACATGCACAACCGTTGCCTAATTGCCAATTAAGAATTGTTGATTTTATGCTAAAACAATCGATTGTCTAAGTTGCATAATCGATTGTTTTCCAATCGTCCAAAAATCATTCCCAGATTTTACGCATAATAATCGATTATCTAAATCGTATAATCGATTATCTGGCAACGTTCAAAAAATCTTTTTCAGATTTTACTTAAAACAATCGATTATCAAAATCATATAATCGATTACTTGGCAACGTTCAAAAAATCTTTTTCAGATTTTACTTAAAACAATCGATTATCAAAATCATATAATCGATTACTTGGCAATGTTCAAAAAATCATATTCAGCTTTTACTTAGGATAATCGATTATCAGAATCATACAATCGATTACCAGACAGAGTTTGAAAATAATTTGGCAACGGTCATTTACATAATCGATTATGTTATATGTATAATCGATTATATTACAGTCTTGATAAATCGAATAGACACTGCCTCAACACAATCGATTGTCATAAGGTGCACAATCGATTATTTTGTAGCTTTGAAAAACCTGATGGACACTGCCTCAACACAATCGATTATCATAAGGTACACAATCGATTGTCTTGCAGCTTTGAAAAATCTGATGGACACTGCCTCAACATAATCGATTATCATAAGGTACACAATCGATTGTCTTGCAGCTGCCTTAACATAATCGATTATCATAAGTACATAATCGATTATCTTTGTCCAGATTTTAGAGGCATGTTCAAAAATCATTTTGGTTAAAAAATATGCATGATTTAAAATCATTTTGCTTTAAATTAAATATGCATGATTTGATAAAAATGATTTTACGAGAGAAGCCAAGTCTTGAGTCAATTGTCGGATCAAGATCACAATTAAAGAACGACTCATGTATCAATTTATTTCTTTGCTTAATCTTGATCTTTCTTTGTCTTGTGCTTGAATCTCGTTATTTATCAATTGCGCGCTTGTGCTTGGACCTCGTCATATGTCAATTGCGCATCGTTTGTCATTTATCAAAACCTACAAATATGAACACACGTTTAGTTTAGTGCCTTGTGAGAACGTGTTTCAACAATTTCCCCCTTTTTGATAATGGCAAACCTTAATCGGGATATGCATATTAGATAATTCATAATGACGATCCAAGACAAGTAAATAGATATGCAATTAATTCCCCCTCAACATATGAATTCCCCCTCAATTTATGCCAATAAATATTAAGTGCATAGCCCTTCTTCTTCCCCCTTTTGACATTAGCAAAAAAGAATAAGCAAATAACTTGTTTATTGATTAACTAGAATTGCAATTTCATAAAAGGATAATAAAAAAAATAATGTCAACATAATCGATTAGTGATACTTGATAATCGATTATATATTAAAGAGAAATCGATTATTCTGAAGAGGAATCGATTATTCTGCACCAATCTTGTATAATTTCCCCTGCCTTTAGGGCGATACCTGCAAAAATAAGTTAAGCTCCTCCGACGCTCAAGTTAGTAATTATGTGAAAGAGAAAATGCAATGCATGACTTAGATCAACATGGAGTCAAGAATCCCGAGTTCACTACGAATTCGGAAGAAGGACTCTTTCTCTAAAGGCTTTGTAAAGATGTCGGCCAATTGATGTTTGGTTTCAACAAATTCAATTTCGACATCACCTTTGAGAACGTGATCTCTTATAAAATGATGCCTAATTTCAATGTGTTTTGTTCTTGAATGAAGAACGGGGTTCTTCGTCAAGCATATGGCACTAGTATTATCACATCTAAGAGGGATATGATCGATACTTAGGCCATAGTCCAAGAGTTGCTGTTTCATCCAAAGGATTTGAGCGCAACAACTCCCCGCGGCTACATATTCAACCTCGGTTGTGGACAACGCAACACTTACTTTTTCTTGCTAAACCAAGAATCTAGAGAGCTACCGAGCAAATGGCAAGTGCCACTAGTGCTCTTGCGGTCCAATTTGCATCCAGCAAAATCGGGATCGGAATAGCCAACAAGTTGGCGTGAAGAACCTTTGGGGTACCATAGACCCACATTTACAGTACCAACAAGATACTTCAATATCCGTTTCACCGCAGTTAGGTGAGACTCCTTAGGACATGATTGATAACGAGCGCATAAGCACACGCTAAACATGATGTCCGGTCTACTAGCAGTAACATAATGGAGAGATCCAATCATACCTCGATAGTTCTTGGTGTCGACTTCCTTACCTTTCTCATCTTTGTCTAGATGGTCGGATGTGCTCATGGAAGTGGTCATTGCTTTTGCGTTGCTCATTTCAAATCGTTTTAGCAATTTTTTGCAATATTTAGCTTGAGAAATGAAGGTTCCTTCTTCCATTTGCTTTACTTGCATCCCCAAAAAGAAGGTTAGCTCACGCATCATAGACATCTCAAATTCGCTTGTCATTAAATTAGAAAATTCCTTGCACAAAGCATTGTTAGTAGCACCAAAAATAATATCATCCACATACATTTGAACTAATAAAATATCATTGTTTTTATGCTTAACAAATAGAGTGGTGTCAACTTTTCCCCTAATGAATTCATTTTCCAAAAGAAATTTGCTCAATCGTTCATACCAAGCTCGGGGAGCTTGTTTAAGACCATAAAGTGCCTTTTTAAGCTTGAAAACATGATCGGGAGATATAAAAACTTCAAAGCCCGGGGGTTGTTCAACATAAACTTCTTCTTGAATGACACCATTTAGAAAAGCGCTTTTTACATCCATTTGATATTAATTGAAATTCATAGAAGAGGCAAAAGCAAGTAATAAACGAATAGCTTCTAACCTTGCTACGGGTGCATATGTTTCTTCATAGTCAATTCCCTCTTCTTGATTATAGCCTTTTGCTACAAGCCTAGCTTTGTTTCTAGTGATTACACCATTTTCATCTAATTTATTTCGAAAAACCCATTTCGTACCAATTATGGTATGATTTTCGGGTCTTGGCACCAAATCCCAAACGTCATTTCGTTTGAATTGGTTAAGCTCCTCTTGCATTGCCAAGGTCCAAAATTCATCTCCAATTGCTTCGGAGATGGTTGAGGGTTCAATTTGAGAGACGAAAGCAGTATGACCTAAGGTGTTCTTAAGAGCGTTTCGAGTACTTACCTGTTGTTCAATGTCGCCAATTACCTGGTCGAGAGGATGGTCTTTGATTGTCCTCCACGCGTTAGGCAGTTTCGTTTCTTTCTCCAGTTGGGGCGCTTCTTCCGATAATTGTTCCAAGGTTTCATTTTGAATTTCCTTTGGATTTTCCTCTTGTACTTTGTCTTGAGGACTTATTGAGTTTAAAATACCTGCAAGATCAAAACCAGAATCCTTTCTCGCCAAGCGAGCATTATTTTTCGGAAAACACAATATGAGGGGATTCCTCCACAGTTTCGGTTCTATTGTTGAATACTCTATATGCTTTGCTACGTGAAGAGTAACCAATAAAAATTCCTTCATCAGATTTTGCATCAAATTTTCCCAAATTGGTTTTTCCATTGTTATGAATGAAACATTTACAACCGGATACTCTAAGATGGGAGATATTTGGTTTCCTTCCCTTGTAGAGTTCATAGGGAGTTTTCATGAGTATTGGCCTATGACTACTCTGTTTAAAACGTAGCATGCGGTACTCACGACATCCGCCCATAAATGTTTGGGAATCTTAGCCTTATCGAGCATGGTTCTAGCCATCTCTTCGAGACACCTATTTTTCCTTTCCACCACTCCATTTTGTTGTGGTGTACGTGGAGCAGAGAAGGTGTGCTCGATACCGAGTTCGTCACAAAAGTCCGCGAAGAGATTGTGATCGAACTCTCCCCCATGATCACTTCTTATTGAAGTGACGGTTGTGTCCTTTTCATTTTGAACACGTTTAAGAAAGCATTTAAAATTATGAAAAGCCTCACTTTTGTGAGCAAGAAATAGTGTCCATGTAAATCTAGAATAATCATCAACAATAACAAAAGCATAACGATTTCTACCAAGACTTTCAATGCGAGATGGTCCAAAGAGATCCATGTGAAGAAGTTGCAAAGGTCTAGTAGTTGAAACAATATTTTTCGATTTAAAAGATGCTTTTGTTTGCTTCCCTTTTTGACAAGAATCACAGATAGAGTATTTTTCAAATTTCAAATTTGGAAGACCAATAACTAAATTTTGTGAAACTAATTTGTTTTAAAAGGTGCATGTTGATGTGAGCTACTCTACGATGCCATAACCACATATCATCTTCTTTGCTCATAAGACAATTCACATATTTAGATGAAGAATTTTCGAGATCAACCATATAGATGTTATCCATTCTAAAACCACGAAGAATAATTTTAAAATCGCTATGGCGAAAAACTAAGCATTCATCCGAATCAAATAAAACAAGATTTCCCTTGTCACATAATTGACTTATGCTCAAGAGATTATGTTTTAGACCTTTAACTAGCAAAATATGCTTAATGGAAGAAGGTTCATCCTTGCCGACCGATCCAATGCCGATAATTTTTCCTTTGTTGTTATCTCCAAAAATAACGCTTCCTCCTTCCTTGTGTTCTAGTTGAAAGAACTTGGATTCGTCTCCGGTCATGTGTTTGGAGCATCCACTATCATGGTACCAAAGTACACTTGATCCCTTCAAACATACCTACAAGACAAATTAATGAGTCTTTGGATCCCAAGCTGTTTTGGGTCCTTGAGAGTTAGGTGTAACATGCTGTTGTGCTTGACATGCAGTTAAGTGTCTATGTCTAGTGAAACAAGCAGGAGCAATATGTCCAATTCGATTGCAATAATGACAAATGACATTAGGATTATGCGTCTAGGTTGATAGTAGTTGGACGGACGAAATTTGTTTACTCTATGTTCGACAATATGACTATTGCGCATTTCATGAAAATCATTTCTCGTACTATTTGTTCTAGGATATGCAGCATTTCTAGAATAGTTATTTCTAGGTTGAAAGCCATTTCTAGGTGTCCTGAAAAGTTCAAAGTTTCTTCTAGTGTTTGGTCTAGGATATGCATCATTTCTAGAATAGTTATTTCTTGGTTGAAGGCCATTTATAGGTGTCCTAAAATGTTCAAAGTTTCTTCTAGTGTTTGGTCTAGTATGCATGTTGATTCTAGGATTGTTGTCTCTAGGATGAACATTTGTTTTATTTATCCTAGGTTGAGCCTTAGGTGGTTGGGGTTTGGCTTCAACTTTTTCTTTAGGCTCGTTTTTAAAACCTATCCCGTGTTTGGTCGATTTCAAATTAACGAGAACTTTATTCAAATTTTTATGAGAAGAATTGAACTTATCTAGGGTGCCCTTAAGTCTTTCTACCTCAATTTTTAGATGCATGCAAGAAATACAATTTTTACTAGAGCTCTCGAGTTTGTCGGCGCTTCTCTTGCCGAAAAATTTGTTTTCTTCTTTCACTTCTCATTTTCCAAAATCAATTTTTCCAAATCTTTTTCTTTCAAAGAGAGTTGTCTTTCAAAATCTTTTTCTTTCAAAGAAGCATTTTCCTTAGTGTTTTTAACAGTTTTGGAAGCTTTAATGAATTCACTATACAACTCATCAAAGGCATTTTGCATTTCCTCAAGAGAATAGAAGTTTTTGGAAGAAATTTGACATACCTCTTCTTGATTGTCTTCGTGTGCCATAAGACAAAGATTCGCGGTTTCGTCTTCTTCTTCCTCACTTGACTCGTCTCCGGAGTCGCCTCCCCAAGATATGTATGCTCGTTGTTTCTTGAAGGGTTTCTTCTCCTTTTTGACATTTGGGCAATTTGATTTAATGTGCCCGATTTCTCCGCATCCATAGCACTTTACTTGATCTCCTTGTTGTTTGCCTTTTCGTTCATACTCTTTTCGCATGAACTTTTGAAATCTCTTAATAACGAGTCCGAACTCGTTATCTCCGTCCTCATCATTTTGAGGTTGACTTGTGCTTGCCTTCAGGGCGATTCTTTGTTTCCTTTGATCATTAACAAGAGGATTAAGTATAGTAGATTCATAAGTTTTAAGATTACCTCTTAATCCGTCGATGGTGACATTTGAAATGCCAATAGACTCTTGAATCGCGTCGGCCTTGGAGTGCCATTCCGGAGTGAGACTTAGGAGAATTTTTCGGACAAGTTCCTTATCCGTGAAGGTCTTCTTAAGAGCATGTAAGTCATTAACGATTTTTGAAAATCGTTCGAACATGTCATCTACCCTTTCGCCTTCCTTCATGTGAAACAGTTCATATGCATGGGTTAGAAAATCAACTTTAGCCTCTCTTACCTGGTCCCTACCTTCGTACGTGATTTCCAGCTTATCCCACATTTGCTTCGCTGTTGTGCAACATGATATTTTTCTGTAATCATCAGCGTTTATAGCAGAATACAATAAGTTGATGGCTTTAGCGTTGTTCTGCACTTTTTGAATATCATTCGCATCGTAGTCATGTTCGGATTTTGGAACCCATTCATTTTCAACCTTTTTGGTTGGAATTTGTTCTCCGTTCATTATAACCTTCCACAGATGAAAATTATTCGATTGAATGAATATTCTCATCCTCTCCTTCCAGTACGTATAGTTTGTGCCATCGAATAGTGGTGGTCGGGTGGAGCATTGTCCTTCACCTATTCCTGCAAAAGAATCACGAGTAGAAGCCATGGATTATTTCTCGCAAACGGTTAAGTTTTTCAGAGAGTTGGGCTCTGATACCAATTGTTAGAATATACGCTTAACGCTAGAGGGGGGGGGGTGAATAGCGTTATAATAAAAAACAGTGTAAACTTGCGTAATTTAAAAATTGCAGGAATGAAATAAGTGCGATAAGTAAATAATAAGGAACGAACGCACCGATGTTATCCTGGTTCACCACAACCCGTGGCTAGTCCAGTCCCCGAGAGACTCTCTCGAGATTTCCACTAACTTCGTTAAGCTTACGGGTGCTAAAGAAACCATTACAAACTGAGAACTTGAGTCACAGAAGCCTCAACAACCTTTGCTCGAAGATACCACACTTCAAGACTTCAACAAAAGGAATCACAACGTTCCTTCTTACAATACAAGGGATTAACACTTCCCTTCAAGTGTATAAAAACACTTTGCACTCAAAACAAGACTCTCCTCAAGAGTAGATATGAGTAAAATAAATACGCTCAAGAACGCAACAACTTTCGTCAAGAATTTGGCTCTCAAAAACTTTATGTAATGAATAGAAAATGATGAATAAGAGAGTATGCAAGCTTTAGCAATAATATAATCAGTTTTTGTACTTAAAAGACTGATTTTAAGATGTATTTATAGTGTTGAAAACATGCACAACCGTTGCCTAATTGCCAATTAAGAATTGCTGATTTTGTGCTAAAACAATCGATTGTCTAAGTTGCGTAATCGATTCTTTTCCAATCGTCCAAAAATCATTCCCAGATTGTACGCATAATAATCGATTATCTAAATCGTATAATCGATTATCTGGCAACGTTCAAAAAATCTTTTCCAGATTTTACTTAAAACAATCGAGTATCAAAATCATATAATCGATTACTTGGCAACGTTCAAAAAATCTTTTTCAGATTTTACTTAAAACAATCGATTATCAAAATCATATAATCAATTACTTGGCAACGTTCAAAAAATCATATTAAGATTTTATTAGGATAATCGATTATCAGAATCATACAATCGATTACCAGACAGAGTTTGAAAATATTTTGGCAACGGTCATTTACATAATCGATTATGCTATATGTATAATCGATTATATTACAGTCTTGAAAAATCGAATAGACACTGCTTCAACACAATCGATTGTCATAAGGTGCACAATCGATTATTTTGTAGCTTTGAAAAACCTGATGGACACTGCCTCAACACAATCGATTATCATAAGGTACACAATTGATTGTCTTGCAGCTTTGAAAAATCTGATGGACACTGCCTCAACACAATCGATTATCATAAGGTACACAATCGATTGTCTTGCAGCTGCCTTAACATAATCGATTATCATATGTACATAATCGATTATCTTTGTCCAGATTTTAGAGGCATGTTTAAAAATCATTTTGGTTAAAATAAATATGCATGATTTAAAATCATTTTGCTTTAAATTAAATATGCATGATTTGATAAAAATGATTTTACGAGAGAAGCCAAGTCTTGAGTCAATTGTCGGATCAAGATCACAATTAAAGAACGACTCATGTATAACTTTATTTCTTTGCTTAATCTTGACCTTTGCTTGTCTTGTGCTTGAATCTCGTTATGTATCAATTGCGCGCTTGTGCTTGGACCTCGTCATATGTCAATTGCGCATCATTTGTCATTTATCAAAACTTACAATTATGAACACACGTTTAGTTTAGTGCCTTGTGAGAACGTGTTTCAACAAAAATCAGTAGCAGAATTGGGAAACTAGGGCTTGAAATTGAAGAGAGTTAAATTTTGAATTTGAGGGTCCATTTGAGATCCGATTTTGATGTTCTTGATATTTACAGACTCGTGAGAGGATGAAGATTCAATTGATGTTAATTCTATCGAGTTTCAAGACGTGTACACGAGGGCCGGGTTGAAGCAATTTCGTGATTTTTATGCAAATTAGAAATTTTTTAGTGGGCTTTATTTCATTGGCATATTTTAATGATTAAGTACTGATTGTGGCTAGATTTGGAGCATTCGAGGGTCGATTCCTGCGGGCAAAGGCATTGCGGCTAGAATTTTGATCGGATCGAGGTAAGTAATGATTGTAAATATTATCCTGAGGATTTGAAACTACGGATTACACATCGTTGTGTTACTTTGAGGAGACGCACACGCTAGTTGACGAGGGTGAAGTTGTGCACCCTTGCGGATTGGGATTTGGTACGTCCCGTACGACTGTTAGGTCATGTATTTGATTTTAAATGTTATGATATACCATGTGATATATATATATATATATATATATATATATATATATATATATATATATATATATATATATATATATATATATATATATATATTGGGTTGTATGCCATGTTTTGGACCTTGTGCCGACCTGCTGAGACCCTTAGGGGAACTTTCACTAGTTTTCCTCACTCTATTTATTTCGAACACATATCCTCAGTCATGTTTTACCTTCTTATTGTTTAAATATGGTTTTATCACTTTATTTCTTATGAATATGAAAACTGTTTGTGACTGAGTTCCCGACTTTACTGATTGCCCGAGTGATCGTGAGGTTGATGAATGAGATAGACCGAGGGTTTGATTGTGGAGTTAATGATTGAGAGAGGTTGATGGCCTGGTTGTGAGGATTATATATTTATAGATCGAGTTGTGCGATATATATTTATATATATTGTATATAGATCAGGCTGCATGTCGTAGTGATATGTTGGATCGGGCTGCACGCCGCAGCGAATTAGCAAGCTGTAGGAGCCCTTCTGGAGTCTGCACACCAACACTGAGCGCAACCAACTATATATATTGACAGGGATGCACGTCCCATCGATTACTATATGGTACCTATTCAGCATGAGTGCTGAGTGTGAGCACTGATTGGTAAGAGTTGAGTCGAGTGACTGAGAGGCAAGCCCGAGGGGCGATAGATATATACATGCACATGAGTGATGCTTTGCCTGAGGGGCCTGTTTATGCACTTATAAATGTTCACTCCTCTTTAAGTGAATTTCTATCATATATGTTCTTTTAATAACTGCTTCACTCTTCTTTATACTGAGCCTCTGTCACATACGTTGAATAAATGTGTTTAAGCAACTTTCATTTAAGCTGGGGTATGAGACGTTCAGAACTTAATCAGTGATTTGGCTTTTGTTATCTCCACTGGGATTGTTCTTGTTATGAGGCGTTTATGACTCCTCTATTGCCCGAGGGGCTATTTACGAACTATGTTCTGCCCGAGGGGCCGATTATGGTTTTTATATATTTTATTTTAAATGGTACTGTACCCTTACTGAAGCTGTCGGAAAACATTTTCAAATGATTTTTACCCAAAGGTTGAATTTTAAAATGAGACAATTGACTCATATTCTTGAAAACATGTTGTATTTAATGTGTTTAACATAAATGTGGATTCATTATTTCCTACTGCTCAGTCTTTACTTACTCTTATTACTAGCAGGGTTTGAGTACTCACATTATTCCCAGCACCTCATGTGAAGATTTAGGTATTTTGGAACCCGTAGCGAGTGGTTGCAGGACGTTTGCAGCACTGCTCTCTCCTTCTCATTTTCATATCTGTAATTAGTACATTTTGACTGTTTTTGTTTTGTTCAGACCTTGGTAGATTATAAGGGGTAGTTACACAATGATATCGGGCTTGTATGTTATTTGCGAACTGTCCATTCAGATTTTTATTTTGAAACATTGTTTAATTAAAGGCTTAAACTGACTCTAGATGATTAAAGGGTTACATGGGTATTGTGTTGGTTGGCCTTGTCTTCACGAGAGGCGCCATCACGACCGGGCCGGTTTGGGGTTGTGACAACTACGGGCGGTGTGATCAGACAATCTTTAAAAATTGCAGAATTAACTAATAATGAAGCTGAGTACGAGGCACTGGTTGCAAGATTAGAACTGACCAAAAGCCTAGGAGCCAAGACTATTGAAGTAATATTCGATTCATTCCTAGTAGTGAGCCAAGTAAATGGGACCTACGAGATCCGAGAAGACGGGATGCAGAGATATTTGGACAAGATCCAAGCCCCATTACATCTCTTCAAAGAATGGACTTTAGTCCATGTACCTGAGAGCAGGATAGTAAGGCCGATGCCCTCACAAATCTGGGATCATCTGTTGAAGAAGATGACCTACTCCCCGGGGCTATTATTCAACTATCTAAATCAATGGTCGAGGAAGGCCTCACGGAGATTAATTCTACCAGCCTAACATGGGACTAGAGAAATAAATATATTGATAATATAAAAGACAGAAAGTTGCTCGCGTATCCAAAAGAATTAAGGGCCATGCGAACCAAAGCAGCCCGGTTATCGCTCGATGAAAATATGACTCTCCATAGAAGAACATTTGATTGCCGCCTAGTTATGTACAGATTATGTACTCGGATAAATTCACGATGTTACTTGAGGAAAACACTCTAACACTTATTCCTTGGTCCGAAAGATAATCAGCACATGATAGTACTGGGACAACATGGAAAAATATACTAAGGAATTCGTCCAAAAATGCGATAAATGCCACAGATTTTCCCCTGTGATTCACCAACCTGGCGAACAACTACATTCAGTCTTATCGCCATGGCCATTCGTGAAATGGGGTATGGACATCATAGGGCCCATGCCAACGGCACCAAGTAAAGCAAAATTCATTTTATTTATGACTCACTATTTCTGAAAATGGGTGGAAGAGCAGTCCTTCGAGAAGGTAAGAGAGAAAGAAGTCATTAACTTCTTGTGGGACCATATTATGTGCTGATTCGGGATTCCTTCCGAGATAACATGCGACACCGAGAGGCAGTTCATTTGGAGCAAGGTAACACAATTCTTTGAGTATCACTAAATCAAGAGAATCCTATTGACGTCTTACCACCCGTGTGCAAACGGCCAAGCCGAGTCCACAAATAAAACCATCATCCAAAGCTTGAAAAAAAAGCTGGAAAGTGCCAAGGGAAAGTGGAGAGAAATGTTGCCCGGAGTGTTGTGGGCATACTAAACAACTCCAAAATCAAGATCATGGGAAACACCTTTCTCTCTAGTATATATCACTGAGCCTTTGATACCAGTGGAGGTTGGGGAGCCGAGTGCCAGATTCTAACACACCACTAAGAGCTCGAACAACGAGACCATGATAGCGACCCTCGAACGACTAGATGAAAAACGAGAAGCCTCGTTAGTCAGAAGGCCGCCCAAAAGCAAAGGATAGAAAGATATTATAATAAGAGAATAAACCTCCGACATTCCGTAGTTGGGGACTTAGTTCTAAGGAAAGTCACCCTTAACACCCAAAACCCTAATGAAGGAAAGATAGGCAAAATTTGGATGGAGCGTACCGCATCCTCGGAGTAGTCGACAAAGGGTCTTACAAGCTCGGTACCATGGAGGGCGAAAACATCCAAGAAACAAGAACATATCAATGCTAAAACGATATTATTTTTAGGGAATCCGATTGAAAATTTCGAGAGCATCCTCGAGCATGCATTTCACTCTTTTCCTTCAATCGGATTTTATCCCTAGAAGGGTTTTATTGGCAAGGTTCTTAACGAGGCAACGACCATACGACACCAAAGGAGACTCAAAACGTATTAAAGATTTCCTTTACAATCCACCTCGAATAGTAGGAGGCATATCCCAGAAGGTCACCTACTCGGCAAAAGCCAAGACACAACAAATGGGAACACGATAGGAAAAGTAAAGTACCGGGCCAAACAGTCAAACGAACCATGCCCGTATAGATTAACCAAGATTTTAATGGCAAAAACGTGTATACTTGTACAAAGTAATCGAAGAACACTTTTCATCACAGCATTTCACGCTTGAAAAGAAACTCGACATTTTAGCAAAAAGAACTCCCCTGTCAAAAATGTCCTGAACACTCTAAGACTCGCGCCTACAATTCAATACCTGAACGTCCCCGGATAGAAAATCCAAATTCATAAGCCCTTAACGAGGCAACATCAAAATTATAAAAGATCTTTGAAATCAAAGTGTCCCGAACACTCGGAGACTAATGCCAAAATCTCAAAAATTACATGACCTCAGGGTCGGAATCACCAAAATCACAGGCACTCAATGAGGCAATACCAAGTTTACAAATAATGGCTCCCGAGTAAAGAAACCCTTGATGACTCGGGGACCGCTATCTAGCGCCACCTACATCGACTTTTCAACACCCAAGGTCATAAGGCCACATGCGGGAACCTCGGTCTCATAAGACCTACATAAGACAACAACAATATCTATAAGATCTCAAGCAAGGCATGAATAATACTAGTACTAAGTATCCAAAACTGTAAGACATCAAAGGCATGTAAAACTGTAAGACCTCCAAGGCATGTAAGACATGTAGATCTCACTAAAGGTATAAACCTGATCTCAAAGTTTTGGCTATATATCGAACTTGTAAGACCCCTAAAAAGGCATACCCTTTATATAGATGACCGAACAACTTCATTTGGGACTTAAAGGCTCCGGCAAAACACAAATAACTCTGGTTATAAGGTTGTACCAGCCAAACTAACGCGACTTGGGGACGCGTAACCGTCGCTACAAAATCATAGGCCTTTAAATACTTCGAATATACTTTGAAAAGAAGCCGTTAAACAGGCTACCCTCAACATAGACAAAAGAGCGTCGACCATGTCAGCTCCAAATCACAAGCTTCAAGATACACAGCCTCCGAGCTAAAACTCTGGTGCTCGATTATCGCTGCAAATGACTCGTAGATTAGGTTTTTTTATCGAACCATCGAAGAGTCTGGAAAAAATTAAATCAAAAAGTCCTTAACGAGGGAAAACTGAGGACAATAAAAGGTCCTTTCGACCCAAGGCATAAGAGCTATTGTCGCCAGACAACCCTAAAAGGTTGGTTCCACCCAAGGCGTAAGAGCCATTATCGCCAACCCATACTAAAAGGCCGCATCGGCCTAAGGCGTAAGGGCCATTGTCGCCAGCCCACTTAGATCCCAAAACGTGAGGGTCAAATGAGCTCGAGTCAAAACCCGACCCGAAGACTGAACCCGGAATAGTTATCTAAATATGCCTAAGGGAAATGCGTAAGAGCCATTATCGCCAACCCACATAAAAGGTTCCGTCGGCGCAAGAACCATTATCTTCAGCCCACATATAAGGTCGCTCTGACCCGACACGAAAGAGCTTAAGGGCCAGCTCAAAATTTAAAAAACGATCTGAGGATCAGATGAACTCGAGTCGAAATTCGACTCAAAGACTGAGCCCAAGCTAATAAAAACGCTTGGGAGCAAAGCCAAAAGAGCTCCAATGCCAGCTTACACTAAAAGGGCGTACCGACCCAATACGTATGAGTAATTATCACCAGCACGAAGATCAAAGGTCGTATTGGCTGGATACAAAAAATCCAGGTCGCTTGATAATAGCAAATCTCGAGGATCTAGCCCAAAGCCCAGGACCACGGATGGAAAGTCAAATTACATCGAATAGTATTTCTAGAAAACAAAAGGGAAAGAATGGATATGAAAGAAAAATCCTTCTAATGACCCTAGGGGGATGCTTACAGGTCTTTAAGAACCCTTACAAAGAGTTAATCGAACAAAATCCTAATCTATCATCAAACCTACATATTCGATGTCTCCACCAAAGGTTATACCCAAACAACTACGGGTCCTTTAGTGGCCCCTATTCGACGGCCTCTTCCCCTCCGGAGGCTCCACCTTCATTTTTATGACTTCTTAAGCCACTGCTCGGGCACCTCTGAAAGAAAGCTAGTCAACATCTCTCTTCTCTAGGGTCTGCACCCTCTTGATCTCAGCAGGCAGAACGATATCTTCTGCATGTATGTTCCTAAAAGTCTACTTCTGAGATCCTAATCGAGCACGTTCCACTACCCAAGTCAATCTCGACTCGGCCCCCTCGGGCGCCCTCCCGGCTTGAGCGCTTGTCCCAATAGCATCCTATTCATGCAATGATATAAGCGCCTCAACTTCAGCTTTGACCCCGGATACCACATATACCAACCCAAAATGGAGACCCATGTACTTGTTACTATCCTGCCTCGCATCACTAAGCTGACGCCAACTAAGGTCACCCTCTCTTGGAGGCAAGCCCTCTCTCGCCGTTTGAGTTCAAAGACTTCGGGGTCTGTGGCCCTGAGATCCTTGATGATGTCCAAATCCACTACTAAAAAGTAATAGACACGGTCGCATGCAATATGATTTACCCAACTATGGGTCGGGGTCGAATCCCACAAAGAACAATGTGTAAGTGATTAGGAATGTAAGAAAACTATCGCTAGTTGCACAATGCCAAACCCTAAGAATTTTGGTTCTAGAAGGTTTTTAAATCTAAATGCAAAAATGTAAACTAACCTAGAAAGCAAGTAAAATGATCAACGGCTACAAGTATGAATGCATCGGGAATAACACTCAAGTAACAATCTAATGTATTTCATAATTTTACAAATATGAGCGAGTTTATGTTAATCAGCCACAGATAATAATTCCTAATTAGCTTCTTCCGAAGACTAACAAGACTTCCTAATTGAATTATCCCTAAAATAATTAGAAGATTGATCACACCCGGAAGGCTACAAGTTGTTTAATCCTATCCCTAGGTAGAATCTATATAATAAGGGCTAACGCCTCAAGTTCTTGTTAATTAGTCTTTCCCAACCCCAAATTATTTTCCCAAAATCAATTTGGAGTTAATGGGCGAGTCATAGGGTTGGATAATCCCTTTGAAAACATTAAAGAACAAGAATAATTAAAGTAACAATAACTCACTTCATAAATAAATAAAAATCATTCAATACATAAGTATAACATGGTATTTAATCCACATTGTAAACATGAGTATTTCCATGAAGAAGATATAAGTGTTGAATAAAATACTACACACTTAGATATACAATACAAAGCAAGAAAATGAAGAAATAAACATAAATGGGTAAGCAAATTTTAACCACAAGCTTGAAACTTCAAGACCAAAGTGTATTGCGCAAAACCCTAGCTTCAAACTTGTTCTCTCTAGTCTATACAAACTGAAAATAAGCCAAAAATTATCTAAAATGTTTCTTTGGACGAGTATAAAAATGATTTAGGATGAGAAATTATGAAATGTCAATTCTACCCCAGGTCTGATGCTCGATGTCCGCACCTGCGGAAGAATCATCGTAGGTGCAGTTTCGCAAATCCGGACACCCCATCATAGAAGCGGAACTCTACAGTTTTTCCTTCCATCGCAGAAGTGGAAAAATAATCGCAGAAGCGGGAAACCAACCGCATAGGCAGTTTCTTCAATCTCATCCTTTTTCGCAAAAGCGGTTCTCCTATCGCAGAAGTGGAGGTCGCTTCTGCGCCCATTCTTCTGAATAAGCAGAATTCACTGGAAGTTTTTGGCATGATTTCACCTTCTTTTGCGCAATTCTACTTCAATTCAATTCAAATCAACTCGCATCATAATTTACCTGAAAATCTAATAATAACCACCATAAACAATATTATTTTATAATTAAATGGACATAAAAGCTAAGGAAAAGAGGTAGAATGAGTGGGAAAATTAGCACTCATAAACACCCACAACTTAAATCTTTTGCTTGTCCTCAAGCAAATCAAAACCAAAACTTCAATGAGGATTCACCATTTAAAACACAAAGGGTATTGCTGTTATTTACATATCACATTCTCCAATTTAAACACCATACTAATGTATTTTGTTACTACTAACTATTAGGCTCAAATATGCACATCTTTCCCGAATGACTCCCTCATAAAGAAAAATAACTTCAAGAATGTGCAAGGGAGTTCCAAAATAATCACGTGAAACAAATAAGCCTCAAGAAGTGAGTGAAAAGCACTAATTCACTAAAAATTCTCACTTTACTCAATTTCACAAATCTTTCTTATTTCGTGTGCCCTCACAAGAAAGAAAGTCCCAAAATTACTATATTTACAATTCAACATAAAGGATAAATTTTTCAAAAATACTCACTCTCACAAAGAACTTCAAGTGTTACAACATTTCATACCATAAGCTTGCCCTTATTTTAATTTATCGCTTATTCAAGAATTTTCAGTAGGAGGTCCCATGAGGAATTTTTAAGCTTGTAATGTAGGTTTAGGGAAGGGTTGGATATATATTTGGGTACAAGTGACTTCGCCCTCCTTGAATACTACTCACAACTTTTCATTCTTTTGAACTTTACTCATTTTCAAACCCACATAGCCTCATTATCTAGTTCCCAATATAGAACCATCTCATATACCTCTTGTAATATTTATTCAAGACTCCATACTTTATGTACATACACATATTTTCTCTCTCTTTTTTTATATAAATATATTTTTCATCTCTTTTTTTTTCTTTTTCTTTTGGATCTTGAATAATTTAAACAAATACTTTTGAGGCATGTGGTCCTAAACTCAACGTATAACCATACCAATCTCCACTTCGACACCACCCCCAGCTTAGGCTTTTAGCCTCATTCTCAATGTTCGAAGAGGGACGGGTTCAAGAGAGGGAATTATTTTTCAAAAGGGGAAAGGTTTGTAATGAGTTGGCCAAAGAAAATGTTTAAAGGCTTAAATTGGGTACTAGAGATATCATTTATGTAAAGGTAGGCTTGAAATTCTACATAGGTTTTGCAAATAAAAACATACTATCATTAGCATTGAAAGACCAACTGGGTAAGTTCTAGATAATAGAAGTAAACACAAGATTTATTTGAACAAATACTAACACACATGGCACATGAACTAATCAAGATGGATCAATTAGATTTTCTAATAATTGCATTTAGAGCAATACTTAAACTAGTAGGTAAAGTGTCACTAAAAGAGCCAAAAATTTATCACAAAAATTATTTTGCACCAAGCACTTACTTGTTTAAGTTCAACACCAAAGCACCAAATTCTTGGAGGGGTGTTTTTACTTTACAATTTGCATAAAAGAGACGAATATTATTAGTACCAAATAATCCAAAAACCTTATCCTAGCAAAAAAAGACTAATTTCCTTAAGAAAGTTGTCAATCTATCAATCATCAGGAAAAGTTACCCAGTTCACTTCAAAAGTGTTCCTTGGGAAAGAACCGTAGCATGAAGAAACCTAAGAAATCTTTATTTTAGGAAACAAAAATAAAAGAAGCTACTACTTCTAAAAAAAATATAAGCTAATAAGAAGAAAAGTAAATAACGAAAGCAAAATACAAACACAAACACGACTAATCAAAGCCAAGCCCGGCAAGGGCACCTACTATATATAATAGCCCGGCAAGGGCACACAATATACAAAACAACATAGTCATAAGCCCGGCAAGGGCATACGGTATCCATAACATAAGCATAAGCCCGACAAGGGCACATAATCTCAAAATATGAATACAGTACAATAGCCACCCCCAACTAAAACATTGCAGTATCCTCACTGCACAATATCGAATATAAAGCATAAAAAGTTTGAGGGTCTCCTTGAGGTCTGCATCAGACTAGCAGACTGTGCGAGGACGGCTAACCAATGTTGAGCTATACTCGTGGCTCCATCATCCTCGGTCTCCTCATTGTCATCATCATCATCATCACCACCATTGCCAACAGACTCTGAAATGAAGGTATAATCTTCATTATCATCTTGGGCCGCTACTGGCATCTTCGCGTCTGGAGTTCCCCATTTGAAGATGGCTTTAATGCCTCTCCACATCTTGATCATGAATTTGCTCTTTTTCTTGTTCTTGTTCTTTTTCTTCTCCTTCTTAAAGTCTGACTGAAGGGTAGCATAGGCCTTCGTCAAAGAGTCGTAGGCTCCCTCCAGTTTGGCCAATGGTGCCAATTTTTATGACGTCCAAATCCACTACTAAAACATAATAGACACGGTCGCATGCAATATAATTTACCCAACTATAAGTCGGGGTCGAATCCCACAGAGAACAATGTGCATGCGATTAGGAATGTAAGGAAATTATCGCTAGTTGCGCAATGCCAAACACTAAGAATTTTGGTTTTAGAAGGTTTTTATATCTAAATGCAAAATGTAAACTAACCAAGAAAGCAAGTAAAATAATCAATGGCTACAAGTATGAATGCATCGGGAATTACACTCAAGTAGCGATCCAATGTATTTCATGATTTTATAAATATGAGCGAATTTATGTTAATTAGTCACGGATAATAATTGTTAATTAGCTTCTTCCAAAGACAAACAAGACTTCCTAATTAAATTATCCCTAAAATCTTTAGAAGATTAAGAACACCCGGAAAGCTACAAGTAGTTCAATCCTATCCCTGGGTAGAATCTATAAAATGAGAGTTAACGCCTCAATTTCTTGTTAATTAATCTTTCCCAACCCCAAACTATTATTCCCAAAATCAATTCGGAGTTAATGGGCGAGTCCTAGGGTTAGGTAATCCTTTTGGAAATATTAAAGAACAAGAATAGTTAAAGTACCAATAACTCACTTCATAAATAAATAAAAATAATTCGATACATAAGCACAACAAGGTATTTAATCCACATTTTAAACATGAATATTTTTATGAACATGATTTAAGTGTTGAATCAAATACTACACACTTAAATATACAATACAAAGCAAGGAAATGAAGAAATAAACATAAATAGGTCAGAAAATCTTAACCACACACTTCAAATCTTCAAGACCAAAGTGTATTGTGCAAAACCCTAGCTTCAAACTTGTTCTCTTTAGTCTATACAAACTGAAAATAAGCCAAAACTTATCTAAAATGTCTGCTTCGACGAGTATAAAAATGATTTGGGATAAAAAATTATGAAATGTCAATTCTGCCCCAAGTTTGATGCTCGATTTCCGCACATGTGGAAGAATAATCGCAGGTACGCTTCCGCAAATGCGGAAACCCAAGCGAAGAAGCGGAACTCTATAGTTTTGCCTTCTATCATAGAAGCGGAACAATAATCGCAGAAGTACTTCCGCAGTAGCGGGAAACCAATCGTAGAAGAGGTTTCTTCAATCTCAGCCATTTCCGCAAAAGTGATTCTCCCATCGCAAAATCGAAGGTGTCTTCTGCAGCCATTCTTCCGCAGAAGCGGAATTCACTGGATGTTTTTGGAATGATTTCACCTTCTTTTGCTCAATTCCACTTCAATTCAATTCAAATCACCTTGTAGCATAATTTACCTAAAATTTAACAATAACCATGGAAATAAAAGCCACAGGAAAGAGGCTAGAATGAGGGTAAAATCACTACTCATCACTCCTCCCTCAGCAGGGCACCTTCCTTCTAAAACTGCACAAATCAGATCCAAGCTGATAAAACACTGGGATCTGGCAAAGCATTCAGATAGTGTCAAACATGGACTAGATAACGTTTTTTGTAAGAAGAGCCTTCTGACGCTCATGACGGGCCACCTCGGCCGGTTAGCGGGTGAAATTCTAATTGTACAACACCTTGGCCTTAAGCCACGAAAAAAGATAAGTTAGAAAGACAAAGTTAAAGGCAACTGAGGCCCAAGCAACATGCAGGGTTTGCAAAGATTACATGCTCACAAAGACTGCTCTTCTCGCCAAAGACGGGGGAAGCATCGATCTAAGGAAATCTTTTGAGCATGGTTGGAAGCCTTTTGAGCACATCTCTGCCTTTTACAGGCATTCCCGTATCGGGAGATTCTTCATGCGGGGCATCATGCACTCCCTTAGGAAAAAGGGCCATTCCCTGAAGGGAATCGATTACGACCACGACACTGGCAGTGTCAGTCAGGACCATTCCTTGTCTATCTAAGGCCCCAGAACTAGGCCCCTCCAAACCACTTAATGAAGGAACCACATACCGAGGGGAATTCTAATCATCGACAACCTCGGGGGAAGAACCCGATACTCCATCTATTTTCTCTCTGCTACAAAGTGGGAGTGCAACAACATCGGACTCCGGCTCGGAAGACACCATCTCTATGGCCCAGGGTTGTACAGCCCCATCCCTCCCTTGGGCGCTGTCGAGTAGATATTTTCCTCATCGCCCTCAACTTGAGGGTTTCCTGCTGTTTCAAGGGTTGGATCTGACGAGTTTGACTTAGATTCTTCGGCCTTAATATTCTTAGATTCAGAAGGCCCGTCCAATGGATCCCTTTGTCTCTTCTTCCCTTTATCGGGTACCAAATCATCCTCCCCGCTAGGTAATCATCCCTTAATCAAGGGGACTTCCCCGAGACCTACACAAATGAATGAGGTTATCACTGGGAACGAAAGAGGTGCAATCGCAACTTAGGTCGAGAAAAATAACTACAGCAAGGGTAGAGGCTCACCATGACCTTAGCTTCCCACCGAACCAGTGAAAAATCATGCCACACTCGCTCTATGTACAAGAATATCAAGTCTAGACAGCCGACCTAACTCGGTAGGTCCATGACCGCGCTAGGATAAATTGATGGAGCTGCATTAGCAAGAGAAATTAAGTGCCTGAGGGAATGTATTCAAAACAAAGCGAGGAAATAATTAGGTAACATGTCTACTTACGTTCCACGTTCCACGTTCCACTTCTAGGGAAACGATATCCTTTCCACCGGGATCAGGTTAAATTTCCCTAGTCGGACAAAGCTTTTATCCATACCCCATTCCCGATCTCCTCAGTACAGGCGAAGAGGGCCCTTGGGGCTCGAGATGGAGCTTGATTTGACCATCGCTGATGATACGGGGGTTGTACATCCTGATCAGATGATAGAGGGTAAATGGTCATGTTCACATAGTACCTAATCATGTAAACAACACGCCAGAATAAATGATGAATTTGGCCAAGGGTCACTTGATACCGTTGGCAAAAGTCGAGAATTACAGGGTCGATCGAGGATGAAGATGGCACCACCGGCCCTATGGTAAATGGGTAAGTATACACATTGAGAAAACAGGCTTTGTATGTTGTAATATCATCCTCCCAATCAGGAATCTCCACAAGCACCCCCCCCCCCAAGCGCCAATCAGCTCTCACTCTTCCAACGTTTGTTATCAAGCCAATATACCAAGTCATTGGCTCACTGCGCCCCGACTTCGAAGATGGTCTCTCGGCCATTAAATTAGAAGCTATTGCAAAAAATCCTGGAACACATTCCTCAGTACGAGAAGGCATTGCCACTTCACCTTGAGATAAAAAAGAAGAGGATGAGACCACATATTCTTGAGAAACAGAGGCGGAAGTTTTTGCCATTACTAGAAAATTCTTGAAGAAAAATGGGAGTCGCATTCCTAGGAAAGAAGAAGGGTAAAGGAAGAAGGAACCTCTTTTATGGTTTAGAAATGTAATGAGTGGGGAAGAATGAGAGGGGAGTATTTATAGAAGTATGCGTTGAAGGAGGCTAAGGGGCAGCTAGCTACCATAATCAATGTGAAGGCCTTCAAGGACTGCGTGTGCACCTTCTTTTGGCACCTTATGGCTGTCGTCATTACAAAAACATCGGAAGGGCAGAGGTTCAAAGTCATTTCTATCACTTTCAGTCTAAGAAACGCGGAGACTATCTGTGCACAGTGAAATGGAGGGTCCAATTTCCTTTTCATTATGCTGCCCCGCGAACATACTTCTCAAGGCTCGAGACTGAGGTCGAGTTTTTCCGTTGAGGGCTGTCATGGCTCTGCCTCGGGGCAATGCAGACCAACAACTATATTAGAAAAGAGGAGAGTTCCCAATGGGTGCTACCTGAGCCAATAAAGTCGATCAAGCTAGTCTGAGGCTAGTCTAAGCCCGCATCATGACATTAGCTAGCTGTCCCATTCCCACTTTTTTCATAATAAATGTGTTTGTACTATGTTGGGATTTCCCCTTTTCTATAAAAAGGGGAACCTTGCCATTTGTAGAGGTTCGTTGCTTCAATTGCTCTACACAAAATATACAAGAAAATTCTCTTTGCTATCTAACATATTCTCCTGATATTATTACTTCCATTTAATATCTTCATCATTCTTCTTCATTTATTACTTATCATTGGTCGAAAGGAGCCTTCATTAATTTTATGATAATTGTTACTCACTCTTTAACTGCCCCCGATAGCTTCAAGCCAATCACCGGAATCGACCTCGAGACCCCCGAATCAACAAGCTCAAGGCCCCGATTATTGACCTATCGGTTTGGTCATCACATTATTCTTATCTCTTATCTCGTTTCCAAGTCTCACGCGCAGCATCATTGTCTTTACAACAAGCATAAAAATAGATTATATATTTTTAGAATCCCATAATCAAATTTAATTGTTATTACAATTTTTACGGTAAACAATATTGTTAATTTATTTGTTTAGCTATTGATTTTCCAGGGGAAAATCTAAACTTTTGGTAAACTTTGTGGAGAGAAATTTTGTATAAAAAAGATTCTGCAAAAGGAAAAAACGTATTTGATCTATGCAAACTCACGATTAACTACAGGAAATGATCCTAGTAAACACGTATATGTAAACCCAATGCTTACTCCTTTTCCTAGTTGCTAGGACGATACTGATCCTCGTAGTAAATTCAAAGTTATAGAAAATTTCAATGTATCTCCTATTAGTATTTGATCACGTCCAACTATGCCTTATAAAAAGAACTAAACGGTCGTTGTAAATATATTTTGGTTAATAAGTTCGGATTCAAATCCCACATAGAATTAACCTATTAAGGATAACTACTAGACTCGCACATATTCACGCATTCAATCTTCGAACGGGTTGTAGACAAGAATGGGAATGATCTAAGATTATGATTTCCCCTATTATCGGAATACTTTCCACTACGTTTTCTATAAACCTACCTCAGTCGTCTCTATCGATCATGAGCACTCTGACTGTCGTAACTCTCTTTCGAGTAATTACCATAATAAACTAAACATATTCTCCCCAATTATGCTAGCTGGCCTTAAGTACAACTCACTCAGATCTCAACACGATTTGTTATCCCAAATACTACCATTAAACCTTTCATGTTGATCCCTCATATACGTTAGAAGTTATGTTGTTTAATAACTATCTAAATATACACTCTCTCTTGAGTAATGCACACTAAAAAGGAATAGTAGATTGAGGGCCCTTCAATCAACAACAATAATAATATAGTTGAACAAGTAGAGAAAATACTATGGCAAATTATATTAACATAACAAGAAAATCATCATCCAATAAGTTCCATTAAAATCCTATATTAGGAGTTTAGCTACTCATACTCATAATAACAATATCCAAAGTACTTTGCATAATCAAAATACAAAGTAAAGATGAATGGATGTAGAAATAATTGATTCTAACTACCAACGGTTGTTCCACGAGCAATTCTTGTCTTCGGTAGCAAAAGTTCTTCAAAGTGGCATTTTTAGGTTTTGTGTAGGAAAAGACCTAAATGCTTAGGTCAAGTCCTAGTCAAACCAGGGACAAAATAAATCTTCAAAACTCGGAATGTGCACGCCTAGACCTGGCCTCGCGCGGTCTAACGCTTGGTGGACCTCACCCCAGGCCTGGCATTGCCAGGTATAAGGCCTGCTCTATCTCGCCTACTTCCTCACCTCACCGGGTCTCTTGCCAGCTACAATCCAGGCATCACTAGCTACAATCGTGGCTTCGTTAACTTCTCCTATTTAACTGCTCCCGCGCAAGCTTTCGACTTCTAAGTATCGGTTTTTCTCTACTTTTATCTCCAATTCACCTGCACATAAAATGAATCCTATTACACGGAAATAAAGTGTGATTTATCACTAAATAGTATAAAATGCAAGGCAAAAAATATGCTACACCATGAATTATAGCCACACATCTTTGTTCTCTTTATACCTACCATTTACGATGATTATATTAAATTTAAATTATGCTCCTTTCTTTAGGTCAATAATTAGTTTAAATTCTTCTTTCTCTTCCTCTAATGGTGTGTTTGGTAGGAAAAGAAATATATTTAATGTTTTCATTTTTGGTTGGCTTAAATATTTAAGAAGACATTTTCTTCATGAATTTTATTTTCCTTCAATTGGAGAAAAATATTTTCCATATCAAGAGAAGAAAAGATATATTCAAAATTCCTTCTCAACCTTCCTCACCCTAATCCTCATCCCCACACTCACCCCAACCCCAACCGCACCCAACCCTGCCCCACCCTCGCCTACCCATCACACCCCTCACCCCCATCGTAAATAAAAATATTATTAATAGTACTTTCTTTTCTAGTAATGAGCTAGTGGGTTGCTCTAGTGGTGAGCGCCCTCCACTTCCAACCAAGAGACTGTGAGTTTGAGTCACCCCAAAAAAAAGGTGGAGAGTTCTTGGAGTAAGGGATGCCGAGGGTATATCAGAAACAGCCTCTTTACCTCAGGGTAGGAGTAAGGTTGCG
The DNA here is from genome assembly GCA_034376525.1 of Nicotiana benthamiana. Lineage (NCBI taxonomy): Eukaryota > Viridiplantae > Streptophyta > Magnoliopsida > Solanales > Solanaceae > Nicotiana > Nicotiana benthamiana. Next base: position 15,093,658 of record CM067331.1, on the reverse strand, counting down.
TGCACACCGTATTCCCTAGAGCCCACTGGTGGGATGGTACTATGTTGTTGTTGTACTTTATTTTCATGTTATAGATAGATTTTTTTTTGTAGTTCAACAAATGAGTATTTTTTATATGATATAAGAAAGTAATTTCTTTTTCATTTCAACAAAAAAAAAGTACTTTCTTTACATAGAAAAAGTATTTTCTTTTATTTAAACAAACTAAGTATTTTCTTTTCATGATATAAAGAATGTATTTTGTTTATTTCAACAAAATGAGTATTTTATTTTCATGATGAAGAAAAAATATTTTCTTTCATTTTAATAAAATAATGACTTTTTCATGTTTCAGAAAGAGTACTTTTTTCAACCAAAAAGGAGTATTATCTTTTTAGTTGTATAGCATAAATTGTAACGTTATTTTTATTAAAAAAGTTGAAATAGCACATTAGTTCCGTTGGGTTTATGTTTATTATTAGAAAAATAATTAAATTCCTTGAAGAAACTATAGTACTGAAAACGGTGGGTGTTTTGGGGGCGGGCAAGAGGGGGTGAGGAGGGTTGAAAAGAGGGGCATAAAAAATATTTTCACTCACCAATTAATCAAGAAAAAATAAATTAAAATATCACTTATTTTCCATGAAAATATTTTCTAGGAAAAAAAAATTCATCGTACCAAACATATCCAAAATCTCGATTAATTTTCTTAACAATAAGAATATAGCATTTTGCATTCGTTGTTTGTGGATGTACCAATTAGTAGGCATAACTTCAAATTAAATTGTTATCGCTCTTGTGTTCATTAAAAAGTCTAGCTACGTTTAAATAAGAGTTTTTTGAAAAATAAAAAATAAAATTGGCAACGTTCCAATAATGAATCAAATTAAATCTGCAACTAACGCACACCAACAACAACACCTTAACTCAAGATGTCCAACACCAATGACAGGGAAATAAATGACCAGGAAGCAGACTTATTCTTTAGTAGCACCAATTACCTCGACATATTGACCTCCCAAACCACACCAACAATACAACCTCAGCCACTCCTTCCACCTCTATCAGCTACCACCTTAAACATATCTTCAACCTCGGAGCAAAAATTACTAGAAACAGTATTCGACCATACTCCTAATCCACCTACTCAATCTTCGCCCCAGTCAGCACCAACTATATCCACCTACCTTGAAAAATTAACAGCATCATCCCTTCCCACCATTGATAACACCTTTCAATTCATCAATCAAACCCTCCACCAGCTAGACCTCTCCGACAAAAAAAAACAGCCCTTCCAACCATCCTCACTTCATACCTATTTCTGTGGCTGATAAAAATTGGCTCTACCACAACTGGACACAATTAGTAATCGTCAAACAACTAGGTCGGAAATTAGGATATCACTTCCTCAAATATAAACTCCAAACCATTTGGCAGCCCATTGAAGCACTCATACTCATTAACCTTGGTAATGATTATTTCCTTATCTGATTCACCCATCTTAACAACTATCATAAAGTTCTACACAATAGTCCTTGGTTTATTAGTTCATAATACATTACGGTACGAAACTGGGAACCCAAATTCTCAGCAACAGTGACTCAAACACATACTCCGCTATCTGGCGTGACTTTTAGAACTCCCTACCGAATAGTACGACCTTGATATTCTCGGAAAAATCGGCACACAAATTGGTACGCTGCTAAAAGTAGACTATTGTACAACTATCACTAGTCGAGGTCGCTATGCTCACCTATGTATCCGTGCACCAACCGAAAACCACTCCCTCAAGAAATTCTTTTTGGTACCCACTTACAAAAAATTACTTATGAATCATCTACCTGTTAAAGCTAGTTAATGATTAAAGCTAGCTAAGTTGGTGTGAATGAGAAATGGAGGGAAGATAGAAGGAAAATGAAGTTTCAAAGCAAAGTTCCTTTGAAAAGGAGCTTTGTACCACATCGGTGGTAGAAAGGGAAAGTTATGTGCTTATATTAGAAAGCACTTCTTCTAGCTCTTAAAGGGTTAAGAAGAGGGACTCCCCTCGCGCCGTCGTCGTCGCTCGGCTCGGCTTCGGCTTCGGATTTGGATTTGGTCAAATGATCTGATTGATTGATAATCTTTTTGGACCAAATTTATTTAAAATTCAATCTTCATTTTCTGAAATTATTTTTAATTCCCGCGGGAAAAGAAAAAAATAATAATAATATTAATTCGTTAAAAAACTTCCCAACGTTCTTATTTTTCAGGAAAAGGCATGGCCTTTCCCGAACAGGCACCAAGCCTTTCCGAACAGTCTCAATTCAAGGCTATATAAACTGAGGCAATGCCTCATTTTCATATACTGGAAACATTAAAAATTCTGCATTCTTTTCTGCAAACTGAAACATATCGAGTCATAGTGTGATTTCGTTCCCGAATTTGAGTTCGTCGAAGTCGTAGGCGTTTGAGGTACCGCCACTCCTGCGACAGGTATATCCGTTATATCCTGGGAGGAAATAATCCACAACCTCGGGTACAGTGAGGGGGTTAAATTCCTTAAGGACACACAGTGAATTCTGTGGTCTCGGATTTCTTCATTTCTGTGATTTTTTTTTTTAAAACGTTACATACGTTCTGTTTTTTGTGTCTCTTCTTCTTACTGGTTTCCAATTTCTCGTTGCTTTGAACACGGACAATCGATAACAAGCTTAAGGAATTTAATTTATTATTTCCGTGTTCATCTGTTGTTAACGAACTTGTATGTTGTTTGGAGACTAAATCTTCGAATTTTTTTTTACTCCGGTTGAGATTAAAGTTTTCAGAACTTTCTACTCATTTGGGTACTTGATTTGAAGATATAAAAACTTCATCAAGTATACTACATACAGTATATTACATTCTATTTGAAGTTTGTTTTAATTCTGTTTGTGTAAATTTGATTCGGTTTGAAGAAATAAAAACTTCACCGATTATTAAAGTGTTCTGTTATTTCCTACGACAGAAATGGGAGACCAAACTCCAAATTTGAATGCTACTGCTACTGTTACTGCCACACCAGCCCCCGTGGTTGGTTCTACGAGCAATGCTGCGTCCTCCAGTCGTACTGCACCAGCACCGGCTCCGGCAGAGAAGCCCGGAAAATTCACCGGGATTGATTTCAAACGATGGCAACAAAAGATGTTCTTCTATCTAACTACTTTAAGCCTTCAAAAGTTTATTAAGGAGGATATTCCGGTTCCGCCGGAATCAACACCTGAAAATGAACGATTTGTTGTAATTGAGGCGTGGAAGCACTCAGATTTTTTGTGCAAGAATTACATTCTTAGCGGACTGGAGGATGATCTTTACAACGTCTATAGTAATGTGGGAACATCAAAAGAACTATGGGATGCGTTGGAAAAGAAATATAAAACAGAAGATGCTGGCTTAAAGAAGTTTATCGCTGCCAAGTTTTTGGACTACAAAATGGTAGATGGCAAGTCTGTTGTCACTCAAGTTCAAGAGTTGCAGGTTATCATCCATGATCTCCTCGCTGAAGGTATAAATTTAATTAATGCCTTTGTCAAAAGTATTCAGTGCCCCGTCACTTACATGTTGTTTATTGTAGGTTTGGTGATTAGTGGGGCGTTTCAAGTTGCGGCAGTGATAGAGAAGTTGCCTCCTTCATGGAAGGACTTCAAAAATTACTTGAAACATAAGCGAAAGGAGATGACATTGGAAGATCTTATCGTCCGGTTGAGAATCGAGGAAGATAACAAGGCAGCGGAGAAAAAGGCAAATGGGAGATCAACCATAGGGGGAGCACATATAGTTGAAACTGCCCCAACTAATATGAAAAAGAGGAAAAAGGCATCGGGACCAAGGAACTATCCCAACAAGAAGAAATTCCAGGGAAACTGCCATAATTGTGGAAAAATCGGACACAAAGCTGCAGACTGTCGTGCTCCGAAAAAGGAAAAGAAGAAGGGTCAGGCTAATATGGTTGAAACAAACGAGGAGGTTGATGACTTGTGCGCTATGTTGTCCGAGTGCAACCTAGTGGGAAGTCCGAAAGAGTGGTGGATTGACTCTGGCGCCACTCGCCACATTTGTGCTGTTAGAGAAGCCTTTGCTTCATATGCTCCCGCCGGGCCCGACGAAACAATATATATGGGAAATTCTGCAACGGCCAAGATTGAAGGTTATGGAAAGATACTGCTGAAGATGACCTCTGGCAAGGTGGTGACTCTCAACAACGTCTGTCATGTTCCTGAAATTAGGAAAAATCTTGTATCTACCGGACTTCTAGTGAAGAACGGTTTTAAATGTGTTTATGTTTCTGACAAGGTTGTAATAAGTAAGAACGAAATGTACATAGGAAAAGGCTACCTCACAGAGGGCCTTTTCAAACTAAATGTAATGGTTGTTGCTAATAATAATAAAGTTTCTGCTTCGTCTTACTTGCTTGAGTCAAATGATTTATGGCATTCACGTTTAGGACATGTCAATTATAGAACCTTGCGAAAAATGATTAGTTTGGAAGTATTGCCTAAGTTTGAATGCAATCAATCAAAATGTCAAATCTGTGTTGAATCTAAGTATGCTAAACATCCTTATAAGTCAGTTGAAAGGAATTCAAGTCCTTTAGACTTAATCCATACAGATATTTGTGACATGAAGTCAATTCCATCTCGCGGTGGAAAGAAGTATTTCATAACTTTTATTGACGATAGTACGCGGTATTGCTACGTTTATTTACTTAATAGTAAAGATGAAGCAATTGAAGCATTCAGGCAATACAAAACTGAAGTTGAGACTCAACTTAACAAAAAGATTAAAATGATAAGGAGTGATAGGGGCGGTGAATATGAATTTCCTTTTGAACAAATATGTTTGGAATATGGCATTATTCATCAAACAACTGCTCCTTACTCGCCACAATCAAACGGAATTGCGGAAAGAAAAAATAGAACACTGAAAGAAATGATGAATGCCCTGTTAATAAGTTCTGGTTTACCCCAGAACTTGTGGGGGGAAGCCATTCTAACAGCTAGCCGAATACTCAATCGAGTGCCCCATAGCAAAACAAAATCAATTCCATACGAAAAGTGGAAAGGAAGGAAGCCCAATTTGGAATACTTCAAAGTGTGGGGGTGTTTGGCCAAGGTGCAAGTTCCTAAACCCAAAAGGGTAAAAATAGGACCTAAAACCGTTGATTGTGTTTTCATAGGATATGCCACAAATAGTAAGGCATATAGATTTCTGGTTCACAAATCAGAAAATCCCGACATTCAGGTGAATACGGTAATTGAATCAGATAATGCTGACTTCTTTGAAACCATATATCCGTATAAAAAGGAATGTGCGTCGTCTAGCAAAGAATCTAAACGACCTCGGGAAGAAATAAAGGAAAACATTCCTGATGAGGAAAATCCAAGACGTAGCAAACGTCAAAGGACGACTACTTCCTTTGGACCAGAATTTTTAACATTTTTGTTGGAAAATGAGCCTCGAACGTTCAACGAAGCTACGTCTTCATCGGAAGCTGGGAATTAAAATCCATAAGACTCCTCAAGGTCTAGCATTGTCTCAATCTCATTATATTGAAAAAGTACTTGAAAAGTTCAAGTATTTGGACTTTAAAGTTGCAAAGACGCCAATTGATATGAACCTTGCTCTTGCAAAGAATAAAGGTGAAAGTGATTCTCAATTGGATTATGCCAGAGTGTTGGGAAGTTTGATGTATATTATGAACTGTACGCGACCTGATATTGCGTGTGCTATAAGTAAACTAAGTCGCTACACGAGTAATCCCGACCAAAATCATTGGCTGGCAATGAAACGAGTTTTGGGATATTTGAAACATACTCAAAACTTTGCTTTGCATTATAACAGGTATCCTGCAGTTATTGAAGGATACAGTGATGCAAATTGGATCACCGGTTCAACTGAAACTAAATCCACAAGTGGATACGTTTTTACTATAGGTGGAGGAGCAGTGTCTTGGAAGTCATCCAAACAGACATGCATCGCCCGCTCTACAATGGAATCTGAGTTCATAGCTCTAGACAAAGCCGGTGAAGAAGCTGAATGGCTCCGGAATTTCTTAGAAGATATTCCATTTTGGCCCAAACCGTTGGCTCCTATATGCATACATTGCGATAGCCAAGCGGCAATAGGAAGAGCCGGGAGCGTTATGTACAACGGAAAGTCTCGTCACATACGACGAAGACATAATACCGTTAGACAACTACTCTCTAGTGGAATTATTACAATTGACTATGTTAAGTCAAGAGATAATGTGTCGGATCCACTAACTAAAGGCCTAACTAGAGAAGTGGTTGAAAGATCATCGAGGGGAATGGGACTATGGCCGAGGACAAGTCATCGTGGCGGTAACTCTACCTAGAAGACATGAGATCCCAAGATCTAGGTTCAAAGAGATCAAACAAAGTCATTGATGACGGTTCAACATTGTCACAATAACTTTTTGGTCCATTCTCGTGATGAGACAATGTTCAGTACCAGGATAAAGCATTAAGGCTTTTTAATGGTTTCTAAGTTTGATACGGGGTATATCAAATAGTGTATCTACGGGATGACACATTTAGGAATCACCTATGTAAGTGTGAAGTGTAAGCCGCTTCAAGGAGAACTCTGTAAGGCCAGCTCTCTACGCACTTATGAACCAGGAAGTGTTCATGGCTGAAACGAACAAAACAATGAGAACCAAAAACGGTTAAAGGGTTAATTGTGTGACATGTGGTTGTCTAGGTATACACCAAAGCTCGACGGTTCAAAGATATCAAATCTACCGATTGACCGAGTATATCCGACATATGCTCACTACGGAAAGTTCAAAGAGAAATCTACTTATCCAGATGCAATTAATCCTTGCTTACGAATCACACAGTTTTTTGTCATGCATGTTTTTCCATCATATAGCCATTCCCCATTCATGTGGGGGATTGTTAAAGCTAGTTAATGATTAAAGCTAGCTAAGTTGGTGTGAATGAGAAATGGAGGGAAGATAGAAGGAAAATGAAGTTTCAAAGCAAAGTTCCTTTGAAAAGGAGCTTTGTACCACATCGGTGGTAGAAAGGGAAAGTTATGTGCTTATATTAGAAAGCACTTCTTCTAGCTCTTAAAGGGTTAAGAAGAGGGACTCCCCTCGCGCCGTCGTCGTCGCTCGGCTCGGCTTCGGCTTCGGCTTCGGCTTCGGCTTTGGATTTGGATTTGGATTTGGATTTGGTCAAATGATCTGATTGATTGATAATCTTTTTGGACCAAATTTATTTAAAATTCAATCTTCATTTTCTGAAATTATTTTTAATTCCCGCGGGAAAAGAAAAAAATAATAATAATATTAATTCGTTAAAAAACTTCCCAACGTTCTTATTTTTCAGGAAAAGGCATGGCCTTTCCCGAACAGGCACCAAGCCTTTCCGAACAGTCTCAATTCAAGGCTATATAAACTGAGGCAATGCCTCATTTTCATATACTGGAAACATTAAAAATTCTGCATTCTTTTCTGCAAACTGAAACATATCGAGTCATAGTGTGATTTCGTTCCCGAATTTGAGTTCGTCGAAGTCGTAGGCGTTTGAGGTACCGCCACTCCTGCGACAGGTATATCCGTTATATCCTGGGAGGAAATAATCCACAACCTCGGGTACAGTGAGGGGGTTAAATTCCTTAAGGACACACAGTGAATTCTGTGGTCTCGGATTTCTTCATTTCTGTGATTTTTTTTTTTAAAACGTTACATACGTTCTGTTTTTTGTGTCTCTTCTTCTTACTGGTTTCCAATTTCTCGTTGCTTTGAACACGGACAATCGATAACAAGCTTAAGGAATTTAATTTATTATTTCCGTGTTCATCTGTTGTTAACGAACTTGTATGTTGTTTGGAGACTAAATCTTCGAATTTTTTTTTACTCCGGTTGAGATTAAAGTTTTCAGAACTTTCTACTCATTTGGGTACTTGATTTGAAGATATAAAAACTTCATCAAGTATACTACATACAGTATATTACATTCTATTTGAAGTTTGGATTAATAGTATGTGTTCAACCTGTGGCTGTATTGGCCACCTATCTCCTACTTGCACAACTCAAAATCCAACAACCTCCACCATTCCTATCATCACCCAAAACACCATTTCGTCATCCACCAAAACTCTGCAACACCCTCACTCACAACCAGTTCAGTCGTCATGGCAAACAGTACCATCACGACGCAGGCAATTTCTTCCTCAACTTACTCTTCTCCTTCAACTCCACTTTACAGTAACCACGATAGCCACCCTACTCCCTCTGCTAAACTTATGGAACATAGAAAAACCACACCCACACCTACAACCTTCGTCCTTCACCCAAACACTATTTCCAAAAGCCTTAACACTTCTCAACCCCATAAACAATACAACACAAGTCCACCACTAAATAACCCATCTGACGAACCTCTTAATATCTCAAGTCCTAATTATTCCCCACCCTTGTTTCATACCGTCACCATGCTAATTTCTACCACCCTTACAACCAATAATAGTCAACTACATAACCCTTTTGACATCCTCTGCCCTGATAACCCAAATACCAACCTACAGTCGCACCCACCTCCTACTCAACTAATAATTTTCATTGCTAACCACATCCTACAAGACCCTACAATCGACAACTTCACTTAAAAAAATAATAAAAAAATGGAAAACTATTTTAAATCCCAATCAGACTATTAATCCAAAAAACATTACACAAAATTCTACACTAAAACCTATTGTTCATGAAAAGACTCCATTCCCAGAACACCAGCAATCATCACCCCTACGAACACCTTTACCCAGAAGTTCCGCTGAAATAAACACCAAAACATCCTCTGCAAATCCTAATGCCTTCTCTCACCACAACACACCATCTCAGACATCACAAATTGTCCAAAAGCCATTTGTTAGCTCTACTACTGAACCTCCTCCTAAAAATTAAGAAAACATTCACCTCCCAGCAACTTTTACACCATCTACGACAGCCGAAATTCATACTACTATTTCAAAGGTCTATGAGATCAACTTTTTTTTGACAAAGTACTCCTTCTTCTCCTGAAAAGATTATAAATAATTGCCAGCACCAAATTTCTTCCTCAGAAGATGTTAGGATTTATGCCCGTCACTAGAGGGGGGTGAATAGTGCGGCACGAGAATATATTGATAAATATTGCAGAATTAAAATTGCAGGAATAAAATAAATTCGGTAATTAAAATAGTAAGGAAAGAACACACCGAATTTATCCTGGTTCACCACAACTTGTGGTTAGTCCAGTCCCCGAGAGACTCTCTCGGGATTCCACTAACTCCGTTAAGCTTACGGGTGCCTAACAAACCGTTACACTTGCTCGCAGATGTACACTCTACAAGACTTCAACTTGCTCGAGGATACCGCACCTCAAGACTTCAACCTTGCTCGTGGATACCGCACCACAAGACTTCACACAGTAAGTCTTAGGGTACTTAGCGAACCTGACAATCAATGAGAAGATATGTTCTTCTCAAACACCTTTCTCTTTTACAACAAGAACTCTCTCAAAAGAGTAGATAAAGAGATACAAATTTAGCTCTATGAACAACTCAAAGTTGTTTCTCAAATGGCTCAACAAAAGCTTTAAAATGATGCTCAAATAATGTCAATATGTATATCAATATTGGGAGGTGTTGTGTTTTTAAAATCAGCTCAAAAGACCTCTTTTTATAGGGGTTAGGGGGTGCAAGTCCGTTGCTTAATTGACAATCAATTATGCTGATTTTATGCAAGGATAATCGATTATTTGATTTGCATAATCGATTATCCTTTTACCGTTACAAAATCGGAAGAGATTCTGCTCAAGAATAATCGATTATTTCGATGGCATAATCGATTATTTTGTTCCAGTGATCAAAACTTTGGCAACGGATGCAAGATAATCGATTGTTTAAGAATTATAATCGATTATATACCATTGATATACACTGTGTATACCACAGTATACCAGAATTGAAAACTTACTTCAAAAACCATTTTGGTTAAAATGAAAACGTTAAAATCATTTTGTTTGAAGTATATTAAAAATGTTTATGATATATATGATATAATAAAATGATTTTATGCATATTAATGATGACCTATGTAATATACCCGAATATACCAGAATTGAAAACTTACTTCAAAAACCATTTTGGTTAAAATGAAAACGTTAAAATCATTTTGTTTGAAGTATTTAAAATATGTTTATGATAAATATGATTTGGTAAAATGATTTTATGCATATTTATGATGACCTATGTTGAGCCAAAAGACGAGATAACTTTAAACGTTGCTCTTACATTTGTTCTACCTAACGACCTACGCCTTGGGTCTTTGGTCTTGAACTTTTGAACTCGTCTTTGGCTTGTCTATGCAATTCCGTCATCAATATGCTTCTTGGCATTCACTCTTGATTGTTTGTCATATAATATCGTTGTTTGACACTTGACTTCATTGTTTGTCATTCATCAAAACTTATACCTGAAAATCATGCTAATACAACCAAAGCGCACATATCATAGATAGAATGATTTTCTACAGAAGATACCTTAAATGCTGCTCTTACACAAACACTCCAAAATGCCAAGGTTCCCACAATACTACAATGACAGGCTCCCTCATCACCTTCAACGCAAAACCACCACCTCCACCATCATCACCACTACGCCATGCAAGAAAATCAAAAACAAGAACCACTCCACCTTACGAAAATATACTACATCTAAAAGTACCCACTCTATAGAGACTCTTACTACCCAATGACCCAAATTACGCAGAACACCTACACCTATGCCCATCCATACATGATAGAACAAGACCCTGCAACCCTTCTTCCTCCTCCACAACAACAGATACCAAACATGCACACAGAACAGGAAGTCGATCCCCTAACACACCTCCTATAGCAAATGAACCATCTCAATGTCCAGAACTCCTATGTCCTACAACTACTCAAACTTCAGGAGATCTCCGATGCAGTTATTCAACCAAATGGCCAACCTATAACACGGCCTAGCACTCGCACAACCTTCCAAAAACACTCTCACACCAACTAGCCAACTCCTTAATATTATCAATTCAAACTCCACCACCATAAGAAGACACCCTGTTGCCCGAAAAGTTAGACGGCCCCATGATCCAACCATGGCCATTGGCCCCTATGAAACACCAACAAACTACTCATTCTGAAACTCACCAACAAATACCCATGAGACAATCAAGGAATCTTATCTCATGAGGACCTCCCTGACTCTTACTCTCTCAGAAAATCAAGAAAAAAAGATTTTTGTGAAAGGCAATCACCAAGTACGCAATATATAACTGAACATCAGATCTCGACCGCTGCAAACCCCAGAACAATATATAGTAATTTTCCTTACCAATATTCAGACCCTGCCACCAGGGGAGGAGGAATATATACTGCTCCAACCAGCCACTCAAATCACCCCAACCACCGAGGAAGAGATACTTCCGCCAATGACCTCACATCTTACCATGTCTCTTGCTCCGAGAGGGAGCTCCACCATCCCTGCTAACAATGAAATGAAGTTTCTCTTATGGAATTACAGGGGCGCCGAAAATCCTACTGTCAAGTGTAATATCAAAACCATATTACAATGGAACAACCCTACGGTCCTCGCACTCATTGAAACACGCCTGTATGGACATGAATCTCTCATGGATGATCTCATTTCACAGGCCTACTTCAGTTAAGGGCACAAAGTTTTTCCGGTGGAATAGTACTTATGTGGAAAGGAGATGAGGTCAACGTTCACCCACTCATTGTCAGTGATCAAGAAATACATGCAACCAACAAGGTAAGTCCATCTTCTCCTATTTGGATTTTTTCTCTTATATATGCCAGTATATCATTATCCAACAAACTTCGACCATGGGAAAATCTCAAAAACTTTCATAACACTGTTACTGGCCCTTGGCTTCTTTACGGTAACTTTAATGAAGTAACCAATGGCTTTGAAAAGTTTTGAGGTAATCCAGTGTATAAAAACACGAATAAATATTTTTCTTGAATGCTTACATCACATATGTATGCATGATCTTGGTTTCACTGGACCACGCTTCACCTGCACTAACAAAAGAAAGTTAATGCGCACACTTATATTAGAATGACTTGACAGATTTTTAGCGAACTCTGATTGGTTACGCCTATTTCAAGATTCCTTTGTATTACACATCCCCCCACGCACTCTGACCATTGCCCTCTTCTATTACATCTTGCACGTGCCACCTCTCCTACCACCACGGGATTTAAATTTGAAACCATGTGGCTTACCCATTCTGACTTCATTCGAATAGTACAAACTATTTGGTCTACAACAAATGTTACCTCCATACCATCCAACACTTTACTGAAGTTCTTAAAAGTTGGAATCATTCCTCCATTGGGAAATCTTTCATCTAATGAACATTATTCAAGCTAGAATTGATGGACTCGTAAAAATGAACTCACACCATTAGAAAAATTGCCATTTACACCTCGAACACATACTTATTCAACAATTTAATCTGATGCTACAAAACAAAGAAGATTTTCTTAAACTTAAATCATGTATCCAAAACCTTCATGATGGTGATGCCAAAATTAAAATTTTCCATCTTAGTACTGTCCACCGTCGTCGGAAAAATCACATTCTCAGACTCTATGACAACATAGGTAATTGGGTCTTGGACCCTACCCTCATAAATAATAATATCACAAACCATTTTGAACGGACCTACACCACTGACCTTCTCCTCACATTAAAACAAATAGTGATCCATGCACCATAAGAACTTAGCACAGAAATTTCTCTACATTTTAGTCGCCCTCTAGCTGATGATGAAATACACAGTGCCATCCGCTCTTTTATGCCGCTTAAAGCACCTGGTCTTGATGGATTTCATCCTATTTTTTTCCAAAAATATTGGCCCCAAACTAAAGGAGCCATTACATGCTTTTGTAAGGACATATTATCCAACTCCCTTTTTTCGGTGGAAATTAATCAAACTTATATTTCATTAATTCCTAAGGTAAAAAATCCAGAACGCATCACTCAATTCTGTCCCATTAGCCTCTGCAACACTATTTACAAAACCATTACAAAAATTATTCCTTAATCAGCCCTTACTAGAGTAGCTTTGTTACAAGTCGTCGAGCAATTGACAATGCAATTATTGTCCAAGAAGCAGTGCACTCTTTCAACAAACGCAAAGGAGCTGTAAGCCATATGCTGATCAAAATGGACCTAGAAAAATTTTTGATCGCCTTGAATGGTCCTTCATACAGTACTCTCTCGCTAACCTTAACCTCCCATCATCCTTAACCACACTCATTATGAACTGCATATCTACATCCTCCATCTCCATTCTGGAAAACGGAAAATCCATACATTTCTTCTCACCCTCTAGAGGTATTCGTCAGGGCGACTCACTTTCCCCTTAATTATTTATTATTTGTATGGAAACACTTACTCGCCTTATTGTACATGCTACAAAAACTCATGAATGGGACCACATTCGACTTTCCCGAAATGGGCCAGCTATCTCTCATCTAATTTTTGCTGATGACCTAATTCTTTTTGCCAAAGCAGACATTAAAAACGCATATAGCATTCACTCCATCATCAACCACTTTGGCATTCTCGCTGGCCAACAAATCAATTACGCTAAATAAAAAATTACTTTTTCCCAAAATACACCACAAAATACTAACCAAGGGATCTCTACTATTCTTGGCATGCGTACATACTGCATTGTTGGTAAATACCTTGGACTACCCATCACCAACCTTCAACCTAAGAGTACCGACTACCAATATCTTCTTGATCACATGCGTAATCGATTGCAAGGATGAAAAACAAAGTTTCTCAAGATGGCGGGATATACTACCCTTATCCAATCTGTCATAGCCTCCATTGCCACTTATGATATGCAAAATAATTTTCTCATTCCATATATTATCCGCCACATTGATCAAGTTTAACGAAACTTCCTGTGGGGCACTACTACGGAAAAGAAACGCATTCATCTAGTCAACAGGCACCAAGTTACCATCCTCAAACGACAAGGTGGATTGGGTATTCGAAAAACTAAAGGTAAAAAATATGGCCCTTCTTATCAGTCTAGCATGGCGTTTTTGCACTCTGCACAATACACTTTAGGCGCAAGTCCTTAGCGCCAAATATCACGGCCAAAAGCACCACCCCAACAGTCTTACAACTAAAAATCATGAGTCATTCATCTAGAAGTTTTTAGTAAAAGGCTATTCCATTTTAACACAAGCTATTAAATGGTAAATTGATAACGGATCACTCATCAATGTATGGACTGATACTTGGCTACCTAACAACTGCCCCCTTCGAAGCTTTATCCAAGGCGGCCTCACTTCATCGGAATCAACTCTTACTGTTAACTCCCTCCTTCCCCAATGCCAATGGAATACCTCTTCACTCTCATTCCAGTTGCCCACACATATCCTGCGACCAATACATAATACATATTTTCACCCATCTCTTAACCGGCTTGATACACTATCCTAGGGTTTTCCCAACATGGACTCTCCACTGCATTCGCATATCAAATTTATCTACACATCTCATTCCCTTAACAATAGTCCATCTCTGACCTACCATGGCTCTGGAATCTTCACATTCCACCGAAGCTCAAAACCTTTCTCTGGCTTCTCTACAATGCCTTCCAACAGCCTCATTCCTCGCATCCATTAATTTGTTTATCACACCTAACTGCCATTATTTCCCCTACATACCTAAAATACTCACTCACCTCTTTTTCCAATGTCCTAATGCACATCGTGTATGGTCTTTCTTTCATATTCAACCTCCAACTATAACTTTTTTGTCTTGGCGCAAGACTTATTGTGCCACCCCACATGAACCTTTCACCTATCATGGTATCGATGTTCCCGCATCACTCTTGGTTCCTTTTATCCTCTAGCATATTTTGAAAATCAGAAATGATAATCTCTTTAACAACCTCCGCAACCCACTCAATACATCAAATATACTTTTTCACGTTATCGAATTCCACTCCTTACCTCTTATACAACCATCAATCCATTCTACTGATGTTCAACACATCAGATGGTACCCTCTAGACGCACCCCCATCCACCTTTTCAAACTTAACACGGATGGCTCGTTTAATACCCACACACTACAAGCCTCAACTGGTGGAATAATCTACAATCACCAGGACAATGGATTTGAGGCTTCACTATGCCAATCATTTGCTCTACTATGTTAGAAGCCAAACTCCGAGCACTCCTCTTAGGCCTCCAACTTGCAACTAACCTATTTCTCCTACCCTTAAAAATTGAAACAGATTCACATCAACTTATCTCTATGATACGCCACGGAAATGATGCATACTCACATCTTATTTTTGATTGCCAAACTTTACTCCATCGGCTGCAGACAGCCACACTTGACCACGTCTACCGAGAGGCAAACAGTGTAGCTGGCGCCCTTTCAAAATATGGCATGCTCCTATCTCCTTCTGAAGGCGAACTGCAGTGGAGTCCAATACACTTTATGTCTTCCCTACCCTTTACATTAGATGCTTTTAATAAGGATCTTTCGGACGTTACTGTACCACGATTAGTCCACCGTTATAATAATATTACTGCTTAGCTTTTTAATATAAACGTATCCTTATTAGCCAAAAAAAAAATTAAAAATCAAATTAAAGCCAGACATGAACTGAATTACAATTTATAGATGTGGTCGACAGGCTATACATATACCTCTAACCTGTATGTAAAAAGCTTAAAGCTCCATGCCAAACCTTATCCACCATATCCTGTTGGCTTACACTTGTTGAGTCCACAAAACAAAAGAATTATACATAACAAATTAAATCCCTTAAATTTTCCATTTAAGTGGTGATTTCATCAGTGACCAATATAATTATTCGTATATCAATCTGCTACAAGCTTTGAAAGTACAAGAACTTGTTATAAGCAACTTATCCAGTTGCCAACTTTAATTCATTTAAATAGAAAATTCTATTTTAGTATCGAATAATTGAAATGCCTAGGCAATCATGTTAAGGGCTTGCTAAAAGAAGAAATTCTAATAGTATAAGATGATCGTCCTAGAAATAAAATCATAGGGTCAGGCAGTCAGCCACTAACTGAGTGGAATATGAATCGGACGTCAGTAAGTTAATTGGCAACACATATGAAACAGTATTGATAATCATTGAGGTACGTACAAAATAGGAACATCTCCATGCTATTTCAATATTGTCCAGCAAAAAAGTCTCCAAAAATATTACTAACTTACGTACACCAAATGTTATATAGAGCCTTTTTAAGTTACAGGCAGATAAAAGATTTTTTTTTTTTAAAAGAACTAGAGTACCTCCCCAGAAAAAGAAAAAAAAACGATCAGGAAAAAAAAATTAAATGAAAAAGGCAAAAATTCCCATCTTTCTTCTGTTCTTGTTTGCTTCTAATAATTCCTCAACCAAAAATTAAGCTTTTGGTGCTTCCCTATGTAACATGGGGGGCTGTGGCATTGGTACACTAATTAATTGGAGTTTGGATTTTGTTTGCATCTCTACTTTTTTGCATTTCTATATCATTAATTGCTTCATTATCTGGAAGAAACTTCATTTGATTATTTCCATTAACTCCCTTCACTGCTTCAGGAATTATTGCCTCCTCAAATTCCTTCTCTTTATATTCCTTGTATTTTCCCCATAGAACTGAGTATAGCCCTGCCACTATGAGCACTGCCCCAAGAATTCTGAACCCAAAAGATAAAACAATTAATATTCAGTTTGCTAAATGAAAATAAAACCAGAAAAGATAAAATGTTGAGAGATATTGAAATTACCCTCCAATATAGAATTTTTCAGCAAGAATAAAAGAGCCCATAATTGCAACAATAATCATCATTAAAGGACTAAAAGCAGTCACAAAAACAGGTCCTCTTTTCTCCATTACAACACCTTGTACATAGTATGCTATACTTGATGATACTGTTCCCTGAAATTTAAAATAAAAATAAAAAATAAAAATTGGTTATTCATCATTAGTCAATGTTTGCATGGGGTGGGGACAGAGTTGAATTCGGGGAACTTGATGGATTCAATCTTTAATTGTTTTGGTAATGAACACACTTTAATTTTTTAATTATAGGTTCAGAATGAACCCATCGAATATAAACTCATTGAAGAACTTACAGCATAGGCAGCAGCAAGAAGGTTGATGTCAAAACCAATAGTCCAAACAGAAGGTTTGTGCTCCATTACAAATGTGACTGCTATAGATTGTAAGGTTCCCATGAAGCAAACAAGTGCTGTTAAAGATAATGGAGCTGTATATTTCCTCATTGTTATAGCCTATAACAAATAGTATTAAACTACTTTTAACAACCATATAATGATATAATACAAAAATACAAAAACATTCCCTGAAAAGGTTGTAATGTATAGTATATGTACCTGAAGAATGAAGAAAGAAGCCCAGAAAAGAGTTGCAAAAATGAGAAGAATTGAACCTTTAACCCAATCTTTATCAGAATTAGTTTCAGGGACACTAGAATTAGTTGACCATAACAAGTTAACAACATGGCCTTTGTACAATGTCATTAACATGGCTCCAGCCACAGATACTATTGTTCCCAACACTTTTGCTTGGCATCTAACTTTCTTTATGTCAACTTTCTCCATCCTAAAAATAAACATTATCAATAAGTCTAGAACTTGAAGAAGTAAAAATAATAAATAGTATTAATTATGTATACCTGCAGATCACTGCCATGAGAAATGTCATAGCAGGAAGCATGTTACTTATAGCACATGAAAATGTTGGGGATGTATATCTGAGTCCAGCATAGTAAAAATTTTGATCAATCACTGGCCCCAAAAGACCCAATACAAATATTTGCATGAACATCATGAGTGACATCTTTGGCCTAATTTTTCTGTCAACAAATTTAAAGACTTGTCAGTTTTTGCTACTCTTTCAAGAATCTTAACAAAAACTTCAAAAATTCTTATATATAATTTACCTTTCAAGAATAAGAGCAAAGGGAGCAATAACTGCAGTAGCAATAGCATGCCTATAGACAACCAGAACATAATGACTCATTCCCCTATTAAGAGAAACTTTCGTAATAATATTCATCCCTGCATACCCAAATTGCAAGGAAATCATGGCTATATAAGGCTTAGCCCTTTGAAAAAAACTGCAAGCACATTCTCCTTTTCCTTCCATTATCTTTTTTTTTGTAACTATTTAAGGAAGAGAATAAAGAAGTGATCAATGAAAAGCGAGGAAAACACTCTAATAAGAGAAGATTTGTGTTTTTCCTAAGGAAAAGAAGTGAGACATGCAACATATTTATAGACAACATGAGCCAAGGCACTTAAGGACGTCTCTATTATATCCAAATAGAAGGAATAAATTAAAAAGCTTAGAGAATATATTACGTAAGAGTTTCAAGCGTGTGAGAATCTCACACCCACACGTGAGTGTAATTTGCACTAACTATCTATTGCTATTGAATCTAATTGAATATTCTGATCTGCTTTGATATTGCAAGTGGGGCCAGCTTAAGGATTTAGTTGAAGTGTGTGTGTCTATATTAAACTAAGTAGTCATTAATATTTTAGTTAGAAAATTTATTCTAGCCCCATTTACTCTAGTAGTGAAATTAGGATTTGAAACTTATGGATTTTAGATTTTAATCATTTTACATAATAAATTCTGAATTAATAATTTATACATATTAATAATTTTTTAGTATAATATATAAACATATATAAAATTTGGACCATAGCTATTGAATAGATTGGAATGAATATATGAGAATAATTGTTAACGTTGTTATTATTGTTACATCTTTCATTTTAGTGGTAGGTAATAAAAAGATGAGTTTAGTGCTATATGCTGCTGCCACACTCAACGGGGGTTTTGGTGGTGGGGTCCACCTTTGATGTGGGACCATCAGCATCTACCGTCACTCCGGAGCCGGTGATTCGTCGGAAAAGTAATGTCATACGTCGGAGTTGAAATGGGCGAATATCAGAGTTACTATAAATAGTAAATTAAAGAATCAAATAACTTGCTGATGCAAGCTTAGGAAAAAATCATTTTCATTTGCTTAATTAGGTAGTTTAAAATGACATAAATAGTTCGTCCGATTGTACTAATTAACCTTAATGTACTAACATTGACATTAACTTTATAAAAAGAAGTTAGTAGAAATTTACTTTATATTATAGAATGACATATATTGATGGACTCACATGAACAATTCAAGAATTAATGACTGTAATTAAACAATACTTCTGTTAGACACATTGATTCTTAGTTGGGTAGGATATCATTTCTTAACATAAAAGCAAAAGCCAAATATTCCATATCTTGAGAATTTCAACGTATGCAGAGAGAGAATGCATACCTTAATTTTATTCCTTTTGAGAATCGTAGCGTTATCCTATGAGTCGGGGTCGATTGGAAACAGCCTCTATGCCCTTTCGGGTAGGGGTAAGGCTTGTCTACATATTACCCTCCCCAAATCCCACCTGGTAGGAGTATACTGAGTAGTTGTTATTGTTGTTGTTGAGAATCATAGCGTCACAAATTTCCAATTTATCGCCAAACATTAACTCCATTTAGAAATTCGAAATTTTCTTTAAGTTCCTATTTAATATATATTCTCGTTTTATCCATTTGTTGGATACACCTTTTCTGTTCTGTGCTATATTGTTCTTTCTTCAGATTTTTATATCACCACGTATATGTAGTTTTGTGTACACAAATATGAGATTCTACCCTAACGTGATTAATACAAATCAACTTTTCTGAGAAAGTTATTGATGCAGAAAAAACTAAGTTATAACCTGATTATGTTAATCATCTCATTTTTCTAAGTGAAACCACCTATTTTGTGATATATATGTCCATGAATTAACTTTATATGTTGTTATGGTTAGACTGATCCTCCGAATTGGAACGTTTTCTCTTCGAGCTAGCATCCGGTGTCCTGGCGCCACTAATTCAAATACGTGCAGTAAAATTGTAGAAAGTCTAGAATGAGAGTTTATGACTTTATTTTTAGAGGTCGATTAGGTTAAGGGTAAATGAATTTTTATCATTGTAGTGATGGTGATTTACACTTTTCTAATTCCTTTCTTTTATGGAAAAGCGGAAATCCATTAATCACATAATCAGATTCTACTTTTTCTTTTTACAAAAAAAAAAGAGAAACAAATTAAAATAAATATGAGTTTAACTAATCTACACATTTAGTGTAAGAAATTTTTACACCATCTATCGGATCACATCATTAACTCTGCATGCGTAAGTGAAATGCCCTTAGCCCACAAAACATGAACCATCATTTGCATTAGAGATCTACATAGATTGAGTTGGTTCGGATTTTACAATTACCAAATTAAACCAATTATGTCGGGTTATTAAATCTAAAGACCAAACCAAACCAATAAAACTCGGGTTTTTCAATATCGATTTTTTTCAGGTTTTCTCGGGTTTTCGAGTTATTCGAGTTTTTTGCGGATTTTTTTCCGGTAAAATCTTCGTAGAACAAAATATATAACGTATGCTCAAAATATTTCTTTAATTCTAGTAAGATACAACTATATAAAGTATTTTTCAAGAAAATAATACAAAATATGAGATGTGTCATGATATTATCCTAAATATTCAACAATAAAGATAATAAAATTATGTAATATAAATATTGCTAAATTAAAAAGTCATAATAAAAAAAATATAATCTAAAAGCACTAAGTCATGCTAAAATAAGTACACTAATAAGGAAGTATTAATTACATGACTAAAACCTAAAGCAAAATAAAAATAGGTTATGCATTTTTATCTAAATTTGCAAAACAAAAATAGATATCCAATACTTTCCCGTTCGTAATATTGAATTGAACGTCTTTTGTTAGCATTAGTATTGATTGTTAGCATTATTTAATTTACTAATATTAGTGGCTATAAAACTTATTGGAGCATTCAAAAGTTTTAAGTCCAGCCTTGAAATAATACCTTAAAAGATAAAATTATGAAATTATTTAAGAAATATTTATAAATTACATTACAATAAGTATATTTATATACTAAATATATCTAAAATTTCTATATATCTAATGTCGGGTTGGTTTGGTTTTTGTTTGACTTTCTTTAGTTAAAACCAAACCAAATCAATTATTTCCAACACCAAACCATAATCAGGTTTGTTTTCTCGGTTTAACTCGGATTATCGGGTTGGTGCAGTTTGTCTGTTTCCTTTGAACACCCCTAATCTGCATCATCACAAAATTCCACAAAGAAACTAAATCGTTTTCTACAAGGAAAATGACTAGCAAAATATTGGAGATTATAATTTCCTTCTACAAAAAGAAAATTCCAATTAAGGTAATTACATTGCCCTTTTTGCTTCGAGAGATAAGAAAACTAAATATGATAAGAAAATCAGGACAAACACCTAACACATAGTAGATAAGGCTATTTTTTATTTCAAATAATTTGAACAATTCGAAGTAGATGAAAATATTTTTTATTTTTTATTTAGAGGTTAAAACTAAGATCATTAGATGCTGAAAATTTGGAAAAAT
The DNA here is from genome assembly GCA_034376525.1 of Nicotiana benthamiana. Lineage (NCBI taxonomy): Eukaryota > Viridiplantae > Streptophyta > Magnoliopsida > Solanales > Solanaceae > Nicotiana > Nicotiana benthamiana. The sequence goes on along the minus strand of CM067331.1, from coordinate 15,072,052 downwards.
ATTGGCTCAATCTTGAATATTCCTTAAAGCATAATAGTTAACTCGATATTTATGAATAGATTTATTTTCTGAATTAAAAGTATCAAGAAAAATAGTAAAACTAGAAGATGGAGTAGCAGTTTAACTGATACACTCAATCAAATATAAATATTTGAAATAATATCGAAAATAGTAAAACAATTTGTTACACTCTTTTCTAAATGTTTATATTGCTTATGGAATAATATTAATAGCTCTTAGTATCAAAATTAAAATTGATAAAGTCTTACCTAACATCAACAAGTTCTCAAGAAAGATTAAATGTATTAACTAAATAGTCAATTGAGAAATACTTATTAGGAGTTATTAATTATAAGAAAATTATTAATTACTTTATATCTAAGAAAAGTTATAAAAAATAAACTTTAAATAAATAAATAATTTTCTTTTAAAAAGATTAAGACCTCTCATAAATTTTGACTTTAGGCAGTAAAATTAATCGGTCCACCCTGGGAAGAGGGCACTAGTACGTACTTGGATTACAATCGATTTCCATTAAGGAACTGTACGTTATCAACTTAATCATGTATAGTCTTCTCATGATTCTCATAGGTGCATGGACGCAACGGATGATACTTCATCCTAATTAGTGTTTCATACCACTTGCTTAGTTAAAGTTAAAGCACTTAATCCACTTGGATCAATCAATAAACATTTAATTAACAAATTAGTTCAATTTGAAGAAAAAAAACGAGAAGTATTTTAAGTTGAACTTGAAAAGGAGTATTTATGAAAAATGAAGTTGTATTAGACGTGAATTTCGCTTCAAAATAATTGAAGACTTGTGAGTGTAAATGCATAATCAACTATTTCACTTGAATCACTAAATATCAATGGTAGATCAATCACTATTTATAAATATTGAACTTTATATATCTAAAAATAAAATATTATATATTGTCAAACCGTGCCTAAACTACCCTCATGGAAACCTCAAAAACTCAAGTTGCAATGTTCATTATTGGAGCACAAAAGGACCATATAAAATGGATATCTAATCACCCCAAAATCAACCCCAACATATCTAGTCATGTCGTCACGCCACACGGCCTAAAATGTGTAAACCATAAATTGCAGCCCTAAAGTACACTTTTTAAGGGCACGGCCTTATAAAATTCTGGCCACAGAAAGAATCAGTTATTATGTCAAGGAAGAGGCAAATTTGAAAATAAAGAAGATGAAGAAGAATAAGTTTTAATGTGGAAAACCCTTTAAATCGAAGGTAAAAATCACGGGATCGCAAAGATCCAAAAAAATTCACTATAACAATAAGAGGGTTACAAAAGTTCTCCAAATTGGTAACACAACAAGTGCCAAATACGGAGCAACAATAACAACAAAAGCAACAACTAATCAATTGAAGAAAGAGGAAAATTCACAAAACGAAGCTGTCGTTCGAGGCTTGAAATATAATGTTGCGGGCTATCAAATCCGATCTTCAACATTCAAATCCAAGACCAAGATGTTATGAACACTCAGTCAAAATTTCAACCCGATCGAACAATTACTGAATTGGTAAACGTGATTTGATGTTGGCTAGTCGGAAGAAAAATCTACAGCAAAACAAATACTTTTCTCTCTTCTCTCTTGATGAAAGATGTCTCAACAAAACCACTCTTATGTGCTTAAGTCTTCCAAAGACTTGTATCAATGAAGATAGAATAATTCTCCAAGGTTGTCCTATTTATAGACTATGAGTGGTGTTTTCTCTTAAAGCCAAAACCCACTCAAAATAGGAACAAAACCGAATTTAATTACAAATAGGAATGGAAATCAAAAGAGAACAGGATTAGGCCATAGGGCCTTTGGCTAGACAACATGGGCATGTGCCCAACAAATTCCCCCTCCAGCCAAAGGGCCAAATGTGTCTTCAAATAGAGAAACTATTGATAGGCTTCATGCCTGCCAATTTTCTACAAAATTTATGTTTATCTGGAATATTCGAAGGATTTTCATTAGTGTGTATCTTTTCAACCTCAAATAATTTCTCTTTCACGACCATTCTTATACAATGGTACTTTCTATTTATATGTTTGGTCTTAGAATGAAAAGTGGAGTGCTTGGTGAGACAGATAACACTCTGATTATCACAAAATAAGATGTACATTGGCTGCTCAAAGCCAAGATCATTAATAAACTTCTTCATCTATAATAGTTCTTTGGCACCTTTTGTAGCAGCAATATATTCGGCTTCTGTGGTGGATAGAGCTATGCATTTCTGTAGTCTAGATTTCCAAGAAACAAACCCCCCTGCAAAAGTGATCAAATAATCAGAAGTGGATCATCAAATATCAAGATTGCCTCCTAAAGTAGAGTCTGTGTAACAAAATAAATCAGGCTTGCAATTGCAAAAGCACAGCTTCAAATCTACAGTACCATTCAAATACCTTAATATCCATTTTATTGCATCCCAATATTCTTTTCCCGGATTAGAAAAGAATCTACTAACAGTACCAACGACATGTGCAATACATGGTCTAGTGCAAACCATAACATACATCAAGCTACCAACGGCAAAAGAGTAAGGAATACGAGACATCTCCTTTTTCTCTTCATCAGTAGATGGACTCTGACTAATACTCAATTTGAAGTGTTTAGCAAGAGGAGTACTAACCACTTTTACATCTGTCATATTGAACTTCTTGAGTACCTTCTCAATGTATTGCTTTTGGGACAAAATAACTCATTTCTATCTCTATGTCGGTGGATTTGAATGCCGAAGATTTTCTTTACTGGTCCCAAGTCCTTCATCGCAAACGATTTAGTAAACTGCTTCTTAAGGACTGCAATTCTGGATTTATTCTTGCAAACAATAAGCATGTCATCCATATAGAGCAATAAAATAATAAAATCATCATCAGAGAACTTCTGGAAGAATACACAGTGGTATGAAGAAGTTTTCTCGTACCCTTGTTCTTCTATGACATATTCAAACTTCAAATACTATTGCCATGCTGCTTGTTTCAATCCGTACAAGCTCTTTTTCAATTTGCAGACATAATTTTCTTTTTCCTTAGTTACAAACCCTCAGGTTTCTTCATATAAATATCCTAATATAAATCACCATGAGAAAAGCAGTCTTGACATTCATCTGCTCCACCTCTAAGTCATGACTTGCAGCTAAGCGTAGAATCACACAAATAGAAGACATCTTCACAATAGGGGAGAAAATTTCATCAAAGTCAACTCCCTTCTTCTAGCTAAAACCTTTAACAACTAACCTCTCCATGTATCTAGGAACAGAGATATGGTTTTCTTGCTTTATTCTGAATATCCATTTGTTAGATAAAGCTCTCTTAGCTTTCGGCAATTTCACTAACTCATACGTGCCATTCTCATGGGGTGACTTCATCTCATCTTCCATCTCTTCGATCCACTGATCTTTGTGAGTATCTTGCAAAGCTTCATCATAATTCTCAGGTTCTCCCATGTCAGTCAAACGTGCATACTCATCAGGACTATAGCGCATGCATTATTGCTTCTCCCTTGTAGATCTTATAAGAAAGGTTTCAGGAGCATTCGAAGTAGTTACCTGTGTAGGAATTGGTTGTTGATCAACCATAACTTCATCAATAGGAGCATCCATGGCATCTACACCATGATGATCATTTTGATCTTGATCCCTTCTCCGTCATTCTCTTGGGTACTTTCATGTGCAATAGGTGCTTTAGCAATTGAAACTGGATCAATATCAACTAAGCTACCATTACTCAGAGAATCTATCTTATCATATTTGTCAATATCTTAAATAGTTTGGTCTTCAAAGAATGTTGCATCACGACTTATAATAATTTTATTATCAACTGGATCATAAAAACGGTACCCAAACTCATCTTGACCATAACCGATAAAGATGCATTGCTTAGTTTTGACATCCAGTTTCAATCTCTCATCTATACGAACATGGACACAAGCTTACACCTAAAAGCTCTCAGGTAATCACAAAAAATATCTTTGGCAAACCGAACTCTATCTGGGATATCACCATCCAAAGCAACTGCAGAAGACATAATAATATAGGCAATAGTGTTAAGTGCTTGCGCCCAAAATGTATTTAGAAGTTAAGCCTCTGAAAGCAAGCATCTAACCCTCTCAACTAGAGTTCTATTCATCCTCTCTACCAAACCATTCAATTGAGGCGTCTTGGGCGGAGTTTTCTGATGATGAATTCCTTGTTCCTTGCAATAGTTGTCAAAGGGACCACAATATTCACCACCATTGTCAATGCAAATACATTTTAATTTCTTTCCCTTCTGTCTCTCAACTAAAGCCTGAAATTCCTTAAACACGCCGAGTGCTTGATCTTTGGATTTCAAAGGTTACACCTAGAGCTTACGAGAATGATCATCAATGAAGGTCACAAAGTAATGTGCACCACCTTTTCACTTTACCGTAAAAGGGCCACACAAATCAGAGTGTACTAGCTCCAATAAATCGGGCCTTCTTGAGGGTGGATGGCTATGAAAGGAAACCCCTTTCTGTTTGCCAGCTAAATAATGTATACACCTTTTCAGCTTTGCTTGTTTCACTCCAGAAAGAAAACTTTTCTTAGCCAAACACGTAATCCCTCTCTCGCTCATATGACTCAGCCTTCAGTGCCACAATTCTAATAAAATATAACTTTTCACCGGATTTATGGAGTCATTAAGAAAATAGCATTGTCTCACATATAATTGACCAGACTTGTCTCATTGAGCTACTACACACGAGCCCTTGGTGAGCTTCCATTGGCCATTAAAGAGGCCATTATGGTAACCGTCATCATCTAATCTTCATGCGGAGATCAAATTGAAAGGAAGGTCTGGACCATGTTTTACATTTAGAAGAACTAACGTTGAATCGTTATTAGTTTTCAAACAAACTGTGCCAATACCAAACACCTTAACTTCACTGCATTGCCCATTTTTAACATTCCAGAATCAACATGAGTATAAGATGAGAAAAAATCTTTTCTTGGTATGACATGTAAGGTAGCTCCAGAATCTACTATCTAGGTAGTTTCATGGGATACCAAATTGATGATATTTTTATCATAAGCAAAAAGAAGGTCATGTCCAATAATAGTAGTAATATTGTTCTCATTATTTTCAACTTTCTTTCCTTCTTTAGTGTCTTGATTCAACTTGCGGCAAAACCTTTTGATGTGTCCTTTCTTGCCACAATGGTTGCATATAATATTATAGTATTTGGACCGAGATTTACTTCTACTTTTACCTCTATTCCTTGGGCCTCTTGTTTTATCTCTCCCCAGGTCTTCTGTAACCAAGATATCTGCTTGTGAGGACGAACCTTTAGATTTTCTCCTTACTTCCTCGTTCAACACACCACTCTTGGCATATTCGATGGTCACCTTACCTACAGGAGCTGAATTTGTCAAAGAAACATGAAGAGTTTCCCAAGAGTCTGGTAAAGTATTAAGAAGCCAAAGTCCTTGTATTTCATCATCAAATTTCTCCCATTCCAGAAAGTTGATCAAGGACGCCCTGAAAGTCTTTTACGTGATCAAGGATAGGGCTGCCTCGCTTGTATTTAAAGGTCATCAATTGCTTTAATAGAAACAATTTATTGTTCCGGGTTTTTGATGCATATAGAGTCTCTAGCTCTTCCCATAATGATCTTGCATGTATCTCGTTCACAATATGGTTGTGAATATTATGTTCAACGTACCCATTGCCGTATATATCCACACACTTGTTGGTGCTCGAAATCTCAATCTTCGTCGGATATACTCTCGGATTTATGAGCTGAAAAAACAGGTAGATGCGTCTTCTTCACGAACAACAAGTCTTTCATCTTGCTTCTCCAAACATTATAATTCTCTTATTTAAACATACCATCTTTCTCATATTCTCTCCATTCCGTAACAACCCGGATAAATAATCAAGGCTCTGATACCACTGTTATATCGAGGAAGAGACAAACCCGAAAATAAAGAAGATAAAGAACACCAAGTATAAACATGAAAAACCCTTCAAATCGAAGGTAAAAACCACAGGATCACAAAGATCCAAAAAGCTCCACTATAATAATAAGAGGGTTACAAAAGTTCTCCAAATTGGCAGCACAATAAGTGCCAAACAAGGAGCAACAATAACAACAAGAACAACAACTAACCAATTGGAGAAAGAGGAAAATTCACAAAACGAAGCTGTCGCTCAAGGATCGAAATAAGATGCTACAAAATCTGATATTCACCGTTCAAATCCAAGACTAAGATGTTATGAACACTCAGTCAAAATTTTAATCCGATCCAACGGTTAACGAATCGATAAACGTAATTTGAAGTTGGCTGGTCGGAATAAAAATCTACAGTAAAATAAATACTTTTCTCTCTTCTCTCTTGATGAAAGCTCTCTAAAAAATCACTCTAATGTGCTTAAATCTTTCAAAGACTTGTATCAATGAACATGTAATAATTCTCCAAAGTTGTCCTATTTATATACGATGAGTGGTGCTTTCTCTTAAAACCAAAACCCACTCAAAATAGGAATAAACCGAATCCAATTCCAAATAGGAATGAAAATCAAAAGAGAATTGGATTAGGCCATTGGGCCTTGGCTGGACAACATGGGCATGTGCCCAACAACAGTGGCATATCCCAAATACAAAATACATGTTTACGACAGAAGATGAGTGTACTATAGTAAAGAGATGGATCTAAAATTTATATTTCACGTATTTAATTTAACCTCTTATCATGAATCACTACACCTTTAAAATTATAGTCCTTTTAAAATTTTAATAATTCTCACACGCGCGCGCACACATATCTGCTTCTCTCTCTCTCTCTCTCTCTCTCTCTCTCTCTCTCTCTCTCTATATATATATATATATATATATATATATATTTTTTTTTTTTTCCGTGCCGATAACAAGACCGTCCGAATTGGAATTTGAGCCGTCAATTTTACTCGTAGAGGTGCCCAATAATTATTTCACCGTAGGAGTTTTTGAGCATGGTTGCACGCACAGTATATGTTTAAGTAGTTTTGAAGAAATATAAAATTGTTATATATGATTCAGGGAGAGAAGAATGAGTTCACGTGAACCCATATCCTAAGACCTACATATGCTGCTGGTTTACGAGACTCAGTAGCTATTATCTAAATCTTGTATATGTATTAAATAATTCACTAAATATCTATAAATGTTTCACCGTAAACATAATTATTATTATATATTAACTTGAGATCAATATGAAAATCCATAAACTTTAAATACTGAATCAATCTTTGATTGGTGCGGCATTTTTTTTTCTGACCTCAGCAAAATAAATTTCTTAAGAAATACAGCAAAAATAAAATAAAATGATGCTACATAGTTACATGGTGAAACTTGAGTGCCCTGCCAAAGTTTCATCTTTTGACTAGGTTTCTTAGATGATGAAATCAAATGTGTCGATTGACCATAGGTTTTTCTTCTTTTCCTTTATTGATTTCGGGGGTTTTTACTTTATCATTTTTGTCATACTTCTTCTTTTGGTACATTTTGAACTTCGATCTTGTTTGTAGGGAAGGAGTGGACAGATAAAAAGTGATCCATTGGGTGTCAGTGTTTGTATTTTTGGAGGCAGTTTTCAAGAGGTAGGAACACCTATTGATTCTATTTTTTTCTTTTCATTCTTTTTAGTTTAACTTATATAGAATATCGGCGTACCTAATGTGTATATTAACAACAAATATAATATATTATAACATGTTAATTATTTTATTTTTCAAATTATTAATTTCAATTGTTACGATAAACTTTTTATAATTATCTTCAATTGACCTAGCAGTGTAATTTATTATACAAAAATAAAACTGTTTTATATTTATTCTTTTTCTTATTGCTATGACCTATGCGCCTGTCACTTTCACTACAACTTGTAGCCTTCATCAAGTGGGCAACATGGTGACTATGGTTGCCAAAAGGGCTCCAACTTCTTATGTGTGTGTGATTGTGTGTTTTGTGGCCTTTTGTCTTTTCCTCAGGTGAAATTGGTACAGTTTTTTGTGTTTTATAAACATGAATGACTGCTATATCAGTCTCTGCCCCTATATATTTTTTTCAAACCACTAATATAGTGAAGGATCAAAAATATTGTCAACCGTTGCGAAATTAAGGGATTCAATTTTTCTTTGATCATATTGTAATAATGTCAAGGCGAATTTATAACAATGTCATTTGAGACATTTACTGTTATATTCATTGGTGGAGGCATTATTTTTGTTGAGGGATTTTCAAAAAGAAAAATAAATTAATGGAATGGCTAGTGGAAATTGAACTAGTAACCTTATAAAGGTTTTGAATCTCCTTAACCGTTGAGCTACGTATTCAGACATTATTTGGGTGATTTAAAATATAATATATAAAGACACAAAATAAATTTTATCTTATTTATATGTACAATGTAATTTTCCGATGAAAGAGATTCGGGTGAACCCCTTTCTCCCCTTAAATCCATCACAAGGTACATTATGAAGTTATTTTGATGTACTACCTAGATATGACTTAATATTTGTTACATATTGTACCAGATGATTTCTTTCAGTTCTAAGTAGTATCATAGCACATAATTAAAACTCAAGTTTACAAATTAAGTCCCCATTTTTCTCTCTTGGTCGACATTTTAGATCAAGAAATAACAATTAAAAATATATCCCTTCTCTTCTGCTTTAGAATGACTAAACTTATGGTTGTAGTCGAGATAGTACAAATCTAATGAAAATTAGAGTTGAGCTCGAGCTTGTGCTCTAATGGTGAAATTGAAGTTTCTAGAAGAAATCTCTCGATCTATAGAAGATAGGAAAGTTGAATTTTCATCATCAAAACTTTATTGATTACGAGGCAACCATCTATATATTCTTATCTCTATTTACTGCTACACTACGGATTTAAGAGGCTAAGAAAAACACTGTACACTAACTACTATATCCGTAAATTAGTTATAACTAACTAACAAACCCACATGCCTCTCACGTGCTTCTTTCTTCAATACTCCCCCTCAAGTTAGATGGTGCGAACTTGTTGAACATCCCTACCATTTTCATCAGGTACGCATGATGTGATCTGCCAGAGCTTTGGTAAACAAATCTGCCTCCTGATCTTTTGACATCACATATCTTGTCTTTACGTTTCCTTGTTACAGCTTTTCTCTGATAAAATTCAAGTTTATCTCTATATATTTTTTTCGCTCATGGAATATGGGATTTTAAGCAATTTGAATCGATGCTTTGCTATCGCAATTCAGCTCGACTAATATATCAACTGCTGCACCCAATTCTCTACAAAGCCTAGTTTTCCACAAATTCTATTGAGGCCCTAGCTGTCATACTTCTATACTCAGTTTTTGCTGAACTTCGCAATATTGTGCGCTGCTTCTTTGACTTTTATGACACTAAGGAGTCCACTAGCTTGATTACGTATCCTGTTACTGATCTTTCTGGAGATCGGAAAAAATGTACAATGTGCATCACATAATGTTGTAAGTTTGGTCGACTGATTTAGCTCATCAGTAGTCCTTGTCCTGGAGCACCCTTTATGTATTTGACTACTCTAACTGCTGCTGTGACGATCCAAAGGGTCATCACCGTAATTTTCTCTTTTCTTGTGCTTCTCAGGCCTTGAAAATCTTGCTTTTAGTTGCCTCAATTTGCCTGCGCAATCCGGGCGCGAAGCAGGAAAATATTTATGTTAAAGTATGTGAATACTGTGGAAAATATGAAGATTTTTTATATTAATATTGATTTAATTGACTTTGGTCAACATTATTGGTAAATAGACCCAGACCCGTGATGTGACGGTCCTGGGAGGTCCGTAGAAAAATATGGCACTTGGGAGTATTCCCGGAATCGAAATCCGAGGTGCGAAGCCCGAGTATGGAATTTTTGAAAGAAATTGTTTATCTGAAAACAATATGAAAAATTGAAATAAAAATGAGTTAGAAAATATAGGTATCGGGCTTGTATTTTGGTTCCGACGCCCGGTACAGGTCTTAAATATGCTTTATGAGCTTTCTGTGAAATTTGGTCGAAATCAGACGTCGTTTGACGTGTTTCGGACCTAAATATCTAATGTTAAGATTTATGAACTTTGAAATATGAAATGATGATTTTGGGGTTTAATTCATTGAATTTGATGTTATTTTGGCGATTTCATCGCTCGACTAAGTCCGTAGGATGTTATTGAGTTACTGTGTGTGTTAGGTTGGGAGCCCCGAGTGCTCCAGAGTGATTTCGGGGGTGGTTCGGGGTGATTTTAGACTTTGAAACATATCAGAAAATTTCAACTGTTGCAGACCAACTTTTACCCTTCGCGTTCGCACTCCTCCTGTCGTGTTCGCATAGCCCAGTTATTTCTCCCATCGTGTTCGCACTCTGTCGCTCGTGTTCGCACAGTATAGATTTCTCTTTCACCACGTTCACGAGACCCTTGTTCCGTTCGCGTAGAGCAACCCAGGACCCCATGCCTTCCTTCCTCGCGTTCGCATAGTCTTAATCACGAACGCATAGCTTCCCAGACCTCCTTCATCGCGACCGCGACCCCAGGTGTCGCGAACGCATAGACCAAAAATGCTTTAGTGAATTAATTAAAAACAGAACAATCCACTTCGTGATTTTTCATAAATTTTCACACGGACCTCTCGCTTTCACCATCCATAGACGAGTCACAAGCTTCCATTCCTCCATAACTCTTTTGGGTAAGTATTCTTAACTTCATTTCCTCTTAATTCCTTCATCTAATTACTATGTTTCTATCCCTAAATCATGAAATCAAAGTAGAAAATGGGGTAATTGGGTAGAACTAGGGGTTTTGGGATTTGGGGCGATTCAACCCTAATTTGGTGTCGAATCTTAAAATAAATTGTATATTTGGACTCGTGGGGTTATGGGTGATTGGGTTTTGGTCCGAGCCTCGAGTTAGGACCATCTGGGCACGGTGGTCGAATTTTTGTATTTAGGAAGAATGATAGGAAATTCATTTCTAGGCTATGGAATTGTGTTTTTGAGCCATTATTGATAATGTCGAACTAATGGCAAGATATCGTTGTTTCGGAGTTGGAATATAGAGGAAAGACGGTGTTAGAGGCTTGATTGCTATTAGCGGACTGAGGTAAGTGTTTGATCATCTTTGGCTTGAGGGAATAAGATTAGAGTGTTTGATTTCTATTTGCTAAATGATCAAGTACGGTGTATAAACATGGTGATGAGTATCTATGCACCGCTGTCTAGCATAACCGAGCGTCGTAAATGCTTTTAATTCGAATGATATGGAACGACTCACTTGTTAAATTGATAGATTCCCATGTAAAGTGGTAGATAAGAACGAAATGAACTAAAGAGATTGTGATGCAATGATATCCTTTTCGGGACGAGTATACGGTTACTATTGAAAAGTCCCTTTCGGGGATATTTGGGTTGTTAGCTGTAACCTTGCTGGGTTTAACTGTTATGTTGTTGTTTTTCTCTAATGGGACCTCCTTTGGAAAGAGTATTTGTGCTATTCATTATATTATGGGATCGTGTGGCACGCTAACAACTTATGAATTTTATTATGGGATCATATGGCACGCCGACCACTTATGAATTATATTCTAGGATTGTGTGGCATGCCGACCACTTATGAATGATAATATGGGATCGTGTGGAACGCCGTCCACCTATGAGATATGAATTGGGATCATGTGGAACGCCGACTACTTATGCACTGATATATGAGATCATGTGGCGCGCCGTCCACTTAGACATATATATATATATATATATATATATATATATATATATATAAGAGTTATAGTATTTAGATGGTTACATTGTTATATCTGTTGATTTGTTCTTTACTGTATCTCCCCGAGCATGTCCCTTTCCCCCTTTGTTGTTAGTATTTCCTTGTTGTTATCTCCATTGTTTTGTACATATATATACATGCACAGGTTATTTTTGGTAGTTCTTGTCTAGCCTTGTCACTACTTCGCCGGGGTTAGGCCAGTCACTTACCAGAACATGGGGTCGGTTGTGCTGATGCTACATTCTGTGCATTTTTGTGCATAGATCAGGATGCAACTTACGGACCCAGCGGTAGGATTTTCTGGGAGCTATCTTCAGCTCGAGGTAGCCTAGCTGGTATTCGCAGGCCGAAGTCCCTTTCTTTACTTTTGTTTGTTCATCTTGTATCAGGCAAATACTATGTATTTCTTTTCTAGAATTTGTTTGTAGTATTCTGTAGTAGTCCGTGAGTAGTGTCACCAGATACTGGGTAGAGGTGAATTTTGAAACTTCTGCATTTTCTGTTTGCAGTTAACTAACATTTTATAAGTCTTCCACATTTGATTTTCATTTCAATTTATTAAAATTGTTTAAAAGAAAGAAGTAGAAATGTTGTATGGTTTGGCTTGCCTAGCTCCAGCAGTAGGCGCCATCACGACTCTCGATGGTGGGAAATCCAGGTCGTAACAAGTTGGTATCAGAGCACTAGGTTACTTAGGCGTCACAACTCACGGACAAGCTCGGTAGTGTTTAAGGGGTCAGTACGGAGACGTTTGTATTAATCCCAGAGGCTAAAGAGTTAGGAAAATTTCACCATGTTCATTCTTGTCGTGCGATTTTGTTTCTCAAATATTGATTGTCATTCTACTCTGTTCTTTCGCAGATTGCGAGAACACGTGCTTTTTCTTCTTCTACCGCGCAGCAGCTCGAGCCTCCAACAGCAGCTCCTATCAGGGACGGAGGGCAAGGCCGATGCCATGCTAGAAATAAAGGCCGGGGCAGAGCTCAGCCCATAGTAGCAGTCCCAGAGGTGGAGCCTCATGTTGACTATGATGAGGAGGTTCCAGCACCAGCAACTTCAGTGGGCCCAGCTCAGGTCCTACAGGGTTTCATAGCAACACCAGTACTTCAGGATGCTTTGGTCCGACTGGTAGGCTTTATGGAGAGTGTCTCTAGAGCGGGTTTGCTTCCCACAGCACCAACCACATCTCAGGCTGGGGGAGGCGTTCAGACCCCCGCTACGCGTACTCCGGAGCAGGTAGCTCCTCGCAGCCCAGCCGGGTATTCCAGCTTAGACCGGCGATGGTGTGGCGATGTCCGTGGAGTCTTTGTGGAGGCTTGATAGGTTCACCAAGCTCTTCACCACCACCTTCAGTGGTGCTTCTACTGTGGACCCCGAGGACTTCTTATTCTACTGCCATGAGGTTTTGAGGATAATGGGTATTGTGGAGACCAATGGGGTCGACTTCATCACTTTTCGGCTTGCAGGATCCGCAAGACCTGGTGGAGGGACTATTGTATATCTAGACCAGTAGGGTCGCCACTATTTTTTTGGGATCAATTTGCAGAGTTGTTCTTGGAGAAGTTTCTCTCGTCGACTGAGCGGGATGCTCTGCGCAGGCAGTTTGAGCGTCTTCATTAGGGTACTATGACAGTCATGCAGTATGATACTCCCATTATTGACTTGGCACGCCATGCTATTATTATACTTCCCACTGAGAGGGAGAGGGTGCAGAGATTCATTGATGGGTTGATTCAGCCAATCCGGCTTCACATAGCCATATGGGCCGGTATTGATATGTCTTTTCAGGAGGCGGCCAATATGGCCTGCAGGATAGAGATGGCACTTGCACGAGGAGGTAGTTAGGGGTTAGATAAGAGGCCTCGTCATTCTGGTAAGTTCAGTGGTACCTCATCTGGAGGCAGGGATTTATATGGTAGAGACCACCCTCAGAGGCCCTTTCAGTCACCACTTCAGGTTTTACATGGTGGTATAGGTGGTCGTGGTTCCCAGCCACAGTATTTTGAATAACATATTTCTAGGTCACCATCAACACTTATCAACTCACCACCACTTTATTATTCTCAGCAGCTGAAGGTTTGTTACTCATGTGGCGACACGAGACATATTTCCAGGTATTGCCCTCGAGCATCTGACAGCTCTCAGCAGCAGGGTCCTCGTCCCACGATTCAGGCAACAGGTGATCCCTAAGACGCCCAGCCAGCTACATGCGGGGGAAGATGCCACATAGATGGAGGTAGGGATCAGAGAGGAAGAGCTCGGCCCGCCAGAGTTAGGGGTCAGCTAGTAGCAGATTGTCCCAGAGACATAGTTCAGGGAGGTGGGAGCCAGACCCGTTGTTATGCTTTTCCAGCCAAGCCAGAGGCTGAGTCATCAAATATTGTGATTACAGGTACTATTCTGGTCTATGATAGAGGTGCTTAAGTTTTATTTGATCAGGGATCTACGTTTTCATATGTGTCGTCCTATTTTGCGCCTTATTTGGTTATGCCTAGTGAGGCCTTGGATATTCCTGTATATGTTTCCACTTCGGTGGGTGATTCTATAGTGGTGAACCGAATGCATCGTTCATGTGTGGTAGTATTTGAGGGTCTGGAGACCTGTGTCGAGTTATTGCTCTTAGATATGGTGGACTTCGACATTATATTGGTGATGGATTGGTTTTCCCCGTATAGTGCTATTTTGGATTTTCACGCCAAGACCGTGACCTTGCCTTTCCAGATTTTCCCCGACTTGAGTGGAGAGGGACCCCAAATCATGCCACCTGTAGTGTTATTGCATTTGTCAAGGCTCGACGCATAGTCGAGAAGGGGTGTCTAGCATATCTGGCGTATGTTCATGACCAACACAGAGGTTCCATCAATTGACTATGTTCCTATTATTCGGGATTTCCCCAAGGTTTTCCTTTCAAACCTGCCGGGTATGCTGCCCAATAGGGATATAGATTTCTTTATTGATTTGGCTCTGGGCACTCAGCCTACTTCCATTCCACTGTATCGCATGGCCCCGCCAGAGTTGAAATAGTTAAAGGAACAGCTTCAGGACTTGCTTGATAAGGGTTCATTAGACCTAGTGTATCGCCTTGGGGTTCACCAATGTTATTTGTGAAGAAAATGGATGGGTCTATGAGGATGTGCATTGATTACCGACAGTTAAATAAGGTGACAATTACGAACAAGTATCCATTACCGAGGATTGACAATTTATTCGACCAACTTTAGGGTGCTAAGGTGTTCTCAAAGATATATTTGAGGTCTAGTTATCATCAGTTGAGGATTATGGCGTCTGATGTCCCTAAGATAGCATTTCGCACTCGGTATGGGCATTACGAGGTTTTGGTCATGTCGTTTGGGTTGACTAATGCCTCGGCGGCAGTTATTGGGTTGATGAACCGACTATTTAGGCTCTATTTGAATTTGTTTGTGATTGTACTCATTGATGACATTATGATATACTCCCGCAGTCAGGAGGAGCATGAGCAACACCTCATAGTGGTTCTTCATACTCTGAAGGATGGTCAGTTATACATCAAAGTGTGGGTTTCGGTTGAATTCACTTGCATTCCTGGATCATGTCGTATCAGCATAGGGTATTCAGGTGGACTTGAAGAAGATAGAGGTAGTCAAGAACTGGCCTCGACCAGCTTCAGCTATAGAGATCCAGAGTTTCTTGGGGTTAGCTAGTTACTACCGATGTTTCGTGGAGGGGTTTTAATCCATTGCAGCCCTTATGACTAGATTGACCCAGAAGGGTGCCCAATTCAGGTGGTCAGATGAGTTCAAGTCAAGCTTCCAGAAGATCAAGATAGCTCTGACTATGGCAGCGGTATTGGTTTTGCCCACGGGATCAGGGTCTTACATTGTTTATTGTGATGCTTCCCGTATCGGGCTTGGTACATTTTTTATGCATAATAGCATGGTCATAGCATATGCTTCGAGGAAGTTGAAGATCCACGAGAAGAATTATCTAGTTCATGACCTAGAGTTGGCAGCCATATTTCATTCCTTGAAGATGTGGAGGCATTATTTATAAGGTGTGACGTGTGAGGTGTACACGGATCACTAGTCCTTCAGTACTTGTTCAAACAGAAGGAGTTGAATTTGAGGCTGTGGAGGTGGTTGTAGTTGTTGAAAGACTATGATGTTTCTATCTTATACCACCCGGGGAAGGCCAATGTGGTGGCCGATGCATTGAGTAGGAAGTCCACCACCATGGGAAGTTTTGCCTATATTCCGGTTAGCCAGAGACCGCTTGCTTTGGATGTTCAGGCCTTGGCCAATCAATTTGTGAGGCTGGATATTTCTGAGCCTAGCAGGGTGTTAGCTTGCATGGTTACTCGTTTTTTCTAATGAGCATATCCGGGAGCGGCAATTTGATGATCCCCATTTGTGTGTCCTGAGAGACACGGTGCAGTGGGGAGGTTCTAAGAAGATGACCTTGGGAGATAATGGTGTATTGAGATTTCAGGGGCGAGTTTGTGTGCCTAATATTGATGGTATTCGGTAGTCAATCTTAGCAGAGCCCCATAGTTCTCGATATTCTATTCATCTGGGCGGAGCGAAGATGTATCAGGATTTGAGGCAGCATTATTGGCGGCGCAGAATAAAGAAAGACATTGTTGCATATGTGGCTCGTTGTCTGAACTATCAACAGGTTAAGTACGAGCATCAAAGGCCCGGTGGTTTATTTCAGAGGATTGAGATTCCCGAGTGGAAGTGGGAGAGAATTACCGCAGATTTTGTTACTGGCCTTCCGATGACTCATAAGAAGTTTGACGCTATATGGCTTATTGTTGATAGGCTGACCAAGTCAGCGTAGTTTGTTCCAGTTGCCACCACCTATTCATCCCAGAGATATGCTGAGATTTATATCAGGGAGATCGTTCGCCTTCATGGGGTGCCTATATCTATCATTTAGGACCGGGTCCGCAGTTTACCTTGCATTTTCGGAGAGCGGTACAGCAGGAGTTAGGCACCCAGGTTCAGTTGAGTGCAACATTTCATCCCCAGATGGACGGTCAGTCTGAGAGGACTATACAGATTCTTTAGGATATGCTTCAAGCTTGAGTTACTGATTTTGGAGGCTCGTGGGACCAGTTCTTTCCTTTAGTAGAGTTGCCTACAATAGCAACTACCAGTTCAGCATTCAGATGGCTCCGTATGAGGAGTTGTATGGTAGGAGGTGTTGGTCCCCAATTGGATGTTTTGAGCTGGGGGAGGCACGGTTATTGGGTAGAGATTTAGTACAGGAGGTGTTGGATAAGGTCAAGATCATGCAGCATAGGCTTTGGTTGGCTCAGTCCAGGCAGAAGAGTTATGCAGATCGCAAGGACATGGATGTTGCGTTCATGGTTGGTGAGTGAGTCTTGCTCCGTGTATCGCCTATGAAAGGCGTGATGAGATTCGGGAAGAAGGGCAAGCTTAGCCCTAGGTTTATTTACCCATTTGAGATTCTTGATCGCATGGGAGAGGTTGCTTATAGGCTTGCCTTTTGCCACCTAGCTTGTCCGCGGTGCATCCAGTTTTTCATATATCCATGCTTCGGAGGTATCACGGCGATCCAGCCCGCGTGTTAGATTTCAGCACTGTCCAATTGGACAAAGATCTGTCATATGAGGAGAAGCCAGTGGATACTTTAGACCGGCAAGTTTGACAGTTGAGGTCGAAGAGTTTTTCTTCTGTGCATGTTTAGAAGAGAGGTCAGCCTCCTGAGGCATCGACCTGGAAGTCCGAGTTTGATATGATGAGCCGTTATCCCCATCTATTTCCCGACTCAGGAACTTCTTTCTTTTGACCGTTCGAGGACGAACAATTGTTTTAGAGGTGGAGGATGTGACGACCCAAAGAGTCATCACCGTAATTCTCTATTTTCTCATGCTTCTGAGGCCTTGAAAACCTCACTTTTAGTTTCCTCGATTTGTGTGTGCAATCTAGGCACGAAGCCGGAAAATTTTTATGCTAAAATATGTGAATTTTGTGGATAATTTGAAGAATTTTGATATTAATATTCATATGATTGACTTTTGTCAATATTTTGAGTAAACAAACTCAGACCCGTGATGTGACGGACCTGAGAGGTCCGTAGGAAAATATGGGACTCGGGCGTATTCCTGAAATTAAAATCTGAGGTCCCAAGTCCGAGTATGGAATTTTTGAAATAAATTGTTTATTTGAAAGTGATATGAAAAATTTAAATGAAAATGAGTTAGAAAATATAGGTATCGGGCTTGTATTTTGGTTCCGACGACCGGTACAGGTGTTCAATATGCATTAAGCGCTTCCTGTGAAATTTGGTCGAAATCGGACGTCGTTTGACGTGTTTCGGACCTAAATATCTAAAGTTAAGGTTTATGAACTTTGAAATGGGAAATGATGATATTGGGGTTTAATTCATTGAATTTCATGTTATGTTGGATACTTGATCGCTCGACTAAGTCCGTAGGATGTTATTGAGTTGGTGTGTGTGTTTGGTTAGGATCCCCGAGGGCTTGCGAGTGATTTCGGAGGTGGTTCGGGGTGATTTTAGACTTTGAAACACTTCAAAAAATTTCAACTATTGCAGACCAACTTTTACCCTTCGCGTTCGCACTCCTCCTGTTGCGTTCGCATACCCAGTTATTTCTCCCATCGCATTCGCACTCCATGCCTCGCGTTTGTGTAGTGTACTTTTCTCCTTCACCGTGTTCGCGAATCCCTTCTCACGTTCACGTAGAACAACCCCAGGACCCCCATGCCTTCCTTTTTCGCGTTCGCATAGTCTCAATCGCGAACACATAGCTTCCCAGACCTCCTTCATCGCGAATGCGACCCAGGTGTCGCGAACACCTAGACCAAAAACGCTTCAGTGAATTAATTAAAAATAGAACAGTCCACTTCGAGATTTTTCATACATTTTCACACGAACCGCTCTCCTTCACCCTCCATAGACGAGTTCCAAGCTTTCATTCCTCCATAACTCTTTGGGTAAGTATTCTTAACTTCATTTCCTTTTAATTTTGTTCATCTAATTACTAAGTTTCTAGCCCCAAATCATGATATCAAAGTAGAAAGTGAGGGAATTGGGTATAACTAAGGCTTTTGGGATTTCGGGCGATTCAACCCCAATTTGGGGTTGAATCTTAAAATAAATTGTATATTTGAACTCGTGGGGTTATGGGTGATTGGGTTTTGGTCCGAGCCTCGAGTTTGGACCATGTGGGCCCGGGCGTCGGATTTTTGTATTTTTAGAAGAATGATAGAAAATTCATTTCTAGGCTATGGAATTGTATTTTTGAGCCATTATTGTGTTGAACTAATTATGGCTAGATATCGTTATTTCGGAGTTGGATTGTAGAGGAAAGGCGATGTTTGAGGCTTTATTGCTATTATCGGACCGAGGTAAGTTTTTGATCTAACTTTACCTTGAGGGAATATACTTAGAGTGTTTGATTGCTAGTTGCTAAATGATCTAGTACGGTGTATAGGCATGGTGATGAGTATCTATGCACCAGTATCTAGCATGACCGTGAGTCGTAAATGCTTTTAATTTGAAAGATATGGCACGAATGTCTTGTAAAATTTTTAAATTCCTATGTAAAGTGTTTGATAAGAACGAAATGAACTAAAAGAGATTGTGATGCTATGATCCCCTTGTCGGGACGAGTAGACGGTTACTAATTAAAACTCCCCTGCCGGGATATTTTGGTTGTTAGTTGTACCCTTGCCGGGTTTAACTATCGTGTTGTTGTTTTTCCCTAATTGGACCTCCTTTGGAGATATTATTTGTGCTATTCATTATATTTGGCACGCCGACCGATTATGAATTATATTATGGGATCGTGTGGCACGCCGACTACTTATGAATTATATTATTGGATTGTCTGGCACGCCGACCACTTATGAATGATAATATGGGATCATGTGGCACGCCGTCCAACTATGAGATATGTATTGGGATCGTGTATCACGCCGACCACTTATGCACGGATAAATGCGTCCACATAGACATATATATGTATATATATATATATATATATATATATATTAGCAAGTTATTGTATTGAGATGGATACATTGTTATGTCTGTTGATTTTTTCTTTATTATATCTCCCCGAGCATGTCCCTTTCCCCCTTTGTTGTTAGTTTTTCCTTGTTGTTATCTCCGTTGCTTTGTACATATATTTACCTCCACAGGTTAATTTTGGTAGGTCCTGTCTAGCCTCATAACTACTTCGCCGGGGTTAGGCCAGGAACTTACCAGCACATGGGGTCGGTTGTGCTGATGCTACACTCTGTGCATTTTTGTGCACAGATCAAGACGAAGCATACAGACCGCAACAATAGGATTTTTTGGGATCTATCGTTAGTCCAGGGACTTTCGAGGTAGCCTAGCTGGCGTTCGCACGCCGAGGTCGCTTTCTTTACTTTTGTTTGTTCATCTTGTATCAGGCAAACACCATGTATTTCTTTTTCGAACTTTGTTTGTAGTATTCTGTAGTAGTCCGTGAGTAGTGGCACCAAATACTGGGTAGAGTTGAATTTTGAAACTTCCGCATTTTCCGTTTGCAGTTAATTAAGTATTTATAAGTCTTCCGCATTTGATTTTCATTTCAGTTTATTATTATTTTTAAAAGAAAGCAGTAGAAATGTAGTATGGTTTGGCTTGCCTAGCTACGACAGTAGGCTCCATCACGACTCTCGATGGTAGGAAATCCGGGTCGTGACAGCTGCATCTATTTTTAATCTATTAGGACAATGCATAAATTGGCTGAGCACATGTTGTCACAAAGCGAAATCCACTGAGGATCATGATGGGTCCGGACACCATTGTCAGGCAAACCAATACCAAATAACTAGAAATTTCTCATTTTATTTATTTTGAAATTATTACTTCTTTAACATTTAAATTATAAATAATAAAATACGCTGAATAAATGAGGATGTCTTTACAAAATTTATCTATTGAAAAATCTCGTTATCATCCCAGAACCCGGTGTCACAAGTGCATGATTAATTTCTAGGAAAAATGTGATGTAATACAATAACTGTCCGGAATACAAATTGGACAAAAATGAAAATATAGTACAATACTCCGAAGGAGACTCTGCTGGTTGCGGATCATCTCGCAAGATGCGGCTCACCTTCCCTGAATCAACCATGCCACTGAGCCCAGGTAGGCCACTAGCCGCACATAAACATGTGCAAGAAAATGCACAACAAGTGTAGTATGAGTACAAAAATAACGTATACCAAGTAAGTGTCCCGTCTAACCTCGAAGAAGTAGAGAGGAAAGGTCGACTTCAACACTTAGTAGTGGTCCAACAATAATATATTGAAAATGTGAGAAAATCATGGAATTCGCAAGGAAAATATAAACTCATAAATCCTAAAAGCAGGTAACAACTTCTCAAATAATAATGAACCTCCAAAGATCTATATTTCATAATCTTTATCAATTTATCTCAAGCCAGGAAAGGAAAATATCAACATTTATAAATATCAGGCAAGCAATACAAGCACGCGCATATTATGCCGAGGTCGTACGACCCCATCCAATATAAAAATAAAATGTGTACTGCTAGAGGATCGAATTGAACGAACTAGAGATGCATCTATTTCCCCGCTCGCGAATCATACATGCGAGCGAGCACATATAGATACACACATTCATACAGCCAATAAAAAATTTATCATGGAACATTTATCCAAAGAAAATACAATTCTCCTTTAACGATTTAAGAAAATGAAGTTTAATATTTTTATAAATTCATGTACTAATTTGATATAATTTAAGAAATTCGAACTGCCATCAAGATTAAAAGTATTCCATATATAGCATGATTTTGAGTCCTAAACTACCCGGACTTAAATATAATAGTAGCTACACACGGACTCTTATCACCTCATGCATATGTAGTCCTCACAAATACAAGCACATAACCAATTATTTCACCTATTGGGACAATTCCCTCTTACAAGGTTATAAATAAGCCTTACATCACTTTGAAGTTTCAAAACCGGCTTCCAAGCCCTTTAGACGACTCAAATCGATGCCCCAACGCTCCAAAACTAGACGAATAACGAGCAAACCAATGAAAATATACCCTAATACTCGTAACAATTCAATTTATATAAAATACCAACTCCGCTCGACAAGTCGACAATATTGCCCTCGGGCACACGTGCCCAGATTCCGAAATTTTTGAAGATAAAATTTACCCAAAATCTTATTCTCAATTTCATGCCCAAATTTGTGGTAAAAATCCAAAGGTATAAATTCTAGGTCTTTCCACCAAAACCCCAAATTTATACCAATTTTCATGCTCTAATCCGTATATAATACAAGTATTTAACTCAAAACTAGTAGAAACCACTTATCTTGATATGGATGATGAAGATGGATCTCCAAAATGGAGGAAATGGAGTTCAAATGAGTAAAACCCCCTTTTAAACAAACACACTACCCAATCCGGCCACTCGCACCAACGGTCAGGCAGTCGCACTTCCGCTCCCGCTTCTGCAACCTCTCCTTCCGCACCTGCGGTCTTTGTCGCTTCTACGGATACTGGCATCACACCTTCGCCATTGTAGGAGCACACATTATTTAGCTTCTGTGATTCCCATCGGCCTGGCTCTATTCTGATTCTGCGAGCCATCCCTTGTACCTACGGGCTCGCCTGCGGTCCTTTTTATGCTAGTGCGGTTACACCAGATGCTCAACTGCTTCAACTCTTCCTCAACTACCTTTTTCGATCTGTTAACTACTCTAAATCCACCCAATGCCTCCAGGTGCCCGTCCAATCACATCAACAAGTCATGTAACATAATGCGGACATGCTCGAGGCCTCAAATCACATAAAAGAATATCAAAATCAAGAATCATACTACAATTCAAGCTTAATGAACTTTAGAATTTCAAACATCAGGATTCGATACCGAAACCTACCATATCACGTTCGAATGACCCAAATTCTTCTCACAAGTCTTATTTGACATTACAGACCTACTCCAACTTCCAAAATTGGAATCCGACCCCGAAATTAGAAATTCCTCTTCCCGTCAAACTTCTCAAATACTTTGAAATTTATATCCTTAGCCAACTGACTCCAAAATGACGTACAGGCTTCTTAATTCAATTCTGATCGCGCTTCCAATACCATAATCACCATGCTGAGCTATTCCCAGACATGGAATCCCAAATGGATATGAGACTCATCCAACGATGCTAACTTTCACAGTAGGTGCCCAAACATTTTTGGGTCTTCCAAAACATGATCCCGACATACACCGAAGTCCAAAATCATCATACGAATCTACTGGAACCTTCGAAACTCGATTCCGTTCGTTCGCTCAAAAATACAATCTCAGTCAATTCTTTCAACTAAAAGCTTATGAAATGAGGATTCTCTCTCCAAATTAACTCTGAACTTACCGGAATTTAATTCCGACCATGCACACAAGTCATAATACCTGAAGTGAAGCTGCTCATGGCCTCAAACCGCTGAACGATGTACTAGAGCTCAAAACGACCGCTCGGGTCAATACATTCTCTTCCGCTTTAACGTACACTCATTCTCAAACATGCTAAGAACTGTGCCGGAGTTGTCCGATATCACTATTTAACACCTTGTTTTCCTACCCGTGCTTCTACAACCCATTTGAGCACATTAGTTTAATCAATTATGAAGATATTCCCTTTTATTCAAGCAAATAAGCTTAGAGCCCATATCTAATATCTAGAATTTTCTGCCAGGCCTACTTCCAATATAAGAATACTGTATCAATCACCATACCATGCACCAATACATGATTTCATACCTTAGCTGAATCCACACTACGCATTGCATAACCATCATGACCATAATAATATTCTCTGATCATAATAACCAACATTTCCCGAATCTGATGCTCATAAGGCACCTCATGATATATATATATATATATATATATATATATATATATATATATATATATATATATATATATATATATATATATATATATATTTAAGTCTTGTCACAACTCTTGCAATACCGTCACGATGGAAAAGATGTGTAGAAATTTATAACCAACTGCTGAGTCGATAAATCGTTGAGTCTATACTTGTGACAAGAACCATTACCTCATTCTGAACCAAATAATTATCTTTTCTCTTTAATATACATTAAATAATCCGATTGCAGTGATTCTAGATCCAATAATCTCGTCTCACCCAGTACGAATTGCTCAGGCAATAAGCCACCCCGACCATGATCAAATGTCCCATATGATGTCGTAAAGTGCCAATAGCCTGCAAGCTCGAACGTGATACATAAGGAAAACGAACTTAGAAAGGGACTACTCAACTCATGCAACTAATATGAACGTTCTTTAGAAAATGGGAAACAAAACAGATATAAACAAATATTGGGGACTGTACTCAACATCACACTGTTGTGGCGTGCAACCCAATCCAAACAAAGTACCTATGGCGGCGTCCCACCCGATCCACACATAAAATTCACTTAAGGAGATACACATTGAGCTAAATTTCTCACTACAACAAAATACTAAATATCAGTGACAAGCACGCTAAGTGCATAATACCATTCCTGGGGAGACATATAGCGCCATAAGCTAACAACTCAAGCACAACTGTGGTGCGATATATGTTTTGAAACTAAAGAGCCATCCTGCTCACATAACACCATCGCTACACGAAACCTCAAAACATAAGAAAAGTATCGAGTCGTTCACAACTCACATGGTAAATATAGAATTAAATGAAATAGCCAATGACAAAATAACATCCGACGTCCGTATACTCCTCCATAAGGAGAGTTATGCTGAAATGAACACATCCGGCCTGTTATATAGCCCATATTCATACTTAAATCCATCCACAGGGTTCAAGACAATTCTTATCATACCGCACTAGGCTAACAACCTTTTATGGGTCGATGATAACCCATTTTTCTCATAACACACAAGAACAACCATCATAATCGGAGAAAACCTCCAAAGTCCATAACCCAATAAACCGAGTTTCATCCAGACATAAATTCTCAAATTAGTGATGTTACCACAATATTCACACTTGGTTTAAATATTTAATCAATCAGTGACTACACACCACACTTATACAACCTTCCCACAGGGCACGCTCCCACTACCTTCCGTAACAGATAACAGGTTTGTACATCCATACCACCAGCTGCACTAATGCTGAAAAGCTATCAAGAATCCTTAATCAGGATGCAAATCCTTTTTCACCAAACACCAATATCATGTGACGTTGAACATAATGCCAGCTTACTTAAACATTCAAATCCATTCCATGCGCATACGAGCTCGTGACATCCTTGTCAATACTGAACCACAACCTCAATCCTTACTTTCAAATTCCACACCGCTTACTGTACTCAACGTGCCAATATGCGATAGTGTAAGAATTTCATCATAAATCCTGAACCACTATTATGGTAAACACTTCATCAGATGGAAACTGTTTACATAACTCATTCTAAGAGAACCAAAGCAACACACGAGTGAATTCTCATAACTGTAGAACATTTGAATCGTCAAGTAGTTATCGAAACCACCATAACCCTTTCGAGATCTGCCTATACATAACATGCAATAATACTTGAATACTTCTAAATAAAATCAATTACGACGACCGTTGAGCCTCGCAGGTACACCCACCACTATGGCAATTCAACTATGTCTAACCCATATAACTTCTTTTAATTCATCCTGAATTCCTTAGAGATAATATTTGCTCAATTTCTTACATCACCAACCTAAATCCGTACTCATATTGAGTGACCCCATTCCACGAGACCACATTGTTTCCAAACCCATGAATCGCTTCATACCCTCCTTGCATGCTATTCACAGATATGGAGAGGAGTTTCTCATTAGGGAATGAATTATTAATTTCGAGGCCATCACGGGTCCTCCCATACTCCTCCAAGCGGAACAAGTGGTCCGCCACTTGGATTGCACTCCCTTTCCGATCAACAATGTCAAGGTCAAACTCTTGAAGCAATTGAACCCATCTCATTAACCGAGCCTTAGAATCCTTCTTTGTCATCAAGTAGCAGAATGTTTCATGGTCAGTATGAACTATCACCTTGGCACCCATGAGATAAGGCCTAAACTTCTCTATTGCAAACACAATTGCTAGAAACTCTTTTCCGTCACTTTGTAATTCACTTGAGCATCATTCATTATTTTTCTTTCACAATACACTGGGTGAGACATCATTTTTACCCTTTGACTCAAGACCGTTCCTACCGAAATATCACTTGCGTCACACATTAGCTCAAAAGGTAAGCTCCAATTGGATACATTATTAATGGGAGTGGTTTTCAATTAATACTTGGGAAGTTTAAAATATTTCATAAATTCTTCATTGAACACGAACTTGGCATCCTTTTCAAATAACTTGCAAGAAGGATTCACTACCTTAGAAAAGTCTTTAATGAATCTTCGGTAGAACCTCGCATGCCCAAGAAAAATCCTAAACCCATTCGCTCAAGTAGGAGTAGGAAGCATTGAGATCACATCAATTTTAGCCTTGTCCACCTTTATACCATGCTTATGGCCGAGGCCAATGCCCTCCTAGACCATAAAGTGGCATTTTTCCCAGTTAAGCACAAGATTTGTCTCTTCACGTTGGGCCAACACTTTGTCAAGATTCTTCAAACACTCATCAAAGGAATCACCCACAACACTGAAATCGTCCATGAGCACTTCCAAAAAAGTCCTGCACCATGTCAGTAAATATAGCCATCATACACTGCTAAAAGGTTGCCGGTGTGTTACACAACTCAAGTGGCATCCTAGAAAATACAAAGGTGCCATACGGACACGTGAAGGTGGTTTTCTCCTGATCTTCCGGAGCAATCAAAATATGGTTGTAGTCGAGTACCCATCCTAAGAATAGTAGAAGGCATGCCCGACTAGATTATCTAGCATTTGGTGAAGTAAAGGCAAAGGAAAATGATCCTTGCGGGTCACTTTATTCGGCTTGTGGTAGTCCATGCACGCCCTCTATTCGGTGACAGTCCCAGTGGGAATCAACTCATTTTGCTCATTGTTAACCACAGTCATACCGCCTTTCTTCAGCATAGATTGCACCAGCAAAGTCCAAGAACTTTCCGAGATGGGGTACACAACCCATGCATCTAATCACTTGATCACCTCCTTTTTGAAAACCTTTTGCATAGCCTCATTCAACCTCCATTGATGTACCACGAATGGCTTGGCATCATCTTCAAGTATAATCCTGTGCATGCAAAATGCAAGGCTTATTCCCCGAATATTAGCTAGAGTGCATCCAATTGCCTTCTTCCTTCTTTGGAGCACCTACAGTGTTGTATCTACCTGGCCGTTAGTAAGGCAAGCCAAAAGAATAATAGGTAAGTTGTACTAGGGCCTAAGAATGCATACATGTGGTGTGAAGGCAAAGGCTTTAACTCCATAATGGGAGGTTCCTCAATTGAGGGCGTTGTTGGTGGAGTCTTTCTATTCTCAAGATCGAAAGAGAGCATTCGAGGCTCATAAGAGTAAGAGCCCATTTTGTGCAAAGCATTGACACACTCCATCCGACCTTCATCCTCATTTACATCAAGGTTCAACAATATCGCCTATTGAATATCTTCTACATTGACCATAGCACTAGTATTATCAACTATCACTTCCATGACAAGATCCACAAAGGAGCACACTTCAGTACTATTCGGTTGCTTCATTGATTTGCACACATGAAAGACCACTTTTTCATCACCCACCCGGAAGGTGATCTCCCCTGCTTCCACATCAACCAATGCCCTCCCAGTTGTAAGGAAAGGTCTTCCCAATATTATCGGCACCTCATAGCTGACCTCGCAGTCCAAAATCACATAGTCAGCAGGCAAAATAAACTTGTCCACCCGAACAAGAACATTACCAATAATACCAAGTGGCCTCTTTATTGATTTATCTGCCATTTGGAACCCCATTGAAGTAGCTCTCGGTTGACCAGTACCTAAAATTTTGAATATAGATAAAGAGATCAAATTGACACTTGCTCCAAAATCACACAATGCCTTTTCAAAATTAGCACTCCCAATGGTACATAGAGTGGTGAAAGTGCGAGATCTTCAAGCTTTGGAGCAATCAGTGCACAATTGCACTTACTGGATGAGTCATTGTGATGGTCTTACAATCCACGGATCTCTTTTTAGTCACCAAGTCTTTCATGATCTTGGTGTAACCCGGCATTTTCTCAAGAGATTCTACCAATGGAACATTGATAGACAGGTTTTTCATTATCTCAATAAACTACTTTGATGTTTTCAGCATCAATACCACACAACACGGGCTGATTTTCGTGATACCTAATTTTTTGCCCTAGAAGAACTTGGTACTTCTAGGTGTACTAACTCTTCTGTTTGCTGAATAACAAGTACATAAAATAAAGAACACATAGATTTTTACGTGAAAAACACCTAGCTCAGAAGGTGAAAAAACCACGACCTACTACTCTGTAGGATTTTCCCAAACTTCCACAAAAATCACTAAGCAAAAACAGTAGTTACAAAACTCTTGTAAACCAAAGAATTAACTCTAATCCAATTGTGGAAGACAACCTCAACTGTTGCGACAACTTTAAGCTAACTCTAACTTGAATACTCAAGATACCTAATACAATTGCTTCTATGAAAGCTGAAACGTACATGTTTAAATCACCTACTACAATTGAACTAGAATAAAATAACAACACAATGAAATTGGTTCTTCTATCTCGTGCAAGTAGCTTTAGGAGTGCACACTTAAATCTCACATAAATTGCTTGAAAAATCGCCTCGCTATTTTTCTCTGAATTTAGCTTAACTTCTATGTTTGTGCAGTACCTGTAAAAGAGAATAATCACTGTTATTTAATGAGTTAGTAATTAGAGTTTGATTGGGACTCAATTGTTGATCGTCTATCGTGGTAGATTCCTTGAAGATATCAAACTCCAACACCATCTTTTATCCGGATTGTGTTCTCTTCTTATAAGGAGGCCTTCTCCACTTATCCAATATGCAGCCTTTTTTATCAGATCAGGAGATATTGTTGCTTGATCAATGAGACTTATTTCCTTCATGTGCATCTTACATATGTAGGTTGATTATCACTATGCTTCATATGATGGACCTGGTCTATGACTGAGTTCATTTGTCATTCTATAAACTTTAACCTATTTTTGGGCCAACAAATTACTCCTTTTTGATGATGACAAACTTTGTGCTTTTTACTGATTAAAAGACTGTAATAACTCTGCTTAACCATCAACACTAGACTTAGAAAATTCACTTTTCATCAAGGACAAGGTTAATTAGGTTATAAATATCACTTATTTGAGAAAATGTGTAAAGCACAATATCCCCCTTTTGGCATCATCGAAAAGTTGTGTACATAATTCGAATCCAAGATTTTAAAAAGTACTCATGGCAACTGGGGCAACTGCAAGTGAAAATATGGTGTAATAATTAGTAATCAACAAATATATTTAAACAATTAAGATTAGAATCATCATAGAATAAGAGAAAACAGTTGTTGTCATTGATCATGATATGTTGCCATTAACAGTCAACAAAAAGAAAGAAAAACTTTCAAAAAATGAGCAGAAAAAAAATACCCAATCTAGGTCATTAGGGGTCAATGGGATACTAGACAGTTCATAAGACAAGTGCTAGGAGACCTACGACTTGGAGAAACTAGAGAGTTGAGTCTGGAGAATGTACAACATATTTTGAAGGATTCCATCACTCTTCTCCTTTTCTTTTGCTAGCTTAGTTCTAAGGCCATCCCTCTCTGTTTCCAATTCAGCCCCACGAGCCTTGAGACCTAGCAACCTCAGCATCCTTAGTTCCATATTCCTGAACTAAAGTCCTAACCTTGTTGTTTATGGGTGTCTTCAAAGATGAACCAGTTTCAACTGGGATGGCATTGACTGGATAGTCACAAGATAGAAGAGTCTTAATGCCTAAATGTTCCTTTCTTGATGCAATTTCCCATTTCATCAAAGGCACATTCAGCATGTCCAGAACTGTGGTCAGTATGAAGCCATTTGGAGTAGCATGATCCTTGGTGCCATTGATGACCCTGTCTAGCAATTTTACAATGAAGAAAGGCTAGTTGATATGCTTTCCTTTCTCAAGGAACTCCATAAGAACCAGGTCCATGTAGTTTGTAGTATGTCTTCTCTCTTTTCTGGGTTGTAGGCACTTGTTGACAAACTGAAACACAACGTTGTGCTCAGGCCTCATTTTACTTTTCTGAACAGCCCTGGCTTCATTCACATCCTCTGAATCACAAAACCTCTTGGTGATCTCAAGAGTAGTAGGTAAGGAGTCCAGGCATGGCTACCATTACCTAGTGTAGTCATCAAACCCTTCAGATGGTATATGCAGAATTTCTCCCAATTTCTCAGCATCAAATTGCACTGGGACTTCCTTCACCAAGCTACTGACAACCCAATCCTTAATAACAACATTAGCCATGAACTCAATTAGTTCATTTTTGGCTAGTATCCCATTCATTTGAAGGACCATGTCCTTCCAACCTTGAGCAGCTAAAGAGTCAACAAACCTCATCATTCTTGGTTCCACCAGGTCCTTCAACAATTTACATTTCAAAACTTTTCTCCTCACAAAGATGGAAAAATTGTCATGTTCCTTCTCAGACCCTCTTCTTCTTCGTTTACACTCCACTCTTCATCATCTGATACTTTTGCTTGTATAGCTTTCACTGCAAATCTTGTCCTCTTGGCTAGGGAGGGTTCAGCAGACACGGGTACAGAAGAAGACTTCTTGGAAGAAGTCTTGGACTTTTTATGTTTGGGTGTAGGAACCTCCATTGTTGTACCCCTTTCTTGATGGACCTGATCCACTCCTCTTCCTCTACAACCTCAGAGGATTTCGTAGGATTTACCATTCCCTTCTCTATTTTCTTTTTCTTGCTTTCTTCTAGAGCCTTTTGTAAGTCAGCTTCACTTTACTTTACCCTGCTTTTTCTGGCTCTTCCTTTAGGCACTAAAGCGGCAGTAGGTTTTGGGGATAAAGCTTTTTTTTATTGGATGGTTTGGGAACATTTGAGGCTTTTTATGAGGTAGTTTTGTGTTTCATTTGCTCATAACTTGCCCCAACCTTTTTCAGAAGATTAGCCAACGTTTCCTCAGTAGATGTAACATGTTCATCTGTTTGTTAGCTTAGATGAACCAACCCCTCAGCTGCTTCCCCAGAACAACTTCCCCCTGATTTTATGCCACTATATTTTGCAACCTCACATATAGCAAGAACTGCTCCCTTCCCTCTTCCCCTCTCTTTACCACATGCACCCTCTATCTCATTTTCTTTTTCAAACTTCTTTTAACCTGCACTCCTACTTATTTCAGGAAGCTCATCATTCCTAATGGGTCCAACCAGAACAAACCTAGTCTCTAAGTTTTCAACCACAGAAGAACTTACGTCAAAAGGATATTCTTGAGTCTTTTTAGAGTGAGAAGACCCATGTATATCTCCTTCAGTCGCAGACATAAAGGATTCAGACTTAAAGCTAGAATCAGAATTTAAGATGGGCTTTCTTTCACTTGGCTAGCTTTCAACCCTTCATTTAAAACATTCCTCGGGGCTCAGATGCTACAGTTTTTCGAGCAAGCAGTTTTTTGCCTTCGAAACCTAGGTTTTGTAGATACACTAGGTGGAATAGATGAGGATGAATTTGAGGGAGATGGTGGTGGAGGAGTGCTATGATGATCTTGTGGGTTAGACATATTCTTCGTTTCTTGAGGGAATTTGTGAATTTTGTAGAAGAAGGCAATTAGAATTTAAGAAGAGTTTTTGACGGTTTTAGAATAATGAAGAAGACTGGAGATGTGGAGTAATTTAAAGAGAATTAAACATTAATTAAGTAACGACAGACTTTTTAAGGGGTCAAATATAAGTCTAGTCAAACCAAAATTCTAGACTTTTAATGATTATTTGGCTTCCGTAGATATTAGGCAAAAATCACGGTTTTAGAGTTCTAGATGGACGAAACTGGTTCAATGCTCAACAGGCAGAATTTTTTGGAATTTGACAAGTACATGACTTCTGCTCATGATTGAGTTATTAATATTTCTAATCGTGTAGAGTATAGAAAATATACCTGAGTTTTCATATGAATCCATACTAATGAACAAGTTTTTTATTTAGTACTCTCTTGAACATGCCTCAAATGCCAATAGAATTTTTTTTATAAGAGATCTGTGAGTCATATATACACATGTCACAGGAATATACTAATTTAAGTATGAAACTGCGTTAGAACTAATCTAGATATTTACACAAAGTTAAAATTCCTAGACAAAAAAAATTTCAATTTTTTCCATTTTTTATCACTGTGTATTCTGAGCCGGGCCTATTAGGTGATCTTAATCATCCCTAGTTCCAACTTGTTCCTCTTAAAGATTTCTCTACTCAGTGATTTAGTGAAGATGTTAGCAATTTTCTTATCAGTAGCATAGAATTCTATGGAGATCAGAGCCTTCTCTTGGTTGTCTCTTCAGAAATGGTGCCTAACATCTATGTGCTTAGTCCTTTTATGATGAACACAGTTCTTTGTCGTACTTATAGCACTAGTGTTATCACAAAATATAGGAATCCAACCAACTTCAATATCAGATTCTACCAGTTGTTGTTTGATCCATAGCAATTGAGCACAACAAGAGGCAACAACAACATACTCAGCTTCAGCAATAGATAAGGCCACTTAGTTTCGTTTTTTTGGTAGCCCATGACACAAGATATGAACCAAGGAAGCGGACCATTCCTAAGGTGATCTTCCTATCCACTAGAAAACCTACATAATTAGCATCAACATATCCTACTAGATTGAAATTACTAACTTTGCGGTACAAAATATACAGATCAGTGGTGCCTTTCAAATATCTCAGTATCCTCTTGACAGCACCAAGTGAGACTCTTTTGGATCTTCCTGAAAATGATCACAAAGCCCTACACTAAAAATAATGTCAGGTTTGCTGGCAATAGGATACAAGAGTGAACCGATCATACCCCTATGCAACTTTTGATCAATTGATGAACCGGGTTAATTAACATCTATATTAGTGTTGCAATGGGTGTGTTTATTTCTTTAGATTCTTCCATTTTAAACTTTTTGATTAGCTAATTAGCATACTTCTACTCATGGATCATAGTTCCATTTGGACGTTGATTGATTTGTAAGACTAAGAAAAAGTTAAGCTCACCCATCATGCTTATTTCAAACTCACTCCCCATTAATTTTGCAAAGTCCTTACTTAGCTTATTAGTAGTGGCGCCAAAGATTATTTCATCAACATAGATTTGTACCACAAGGAGATCCTTACCTTTTTCCCTTAAGAATAAGGTACTGTCAAATTTACCTCTTTTGTATCCATGTTCAAGCAAGAATTTGCACAGTCGTTCATACCATCCTCCTGGGGGGCTGCTTGATTCCATAGAGAGCCTTGTCTAGCCCTTACACATGCTCAGGACATTCCTTACTTTCAAACCCTGGAGGTTGTTTCAAAAATACTTCTTCTATCTGGTAGCCATTCAGGAAGGCATTTTTGACATCCATTTGATGAAGAGTGAATTCCATGTGTGCTGCAAAGGCTCTGAGGAGTCTGATTGCCTCTAGACTTGCAACTAGAGCAAAAGTTTCATCATAATCTATGCCCTCCCCTTGGATGTAACCTTGGACCACCATCCTTGACTTGTTTCTTGTAACAATTCCATATTCATCAAAGTTTGTTTTTGAAGACCCACTTTGTACCAATGACTAATGTGTCCTTGGATCTTGGAACTAGATGCCAAACATGGCTTCTCTCAAACTTATTGACTTCATCTTGCATTGCAATTGGCCAATCTGCATCCTGCAAAGCCTCAACAACATTTTTAGGTTCAATAACATATAAGGCATCAAAAGCACACAGATTCTTTAATTGTGATCTAGTTTTAACTCTAGATATTGGATCAGTAATAATGTTCTCAACGTGATGAGAACTTTGATATTCGTGAGGATTCACAACCAACTGGTTTCTACTATATGTTTCTCCCATGTTCTGCTGAGGAACAGGGTCATGAACATGTTCTTTTAAGGAATTTATTTCAATTACTCTTTGATTTGTTCCCCCTTTCAGGTTGCCCTGGATGGAAGAAGTTGTTTCATCACTTGTTCTTTCTGTTGGTGCCTCTTTGACTTGTGATGAGGCTTTAGTCAAGTCCTTTACCAATCCAATGGCTTCATCTTCATGTTCTTTTCCCTAATAAAGAATGATAGTTTCTTCAAATACTATATGTTCACTTTCTTAATACACACAAAGTTCTTTTATTGAACACTTTATATGCTTTTCTATTTGAAGAACATCCCAAGAATACTCCCTCATCACTGCGATCAAACTTACATAGGGAGTCCTTTCCATTGTTGTGCACAAAGCACTTACATCCAAATGCCCTAAGATGGAATTTATTTGGTTTTCTCCCTATAAGTAACTCACACAGAATCTTCTCTACAAGTGATCTAGTCATGCATTTATTGATAATCTAACATTCAATATTTACAGCCTCTGCCCAGAAGATATGTGGCAGTTTACCAGAAAGAAGCATAGTCCTAGCCATGTCTTCAAGATTCATATTCTTTCATTTAACTACTCCATTATGTTGAGGAGTCCTAGGGGCAGAGAAATTATGATCTATACCATTTTCATCACAGAATTCAGTAAACTTAGCATTTTCAAATTCAGTTCCATGATCAGACCTAATGGATGCAAGTTGATTTCCTAAATGTTTCTGAGTTTTTCTAACAAATGCAGTAAACATGTCAAATGTTTCATCTTTAGATGTTAGAAATAGAACCCAGATAAATCTAGAATAATCATCAACAAGTACCATTACATATTTCTTTCCACCTCTGCTCATGGTTCTCATTAGACCATAAAGATCTATATGGACCAGTTCCAACGACTTGGTTGTGCTTACCATTTTCTTGATTTTAATGGATTTTCTTACCCGCTTCCCCCCTTGTATATGCCTCACAAACTTTTTCTTCCTTGAATTTGATGTTAGGTAATCCCATCACCAAGTCCTTAGAGACTAATATTTTTATCTTATTCAGACTGGCATGACTAAGTATTTTGTGCCACATGAGGGGATGATTATCCAGCACACATAGACAAGTTAGTTCATTTTCTACAAAAGTGGACAAATCTACAATGTGAATATTGCTAACACTCTTTTCCTGCAAAACAATAGTGGTAAGGTTAATCACAAAGTATTTAGTAGAGGTGAATGCTACAAGGTTACATCTGTCACACAGTTGTGACCTATATTTCAAGTCATCTATCAATAGACATTCTCAATAAAGTGAGAGTATGTCTTACCTACCTTTTCAACCCCAATAATCTCACATTTCTTCCCATTTCCAAATGAGACATTACCTCCCTTTAAGTCCTCAAGTGAAAGGAACTGGTTCTTGCTTCTAGTCATATGTTTTGAGCACCCACTAACTATGTACCATATTAGGCTACTTCCCTTCAGTTTGACCTGCAAAAAGAAATCAACGGTTAGTCTTAGAAACCCAAACTAGTTTGGGTTTCTTTCTATAGGCAAAGGATAAATCAGATTCCTTATAGCCCACCCACGCAGCGTATTGTTTCTCGAACAAAAGCTTTTTTCTTTTGACTGGCCCTTTCATTTGCATTACATTCATTTTTGTAATGACCAATCTTGCCACAGTATGTACAGATTTTATTCAGATGAAGAGTGAGGTACTTGTTTTAGGATCCCATTTAGGTGCTTGTGTCCCATAGCCAAGTTATCTTTTGTTGCTACTATAAGAACATTGCTACTATGATGTTCTTACATCCAGATTAGTGCATCAGAAGCCTTTTCCATTTACAAGTTCTGTCTAGTTCATCTTTTACCTTCCTAGATGTTCTTTCAATACTCTTATCTGCTCATCCTTCCTGTACAGCTCATTCTTCATTTTTCCTAAGTTTTCTTCTAGGGTGAGATAATTTTTATCAGTTTTCTTCTTTATTGTTCATAGCTTAAGTTTTAAGTTCTCAAACCTAAGTTCTAGGATACTAGTGCCAAGCTCAAGAACCTTGTTCTTCAACTCAGTATTTTTATTTTCATTCTCCTTAGCCCTAGACTCTAGATTTTTGCACTTGGCTTTTAGGATTACACCTTCCCAAGACAACTCTTCCTTCTCATTATTAATTATCTCAGACTCATCAATGGAGCCTAGTAATAGTTCGGACTACCTTTCTTTAGACAGGAATTTAATCTTGTCTTTGATGTGAATGACAATTACCTCTTGTTCATCATCTGAATCTCCGATGGCCATAATTGCTTGTTCATCTCCAGCTTTATCTTCTGAGTCTTCATATGATGTTTCTCCCATGCATCAACCATAGCCTTAGTTGATCATTTGTTTCTTTTAGGTTGAACCTGTTCCTTCCTCTTGTTTCTTCGTTCAGCCCTTTCCTTCTTCCACTCAATTTCCCATTGAGGACAATTCTTAATAATGTGATCAGTCTTACCATATTTGTAGCACTCTTCATTTGTCTGTTTCCCAGGAGCCTTGGATTTGTTGAAGTTTGTACCTTTTGAAGAACCTTTTTCCTCTCATCATGTACTTTTTGAAATCTCTAGTGATCATGGCTACTTCATAATCCTTCAGATCTGCACCTTTAGCTATTCTGAGAGTTAAAATTCTCTCATTTAGGGTGCATCCATTTTTGTGGTTTGCCTTATTAACTCATAAGTAGTGACGTTTCCAATCAATTTATCCATCTTCAGGGTAGCAATGTTCTTTGATTCCTGAATAGCAATGATTTTGGTTTCCCAAGTAACTGGTAAGACTCTTGTCAAAATTTTCTCAACCTTGTCTTCTTCAAGTATAATTCTACCAAGAGATTTAAGTTCATTTTTTAGTGTTGTGAACCTTGTGTATATCTCCTGGATAGATTATCCTTTCTTCATTGTTAAATTCTTTTATTGGGAATACAACAATGTTCCTCTAGACCTCTTTACTTGAGGTGTTCCTTCATGAGCCACTTGCAAAGTGTCCCAGATTTCCTTAGCAGTGATACAACTTTGAATTATGCTGTTCTCAACTGGACCTAGTCCACACACAAGCCATTTTTATGCCTTGGCATTTTTCTCCCACTTCTTCAGGTCTTCAGCAGTGCAATCAACTCTTGTGTTTGGCACATAAATTCCTTCAGCATTCCTCTATGTGGTTGCTAGGGGACCATCAATGAATATGTCCCAGAGTTCATAGTCTTCCCCTACGATGTGATTCCTTATCCTGTTCTTCCACCAAGAATAGTACTGACTATTGAACATAGGAGGCCTAGAAGCGGATTTCCCTTCCCAGTTCCCAGGTGGTGCACTCATGTTGATCTTTTCCTAAGGTGTTAGCCTCTTCAAGGATAACCTACTCTGATATCAATTGATGTTTTAAGCATCAATATCACACAAGAAAGGGGTGATTTGTGTGGTAGCCAATTTTTCGCATTAGAAGAACTTGGTTCTTCTAGGTGTACTAACTGTACTGTCTTCAAAATAACAAGTACATAAAACAAAGAACACAGAGATTTTTATGTAGAAAATATAAAGCTCAAAAGGTAAAAAAAACTTGACCTACTATTCACTAGGATGTTTCCAGACATCCACTAAAATCACTGAGCCAAAACATCATTCACAAAACTCTTGTAAACCTAACTCTAATCCCGTTGTGGCACACAGCCTCAACTATTGAGACAACTTCAAGTTAACTCTAACCTGAATAATCAAGGTATCTAATACAATTTCTTCTATTAAAGCTGAAAGGTACAAGTTTAAATCACCTACTACAATTGAACAAGAATAAAAGAAAGACACAATGGAATTGGTTCGTCTACCTCGTCCAAGTAGCTTCAGGAATGCAAACTCAAATCTCACATAAATTGCTTGTGAAATTTCATCGCTCTTTTGATCTCAATTTAGCTTAACTTCTATGTTTGTGCAATACCTGTAAAAGAGAACAATCATTGTTATTTAATGAATTAGTAATTAGAGTTTGATTGGGACTCAATTGATGATCATCTATCGTAGTAGAGTCCTTGAAGATCTCAAACTCCAACACTATCTTTTATCTGAATTGTGTTCTCTTCATACAAGGAGACCTTCTCCCCTTATCCAATATGCAACCTTTTCAATCAGATCAGGAGATATTACTTCTTGATCAATGAGACTTATCTCCTTCACGTGCATCTCACATGTGTAGGTTAATCATCATTGTGCTTCACTTAATGGACCTGGTCCATGCCTGAGTTCATTTGTCATTCTTTAAAACTTCACCTGTTCTTGGGCCAACATACCTAAATTGATTTTCATTATTTTGCTTCGCAACCTTTAGGAGTAAGGTGGAGGAGGCCTTGGTAAGGGAGCGTTGGCCTTGGGCACTACCGCTTACAGTATGTCTATTATGTGTTCCCTAGATGGGTTCACGTCATTTTGAGTCTCCACCTCATTATCATGAATATCAATTCTCACTTCTGCATTCAAATTCTCTTCACTCACTTGCTCATCAACTATAGGAACATCATCATTTTTTTCTTCAACCTCATCACTCACAATTTCCTTTTGCGTGGAGGTATTCACAATACCACCTCGACCGCTTCTAGTAATCACCGCCATTGCATGCCCAGTGTTGTTCCCACCTTTGGGTTTACTACCATGTAACTAGGTAGAGCCCTCTTAGGGCGAAAATTCAAAGATTGTGAAACCTAGCCAAGTTGAACCTCCAAATTTTAGATTGAAGTATTATGGGATGCCAACTGGGCATCAGAGTCGGTATTCTTTTTCATTATTTGTTCAAACATCGTCTAAACACTTACCATCTCATTGTTTGACGAGCGAGGACCTTGGGACGGAAATGGAGGCGGGTTGTTTGGTTGTTGATACATAGGAGGTCTTTGTAAGCCTTGCCCCTGATTCCCTTGAATGCCATTATTCCAACCCCCTTGGTAGTTGTTTCTTCCCCAATTGTTGTTGTTGCCACTCCAGTTGCCTGGTTATTTTGATTTCCCCAATTCTGATTGTTGTTCCCCCAGATGATATTGCCTTGTTGATTTTGATTCCCCTAGTTTCCTTGGGATCTCTACCGTTGTTGATGGTTAGGTTCTCCACCACGTACTGCGTTTCTTCAATCTACTCATCATAGACATCATCTATGTTGAAACCACCACTACATAGCTCATACTCATCTGAACAACCTTGACCTTGTTGACCTCTTTGTCGCCTCTTGTTGACCAACATGTTGAGACCTTCCAAAGCATTTACTTGTCTCGGCGCTTGAACTTGTTGCAATTGAGCTTTCGCCAGCTGTTTCATTGTTGTAGTTAACGCTATTGCCTGGCCATGATAATGGATCTCTTTGTGAATGTGAATGACAATGGGATCACATAGTGGTACATTGGCTGGACCTTTCCAAGCTAGGGAAGTATCTACCATCTCATCCAAGATCTCACACGCCTCAGCATATGGTGTGTTCATAATATTTCCCATGGTAGCTGGTTCACTACCACTGATTGGTCGTGTTAATTCCACAGTAGAATGTTTGTTGGATCATTGCTTGGTCATGTCATTGTTCGGACATTCTTTCACCATTGTCTGATATCTCTCCCAGATCTCATGATGGTTCATTAGATTTTTATTTGAAGGCGAAAATCTCATCTCTCAGAGTTGCCATATGCCCTAGCGAGAAAAACTTAGCTATAAACTTGTCTGCTAACTTATCCCACGTAGTGATATAATGGTTTGGAAGCCTTTCGAGCCAGTCAAAAGCTTTCCCTCTTAGTGAAAAACGGAATAATCGCAGTCTCAATGCATCCTCCAATACATTGGTTTGTTTGCTTCCCCAGCAAGTATCCACAAAGCTTTTAAGATGTTTACATGCATTCTGATAGGGAGCGCCTGTGAAATACCCTCGCTTCTCCATTAAGGTCAACATCACGTTTGTAATTTTGAAATTGCCCACCCAAATCCCGGTGGGACAATAGCACTTGTGTGTCCTTCATTTGGAAGAACCTGTTAATACCCAATTTTTCCCTATGTATTTTATATAAAAAATACTTTCAAGATAACATGTATATGCATATATAAGCATGCCCAAGCGTTTTGGTGTTTTTCAAAATTTTTGAAGATTTTTAAAATCAGTCTAGTGTCCATTTTAGAAGTACAAAAATTAATAATTATTCCCAAAATCGTCAATTTTGATGATATTTTATTCCCATATTTATACCAAAATATAGTTAATTTAATTTTTTGTATTTTTGTACAAATTTATTTGGTACTTAAAAGACTAAATTGCATATAATTGCAATTATAGCCTGTTTTAAGATTAATAGCATGTTATAATTGTGAAATTGGTTCCAATATTTTTTAATTAATATTGATATATTATTAATTGACTCGGTACTTTTAATTTTCTTTTAAACCCATATTTACAATTGTCAATAAAATAAAAGGAAAATACTGCCTATTTAACATTTAGCCCCATTTTATTTCAATTACGGCCTATTTACATTTCAATTTTAGCCCTCAAATTGACCCAATACTAACCTCAATTGGACCGGCCCAATCTTATTTTTACCCAACCCCCGACCGAACTATCTATCACGCCTGCTCTGTTCTTTAAATCTAGGCCGTTGATCGTTTCGATCAACGGCCATGATCGTTCCTTACCTTTTTTTACCCACTGACTACACCCTAATCTCCTCCTTCTCATCTGGTCCTTAGACTTCAAAATATCTTCTCTCCCAAATCTCTCTCGAAGGTTCTTCGGAACCTTGGCCTTCTTATATCCCTTTTCAACCGTCTTTTACCGGAATCCATGGCTTTTCAGGCCATGGATGGCCTGTACACACCCCCTCCACCATTAGACCATGGGTGTTCAAAGTCTTGAGGTCTAACCTCGATGGTTCTCTTTCAGATCTTCTCAAATCTATGGTTCTATGGCGTCTTCGGCCTTTTCTCCGGCATATT
The DNA here is from genome assembly GCA_034376525.1 of Nicotiana benthamiana. Lineage (NCBI taxonomy): Eukaryota > Viridiplantae > Streptophyta > Magnoliopsida > Solanales > Solanaceae > Nicotiana > Nicotiana benthamiana. The sequence continues at coordinate 15,031,194 of CM067331.1, read as the reverse complement.
CAAGCATTATGAGCCTTTTCTGACCTCTCCGACTCAGGATCAGACTTTCTTCCACGCCTTTCCCGTTTCTAGTTTTTCTCTGAAATCTAAGCTATTTGACGTTTGTTCTATGATATATTTATGCTACTGCATGGATAAAGTGTTTTCCACAAACTTTTCTTTCAAAATTGCTTCTATTCTATTCAGGGTTTCTGAAAGGGTTGCAAAACGTCTTTTTGATTCTTCCACTTTTTTTTCTTTATATGTGTTGGTCTATATTATGCTCGTGTGTTTTCTTTTCTACCGTGCAGATGTTGTTCTTCTGCTTTTCTTTCTATATACCTGACTCTTCTGTGTTTTTTGTATTTTATTGTGCCTCTAAGACAAGATTCACATGTTAATATTTGTTCTGTTTTCCTGCATATTCTTCACTATACTTTTTATTATTCGTCTACGATATGTGTTTCTTGCTGAGTTCTTTAATTTTGTCTGCTTTACATGACTTTGTTTGAGTTTTTTCTAAACATGTTTCATCTACTGTTTCTTAAGTTTATATCACCCTATTTCTTCTTCCGGACTTGCATAAATTCCGAGTCTTTATTAAATATGTTATTTATGCTCTTATATCAGCTTTCCTTCTTTGTTGTTTCAAACCTTCAATCATATTTGTCTGTTTCCTTATGAGGTTCTGAAACAGACCTCTGAGTCTTTTTCGATGGCTTGCCTTCTCATCTCTGTATCTTATTGAGTTAAAACCCTAGGATTTGGGGGGATTTTTTTTTGGAAAGTTTGATTTGGCATTTGGATTAGGGTTGTACATTGGAACCCTAGATTATCATACTCATTATGAGTCTATGAACTGAATTTGAACCTCTTTGCTTATGATTCTGAACCTTTCTATGCTAGACTCTTTTTTAAGTAACATGACAGTTCATTCTTGATTCACATATTTGTGTGCTTTATATATAAGAAACTCTTTTTCAAAAAAAGTTTTGCCAACTATTGATTGATTATGAATTCCTTTTAATAGGGTTTGACTGATTGTTTATGATTTTCATTTATTGAATATTCTTTACCTTTTTCTGGCTTGGTTCATTCGAACAAAGGCTTACTGATTATTTGATTGATTCCCTTTCCTTATTTTCCCAAACTGTGTACCACTGGACTTTTGCCTTAAAACAATTTCTGTGTATTTACCCTTATTGTGTTACTTTGGAAAATTTTTAAATCAAAATTTTTCCTTAATTGTATTCTACCTGTTTCAAACCAGAATCCCTTAACAGAAGCGGGATTCTATGTGATTGATTGCAAATCTATTTTCTTACCTTTTCCTACTTGTCTTCTGCACTATAAAATGGGACTACCCTTCTGCACTTTGACACACTTTGAATTCAATACTTCTACACACACACCTTCAGCTTACATTACTCGCTTTATCCTCTCAATTTCAATACTCTACTCTCTTTTGAGATCTTTTGGATTGTTTACAAGACTTATGGTTTTACTTGTTTGTTTCTTTGAAACTGGTATGTTCTAATTTATCTTTTCAGCTTCACCCCTATGTGTTTACTTTATAGTTTCAATATTCTTATTTACTTTGCTGTCTATGTTCAATATTGAATATGTTTTTCTCTTTGCATCTGTTGTGAATCCCTATACCCATATTCCCTTCTATGTGTTTGAGTTAAGGTTCAGGCATGGCAGCATCCAAATTGTTGTTCATGTCTGGTCTTGATCCTTTGATGGATCCTAACTCCCAAACAATGTTCCTAATAGGCTGGTTAGGGTGTGCCGGCACTCCTTATTGTTGGGTATGATCACTAGTCTATCTTGGTCCTCCCCTGATTCCCCTCTATGAACTTACACTCACTCTTAGACTCTATGTTCTTCCCCCCCTCCTATGAGCCCTGCCTTGAGGGTTGACCCTTCCATATTGATTTGTAATCTATTCTGCAATGTATTTGGGTGTAAACACTGCCCGGAGTCCACTTGAGGCTCTTGGGCACCTTGACACATCCCAGATAAGAGAAAGGCTTTAGAAATCTGATCTTTGAAGTATGTTTATTTCATATCAAACTTGGGGTCTGAATTAGGCTCTCCTTAGTTGGAATCATTAATTTCTGATGTAGTTTTTTTCTTCTTGATTCATTCGAGTCTGTAATAAGTTTTAATAACTTATGAGGTTTTAGTGAGAAGGGGAGGATCACTTGTGTATGCATACGGGTAGGCATCATGATCTTAGGTATTTATTTCTGCAATCACAGTCTGCTTTTCACTTATGCATTTTAAAAATCTTGTCTATAGGATTCCGCACTTATGAATTTCATGTAGAAATTCTGCCTATAGTTTCTGCACTTATGCATTTTATGTGTAAATCCTGCCTATAGTTTCTGCACTTATGCATTTCATTTCATATAGAAATCATGCCTATTGTTTCTGCACTTATGCATTAGAAATCATATCTATAATTTTTTGCATTTCTACATATCATATAGAAATCATGATTATAGGTTTCTGCACTTCTGAATATTATATAGAGATCATGTCTATAGGATTTTGTATTTCACATCTATCATTAGGCAAATAGTTATAGGTTAAAAAGAAATTAATTGCAATGTAGATACCATGTCAATAGGACTCCTGCACTTTCATAATCATTTTAAGATTAACAACGCTTAGAAATCATGCCCATAGGAGTAACCAGTTGAATCTGATTCGTCTATATCATATACAAGTCTAAAACCACTGGTAACGTCTTTAATATATGCTAAACTTATGTTTTTCTACTATCAGTAAGCATTTTGCCAAATCAGTGTAAGCATTGTTAGATATCATGCCTATAGGTTTCACCTAGGAAAGCCATTAGGTAATTAATTAACTGCACCAGTCTTTAATAATTACAACCAGCAGGCCGGCCTAATTCGGACTTCTTATCTAAAAATATGTGATAAAATCAGCTTGCCTTAATGTTTATGTTTAATTCCGACCATAACCAGTACATGTAAGACATGCTAAACAATCTGTCTTTATGTGAGGAGGCCATTTTGAGCCTTTTTTTAACTGTTATGTTTTTCCCATAACTATTTTATGAGATTTTTATTTGTCGCCCTAGAATTTTATCCTTTTAAACTCTGAAAAGCCCAAATCTCCCTTCCCTTTTAGGACTAGTAGTCCCAAATGTCTCCGGAACTGATAGGATTGGGACAGGTAATAGCATGCAATATGTCGTGATATTATTCTGCACTATAATACCTTAACAGGGTGGTAAAGGTTAGATATGGATATGATGACCGATGCGCTAATACCTCATGTAGTTCCTCTTCTAAGAAGTGATTACTTGGTATTTCATTGATGTGATGCATATTGTTTGTAAACCTAGGACCCCCTTCCCCTTTACTTGTATTATTTTTTCAAAATTGTTCAAACTATTTCCTTAAAATTCTGCTTCCTTTATTTTCTTCAAACTTTCAATTTACTTGCAATATTATGTGAAAACCCCCCTTCTAGTTGAGACCCTTATTTTCTTACTTGTTAGTTAAAGTTACAATTTGACGACTCAAAGGGTCATCACCGTAATTCATCGTTTTTCTGGGCTTCCGAGGCCATGGAAACCTCACTTTTAGTTGCCTCAATTTGCGTGTATAGTTCGAGCACGAAGCCAAAAAAAATTTATGGTAAAATATGTAAATTCTACGAAACATTTGAAGAATTTTAATATTAATATTGATATAGGTGACTTTGGACAATATTTTGAGTAAACAGACCCTGACACGTGATGTGACAGTCCCGGAAGGTCCGTAGAAAAATATGGGACTTAGGCATATTCCCGAAATCGAAATCCGAGGTCCCGAGCTTGAGTATAGAATTTTTGAAAGAAATTGTTTTTTTGAAAATGATATGAAATAATTGAAATGAAAATAACTTAGAAAATATAGGTATCGAGCTCATATTTTGGTTCTGACGTCCGGTACAGGTCTTAAATGTGCGTTAAGTGCATGCTGTGAAATTTTGTCGAAATCAAAGTTTGACGTGTTTCGGACCTAAATACCTAAAGTTAAAGGTTGATGAACTTTGAAATGAAAAATGATGATTTTGGTATTTGATTCATTGAATTTTATGTTATTTGGCGATTTGATGACTCAACTAAGTTTGTAGGATGTTATTGAGTTAGTGTGTGCGTTTCGTTTGGAGCTCCGAGGGCTCGGGAGTGATTCGGAGGTGGTTTGGGGTAGTTTTTACACCTAGAAGCATTTCAGATTTTCTGCAATTCTCACTGAAGGAAAACTTTCTTCGCGTTCGCAGCACTAGGCTCGTGTTCCCATACCTTTGCGCTCTCCCTTCATTGCTTTCGCGAATCCCAGGTGTTCCCTTCTCCAAGTTCGCGGGTCGTATCTCGCATTCGCGTACAAGGTCGTTCCATACCCCAATCCCCTTTCTTCTATGTGTCCACGTTGTCTCTTCGCGATCGCGAAGCTTTGAATCTATTCACCCTTCGTGAACGCGTCCCTCTCACGTGAACGCGAATGGCATTTTGCCCTGTGAATTTATAAGTTTAAAACAGTAGGAGACTCGGGATTTTCTAGTTTTTTCACACGAACTCCTCTCCTTAATCACCCCATAAGCGATTTCAATCTCTTCTTTCTCCATAATCTCTTGGGTAAGTGATCTTAACTTATTTCCCTCTTAATTTCTTCCATTTATCACTAATTTCCAAGCCCTAAGTCATGAAACTTAAGTATAAAGCGGGGGATTTGGGTAAAACTAGGGCTTTTTGGGCTTTTGGGTGATTCAACCAAAATTTGGGGTCGAATTTTATAACAAATTGCATATTTGAACTCATGGGGTTATGAGTGATTGGGTTTTGGTCTGAGCCTCGAGTTTGAACCATGTGGGCCCGGGGTTGGATTTTGGTATTTTAGGAAGAATGATAGGAAATTCATTTCTAGGCTATCGAATTTTTTCTTTGAGCCATTATTGATAATATTGAACTAAATTGTCCCTAGATATCATTCTTTCGGAGTTGGATTCTAGAGGAAAGGCAGTGTTAGAGACTTGATTTCTATTTTCGGATCGAGGTATGTGTTTTTTCTAAATTCGGATTGACGGATTAGGATTAGGGTATTATTTTCTACTTGCTCAATATGGGGTACGGTGTATAGGCATGGTGACAGTTATCAATGCACCGTAGTCTAGTATGACCGTGAATCTTATATGTGTTGGATTCATATTTAATGATACATCTTTCTTGCTTGGGTTGATAAGTATAATATAAAGTGAATAGTTGAGGAAGGTTTGTGATTGGTTTGTAATTTGGAGCATTGGCTCGGACTAGAAATTGTTACTCGAGAAATAGGCGATTAAAAGAGGAACATGTAGTGATTATTCCCTTGCCGGGACGTAAGTATTTATTGTATTTTCCCTTGCCGGTATAATTGAATTATTAATTCTATTCCCTTGCCGGGATTTCTTGTAATTATTGTTACTCCCCTCACACTTGAGCCGCGGTCATTGTTTGGGTGAGTTCTTGGTATTAAATGTTGAGGATCGGGTTGCACGCAGCAATGATGTTGATGAATATTGAGGATCGGTTTGCACACCGCAACGGTATTGAATATTGAGGATCCATTTGCACAACTCAACGGTATTGATTGTTGAGGATCAGGTTGCACGCCGCAACAGTGATATCCGTTGAGGATCGAGTTGCGCGCCGCAACGGAGTATGGACTAAGTGTATTATTTTCGTATCTAGAGACTTCCTGTGTTTTCCTTATTTAATTGTTATTGTTCAGTTTCATTTATTTACGGATGATTTATATGTTTAGATTGTCGTAACCCATATCATGCTCCCCTCCCCCCCCCCCCTTTAATTGTTTAAATTTGCGTATTTCCTGTTATTGCACATATATCTGTATAGGTTATTTGTGGTAGGTCCTGTCTAGCCTCGTCACTACCTCGCCGGGGTAAGGCCAGGCACTCACTAGCACATGGGGTCAGTTTTGTTGATGCTACACTCTGTACATTACTTTTGCACAGATCAGGATGCAGCTTTCGGACCGTAACAGTATTAAATCAGGAGCAGACCTTCAGCCTAGGGACTCGTGAGGTAACTTTGCGGACATCTGCAGGCCCGGAGTCTCTTCCATCCTTATTTATTTTGTTAGCTCTTATATTGAAGCAGATTGTTATGATATCTTTCAGACGATTGTATTTAGTAATCCTAGAAGATTGTGAGAAATGTGATACCAATCTTGGGTATAGGATTTGTAATACTTCCGCATTTCTTTCAGTAAATTATATTTGAGACTTCCACTTTATTGTTAAATGTTTTAATGTTTATAATATTGTTGATGTTCGCTAAAGAAGTATTTGATATTTGGCTTTCCTAGCTCCTATTAGTAGGAATCATCACGACTCCCGATGGTGAGAAATCCGGATCGTGACAAGTTGGTATTAGAGCTCTAGGATACATAGGTCTCACAAATCACAGACAAACTCGGTAATGTCTTGAGGATCGGTACAGAGATGTCTGTATTTATCCCAAACGCTACAGAGTTAGGAAAAGTTTCACTTTGTTCAGTCTTGTCGTGCGATTCTGTTTCTCAAGTATTGATTGTCATCCTACACTGTGCTTTCGCAGATGGCGAGAACACATGCTTAATATTTTACTGCGCAACAGCCTGAGCCCCCCAGCATCAGCTCCTATCAGGGGCAGAGGTCAAAGCCGAGGCCTTGCTAGAGGCCGAGGCCAGGGAAGAGCTCGGCCCCGAGCATCGGTTCCATAGGTGGATCCTCATGTTTACTATGATGCGGAGGTTCCAGCACCAGCAGCTTCGGTGGGCCTAGTTCAGGTCCCGGAGTGTTTTATAGCCACTCCAGTACTCCAGGACGCCTTGGTCCGACTACTAAGCTTTATGGAGAGCGTATCTAGAGCGAGTTTGCTTCCCGTAGCACCAGCCACATATCAGGATGGGGGAGGAGTTCAGACTCCCACTACACGTACTCCGGTGCAGGTAGCTCCTCAGCCTCAGGTTCCAGCATTCCAACCAGCTGTGGCAACCTAGCTGGGTATTCCAGCTTAGACCGGCAATGGTGCGGCGATGTCCACAGATGCCTTGTGGAGGCTTAATAGGTTCACCAAGTTCTTCACCACCACCTTCAGTGGTGCTTCTACGGAGGACCCTCAGGACTTCTTATTCAGCTGCCATGAGGTCCTCAGGACTATGGGTATTGTGGAGACCAATAGGGTCGACTTCATCACTTTTCAGCTTGCACGATCCACCAAGATTTGGTGGAGGGACTATTGTTTATCTAGGTCAGCAGGGTCGCCATTATTGACTAGGGATCAATTTGCAGAGTTGTTCTTGGAGAAGTTTCTCTCGTTGACTGAGTGAGATGCTCTACGCTGGCAGTTTGAGTGTCTTCATCAGGGTAATATGACAGTCACGCGGTATGGGACTTGTTTTATTGATTTGGCACTCCATGCTATTTTTATACTCCCCAATGAGAGGGAGAGGGTGCGGAGATTTATTGATGGGTTGATTAAGCCGATCCGGCTTCAGATGGCCATGGGAGCCAATAGTGATATGTCTTTTCAAGAGGCGACCAATGCGGTCCGCAGGATAAAGATGGCACTATCACGAGGAGGTGGTGAGAGGTCAGATAAGAGGACTCGTCATTCTGGTAGGTTCTGTTGTACCTCCTGTGGAGGTAGGGATTCATGTGGTAGAGGCCACCCTCAGAGGCCTTTTCAGTCACCACTTCAGATTTCACATGGTACTGCAGGTGGTAGCAGTTCTCAGCAGCACTATTCTGATCAGCAGCTCATCAGTGTGTTGATACCCCATTTTTTCCTATGTATTGTTATACTCAACATACTTTCAAAATAGCATGTGTATGCATATACAAGCATCCCCAAAGGTTTTGCTATTTTTTCCAAAGTTTTTAAGATTTTTAAAACCAATTTATGGCCTATTTTGCACTATAAAATCTAATAATTATTACAAAAACTTGTCATTTTAGTGAATAATTTATGTTTATTCTCACATTTACACAAAATATAATTTTTATGATTTTTACAAATTTTTATACGTCCATTTGGGATTATTAAACTAAAATTTCATGAAATTATAATTTTAGCCTATTTCTCAATTTAATTGCATTTTTTATCACAAAATCATTCTCAATATTTTTAAATTAATGCTTACATGTTTTTTATTAAATCAACATTTCTAGTTTGATTTTAAACAACTTTTACAGTTTTTTATAAATTCAAAATGGGAAAAGTGGCTATTTCAATTGTAGTCCATCTTACTTTCAATTATAGCCTGATTTGCACCGCGAATCCACCCCCTAATTAAATAACCCAATTTAGAATTTTACCCGACCCAGACCTAATCAAATGAACCCAACCCACGTACTCCTTAATCTCGACCGTTGCTCATTTAGATCAAAGATCCATGTTAACCCCTTCCTTTTTAACCCATGACCAACCCTAACCCTTGTATTTTTCATTTCAGCAGCCGCCTCAAAACTCTTCATCTCTCAAACTCTCTTAAGTCTTCTCTGAAACTTTAGCCCCTTTCCCACCAGTTTTCGCCTTATCTCGCCGAAAACCATGGCATCTCAGGCTCTAAGTGGCATGTACTCACCCCCACTTACCCTTATACTCCTATGATGTGAAGTTCCAAGGTCTGACCTTGAAAACCCTGGCTCAGAATCCCTTATTCAGGTTCTATGGCCATCTCTGACTCACCTCCGGCGTGTCCTAGCTTTGCGAGTTCATCTCCGACTCGGACCATTCCATGCCTTTCTCACCCTAAGCCATTTTTGAGGTTTTTCTGTTTTCTCTAAGATCTATTATATATCTGTGCTATTTCTGATATTTCCAAAGAAGTTTTTTTTCCAATTTTTGCTTTCAAAACTGTTCGTCTTCTCAAACCTAGGGTTTCCTAGATTTTTACTAGTTCTATTTCTATTTCTTACTATATTTTTTACTTTGCTATAATTCCTAAGTATTTTCACTATGGTTTCTGTGTATTTTCTTTACTATATTTTCCTAGGGTTTCTAGTGACTTCTTTTACCGTGTTTGCTTCCATTAAATGTCTGTGTTCTTTGGGTTTTCCTTAGTTTATTTCGCCTGAGTTTCTATACTTTCTTCTTTGCACTTAATCTGTGGAGGAAACCCTAGAATTTGGGGTTTTCCAAACCACTTATGTGCGATTGTGTTGTTTCCTGTTTGATTTCAAAAACCCTAATCTCTAAATTCATCTCATGTTCTCTGATTTGCATGACCTTCTAATTTCTCGCTTAGCTATGACCTTCTATTCTTCATTGTATGACCACTCTGTTTGTTTAATTTTAGCCTCTGTATGTTTAAGTTTATGCATCTTTTATAGTCAGACCTTTTCTTCTAAAAAAACCTACTTTTGGGGGATTGATTTCAGACCTCTATTATATGAGCTTATTTGATTCTTTCTTCGTCTAATTTGAACCTACTTTCTGACTTAATTCATTATTAAGTTTGAATCCTTAATTCCTTAATTTACTATGTGTTAATTGATTTTATTTTTACCTTATTTATCTAAACCGTGTACTTTTAAACTTCCCTAATGTATTTACCCTTTTACTACACAATGTGTTCTTGATTTTCTTTCCTTAAATAAAAATTCTACCCTCTCATATGCAGATTCGAACTCCTTAATTAGAGGGGTTCCCTTCTCCTGATTGATTATGATTGATACTGAACTATTTCTTGCCCTTTTTACCTTCTTGTTTTCAGCTATAAATACCTCAATCCTTTTCTTTAAAAGACACGAACAACTGAGTTCCAAAAAATACACACACTCAAAGCTCTCTTTTCTTTACTATTACTTGTGTTATTGTTCTGACTAGCCGGCTGAAAGCCAAGGCTAGACTTTGGAATCTCTCTTGCTGTTTTCTTGCTTTGTTTGTTCTGGTGTTTGAAAGTTACAACTGGTATGTCCTCATAAGTTAAACATCTCCACAACTATGTGTTTACTTCTCCTTTTTTCATGTCCCCTCACTATATATTTAGCTTTCTCGCATTATGTATCTGTGTTTTAGTCTGTTATGTTCATTCTTGATGTTTCTACATATTTAGGTCCTGTTACTTAATGTGTTTCCGTACGAACCCCTTCCCCCTGAACCCTTTATGTGTGAGTGTTGTCCCAGGTTAGAGTAGCATCTCATTGCTATCCATGACCTGGGACCAGTTTCTCTTGGATCTTTACTCAAATCAGTCCCATTCCCTTTTCTCCCTTTATGTGTTGAGCCTTGACTAGGGTCTGGAAGTGTCCTAATCACCACCCAGGCCCCTGTCTGACTTCTAAAGTCTGCTCTTTATCTGAATAAACCAAGTGGAGGGTCAGGGGTGTGCCATTCTTTCCCATGGCTGGGTATGACCACCATTTGCTTTGGTTTCCTCTAGTCCCATCACTTTACACTTATTCTTAGTTCTTTAAGTTCTACCCTCCTATGGTAAGCCATTCTTAGGGACCCTAGGGTTCCCTCTGAATTTGGATGCCTAAGGGCTGGTAATTCTACCCATTGCACTACTCTGTTTCAACCCTTAGAGTGTAGCCATTGCCTGGACTTTTGAAAACCCCTTGGAATTTTGAAACACTCTAAGAGAAGGCCTTGGAATCTGGAATCTGGATTTGGTGAAACACATGTGTTGGATGTTGAATGTTGCATTTAGCCTCCTCGGGTCTGGTTTTGTTTTGACGTATTTATTTCAGTCTACTTCTTTCCAATTTTTGTAATAACTACGTAATAAAACTCGGAGAAAATACTAGTAAAGGGTGTGGGATGGATTTATATTTCTTGCATAAGTCAATGGGTAGAAATCATGTCTATGGGACCTTTTTATGCTTTACTCATCTATATACTATGCCTATGGGATTCTAATATTGCATATCATTTAAAAATCATGTCTATAGGATCTTTCATGCTTCAATCATCTTGATGTCGTGCCTATATGACTTTAATATTGTATATCATTTAGAAATCATGTCTATAGGACCTTTTTATGCTTTACTAATCTAGATACTACGCTTATTGGATTCTAATATTGCATATCATTTAGAAATCATGTCTATAGGATCTTTCATGCTTCAATCATCTAGATGTTGTTCCTATAGGAATTTAATATTGCAAATCAATTAGAAACCATGCCTATAGGATTTTGATATTGCAAATCATTTAGAGATCATGTCTGTAGGACTTTGCACTGTAAGCACAATAGAGATCATGCATATAGGAAACGCATAAAACGTTAGGCAAACCATAGGGTAACTGAACGTTCGTCTATTTACCAGCTCTCTAACAGGCTTTAAAAATTCAATATAGACATCATGCCTATAGGATTCAGTCTCAACTTGTCTGATTCGTTTTAAGCAATAATAGTCCATTAACTGGTCCATAATAACCTAATACAATGTTTTCAACAAAACTCTTGTAAATGAGTATGCTTTATTTGAAATATGCATCTTTTCCTAAACAGTTCTTTTAAACATTCTGCCAAAACATTTTACTCAGTCCTCTGAAATTGTCATTTTAAAAAACAGTCCTTTAATGCACTCTTTTCTTAAGACATTCCTGCCTCTAAAAATCTTTCATAACTCTTCTGCATTTTTCCTACTCAAACAGTCTGCTGATTTCGAATCCATTCACAAATTTACTGCATTCTTTACAATCTCTTGAAACTTTTCTACATTAAGACATCAATAACTAATAAATCAGACCCGAGGAGCTCAATGCAAAATTTTTTATCCAACTTTATGAGTTAAACTTATTCGTCCACCTCTTAATTTCTTAACTTTAAAGACCAAATCAGTACGTAGAAGTCATGCTAAACTAATTGATGTTGTGATCTACGGGGTTTTGTATGAGCTTTTGAGTGTTTATTTTGTACCCCACTTATTTGCTATTTGTTTTTATTGACGCCTTAGTATTTTATCCTTTTAAACTCCATATATGCCTCCATCCCTTTCTCCTCTTTCAGATTAGAAGTCCAAATAACTCGGGACTGATAGGTCGAGACGGGTATTAGCATGCAATAAGTAAACGAGGCTAATCGCGTTTAAGTACCTTAATGAGATGGGAAGGGTAGAATATGGAGATGATAACGGTGCACTAATATCAAGTGTGGGAAATATTGTTGGGTATTGAACCGAATGATCCATATTATAATTAAATATAGGAACCCTTCTCAGTTTGCTTTTTTTTCTTTTCCATTATTTAAATCAATGTTTTGTTCAAACTAAGCTTTCTTTTCACGTGTGCCTTACTTCTTTCAAAATTGTTAACTTTCTTATGTGCAAACTTTTCTTGTCTATTCATACGCTTCTAAAAGTCACAATTCAGCAAGGCCGGGAACCACACTAGTGGATCTTGAGGGGTGCCTAACACCTCCCCCTCAAGATAATCTCAAGCCCTTACCCGAACTCTGGTTTTCATTCAAATCCTTCTTCCTTAATTTAAAAAGTGTCCTATTGCACTATATCATTAAGTGACGACTCTCCAAATTCATAACCCAGATCCCCTAAAAGGTGATAAAAGAGTCATTCCACCCATAATGTCGCAAACCATATTTTCTCGCTCAAAAAAAGAGGGCGTCGAAACAGTGCACCACCGTTTCAGAGCCTTCGAGGAGGTCATTCAGGGAGGCAAGGTCAGTCCCAGTTTCCTCATTTGTCGGATTCAGCTGGGTGATATAAGTGTGGAGACCTTAGTCACATCAGGAGATATTGCCCGAGGATAAGAGGTGCTCAGTCGCAGCTGCAGGGCCCCGTCCCATGATTCAGGCAGTAGGTGATTCACATACTGCCCAACCAGCTAAAGGTGGGGGAAGAGGCCATAGAGGTGGAGGTAGGGAGAATAGAGGTGGAGCTCAGACCGCCAGAGGTAGGGGTCAGCCAGTAGTCTATCATCCCAGAGACACAGTTCAGGGAGGTGGGGCCAAGCTCGTTGTTATACTTTGCTAGCCAGGCCAGAAGCCGAGTCATTACATGTTATGATTACAGGTACTATTCTGGTCTGTGATAGAGGTGCTTCATGGTTATTTGATTTGGGATCTACGTATTCATATGTGTCGTCCTATTTTTCACCCTATTTGGTTATGCCTAGTGAGGCCTTGCGTATTCCTGTATATGTATCTACACCGGTTGGTGATTCTTTTGTGGTCGACCAAGTACATCATTCATGTGTGGTAGTATTTGAGGGTCTTGAGACCCGTGTCGACTTATTGCTCTTAGATATAGTGGAATTCGATGTTATATTGGGGATGGATTGGTTGTCCCCGCATCATGCTATTTTGGATTGTCACACCAAGACCGTGACCTTGGCTTTGCCAAATTTGCCCCGACTTGAATGGAGGGGGACCCAAGGTCATGCCACCCGTTATCTCATATTTCAAGGCACGATGCATGGTCGAGAAGGGGTGTCTAGCATATCTGGCATATGTTCGTGACTCCAGTGCAGAGGTTCCATCTATTGACTCTGTTCCTATTATTCGGGAGTTCCCCGAGGTTTTCCCTTCAGACAAGCCAGGTATGCCGCCCGACGGGGATATTTATTTCTGTATTCATGTGGATCTGGCACTCAGCCTATTTCCATTCTGCCTTATCGCATGGCCCCGTCGGAGTTGAAAGAGTTAAAGGAGAAACTTCAGGACTTTCTTGATAAGGGTTTCATTAGACTTAGTGTATCGCCTTGGGGTGTGGCACAGTTATTTGTGAAGAAAAAGGATGGGTCGATGTGGGTCGAAGAGGATGTGCATTGATTACTGGCAGTTGAACAAGGTGACGATAAAGAACAAGTATCCATTGCCGAGGATTGACAATTTATTCGACCAACTTCATGATGCTAGGGTGTTCTCGAAGATAGATTTGAGATCTGGTTATCATCAGCTAAGGATTTGGGTGTCTGATGTGCCTAAGGCAGCATTTCGTACTCGGTATTGGCATTATGAGTTTTTTGTCATGTCATTTGGGTTGACCAATGGCCCAGCAGCATTTATGGAGTTGATGAACTGAGTGTTCAGGCCCTATTTGGATTTGTTCGTGATTGTATTCATTGACAACATTCTGATATACTCCCGCAATAAAGAGGAGCATGAGCATCACCTTAGAGTGGTTCTTCAGACTCTAAAGGGTAGTCAGTTATACGCCAAGTTCTCGAAGCATGAGTTTTGGTTGAGTTTTGTTGCATTCCTGGGTCCCGCTGTTTCAGGTGAGGGTATAAAGGTGGACCCGAAAAAGATTGAGGAACTCAAGAACTGTCCTCGACCAGCATTAGCTACAGAGATCCAAAGTTTCTTAAGGTTAGCACGTTACTACCGACGGTTCGTGGAGGGGTTTTCATCCATTGCAGCCTCGATGACTAGATTGACCCAAAATGGTGACCAGTTCAGGTGGTCAGATGAGTGTGAGGCGAGCTTCCAAAAGCTCAAGACATCTCTGACTACGGCACCGGTATTGGTTTTGCCCACGGGATCAGGGCCTTATACTTATTGGGATGCTTCCTGCATTGGTCTTGGCGTGACGTTGATGCAGAATGGCAGGGTCATAGCATATGCTTCGAGGCAGTTGAAGATCAACGAGAAGAATTATCCAGTTCATGATATAGAGTTGGCCCCTATCGTTCATGCTTTGAAGATTTGGATGCATTATCTATATGGTGTGACATGTGAGGTGTACATGGATCACAAGAGCCTTCAATACTTCTTCAAACAACAGGAGTTGAATTTGAGGCAGATGAGGTGGTTGGAGTTGTTGAAAGACTATGATGTTTCTATCTTTCACCAATGTGGTGGTCGATGGGTTGAGTTGGAAGTCCGCCAGCATGGGCAGTATTGCCTATATTCCGGTCAGCCAGAGACCACTTCCTTTGGATGTTCAGACCTTGGCCAATTGATTTCTAAGGTTGGATATTTTTGAACCTAGCAGGGTGTTAGCTTGCATGGTTGCTCGTTCGTCGTTGATGGAGCGTATCTGTGAGCGGTAGTTTGATGATCCCAATTTATGTGTCCTTAGAGACACGATGCAGCGTGGAGGTGCCAATAAAGTGGCCTTGGGAGATGATGGTGTATTGAGATTGCAGGGGCGAGTTTGTGTGCCCAATGTTGATGTTATTCGAGAGTTGATATTAGCGGAGGCCCATAGTTCTCGATATTCTATTCATCCGGGCGCCCGAAGATGTATTAGGATTTGAGACAGCACTATTGGTGGCGCAGAATGAAGAAAGACATTGTTCCACATGTGGCTCGTTGTTTGAACTATTAGTAGGTTAAGTATGAGCATCAGAGACCCGATGGATTATTTCATAGGATTAAGCTTCACCAGAGGAAGTGGGAGAAGATTA
The DNA here is from genome assembly GCA_034376525.1 of Nicotiana benthamiana. Classification (NCBI taxonomy): domain Eukaryota; kingdom Viridiplantae; phylum Streptophyta; class Magnoliopsida; order Solanales; family Solanaceae; genus Nicotiana; species Nicotiana benthamiana. The sequence goes on along the minus strand of CM067331.1, from coordinate 15,015,833 downwards.
CCATGGATTTCGTTTCTGGCCTTCCGATGACTCGGAAGAAGTTTGATGCTATATGGGTCATTGTTGATAAGCTGACCAAGTCAGCGCATTTTATTCAAGTTGCCACCACCTATTCGTCCGAGAGATTAGCTGGGATTTATATCAGGGAGATCGTTCGCCTTCATGGGGTGCCTATATCTATCATTTCGGACTGAGGCCTGTAGTTTACCTCGTATTTCTAGGGAGCGGTACAGCAGGAGTTAGGCAGCCAGGTTCAGTTGAGTACAACATTTCATCCCCAGAAGAATATTTAGTCCGAGAGGACTATTGAAATTCTTGAGGATATACTCCGGGCATGCATTATTAATTTTGGAGGATTGTGGGACCAGTTCTTGCCTTTAGAGAAGTTTGCCTACAACAACAGTGTGACGACCCAAAGGGTCATCACTGTAATTCTCCTTTTCTTTTTGCTTCTGAGGCCTTGAAAACCTGTTATTTGGTTGCGTTGATTTGCGTGCGCAGTCCGAGAGTGGAGCCGGAAAATTTTTGTGTGGTAATATTTTGAATTAAAAAGCTATAAATTTTGATACTAATATTGCTATAGTTGACATTGGTCAACATTTTGGGTAAATGAACCCAAACACGTTATGTGACAGTCTCGGAGGGTCCATAGGGAAATTTGGGACCCGGGCGTATTCATGAAATCAAAATCCGAGGTCCCAGGCCCGAGTACGGAACTTTTTCGTGAAATTGTTTTCAGAAAATGCTTATGGAGAAATGAAAATGAAAATTGATCAAAAGTAATGGTATCGGGCTCGTATTTTTGTTCCGACGCCCGATACAAGTCTTAAATGAGCGTCAAGCGCTATCTGTAAAGTTTTGTTTAAATCGAATGTCATTTGACGTGTTTTGTACTAAAAATGGAAAAGTTGAATGTCTTAAACTATGAAATGAAAATCATGAGTTTTGGGGGTTCATTCTTTGATTTTGATGTTATTTTGGCGATTTGATCACTCGAGCAAGTTCGTATGAAGTTTTTAAATCAGTGTACATGTTTTGTTCGGAGCCCCGTGGGCTCGGGTGAGTTTCGGATAGGTGTCAGAGTGTTTTGGACTTAGAAAATCTGGTGTTTTTGCTTGTTGCTAGTGTCCAGTTTTTTTGTTCTTCCGCGATCGCATTGGTTTTTCCGCGATCGCATAGAGTTAATTTGGTAATCATCAGGTTGTTCTATGTGATCGCATTACTCCTTCGCGATTGCATAGAGTAAATCTTGAAGTCCAAGGAATCTTTCTATGCGATTGCATTACTCCTACGTGATCGCACAGAGTAAATCTTGAAGTCCAGGGAATTCTTCTATGTGATTGCATTACTCCAATGCGATCGCGTAGATTAAATGTTGAGGCCCAGAAATTCCTTCTATGCGATCGCATTACTCCTCCGCGATCGCATACGCTTAATTTCTTGGCGTGGATATTGGCAGGAATTGATTGAAACTTTAGCATGGGCTCATGAACGCACACCTTTGGCCAATTTGATTCGCTGGAGAGATAAACCAGTGGCCCTTTCCATTGTACAAGCAAGATTGGTTGGATTAGCGAAGTTCAGCCTCCCTTATTTTTTTCGAATCGATCGCATCCCAGTTCCTGTGATGGCATAGAGCAATTTCGCCCAGTGATTTTAAAAGCCTAAAAACATAACAGTGACGGGATTTTCACACACTTTACTTACGAACCCTCCTTCTCCACCCTCCATTGAAGAGTCTCAAGCTTCCCTTCCTACATATCTCTTTGGGTAAGTAATCTTAACATTGTTTTCTCACTATTTCATTATCTAATCGCTAATATCCTAGCCTAAAAACATGAAATCAAGGTAGAAATTAGGGCTTTTGGGTAGATTTAGGTTTTTGAGAATTTTGGGCGATTCAACCTCAATTTGGGGTCGAATCTTAAAACTAATTATATATTTGAACTGATGGGGTTATGGGTGATTACATTTTGGTCTGAGCCTCGAGTTTGGACCATGTGGTCCCGGTGTCGGATTTTGCTATTTTTGGAAGAAAGTTAGAAAATGCATTTCTAATTTAGGAAATTGTATCCTTGTGCTATTATTGATAATATTGAATCGATTTATATTAGATATCGTTTGTTCGGGGTGGAATTCCTGAGGAAAGGCGATTGTTGAGCTTTGAGTTGCTATTTTCGGATTCGAGGTAACTGTTTGTTCTAACTTTGGCTTGAGGGAATAGGATAAGGACAATATTTTCTATGGCTATGTGGAGTCGGTGTATAGGTATGGTGACGGTTACCTATAAGCCCGAGTCTAGCATGACCGTGAGTCGTAATTGCTTCTAAATTCAAAAGAGGTGAAACAATTGAGTTAATTACTTGTTAAATGAATTATGAAGTGATAACTGAGAAGCAAATGGGTCAAAGAAGGAAGTGTGGTATTCTTTTTCCCTTGCCAGGACTTGTTGTTGAAATATTTTCCCTTGCCAGGACTTGGTTTTGAAATGTTCTCCCTTGCCAGAATGATTAATCCTGTTGTATATACCATCGCCCTATTATTTGTGATCAAAGTTTGGGTGAGGATGAGCGATAAATCACGATAGTTGATGTCGTGTAACCATTGATTCACATATTATCATTGATTGAGTGAGGCTGAGTGATAAAGCACGATGGGTGATGCCGGGTAACAATTGATTTACTCCATACTATGGACTGGGTGAGGAAGAGTAATAAATCACGAGAAGTGATGTCGTGTAACCACTTAATGCTATTGATTGGGTGAGGAAGAGTGATAAAGTACGATGGGTGATGTCGTACACTTAATTGATTATCTTGGTGAGGACGAGAGTAAAAGCACGATGGGTGGTGCCGTGCAATGTTTGATTTACTGGTTTCCTTTTATTGATGTAAATTATACAGTTTCCATTTCTTGTTTGTTGATTATATAATTGAACTGTTATACCCCCATCATGTCCCCTCCCCATTATCTGTTTAAATTTTATTGTTTTTCCATTTGCACATATATCTGCATAGGGTGATTGTGGTAGATCCGGTTTAGCCTCGTCACTACCTCGGCGGGGTTAGACTGGGAGCTTACCAGCACATGGGGTCGGTTGTGCTAATACTACACTTCTGTGCCTTTTGCGCATAGGTCAGGATACAGCTTACGGACCGCAGTAGTAACTAGGGAGCGAGCTTTCAATCCATATACTCCGAGGTTTGCTGGCGTTCGCGGGCCCTAAGTCTCCTCTATTTCTTCCGTTTGTTTTCATTGTACGAAACATACTTTTTATGCATTTTTCTTTCAGACTTATTTGTAGAATTCTGTTTGTAGTCTGTGAGTGGTGACACCAGATGTTGGGTAGTGCTATGTTATTGTCTTCCGCACTTTGTTGATATTTATGTTAAAAGTCTTCCGCACATCTTTATTTAATTATCTCGGTTATTATATTGTTTAGATTAAAGTTTTATGGAATATTTTAAAAGGGTTGGCTTCCCTAGCTCCTACAGTATGCGCCATCACGACTCCCGAAGGTGGAAAAAATGCGGGTTGTGACAAGTTGGTATCAGAGCACTAGATTACTTGGGTCTCACCACTCACGGACAAACTTGGTAGAGTCTAAGGGATCGGTACGGAGACGTCTGTATTTATCCCCAAGAGGCTACAGGGTTAGGAAAAATTTCACTTTGTTCTTTCTTGTCGTGCGTTTCCGTTCCTCAAACACCTATTGAATTTCTACTCTATTCTTTTGCAGATGGCGACAACACATGCTTCTTCTTTTACCGCACAGCAATTCAAGTATCTAGCAGCAGCTCCTATCAGAGGTAGAGGGCAAGGCCGAGGCCGGGGCAGAGCTCAGCCCCGAGCAGCAGCCCTAGAGGTTTAGCCACATGTTGACTACGATGAGGAGGTTCCAGCTCCAACCGTTCCAGTGGACCCAGCTTAGGTCCCAGAGGGGCTTATAGCCACCACAGCTCTTCAGGACTATTTGGTCCGATTAGTGAATCTTGTGGAGGGTGGTATTCGAGCGGGTTTGCCTCCATGGTCTCAGCCAGCGGTAGTAAATCAGCCGGGTGTAGCGGCTCAGACTAGGAGTGGGGTCCCTTTCCAGGAGACGGCCAATGAGGGCCGTCGAGTTGAGGTGGTACTGCATGGTGACGGTCATCTATGCACCGAAGTCTAGCATGACCGTGAGTCTTATATGTGTTGAATTCGAATTTAATGATACATCTTTCTTGCTTGGGTTGATAAGTATAATATAAAGTGAATAGTTGAGGAAGTTTTGTGATTGGTTTATCATTTGGAGCATTGGCTCAGACTAGAAATTATTACTCGAGAAATAGGTGATTAAAAGAGGAATATATAGTGCTTATACCCTTGCCGGGACGTAAGTATTTATTGTATTTTCCCTTGCCGGGATAATTGAATTGTTAATTGAATTCCCTTGCCGGGATTTCATGTAATTGTTGTTACTCCCCTTGAACTTGAGTTGCGGTCCTTGTTTGGGTGAGTTCTTGGTATAAATATTGAGGATCGGGTTGCACGCCGCAATGGTGCTGATGAATATTGAGGATCGGGTTGCAGGCGACATCGGTATTGAATATTCAGGATTGGGTAGCACGCCGCAACGGTATTGATTGTTGAGGATCAGGTTGCACACTGCAACGGTGATATCTGTTAAGGATCGGGTTGCGCGCAGCAACGTAATATGGACCGAGTGTGTTATTTTCGTATGTAGAGACTTCATGTGTTTTCCTTATCAGTTGTTATTGCTCTCTTTCATTTATTTACCAATGATTTCTATGTTTAGACTGTCGTACCCCACAACATGCTCCCCTCCCCCCTTTAATTGTTTAAGTTAGCGTATTTCCTGTTATTGCACATATATCTGTAAAGGTTATTTATGGTAGGTCATGTCTAGCCTCGTCACTATCTCTCCGGGGTTAGGCCAGGCACTTACCAGCACATGGGATCGGTTGTGTTGATGCTACACTCTGTGCATTTCTTTTGCACAGATCAGGATGCAGCTTTCGGACCCTAGCAGTATTATATCGGGAGCGGACCTTCATCCCAGGGACTCTTGAGGTAGCATTGCTGACGTCTGCGGGCCCAGAGTCTCTTCCATTCTTATTCAATTTGTTGGCTCTTGAATTGAAACAAACTGTTATGATTTCTTTCAGACGATTTTATTTCGTAATCCTAGAAGTTCGTAAGTAATATGATACCAGACTTGGGTGGAGGATTTGTTAAACTTCCGCATTTCTTTCAGTAAATTATATTTGAGACTTACGCTTTATTGTTAAATGTTTTAATGTTGTTAATACTGTTGATGTTCGCTTAGGAAGTATTTGATATTTGGCTTGTCTAGTTCCTATTAGTAGGCTCCATCATGTCTCCCGATGGTGGGAAATTTGGGTCGTGACACAATTATAACATGGCCGGGAACCATACTAGTGGATCCTGAGGGTGCCTAACACCTTTCCCTCGGGATAATTTCTAGCCCTTACCCAAACTCTTTTTCTCCAACTCAAATCCGTCTTGCTGTTCTAATGCAATTTAATCATCAGGTGGCGACTATTCAATTCAAAATCGAATTCCCAAAAGGGAACAAGTTTTCCTCCCAAATATCATAAAACCAATTTTGCAAGAAAAAGGGGGCGCGATTGCACCCGATGAGCGACTCTTGGATGAGGCAGGGGAGGGTTTAGAACATTTTCATTGGCCTGGTGGCCTCTTCATTGACCATGAGGTACTAGACGTACCTCATCTTCACCATTATCATCTACCTCCACCCCCGGCAGAACATTTCCAAGAGGATCATTGCTTGCTATTTTGTACTTAAATTGATGACACACACAAGTTAGTAGCACAGAATGAAAGAAAAACAAGACACAAAACTAGTTCGATAGATACCGAAATCATTTAACTCCCCCGAAACGGTGCCAAAAAATGATCGGTTCCAACCATACACCACTTAAGAGTGGCAAGAGCGGTTGATGCATCTTTTATCTGAAAAAGTTGGAATCGAATCCACAGAGAGCTAAGATATGTTTTGAGTTGGATTCCTATCTAATCTAGCAGTGTGTGATGTTCTTAACTGCACTTCCAATCATTCTTTATTTGTTCACTATTCTAATTTAATACTAATGATGCAGGAAATTAACCTAAGTATGATATTTTTGTATGGGTTATCTTAATAGGTCTAATGGCACTAGGGAAGTGACTTACTCCTAAATGAGTATCTAACGGGATCTAAAATTTAGGACAAATTTGTTATAGTTGGGATCATGATATAGCTGTTACACGTAACTACTCACTCTATACCTCTTGGTAGTTTGAGTGAATTTGCCCTAATTGACTTTCTCAAGCCCAACTGGATGTTCAAACAATGCAAGCAAAATTGGCTCAAGTCGAGTATTACTATCTCTAGGTTTAACCCTTTAATTGGGGTTATCAATCTCATGAATGCACCCCAATTCCTTGTTGGCCTGAATTTCATAGACTTAGTCTCTCTTTCTCAAGAAGAGCCAAAGTCAAAAAGGCACAAATCAATATTTGTAATTATTAATTTAACATTTAAAGCATAAATCAGACCAAATATCAATCATCTGTAAACATTTAAGCCCTATAATAAAATACCCATTAAATATCCACACTAGGGTTGGCCACAACACAAGCTAATGCGTTTAGCTACTTATAATCAAACAAGAAATCATAGATTGAGATGAAATAGAATCCATAAAAAGTAATTACAAGATAAGAATCTAAGATTAATTGTTAAAAAAGCTCTAAAATTACTCAAAAAAATAAAAAGAGGTTGTTCACGTGCTCAGCTAAACAACAAATGATCTAAAAATATGAAAAAGAACTATTTATACACAGTTAAATTTTTTCGGATAAAAATGCCCCTACGGAGGTACCGCTAGCAGCAGAAAATGGACCGTTGTAGCGGTAAGACTACCGCGGATACACATAATCAAGCGTGGACCGCGGTCTTCAACTTTTAGCTCCATTCTTGGTTCTCTGAGTCTGACTTCCGCTGAGGGCAGTAAATTCACCGCGACCGCGCTAAGGCTACCACTGTCGCCAAATTTCACCGGTGGCAGTAGTGCTTGATAAGTCCAAAATTCTAGCTCTCAGAACCTTGCCACAACGGAGAGCGAATTCAAGACTGCCTCAGTAGTGTAACCTTCACGTCCGCACTTGTTTCTTTGCTGTTAGGGCTCGTCTAACCCAGCTTTTGAACTTGTATAAGTTTCACTCCTTTTTGGGATGGTTATGACTTCCTTGTCTCTATTTAACCAAACACTGCAAACAAGCACAATAAATTAGCTTTCGGAAATACTTGTACACACTTTTAATCCAAAACCTAAGCAAAAAGGAGCATAAAATAGACTAGAATCCCTAGTGTGTCTATGTTTTCGTTCAACCATTCCATTTTGTTGTGGGGTGTGGACATATGAACTCTAGTGGACTGTACAAAGGGATTGAAAGAGACGTTTGCACTTAGAGTTAAAGAACTCAGTGCCATTATCACTTCTCAAAATCTTAACTGAAGCATCAAATTGGATCTTTATTAGAACAAGGAATTGTCTCAAACATACAATCACATTACTTTTGAGTCCAAGTAGGTAAATCTAACCATCCTACTACAATCATCAACGACAGTAAGGAAGAATCTAAGACCATCATGAGTAGGTATCCTATAAGGACCCCATACATCAACATGTATCAAATGAAAACGTTTACCAGGACTTTTAGGAAAAAACAATATACCTTCTCTTGATAGAGGACATATTGTACACTCCTTTATTCTACTACTACTTGTCTTAAAACTCATGTTTGGAATCTGTTTCACCACTCTATCAGGAGAATGTCCAAGTTTTCCATGCCAAATCTCCATGCCCTCTTCTTTCCCATGACCATATGCTAATTGTACATCTGTAGCATTTGCCTTAATAATGTTCTGCTGCAGATTATATAGTCCTTCCAGCTCGTTAAGAATCCCCTTCTCCTTCCTAGTGTGAAGGTCCTACATCATCCAAAGATCAGAATAAAAGGGTATAAAGCATCTTATGTCCTTTGTCAATTTTAAATTAATGACAAATTGTATTTGAAACCTTGCACATACAACACATTTTTAATGATTTCTTCTTCACCAATTCTGCATTCACCCGAGCAAGTTGTGCCCAAAGATTTTCCATTTGGTAAGTACACCTTTGTATAAATACTGGTGCCACTCCTATTTACTTTTTTTTTAGTAATTTCTTATTATGAATCGTATGATTGGTGGCAGCAGAGTCCACTATCCAATTTGTATTTTTTTCTTTCTCTCTATTCTCTACTTTGTCTTTCACAGTAAAAGTATTGACGATACCTGCAAACCCCTTCATGTAATTACGAGAGTTTTCTTTGTTGATCAATTTCAAAATCTGATCATAAGTGAATATTATGCCTTGCCCTTGTACTGTGTTTGTTGTAGACTAGTTCAATGTCTAATGCTCTCTTTGTGTTACTGCATTAGCAAACTGCTTCTCTTGTCTCTATTGCATCTCATGTGTTGTCAGATTTGCCATAGGCCTTTGTTGATATCCAATAGTCTTCTTCCTCATCTCGAAATCTAAAGGATAACCATGTATCTTGTAGCAGTTCTCCCTGGTGTGTCCTTTGTAATTACAAAAATGACAATACAAGTTGTTCCTTTTAGGTCTATAATTGTTACCTGGTCTCACACCTCATTTGTTGCTGAATAGTGCAACTCCATCAGATAGATCAACAGTGTGGGTGAATTTTCCCAAAGAACTCTGACTCTCTTCTAATATCACCGTGGAGTATGCATTGTTAACACTTGGAACTGCAGTCATCACCCAAATATGGCTTCTAGGCTGACTATAGGACTCATTTAGTCCCATCACAAAGTGCGGTAGCCTCTGGTATTCCAAATACTAAGCATTACTTTTTGATTCTAGGCAATCACATCTTGGGCAGGGCATAAGAGCATTATATACTTCCCAAAGGTCTGTTAATTTAGCAAAGTATGCTGAAACTGAAGAGATCCCTTGGGACAGTGTATCTATTTCCTTGTGCAGATAGAAGATCCTTAATACATCAACCTTATCATATTTATCCTTCGGATCTGTTTAGACTTTGTGTGCACTAAAATTTAACATAATTCCACTAAGTAGCTCATTACTCACAACATTCATGGTCCAAGATAACACTATAGCATTGCATTTTCCTCATAATTCATGTAAGGATCTATCAAATTTATCCTTTGTCCATCACTCGTCCACAAAACCTAATTTGCTTTGATCAATTAATCATATTTTCATCGATCTACTCCATAGTTCATAATTCTCATTGCCTTTTAGTTGAATAGAGATAAACGAGCTACCTGATGTATCATATGGTTGTAACAACAGAGGATGATGATGACAGTGGTGATTCTCGTACTACTTCCAGAAATTTGTTCATCAATCGCCATGGTTGATCGAGAATTGAACCAGTTGCTAATTCTTCACTTAGATTCTAAACTTTGCAGAAAATTAAATTCGAAAACAGAAGAAGAAGAAGAAGAAGAAGAAGAAGAAGAAGAAGAAGAAGAAGAAGAAGAAGAAGAAGAAGAAGAAGAAGAAGAAGAAGAAGAGAAAATCAATTGCAGAAACTATCAAACCCTAGCTCGACCGAGAAATATCGTCGATCTCCAGATGCATGAGAAATTGGAGCAACTGGAATTGAAATTCTCATCCTACTGCTATTTAGATTTTCTGCTCTGATACCATAATGAAGATAAGAGTTGAGCTCGAGCTTGAGCTCCAATAGTGAAATCAAAGTTTTTACAATAAAGCTCCCAATCTATAGAAGAAAGAAAAACTGAATTTTCATTATAAAAAATTAACTAATTATAAGTCTAGCCATCTATATATACATTTCTCTGCTACACTACTTATTTAAGAGGCTAAGAAGAAGATGTACACTAACTACCACTAACTACTATTTTCGTAAATTAGTTATAACTAACTAACAATCCCACATGCCTCTCACGTGCTTCTTTCTTCAATAAAATCATTCTTTTTCATAATCATTTAATATTTATAACTTATTGATCCGTCTAATTTGTATTTGCATCGCATAAGATCTATTAAAAGAAAATCATTTTCAATAAGGAATTTTTTCATTTTTAGAACTCGAATCAAAAACTTTTAAGATTGAAAGAATTGTTTATCGTACTGCACGCCATCGTGCTACAAATCACCTCTTGCTATTATAATAAATTCTGCCGTAAATTCTATGATATAATTCTCAACCTCATTCTTTTTTGGATTTGTAGAGATATATAGTACACAATTGCGAGTCCTGTTTCTATTGTCTTTTTTCCCTTGGTCAACGAAGTAAGAAAATCATCACAAAATACAATTTAAAACTGTTTAATAATTAATTGCTGGTGGCTTTACAACCATATGGATCAATTTGCTTCTCCAATCTGGTAGAGCCCAACAGTATTATTCCTTTTCTTCCTTTAATTATTATCTTGAAAATATAAAAGAATTATATAGAAAGATAGATGATCATTCTTTTCAATGTAAAACAAATGGTCTTTTAAATTCGTAATAAGCCAAATCACTTTATATAAACTTCCAAACCAATAAAAGTTGCATCCTACTTTCACTTAATTTTCTTTTCCACCATTCATCGAGGAATGATTTGAACATTTTTATTCATAAAATTGACGCGAAAACATTTATTTGTAAAAGATTTTGGGTACCGAAAGCTTGAAATATTGAAAAATTATTCATCAGACTCATAAAAACAAAAATAAAAAACCTTTTTTTTCAATCAAAATTGTCATACCAAGAGATTGACATATAGTTTCTCCTTGTACTTTTTCTTTATAATATTTTTGTTAAATTATTTTTCAATACTATTTAATAACCATGCATGAATCTAAAGAAATACGGATTTTCGTTCTTAAGGGCTTCGATTTTAAACAAAAAAAAAAAAATCAAAAGCATAATGATGTCAACTTTTGAACCATATATTTTATCATTAATCATGCAAGAGAACTCATTGATTGCCCAAGACAATGGAAAAGGGTATCAATTGATTGGCCTGTATTGTGACAAAGATCATAAATTTTTGTTCCTGATCAATATTTTGAAAATTTTAGAAAGTTAAAGGTTTCTTGAGTATTCTTTTAAAAATAATATTCAAGAATCTCATTTGAATTGAATTTGATAAGATGGGAAATCTGTCTTTTAGCATATACGTGCGCTATGCATGATCAGTATGTCCTTTTAAGAAGATTCAACTTAATATACTTTTTGAGAGTTTGGACCAAAATAGTGATAGCTAGAAGAGTTTTTCCTAGGGTTTCTTTTTGTGTTTATTTCTTTTCAACTCTTTTATCTTTCTTTTTTTTTTCTTCTTGTTTTTTCCTTTCTTTAATTAGGTGTTTCTGCGATTGATTAGCTTCGTTTGAACAATCTTTGTGGAAAATAGACCTATTCAACAAATGTTAATATTGAAATGATGCACAACTACAACACATTTTATATTTCACTTTTCTTCTCTTCTTTTTTAGTCTTTCCTTCTGATCATACAAATAATGCTAAGATTGAATTAAAAACATTTAGTAAAATTTGAATTGTACGTAGTTGCTTTGTTTACATATCCTTAAAGGTAGTGGTTATTTCTTTCTCAACATACTAAAGTAGCTACCTTAAAGACTTTCTTTCATTTTTTCAGTCAAAAGGCAGTCTCACCAATTCGATCAGTTGTGTGTCAAATGGTTTATTTGATAGTGTTACGTTGGTTGTCAGCATGTCGGATCACTTCATGCATAATTATATTCATAGTAGTAAATATAAAAAATTGGAACCACATTAATTATTCGACACAACTATATCAGCAATAATGCAAAAGGGATGTCTCGAAGCAACGTGAAATGTTGTAGTAATAATTTTGATTTGTGAAATCAACCATTAATATTTATAATAGATAGACTGCTTGGAGCAGCTGTTTTGATCCGTTCTTGTGCTCCCATCAGCGTGGATCAAGACAAGAGGGGTTGCTCTGATGGTAAGCAACCCTCACTACCAACCGAGAGGTTGTGAGTTCGAGTCTCCCCAAGAGCAAGGTGGGAAGTTCTTGAAGGGAAGGATGCCGGGGGTCTATTTGGAAACAGCCTCTCTATCGCAGGGTAGGGGTAAGATCTGCGTACACACTACCCTCCCCAGACCCCACTAAGTAGGATTATACTGGGTTATTGTTATTGTTGTTGTAGACTGCTTATATATTATACGTTTCTTTGGTACAATCCTTCCCCAAACGTGTGAAACATGCACCGTGTTGAACTTTTCTATATGAGCATTAATAATATAAAGCACCAAATTCCGTTAAAAAATCGAATTGGTCGAGGAAGCACGATTTCTCGAGTATATGTAAAAATAAACCTTCATCGATACGAAACTATCATTTTCATCCACTTTTTATCTCTAGGCAATGTCTCTTTCTATCTCTGTTATTTCTTTTTGTAGACCTCACACTCCTCTAAAACACTTTTAAAACAAGAGAAAGAAGGCCTCTGCCATATCAAACGGCCCCATTTTCCACCATAGACCATTATATTTTTCCCTTCTGATCTATCCACCTTAAAGTTTTTCCTTATTTATGTACTTACTTATTCTAGGAAAATATGTTGATCCTTTTAAAACTTGGAATGACTAGCATATGAACATTTTGATAGCAAACTGAGTTACGAAAATATATTCTGCAATAATAGAACAGAAACAGAAACAATAACAGGATAAAAATATTTCAAGCCTAACAGAAAATAGTGTTTCCTTAATGAATTAAATTCATTAATTGTTGTCTAAGCTTATTGGATTAATCTTTTCGTAATAGAAAGAAACAACTATTCTAATACCGGCAATAAAAATTACAAAACTTTACAAAACTCAACAAACAATAGCGAATGACACTGACATTTACGTGTTTGTGTTTTAAAAATATGCAATATAACCGAGAGGAGAGTGTACTTCTGATTTTCGATGTGTGGAAAATGAGGCAAGGCCTCTGAATTTATAGAATTATTGTTAAACAATTTGAGTTGAAAAAGTGCGAAGATACCTGGCCACATGAGGTTGTGTCATCTTTTCAAAAATAATTAACTCTCTATTTGGTCGCAAATTTCAAATTCACAAATGACCGTTGGGGAAATTAACTGAGAATTTCAAAAAACAAATTCCGCATGAAAAAGGAAAATTAAATATGTCATGACCCAGATTTCCCACCATCGTGAGTTGTGATGGCGCCTACTGTCCAATCTAGGCAAGTCAAATATTCAAAACTTTCCACTGATGATATTTTAACAATACAAATAAACGAAAGCAATTAAAATAAAGCGGAAGACTTTAAGCATATACAATTGAAATAAAGTGCGGAAGTTGAAACATATTTCTACCCAGAGTCTGCGTCACTAGCTCACGGACTGCTATAGAGTACTAAAAACAAGTCTAAAATGAAATTACATAATGTTTGTCTCGACACAAATAAAACAAACTAAAAACATAGAAGGGACTTCGACCTGCGAACGCCAGCTAGGCTACCTCACAAGTCCCTGGACTGAAGACAGCTCCCGCTCAATACTATTGCTGCGGCCCAAAAGTTGCTCCCTGATCTGTGCAAATAGATGCACAGAGTGTAGCATCAGCACAACCGACCACATGTGCTGGTAAGTGCCTGACCTAACTCCGGTGAAGTACTGACGAGGCTAGACTGGACCTACCAAAAACGACCTTTCCATATATATATATATATATATAGACACACACACACACAAAGGCAATGAAAATAACAACAGAGAGCATTAAATAAAAATGGGAAGGGGCATGCTCAGGGGAGATACAGTAAAAATAGATCAATGTATATAACAAAAACAAAACTACATCAATACCATGACTCATATATAAGTGGTCGGCATGTCATACGATCTCATAGTATATATTTATAAGTGGTCGGTGCGCCACATGATCCCACTTTAGTTGTTCATAAGTGGACAGCGTGCCACACGATATTATTTCATAATTCATAGGTGGAGTGCATGCCACACGATCCCATTTAATAGTTCATAGGTGGACGGAGTGCCCCACGATCCCATTTACAATGATTAATACATATAATCTTTCTTGAGGAGGCCCCATTAGGGGAATTCAAAAACATAATGATTTAGCTCGTCAAGGGTACAACTAACACCTCAAATATCCCGGCAAGGGAGAAAACATATAATGCATAAATCCCGGCAACGGAATAATCACAATACTTCCTCTTTTACTGAAATATTTCTCAATTATCAAATTCTAGTTCGAGCCAACGCTCCAATACTATACAAATCGCATTTTTTCCTCAACCATTCACATTATATGAAACTTATCTATTAAACAAAGATGATGTATCACAAAGTCCGAATCAAACATATTTAAAACCCACTGTCATGCTAGACTTCGGTGCATAGATAACCATCACCATGCATATATACCGTACTCATCATTTAGCAATTTGCAGATAATATCCTATTCATATTCTATCAAACTAAAGTTAGAACAAACCCTTACCTCGGTCCAAGAATGGCAATCAACTCTCCAATACCGCCTTTCCTCTACAATCCGACTATGGAACAATGATATCTATGAATAATTAATTCGATAATAGCAATAAGGACTCAAAATCATAATTCCATAGCCTAGAAATAAAGTCCCTAGCATTCTCCCAAAAAACCAAATCCTACACCGGGCCCATGTGGTCCAAACTCGATGCTCGTACCAAAACCTATTCACCCATAACCTCACGAGTTCAAATATATAATTTATTTCAGGATTCAACCCCAAATTGAGGTTGAATCACCCAAAATTCGCAAAACCTTAACTCTACCCAAAACCCCTAATTTTTACTTTGAATTCATGATTTAGGGCTAGGAAATTAGTGATTAGATGAAGAAAATAAGAGAGAATGAAGTTAAGAACACTTACCTAAGAAGCTATGGAGGAAAAGGATCTTCAAAATCGTCTATGGGGTGTTGGAGAGAAGAGCTCGTGTGAAAATAGTGAGGAATTCCTGTCAGTGTTCTGTTTTTATGTTTTTAAAATCACTGGAAAAAAATTCCTTATGCTATCGCAGAAGAGGGAATGCGATAACATACGGTTGGGCTGGATTAACTCTGCGATCACAGAGGGGAAACTGCAAACACATAGAAGGAAAGAAAGGGGGCTGGACTTTGCCTTATGCGATCGCGGAGGGAGATTGTGATCACATAGGACTTCAAAACTCTACACTTTGCTCTATGCGATCACGGCCTAGTCTATGTGATCGCATAGAAGGAATTACCTGGGCACTGACAGCAGAAAATCTGCAACACTCAGTAAGGTCAAAACACCCCGAACCACCTCTAAATAACTCCAAATCCCTCGGGGCTCCAAACTAAACACACACGCTAACTCAATGACACCCTACGAACTTACTCCAGCGGTCAAATTGCCAAATTAATATCAAAACCGATGAATCAAACCTCAAAATCATCATTTTTATTCTAAGTTCATAAACTTCCAACTTTAGATAATTAGGTCTGAAACACGTCAAACGATGTCCGATTTCGACCAAACTTCACAGAAAGAGCTTAACATATATTTAAGAACTGTACCGAGCACCGAAACCAAAATACGGGCCTGATACTATATTTTCTAACACATTTTCATTTCAAATTTTCATATCATTTTCATAAAAATAATTTCTTTCAAAAGTTTATTACTCGGGGCTCGGGACCTCGGAATTTGATACTCGGAATATGCCCGAGTCTCATATTTTTCTACAGACCATTAAATTTTTCACATAATTCACGTATTTCAACATAAAATCTTTTCGGCTACGTGCTCGGACTACACACGCAAATCGAGGCAACTAAAATTAAGATTTTAGAAGCCTTGAAAGCATGGAAAAAGAAAGAAATCTGGTAATGACCCTTTGGGTCGTCACTTTTTTCACCTCTAAAATAACCGTTTGTCCTCGAACAGACAAGAGAAAGAAGTATGTGAGTTGGGGAATAGATGAGGATAACGGCTCCGTATATCAGACTCGGACTCGGACTCCCAGGTAAATGCCTCAGGAGGCTGACCTTTTCACTGAACACGCATTGAAGGAAAACTCTTCGACCTCAACAGTCGAAGCTGCCGGTCTAAAATAGCCACCGGCTCCTCCTCATAAGACAAATCCTTGTCCAATTGGACAGTGCTAAAATCTAACACGTGAGCTGGATCAACATGATACCTCCAAAGCATGGATACATGAAAAATTAAATGTACAGCTGACAAGCTAGGCGGCAAGGCAAGTTTATAAGCCACCTCTCCCACACGCTCGAGAATCTCAAATGGACCGATGAATCTAGGGTGAATCTTGCCCTTCTTCCCGAATCTCATCATGCCCTTCATAGACGATACACGGAGCAACCCTCGCTCACAACCACGTGTAGACACGTGATTTTTGACCCTCCCCAAAATTTTACAAATTTTTAGCGTAAAATAGTTAATTTAGACTTAATATAGTTATTTCAACTAATTTTGGCTTTTTTACATAACTTTAAGAACAAAAATCAAAAATCAGAAAAATAGTTCTATATTTCTCTACTTAGTTCGCGTATTAGATATTTTTAGGAGTATATATTAATTTTAGCCTATTTTTATTTTAATATAATCATTGAAAATGTCAAAAATAGATTCAACTTTAATTATTTTTTTAATATAATAGTTTATTAAATTCAATTAAGAGTTATTTTATACCTTGTTATAAGTATTTTTAAAAGGCAAATCATATTTTCAGCCTTTTCTTTTAGCCAATATTTGTAGTAAATTAGAGCCCAATTTGAGGCCCAAATCTGGCAGCCCAAAAAACCTCTACCCCTGACCCGCCCCATTCTATTTTAAATCTTGGCCATCCATTAATTTTTATCCAACGGACCCAATTAATTCCCACATCCATATAAAATCCAATTTTTAAGCAATTCAAAAACCTAAGAAGCCATAAGTCGTCACCTCACAGCAGCACCAACTCACCAGCTTCCACTCATCTTGCAAACCCATCTCGCTGGAAGATGAGTTGTAGCAGCCTCTGCCATATCCGCCAAACCCCAGTAGCAGATTCAAACGGACAAGCACCCCTCATAGTTCCTTCGTCTCTCATTAACGTACACACACATAGAGGAATAGAAAACTAAAAGAAAAAAATTGAGTGTGGAAACAAATACAAGAAAATCAAGCAAAAAAAGAGTTTTAATCTTCTTCTTCTAATTTCGACTTCAGGTTTGTTACGAAACTTGTTTGAGTTTGTTGGTTTGAGTTCGTTGGTTCGAGTTCGATTAAGATGCGGTTGTTCGAAGTGATTTTAGAGATTTTCGTTTCATAGTTAGTTTATTCTTCTGCTTCTGATTTTTAAAACCATGGAACCCAATGGAGTTTGCTTGATATCGTTTTGGTTTCGAGTCTTTTGGGTACGGATTCGAATTCCCATCCGCGGTTCATCGCATTTTTGTGTTTCAAGGCTGCCGTTCATTTAAATTTCAAATTCATTGAGGTCTATTCTCTTCCTATATCTCATTAGTTTGCTCAATATAATTTTGGAAGTTTGTTTGTGTGACGATCATTTTCTTTGCCTAATATGAAGTTGCTCCAATCAAGCTTATTTAGAATTTAAATGGCTAGTTGTTGGATTAGTTAAATTAATTAAAATAAAGGATGTTGACGATGTGAATTAAAAGTACTGTAATGGGTCGTGGGGTTGAGGATTTGAGATTTAAAGGTTAATTTGCATTTGTTTTACTCATTGTCATATTCTTACTTTATTATTTCATGCTTTGTGCGTTAGTATTATATTTATGTCGGCCACACCTGGGTAGGAAAGGCATAGGATTTCTTAGAATCGAGGCGAGTGGCCATTTTTTTAGTTAACTATATTCGGGGAATGACCCGTAGTACTATGTAATCGGAGGCCATGGCGAACATCGCAGAAGAATTAGCATAGGATAATTTGGAACTTTAATTTTACTTCTCTTTAATTTTCTTATTTAGGTGGGGATGACCTTGAGCCTCTTTGTGTGCATATTTTTATTTTCGTATATTTTACCTTAATTGAACATTTTAAAAGCCAAATATATCGAGTGCGCGATCGTACTAGTTACGGGACTTGGGGAGTGCCTAACATCTTCTCCCCGAGTCAAATGAACCCCCTTATCTGAATCTCTGGTGCAGACTTAGTTTTGAGTTCAAGTGTTTTAAAATGAAAAATATTTTCTAAAAAATTGGTGACCTGACACACCGAAATCAAATGTCAGGTGGCGACTCTGAGTTATTTTCATTTTGGAACAAATTTTTGTCACTTTTCATTTAAGAGGATTTAGTAGAGTTTGATTTTTAAAAATGGGTGTGAACATCTCTGACGGCTCCACTGGGCAGTTGCGGGTTCGAGCTAGTACTTGATCTTGTTAGCTTTTAGGATTTTCGGTTGAGGTTTTTATGTGTTTTGTTTATTTTATTTGATTTTTATTTTGTTTATGTTTTTTTATTATTTGCTAGTTGCTTATTTGTTTACAGTTTTTCCTTTACGTGTTACTGCTTTATAAATTATCATCATTTTACATAATCATAGGTCTTCTTTCTGCAGCAAATCTTCCGAAGTACGTTTGAGCATACACGGTCTTTTTGTGAGTCACCCATGTCTTTAGGGGGTGTGGCGTGGGAGCGTAGAGTGAGCGGACAGCTATAGCAGCCGACATCGACCATGTGCCGCCCGAGTTTCTTTGTTAGCGAACCCCAAACATAGGTCAGCCCTTAGGTCATTTTTGTTTGCATCATGTTACTTACACTTAGTAGGGCTCGGTCTCTTGTAGGGAGTCTGTCCAAATTTTGTCAAAATAGGCATGTGGCCCAATATGATATTTAATCATCATATGTGCTAAATATTGTATCTTTGAAGGTAAAAAGGTCATTTGGCGGACCGATGTTTGGGAAAAGAGGGTGAAAAATGAAGCAATTAAGGCCCGCTCTCATTTTTATTTCATAGTTTTTCAAAAAATAAAAAACAATAATAATGAAAAATTCAAAAAAAAAATTTTACTCTTTTCCACTATTTTTAGAAAAACTAAAAAAAAAATAGAAAAAGAAAAATCCAAAAAAATTTTGCACTTTCCCATTATTTTTCAAAAAATTTAAAATAGGGGAAAAGAAAATCTTAAAAAGATTTTACACTTTTTCATTATTTTCTGCAAGTAGAAAATCCAAAAAGATTTTACATTTTCTATCATTTTCCAAAAATCTAAAAGAAGAAGGAGAAAAAGAAAATCCAAAAAGAGTTTACATTTTTCATCATTTCCCAAAAAAGACAAAAATATAATATTTTTTTCAAATTAATTGCATTTTCCCGAACTACGCAAACCTGATTCTCGTCTTTCAAGGAAAGATACATAGGCAATCCACATAGGGCTCGATCTTCCTAGTATCTTAGGTTCTTGGATTTGCGGGGTCTGAGCCTAATTTTGCAAGTCTAGCCACTTGTGCCCACATCGGCCATTCTTGCAAAATAGGGTTATTTTCGCAAAAGTTGTTCAGTAACCCAGGTCTTAAGATTTTGAGTCTACAATTAGGTGTCATATTATTTTAAGGTCTTTCCTTTTGAGTTTGCATCTATAGCCACTTTTGGCCATATCGGCTATTTTTGCAAAATGAGTCACTTTTGGAAAGTAGTTCCTAGGGTCAAATTATTGGGGGTTTGAATCCATATAAGTCTTAAGGGTTTGTCCATGTCCTTGGGGTCATCTTCATTGATTTTGCGCTAATAGCCATATTTTGGTTACGTAGGTTCATTAATAGTCCTAATCATGCCTTGCATGAATCCAATAGAAGGTGTCGTGGCGTTGCATAGTGTCTCGAGTCGCTAACTCTTTCTGGTATTATTTTTCTCATTCAGTTATGGATCAGTGTACCACAGCTCGAGCATGAAAACCCGAGGACCACTGCATTTAGAAGTTGCTTATTGATACCTTTATGTTTTGAGTTTGTCATTCATGTTGTCTTTTAATTATTAGTCTTGTACTGTAACATTGAGTTTGTCAGTCTAGTTAAGATTTTAGAGTCTTTTGTCATATTACTTCCCATTTTGTATTTGAAAAAAAAAAGTTATAAAGGAAAAATCCAAAAAGATCTTTATTTCTTAGTTTATTTTGTCCATTACTTTTCAAGAATTATGCTTGATCTGATTCATGAGGGACATGATACATAGGCAACCTATATAGGGTTCGATCGAATCATTCTTTTAAAAAAACTATAAAAATAAATAGAAAATAGAGAAAAAAAGAAAAAAGAGATGGAAATTTTGGACATGAGAAATGAGAGGAAAGAAAAGAGTCGTAATCAAAAGAAAGGGAGGAAAGAAAATGAAAAACCAACGAGGGTTAAAGAAAAAAATGAAGAGGAAAAGTGGCAAGAATAGTGAAATAGGGATGATGCCAAATGACTTTGTGACCCTCAAAGTCATTCTAGAACCGTTAACTGTGAATACTATGTGATATTTATATCTGATAAATGCTCCAACGCTGACATCTTGGCTTTGTTTTGCTCCTCTTTGTTACTTTCATTACTCCAGAAGGTGGTTAGTTTATGGCACTTTGGTGATTTGTCCGTACAACACAAGGTCAAAAGCAAGGAAACCATGGCTAGCAAAAACCTGGATACAAGATTTGTAGAGCCCTCGAGCGAGATTGTGGGGTCAGAATATAAATTGATGGAGGAGGTCCAAAGGTTGAAACAACAGATGAAAGAAATGTATCAGTATTGGATCAGGGGGCATCATTCACCTTCATTCCCCAATAACTACACTGAAAACCTGCGACTATCCCTCCACTCGTACAATCCTAGATGCCCAATACCGTTGATCTCTCTCCACAACACACACCATGCTTTACCCCTTACCAAAATTACCTTGGAACTTCCTCCGAAACTTTTCATGTTCCACCATCCAAAAACAACCGCATTCCCAGCTTCAGATACCTAATAATGTGCCCCGGAACCTACTATCAATGTCCCAGATCCTTATTCCTACACTTTCCACCTTGAGCCTCATGTTGAAACTGAGAAACCGCCAAAGAACACGCAGCATGAGGAGATATTTATGAAGGTAAAGAGTCTGGAGCAATCATTGAGAAACATGTAAGGGTTAGGATGCCAGGTGAGTGTTGCTTAGAAGGATTTATGTTTGTTCCCTGATGTCCAATTGCATGTCGGGTTCACGATGCCCAAGTTTGATTTATATGATGGACATGGGGATCCTATAGCCCATCTGAGGGGTTATTGCAGTAAGATGAGAGGTGCGGGAAGAAAAAATGAATTTCTAATGGCATACTTCAGCCAAAGCCTGAGTGGGGCAGCATTAGAATGGTACACCCGCCAGGATGCTAGTAGATGGTATACTTGAGATGATATGGCTCAGGCCTTTTCTTGGCAGTTTCAGTACAGTATCGACATTGTTCCAGATCGCCTATCTCTGACAAACTTGGAAAAGAAACCTGGTGAAAACATTAGAGAACATGGGTTTCGATGGAGAAAGCAAGCTATACAAGTCAATCCTGCGATAGAGGAAAACGAGATGGTTAAATACTTTCTTCAAGCCCTGGATCCCACTTACTATAGCCATTTGATCTCAGCCATTGGTAAGTATTTCAATGATGTGTTAAAGATGGGAGAAATGGTGGAAGAGGGGATCAAGTCGAGTAAGATCATGAGCTATTCTGCCTCGAAAGTCATAGCACAGGCGATTCAGAGCGACACGAGAAGCTTGCCGGGTCAGAAGAAACATGATGATGTTGCCATGGTTGTTTCAGGATCACGGCATGGCCCAACGGGTCCACCTCACCAATATACTCAACCTCAACCCCGACCCCAACTCCAAACCTATCCTCGGTCTCCATATAATCCATCTCAGCATTATCCCTCGAACAACACCCAGTCATTTGTTCAACCAATGGGTCACTCATTATGGCGAGCACCAGCACCGCATAATATTCCTTCTCCTTCAAAAGATTTTCGAGCACCCAAAAACCCTAGGAAACACGGGCATAGAGGGGAATAAAGACAAAGAAATAGTTTCACCCCAATCGAAGAATCTTACACAAACTTTTTTGAAAAGTTAAAACAATCTGGCCTGATTGAGCCGCTCCTTGGCTATTCCCCGGACCCATATGCAAAAGGTTTTGATCCTGTTGTGCGGTGCATGTACCACTCTAATGTCCAAGGGCATAGCATTGAAGATTGTCGTTCTTTTAAAAGGGAGATAGAAAGAATGATTCAAGAAGGGAAAATTGTGGTCCAGGACAGTGGCACCTAGAATATCGCACAGAATCTTTTTCATGTACATGATGATGCACACTTTGTGGGTGAGATGCGTTATGAAAATGAGTATGAGAGTCCTCTTGGGAACTCGCAGAGTGAAGCTAATGAAATTAGAATTGGTGAAAGTCCTAGCAATTTTGGTGTGCAATCCAGTGGCTAAGACGTCCAGCTTGCTATTGAAAAGACACTCCTTTCTCGACTAGCCAGCGAGGAGTTTTGGTAGTTTACTTTGTTGTCATTTATTGTTTGTCGGTTTATTTCAGAATTGTAATTTGGATATTATCTCGTGGCTCAAACTCTTCTTCTTCTCATTTTGTCTAGTTCATTTAGTTTGTAGTAACTCGTCTAGTGTTATTTAGTGTTGTTCCAGGGTTGTAACACGTGTCTATTTTGTTTGTCTTGTTCAAACTCTTTTCATCATCTGTCTATTGCAATCTCCTATTTTCTGTTAATTCTAGTCAGTTTTGTTTAGGTCATTCTTCCTTTTATAGTTCTTTTCAAGCTAATTCTAGTGACATGACATGCACAGATAATTTTTAGCTTAATCTTGAAAGTTAGTCTTATCATGAAGCAATGGCACATTTTGAATATGATAAAAAGAGGAATTTAAGGAAAAGGTAAAGATTCACGCATTCTGAGAAAGCTGGAGCTTGAATTTAGGGAAACTGGGGTAGTTATTTTTGAAAATGAAGATGTTGATAAGAGCATACAACAATAAAATGTCTCTCAAGCAGTTTGAGGTAAATCAGTCAGTGCTAAAAGGAATTCTTCTACATCAAGGTAAGGTTGAGTCAAATCTGCTTCGTACTGGCAAGGATCATTTACTAGGATAAAGGTATTGTCCGTTGGCACTTTGTGTTTGTGTGGATGCCACGAATAGATACTATGTAAGATTTGTTCGTTTATCTTCAATTGCATGCTTGTACTTGGCATTTTTAAAGTTTGGAATGACGAAGGCGTTTTGTTTTGCTACCCAAATACTTTTATCTTTTGCTACCCATTTTGAACCCTAATTTTTTATTTCATACCCCTCTTTTGGAATCAAAAATAGAGTTAAAAACTAGAAAAGGAAAAGAAAAAGAGAAAAACAAAAAGAGAAAAAGAAAAAAGAAAAAGAAGAAAAGGAGAAAAAAAGAGAAAAAGAAAAAAAAAATACAGCTTTGTCGTTTGAACTACGTTCGACCTGATTCTTGTCACCACCAAGATACGTAGGCAGCCTCACGGTTCGGTCACACGAAATAAAATATTTCATAATTCCCCAAAATCAAAACTGGGGCAGATTTTGGTAGAAACCCCATAAAAAAAAAAGAAGAAAATATTCCCCCCAAACTCAGAGAAACTGGGGCAGAAGTTTTAATTTTGCCAAAAGTCCTGATTCCAAAAGTTGTAATTTTGACCCCTTTTATCTTAAATTATTTTGAGCCTTCATGCAACCCTTTCTTTCCAACCCTGTCTAAAAGCCTACATTGCGATCCAAAGAAAGACCTTCTTTGCATTCTTTGAGGATGTCAAATCAAGTGGGTAGTGAAAGTATGATCTTCTTGCATCATGGGTAACACATTGTTCTCATCAGAAAGAGAGAAAATGGTAAAACGAGAGAGTCTTATCGGTGAAAACCTTCATGGGCACCGTAAGGCGACGGTGAGTTGAGAAAAGAACAAAATGAGAGATTGTTGATGGTGAAAATCCTTCCGGGCACTACAAGCCGACTAAGGATTGCAGATCAAATGAGATAATTGAAGCGCTGAAGCATAGTTTCACAGCGAAGAAGTACAACAAAAGTTGAAAATTAGACTTGCTTGAAAGATTAGGCCATTTAATCCCAAGGTGCATGTTGTGGTCATTTGAGTGGGTATCCACGTCTGATAAGTTTCTACTTTGTAATTTTCTTGTTATGTATCATCTTTTTCCCTTGTCCCTTATGTTGTTTAAGTCCCTTCTTGAGTCTGTTTGGTCAGGACAACTAAGAAATGACTTCAAAATCTACTACCAGCTTTTCAATTGCCCAAAATGAATTGGGCTAGCACATTGAAGTGGCATAAGTCAGGAAAAAGTGGTATGCGTATTGAGTTGGTAACAATCAACATGATTTGGGATTCATATGAAATGCAAGGGTTCGGTAAAAGTCAATCCTTGAGCAAAATGCGACAGATAGACGATATTGGGAACTAATGGAGCAGGGGTGTTTTCTGTATGAGGGTTGAAAGAAAACAGACTGTCGATAACAGTCGAGGTCGTTCAAGCTGAAATCAAATTTATCTTGGTAGTGGCAGAAGCAGAACTCAGCAGTGATGCCATAAACTCACCACCATGTTTTCAAACTAAGAAGATTTTATTTGTCTGAAGCAGGGTCAAGAAATTTTTAAGTCCACGGGGACCTCCCATGGAAAGGCATTGTTCAGGGAGCAAGAAATTTTGCTCAGTATCTTCCAAGATGAGAGCGTGTCTTAGGTAAGTTCGTTCTAGTTCTCAAGAACCTCCTGCATAATGGTATTTAGCTTTAAAATTCTCAGGACCCTCCTAGATAATGAGATTTAGCTTTAAAATTCTCAGGACTCTCCTGGATAATGGGATTTGGTTTTTAAAATTCTCAGGACCCTCATGGATAATGGGATTTAGTATTAAAATTTTCAGGACCCTCCTGGATAATGGGATTTAGGTTTTTAAAAATTCTCAGGACCCTCCTAGATAATGGGATTTAGTTTTTAAAATTCTTAGGACGGATAATGGGATTTAGTTTTTCAAATTCTCAGGACCCTCCTGTATAATGGGATTTAGTTTAAAAGTTTCAGGACCATCCTAGATAATGGGATTTAGTTTTAAAATTCTCTAGACCCTCATAGATAATGGGATTTAGCTTTAAATTTCTCAGGACCCTCATGGATAATGAGATTTAGCTATAAATTTCTCAGGACCCTCCTGGATAATGGGATTTAGGTATAAAAGTCTCAGGACCCTCATGGATAATGTGATTTAGTTATAAGATTATCAAGACCCTCATGGATAATGGGATTTAGTTTTTAAAATTCTCAGGACCCTCCCATATAATGAGATTTAGTTTTAAAATTCTCAGGACCCTCCTAGATAATGGGATTTAGTTATAAAATTCCCAGGACCCTCCCGAATAATGGGATTTAGTTTTAAAATTCTCATGACCTTCTTGGATAATGGGATTTAGCTTTAAAATTTTCAGGACCCTCCTGGATAATGAGATTTAAATATAAAATTCTCAAGACCCTCTTGGATAATGGGATTTAGTTTTAAATTTTTAGGACCCTCGTGGATAATGAGATTTTGTTATTAAAATTTTTAGGAGCCTTCGAGATATAGGAATTTAGTTTTTAAATTCTCAGGATCCTCCTAGATAATGGGATTTAGTTATTAAAATTCTCAGGTCCCTCCTGGATAATGGGATTTAGTGTTTAAAGTTCTCACGACCCTCCTAGATAATGAGATTTAGTTTTAATTTTCATGACCCTCCTGAATAATGGGATTTAGTTTTAAAATTCTCGGGAAACTCCTGGATAATGGGATTTAGCTTTGAAATTCTCGGGACCCTCCTAGATAATGGGATTTAGCTTTCAAAATTTATAGGACCCTCCTTGATAATGGGATTTAGTTTTAAAAATTCTGAGGACCCTCCTGGATAGTGATTTAGTTTAAAAGTTTCAGGACCCTCCTGGATAATGGGATTTAGTTTTAAAATTCTCAGGACCCTCCTGGATAATGGGATTTAGTTTTCAAAATTCTCAGGACCCTCTTGGATAATGGGATTTAGGTTTTTAAAAAAATTCTCAAGACACTCCTAGATAATGAATTTAGTTTTTAAAATTCTCTGGACCCTCCAGGATAATGGGATTTAGTTTTAACATTCTCATGACCCTTCTGGATAATGGGATTTAGTTTTTAAATTCTTAGAGTTCTATAGGTGATATGATACGATTAACACTCAAGAACATCCCCAGATCCCAAACTGGGGCAGAAAAATTTCTTCTGTTTGGTCTGTTTTGTTGCAGTATCAGGCACCCACCAGGATAACAAGGGAATACATTTCATGTTTTGCAATCAGGCGCCCACCTGGATAACAGGGGAATACATTTCAAGTTTTTGCAGCCAGGTGCCCACCTGGATAGCAAGAGAATACATTTCAAGTTTCTGCAATCAGGCGCCCACCTGGATAACAAGGGAATACATTTCAAGTATATGCAGTCAGGCGCCCACCTGGATAATAAGGAAAGTCACTTCATAATTAAATTCAAGCTAGAAGTAGCAGAAAAACAAAAAAAGAGAAAAAAAAGTAAATCCAAAATGCAGAAGCCAAGGCAAGAGGTGGATTGATCAAGAAATGACTAAAGTCACAAGCAGGTTGTGTCCGCTTATGATCCGAAAAGATGAGGAAGAATGAAATAGCACCTGCAGATAATGAGCGTCAAGGTTCAGATCAGAAGTCTGCATGAAGAACTATTCAAGATTCAAGATCAAGCTTCAGTAAACTTATAGATAGGAATTTTGTAACTCATAGTTGACAAGCTTGGTTAGTATTTTTGATTTTTTGATTTTGACGTAATAACAGGATCGCGGATCGGAACATCGACGTCACCTCAATTGGCTCTCCACCTCAGTACACTCCATCATCTCATTCACTTCTGAACTACACGTGACATGATTTCTTTACAACCAAGGATATGTAGGCATCTCCGATATCAGGGCTCGGTCACATTCCATTTTCTCTTAAGTTTAGTCTCTCCAAATAAGGGTCGGGTCAAAAGACATGTCTAGTCGTTCTTTGTCTGAAAATAATTTGTATTTTCCGTCAATGAGGGGCAGCTGTAGACACGTGATTTTTTACCCTCCCCAAAATTTTATCAATTTTTAGCGTAAAATAGTTAATTTAGGCTTACTATAGTTATTTCAACTAATTTTGGCTTTTTACATAACTTTAAGAACAAAAATTAAAAATTACAAAAATAGTTCTACATTTCTCTACTTAGTTCGCGTATTAGATAATTTTAGGAGGATTTATTACTTTAAGACTATTTTTATTTTAATATAATCATTGAAAATGTCAAAAATAGTTTCAACTTTAATTATTAGTTTTTTAATATAATAGTTTATTATATTCAATTAAGAGTTATTTTATACCTTTTTATAAGTATTTTTAAAAGGCAAATCATATTCAGCCTTTTCTTTTAGCCCAATATTTTGTAGGAAATTAGAGTCTAATTTGATGCCCAAATCTGGCAGCCCAAACGACCTCTACCCCTGACCCGGCCCATTCTATTTTAAATCTTGGCCATCCATTAATTCTAATCCAATGGACCCAATTAATTCTCATATCCATATAAAATCCTATTTTTAACCAAATCATAAACCTAAGATCAGTCATCACCTCACAGCAGCCCCAACTCACCGGCTTCCACTTATCTCGTCGGAAGACGAGTTGTAACAGCCGCTTCCATATCCGCCAGACCCCAGCAGTTGATTTATATGGACAACCACCCCTCATAGTTCCTTCGTCTCTCATTAACGTACACACATAGAGAAGAATAGAAAACTCAAAAAAAAAAAAAAACAGAGTGTGGAAACAAATACCAGAAAATCAAGCAAAAAAATGAGTTTAAATCTTCTTCTTTTAATTTCGACTCCAGGTTTGTTATGGAACTCGTTTGAGTTTGTTGGTTTGAGTTCGTTGGTTCGATTTCGATTAAGATGCAGTTGTTCGAAGTGATTACGGTGATTTTCTTTTCATAGTTAGTTTATCTTCTGCTTCTGATTTTTTAAACCATGGAACACGATGGAGTTTGATTGACATCGTTTTGTTTCGAGTCTTTCGGGTGCCGATTCGAATTCCCTTCCGCAGTTCGTTACATTTTTGCGTTTCAAGGCTGTTGTTCATTTCAATTTCAGATTCATTGAGGTCTATTCTCTTCCTATATCTCATTAGTTTGCTCAATATAATTTTGGAAGTTTATTTAGTTTGTTTTGTGTGACGATAATTTTCTTTTCCTAATATTAAATTGCTCCAATCAAGCTTATTTAGAATTTAAATGGTTAGTTATTGGATTAGTTAAATTAATTAAATTGAATGATATTGATGATGTGAATTAAAAGTACTGTAATAGGTTGTGGGGGCTGAGGATTCGAGATTTAAAGGTTAATTTGTATTTGTTTTACTCATTGTTACATTCTTACTTTATTATTTCATGCTTTGTGCGCTAGTATTATATTCAGGCCGGCCAAACTTAGGTAGGCAAGCCTTAGGATTTTCTTACAGTCGAGGCGAGAGGTCGTTCCTTAGTTAAATATATTTGGGGAATGCCCCGAATGATTTGTATATATTTTATTCCGAGGAATGCCCCGTAGTACTATGTAATCGAAGGCCATGGCGAACATCGCAGAAGAAGAAGCATAGGATAATTTAGAACTTTAATTTTGCTTCTTCTTAATTTTCTTATTTAGGTGGGGATGACATCGAGCCTCTTTGTGTTCTTCTTCATTTTTCGTGTTTTCTACCTCAATTGATTATTTTAAAAGCCAACTAGACCGAGTACGCAACCGTACTAGTTACGGGACTTGGGGAGTGCCTAACACCTTCTCCCCGAGTCAAATGAACCTCTTTACCTGAATCTCTGGTGCAGACTTAGTTTTGAGTTCAAGTATTTTAAAAGGAAAAATATTTTCTAAAAACCGGTGACCTGGCACACCGAAATCAAATGTCAGGTGGAGACTCTGAGTTATTTTCCTTTTGAAATAATTTTTGATCACTTTTCAATTGAAAAACCCTTTTCAAGATTTATTAAATCTTTTTAATAATTTAAGAGGGTTTAGTAGAGCTTGATTTTAAAAAAAAAGGTGTGACACCATGAAAGCAATATCTCGGGCCTCGCAGTCTACATAACTCTTCAGCCTAAACTGAGCTGTCCAAAGTCTTCCTGAATGATCTTGACCTTATCCACGGCCTCCTAAGCTATATCTATACCCAATAACCAAGCGTCCCTGGCTCAAACCATCCAATAGGAGACCGATATTTTCTACCATACAACTCCTCATACGGAGCCATCTGAATGCTGAACTGGTAGCTGTTGTTGTATGAAAACTCTGCTAAAGGCAAGAATTGATTCCATGAGCCTCCGAAATTAATGACACAGGCTTGGAGCATATCCTCCAATATCTTAATCGTCCGCTCGGACTGTCCGTCCGTCTGAGGATAAAATGTTGTGCTCAATGTAACCGGGTACCCAATTCCTACTGGACTGCTCTCTAGAAGCGCGAGGTGAACTGCGTACCCCGGTCCAAAATGATAGATATTGGTACTCCATGAAGGCGAACAATACATCTGATGTAGAGCTCGGCTAATCTCTCTCAAGAATAAGTGGCCGCAACAGGAATAAAGTGCGCTGACTTGGTCAGCTAATCAACAATG
The DNA here is from genome assembly GCA_034376525.1 of Nicotiana benthamiana. Taxonomy (NCBI): domain Eukaryota; kingdom Viridiplantae; phylum Streptophyta; class Magnoliopsida; order Solanales; family Solanaceae; genus Nicotiana; species Nicotiana benthamiana. The sequence continues at coordinate 14,986,004 of CM067331.1, read as the reverse complement.
ACCCATATAGCATCAGACCTTCCGAGTTATCGGAAGTCTAGTAACAAAATCCATAGTAATCCTCTCCCACTTCCATTCAGGAAGCTCAATCCTCTGAAACAAACCACCATGCCTCTGATGCTCGTACTTAACCTACTGACAGTTTAAACAACGAGCCACATATGCAACAATATCTTTCTTCATTCTGCGCCACCAATAGTGCTGCCTAAAATCCGGATACATTTTCGCGGAGCTCGGATGAATAGATTATCGAGAACAATGGGCCTCCGATAAGATCAACTACCGAATACCATCAACATTGGGCATACAAACTGGCCCCTATAATTCAATACACCATCATCTCCCAAGGTCACTTTCTTCGCACCTCCACACTGCACCATGCTTCTCGGGACACACAAATGGAGATCATCAATTTGTCGCTCACGGATACGCTCCAACAACGACGAACGACCATGCAATCTAACACCCTGCTAGGCTCAGAAATATCCAAACTCACAAATCGATTGGCCAAGGCCTGAACATCCAAAGCAAACGGCCTCTGGCTGACCGGAATATAAGCAAGACTATCCATGTTGGCAGACTTCCTACTCAATTCATCGGCCACTACATTGGCCTTCCCCGGGTGGTATAAGATAGTAATATTATAGTCTTTCAACAACTCCAACCACCTCCTCTTCATCAAATTCAATTCCTTTTTCTTGAACAAGTATTGAAGGCTCTCGTGATCCGTGTACACCTCACACATCACACCATATAGATAATGCCTTGATCATGAACTAGATTATTCTTATCGTAGATCTTCAGCTGACTCGAAGCATACGCTATGATTCTTCCATCCTGCATCAATATTGCGCCAAGCCCACTGCGGTAATCCTAACAATAAATGGTATAAGGCCCGGATCCTGTGGGAAAAACCAATACCGGTGTTGTAGTCAGGGCTATCTTGAGTCTCTAGAAGCTCGCCTCGCACATATCTGACCACCTGAATTGGGCACCCTTCTGGGTCAATCTGGTCATTCAATAGAAGAAAACCCCTCCACGAACCGACGATAGTAACCTGCTAACCCCAAACCAAGATATCATGATACGGGGACAACCAACCCAGCCCCAATATGATGTTGAAATCCACCATGTCTAGGAGTATTAAATCAACACGGGTCTCAAGAACCACAAATACTACCACAAAGGAACGATGCACTCGGTCGACCGCTATAAAGTCATCCACCGGTGTAGATACATAAACAAGAACACTCAAAGCATTGCTAGGCATAACCAAGTATTGTGCAAAGTAGTATGACACATATGAATACATAGACCCAGTCAAATAGCACTGCAAAACCTCTATCACATACCAGAATGGTACCTCTAATAACTGCATCGGAAGACTCAACCTTTGGCCTGGCTGGTAAAGCATAACACAGGGTTGGGCCCCACCCCCTGAACTATATCTTTGGGACAATCGGCTACTGGCTGACCTGCCTCTGGCGGTCCGAGCTCTACCCTCTGATCCCTACCTCCACATCTATGGCCTCTACCCCCGCCTCTATCTGGTTGGGCAGCCTGTAGATCACTTGCTTCCTGAATCAAAGGACGAGGGCCCTGCTGCTGAGAGCTGTCAGATGCTCGAGGGAAATACCTGGCAATATGTCTCGTGTCGCCACTGTGTAACAAACCCTCGGCTACTGAGGATAACGGAGTGGTGGTACACTGATAGGTACGTATGGTGAGCTGAAAAGCTTCTTGTTAGAATATTGCGGCTGGGAACCACTGCCACATGTAGTACCATGTGAAACCTATAGGGCTGACTGAAAGGGCCTCGGAGGATGACCTCTTCCATATGAATCCCTACCTCCAGATGAGGTACCACTGAACCTACTAGAATAACGAGGCCTTTTATCTGACCCCTGACCACCTCTTCGTGCAAGAGCCAGCTCAACTCTACGGGCCGCATTGGCCACCTCTTGAAAAGAAATATCACTACCAGCTCCCATAGCCATGTGGAGACGGATCGGCTGAAACAATCCATCAATGAACCTACGCACTCTCTCTTTCTCTCTATCTCTATCTCGCCGGGGAGTATAATAATAGCATGGCGTGCCAGATCAATAAAATGAGTCTCGTACTACGTGACTATCATAGTACCCTGATGGAGACGCTCAAATTCCCTTCGTAGAGCCTGTCACTCAGTCACTGGGAGAAACTTCTCCAAAAACAACTCTGCAAACTGGTCCCAAGTCAATGATGGTGACCATGCTGGCCTAGATAAACAATAGTCCCTCCACCAAGTATTGGCGTATCCTACTAGCCGAAAGGTGATGAAGTCGACCCCATCAGTCTCCACAAAACCCATAGTCTGGAGAACCTCATGGAAGCTGAATAAGAAGTCCTGGGGGTCCCCTGTAGGAGCACCGTTAAATATGGTAGTGGATAGCTTGGTGAACCTGCCAAGCCTCCACAAAGCATCCGCGGACATCGCCACACCATCGCTGGTCTGAGCTAGAATACCCGACTGAGCTGTTGCAGTGGGCTGAACTGCTGGAACCTGAGCCTGAGGAGCTACCCTCTCCAGAGTACGTGTAGCGGGAGTTTGAACTCCTCCCTCGGCTTTAGATGTGGCTGGTGCTACAGGAAGCAAACCCACTCTAGAGATGCTCTCCATAAAGCCTACCATTCAGATCAAAGTGTGCTGAAGTCCTGAAGTGGCTATGAAACCTTCTAGGACCTCAGCTAGGCCCACTTGAGCTACTGAAGCTGGAACCTCCTCATCATAGTCAACATGAGGCTCCACCTCTGGGACTGTTGCTCGGGGCTGAGCTCTATCCCGACCTCGGCCTCGGCCTTGGCCTCTGCCCTTGATAGGACCTGTTGTTAGGGACTCGGGCTGCTGCATGGTAGAAGAGGAAGCACGTGTTCTCTCCATCTGCAAAAGAACAGAGTAGAACGACAATCAGTATTGAGAAAAAGAATTGCACGACAAGAAAGAACAAAGTGAAATTTCCCTAACTCTGTAGCCTCTGGTGGATAAATACATACGTCTCCCTACCGATCCCTCAGACTCTACCGAATTTGTCCGTGAGTTGTGAGACCAAAGTAACTTAGTACTCTGATACCATCTAGTCACGACCCGAAACAATCAGGAGTCGTGATGGCGCCTACTATCGAAGCTAGGCAAGCCAAACATTCAAAACTTTCCACTGATGACATTTTAACAATATAAATAAAAACGCAATTAAAATAAAGCGGAAGACTTTAAGCTTTTATAAATGAAATAAAGTGCGGAAGTTGAAATACATTTCTACCCAGAGCCTAGTGTCACTAACTCACGGACTGCTATAGATTACTAAAACAAGAATAATATTACATAATGTTTGTCCCGACAAAAACAAAACAAAGTAAAAACATATAAGGGACTCCGGCCTGGGAACGCCAGCTAGGCTACCTCATGAGTCCATGAGCTGAAGACAGATCCCGCTTAATACTGCTGCTACGGTCCAAAAGCTGCTCCATGATCTGTGCAAAAAGATGCATAGAGTGTAGCATCAGCACAACCGACCGTGTACTGGTAACCGCCTGGCCTAACCCTGGCAAAGTAGTGACGAGGATGGACTGGACCTACCAAAAACAACATGTGCAGATACATACATACATACATACATATATATATATATACACACACACACACACAAAGGCAACAGAAATAACAACAGAGAATATCAAATAAAAATGGGAAGGGGAATGCTCGGGGGAGATACAGTGAAAAGAGATCAAGGGATATAACAACGAAACCACGTCAATACCATGACTCATACATAAATGGTCAGCGTACCACACGATCTCGTAGTATATATTTATAAGTGGTCGGTGCGCCATACGATCCTATTTCATAGTTCATAAGTGAAAGACATGCCACACAATCCCATTTCATAATTTATAGGTTTACGGCGTACCACACGATCCTATTTCATAGTTCATAAGTGGAAGGTATGCCACACGATTCCATTTCATAGTTCATAGTTGGACGGCGTGCCACACGATCCCATTTCATAATGAATAATACATATAATCTTTCTAGGGGAGGCCCTATTAGGGGAATTCAACAACAAAATGATTTAACCAGGAAAGGGTAAAACTAACAGCCCAAATATCCCGGCAAGGGAAAAAACATATAATGCTTAAATCTCGGCAAGGGAATAATCACAATGCTTCCTCTTTCAATCCCTTCTTTCTCAATTATCAAATTCTAGTTCGAGCCAAGGCTCCAATAATGTACAAATCGCTATTTTTCCACAACCATTCACATTATATGAAACTTATCAATTAAACAAAGATGATGTGTCACAAAGTCCAAATCAAACACATTTAAGACTAACGGTCATTAGATAACCGTCACCATACCTATAAACCGTACTCCACGTTTAGCAATTTGCAAATAATATCCTAATCATATTCCCTCAAACCAAAGTTAGAACAAACACTTACCTCGGTCCAAGAATAGCAATCAACTCTCTAATACTGTCTTTCCTCTGCAATCCGACTCTGAAACAAAGGTATCTAGTCATAATTAATTCAATAATATCAATAAGGACTCAAAACCATAATCCCATAGCCTAGAAATGAAGTCCCTAGCATTCTTCCAAAAATACCAAAATCTGACCCCAGGCTCACATGGTCCAAACTCGAGGCTCGGACCAAAACTCGTTCACCTATAACCCAAAGAGTTCAAATATATAATTTATTTCAATATTCGACCCCAAATTGACGTTGTATCACCCAAAATTCCAAAAACCCTAACTCCACCCAAAACCCCAAATTTCTATTTTGAATTCATGATTTAGGGATAGGAAATTAGTGATTAGATGAAGAAACTAAGATAGAATGAAGTTAAGAACACTTACCCAAGAGGCTATGGAGGAAAAGGATCTTCAAAATCATCTATGGGGTGTTGGAGAGAAGAGCTCGTAAGAAAATAGTGAGGAATTCCCATTGCTGCCTCAAAACCACAGTCGATACGGGCCTCACAAGTCTTTTGATGCGCCTTCTCGAAAGTTGCTGCGGTAACAATATCGGCCTCCCACAAATTCTTATATACATCACGTTGGCCTCAGCAAAGACCCAAAGCTCACGAGCATAACTAGCAGCGGCAGCCTTGTCCCATAGCCGCTGATTCTCTCTTTCTAAGGACGTGAATTGATCCTCCATAACTTGGACTTCCTTCTTAAGAAGGCTAATCCGCTCTTCAAGCCCTTCTTCCCTATCGGCCATCGTAACCTCCTCTAACCCTGCGACTCTCGACGAGGCAGCACTCGCCTGAAGTTTTAGAGCCGCAACCTCACTCTCCAAAGAAGCCACTTTCCCGCTCCAGGCCACAGCGGCCTCCGCCTCCTTAGCCTGGCCCCGGCCCTCACGCTCAGGTGCAGCCTTCATTCCCGCCTCGAGTTCCTCATCCTTTTGCTGAAACTGCTCCTCGAGGGCGTGCGCTCTCCCAAGTATTTACTGTAACTGAAGCTCCTGCCTCGCCAGCTCCTCGACCAAGGCCCGGTTAGGGGGTCTGCCCTCAAGTGCTCACACATCTCTCGGTACTGATCTCGGTAGCGGCGGTACTTCTCTAGTACCTGCAAAATAATCCCGGAGTGGACGTTGGCTCGACGGATGCTCTACACCTCCAAAAAATAAGACTGCAAAGCAAAAACAATGATTAAGATAAAGAGTAAACTAAGGCAAGGAAAAATGGACCAAGGTCATAAAACGTACCCTCAGGAACATCACGGCCATTTCATTCATTAGTCTGATATGTCTGACATCCCTCAACGATGCGTTCTCGGCCTCAGAGCATTGAACCTCGAACAGCGACACCAAGCTATTACCTTGGAGCAATAAGTTTGACTCTATGAGAACCTCAATGAAATGATATCTCCCCTCTGCATGCACCGTGATGGTCCCTCGTCCCGAAGTGCGGCCCGCGCTGGAGAAGGAGCCGCTGAAGATTAAACTGATGTTGTCCTCGATATTAAGCACGACACCGCTGCTGTAGTAAGCCGAGCAATTACACCCGGCCAACAGAGGCCAACTGAGGGGCCCTGAAGTGGTATTCCCTCCCTGATCACGAAAAAACAAAGCTGATAAACAGAGTTGAAACAAAGAGGGATAGAAGAAGAAGTCAACTTTTTACCTATTACAGGCCTACGGCCATGCCTCTCCCAGAAAAACACCCACGTGTGTATCCCCACCGTATGGGGAAGCACGGCCTCTACCCACTCACCTATCCCAGCTAGCGGAGCTGGCGGTGACTTTTCAGCTACCAAATTGACACAAGTTAATGTTTACAAGCACAAGACGTAAAGAGGGGAAAAAAGTGAATTCGATGATTAAAAAAAAACTTACGTGCATGGTTCTAAGCCTTTGGGAACCCAGGTAAGGATGCTACTAAATGATTAGTCCAGATATAAAAGAAGTGCTCAAAAGACCAAAGCCCAACCTCATCATCCAGTTCTGCGGTCAGGCCCCTCGACCCACGAGGGCGTGCTTGAATCATGGTACCGCGAAGTGTCTGGGGGAGCGTAGAGACTAAGCACGTGCTGCAGCGTGACCTCCATACCGGCCAACTCCGTATACTTTATAAACATCACCAACAATTTGTAAAGATAATGAGCAAGCTGAATTGGACACATCTCGTAATAACGAAAAAAATCAACTACCAACATGGGGAGAAGGAGCTTAAATCCCAACTTGAAGGGATAAGCATAAAAGACGCAGTATCCCCTGTGGTCTTTGCTCCTAGCGAGAATGATGTCGGCATAGCTGGGGATACCCCACTGTCCCGTAGTTGGTCCATCCCAACTTCCCCCTTTAACCGGGCTTCATGCACCCGATCCTCTCTGCCATCTACGGTGAAGTGAATCATCAGGCCTCCAGGCGGAGATACTATCTCATCAACCAACGGAACTCCGTCGATCTCCACCGCTCCTGCACTTCCCATTGCCGGAGATGGTTCCTTGACCACCGGAAAGTTAACCGAAAAATTCGTCAGAAGAATGTTTTGGGAAGAATTGTCTGTCATTACTGATTCACTAACAAGAATGACATAACGTTTGATGGGCAAGATGGGGTTTACAACAATCGAAGAACAAAGATGAAGATGAATTAGCAAGAAGAAAAGTTTCTTCAAAATCTCTCTTAGACCAACAATAATAATGTGAGAAATAAATGTCTCAACCCTTTATTTATAAAAACACAAATAGCTTTCACGAACCCCAATAGCCATCATTAATTACATGACCAACCGAAAAATAGTTCATTTTTACAGAAACGTGTGTCATTATGACAGGCTCCGTGAAGCGACTTTTCAGTCACCAATAGGCGTCTCGCCGTCAAAACGGTCATAACGACCTATGTACGCTGAGGAAACGTTCCGTACGCCTTGGAAATTTTGGACGTCGCCAAAAGCGTATCAAGCGCGCTCTCACCCTCCTCGGTCGCATAGCATATTACTTGTCTGTCGTGATCGACGGCTACGCTTCCAAGCAAACGTAAGCTTCAAAACACAATAAAGCTCGACCTCACTTGAATTAATATAAAAGGCTAAATGTCTTTGCCAAAGAAAAAAGTTCGACCTTGATCGAATGACGACTAGATAACACAATAACAAAATTCTAACACTCTACAAGGCTAAGGCCATCTTCAGTGTGTATACGGCTAAGGCCGTCGATAGTATTAAGGTAAGGATCATCGCCAAAGAGAATTCGGTCTCGACAGAAGCAATAGTTGACCTCCCAATCCAAGTTTCTCGAACTATAGTCGATGAAATCTGCTCATCGACTCGGCCAAGGCACGACCTCAATAAGCGGAGGGACTAACTGTATGGGTCGGAATCCGACCCCATGATAATTACCGAAGTTAATTCCAGTTTAAGCTAATTCATGATTAATAAGTTGTATGACCACTCAGAATCAACGGTATTTAACTCTTATATGATTCGACCAACAAGGCCACGGCCTATTTACCATCATGAAGGTGAACCACAACGTGGTCACGGCCACTTATTGACAGCTCATGAAGCTCACAGCTATAAATACCAAGAGAGGGAACCCTAAAAGGGGCTGCTTCTTCGCCACTATTCACGAGAGGGAGAAAATAAACAAAGATACCCATATTATGGGAAAGGGGAACACCATTGTAAGACTCTAAACCTCTCCATGGAGAGGCAGACCAAATCAATATTATCAATAAAAGCTTTTAATGTTTCCTTACCTAATTCTGAGTACTTATTTTTGCTTCTTTCATTTGGTCCAATGAATTATTACGATTTGATATGATTTTTCCTTGAATTATTTGTATTGTTTCACACTCATAAAGTATATGATAACTTTTTGACAAAAATTATTGTTCAAAATTTGCGTTACTAACTTCCGCATAAAATTTGATTTTTTCGGTCCTAATAATAAGTAGGGTGCTTTCTATATAATAGAAATAATGATATAGTTCCAATGTCAGAAGATAACAACAATAATTGGCTAGCTAGTGGGAAATCGTGTCGTGCTCATTTTCTTTAACAAAGTAGGAGGATGCGATACACATGAAATTATTGATAATTGATATTTACTAGAATCTAACAATGTGAAGGGAAGCATGCAGTTTCGTGTTTTATCAAACAACTGCGTGAACGAATTTAAGCATCCACTCTAAAGGTTTAAGTTAATTTTGTAGAGTTGTCAATTTAAGCATACATATTCATATTAGAGAATTGCATGAAAATTATGTTCTTTTCATGGATATTAATTCCACTTTATCGGTAGCTATCTTTTAGTTACCTTTAATATTATGCGAGAATAAAAACATTTCATCATACAGAAATTAACACTGACATATATAATATGTGTTTATGTGTATGTTCTCGATTATTAATATGTTTATTGGACAACTGGATACCAATACAGCAATATCAAAACTTTCAAAATCTTTCTTTCAATAGAGAGAACACTTGTTATTTTTTACAAGCTTAAGGTTAGAAAAAGAGTAAATTACTCTAAACATATTTGTATATAATATCAAAATTAAGAGAAAAAAGTAGGACAAAATGACATTCTCATGTTGCCTCTTCCTTCTATTTCTTTTTTTCCCATCATCTCTTCATATTTAATTTATATAAAGCCTTTTGGTGCTTCCCTGGCCAACATTGGGGGCTGTGGCATGGGAAAACTGATAGCCACTGATACGGTTCTTTTTCCTACTCTATTTTTCTGCATCTCTATATCATTAATTTCTTCAATATTTGCAACAATCATCATCATGTTCTTATTTCCATTAACTCCCTTCACTGCTTCAGGAAGTATTGCCTCATCAATTTCCTTCTCTTTGTACTCCTTATATTTTCCCCACAGAACAGAATATAGCCCTGCAACTATGAGCATAGCACCAAGAATTCTGGACCCAAAAAACAAAGAAAATATTTAGGTTATAGCAGATTTTGGGGGGGGCGGGGGGGGGGGGGGGGGGAAGAAGATAAGATGTTGAGAGATATTGAAATTACCCTCCAATATAGAATTTTTCAGCAAGAATGAAAGAGCCCATAATTGCAACAAGAATCATCATTAAAGGACTAAAAGCAGTCACAAAAACAGGTCCTCTTTTCTCCATTACAACACCTTGTACATAGTATGCTATACTTGATGATACTATTCCCTGAAATTTAAAATAAAAATAAAAAATAAAAATTGGTTATTCATCATTAGTCATTGTTTGCATGGGGTGGGAACAGAGTTGAATTCGGGGAACTTGATGGATTCAATCTTTAATTGTTTTGGTAATGAACACACTTTAACTTTTTAATTATAGGTTCAGAATGATTCAGTTGAACCCATCGAATATAAACTCATTGAAGGAACTTACAGCATAGGCAGCAGCAAGAAGGTTGATGTCAAAACCAATAGTCCAAACAGAAGGTTTGTGCTCCATTACAAATGTGAATGCTATAGATTGTAAGGTTCCCATGAAGCAAACAAGTGCTGTTAAAGATAATGGAGCTGTATATTTCCTCATTGTTATAGCCTGTAACAAATAGTATTAAACTACTTTTAACAACCATATAATGATATAATACAAAAATACAAAAACATTCCCTGAAAAGGTTGTAATGTATAGTATATGTACCTGAAGAATGAAGAAAGAAGCCCAGAATAGAGTTGCAAAAATGAGAAGAATTGAACCTTTAACCCAATCTTTATCAGAATTAGTTTCAGGGACACTAGAATTAGTTGACCATAACAAGTTAACAACATGGCCTTTGTACAATGTCATTAACATGGCTCCAGCCACAGATACTATTGTTCCCAACACTTTTGCTTGGCATCTAACTTTCTTTATGTCAACTTTCTCCATCCTAAAAATAAACATTATCAATAAGTCTAGAACTTGAAGAAGTAAAAATAATAAATAGTATTAATTATGTATACCTGCAGATCACTGCCATGAGAAATGTCATAGCAGGAAGCATGTTGCTTATAGCACATGAAAATGTTGGGGATGTATATTTGAGTCCAGCATAGTAAAAATTTTGATCAATCACTGGCCCCAAAAGACCCAATACAAATATTTGCATGAACATCATGAGTGACATCTTTGGCCTAATTTTTCTGTCAACAAATTGAAAGACTTATCAGTTTTTGCTACTCTTTCAAGAATCTTAACAAAAACTTCAAAAATTCTTATATATAATTTACCTTTCAAGAATAAGAGCAAAGGGAGCAATAACTGCAGTAGCAATAGCATGCCTATAGACAACCAGAACATAATGACTCATTCCCCTATTAAGAGAAACTTTTGTAATAATATTCATCCCTGCATACCCAAATTGCAAGGAAATCATAGCTATATAGGGCTTAGCCCTTTGGTAAAAACTGCAACTACATTCACCCTCCATTTTTCTTCAGTTATACCTTGAAGTCTTAATTATAGAGAGGAGTTGATGAAACTAAAAGGGAGGAAATTAAACAGTCAAGTGTATATGTGTTTTTTCCAAATGAGACATGCACATATTTATAGAGAAGCATATTGTTAAGCCATAGATGTAAGTAATGCGTCTTCTTTTATTATCCAGACCAGATAGTGGAATACACTTTGCAATCAATTAAAAGCAAGTGTTTCAACTTTCAACCGTGTGTGAATCCCACAGTCACAAGTGAGTGTAATTTGTACTATCTCCATTGCATCTAATTGAATATTCTTATTTGCTTTTTTTTTTTCTAAATATAAGGGTGCTATATATGAGGTCCGACTTAAAAACTATAAGTGTTATTATTATTATACTAATCTGATTAATTCGAATTCGCGCTTTCATTAATGAGGATGAAAGTATTGATTACCAAAAAAATTATCTATGTTTAGTTCAAAGTTTTCATTCACTTTATAAGCATAAAACAATCAAAATAAAGGGAGGGCCAATCATAGCAGATCGTAATAAATTTAAAGACCAAAGGAATAAAATACAAGAGACAATAGTTATTAGATAAAGGGAGGAGGGTAAAGATCTTTTATTAATGATACTGGTTTGGTCTGCCTCTCCATGGAGAGGTTCAGAGCCTTACAATGATGTATTATCCCTTCGTTTAGAAGTAGATCTGAAGAAGAAGAAGAAGAAGAAGAAGAATAATAAGAAGCCTCCCTTTTGGGGTTCTTTCTCTTAGTATTTATAGTTAGGAGATCTGCCAGCTAGCGCCAGAGGGTTGGAACCACATTGAGAGGGCGCCCTCGTATGGACGGTCAAGTCGTGGCCTTAGTTGCCAAATTGGATAACTACCCGATAATCTTGTGAATAAATGGCTATACCATTTAATAGTCACAAATAGGCTTTAACAAATGCGTTGATCTCATTCATTATCATGAGGTCAAGTTTTGACCCACACAGATAGCCCCTCAACTTATTGAGGTCGTGCCCGGGCCGAACTCGATGAGCGGATGCCGCCAATAACCGTAGCCGTTCATGCGTTGGGGACGATCGTAGTCCTTTATTCTTCGGAGACGGCCGTAGCCGTTTTTACTTTTAGAGAAGACCGCCATTTCAATCATTCGGAGATGGGCGTAGCCATTTTATCTTTAGAGATGGCCGTAGCCATTTTTAATTTAGAGATGGTCGTAGCCTTTTATCTTTTGGAGATGACCGTAGCCATTTTTAATTTAGATATGGCCATAGCCTTTTATCTTTTGGAGATGGCCGTAGCCATTTTTACTTTAGATATGGCTAGCATTTTATCTTTTCGAGATGGCTGTAACCATTTTTACTTTAGAGATAGTCGTAGCCTTTTATCTTTTGGAGATGGCCGTAGCCATTTTTACTTTAGAGATGGCCATAGCCTTTTATCTTTTAGAGATGGCCGTAGCCTTTTTACTTTATATATGGCCGTAGCCTTTTATATTTTGGAGATGGTCGTAGTAATTTTTACATTAGAGATGGCCACAGCCTTTCATCTTTTGGAGATGGCCGTAGCCGTTTTTACACGTGCCCGGAGAGAATACGATCACGCTTGCCGCGTATAAGGGGGAAATCATGTGCATAGTGACGCATGGGTCGTGCCCATGGTATCTTGAGGTCGTCACAACCGTTTCATGGGAGACGTGCCGATTGACAGTTGAATGACCGTTCAATGGTATCTATCATAATGGTGCTCGTTACTGTAGGCCTGAACTGTTTTGCGGTTGGTCAAGTAGTTAATGGTGACCTTTGGGATTCATGAAGGTCATTTATGTTTCGTCTATAAATAAGGGGTTGTATCGTTCAGTTCTCACTTTTTCGATATTTGTCTAAGTGGAATTCTGAGAAAGACAGCCTTTCTTATTTATAGATTATCTAGTCTTTTACTCCTCGTTAATTCATTCTCTGTCATTTTCCTCGGATCTTCGTATTCTCTTGTTTTTCCTGTGAATTTTGCCATTTGTCTCTCGTTATACTGATAATGGCGAGCAGTTCTCATTCTGATATAGCTTCGGTGGTGGTTACGATGACTGAGGGCCCATCTACGGTTGTGAGAACCACCGATTCGCCGAATGTTGACCGGCTCCCATCGGCGACTCACATTCTATCTCTACCCGGTGGCCTGGCAACTGATTTCTTCGACCTGAGGGAGAGGATCAAGTGGATGAAGCTCCACTGATGGGGAAGTTGGCATTGCTCAGCTGGAGGAGCAGTGTGATATTCCTCGCTTCACTGACATCGTCTTAGCCTGGAGCGGCGATACGGTACACGTCGACCACTAAGGGTATTGCGTCTTTTACGCCTACCCATTCAAGCTGGGATTTTGGCTTCCTCTCCCCATGTTGGTGGTGGACTGTTTTCGTTACTACAAGGTGTGCCCTGGTCAGCTCGTCCATTCTTCTACAAATTATTGGCGATGATGATCAAATATGCGGAGCTGACATGGAGAGAGATTACGCTTGGGCACGTGCTAACTCTTTACGCCCCTCAGAGGGTACGTGGCACCATGATTCCGTTGGTCCCTCGTGGGGCCGACGGCTTAACTGCGAAGCTCGATGACGAGGTCCCTACCCATCCTTACGAGAATTTCTTGTACATCAGGACCGAGCACTTGGTGGCCTGCGCTACTGACTTCTCAAAGGAGTGGAACCATGCTCGTAAGTTTCTTTTACGCTAGCCCTGATTTCCTTTGGTTAAATTCCCTGCTTTATGTTCATACGTACTGATCCTCTTCTTGTACCATAGTGGGAGGTGCGCCACTAGCGCCATTCTCTGGCATTCGTGAGTGGGTCGAGGTCGTGCTCCCTATTACAACGGGGATTCGCACGTGGGAGTCTTTCTGGGAGATCCATGGTCGTAGGTCAGCTGCTGGTAAGAATCTGATTTGCTTGTCATTGTTCTTTTTTCGTAGTCCTTCGTTTCTTTGGCCTAACCCTTCTTCTTTGGTTGGAAAGAACGACCGCGGCGCAGGAGAGATCCTCAGCTTGCTTTCCACAAGCTCGGAGTGACTGCCCGATTGATTACAATGTCGGCGCCTCGCCTGGTTTCGAGGGCGACTTGAGTAGAATCCTCAGCTGCACACTCTCCAATATGGCCCGTGCCCCGAGTTGAGGGGTCTCCAGGGGTCGTGCATTCCAGGATGGAGCAATCACCGAATGAAGATGAGGAAGAAGATAGGAGGCCGCTAGTTCGGCGCAGGGTGGCGTTCACCCTGGCCCTTCCGGTGGTGATTAGTTTGGACTCTTCGCCATCGGCAGAGGAGGGGGGCGCAACGGGCCTTGCCCTAGAGGGCGAGCGCTCAGTGGGGGTTGCCCCGGTTGGCTCATGCCAAGCTGACATAATTGCCTCGGCCATTCAAGTTTTTTGTTTTTGTTGCTGAGAGGGAAGGTAGTTCTTCAGCAACTATTTTGGTGGAGAGTACAGGGACCGATATATTGGCGAATGCAGGAGTTTAGATGTCTTAGGCTGCGGAGACCTCGACTTCTAGGGCGGCGGAAGAAAGGGGCGCCTCAGAGAGGGGAATGATTTGAAGTCCGATATGGACCCTGAGGACGTCCGTCTATTTAAGGAGGGTTACACCCGCCCAGCGGCATAGGCCGAAAGGGATTACCGCTATTTGGAGATCTCTAACGACGTGAAAGTTCTGCTCGAGGAGGAGAACCTGGTGACGATGTTCGGGGTTCTGTGCTCGGATGCGGAGAGTGCATCCTTGAGAGGCATCTCGGATGTCGGGTTGATGGGCGAGGTGGCCGCCCTGAGTATAAAGGTATGTTTAAAACTTTGGTTTGTTTTCTTTCTTAGTACGTATTATTGTATAAACTGTCGCTCTGTTTGTTGTAGTCATCCTTGTTGGAGGTGGAGAGCATTTGGCGGGATAACGTCCGCTCGGCGGTTTTTGTGCGGTTGTTGGAGAAGTACCGCCGCTACCGTGACAGGTGTCGTGACTTGTGTGAACGCATAAGGAACGACCTGTGGAACCGGGAGATGGTAGAAGAGCTGGCACGGAGGGAGCTTCACATGCAACAGACCCTTAACAGGGTAAATGCTCTTGAGGGGCAGCTCCGTCATAAAAGCAAGGAGATGGATGCTGAGAGAAGGGCGACTGCTTAGAGGGAGCGCCAAAATCTGACTGCGGCAGCAGAGGACGCTGAAGCTTTTACTAGGCAAGTGGCTACCGTAGAGACTGAGGCTGCCACTTCAAGGAAGAAGGCAGAGGACACCCTGGCGAGGGTTGAAATACTGCAGGCGACCAACCGTGCCCAAGAAAGGGAGCGTTGATTAGAGAGGGTCGCCGCTAACTTTCGAGAGTGGTCGTTGGAGGGACATATTGCCATCTGTGAGCGGGGTGCTCGTGCTGCAGCAGACCGGATTGCAGTCTTGGAGGCTGAGAACCAGCGCCTGATGGACCACGACGCTTCTTTTGGTCCTACTCGTGAGCTTTGGACGTATGCCGAGGCCCAGCTTGATGTGTATAGGCGATTGTGGGAAGCCGGCGTTGTGTCTGAGGCCACTTATGAGGAAGCACGCCAAAAGGCTCGTGAAGCACACCTCGACTGCGGTTTTGAACCGTCTACTCCCGGGGGTGATGATGGCGGCGAGGGCGCTGATAATGCTGAGAGGGGCGCTGGGGGCGTCAAGTGAACAAATGGAAAATTTTGTAATGTTTGTTTAGTTTTTGTTTTCTTTTTCTGTATTTTTTTATTTGCTGGCCTTGGGCCAATGTATTTGGGGGTAACCCCGTGTAAATATTGTAAATATATGTGGCTTTATTCCCTTCTGTTTGTTTTGTATCGAATACACCTTATTCTCTTTTTTTGTTTTGTGCTTGTTTGGGAGGGCCTTGCCTTAGAGTTGTTCTAGTGAGCATGTTAATAGCCTCAACTGTTTAGGTGATTTTTACCATTGTTGAACCGATTCCTTGCTTTAAGGAAAGTTGGTGTAGATGGACTTGGCAATAGATAGACGTTTTTGGTCGTCACCTTCCTCCACTTGTTGGGAGTGGGTTGTAGTTGCATTTGGGTAGTGGCGGCACATAGCCTTAGTCCCAGTTCGGGCTTAGTCGAACTACTGGCCATGATAATGAAAGGCATGGCCTTGTAGTTCGACTTGGGCTGAACTTTGCGCGGGTCAATACTTTAGTTTGAGTTAGTTGTACTTACTTGAACGGCGGGGTGCTTGGCCCGACCTGGGGTTCGCCCGTGGTTGAGTTTGCGGCTTTTGTGACGGAGGCGTGTAGCCGGAGTTCTGGTTTGCCTCATAGATGAATTCTTTTGTAATTCATAATGGTGGAAGCACTTGGCCCGAATCGTAGTCTAACCCGTAGTCGGAATTTTAGATGAAGGCACGTAGCCCGAGCTGTCGTTCAACCATAGTTGAACCTTTGTAGTTTTCGAAGGAGCGTAGCCGGAGTCCCAGTTCAACCATAGTGGAATTTTTGGGTAAAGGCGTGTGGCGTGAATTATCGTTCAATCGTAGTTGAACTTATGTAATCTTTGAAGGCGCAGAGTCTGAGTCCCAGTACAACCGTAGTTGAACTTTTAGGTGAAGGCACGTGGCCTCAACTATCGTTCAACCGTAGTTGAACTTATGTAATTTTTGAAGTCGCATAGCCTGAGTCCAATTCAATCGTAGTTAAATTTTTGGTGAAGGCACGTGGCCTGAATTATTGTTCAACCATAGTTGAACTTATGTAATCTTTGAAGGCGCATAGCCTGAGTCCCAGTTCAACTGTAGTTGAACTTTTGGGTGAAAGCACGTGGCCTGAACTATCATTCAACAGTAGTTGAACTTATGTAGTTTTTGAAGGAGCATAGCCTGAGTCCCAGTTCAAACGTAGTTAAATTTTCGGGTGAAGGCACGTGGCCAGAATTATCGTTCAAGCGTAGTTGAACTTATGTAATTTTTGAAGGCGCATAGCCTGAATTGCCATTCAACCGTAATTGAACTTTTACAATATTTGAAGTTGAAGGCACATAGCTTGATTTGCCATTCAACCATAGTTAAATCTTTGTAATATTTGAAGGCGCGTAGCCTGAGTTGAAGGCGCGTAGCCTGAAATGCCATTCAACCGTAGTTGAATCTTTGTAATATTTGTAGGCGTGTAGCCTGAGTCGAAGGCACATATCCTAACTTGCCGTTCAACCATAGTTGAACCTTTGTAATATTTGAAGGCGCGTAGCTTGAGTCGAAGGCGCATAGCTGAACTGTCGTTCATTCGTAGTTGAATCTTTGTAATATATTAAGGCGCGTAGCCTAAGTCAAAGGCGTGTAGCCTGAGTAGAAGGCGCATAGCCTGACATGCCATTCAATAGTTGAACCTTTGTAATATTTGAAGGCGCATAGCCAGAGTCGAAGGCGCATAGACTGAATTGCCGTTCAACCTTAGTTGAATCTTTGTATTATTTGTAGGCGTGTAGCCTGAGTCAAAGGCGCATAGGCTGACTTGTCGTTCAACCCTAGTTGAACCTTTGTAATATTTGAAGGCGCGTAGCTTGAGTCAAAGGAACATATCCTGAATTTCCGTTCAACCGTAGTTGAATCTTTGTAATATTTGAAGGCACGTAGCCTGAGTCGAAGGCGCGTAGCCTGACTTGCCGTTCAACCGTTGTTGAACCTTTGTAATATTATAAGGCTCATAGCCTGAGTCGAAGGCGCATAACCTAAATTGCCGTTCAACCGTAGTTGAACCTTGGTAATATTTGAAGTCGAAGGCACATAGCTTGAATTGACGTTCAACCGTAGTGGATTCTTTGTAATATTTGAAGGCGCGTAGCCTGCGTCGAAGGCGCATGGCCTGAATTGCCGTTCAAGCGTAGTTGAACCTTTGTAATATTTGAAGGCGCGTGGCTTGAGTCGAAGGGGCATAGCCTGAACTGTCGTTCAACCGTAGTTGAATCTTTATAATATTTGAAGGCGCGTAGCCTGAGCTGACGTTCCTCCGTAGTTGAACCTTTGTAATATTTGAAGGCGCGTAGCCAAAGTCGAAGGCACATAGCCTGACTTTCCGTTCAACCGTAGTTGAATCTTTGTAATATTTGAAGCCGCGTAGCCTGAGCTGACATTCAACCGTAGTTGAACCTAATATTTGAAAGCGTGTAGCCTGAGTTGAAGGCGCATAGCCTGAGCCCCAGTTCAACCGTAGTTGAACTTTTGGGTGAAGGCACGTAGCCTGAGCTGACGTTCAACTCCAGTTGAACCTTTTGTTTTCCTACATAGCCCAGTTCGTGTTGGGGGGTTGGAATTTGTTTCTGGTTTCAGATCTTGCATAACTTGCGCTTGTGGTCTTTTCGACTTGCTCGCGCGCGCCACCCCGTTATAGATCTCGGTTTGAGAGATGCTTTTGTGCTTTCCCCTCTTTTGGCAGGATCCCGTGTGGAAAAGGGGCGAGGTACCTTAGGCCTATTTTCCCCATAGGGATGGGGGATCTGCTTCTTCTTCTTCTTCTTCTTCTTCTTCTTCTTCTTCTTCTTCTTCTTCTTCTTCTTCTTCTTCCCTTTGCTCGGAGAAGCGGGGATGTGGAAGCAAGCTCATCTCAAGGTTTTTGACTTCATATGATCTGATATGCCGCTAGGGTTTATTCGAGTTGGGCTGTTCATTTTCCTTTTTCGATCTAAGGATAAACTACGCGATTCTACTATGAAATCCCCACAGACAGCGCCAAATTGTTTAGCTCAAAGTTTTTATTCACTTTATAAGCATAAAACAATCAAAATAAAGGGAGGTCCAATCATAGCAGATCATAATAAATCCAAATACCAAAGGAATAAAATACAAGAGACAATAGATATTAGATAAAGGGAGGAGAGTGAAGATCTTTTATTAATGATACTGGTTTGGTCTGCCTCTCCATGGTGAGGTTTAGAACCTTACAATGATGTATTATCCCTTCTTTTAGAAGTAGATCCGAACAAGAAGAAGAAGAAGAAGAAGAAGAAGAAGAAGCCCCTCTTTTAGGGTTCTTTCTTTTAGTATTTATAGCTAGGAGACCTGCCAGCTGGTGCCAAAAGGTTGGGACCACATAAAGGAGACGTCCTCGTAAGGACGGCCAGGCTGTGGCCTTAGTTGCCAAATTGGATAACTACCCGATAATCTTATGAATAAATGGATATACTATTTATTAGTCACAAATAAAATTTAACAAATGCGTCGATCTCATTTATTATCATGTGGTAAAGTTTTGGCCCGCACAATCTACTCTCAAGGTTTGATACCTATACCTCTAGTTAAAGGTTTAAGAATATAAATTATTCCACCACACCATTAGGTGATTATTGCCATTATAATTATTGTTACTGCACCTAAATGATTCTACTAAAGATGAGTTTAGTGCGCTGATGGCACACTCAAATTAGTTTGTGCTGGGGTCCATTCTGTAAAGGTTGGACCCATCAGCCATCGTCACTCCGAGATGCGGCATCCAGTCACCGGTGATGCGTCGAAATAGTAATAATACAAATACATTGGTCATTAGAGTTGCAACATTTGTAACTTGTATACTTAATTAAGGTTAATTTATTAGATTTCTCGGTTTAGTGGATATTCAGGTAGTTTTTTTTCCACATAATTAACGTTGTATGAATTAACTTTACAGTTTGAATTATGACTTGTTATCCATTAATATTTCAAAGGAAAATGCATAAATTTGCTATTCTACTATGCGGCAGAGGCGGATCTAGGATTTTTATAACTTGAGTGCACCATTAAAAAAATAAGAAAAAGAAAGTATTAAATGAAAATTGATACTTACCCCTCTAGGTTAATAACTTAACATTCAACCGAGTGCATCATTTAGCCTATTTGAAACATAGATACAAGTAGATAATATTAGATCAATTATAGAAAATATGTATATAAACTACTTATTTTGGCGAAAAAATCATGAATTCACGTGCCCCGCGAATTAAGCTATACATCCTCTCCTGCTATATGGAAAGGATTAATTTCACATCTGTTATATAGTTTGTTAAAAAAAAAAAGAACTCGATGTTACTTAAGACAACTCAAATTTACCCTTCTTCTGTCAGAGTTGGCCTAGGTAAACACCCAAACTTACATGGTACTGTACTAGCATTTTAGTGAGGTTTATACCTCGTGGTATGTCACCTCAGTGCTTCCAACTCATTTTACCCTCTTCTCTACTTATGTTTCCACGACTAGCACCTTCTCCTCCACCGTCATCAACTGCTACTATATATTGCAAGTGAAGATTTTATACACAGAGATGGGGGATCGCATCTTGAAAACAACGAGTTTATCTTAACCGGTACTTTCAACGCGAATTATGAGTTTATGTACAAAAATCCATTTGGAAGAAATAATAGAGATGAAAATTATTTTAAATAATATAATGGGTTTGAATTCGTAGAACTTAAATTTTGGATCCGCCTCTGTTTTGTACATATAATTGTTGATTATCTAAGTTAGAAGCTAGCTCGAGCTTTTGTTTCTACAACTATGGAGGTCACAGTGACAAGAGAGAGAGAGAGAGAAACAAGATTCTAAAAGAGGGAGATGAAACAGAAATTAGGAAATGAACTTCAAAATCTTATTAACAACCTAAAATGTAATATGTATACATATCCTAATTAATCAACTAAAAAATGAATATCTATTCTAGCCACTTTACATTTAACTAGCCACTTTACAATATACTAACCACTTTACATAATTAACCAATAATCTCAATACCCCCCCCCCCCTCCCCTCAAGTTGGTGGTGTGGAGAACACTGCCAACTTGTGTAGAGCCCAGGGTGCATTCGAATCGGTTTATCGATGAATCGAATCGATTATTTGTTATCGAAATCGAAAAATCAAAATATTATTGAAAGGATAATGATAAGCATATATACAAATTGTTAATCGATAAGTAATTATCGATAAGGGTCAAAATCGAATCGATAAATCGAATCCATACCCCTAGACTATACACACTTGTTAAATGAGTAATTACCTTGTTGTGTAGATTAATATAACTTACAGAATGTATGTCTATTCCGCTACTATTTCAAAAGCGGCTATACAATATTATTTTTCCTAATATATACCTTTCATTTACCCTAAGTCTCTTACCATATTATTTTCTCTACCACATTTAAGGAATGATCATATTTAAAGATGAGGAATGAAGTTCAAGTTAATAGAAAATAGAATTAGCCGTGATGATGTGTTTTGTTTTGTTTTGTTTTTTTATACCGTTGGAGTCTTGGTGGCATACACTTGATCCCTTACTTTAGTTTTGTTGCATGTGCTTGTTGACATAATTTTTATATAATAAATGGTATTCGTCTTATTTTAGCTTCTTTTTGTCTATATTAGTTAGGCACGTTTATAGCGATATATTTTCCGTAAAATCTCGTAAATTTTCTTGTTAGTGTAATCGATAACCGAATCGATAAGCCCCTAAAATCGATAAATCAAAATAAAAAAAATTGAATCCTTATTGAAACAATAATGATAAGCATATGTACAAATCGATAATCGATAAGTTATTATCGATAAGGGTCAAAATCAAATCGATAAATCGAATGCACACCCTTATGTAGAACTGTTGAATGCCTAACTCCTGTCAGGGCCTTTGTTAGAACATCAGTCAGCTGATATGTTGTTCCCACATGATGCAATGAGATCATATCCTCCTGAGGCTTACTTCTTACAAAATGACAATCATCATCTATATGTTTGGTTCTCTCATGGAATACAGGGTTCCTGCCTATATGCATGGCTGATTGGCTGTGACAAAACACAGCAATTAGCTTGGGAAAAGGTGTTGTAAGTTCTTCAAACAGTCGACTGAGCAACACCAATCCTCCTACTATCTTTCTTAAAGCTATATACTCTACTTTTGTAGATGAGAGAGAAATAGTGTCATGCTTCTTTGATTTCCAACTGGTTGGCTGCTCCCCGTCAATACAAGGTAGCCACTTAGAGATTTACTGAAATCTAGGAATGTTGCCCAGTCTGAGTCACAATATGCGCTGATTGTATAGTCTTGATCTTTGGATAGAAATATACCTAAGGTGGGGTCCTTCTTCAAGTATCTGAGAAGATGAAAGGCTGTTGTCAAGTGAGGTTTCCTGGGATCATCCATAAACTGACTTAGGTGCTACACACTGTAAGCTATATCTAATATGGTATTGGTGAGGAAGTTGAAATTTCCTATCAACTTTCTATAATGAGTGGGATCTGTCAATCTTTCACCTACTTTGTCTTTAAGTTTCACAATAAGGTCCAATGGAGAATTGAAGTTGTTGTAATCCACACAGTGATACTCTTTTAACAATTCAAGAGTGAATTTTCTCTCGGAAACTATTACACCATCATCTTTGTAGAGAATTTCCAATCCTAAGAAATAATGTTGTCTGCTCAAATCTTTTATTTTGAAACTATTGTTCAAGAATGTTTTCAATTATGTGATTTCCACAATATCAGTCACTGTGACTACGATGTTATCAACATTATTGCTATATAAACGGTTGACTCTTCAGTTTTCTTATAAAACAGAGAATATTCATAAATTGAATGTGCATAGCCCCTTGAGCATAGTGTTTTAGTTAGTTTAGCATACCATTTTCTACTTGCCTGGTTGAGGCCATATAGAGACTTGTTAAGTTTGCAAACTAGGCTTGGGCTTTCACATGCCAAACCCTGTAAGACCTCCATGTACATTTCTTTATTCAGATCTCCATGTAGGAATACATTATTTACATCCAGTTGTGACATGTACCACACTTTCTTAACAACTATGACTATTAATGACCTCACAGTTGTCATCTTAACTACAGGAGAGAAGGTTTCTTGTAGTCAATTCCAGCTTGTTGGATGTATCATTTCACAACTAGACTAGTTTTAAGTCTCTCTACACTACCACATGCCTTGTGTTTTACTTTACATACCCAGTTATGCCCTATGGATTTCTTCCCATCAGCTAATGCAACTCAGTCCCAAGTGTGATGGCATGTAATGCCTAAAATTCTTGGGTCATGGCTATTTGGCAAGCAGGGTTCACAGCTGCTTCCTCATAAGATGAGGGTTCACTGTCACTACAGACGTCTCTCACAAGACTTTGACTTTCAAGATTCAGTGCATCATGGGTGATATGGTTGAAATTAGAAAATGATGCACTAAGAGAAAAAGGTGAAGCATAGCTAGTGGAGGAATAGAAGATGATTGTTTTAGTGCAGAGAGTGAATGTAAGTAGTCCTGCAAATATGGAGGTGTCTTTTGTGATTTTCTTTGGATAATAGGAGTATTAGTAGACTGGTGAACTATTGGTGATGAAGTGTGATCTGGGAGTTAAGATATATCAAACTGTGGCAAAGGACAGGATGGACTCTCAGAGTTGTTATTTGGTTCAGGGTGCTGAGATGGGTGATGTGTAACACTAGGGCCATTATCACTTTCATAAAAAAATCAGTACCTTCTTGAATTTTATCAATAGATGGAACATTAGTAAGGATAGAGGGGAAAAAAGAATTATCAGGGGATAAAGCAAAAGAAAACACACTTTCAATGAAGACAACATCTCTAGAGGCAGATATCTTTTTAGTGTCAAGACTAAAAAACTTGTACCCTTTGACTCCATAGGGATAACCAATGAATATGTGTAAAAATATTCTAGGTTCAAACTTGTCTCTGTGTACTTTTGGTACAAATGGGTAACAAAGGCATCAAAAACTCCTCCTATGAGAGTATGTTGGTCTTTTGTTATAAAGTAGTTCAAAAGGAGATTTAGGGTGGCTATGAGAAGAGGGTAGTCTATTTATGATATATGTTACACATAAAATACATTCACCCTAGTATTTTATAGGCAGTTTTGATTGGAATAGAAGTGCCCTAGCAGTTTCTAGGAGATATTTGTATTTTCTTTCCACTATGCCATTATGTTGGGGTGTATAAGGGAAAGTCTTTTGATGGAGTATGCCTTTAAATTGGAAAAACATGTTTGCTTATGTACTGATGCACTCTGACCCATTGTCATATTTGATTGTTTTGATTTTTGTGTTAAACTCGGTTTCAACTATAGAGACAAATGTTTTCAAGACTTGTAATGCATTGCTTTTGCATGAAAGAAGGTTGGTCCAAGTAGACCTACTATAGTCATCCACCAATATAAGGCAGTATTTGTAGTTATCATGAGTCGTCACATGGTAAGGTCCCCATATGTCTATGTGCAACACTTGGAATATTTTTGTGGAAAAGTTTGTTTTCTGGGGAAATGGCGGTCTTCCTTGTCTGGTCATTGGACAAATAGAGCAAAGAAAAGGCTGTTTTGGGGAAAACAAAATTGGGATAGAGATAATCCCTCTAATTTTGATAAAGGGTACATGTCCAAATCTATTGTGCCACAAAATATTGAGATCATTACTAGATGATACAGAAGATTTTAGACTAACATGGTATTATTCAAACATGGGACATTTACATATGGAGGGAAAGATAAATACTTATTTGTGGACAATAAACTATATAAATGTGAATCAATGTGAGTTGTGTGTGCAAAGAGAATTACTCACAAGAGAACCTAAATATTTATTTCTCAGACATTTTGGACAAAGAAGATATAGCCCATCACAAGCTTTACCAATCTCTACAGGCCTCTTCATTGAAGGGGCCTGCATAACACAAAGGTTATTAATGAAAGCCACTACACTCCTACAATTCATAATAGTCAGACCATGAATAGAAATGAGATTGTATCTGAATGAAGGTACAAATATTACTTTATACAAAGTGATGTCAGGTACAAGAGTTACACTACCAATTTCGGTTACTTTTATTTTTTATCCATTTGGTATAACAACTAGGAGAGGATGTGGTAATATTATAATGTTAGTCAGTAAGGATTTATTAAAAGTCATATGGTTTGATGCCCCTGAGTCCATAATCCAAGACTCGGCCTTGTTTTTGAGATATTGACATAACAATTTACCAAAATCTATAAAGGAAGTGCAGACTATTATACCTGTAAAGTTCACAGCTCCACTGATAGAATTACTGACAGTTGCATTTTCACATCCATTGTCAGCTTGAAAGTGTTGAAGCAAATTCAAAATTTGCCCATAATGCTCCTTTGACAAGCTGATGTTTTGGTATATGTTCAAGTCCCTTTGTTCTTCTACTTTTTTGGATAGCATTTCAGAAGAATGATCTCCATGCACATTGGATACTATTATCTTTCCTTTATTAAAGTTTCGGTCGCTATTGAAACCCTGGTTCTGGTTAAATTGTTTGTTTGGATTGTAATTTTGATTGCGAAGATATCCAAAATTCCCAGGGTAGCCATGTTAGTTTAAAACATTTTCCTTGGTGTGCCCTGGCTTCTTACAGTAATCTTACATAGGTCTCCCCCTTCCTTGTCCAGCATGATTATTGTTGTTAGGTGAATAGTTGGTTTTATAGCCACTAGATCTGGAACTAGTAAAATTCATGGAGGTTTATTCAACAAACAGCTAAGTATATGGTTTGATTTTTATTTGCTTCTCACCTTGTTTTAGGAGAGAAAAGGCTTGAGCAAGATTAGGGAGTGAATTCATCATAAGGATGCTACCTCGGATCACAGTGTAGGTTTCATTTAGGCCCATGAGAAATTGTATTAATCACCTATCTTGTTCACCTTTGTAAAAATTTTCCTTTTCTCCACAAGTGCAATTACATGTGCATTTGGATTTCTTGCTTAAGGTGTTCAACTCTTCCCAGAGCTTCGTTAATTTGGTATAGCAACTGGTAATGTCAAGAGTTCCCTGAGATGTATCATTTATTTTCTTTTATATTTGGTATAATCTGGCTCTATTCGTCTGTTCATACCTGTCTTCATGTTCTATCCATAACTCCATGGCATCATTTGCATATTCAACGTTGTCTGCTATCTCTTTGACATGGAATTAAAGATCCACAAAGTCACCATGTCATCACAACGTTCCCACTGGAAAAACGTGGGTGATTGGGGATCTGGGCGCTTACATTCGCCATTTATGAACCCTAGCTTGTTTAGTGATAGACCTCGCAGTACACTGTGCCTCCATGAACGGTGGCCAACGCCACTGAAGGCGACGGAAACAAGCATAGCTCTAGGATTGTCTGATGGGTGCAAATATAAACGATCACCAGGATCAATTACGGAATTTCCTGGAACTCCGATATGCACAGCAATGCTAGTCGCATTGCTCAAATCATCGACGACCATCAGTAATTAAGATGATATGTGTGATTATTGTACCTTAGAAATGAAATTCCCTTCTCCGATACAAGATTAGGGAAAAAATTTAACTTTTTTCAACGATCAATCGAGTTGGAAAAAACTCAAAATTGACGGACACAAAGGAGAGAGAAAGTAACAGAGATATAGTAGATCAGAACGGCAAGCTTTGATACCATGTTGATTATTTGAGATAGAAGCTAGCTCGAGCTTTTGTTTCTACAACTATGGAGGTCACTGTGAGAGGACAGAGAGAGAAAGAAGATTCTAGAAGAGGGAGAAGAAACAGAAATTAGGAAATGAACCTCAAAATCTTATTAACAATCACAAATGTATATATATATATATATATATATATATATATATATATATATATATCCTAATTAAACAACTGAAAATGAATATCTATTCTAGCCACTTTATATTTTAACTAGCCACTTTATAATATGCTAACCACTTTACATAATTAACCAATAATCTCAATAATAATCAACTCAACGAAGAGATCATAGTTATTATTAGAGGCGAAGCTAGGATTTGAAACTTATAGATTTATGAGCTTGCTTCTTTTTAGAAGTTACCGGGCTCTAAATTATTTAATTATTTTTACAATTCAATGAATTTTTGAAGACAATCACAAAATTTGAATTAAAGGTACTAAGTTTTGCCGAACTCGTACTCTGCCCTGATCATCATGAGAAAAAAATGCGAGAAAAAATGCCCCAGAAAGGTGGAAACGTAGTCAAGCAAGTATGTACGTCAAATATTACTAAAAATTAACATTTCAAGAAATTAATACTTTAGAAAATTGGTTCGATCAATCAATTATTTGTCTAGTAGATTAGAATTTTCACCAATGATATAGTATTAAATTAACATGTTGTTTTGATGTCAGCCTTTTCCTCTATATTAAGTTTGGGGCATTTGCATTTCTTATGTGGAGAGCATGAAAGCAAAGGCCAAATATTCCATTTCGATACTGTAGTATTTTCTATATGCGCCCTTAAGTTTCGAGTGTTTCACATGTTGGTACAAAAGGTACAGCATAATATCTTTTTAGCAACAAAATAAGTTAAATTTCTTGGAGTGACTACAAAAGATAAAAGAAATATAAAATAAATAGGAGATGAGAATCTCTACCTTACATGCTAGTGGATGTGCAGTTATAAAAGCAGTTTTGATTTGCTTAATCTTAAGAAACACTTAAGCTTAGAAACTATTTTATGTTATATCATGTTAATTACGACATACGGATAAAACTTACACATACTAAGTACTTATATCAAACTAGTAAAGGAATGACATGTATTTTTTTATATATATGTCTCTCACTTGATCATAATTAATTGACATATATTCTCACCTTAATTATATTAATCACCAGACAATAATAACTAATATGATTTATATACACCAAGTACGAGTAATTTCTATTTCTACTATATATAAGTGTGATGGGTGGACAAACACGGCTACAACAAATTGTACAAAGAGTTAGCCGAATTGTACTAAATATACGTTCCAATATTATTGGCTAATGATTACTTTGTCTTTTGTGGCCCGCTATTAACAAGTGTATTTGTTTTTTTTTTCCAGCTAACTACGTGTATGCCACTCTATGTGCTATTTGGTTCTCACACATACTCAAAAGTCATCAACAGAATGGTCGAATTAGAAAATATGTCATTTGTTCTAATATTTTCCATAAAAATATTTTTTCAAGAAAATATTTTTTTGAAAAATAAATAGTAATTTTATTTATTTTTTAGTGTTTGGTATACAAATTAAAGAAAATGACTTCTCAAGAGTATTTATAAATAATTTAGATATAATAAATTTGAAGCCTTAAACTTTCAAAGTAACAACCTTCTGGACCCACAAATTTCATAAACTTTCGAACCGCTAAATATTCAAAATCGCGAAATTTCAAACCCGTAAACTTTATAATTTCTAAACTCGTAAACTTTCAAACACATAAACTTTATAATTTAACATGTATTGCTGGTTCTTTTTATGTTTCAATAACAGAAAATACTTCAAATATGAACTACTAAGTACTTAAGCACCATTGAAGTTTCTCCTACATCTATACGCCATTATTTTTTAGCAAATATAGGTTAAGCTCGATCAGAATCTAACATATTGGGCTCGTGCTTTACACGGGCTTTCCGTTCTAGTTTCCTCCCAAAGATCAAAGGGACAATTAATTAATTACTTCTAATATCGTAGATAGTACTCTACTATTAACTACACGATAGATTAATTAAGTACAAGATTAAATAAATTAATTAATATGCTAAAATCAAGCAAAATAATCCCTAATTTAATAGTTAAGAATGACACATAACATCAGAATAATGAGGTTTTTAGCCACTCATGTTCATAACAATAATCAAAATATCATTTTTAAACATAAAAGCTACAAATACTAGATGAAGTGCGGAAGAATTGATGAATTATGTGCTTCCAAATATTTCGTACTTGTGCTTTTCTCTCAAAGTTGTGTCTCCCCTCAAAAAATAGGTTTAGGTTTGTTTTTATACGAGTTAAGGGCATCTTGGGATTGCAATAACCAAGTCTCGGGCGAAATAGAAAATATTCCCATTAGCAGCGCCCAGGGTAGCATGGGGCGCTAGCCCTGGCACTTGGAATTTTGGCCTGCTTGAATTTGGGCCACATATGGCATGTATATGCCAATTTTCTATTTTGTTCTCTCTTAGCTTCAAATCATGCACATTTATCCCACATTGCCTCCGGATGATTCCTACACATAAAAATATCACCAATTAGTACAAGTTATTACATTAAACATCCAAAATCTTTGAAACATGAGTAAAATGCGAGGCAATATGCTTATAAATATACATAACTTAAATCGAATATCAACACCACACACTTAGACTATTGCTCGTCCTCGAGAAATGTAACCATGACTACACCTCAGTAACATATATCTCACTAGAAAAGAGCAATTCAAAAAAAATTCAATCATACACTCTACCTTTGACTATAATCGATATGAGCAATCAAGCATGAATATACAAAGTTCACATTATTCCAGCTTTAAACATGTCCAAGTATACACAATACAATTCAACCAATTCAAACAAGCTATCTACAACCACCCTACCTCAAGAGCCGACTTGCTACCACTAAGCACTATCAACTTGCGCACTCATCCAACAAGAAAAGTTTACAACACTACCGATCCGTCGTGAGAACAAGTGCCCTTACCAACAAACAAAAAATTGAATACAGAAATAGTCCACACATTCAAATATAACATTGAACATAAATTAATGACATCATACAATTAAATAAAAGTCACTCGCTCTCAAAAATAGGTTCATGTGTATCTCGTGGTAGTGGCAAAAAATTGCTTGTAGTGTACATCTCTACTAATCTAAGCTAGCCAAGTCTAGGATCAATTAGGACCTTATGGGTTGTAATGTAGGCTAAAGGACGGATAGGATACATCTAAGAATAATGACTAACTCTCCTAAGCACTTTAATATACTACACTCAAGAATTGTGCACATATTCTTCTCAACCAAGTCACTCGCCACAATCCATACACAACATAACCCTAAACCGTATAGGCTCAAAGGGGCTAGCAATGTAAAATTGTTATTTGTAAGTAACAAACACATATATGATCAAGCAAAAGATGCCTATGTCATCTCCTAAACTAGCACATGATAATAATTTCATGTCGATTAACATACAAAGCAAGTTCTAGACTACACAGGACAACATAGGAGATCACAAATCCTTATACACATATCGCACCTCACTCAATCAAAACGATTCTGTTCAACTCTCAAGTCAAACAAGCACATACAATTGAGAATTTTTAAGTAATATTGAACTAGTTGACATACAAGTTAAACAACTGAGAACAGGTTTCACAGAGTAGCCTATTCATTTTACTTAGGCATTACAATTCAAATCAAATATACAAGAAGACAGAGCGCATGCCATTGCTTAATGTGCCAGCACTAAACATGTCAGCAGGTATCTCAAAGCAACTCAATTTTGTTCTTATCCCGCTCCTAAAAAATAAAAATAAAATACTTGGTTCAAACTACACCATTGGAAAAGAATCGGCGTCCAAAAAAAATCAAGGGAGACTACCTAACTATCATAACAAAAACAAAAGAAAATCTTTTTGGTATCTTTTTTAATCAAACTTTAATCCTTTTTGAAAAATGTCCAAAAGATACATCATCGGAAAAAGTTCGAGCTTTTTGTTGGTTTTTTTTCCTATTTTCATTTTTTTCCCTACTACTTCAAACTAGACTACTTCTAACTACAGGTTATAAAGAAAAAAAATAATGAGAATACATTTTCATACAATTACAATTAGAAAGTAATTTTTTACCCACACATATGACATAGATAGTCCTCGATGCACGATCATAGAGAAAAATATTAAAACAAGGAAGGAAAATACTCCCCGAGACCCTCAAGGACCTAGATAGCAGCATGATCCTCAATATTGAGGGCCGGGACGATCCCACACTTATGCTCAAACATGTTCCCCAGCTTTAACTTCGGGTACTAAGACTTCCCCTAATCTGCAAAACAAAACAAACAAAAGGTAAAAATAAAACTAAAGATAAATAAAATCCATGAGGGGTTGCCTCCCAACAAGCGTCTTATTATTATCGTGGAAATACTCTACTACTCTGATCTAGCTGGGCACTTTTGTTTCCTCCTATTTCCATGGAGTTTTGCCTTCTTGTGCGCTCTAGGAGGATCTCCTCTTTCCTCTCTGACCCTATTCAGTTTTACCTTTATACATTCAGCTCGCAACACCACTTCTTCTAACACAATTTTCGTTCTCATGCTAGTAGGCTCCACATAAGAACCTTGCTCTATCACCTTCGATTATACCACAAAGATCACACACAAATTCTCATAATGGTTAGGAAGTATGCGCCTTGTACACATTAAATGTGATTTCTTCATCATTGATGATAGGCTAGACACTCGTATTTTATTCATAGTTTGCACTATAATCGCTACATTTTACTTGTGGTTGCGCTTAAATAATGGTAATTTGTGCATATTCTGTAATTTATGCATTGCAAGAAATGATTCTGAGCTATTAAGAACATTTGGAGCCATTCTTCAAGAGTGATTTTTGAAAAAGTTTGCTTCTTCGTTTCCATTTAAACTGATTCGAGAGAAACCTTGAAGTGCTCAAAGACCTTGGTAAGAAGGTGCCTATACAACAGATATGATTACTATCTTTAAAGTTTACCACTTTATTCATGTGCTTTATCGTGATCCTAGGTAGATTGATCGTACTAAAGTTGTCTGGTACTTCCATGAGGAACATGCCTGCACGAGAAGTGATAGATCTTCTCTCACCTCGAGGAAGCAAGACTTTGTTTACCATCTCAAATAAAAGTTGGTATACAGGAATGAGGGCCTTCTTCTGAACCCGTTCCCCCTGCCGAACTGCTCTGTCCTTCAAGATTGCATTTCTAAAGTTTTGAGTACAAGCTCCCTAAACACTAGACAGCCGTTCAGCAGGCACACCAAGAATAGACCCCAACAAGGCAGAGTTCATTACCATATCAACTCTATTTACCAAGGCACGATTATGATCAACCTCGGCCTTGAATAAGTTGACATAAAAACTTTGAACATCCTCCTCATATACCCTAGCAACATCACTTGTGAACAACTGTGTCCATTGTTGGAACTCACAAATCTCAACCAACTGTCTCATACCAGCCTCCCCCAAGATATCAGGGGAAAATGTGCATCCCCACAGCACATTTTGACTTCTCAATCTCTCTTCCCCATCACTCCTTGGATCACCAACTCTGTCTTTCTTTGAGGAACCGGGTTCCTCGTCAGTATCAGCCTTTCTCTTAGTAGTCTTGTGAACACTCTTCTCCCTTTTATCAAGCTTTACAGATTTTTCACCAAATTCTTTCAGAACATTCGTAGTAGCAATAACATCGTCAGACTTTTAGCAGACACAGAAGATCCCCCTTTTGGCTTGAGGAGACCATGCTTCTATGATAACTTCCTAGTACAAGTACTAGGTTCCTCGACTTCTTCCTCATCCACATTCATAACAGGCACTATCTTCTCATTCACAACATTGTCTTATTTCATTAATGTTCTTCTCCTTGACTTAGCTTGATTGTTCTTAAGCACAGATTCAAGAGCCTACTTCTTTTGCAACTTTGTTGTGGGTCGCTTAGGAGTTGGCTCGTCATCAACAACTAATTTACGCCTAGGCATACTGGTAATAGGTAAATCATCAGAATCTGCTTCACTATCCTCCTTTTGTTCTTCAGACACAGGACTTATCTTAGGAACAATCACGCTTAGAGGCTCAACATCTAAATAAGGAGAGGGAGCAAGCTCCTCACTGACCTAGGGGTTCCTGAGAGAGCCCTTGAGTTGGATCCTCCAAAGAAGAATCATATCCTCTAGCAGGTTCCTCAATAGCACCTTCATGTGCTGTTGGTTCAACAGGAACAAGATAATTACCCTATCCAATAGTCTTAGACTCTTCCCCCTGAGTGTTAAGACCATTTTCACTTCATTAGCTATGGACAACATATCTTCTATTGCTTGTTTTTCTTGTAAATCCATGGGAAACTCAGGAGATGTATGACAGTTACATATGGAAACCAGATTAAGAGAAGTCGTTGATGAGCCAATATTTTCAAACCTCTCGGTTTGATCTACCTTAGACCACTCTTCCATAGGAGAACTTAACATTTCCGGATTTTCTTCATATTCAGCAGTACTCATTTCATCCCCCTTTTACGGCAAAGTAGGAGAAGGGCTCTGCGCTACAAATCTTTTGGGAGTTAATATTTTGTGACTCCTTTAAGAACAAGAACTCAATTAAGTAGGAGAGGAGAAGAATTACGGGGGTGACTCTGTTATAGGGTTTTGGCTAGCAGTAGTGTGGAGAGAAGAGTCTAGTGTTGATGTTTCAACTGGTGAGGACTCAATAGAGGTGTTGCTTGAACATTAGAGATTATTAGATTTTCAGCAAAGGTGAGAAAAAGAGAGAGTATTAGGTGAACTAAATAGAGAAAGAAGAGGAAACGGGTTTTGAAGTGTTGATGTGAAAAGTGTGATGACAATGATGGATGCATTTATGATGAAAGAAGGACCGGTTACAAAGGGCGGCAGTTTTTCAGGTTGTTGGGTCAATTAATAATGGGTGAGACGTTTGGGTTCAAAAGATTCAAAACCAATAAAGAAAAATTAACATAATAATGATGTGGCACTTGTTTTAATCATTCAAAATTGTGCATGAGATAATAGAGAAGCTACTAACCAACGTTAGGAGAACCAGGTTCCCTAAGTCTTGTATCAGAAAGCTTTTCCCTTTTACCAGCGTATACGGCCTCAATTGTGTATTTGCTCTATAATCATCAAGCGTGTATGCATGTAACGGTATAGAGATGAGTTAGACTTTGCAAGAAAACACCTTTTAGCTAATTTTACCTAAACATTTCTTTCATAGCCAATTATTAAGGGACCGGGTTCTCAATTGGGCCTTATCAGTCCAGATGATTTTGCTCAAAGTGTTCTCTTCTCGGGGCTTTGGTAAATATATCTGCAATTTGATCTTCAGTGTTGTAGAATTTCATGCATATAATCCCTTTTTCAACATTGTCTCTGAGGATGTGATGACGTACATAAATATGCTTTGGTCCTCTTATGTTGAACTGGATTGTTTTCCATGTTGAGTGCACTTGTATTATCACATAAGAGAGGCACACGGTCTGAGAATACTCCAAAGTCTTCCAACTGTTTCTTGATCCGCAGAAGTTGAGCACAACAAGAGGCAGCTGCTACATATTCATCTTCTGCAGTTGAGATGCCATATAGTTCTTCTTCCTTGTACCCCATGATATTAAGCGGGAGCCCAGGAAATGTTCAATTGAATACGTGTTTTTCATGTCTACTGGATATCCTGCATAATCAGTGTCAGCATACCCAATAAGATCAAAGCTGTCACCTAAGGGAAATAAGAGGACCAGGTCTTGCGTTCCTATGAGACTCAATATTCTCTTGGCAGCCTTCAGATAAGATTTCTTTGGATTGGATTGAAACCTTGTACAAAGGCCCACACTGAAAACAATGTCTAGTTTGCTTGTAGTGTGATAATGGAGTGACCGTATGATCCCTTTATACGTGGTATGATTTACAGGGGAACCAGGTTCACCCATGTCTAGAAGGATGGTTGTATCAATGGGAGTGTTGACTTTTGATGCTTCTATATAAAACTTTTTTAGTAGCTCCTTTATGTGAATTTGTTGACTTATCGATGTTCCCTTCTGAGATTGCTTCACTTGAAGTCCTAGGAAGAAATTTAGTTCTTCCGTCATACTCATCTCGAATTCACTCCCCATGAGTTCTGCAAATACCTCACAAAGGGAGTCAGCTGTGGCTCCAAAGATGATATCATCAACATACACCTGCATAATGAGCGGGTTCCTTCCACGTTTATTCAAAGAACGAGTATTGTCAAATTTCCCTCTTGTAAAGCCATTTTCTAGAAGTAATTTTGACAATCTTTCATACCAAGCCCTGGGAGTCTATTTTAACCTATACAATTTCTTGTCCAATTTGAACACATGCTTAGGATCCTCGTGACACTCAAAACTAGGAGGCTGCTTGACTTAGACTTTTTCTTTTAGATAGACATTTAGAAATGCACTTTTGACATCCATTTGGAACATTGTGAACTGCATATAAGATACAAAGGCAATTTGAATTCTAATGTCTTCCATTCGTGCTACTAGACAAATGTTTCATCATAATCGATCCCTTATTCCTGATTGTAGCCTTGAACTACAAGCCTTGCCTTATTTCTTGTTGTATTTCCAAACTCATCAAATTTGTTCATGAATACCCACCTAGTTGATATGATAGATCTGCGGGTCGAGGAACCAGGTGCCATACCTTGTTCCTTTCAAATTGATGCAGCCCCTCTTGCATGGCTGTGATCCAGTCTGCATCTTTCAATGCTTCTTTGATATTTTGGGGCTCTATTTAGAATAGAAAGTTTGATAACGTAAGTGAGTTTCTTGCTTTGATCTAATTTGAACTCCTGAGTCAAGAGGAGTGATTATGTTGTCAAGATGATGTGAGATTTTGTGCTTCCAATTTGGTATCTGAATCTCAATAGTAGAGGAAGCATGCGTGTCTGACTGAGGTTCTTGGGCGCCTCTTACTTCAGCAAGTGGAGTACCTTGGACTGCATCAACAACTCTGTTTTCAGCTTCAGTTGGTGTAATGAGGGTACCACGTTCCCCTCCAATAGATGAGATGTATTTTCATTATCTTCATTGGATTCCTTGATATGGCTCATCATGTATGCCTTTCCATTTGCCATGTCAATTACTTCACCTGGAACAAATGAGGGTTCTTCATCTTGCTCAACATGCTTGTCCTTCTCATTGGATAGTTGAGCTTCATCAAAGATCACATGTATACTTTTCTCAACACATTGAGTCCTTTTGTTGTATATTATGTAAGCTTTACTTTGAGATGAGTATCCTAGAAAAATTCCTACATCACTTTGGGAATCGAATTTTCCAAGAGCGTCCTTTCCATTGTTGTGAAACAAAGCATTTACACCGAAAAGCCCTTCGATGTGTCAGCTTGGGCTTCCTTCCATTCAGTAATTCATGTGGTGTTTTTTTAGAATGGACCTGATAAATGCACCTGTTCACCAATTAGCAAGCAGTATTGACAGCTTCTGCCCAGAAATACTTTGCAATCCCACTGTCAATAATCATTGTTCTTGCCATGTCTTCAAGAGTTCTATTTTTTCTCTCCACAACACCATTTTGTTGAGGTGTTCTTGAAGTTGAGAAATTATGAGTGATGCCATTTTTAGTGCAGAACTCATCAAATTTGACATTGTCAAACTCTGTCCCACGATCAGACCTAATGCACGCTACTTTATTGCCCATCTTCACTTGGAGCTTCTTGATAAAAGAGAAAAACACTTCAAAGGTTTCGTTATTGGTCCTGAGGAGAAAAGTCCAGGTGAATCTAGACTAGTCATCAACTATCACAAAGATGTACTTCTTTCCTCCTCTACTTGGCACCCTCATAGGTCCACATAGATCCATGTGAAAAAGATCAAGTGGCCTTGAGGTGATGACATCCTTTTCGGGCTTGAATGTGGATCTGACTTGCTTCTCGTTTACACATACATCAGATACAACAATGTGAAACTTGCATGACCCAACCTCTTGTGCCATAATTCAGCATCATCATCATAGTACTTAGACATCTTAGATCACCATTAATTAGAGACTCAAAATCAGCTACATAGATGTTCTTGAGCACCACCTCACCAGTCACCAGGTTTGTGACTGTAAAGATTTTTGAAACAAATTCTACCTTGTTTCCTTGTCACAGATCTGGGAAATGCTTAGCAAGTTGTAACTCAACCCAGTCACGTACTACACATTTTTGATTGAGTGAGAGAGAGACTTCCCAATCCTTCCAATTCCCTGAATGTATATTTTCTTGCCATTTCCAAAGGATACACTACCTCCTTGCAAGGCTTTAAGTGAAATAAAATCATTTATACTTCCAGTCGTATTCTTTGAGAAGCCACTATCCGTGTACCATTGTAGGTTGCTTCCTTTCATTATTCCCTGCACAAGAAAAGCAAAAGTTAGCTTTAGGAACCCAAACTAATTTGGGTAGCTTGTAATGAGGAAATGGGTGAATAAGGGATCTTCTGGTCCGTGCAAACATCATGCATTTTTTATATGAGGGACCATGTTCTCTACCAGTAGTTACTTTTTCAGCAAAATATTTGTTTTTCTACTGTGACTGAAATTTGGCCTTACATTTTTCTTTAGGGTACCCATTGTTATTGCAGTGAGTGCAAAACCAATTGTTAGGTACAGTAATGTACTTGTTGTGAGGGTTGTAGGGAATCTTTTCCCTTTGAAACCCAATCCCCTACCTGTTTTTCCCCATTATTGGTGTACATGGCAATGATAGCATTGGAGTAGCAGGTCCACTTGAGTGATTTTTCAATATCTCTCTTCATTGTACCTAGTTCTTCCTGAAGTTATTTGATTTTCTCAAGCTCAGCACACAGACTAGACTTTAATGAATTTAATTCACTTTCAAGATTAATGTGTGCCTCTCTTGCAACTTCCTTTCCTTATTGAGAGTTTTCAGGCCTAATTTCCATTTTAAGTTCTCCAATTATTTCTTTCAAATCCATCAGCACCACTAGTAGGTCTTCTCTCACATGCTCAATGCTAGCAACTCTCTCAATTAAGACTTCTTTTTCCCTGCTTACACTCTCAATGATCTCTTTTAGGTCTACCAGAACAATCATTAGGTCATCTCTCTCTTGCTCTACATTTGCAATTTTCATATCTAAGCCATCTTTGTCTTTCTTCAATTTCTCAATTGTTTCTTTTAGATCATCTTTTAACTATACAATCAGAGTATATTTATCATTTATAAGATTGTGATAAGCATCAAATAACAAATTTGCCAATGATATTAGTTTTTTTGGAGAATTCCATTTTAGATTTCTCAGAACATCCAGAAAAGTTCCCTCATCATCATCAGATAGAGCCATCAAGGTAATTATTAAATCATACTCAATTACTTTACATTCCACTACCATCATTGAATTATCACCACGGTCATTTTCTTCTTCAGATTCACTAGAGAAGTCTCCCCCTGCACCAAGAGCTTGTTTTACAACGTTATCAGCAGCATTTTTCTTATTGAAGCATTTATCAGGAATCGGGTTCCTCTTATCTGCTTTGTCAAAGTTGTTTTTGTACTGATCTTTCTTTAGGAGAGGGAAGTCCTTGATAATATGTCATGGCTTGCCACATTTATGACAGAGGTCATAATTTTTTGGTTTGCTGGAACTTCCCCTATTTGGAATGCCTTCATTCCTGCGAACCAACTTCTAGAATCTTCTTGTTAAGTAAGTCTATCATTATCCTCTTCACTTTTACCATTGTTGTCCGTCTTAAGGACTAGGTTCTTCTATCTTTTGGGCTCTCTTCTTTCAGTGTCCTTCATCTTCTTCATTTTACATGTTTTTAAATTACCGACAAGTTCATCAATGGTTTGCTCCTACAATTCCTTAGCCTCTGTAATGGCATTCACTTTGCTTTCCTAAGAACTGGGCAGGACACTAAGGATTTTTCTGACAAGCTTATTTCTTAGAATAATTTCACCAAAAGAGTGAAGCTCATTAATGATAGAGGTGAACCGGATCTTGAATAGATTCATCATCTTTCATCCTAAAAAGCTCGTATTCAGTTG
Source organism: Nicotiana benthamiana (assembly GCA_034376525.1). Taxonomy (NCBI): domain Eukaryota; kingdom Viridiplantae; phylum Streptophyta; class Magnoliopsida; order Solanales; family Solanaceae; genus Nicotiana; species Nicotiana benthamiana. The sequence goes on along the minus strand of CM067331.1, from coordinate 14,947,526 downwards.
TAAGCATGTCTATATTGGATTGCTTAACATACGTTGTTTCTTCATGAGCTGTCTGAAGAGCTTCCCAAATTTATTTTGCTGATTGACATACTAATATCCTATTATATTCATCAGGACCAACTCCACACACAATAATTTTCTTTGCACGAAAAATCTTTTCTATGGCATTTCTATCAGCGTCATTGAATTCATTCCTCATCTTGGGTATGGCTACAACTGGGTCGCCATGGTTCTTTGTAGGGACAAAGGGTCCGTCACATAGGACATTCCATAGCTCAGAATCTTCAGCTATGATGAAGTCGTGCATCCTGTTTTCCAACAACCATACTATTTTCATTTGAACCTAGGTCGTCTGTAAGCAGACTGGCCTTCGAATTTTGGGGGAGTTGCCATGAGGATCCTTTCTAGATGTTAACCTAATAAAGAACCGGCTCTGATACCAATTGATAGAATATAAGGGTCTACCAAACTCTATAGAGAACCAGGTTCTCTATCAATTCTACTAGAACACACGCACACAACAATAAGCATATGACAAGAGGAATTTTACGTGGAAAATTCCCAGCTCAACGAGATTAAAACCCATGAACTACCCTTATAGGATTTCAACTTCACTACTGAGCAACTTTTAGATTACAAACTAAGCAACCTAGGAATTGATCTCTTAATCCCTTTCTAACTTGTAACACACCTATTATAAACCACTTTGTAATACCTCAATTACAAAGACTTCACAACTCGACTAACTCTAGCCAAGACTTAAACACAAAGGTTTATGATTTAAAAAGGGTTTCCTACACACTGCTGTCAAGATCCAATTTTCCCTCCGTTGGGTTTCATGATGGAACCTAGTCTTAAGCACTAGGCAAACCTACTAAAATGGTGGAATGGCTACAATAATTGATAACAGTTAAAATTCTTCTGAGATGAATCCCTTATACAATGAACAACTTCCCAAAACCCGATAGTACAAGTCATAAGCTACAAAGTTTCGCTACAACTCCTAAACAAACCGTATGGAAATAAGTACAACAATATGAATATAAAATAGGAAGGGGACTCTGAATCCTGCGAACGCAGCAGCAGGACTACCTTGAGTCTTCTCGGCAAGAACCCGCACCGCTACTAGCAAACGATACATGGTTATGCACAAAAGAATGTGCAAAAGTCTAGCATGAGCACACCATGGCGGTGCCCAATAAGTATGAAAACTAACCTCAGTGGGGTAGTGATGAGGAATAATCGAGACAACAACTGGTAAAATTAAGTGAACAGGATATGAGGATAAAATATCGTGATAAAGACAATGAGGTAATGTCAACAGCGAAATGAAATCAAAATACAAATAATGAGAGCATTAAAGTAGAACTCGAGTAGTAACGAACGACAACCAAGTAAATCAGGTAGCAAATAAATCAACACTAACATAACAGAGACAAGTAAGAATGCATTTAATTAAAGAAGGAAACACCCATACAAACAATCACATCATGTCTAATACACAAATCCCGGCCATCTTAGTCGTTGTTTTCTCATATCATAATCTTAACTTTCGAATCTTCTGCACACATGGCACCTTATGCCCCCATCAATTCCATTTTAATTTTAACAACAAAATCTGCATGTTATACAATATATAATGTCCTTACAATGCACTCAGTATGTCCAAAAAGTCCCATTTGCCTAATATAAGTAAAATTATAATTTTTAAGCTAATTGGGAAAAACCAGCAAGAAAAGGTGAAATTATTTATTTTGGAATCATTTGAGTAAAGAAAGTACCCCCGTTAATTTAAAACAAAACATTGAATGGATTATTATCTTTAACACGAGATTTAATAACTAAAAACTTAGTTGAAATTCCCTTTTAAGTAATATACGACCTTGGATAGTTTAAGGGGGTATAATTGAGAAACTAATTAAATTGAGGATGCAACAATTATTGAAGTTAGAAGTATTGGAATGTATATACACATTATACGATGAGGTATTGACGACATTATGGGTTCTAACACAAAGGATCAGATTAATAAAGGAGTTAAACAACTTGAACATTTGATTTTCTAGCAACAAATAAATACAACAGCAGATATTGCACGACACCACCCTTCGTGCTTTTACTCTCGTTCTCACCATAAGAATTATTATTCACTTTTATTCTTTCTTGTTGCAGCGTGCAATCCGATCCCAATCGTATAGTACTGTTGCGGCGTGCAACCCTATCCAAATCATATAGTGATGTTGCGGCGTGCAACCCGATCCAAGTCATATAATATTGTTGCGGCGCACAACCCGATCCAAATCATATAATATTCTTGTGGCGTGCAATCCAATTCATATAATGTTGTTGCGGAATGCAACCTGATCCATTTAATATTATTGACAACCTGATCCATTTGATATAATTGCGCGTGAAACACGATCCATTAAATATCCAAATCAACATTAATCACAAAAAACTCCCAGCTAGGGCATAATAAAGAAACAATTGTATCCCGGCAACGGAGTCAATAATAAGAATAAACACGTCCCGGCAAGGGAACCAACAGTAAGAATTAAGCATGTCCCAGCAAGGGAATCGGCTATAACTAAACTTGTACCAACTATTAACTTCGCAATAAAACCTCAACCACACAACAAGACATATTAAGCACGTGATAACTATACTGGCAACCACAATAATTGAACATGTAACATATTTGCATGAAGTTATAGAGGAACTCACAATCAAGAAGTATAAAAAAAATAAGGAAGGCAATCACTTTAATTAAGGCAATTAAGGGTCAATGTAACACGTAAGAATTAGAGAAAAGCCACCAACGTCATATGGAGCATATAAGTAAATTTAAGAAACTAGGAATTCAATCATAACAAGATATTTTCCACATAAGGACCTAAGAATCCTAGAGAATATTTCTCAAAAAAAGTAACACACTCGCCACCTTGCATGCACGGACTGCAATTAGCAAATAGGACTCAATCCTAAAAGGAAGTCCCTCACACAAGATTAGGAAAGATAGTTACCTCAAAGGCGACAAAAAGATACTCTAAAATGCACTTCTTGGGTGAAAACTCCTCCAGACGGCTCAAATCTAACCAAATTAACTTCAAAGCACATATAAAACACATATGAAACTATTCCAGACCACAAATTTTCAATATTTACACAAATATAAAAATCGATCCAAAAGACCACCCCCAAGGACCGCACTCGGAACCCGTCAGATTTTAAAATATCCGATCACCCATTTCAAAATGAGTTCAACCATACAAACTTTATCCAATTCTAACACCATTTGGTCCCTTAAATTATGATTTTTCATTTTAGGAATTTTCTTAAAAAACCAACACTTCACTCAACCCAAATCACAAATTAATAAAAACGAAGACAAATTCAAGGAATATAATTAATTATATGTGAAGAACACTTACCCAATCGTTTTTCTTGAAAACCCCTCTAAGAATCGCCTAAAACCAAACTCTACAACTCCAAAAATGTTAAAAATAGCCTAACCCTCGATTTGAAAAACTTATATTCTACCCAGATACTTAAAGCATCGCGAATGCGGAGGAAGTATCGCGTTCGCGAAGAAGAAAAATGAAGGCTGCCCGGATGTGCTTCGCGGACACGACATCACGCATGCGAACGCGAAGAAGGAAACTATTATGGCTCAGAGATTGCTCTTCGCGAACTCGTGAACCAGTACGCGAACGCGAAGAGTGGAATTGCATAGCTACACAAACGCATGATGGGGGGACGCGAACGTGATGAGGGATAAAGCAGAGCTTCCCGAATGCGAGGAGTGTTATTCGAATGCGAAGAAAACTTTCCAGGTGAGCAACAAGGCTTTGCGAATGCAAAAGAGGATACCAGAAGTAGAAAATAGCAGTTCAAAAATAAGGAAAAATGATTGATAGCCCATCCGGAACACACACGAGGCACCCGAGACCCCATCCAAACACACAAACAAGTCATATAACCTAACACGGACTCGCTCGAGATCCCAAATCACATCAAACAACGCTACAACATCGAATCATACCAAGAATCAATCGTAAGAACTTCGAAAACGCGTGTCGAAACCTATCAATTTAATCCAGAATGACGCCAAATTTTGCAGACAAGTCCAAAATGACATGATGGAGCTGTTCCAACTCTCAGAATAATATTCCGATCCCAATATCTCAAAATTCAACTATGGGTCAAACTTCTCCATTTTCCAAACTTTAGCCTTTTCAACTTTTGCTGAAACACCTCAAATTACCCTACATGCCTCCAAATCTGAATTCGGATGCGCACCGAAGTTCGAAATCACCATACGAAGCTGTTGAAATCACCCATGACCCATTTCGGGGCCATTTACACAAAAGTTCAATTCCGATCAAATTTTTACTGTTTAAGCTTCTAAATCTAGGTTCCTTCTTCCAGTTCAACTCTGGTTCATCCGGAAACTGAATCCAACCATGCATACAAGTCGATATACATAATACGAAGCTACTCAAGACCTCAAACTACCGAATCGAGCATAATTACTCAAAACTACCAGTCGGGTCGTTACAACTACTTCTTAGTATTCTAAAGACATATAATAACTTGATGTGGGAACTGGTCTGTAGTTGTTTTGTTCTTTGTTCTTGAAGCACCTGAGAATTACTTACTGGATGATCACGTGAGAGCTTGAGTGAAATCTCAAAGTGTTCAAATGAAGTATCTTACCTTCCTTGATTGTATTAATATATGTATGACATCACTTACAATGATGCAAGGAAAGTAGGTAAAAGTCTTCCACAGAAAGTTGACTGCTACACTGTTACTGTGCTGTAGCGTGTAAAGGCAATAACTTTTCTAGCTGGAGGGTTGACTTTGTGCATTCACCTTGGGAGCTGGTAGGATTGTTCCCTCAACTGTTCCTTCTATTCTAAAGAGTTGAACTATAACCCAAGTTGGAACGGTGTAATCCTAAAGTTTAAGAATATATAATAGATTCCTTATTTAATTTTAATAATAAATTTGTTAGATTATCAAAATATAAAACAGTACGTGTAACCTATCAATAGACGAAAGTCATGGCAGGCCGAGTTGGGAAAGGTGGAGCACCCATTTCTAGAATAAAATTCCTATTTTAGGACATGAGCTAATTGTTAAAAAAATCTGGGCCACAAACAATGCCTAAGCAAGAGTAATGAAAAAGAAAAAAAGCATAAAAGATGTTCCTATATAGTTGCCAAATGGAACTAGAGTATACCATGCAAAAGTTTTATCTTTGACTAGGTTTCTTATTAGACGATTAGATCAGACGTGGCCATGAGTTCTTCTTTCAATCAAGCTTTATTTATTTATTTATTTTGGGGTGATTTTTTTGTCGGTTGTTTCATCTTTTACTAAAGTATTTGGGTACATTGTCGAAGTTTGGAGTGAATTTTTAGAGGAGAGATAAAGAATGGCCTTTGGGGTTGTCAATGTTTGTATTTTAAGGACAATTTTACAAGAGGTAGGAACATCTATTGATCCTACTTCTATTTTCTTCTCCCTTTTTTCCAATTCTTTATCTTTTTTTTTTCTTTTTTTTATGGCTGTGGAGTCAATAGGTGTGTGCTTTAAATTCCATTAAAACAATAGCCTAAATCAACTTGGAGACATGGTGTGGTTATGGTTGCCAAAAAGCCACTTGTGTATTTGTTGGTTCTTTGGCCTTTGTTTATTCCTAAGTGAAATCATTGAAACATGAATGACAGATATATCACTCCTTGCTGCTACCATTTTTCATCAAGGAGAAGGGATTTGGATTTGCCTTTGATTGTTGAGTTGTCCCACATCGGATGGATTTGAGGTCCTTGGTCTCCTTATATGGCTTGAGCAATCCTCACCTCATAAGCTAGCTTTTGGGGTTGAGTTAGGCTCAAGGTCCATTCTTTTCATTGATGGTTGTCGTGAAATCAAACTTGTACTATGAATATCATTGCTATGCTATGACAGGATTTTCTTGAATGGGTTGCTTATTACAATAGTAGATTAATATGTTATTTCACAATTAAGTATAATGTGAAATATCATTCGACGTTCTATGACGCCTTTCGAAGATATTTACTTTCTTTTCTCTTTTTCTGCAAACAAACCCAATATTATTCAACATAGCTGGAGAGCAAGAAACATTAAGAGGAGTATGCCTTTTTTAATTTATAAATACCTAACTTTGGTTGTACTGAAGGTAACATAGTAATTAAATCCCTCCTAGTAATTATATTGACAAATTGTTACTATATATCTTTGCCTTTGTGGGATAGAACACAGTTGCAAGTGACCTATTAATATACCATGCTTTCCTTTAATTTGTACCTATAGGACACATTTCAAATGCAACGATAAATCAATTTGCTAAAATGCAATCATTCCTTCTCAAGAAATTAAATTTCTACTTGATTAAATAATAGCTTTAATTTGATCAAGTATTTTTAAAAACTGTAGAGATTGGGTCTTTCTTTTCCATGTCTTTTAAAAATCTGAGAAGCCAAAATACTTTTATATAATAAACATCCATATCACTGTTCTTTTTAGTTGAGTTGAGTGGATTATACCAAAAATGTTATATTTACACACAAGACTACCTTTCTTTCCGAAAGTTCAATAAAAATACTTTAGGACGACAGATGACTTAATGGGGCTCAATGCTTCGTAATAAATGGATACGACTAATTATACATGCCTGTGACAATATAATTGTGATTTTATTATGTAATCATGTATACTGCTCACGATATTATTTGTTTTGTATTTTTCTTAAATATTAAGAACGATTTCAAAAATATGCAATCATAGTAACATTTTCATATTATTCCGGAATTGAGCCCCCTTATATAAATTCCAGCTTTTTCATATTTTCTTTTACTTTTTCTTTCTCTTCCCTAAAATTGTTTTTCATTCCTATCTTGGTCAACATGATGGAGATCCAGATACAATATTTACGTTTATGTACCTTTTTAAAATTTTTAGTAGACAATCGAATTTTTAGACAATTATTTCTAACCTAGCTTTGTGGAGTAGTACACAATTGCAATTTTCCATTTCTCTTTGTCCCTTTTTCTTGGTCGACAAAGTAGGAATATCATCATAAAAATGCAGTTTAATCTAAATTAGTGATAGCTTTACAACGTCACATTAATCAAGACTAATAAAATCGATATAAATCACTCTTAAATTGTAACTACAAACCAATCATTCTTTACTCAGAAAGAGCCCAATAATTCTCTCCCTTTTTCATGAAACTGTTCGTTAAACTCAATAACTAAAAACAAATTGAACAAAACCTCAATAAATAAAGAAATAATTACAAAAACAAAAATACTTGGCGTCACACCATAACAAAAAATGACCTATATTTTTAAGTTTTACCCAACCTAACCTATATTGTATATATTTTGAAAGCACTAGCAAATTCAAGTTTTTCTTTTCTTTTCTTTCTCTTCCCTTTCTCCTGAGCCGAGTGTTGATTGGAAACAGTCTCTCTGCCCTTTCGAGTAGGGGTAAGGCATGTGTACGTATTAACCCTCCCAAGACCTCCACTTTGTGGGAATATACTGGGTAATTGTTGTTATTGTTGTTGTAGCAAATTCAAGATTTGTTTTCTTACAACCATTGCTTCCAAAAGCTATGGAGTTAAATCTATGTTCGCACAAATATTGCTTTCACTCTCTTTTCTTCTCACATCTTTTATATATAATTTAAGGGGCCGTCCGCCATTACTGCTTCTCACATGTGTCACCTGGTTGCAATGTAAGAAAATTGAAGATTCAATATTCCACCATTGAAGGCTATTCAAAGCTTGGCTTTCAAAAATAAGATTTTTTGAGTTTGTTAGTTGTTTGGATTGGGTGTTGTTCCAATTTATTGAAAATATCAAAAGGAGTTCAAAATTTAAATTTGAAGTGACTTGAGCTAGATTTGAGTTAAATTTCAGAAAAAATGCAATGAAAAAGACAAAGTCAGTTTTTTGTATAATTATGTATAATCTTGTATAGTAGTGTATATGAGTGTATACAACATCTTGTACACTATTATACATGTTTATACACTTTTATACAAGCGTCTGTAGAAGAACTTCTTTCATGATTTTCAGTTGCAATTCTTGTTCAAAATCAGTTCACGTCTCCATTAAATGACTTCAAATTTTATATACAAACCTCCTTATACTATTTCTAACAATTATAGGTAATACACACTCTAAATTTCTCACAAAATCAAATTCGGAATCTAAATCCACATATTTAAGCTTGTTAAAAATCTAATTTTCACCATCCAAATGCATTTGGTTTGTTGAACTAGTATTTGGGTTACAGTTACTGATCCAAAAATTAACTTAAAAGCTTGAGCATTCCTTTTTAATAATTAATTGGTAATTTTGAGAGCTTATTGGAATTGGATGTTGAATCATAGCCTATTATTTTTAGGCTAATTGATTGTAAATTAAAATATGAACTATAAAATTAAAAAATAGGGATCCTAGTTGTTCTTATATGAAATTTTGCCAAAAATAAAGTGTAAGGGCACGTTCTTTTAATTTCCTTATAAAAGAAAAAGGTCTTCTAAAGTTCTAAGAAGACAAAATTCTAAATAAACATCCATACTGCTCCCTCCGTCTCTTATTAATAGCATGGTATCTAAAAATAGTTGACTTGTTATAAATAGAACTCTAATTAGAGTGAATATCTATCTTATAGAAGAGTTTTATTTTGAGGCTAAGTCTTTTCTATGCCTATAAATAGAGGGGTCTTACCCCATTGTAAATCATCCCAAAGTATCAATAAGAATACTCCTCTCTCTACTTTTCTCTCTATTGTTCTTGTTCTTGTATTATTGTTCTTGTTCTTATATTATTTCATAACACGTTATCAGCACGAGACTCTACCGTCTCAAGAATCCACTTGAGAAAATTAAGGTATTTCCCTTTTTCCGAATTTGGTTTTAATTATGTCTGATATTATGAAAAAAAAGTTCGTTGCCCTTGAAATTTCGGGCAAGAACTATATGACATGATGGTGTTGGATGCTGAAATCCACTTAGATGCTATGGGTCTTGGAGACGCCATTAAAGACAGAGATAAAGCATCCACCCAAGACTGTGCTAAGGCCTTGATTTTCTTGCGCCATCACCTTGATGAAGGTTTGAAAATTGAATATCTCACAGTCAAAGATCCACTCATCTTGTGGAACGGCTTAAAGGAGAGATATGACAACCTGAAGTTGGTCACTCTGCCACAAGCACGATATGATTGGGCTCATCTGAGGCTCCAAGACTTTAAGTCTGTTTCTGAATATAATTCTGCAATGTTCAGAATTACTTCTAAATTGAAACTCCGTGGAGATAATATCTCTGATTATGATATGCTTGAGAAAACGTTTACAACGTTTCATGCCTCCAATATGGTACTGCAACAATAGTACAGAGAGAAAGGTTTCAAAAAGTACTCTGAACTGATTTCTCTTCTCCTTGTGGCTGAGCGAAACAATGACCTGCTCATGAGAAATCACGAAAATTGACCCACTGGGTCTACACCATTGCTTGAAGCAGATAAGGTGTATTCTCATTATGCCAAGCATGGAAAAGGCCATGGATCTAGTCATGGTCGTGGTCGTAATCGGGGTCATAGCCATGGACGTAGACAAGGAAGAAATTTTCCTAATGTCCGTCACCCCCCAAAGAGAAATAACCACCAAAAGCAGAAACGGGATTATGAGAATCCAAAGGCAAATAGTTTAGAAACTATATGCTATCGTTGCGGTGGAAAAGGGCACTGGTCAAAAGCTTGCCATGTACCAAGACATTTGGTTGATCTTTATCAAGCATCTCTAAAGAATAAAGGCCCTGAAATAAATTTTGTCTCTGACGACAATTTTGACATCACCCACCTGGATGTGGCAGACTTCTTTGAGCACCCTGAGGGGAAAATAGACCACTTAATCGTTGATGGATCTCTGATGAAGGAAGATGAAATTGTTTGATTTTATTTGTATTAGTTAGTGAATAAACTAATAGTCATTAGTATCAGCTCGTATTAGTTAGTTTATGATATAATGTTAGTATTAGTTCTTTAGAATGTTTCAATATGCTTAAATTTCATAGATATTTTTATTTTTTAGTAAAGTTAATCGACTAACCTAACAGTTAGTCGATTATCTAATATTTCGCATTAAAACTGCAAAACAATCGATTATATACTTGTTAACAATCGATTATATTAAGACAGTGTGATCTGAAGTTTTTCAAAATAGCAAATAATCGATTATGTATGTTTAACAATCGATTATATTAAGACAGTGTGATCTGAAATTTTTCAAAATAGCAAATAATCGATTATGTATGTTTAACAATCGATTATATTAAGACAGTGTGATCTGAAGTTTTTCAAAATAGCAAATAATCGATTATGTATGTTTAACAATCGATTATATTAAGACAGTATGATCTGAAGTGTTTCAAAATAGCAAATAATCGATTATGTATGTTTAACAATCGATTATATTAAGACAGTGTGATCTGAAATTTTTCAAATTAGCAAATAATCGATTATGTATGTTTAACAATCGATTACATTGAGACAGTGCTTAAACTGAAATTTTCAAACTGCAAAGTAATCGATTATGAAAAACATATAATCGACTATCTGATTTAGTTAGTCAACTAACCTCAGCAGATTTTGAAAATATTGTTTAAATGTGAAACAAACGGATTGAATTTGTTTATTCTCATGTTCGTGTATTTTCTTTTGTATGTCAGACCATGGGAAAGCAAATATGGATATCTCACAAAGCAATCTTGGATCAAATATTTGTTTAGTTGATTCATGTACTACACATACGATACTCAAAGAAAAGAAATATTTCTCTCAACTAAGTATGTGTAAGGCAGATGTTACTACAATCTCTGGTAGTAGTAAATTGATTGAAGGCTCCGGAAGAGCAACTATAACTCTGCCTAGAGGAACAATGTTTATCATAGAGAATGCAATGTTCTCCTCCAAGTCTAAGAGAAACTTGTTGAGTTTTAAACATATACGCCGGAATGGCTATCATGTTGAGACAATAGATGAGAGTAATCTTGAATATCTCATCATTACAAAGAATGTCTCTGGCCAAAAGAGGGTTATTGAGAAATTTCCGTCTTTATCTTGTGGCCTGTATTGGACAAAAATTAGTGCAATTGAGGCACATTCAACAGTAAACCAAAAGGTTACTGATTCCAATACTTTTGTACTTTGGCATGATCGATTGGGGCACCCTGGATCAATCATGATGAGACGGATTATAGAAAGCTCATATGGGCATCCGTTAAAGAATTTCAAGATTCTTTTAAATAATGAATTTTCTTGCACTTCTTGTTATCAAGGCAAGTTAATTACAAGACCATCACCAACAAAGGTTGGGACTGAGTCACCTACGTTTTTGGAACGTATACAAGGGGACATTTGTGGACCTATTCACCCACCTAGTGGGTCTTTTAGATATTTTATGGTCCTAATAGACGCATCCTGTAGATGGTCTCATGTGTGCCTGTTGTCATCACGCAACCTTGCGTTTGAAAAACTAATGGCACAAATAATTCGACTACGAGCACAATTTCCTGATAATCCAATCAAGTCTAGTAGACTGGATAATGCTGCTGAGTTTTCATCCCAAGCATTTAATGATTATTGCTTATCAATTGGGATAAAAGTGGAACATTCTGTAGCTCATGTTCACACTCAAAACGATCTTGCAGAATCTTTAATTAAACGCCTGCAGTTGATTGCAAGACCATTACTCATGAAAACGAGGCTGCCCACTTCGGTATGGGGTCACGCCATTTTGCATGCAGCAATACTAATTCGTCTCAGACCAACGAATTATCACAAATATTCCCCGTTACAATTGGTTTTGGGTCATGAACCCAATATATCCCATTTAAGAATCTTTGGATGCGCAGTATATGTGCCTATAGCACCGCCATACCGCACCAAAATGGGTCCGCAAAGAAGGTTAGGAATATATGTTGGGTTTGAATCACCCTCCATTATTCGCTACCTCGAAACATTGACAGGAGATTTGTTCACTGCACGATTTGCGAACTGTCAATTTGATGAGACACTTTTCCCAAAATTAGGGGGAGAAGTCGGTGAAACCAAACGGGAAATTTTGTGGAAAAATGCATCATTATCTCATCTTGATCCACGTACCTCTATTTGTGAAAAGGAGGTGCAAAAGATTATCCATTTGCAAAGAATAGCAAATCAAATGCCTGACGCATTTACGGACTTGAAAAGGATAACAAAATCCCACATCCCCGCGGAGAATGTTCCAATCCGTATTGATGTCCCTGTTGGACAATCATCTAGTGTCATATCCAATGAGTCGAATGCACGCCTGAAGCGTGGCAGGCCATTAGGTTCCAAAGATCGAAATCCTAGAAAGAGGAAAGCAAACGATCAAAATGACACTATGAAAGAATCTCATGAGGAAATTCATGATTTAATAAACTCTGAGATTCATGAAGAATCCTTTGAGCCCGAGACTCAGGAAAATAAGGAACTATCCATAAATCCAATCGATATTGAGGCAAATTTTAATCGAGTGGATATAGTAGTGGATTATGTCTTTGCTTTTAATGTCGCATCTAGCATTATGCAAGAAAATGAGGATCTTGAACTTCAATCTGTTGGAGAGTGTCGAAAAAGACATGATTGGCCAAAATGGCAAGAAGCAATTCAATCAGAATTGAATTCGCTGGCAAAATGTGAAGTTTTTGGCCCTACAGTTGAAACACCTAATGGTGTTAAGCCTGTTGGCTATAAATGGGTCTTTGTACGCAAGAGAAATGAGAAAAACGAGGTACAAAGATATAAGGCACGCCTTGTTGCACAAGGATTTTCTCAAAGGCCTGGTGTCGATTATGAAGAGACATATTCGCCTGTAATGGATGCCATAACTTTTCGTTATCTCATTAGTTTTGCTGTCCTTGAAAAGCTTGACATGCATTTAATGGATGTGGTTACTGCCTATCTTTATGGCTCACTTGATAATGAGATATACATGAAAATTCCCGATGGACTCAAAATGCTGAACGCTCATAATTCAAAGTCCTGGGAAATGTTTTCAATCAAATTGCAAAGATCCTTGTATGGTCTAAAGCAATCAGGACGAATGTGGTATAATCGTCTTAGTGAGTATTTGTTAAAAGAAGGCTATATAAATGATGCCATTTGCCCGTGTGTTTTTATAAAGAAAACAACATCGGAATTTGTTGTACTTGCCGTATATGTTGATGACATAAACCTTATTGGACCCCCATAGAACTCCAAAAGGCAATTGATTATCCAAAGAATGAATTCGAGATGAAAGATCTCGGAAAGACAAAATTATGTCTTGGTTTGCAAATTGAATATTTGGCAAACGGAATTTTTGTTCATCAATCTACCTATATAGAAAAGGTACTGAAACGGTTTTACATGGATGGAGCACATCCTTTAAGTACTCCGATGGTTGTTCGATCACTTGATGTGAATAAAGATCCATTCCGACCGCAAGAAAGGAATGAAGAGCTACTTGGTCCTGAAATACCATATCTTAGTGCAATTGGCGCACTAATGTACCTTGCAAATACTACAAGGCCTGACATAACCTTTTCAGTTAATGTCTTAGCAAGGTATAGCTCGGCTCCCACAAAGAGACATTGGAATGGGATCAAACATATATTGAGGTACCTAAAAGGGACTACCGATATGGGCTTATTTTATGGCAATAATTGCAGTCCTGATCTTGTTGGTTATGCTGATGCTGGATATTTATCCGACCCACACAAGGCTCGATCTCAAACAGGTTATGTGTTTACCTGTGGAGGCACCGCCATATCTTGGCGATCGACTAAGCAATCAATTGTGGCTACTTCATCTAATCATGCCGAGATAATCGCTATTCATGAAGCAAGTCGGGAGTGTGTGTGGTTGAGGTCTATAATACATCATATTCAAGAAAAATGTGGCTTGAAGTGTAACAAACTACCCACGACTTTGTATGAAGACAATGCAGCATGTATAGCTCAATTGAAGGGAGGATTCATAAAAGGAGATAGAACAAAGCATATTTCACCAAAGTTATTTTTCACATATGATCTTCAAAAGAATGGTGATATCAATGTGCAACAGATTCGTTCAAGCGATAATATTGTTGATTTGTTCACAAAATCTCTACCAACGTCAACCTTCAAGAAGCTAGTTCACAAGATCGGAATGCGAAGACTCAAGGATATGAATTGATGCTCTTTTCAGGGGGAGTTAATGCGCGTTGCACTCTTTTTCCCTTACAAGATTTTGTCCCAATGGGTTTTCCTTGCAAGGTTTTTAACAAGGCAACCAATAGGCGCATATTTAAACATGTGTACTCTTTTCCCTTTTCTATAATCTTTCCCATTGGGTTTTGTTTTAGTTAAGGTTTTAACGAGGCACATTATTGAATAGACATTCAAGGGGGAGTGTTATAAATAGAACTCTAATTAGAGTGAATGTCTATCTTATAGAAGAGTTTTACTTTGAGACTAAGTCTTTTCTATGCCTATAAATAGAGGGGTCTTACCCCATTGTAAATCATCCCAAAGTATCAATAAGAATACTCCTCTCTCTACTTTTCTCTCTATTGTTCTTGTTCTTGTATTATTGTTCTTGTTCTTATATTATTTCATAACATGACTAAAATTATTTACATTTTAGAAGTTCAAAACAAAAAATTGATTATCTTTTTCCTATTTTACTCTTAGTAATAATTATTCTTTAAGATAAAAATAATATATAAATAAAATAATATTTAATGAAGAGAGATTATATTTTAAGATATAAATAAGAATAAAAGAGAAACACGACACATAATACGAAACGAAAAGAGTAATAAAGTTGTATTATCATTTATTGTTATTATTATCTTCCACTATTTATTGAATATAAATTCTGAATACTACTCCCTCCGGTCCAAAATAAGTAATTTTTTGATTTTTTTGTGGTCCAAGATAAGTGGTTTTTCCAGATTTCAAAAGTGCATTAATTATTTTTTTCCTATATTGTCCTTGGAGTAAATAGTATTGGAATATGTATTAGGAATATTTATATGAGATATAAAGGTTAATATGGTCAATTTCATTGTTAATTAATACTAGAAGATGAATTTTTTAATTTATGTGAAAATCTAAAAAATTACTTATTTTGAACCGGATGAAATAATATATTATAATATATCTACAAGAAAATGTTTAGTGTCCGTTCCTTGAGCTTTCTTTTTCTTCTTGATATTTTCTCATGTACCGAAAGGTTCAAGATAAAACCATCAACAACATTTTTTCGGTCAAAGTTAACGTACCAATAGATGGATCTTCTTTGCATAAACTTTTTGTTCATTTTATTTTTGGTAAGCATTCAATTATTACCGTCCATTTACGAAAAAAGAATTCTTAATGCACTTCACTTTTTCAGCTTTTCTTTTTTCGAAAAGCATAATGATGTAAACTTTTGAACCAATGAGTTTGTATTATATGCTTAATCATGCAAAGAGAACTCTTCGATTGCCCAAAAGAATGGAAAAGGGATCATTTGATTTGTTAATTATACTCCTGGTGCAAAAAAATATTGATAATTTCTTATTACTTTATTTTAAAAAGATTGACATCTTTTAATCTTTTCATAATATAAAGTATTTATAGCTACATAAATACTGTGTCAGATTTAAAATCGCACAAATTTCAGATGTTTTATGGTCACACAAACAAATCCTATAACTTTCCTTCTATTAAAATTTTTGCCAAGTCAAACTAGAATAATTTTTTGAAACGGATGGAGGTATTAAGGAAAAAATCACAATTATAGTTTCAATATTATTGGAAATTTTAGAAAGTTAAAAAAAAATTCTTGATAATTAATTAAAAATAGGCCCGTAGGAATTCTCAGAATTATGGGAAAAATTTAAAAATAGCTAGTTTTATAAGTGATCATTTAAAAATAGCCACAGTATCAAAAGTAATTAAAATTTTGTCATTTTTCATGTAAAGATAAATCTAAACGAAAACACTATTCAAAATTTGTAAAATACTCCAGCATAATATGTTGGAGTTCCAGCATAAGTATAGGAGAACTCCATGTCACGGCCTGTTTCCAGAATAGATTGTGATGACACCCAACACCGTTGTCAGGCCAACCAACGAGGAAATATTGGTGTATTCTTATTTACTTACCTAAAACGGTTATAAAACTTTTTACTTAATAATTAAAACAGGTAACAATAAGCAATACTTAATAATAATTATACAACTCAAAAGAAATGTCTATTAATGTGTGTGCAAAGGTCTGGTGTCACAAACAGTGGCGACTAATAGAATATACAAAAGAATAAACCTATCATACTGTCCGAGAAGGAATAGACAACAAAAGTAAAGGAAGATCCCCATCAAGCTGCTGAACAGCACAGGAAGGGAGCAGCTCACTGTGGAGTCTCGGTCTATGAATGAGGGGCGCGCACCAGACTGATAGCCAGATGTATCTGCCTCACATCCTGTACAATTAAATAAAGAAGCGTAGTATGAGTACATAAATAATATGTACCCAGTAAGTATCTTGTCTAATCTCGAAGAAGTAGAGACGAGAGGTCGACGTGACACTTATTAGGGTCAAATAATATAATAAGGTATTTTGTTAGGCATGATATTCACAAATAATCAACAGTTTGTAGCAAGAGGTAGTAAGTCATGTTCTTAACCATTTTACAGTTAACCGTTAATATATATATATATATATATATATATATATATATATGACACACGCACATTATGCCGAGGTCGGCAGCCCGATCCAATAGAAAATAAATTGTGCACTGCCAGAGGGTCAAATGGCGTGAACCATAAATGCATCTACTTCTACCGAAGTGATCGTCCTAATCCACAAATATCAATTGATATCAAGAAAACACATGAATGCGTATTTATTTTCAAGTAAAGTCATACAAGTGCCCAACAGGTGTGTACATTCGCTTATTTTCTTTCAAGTCTCTAGCATATCCTAAGTGATCACATTAGCAAGAAAGTATAGAGACATTCACAAATATAGCATGATATGAGACCTAGACTCCCCGGACAATCAACATAATAGTAGCTACGCACGGACTCTTGTCACCTAGTGCGTACGTAGCCCCCGCATTTAATAGCAATTTACTCAATTATTATACCTGTAAGGACAATTCCCTCTTACAAGGTTAGAAAGGAGACTCACCTCACTCCAAAGTGCACTTTCAATAACAATGAGTCCAAGCCCTCAATTAGGAGTCGAACGATCACAAACTAGTTAAATGAGGTACGAACTAGTCAATATAGGCTCACAAGATCGCATTCTAGGTATATAAGAAATTTCCCGACCTTTAACAAAAGTTTCCTAATATCCGACCCCAGGTTCACGTGCCCGGATTCCTAAATTTCTCGAAGCAAATTGTTCTCTATAACCTAAGGATCAATAATATATGATTTCTAATTCATTTCATAGCCAATTTTGTGGTAAAATCTAAGTTTGATTAAAACCCTAGGTCTAGCTCCAACCCCATAATTTTACCTTAATCCTAGCGTTTAATCTACCTAAAACAAAATTTTTAAACTAAGAATAGGTGGGATAAGCTTACCCCAAGATGCCACGTAGAAGCGCTCTCTCAAAAGCTCCCAAAATCACCAATGGATGAGTGAAAAGTGGCAAAAAGGGACTTCGAACCCGTATTAAATGAAGCTCACTGCTTCAGTGATTTCTGCATCTGCGGTCAGGGACCACATTTGTGGTCCCGCATCTTCAAGAAAGGACCGCATCTGCGAAATGGGCTAAAGGCTGGGACGGCTTCTATGGTCCTGAGGCCGCTTCTGTGGTTTGGCATGGCCTTCCCTGGGCCGCATCTGGGATAGATGGACCGCACCTGTAGTCTCACACCATATGTCCACCAGTTGTAGGTGCCGTTATGATAGAAGCAGCAACTTCAGCATTTCTCCAAAATTTTAACTTTACTCGAGCCTCGTTCGATTAACGTGCAGGGCTCCCGGGCCCCGCCCAAACATACAATAAGTCTCAAATTATGAAACGGACCTACTCAAACCTTCGGAACACCTGAAAGAATGCTAAATATAAGAATCACCCCTTATAACCAAATGAATCAAACTTATGGACTTCAAGTTCTAAATTTTCCTCTAACGAGTCGAAACGCCCTAAAACTACTCTGATTGACACCAAATTTTATCGGCAAGTCATAAATGATATATCAAACCTGTACCGATATTCGGAACCAACATATGAGTCCAATATCTATGAAATCAATGATTAATTAGTTTCTTTAAATCCTTAGAATTTCAGTTTAACAATTTCTAATAAAAATTTATTACTCGGGCTAGAGACCCCGGAATTTGATTTCGGGCATACCTCCAGGTCCCATGTTTTCTTACAAACCCTCTGAAACCGTCAAATCACGAATCTGGATCCGTTTACTAAAAATGGTAACCAAAGTCAAGCTTACAATTTTAATAAAATCCTAAGGAATCAAATGAGCATATTTTGCACTCCAAACTCTTTCAAATCCCGAACCAACCGTCCCTGCAAGTCATAAATTAGCTAATTCAAGCGCGGAATATTTTATTTAAGGGAACGGGGTTCTAAAAGGCAAAACGGTGTGGGCTCGTTACATTCTCCACATCTTAAACAAACGCTCGTCCTCGAACGGACATAGAAAAGTACCTGAGTTGTTGAATAAATGTGGATACCTGCTCCGCAAGTCCTCCTCGGACTCCCAGGTCGCCTCCTCGACTGGTTGGGCCCTCCTATGGACCCTCACCGCAGAAATTCTCTTGGACCTCAACTGGCGATCCTATCTATCAGTAATGGCAACTGGCTCCTCCGCATTACCCAAACTCTCATCTAAGTGAATAGTACTGAAGTCTAACACGTGGGACAAGTCGGTATAGTACTTCCGAAGCATCGATACATGAGAAACCGGATGAACTCCAGATAATCTGGGGGGTAAAGTCAACTCATAAGCAACCTCTCCAGCTCGCCTCAACACCTCAAATGGGTCAATAAACCTTGGGCTCAACTTGCCCTTCTTCCCGAATCTCACAACACCCTTCATTGGAGAGACTTTCAAGAGGACCTTCTCGTCAACCATAAATGATACATCACGCTCTTTCTGATCTGTGTAACTCTTCTGTCTGGATTAAGCTGCGAAGCCTCTCCTGGATCAACTATACCTTGTCCAAGGCATCCTATACCAAATCTGTACCTTATAACTTAGCCTCGTCAGGTTCAAACCACCCGATAGGAGAACAACAACAGTGACCATATAAAGACTCATAAGGAGCCATATGTATGCTGGACTGGTAGTTGTTGTTTTATGCAAACATTGCCAAGGGCAAGAACTAATCCCGCTATCCTCCAAAGCCAATCACACATTCTCTAAGAATGTCCTCCAAAATCTGCATTGTCCGCTCTGACTGCCCGTCGGTCTGAGAATGGAATGATGTGCTGAGCTCTACACGGGTCCCCAACTCACTCTGAATGGCTCTCCATAAATAGGAAGTGAATTGAGGGCCCCTATCTTATATGATGGAAACAGGCACACCGTGCAACCGGACTATCTCCCAAATGTAAATATGAGCCGACCTCTCTAAAGTGGAAGTAATCGCCACTTGAATAAAGTGGGGTGACTTGGTCGACCTATCAACAATGACCAGCATCCGCGGCAATCCAACTACAAAATCCATGGTAATGCACTCCTGCTTCCACTCTGGTATAGGCATCTGCTGAAGTATGCCACCCGATCTCTGATGTTCATACTTGACGTGCTGGCAATTAAAACACCTAGCCACATACTCTACTATGTGTTTCTTGATCCTCCACAACAAATAATGCTGCCTCAAGTCACGATACATCTTCATAGCTCCCGAGTGAATTAAATACCGTAAACTGTGCCTCCTCTAGAATTCTCTCCCTCAGACCATCAACATTAGAAACACATAAATGACCCTGGAGTCACATAATACCATCCTCGCCAATAGTAACCTCCTTGGAAACTCCCTGAAGCACCGTCTCTTTGAGAATCGCCAAATGTGGATCATCGAACTGTCGGGCCTTGATCAACCCCAATAATGAAGACTGAGCAGCCACACACGCGAGAAATCAGGTGACCTCTGAAATATCCAACCTGACAAGTCTGTTAGTCGAGAACTGAATGTCCAAGGCTTGTGGCCTCTCCTCTGCTGCACTGAATGCCAAACTACCCACACTCTCTGACGTTCTGCCTAAGGCATCAGCGACCACATTTGCGATGATCGGTATAAAACTCACATGACCCTCATACAGATAATGCCTCAATATCTTAAGAGCATGAACAATCGCGGCCAACTCTAGATCGTACACAAGATAATTCTTCTCATGAACCTTCAGCTGACGTGAAGAATAGGCAATAAATCTCCCCTCATGAATCAATACACACCCCCAATCAAATGCGCAAAGCATCACAATATACCGTATACATCCCTAAATCGGAAGGTAACACAAGAACTGGTGTTGTAGTCAGAGCTGTCTTGAGCTTCTGTAAGCTCTCCTCACAATCATCGGACCAACGGAAAGGAGAACCCTTCTGGGTCAATCTGGTCAAAGGTGATGCAATAGAAGAATAGCCCTGCACATATCGCCGGTAATAACCTGCTATCCCCAGGAAACTCCTGATCTCGATCACTGAGGTAGGACGTGGCCAACTCTAAACTACCTCAATATTCTTGGGATCCACCTTAATACCCTCTCCTGACACTACATTCCCCAAGACCGCCACTGACTCTAGTCAAAACTCACACTTGGACAACTTAGCATATAGCTTCTGCTCTCGTACGGTCTGAAGCACTATTCTCAAATGCTGCTTGTGCTCCCCCCGGCTACGGGATTATATGAAGATGTCGTCAATGAAGAAGATGACAAGTGAATCAATATAAGGCTTGAACATCCTGTTCATCAAGTCCATAAATGTTGCTGGGGCATTAGTTAAGCCAAATGACATCACCAAAAACTCATAATGGCCATATCTAGTCCAGAATGTAGTCTTTGAAACATTCAAGTCCCGAATTTTCAACTAATGGTACCCTAACCTCAAGTCTATCTTAGAGAACACCCTAGCACCCTGCAATTGGTGGAACAAATCATCAACGCGAGACAAAAGATACTTGTTCTTGATGGTGACTTTGTTCAACTGACGGTAATCAATGCACATCCACATTGTCCCATCCTTCTTTTTCACAAATAATACTGTGGCACCCCAAGGTGATAAACTAGGTCTAACAAACCCCTTTTCTAACAACTACTCAAGATGCTCCTTCAACTCCTTCAATTCCTTATGTGCCATGCAGTACGATGGAATAGATATAGGCTGGGTGCCTGGAGCCAAATCAATATAGAAATCAATATCACGATCTAGTGACATGCTAGGAAGATCAGAAGGAAACACATCGGTGAACTCCCAAACTAGCAAAACTGAATCAATTGTCGGAGACTCAGTGGTGGCATCCCGAACATAAACCAAATATGCCAAACACCCCTTCTAAACCATTTGTCGAGCCTTCAGGAAAGAGATAACTTGACTAGATGAATCAACTATGGAACCCTTCCACTCTAACCCCGGTAACCCCGATATCGCTAATGCAATAGTCTTGGCATGGAAATATAAGACAGCGTGATTTGGGGATAACCAATCCATGCCTAGGATGACCTCAAAATCGACCATATCAAGCAACATGAGATCTTCTCTAGTCTCGAAATGACATAATATGACCACAGAAGACCAATAGCCTGATCCACAACCACAGAATCGCCCACATAAGTGGACACATGAACAGAAGTGACCAAGGGCTTAGGAGAAATAACCAGGAAACAAGCAAACAGTGATGATACATATGAATAAGTAGACCCCAGATCAAACAATACTGAAGCACCCCTGACGTAAACAGAAATAATAATTGTGATGATGGCATCTAAGGCCAATGCATCTGGCCTAGCTGGAAGGGCATAGAATCTGGCTGCGCCGGCTGGCTGGCCTCCACCTGACTGAGCAGTAGCTGCCTGACCTCTCCCTACCTGACCTCCACCTCTAAGATGGTCCCTACTAGCCTGCCCTCCATAGGTTGCTGACCCTAATGTGCTGGCTTGCCCCGAAGCCTGGGACAGTATCTCCTCATATAACCAAGGTCCCTTTACTCGAAACAACCACATGGTGTGACGACCTGTTTCCCTGATAGTTGACCCTGATGGCATGTAGACCCACTAGAAGAAGCTTGAATAGTCGTCGGACGGTATGAACTCTCCGATATAGCACTGAAATAAGAATTAGAAGAATTATGAGGACCTAAATACCTACCGAAGAAACATTGAATAGCTGGTGGTCGATAAGAACTCTCTAGCATGGCACTGAAATAGGAGCGCACTGGAACACCCCAAGCAGGTGGTGGTGCTTAATATGGGGGCCTGCTCGGTTGTCCTCTCCAAAACTAACCAGCATCCCTAGCTTGGGCACCTTTGAACTCTCCGGAGAACCTAGCCCTCTTATCCTGCTGCATCTGCTCCTTACCCCTTAGACGGTAACCCTCAATCCTCCGAGAAATCTCCACTAATAACCGGTAAGGAGAACCCATCTCCTCCTCTCGGGCTATACTAGACCTGACGCCAGAATGCAACCCTGCAAGAAACCTCTGCACCCTCTGTGTGTCAGTACAAAGTATCATCAATGCATGTCGGGATAGCTCATAATATCTCACCTCATAATCATTCAAGGACATCTAACTCCAAGTGATAGGAGGAGAACCTACTGGCCTGCCCAGAACATAAGACTGCCACCATCTGCAAGCCATGCCCTCTAGCTGAAAAGTAGTGAAGTCAACCCCATGAGACTCAAATATCATCATGTTGTGCAGTCTGTCCCTGCACCTATCAATGAAGTCCTGAGCATCCTCATGGCGCTCGCCCCCGAAGACAAGAGAGTGAAGTCAAGTCCATTTATCCAACAGCTTCTGCGGGTGACCATTCGCAGCTGGTCTAGTCTCGAGTATCACTGCAACAACTGCCTGAGCCCCATTTGAAGGTAGTGCACCCGGAGTCTAATACACTACAACTACATGACCAGGAGCCTGAGCAATAGGGGTTTGTTTTCCCCCTCCCGCCTGTGATGTAGCCGGATCCGCTAGAAATAAACCAACCTGAGTCATGGTATCCATGAATCGTAGCATACGACCCATTACCTCCTGAAATCCCGGTGATGTCATAAAGTCTGTCGGGGTAGGCTCAGCTGCAAGCACATCGCCCTGCTCCTTGATAATAGAATCTCCCACAGGATCTGTTGGTGGTACCACTAGGATAACTCTGGGATGCCCTTGTCCCGTACCTCAAGCTGGTGCCCTCCCCCGCCTCTAGCAACGGGGGGAGCAGCTCCCCCCGAGTCCGGAACATCAGCCGTGCATGTCCTCGCCATCTGTGAGAGAATAGAAGAGGGAAAATTAGTATCAACCAATGCACGATAGGAAATTAGTAAAGAGTAGTTTTTTCCTAACACCCTATAGCCTCTCGAAGATAAATACAGACGTCTCCGTATCGATCTGCAAGAGTATATTAGGTTTGCTCATGACTTGTGAGACCTATGTGAACCTAGTGCTCCTATACCATGTTGGCACGACCATTTCCTAAATAGATCGTGATGTCTCCCAACACTGTTGTCAGGCCAGCCAACGCAGAAATATTGGTGTATTCTTGTTTTTACTTATCAAAAACGATTATAACACTTTCTTAATTAAAAATTAAAAAATGTGATAATAAGCAATACTTAATAATAGTTATACAACCAAAAATAATTATCTATTAATGTGTGTGCCAATACCTGGTGTCACAAGTAATGGGCAACTAGTAGAATCTAAAAAAGAATAAAACTATCCTACATCCGAGATAGAATAGACACCAAAAGTAAAGAAAGAACCCATCAAGATGTTGAACAGCACAGGAAGGGAGAAACTCACCATGGAGTCTCATTCTATGAATCAGGGGCGTGCACCAGACTCATAGCCAGATGTACCTGCCTCAGATCCTGTATAATTAAGTACATAAGCGTAGTATGAGTATATAAATAATACGTACCCAGTAAGTATCCCGTCTACTCTCGAAGAAGTAGAGACAAGAGGTCGACGTGACACTTACTAGAGTCAAATAATATAATAAAGTATTCTATTAGGCATGGTAGTTACAAATAATCAACGGTTTGTAACAAGAGGTAGCAAGCCATGTTCTTAACAATTCTACAGTTAACCGTATACATTTCAAGTATTTAGCAGATCAAGTAATGGATAAGATTCATATATATATATATATATATATATATATATATATATATATATATATATATATATATATATATATATATATATATATATATATATATATATATATATATATATATATATATATATATATATATAACACGCACATTATGCAGAGCTCGACGACCCGATCCAACAGAAAATAAACTGTACATTACTAGATGGTCGAATGGCGCGAACCATAAATGCATCTATTTCCATCGAGGCGATCGGCCCAATACACAAAAATAGATTTATATCAAGAAAACACATGAATACGCATTTATTTCCAAGTAAAGTCATACAAGTGCCCAACAGATGTATACATTTGCTTATTTTCCTTTCGAAGTATATAGCATATCCTAAGTGATCACGTCAGCAAGAAAGTATGGAGGCATTCACAAATATAGCATGATACGAGTCCTAGACTACCCGAACAATTAACATAATAGTAGCTACGCATGGACTCTCATCACCTAGTGCGTATGTAGCCCTCGTATTTAATAGCAATTTACTCAATTATTATACCTATGGGGACAATTCTATCTTACAAGGTTAGAAAGGAGACTCACCTCGCTCCAAAGCACACCTTCAATACCAAGAATGAGTCCAAGCCCTCAATTCGGAGCCGAACGATCCCAAACTAGTTAAATGAGGTAGGAACTAGTCAATATAGACATACAAGATCGCATTCTAGCTATTTAAGCAATTTTCCAACCTTTAACAAAAGTTTCCTAAAATCCAACCTCATGCCCACGTGCCCGGATTATGAAATTTCTCGAAGGAAGTTGTTCTCTATAACCTAAGGATCAATAACATATGATTTCTAATTCATTTCATAACCAATTTCGTGGTAAAATCTAAGTTTTTTTAAAATCCTAGGTCTGGCTCTAACTCCCTAATTTTACCTTAATCCTAGTGTTTAATCTACCTAAAACACAAGTTTTAAACTAAGAATATGTGGGATAAGCTTATCTCAAGATGCCAATTAGAAGCCCTCTCTCAAAAGCTCCCAAAATCGCCAATGGAGGAGTGAAAAGTGGCAAAAAGGGAACCCGTATTAAATGAAGTTTACTGCTTCAGCAATTTTTACATCTCCGATCCCGCATCTGCGAGAAAGGACCGCATCTACAAAATGGACAAAAAGGGCTGGGCCGTTTCTATGATTCGAGACCCGCTTCTACGGTTTGGCCTGGCCTTCCCTAGGCCGCATCTACGATAGATGGACCGCATCTGCGGTCTCGCACTTGCAGTCCACCAACCGCAGGTGTGGTTATGACAGAAGCAGCAGCTTCAGTACTTCTCCAAAATTTCAACTTCACTCGAGTCTCATCTTATTGATGCTCGGGGCTCCCGGGCCTTGCCCAAACATATCGACAAGTCTGAAATCACGAATCGGACTTACTCAAACCTTCGGAACACCCAAAACTATGCTAAATTTAAGAATCCTAAAATCAAATGAATCAAACTTATTTACGTCAAGTTCTAAATTTTCCTCTAACGAACCGAAACGCCCTAAATTGACACCAAATTTTACGGGCAAGTCTTAAATGATATATATGATCTGTACCGGACCTTGGAACCAACATACGAGCTTAATACCCATGAAGTCAATCATTAATTAGTTTCTTTAGATCCTTAGAATTTCAGTTTAACCATTTCTAATAAAAATTCATTACTCACACTAGGGGCCTTAGAATTTGATTCCAAGCATACGTCCAGGTCCTATATTTTCCTACGGACCCTCCGGGACCGTCAAATCACGAATTTGGATCCGTTTGCTCAAAATATTGACCAAAGTCAAACTTAGCCTTTTAAGAAAATCCTATGGAATCAAATAGGCATATTTCACTTCAAGATCTTCTAAATCCCGAAGCAACTGTCCCCACAAGTCATAAATTAGCTAAAGCAAGTGCGAAAAGTTTTATTTAAGGGAAAAGAGTACTAAAAGGCAAAACGACCCCTCGGATCGTTACACTCTAGCACTTTATAATAGAGTTTCAGTATAATATACCGGTCCAGTATAATATGCTGGAAGTCCACACACAAGTGCTCTAGTCTCCAGTATATTATGCTGGAACTTTCCATGTGTTGAAGTTCCAACACAATATGCTGAAAGTTCATATACATGTGCACCGATCTCTAGTATATTATGCTGGACAGGTCCATATTGCAGTAAAATAGTGACTGTTTTTTATTGACTTTGCAAATGCTAGCTATTTTTGAATGATCAATCTGAAAACTGGCTAATTCTGTGCTATTTTAACCAGAATTATTACCTACGTGAGCCATGCATGATGTAGGAGTCTTTAACTTAGAAAAAGAGTAGAGTGAATATACTTTTTGAGAGTTGGACCAAATTAGTGACACCTACAAGAGGGAGATATGGAGAGGTGGTCTTTCATTTTCCATAAGTTCTTTTTTTATCTAATTGATTAGTTTGGACAAAGCTTTTGTGGCGAATTCAACAAATGTTAAAGTTGAGATGAAGCTCAAGTGGAACTTATTTTCTATTTTTCATGCTTATGTTTGGAGTATCACTTTAATTGGTGTTGCATTAATTTGTTTCATGCTTAGGTAGTGCTTAATTCCTTCTCAACAAAGTACTAGCTCCTACTTTAGATACTTCCTTTTTTCAGTCAAATTAAAAGGCATGCAATCATACCAATTAATTCGATTCTTTGTCGAGTCATTAGCTGATAATACTATGTTGGATTTCAGTTCGTTGGTTCGCTACATCCATGAACAGTGAATACCATAATTTCGATGTCATGCATTTAACTATTATTTAGAATGAAAATGTGATTAGAAACAAACTAAATACAGGCAATAATATATATATATATATATATGATTATGACTGCTATTGACACATTGATGAATTGTTATAAGCGGGGTGGTACCAAATAGTACACTAACCTGTTATATATAACATTATCTGCGTATGTAATTTAAATACAGATAAAAATGAATTTAAATAATGATGGTGTCTTTTTCATATAATTTTCCTTCTCCCCTACAGAAATGCCACTTCTATGCAGCATGTGTCATATCTATTTTTGTTCAAATGGACGTACTCTTCATAATTCTAGCTTCTCGATTTCTTTTTTCTTCTTCTACATGATGCTGACATCAAGCTAGAGACCTCAACTTTTCTTTTTTGTTTTTTGGTTGGAAATTTTATTTTAAAGAGCGAAAAATTGCATAGCTTAAAGTTGACAACAACAAATAAAAAAATAAAATAAAAGGTTATTCAAAGCTCAAAGTGTCAAATCACAAGAGTAGGTGTCTCGCGGAAGTACCAGAATTATTGAAAAATCTTTCTCTTCACACGTACGTGCACCATAACAAGATGAGGATAGTACAATTTCTGTTCTGTGACAATTCAAATGAGTCATGAATATATGCAGTACAAAGTTACCACCAGGGGACACGGAAGGTAGAATCGAGCTACGAGTTCAGTAAAATTTAATATTTTTGTTCAAAACAGTATATTTATATTTAAAAATTTATTGCATATATACAAACTAAATGTTAAATTTAGAGCTCAGTCATTACTTGAAGTCATCGTCGCAAAATTCAGAACTCATAATGTTAAAATCGTAACTCTGCATCTGCTAAGGGATATGGTAGGACGAACGAGATCTCTCCGCTCTTAATTAGAGTTATCGGGTTCGAGCCTAGTAAATGGAGAACTTTTTGTAGGGAGCATTTTTTCCTGAATAGTTTCACATAGTTATTTATTCGTGAAACGGTACAGTTGAATTTCTACGTGGTTTATAGACAAGTGAGATGATTTGATCCCAAAAATAATAGATGAATTGGACAGAAATGTAAGACTACTTAGCCTTGAAATTAAAATAAAATAGCAGATATCTTAGTCCCTTGCACAGAGCTACCGGAGATAGTAAAAACAATATAAATAAGCAAGATAGTAAAATGTTATTGAGCTTTTGTTAGAATATAGGTCTCCCTGCAATTATGGTAGAATATAAACATATTTCACCCTATACAATGGTATTTGTATGGGTTATAATGTGACCACGAGGCAGTTAATGAGATTAAATATATCTTAAGCTAATTTTTAGTTAACAAGTGGTATGACCACTTATTAATCACGGTGCCCGATCATCAGCCGACTAGATCAATAAGGCTACGGCCTATCCGCCATCATAAGGAGGGAACCGCAGCATGGTCACGGCCCTCCATTGCCAGCACATACAGCTTAAAACTATAAATACTAAGACAAGGAACCCTAGAAGGGGGGCTGCTTCTTCTTCATCACTACTCTCAAAAATAGAGAGAACATTATTGTAATGCTCTGCACCCCTCCATGGAGGGGCAGACCGAATCACTCCTATCAATAAAAGCTCTCTACATATTTCTTCTTAATGAATAATACTTGCTTTTCATTTCTCTTATTTGGTACCATGATTTATTACGATATGCTATGATTCGCCCTCAATTTATGTTTATTGTTTTATGCTTGCAAAGTATATGATAACTTTAAGCTACAAAATTTGGCGCCGACTGTGGGAATTTCATAGCAGAATCGCGGAGTTCTTCCTCAGACCAAAAGGAAAGAAAAGCCAAAGAATAACCCAACGCGAACAAGCTAAAACATCATATCGGACAAAGGGAACTCGAAGATCTCGAATCAAGACACAACTCCTCTACAACTCCTCTCTCGGATAGGGCAACAAGAACAAGAAGTAACCCCCCTCCCTCCTGAGGGAGGATCTCTGTAAGGCATCTCCCGGATCTCTAATACGGGATCCAGTCGAAAATCGCATAAAGGTATCTCGAACCGAGAGTCACCTCAGACCTGCCTACATACCTCTGTCCAAACGATAGTGCATGAGCCTCTCAAGATCTCGAATCAAAATCGAGCTTCAGCTCTCAAACACCGACATAACAAGATCCAAGCTACTTGCCTTCGCTGAAAGTTCAACTATGGTTGAATCAAGACTCAGGCTATGTGCCTTCGCCAGTAAAAATTACAAATTCAACTACAAGTTTAACTAGGACTCATGCTACACGCCTTCACCAAATGTTCAACTACAGTTGAAGCAAAACTCAGGCTACGCGCCTTCGCGAAAAGTTCAACTACGGTTGAATCAAGACTCGGTCTATGTGCCTTTGCTAGTAAAAATTACAAGTTCAACTACAAGTTGAACTAGGACTCAGGCTAGACGCCTTAACCAAAAGTTCAACTATGGTTGAACCAAAACTCAGGCTACGTGCCTTCACCGAAAGTTCAACTACGATTTAATCAAGACTCAAGCTATGTGCCTTTGCCACTAAAAATTACAAGTTCAATTACAAGTTGAACTAGGACTCAGGCTAGACGCCTTCACTAAAAGTTCAACTATGGTTGAATCAAAACTCAGGCTACGCGCCTTCGCCAAAAGTTCAACTATGGTTTAATCAAGACTCAGGCTATGTGCCTTCGCCAGTAAAAATTACAATTTTCAA
This sequence comes from Nicotiana benthamiana, assembly GCA_034376525.1. Taxonomy (NCBI): domain Eukaryota; kingdom Viridiplantae; phylum Streptophyta; class Magnoliopsida; order Solanales; family Solanaceae; genus Nicotiana; species Nicotiana benthamiana. The sequence goes on along the minus strand of CM067331.1, from coordinate 14,917,646 downwards.
CTACTAGTTGAACTAAGACTCAGGCTAGACGACTTCACCAAAAGTTCAACTACGGTTGAATCAAAACTCACGCTACGCGCTTTCGCCAAAAGCTTAACTACGGTTGAATCAAGACTCAGGACATCTGCCTTCGCCATAAAATTTATCAAGGTTCAGCTACAGTTGAACTAGGACTCTGGCTAGATGCCTTCACCAAAAAATCAACTACGGTTGAACCAAAACTCAGGCTACGCGCCTTCGCAGAAAGTTCAACTACGGTTGAATCAAGACTCAGGATGTGCCTTCACAAGTAAAAATTACAAGTTCAACTACAAGTTGAACTAGGACTCAGGCCATGCGCCCTCGCCATCAAATTTATCAAGGTTCAACTACAGTTGAACTAGGACTCAGGCTAGACGCCTTCACCAAAAGCTCAACTACGGTTGAACCAAAACTCAGGCTACGCGCCTTCGCCGAAAGTTCAACTACGGTTGAAACAAGACTTAGACTATGTGCCTTCGCAAGTAAAAATTACTAGTTCAACTACAAATTGAACTGGGACTCAGATCATGCGCCCTCTCCATCAAATTTTGTCAAGGTTCAACTAAAGTTGAACAAGGAATCGGGCTAGACATCTTCACCAAAAGTTCAAGTACGGTTGAACCAAAACTAAGGCTATGCACCTTCGCTGAAAGTTCAACTACGGTTGAATCAAGACTCAGGCTATGTGCCTTCGCCAGTAAAAATTACAAGTTCAACTACAAGTTGTAGTGGGACTCAGGCCATGCACCCTTCCCATCAAATTTATCAAGGTTCAACTACAATTTGAACTAGGACTCACTCTAGACGTTTTCACCAAAAGTTCAACTACAATTGAATCAAAACGCAGGCTACGCACCTTCGCCAAAAGTTCAACTACGGTTGAATCAAGACTCAGGCCATGTGCCTTCGCCATAAAATTTATCAAGGTTCAACTACAATTGAACTAGGACTCTGGCTAGATGCCTTCACCAAAAGTTCAACTATGGTTAAACCAAAACTCAGGCTATGTGCCTTCGCCGAAAGTTCAACTACGGTTGAGTCAAGACTCAGGGTATATGCCTTCACAAGTAAAAATTACAAGTTCAATTAAAAGTTGAACTAGGACTTAGGCCATGCGCCCTCGCCATCAAATTTATCAAGGTTCAACTACAGTTGAACTAGGACTCATGCTAGACGCCTTCACCAAAAGTTCTACTATGGTTGAACCAAAACTCAGGCTACGCGCCTTCGCCGAAAGTTCAACTACGGTTGAATCAAGACTCAGGCTATGTGCCTTCGCAAGTAAATATTACAAGTTCAGCTACAAGTTGAACTAGGACTCAGGCCATGCGCCCTCGCCATCAATTTTATCAAGGTTCAACTATAGTTGAACAAGGGCTAAGGCTAGACATCTTCACTAAAAGTTCAACTACGGTTAAACCAAAACTCAGGCTACGCACCTTCGCTGAAAGTTCAACTACAGTTGAATCAAGACTCAGGCTATGTGTCTTCGCCAGTAAAAATTACAAGTTCAACTACAAGTTGAACTGGGGCTCAGGTCATGCACCCTTGCCATCAAATTTATCAAGGTTCAACTACAAGTTGAACTAGGACTCGGGCTAGACGCCTTCACCAAAAGTTCAACTATACAAAACTCATGCTACGCGCCTTCGCCAAAAGTTCAACAACGGATTAATCAAGACTCAGGCCATGTGCCTTCACCATAAAATTTATCGAAGTTCAACCACAAGTTGAACTGGGACTAAGGCCATGCGCCCTCGCTATAAAATTTATCAAAGTTCAACCACAAGATGAACTGGGACTCAGGCCATGCGCATTCGTCATAAAATTTATCAAAGTTCAACCACAAGTTGAACTGGGACTCAGGCTATGCGCCTTCGCCATCAAAAACAAAAAGTTCAACTATAAGTTGAATCTGAAGACTTAGGCCAAATACCTATCTCATCAAACTCGACAAAACCCGGCCCACGGCAAATAAGGGCGCAGGTACAGCACCCTCGCCATTAAAGTAAGTACTCCCAACTTAAACTACGAACGGGGGCCGCGTAGAGTTCGGCCCCAATCAAACTACAAGGCCGCATTTTTTACCATCACGGTCGGTAGTTCCATCGCGCCCGAACTGGGACTAAGGCTAAGTGCCGCTATCGCCAAATAACGGCTGCAACTCGCCCACACCAAGTCGAGGAAGTAAGACCGTTAACAACGGAAAATCAATATGCCTAGCCATACACTAAGGCAAATCACCCCCAAACACATGCAATAGAAAATGATAAAGAAGAAGGGAAAACACAAAATAAGCACAAGACCAACAATGAGAAAAGTAAGCTTATACTTATATTTACAAAGTCATGTGCGGGCAACGCCCGCTTATACTCGGTCAAGGGCGATCAGTATGAAGAAAATAAGAAAAAAAGAAGAAAAATATTAAAAGTATCCAAACAACAAATCATGAACAAACTAAAAAGTACATCAACGCTTTTTACTCGGTGTCACCCAAGCCACCATTATCACCATCATCAGCCCTCGGCGTCGCTGGGTCAAAACAACAATCAATACGGCTACACGAGCCCTCTGACGGGCTGCCTCAAAAGCAGCTACGAGCATGATGCGAGCCTCTCACAGGTTCTTACAAACATCTCGTTGGGCCTCGGCAAACGTCCGCAGCTCACGAGCTTGGTTGGAAGAGTTGGCCTGGTCCCTTAGATGCTGATTCTTTCCTTCCAAGGTCGTAATCCGATCTGCCATAGCTTGGCGTCCCGCTCATAGACACCTATGCGGTCCTCTAGCCCCGCCTCTCTGAAGGTCGCGGCAACTCTCTCTCACTCCAGCTCCCTCTCATGAACGCGGATTGCCGTTTTTAGCGCCGCAGCTCTCGACGAGGCACCCCTTGATTGTAGCCCCAAACCGGCAATCTCATTCTCCAATGCAACCACCTTCCCGTTCAAGGTCTCAGAGGTCTTCTCCACCATAGCCTGACTCTAGCACTCCCTTTCAGCTGCAGCCCTCTTTTCGGACTCGATCTTTTTGTCTTTCTGATAAAACTGCTCCTCGAGGGCGCGTATCCTGTCGAGCGCCTAATGTATTTGAATCTCTCACCATGCCAGCTCCTCAACCAAGTCCCGGCTACGGGGGTCGTTCCTCAGGTGCTTGCGCATTTCACGGCACCGATCCCGATATCGGTGGTACTTCTCCAACATCCGCAAAACGATTCCTCTGCAAACGTTAGCTCGACGAATGCGCTCCATCTCCAATAGATAAGAATACAAAGCAAAGACAATGATTTAAGTGAAAACAAACTAAATTAAGAAGAAAGTAGAAGAAGGTCATCATATGTACCTTCAGGCCTATCGCGGCTACCTCGTTCATCAACTCGACATCTGTAACTTCCCTCAACGATGCATTCTCCGCCTCCGAGCATAACACCTCGAACAGCGGCACCAAGCCGTCCCCTTGAAACAGCAAGTTCTGCTCCATAGGAATCTCGACGTAGAGGAATCGTCCCTCTACGCACACCGTCAAGTGGGTCAAGCCATCATGGAACAAACGGACGTCCTCTGGGAACAAGTCAGACTCGCACTCATCTTCACCTCCTGCAGTGCCCCTTCCGCCTTCTGCTGTAGCCGCCAAAAGGGCGATCGATTCTCCAAGCAAAAAATCCACTGAGGAACTACCTCCTACCTCAGCGATGAGAACAATCAATTGAGTCGCCGAAGCACTAGTATCATCATGGCCTGAGCCAACCGGGGCAACCCCCACTTTTTGTCCGCCCTCAAGGGCGGGCACCGCACCCTCACGCCTCTCTGCATCCAATAGGGGAGAATCCAAATTGATCACCATGGGAGGGGCCGGCGTGAAGGCAACCCTCTGCCTAACTAGCAATTGTTCCTCTTCCTCCTCCTCATAGAGGGCGACTGCGCCCTGGGATGCACCACCCTCTAGGGACCTTCGATCCGAAGCACGATCCATGTTGGGAAGGTTCTACCGAGGATTCAACCGACGACGCCCGCAGCACTATGCGCGATATCGTTGCTGCAAAATGAGCAGCTGCACTCGACCGACGAAAGGCTAGCTGAGGAGCCATGACACGGTGTGCCCTCCCTGATTACAAAAAAACACAAGGTCAATAAATGGAGTTGGAAACAAGAACGAAATAGAAGGATCAGCCGAATCCTCACCAGTTGCAAGCCTGAAGCCATACCTCTCCCAGAAAGACGCGCACATGCGTATCCCCGCTGCATGCGGAAGCACGGCCTCGACCCATTTACGTATCCCAGGTATCAGTTCCAACGGCGGTCTGTCGGCTACAAAATTAACACAAATTAACGCTTATGGGCACAAGACATAAAGAAGAACGAAAAAGAGAATTCGACGATTAAAGAAAGCTTAAGTGCATGGTTCCAAGACTCTAGGAACCCAGGTAAGGACGCCACCAAATGATTCGTTCTAATGTAGAAGAAGTGCTCGAAAGGGCGAGGGTCGGCCACGTCGTCCAGTTCTGCGGCCAGGCCCCTCGACCCACGAGGACTCGCCCAAATCATTGTGTCGCGGGTCCTCTAGGGGGCGTACAGGCTAAATACATGTTGCAGCATGAACTCCCTGCAGGCCAGCTCCACATACTTGATGAAAATAGCAAGAAGCTTATATAGAGAAGGAGTAAGATGGCCAAGGCATACACCATAGTAGCAGAAAAAAACCACTACTAACATTGGAAGCGGAAGCTTAAATCCCAACTTGAAGGGATAGGCGTAGAAGACTCAATATCCCTTGCGGTCAGTATGGACCCTCTCCTCGCTTCTAGCCAGAACAAAGTCAGCATAGCCATCAATACCCCATTGTTCCCGAAGTTGGGCCATCCCAACTACCCCCATTAGAGGGGATTCATCCACTGGATCTTCTCCACCATCGACGGTGAAGTTAGGCGTCGAGCCCCCAGGTAGGGTCAGAACCTCGTCAACCGACACAACACCTTTGATGTCTGTCGGTTCGACACCTCTTACCACCGGCGATGGCCCTTAAGCCATCGAAGGGTTAACCGGAATATTTGTCGTAGGAATGTATTTGGAAGAAGTGCTAGACATTGCTAATCAAAAAACGAAAAAAGAGCAAGATTCTGAAAAAATGGGGATTGTAACGAATGAAGAACAACTACGTAAATGAACTAACAAGAGAGAGAGCTTTTTCAGAGATATTACTCAGACAAACAACGAAAATATGAGAAATAAATACCTCAACCCCTTATATATAGGCAACAACGGTAGCTTTCACGAATTCCAAAAGCCATCATTAACTACATGGCCAACCGCAAAATGGTTCGGTTCCACAAAAACGTGTGTCGTTATGACAGACTCCACGAAGCGGCTTTTCAGTCAACAATCGGTGTTTCCCTTCCAAAACGGTTGGAACGACCTATGAACATTGAGGGAACGTCCTTGCACCTCCAAAACTTCAGTCGTCGCCAATCGCATACCAAGCGTGCCCATGCTCCCTTCGGCCACGCAACATACGATTTGTCCACCAAGGACGACGATTACGCCATCGAATAAACAAATATTCAAATGCCATCAAGCTCGACCCCACCCAAAATAAGTTGAAAGGCTAATCACTTTCGCCAATGGGGGACGATTCGACCTCCCCCGAATGATGGCGTGGTGACGCCGAAATCAGCACCCCACAAGGCTAGAGACTGCCGCCAAAAAAGATCGTGGCCTCCACCAAAACATCATCCAACCTACAATGTTATGGCTATGGCCATCTCCAGTATGTAAACGGCTGAGGTCATCCACAATATTAGGGCTATGGCCATCTCCAGTATGTAAACGGCTGAGGCCGTCCACAATATTAGGGCTATGGCCATCTCCAGTATGTAAACGTCTGAGGTCGTCCACAATATTAGGGCTATGGCCATCTCCAATACGTAAATGGCTGAGGCCGTCCACAATATTAAGGCTATGATCATCTCCAACTCATAAATGGCTACGACCATCCCCAAGACGTAAGCGAACAAGGCTATCGACACGAAATGGCTAAGGCCATCAATTTCAACGGCATAATCTCCCACATGTAAACGGCTACGACCATTTTGGCCTCGACCGAAACTGCATTCGATGAAGTCCGCTCATCGAGCTTGGTCAAGGCACGACCTCAATAAGTGGAGGGACTAACTGTAAGGGTTAGAATGTGACCCTGAGACAATTAATGAGATTAATTATATCTTACGCTAATTCTTAGATAACAAGTGGTATGACCACTTATTAATCACGATGCCCGATCATCAGTCGACTCAATCAATAGGGCTACGTCCTATCCGCCATCGTAAGGACGGAACATCGGCATGGCCATGGCCCTCCATTACCAGCTCATACAGCTTACAACTATAAATACTAAAAGAATGAACCCTAGAAGGGGGACTACTTCTTCTTCATCACTACTCTCAAGAAAAGAGAGAACATTATTGTAAGGCTCTGAATCCTTCCATGGAGGGGCAGACCGAATCACTCCTATCAATAAAAGCTCTCTACACATTTCTCCTTAATGAATAATACTTGCTTTTTATTTCTCTCATTTGATCCCGTGATTTATTACGATCTGCTGCGATTAAACCTTAATTTATTTTGATTGTTTTATGCTTGCAAAGTATATGATAACTTTGAGCTAAATAGTATTAATCTAGATTAGTGGGGCTAATAGGTTCTGATACTTCCGTGTATATGGTTAAAATTAAGCGTGCAGTTCAAATGTTCAATGTTTGGACCAAAAGACTGATAGAGCTTTCTTATCTACAGGTCGTATTTCTTTTGGTGTGTTATTGGGATCACCATCTCATTCTATAAAAGGATGACTTCGACATATTCATATTCAAGATTAAGATGAATTTTCATGCTTAGCCATTAGGTAGCTTTCCTCAACTTTTTTTTTTTAATTTACATTATGAGCACATAAAGATGAAGTGTACTTGGCTTTGGAATAATTGGCTGAAAACAAGAGAAATCTTCACTTTCTTTCAATCCATAAGCCAAGTCACTTTCTTTCTCCTTTATTTTCTCTATATACACCTAATTAACTTACGTAAAACACTTTTAGAACCAGAATTGTCAAAAAAAAAAAAAAAAGCTGCATGCTTTTTATATACGCAAAGGAAGAAGGGTGCCCCCCAAATACATTATAAGATCTAGACACGCTTAGTCCCCCTCGGATATTATTTTATTTTTGTAATAATAATAATCGATAGGTTATATATTGATCGTTTTATATCTTAAAATGAGTTGTCGATAAATAGTTAATCCAGTAAGCACATATTGCTACGTTATAGCTTTTGACTGCGGATCGATAAAACTTTGTTCTTGTGAGGAAATTGTTGGATAGTTTACAATATGGAAATGGTTTTTAATAAAAAGAAAAACATACTCCAGTATTTGTTCTAAAAATGTTTCAACCTTTTGAAGTTATATTAATAGAAAAGAATAGTGATGGCAATTCCAATTCGATAAAAGATTGTATATAAGATAAAGAAAATTAAATACAAGTACAGTCACTTTTAGATAATTGTAGTACTAGAAGGTTTCTTAATTTCACCAATAATGATCGACATATTAAAGTAACAATTTATGCTTGATCTTTCTATATAAGAGCAGACTTCCAGCATGGGAAGCATGTTTGGCAGAAAATAACAACAATTATTGGCCATAAAATCTAGTGGGAAATACCTGATATCCATATTCATTTTTCATTTCAATATTTCATTTAATAGAGTAGAAGGATGTGTTACGCTTGCAATTGGAAATGGATTAGTGATGTTGGCTTCCTACTATACCTACGTAGATGATAAGCCAGAAACTTATATTCTTAATTATATTTCGCACTCTAATTATTATGCTTTAATTGTATTTGAATCAAATTATTAGAGTTTTATATTCATTACGTGTGTTATGTTGCGTAGGATGTGATTTCGAGTTTAGAAGCAAGTTTGGAACTAAAATGACTGATTAGCTTTGAAGTTGTGACAAACCAAAGGTTCATCACTTATTTTCTTTCTCATTCCATGCTTCCGAGGCCTTGATAATCTCATTTTTAGTTACTTCGATTTGCGTGTGCAGTCCGGACGCGTAGCCGGAAAGCTTAAATGTGAAATTCTGTGAAAAATGCTAAAATTTGGTATTAAAATGAATGAATTTGACTTCAATCAATATTTTGGGTAAACAGACCCGGACCCTTGATTTAACGGTTCTGAAGGGTCCGCAGAAAAATATGGTAGTTGGGTGTGTGCCCGTAATCGAAATCAGAGGTCCCGAGATATGACGACCCGACCCGTCATATTTTGTATTTCAGCCCTCTTGTCCCCGTATTATGCTTCCCCGTGTGTTGATATAGGTGTTTGGTGAGTTTGAGGTGTGTTGGATTGAAATTTGGTTATAAATGAGACCAATAGTCTCTTTAAGGAGAGCTTAAGTTGGAAAAGTCAACCGGACATCGAGTTGTGAGTTCGAGGGCTCGGAACGGATTCCTGATGGTTCGATTAGTTTCGGATGGTGATTTGTGACTTGGGAGGGAAAATGGAATTGAATTTGGAGGTCCGGTGTAGAATTAGGCTTGAATTGGATAAGTTGAATTTCGGTGAAATCCGGTCTATAGGTGAGAATTTGATCCAAGGTCGGAATGAAATTCTGACATGTGTAGTAGCTCCGTCAGGTGATTTTGGATATGTGTGCAAATTTTCAGATCATTCGGAAGTGTTTAGGTCGGGTATTGGATCGAATGAGAATATGGAAAAGTTCTAGTTTGACATAGGCTTGAAACTGAGGAAATTGGTGATTCTTGATGTTAATGTTAGTGTTTTAATAGCCCGAGCAAGTTTGAATGAGGTAATTGGTCATGTTGGTGCTTTTGGTTGAGGTTCCGCGGGGCCTCGGCTGCGTTTTGGGTGAGTACGGATACCCCGGAGCATAGAAAAAATGGAAGGGGCAGCAGTGTGTTGCGGACTGCACAGCTTTTCGCGCGGCCGCGATGGGTTAGAACCTGTAGCGTCACTGGTCCTTCTTCGGAAGCTCATAACTTTTTATCTACAAGGAATTTGGGGTTTCTTCAAAAACAAAAGTTGTAGATCTTTGAATCTAGTTTTCTGAAACATATTATATTAGGCATTTGGACATCTGTAGCAAACGTTATGGCAAAATTCTAAAGCATGTCACTGCAGTCAAAAGTTGCGCCGCCGCGGCCATTTTTGTGCGGTCGCGGAGCCTGGGCGTGGACCGCGGTCATTTTTGTGCGGCCGCACAGGTGAAAATCTGGGGGTACATGTATAAATACGAGATTTTGGGTTTTATTTGATATTTTACGCGTGGGAGCTCGAACTTTTGCGATTCTTCGAAGGTTTTTCAAGAAATTCATCGGGGTAAGTGATTCTAACTCAAATTTGGTTAGAGTACATGAATCTATGATTGGATTCATCATTTAATTAGTGATTTGAGATGAAATTCTAGAAGAAATTTTGGAATCTTTCAAAAATGTAAAATAAAGATTTGAAGGACCAAATAGTGCCGGAATTGGATAAAATTTGTATGGTTAGACTCGTGGCGAGATAAGGATCATATTTATGTAAACTTTTCTGAATTTCAAGAAGTAGACCCGGGGCTCGGGTTTTGCCAACTTCGTATTTTTGGGTGTATTTCGAGTTGTTTCGATTAGGTTATGTTCCATTAGCCTATTTTGACGTATTCCCATTGGTTTTGATCAGATTTGGTATCCGCGGAGGTCGATTCTCGAGGGAAAGGCATTTCGATCTATTCTACGGCCGGCTAGAGGTGAGTAATGCTAGTAAATGTTGTTCTGAGGGTTTGAAACCCCGGACTTTCACATCGTAGCGCTATGTTGAGGCGTGATACGCACTCCATGATAAGTGCGGGGTCAGGTACTATTGGGGATTGATACTTGGTCCATCCCGAGTGAGATTTATACTATATTGGCATATGATACGCACACTGTGAAAACTATTATTGGGCTTTATGCCGTGTTTTGGGCCTAGTGCCGACCTTTGATATCCTTCGGGAGTTGGTATTACTGCTTAGCATGATTGCATATCATTTTCTATCAGTCCATGGTTTTAAAGCACTGTTTTACAAACCCATCCGCATTTTTCTAAAGTTTCAAACTCATATGCTACTTTTTATTATATCTCGGCTGAGGACCATTGTTTATAAATGCCCATGGGGCTTTGTTATACTTTCTGGACTGATATTGGGTGGCTCGGGCTACGCGCCGCAGTGGTGATTGGAAACAGTGGTAACTTGGACATTGTATGATATGAGCGGTCAGGTAACTTGGACTGACCTGGTTTGATTGGAAACAGTGGTAACTTGGACACTGTATGATATGAGCGGTCATGTAACTTGGACTGACCTGGTTTGATTATTCGCCACTAGATGGATGGTTAATGCGCTTGGCTGTAGGAGCCTCTCCGGAGTCTGTACACGCCCCCAGTGAGCGTTGTCGACAATAAATGTTATGGGTGGCTCGGGCTGCACGCTGCAGTGAGTACTGGATTGTACCATCATATGCATTGCATTGCATCCTTGCATTTGCATCGTATATATATATTGTTTAGCTATTCAGTTTCAGATATTATTTTACTCTGTTCGTTAGCTTACTTTGTGCATTTACTGTGTTTCTTACTTTCGGAGCTTTATTTACTGTTATTACTCGCTGAGTTGGTAGACTCATCCCCTACTCCCTGCACCTTGTGTCCAGATTCAGGTTCTCCAAAGGTTTAGCGCAGGTTGATGCTGAGTATCAGTTGACAGAGTATTGAGGTAGCTGCCAGCGTCCGCAAAACCCGTGTCTTTGAACTTTTAGATATTTTCTAGTTATTCAGGCACTTGTACTTCTCTCATTCTGACTTGTATTCAATATCGTTAGAGGCTCTAAAACTCGTGACCCCAAGTCTTAGGAGCTTTTGTTCTATTGTTCCATCCTGTTGTTTACCCTCTTGAGAGTTTTATAACTAATTTTTTTTTTAATCTTAAATTATCTCTCTTGGGCTGGTATGCCGTTCTTTGGGAGTTGTACGGTCGGTCTTGCCTAGCCTTGGGGGCGAGCGCCATCACAACCGGGATTTTGGGTCGTGACACGAGCCCGAGAAATAAATTTTTAAAAGAAATTATTTTTCTGATATTGTTAGGAAAAATGGAAATGAAAATTGATTAGAACATATTGGTATCGGGCCTGTATGATGGTCCCGGTGCCCTGTACAAGTCTTATATGTGGTTTGAGATATTCCTGTGAAGTTTGGTTGAAATCGGACGTCGCTTGATGTGTTTCGAACTTAAAACTCTAAATTTGAAAGATTATGAAGTTTGAAGAAAAATTAGTGATTTTGAGGTTTGATTCATTGTTTTCGATGTTATTTTTGCGATTTGATTGCATGGTTAAGTTCGTAGGATGTTGTTGAGCTAGTGTGGAGCCCCGAGGGATCGGGAGTGTTTCTGAGGTGTTTCAGAGTGATTTCAGACTTTGAAAGGTTGCAGGTTTTTGGGCTTTGGCAGTTGCAGGTTCTTTCTTATTCGCATTCGCAAAACTTCAGACCTTTTCTTCATTGTGTTTGCATCATTCGCCTCGCGTTCGCGTAGAGTTGTTTGACCTTGGGGGACTTAGCCTCCTTTCTTCTTCGTGTTCGCGTTAGTCCCCTCGCGAACGCGTAGCTTACGGAACTTCCTCATAGTTACCGTATAGGTCCACGCATTCACGTAGACCAAATCCTGGACCCCTAGCCTTTCCTCTTCGCGTTCGCATTCCTTCCATCGCGAACGCGATAGTCTGCCCAGCTTACCGTTCGCGAACACGGCCTTACTCCCGCGAACGCGAAGCGAAATTTTGCCCATTAAATTTCTAATTCCATAACAGAATAGCGACGGCATTTTCACAAAAACACATGAGCTCCTTCTTCTCCAGGGTCCTTAGGCACCCATTGAAGCTCTCTTTCACCAACACTTCTTGGGTTAGTAAATCTTAACTCGTTTTCTTCATTTTTCATCTATATTTATTGAACTCCAAAGCCTAAAACATATAATTTAGGGTAGAAATTGGGGGAACTGGGTATAGTTTGGGTTTTTTTCTTTTTCTTGATTTAGACCTTGTTTTGGGATCAAATTTTATATATTATGGCTCGTGGGGGAATGGGTGATATTAATTTGGTCCGAACCTCGTGTTTTGACCAAGCGGGCCCGTGATTGATTTTTGGAATTTTGAGAAGAAAGCTTGGAAACCTATAATTAAGCATTGGATTTGATTGGTTTAGCTTATATTAATACTATGGAATTAATATTATATTGATTTGATTGAGTTGGAGCCAAATTTGAGAGGGAAAGCGGTTGTTGTGGATTGATTTGCTTGTGGAAGTTGGGGTAAGTGTCTGGTCTAACCTTAGTTTGAGGGGATAGGAGTTGAGTCTTGTTTTCTACATGCTAATTGCCGAGTACAATGTATAGGCATGGTGATGAGTATCTATACATTGGTGTCTATCATGACCGTGAGTCCCTATATTGCGATTAGTTTTATTTTATTGTAGCTTTCATGCTTATTTGATGATTTCTATGTGTTGTAAAGAGCATGTGAAAGAAATTGTGATCCCTAAATTCGAGGAGTATTGGCCCGAGTCATGATACGAATTGTGAAGGTGTATGAGATAATTGGATTCTTCGGAGCATTGGCTCAAGTGATAAGGTGAATTATGAAGTTAAATGAAAGAAAGTGAAAGAGTTATTGGTTTATTCCCTTGTCGGGATGTTTGTTGTTTTGTCGATTTTCTCCCTTACATGGATATTGAAATTATTGATATTGTTCCCTTGCCGGGATTTAACTGTCTAATTGTATTCCCTTGCTGGGATTTCTATCATTAATTACTTACTTTCTTGTCCCTTATTTGTGATTGTTGTTGGGTGAGGAAGAGTGATAAAACAGGAATGGTGATGACGTATATTGTTTAATAATGTGAGGAAAGAGTGTAAAGCACAAAGGGTGATGTCGTGTCGTACGATATGTCATTCCGTACTAATATTCATTGATTATATATTGTGAGGAAAGAGAGTAAAAGCACGAATGTTGATGTCGTGTACATGATTTACTGATTTGATTGACTTGGTAATACACGAAGGGTGATGCCGTGCAAGTTTGTGGTTTCTGATTCTGGCTGCTATTCTGGTTTTATTGTTTCCATCTTTATTTGGGATTTTCTATTTGTAACTGTTATCTCCCCACAGCATGTTTCCCTTCCTTTATTGACTGTTTACTTTCCGTATTTCTTTCCATCGCATATATATATATATATATATATATATATATATATATATATATATATATATATATATATATATATATATATATATATATATATATATATATATATATATATATATATATATATATATATATATATATATATATATATATATATATATTTGGACTGCACAGATTTATCCGGTAGCCTGGTCCTAGCCTCATCACAACTTTGTCGAGGTTAGGCTAGGCACTTACCAGCACATGGGGTCGGTTGTGCCGATACTACACTCTGTGCTATTTTGCACAAATCCAGGTTTTGGATCGCAACAACAGTAGCGTGGGAGTAGACCTTAAGTCAAGCGAGACATCGAGGTAGCCTTACAGGTATCCGCAGACCCAGCGTATCCTCTATCATTTACTTTAGATTGTTATCTCATTGTATTCGAGACAAACATATATATATTTCTTTCAGATATTGTATTTAGTATTCTTAGATGTTCGTGAGTATTGTGACACCAGTCTTGGGCAGAGATTTCTATTGAATTCTTCCGCATATTTATTCGGTTTCTTTAATTTAAGACTTCCGCTTATTTCGTTAAATCCATTGTTTTTATATTATTGCTATTAATGGTTAAAAAGACTCGTGTTGTTATTAAAAAAGTAGTTATGTTTGGAGTTTCTAGCTTCCAATAGTAGGCGCCATCGCGACTCCCGAAGGTGAAAAATTCGGGTTGTGACAGAAGTCTCAGTAGAAGCCCAAAAACTTAAGTTGGGATCATGTTGGGGTAAAAATACATGGGCCAGTCAATTTTCGGAGTGGTCGTTCAAAAATAGCCAATATTTGCAAAGGCATTAAAAAATAGCCACTATTGTGCAGCAACACAGAAAGTTCCAGCATAATATACTGGAGATCGGTGCACATTTGTATGAACTTCCAGCATCTTATGTTGGAACTCCATCACACAGAAAGTTTCAGTATAATATACTGAAAAATGGAGAACCAGTTCTCCAATGACTGATATATTATACTGCAACTCCAGTCTAATATATTGGAGTTCCGGTATATTGTAATGGAGTATTTTTTCGAATTTTGAACACTATTTTCGTTCAAATTTATCTTTACATGAAAAGTGGCTAAATTTCGATTACTTTTGAAATTGTGGCTATTTTGTAGTGACCACTTATAAATCTAGCTATTTTTGAATTTCTCCCCATGTTCGGGGGTCGAGGATCAAGTCTGGATGTTAAAAAATAAAGAAAAAAGATTACTCTGAAAAAAATACACTACTGTGCCGCGGGGCACAAGTTGCTAATGCAAAATTACTGCAGAGTGAAAAAAATTAACTCTCTGAAAATCCTCACTGATGCGGCGCAATGACGCGTTGCGCCAATATATTTTGCAGTCCAATTGTCCCACTTCGTCTTAGAGAGGGTAGTTTTTTCCGGGTCCGTCCCTACAAAAACACGATTTTTAGAGGACTTTTGACCTTGGAAGCTTTTGGAGAGCATGGGAGGCTACAATACACACAATTTCATCATCTTTCTATCAATTCGACACAGAAGTTTCGATTGTAACATTAGATTAATATTTTCTTACTTCTAAATTATAATTGTGATGACTTACTCCACGATTATGGAATAGTTTCCCTTAATGTTTGACGGATATGGTGTTTTGATTGGTATTTATTGATATTACCTCTAGTTCTTTGCTTGAAATCGTTTATGGAGCTTTGAATTGTTTGCAATTTTTTTTACCTATTTTTTTAATCAAAAGAGGAATAATTTGGTGATTGTCTTTGCATTATTTATTTGGGTTAATTCAATGATTCTTTTAAGTAATCGCAAGAGCTTATTGAATTGTTGATAAATCAAGTTAGGAGACTACTCGAAAAACGTTTTCCTGGAGACTAATCCATTAATGCATGGTTGCATATTTTCATAGTGCTTATTAAATTAGTTCATCTCGTAGAGTTAAGATTTAATCGAGATAGGAGTGTTGGGTGCAAGTTGGAACTAATCATTGAGTGAATTCGTGAGAATCATTAGAACAATAGAGTGAATTGAACCAGAGTGGATCCCAAATAACTATCTTGTACCAATCGTCACGACCCTTATTTCTCTCTTTGATATTTCAGTGTCGCTCAACTCTTACCTTTATGTGGTCAATTGTTAATTATTTTAATTTCATAGTTAATTTTAGTTATTAATCATTCCAACCAAAGTGTTAATCGTCCTGAATAGTGTTAAGCTAGAAATTACTTGAATAGTATTTAAATTCAATTTATGTGGAGATGATAATTAAACTATATTATATTTGGCTAGCGAGCATCAATTTCGTATAGTGTTTTACAGTCGTCATACCTCAAATGGAGTTGAATTATTATAAATGATTATGATCTCTGATATGCAATAAAGTGAGTGACGAAAAATGGAAGTCGATATGGCGGAAGTAATGGTGAAGAAGAAAATAGAAGCAGCAGTGATTGTAGAAGCAGAATAAACTCAAACATGTATTTTTCTTTTGCTAATGCGTTCTTTTTCATTATTTTGTAATAGAAAAAAGATAGTGTATAGTTACTTTCAAAGTAATAGCTATTTCTCCCATTAATTAGAAGATATATATAGATTTGTTTCTTGTAACAAATTAAAGTTACATCTATTATTAGAGTGTTTCTTTTTTGCTTTAACCATATACGTGGTTAATTTACTCCCTTCGCAAAGTATAGATTAGATTTATTGGAGAATGTCGATATGGATATCAATACTTTAAACAGAGGAAACTCTTGTTGGTTTTCTTTCTTTTTTGAGTTATAAAGAGTAGTATACATAGTTTTTGTTCATTATTCAACTCTTCACCTTACGTAATTGTTAAGGTTCTCTTAACACATGACAATTATTGTACCCCCACATAATATCTCCAATGCTAGCTCCCATATTATTTGTGAATTACGAACGAAATTCTCGCGTTAACGTAGATTCCAGAAAGAGCTATAGCTGACTGGAGTATAATATATGTATTCTAGCCTGATATAAATATTAGTGGCTATTCTACAGCTCGAACCTCTAACCATAGTTCACAAAAGGACTACATTATCATTGCTCTAAGGGTGTATTTGGTATAAAGGAAAATATTTTCCAAGGAAAATATTTTCTTGAAAAACAAGTAGTAATATTATTCATTTTCTGGTGTTTGGTACGCAAATCAAGAAAAATATTTTCTCAAGAGTATTCAGAAATAATTTTAATACAAAAAACATGAAGCCATAAACTTTCGAACTCGCAAATTTTATAAACTTCTTAATCGCAAAACTTTCGAGCCCGTATACTTTATAATTTCTGAACCCATAAACTTCTAACACAGAAACCTCTGAATTCATAATTTTGGAACTTGTAAAATTTTAAACTTGTAAATCGAAAGATGAAGAAATTAAAATTGAAAATATAAATAAAAAAAATTCTCGGGGGGGGGGGGGGGGGGAAAAATAAACAAAAATTTGAAAATTACAAAAAAAAAGTAAATTTTTTTTGCGGGGTGGGGTGGATCTTTTTGAAAAGAGGGCATGGGGTGGGTTTAGGTGGGTGGGTGTATGTAAAGAATTGGGTGGGAAAGCTTGACAAACAGTTTTGAAAAATGTTTTCCCTTCTAATCAATAAATAAAAAAACTAAGTCGAATAGTTAAAATGTAATACTAATAAATAAGGCAATCATATATATAGAGATATCAAACTCCTAAAATAAAACAAGAAAAGCTTTCTAGGCTCTAATGAAACATTAAGTACATTTCCAAAATACAACAACAACTACCCAGTATAGTCCCACAAAGTGGGATTTGGGGAGGGTAATATGTAGACGGTCCTTACCCTACCCGCAAGGGCAGAGAGGCTGTTTCCAATCGACCCTCAGCTCAGTGAAGGAAAGGAAAACCAAAAACAAAAACAAAAGATCATGAGTAACTCCAACAGAAATAGCGTAAATAATTATCTAAACATAAGAACCATAAATAAAATAGCATGCAATAATATCATACAGTAACTACCATAAATAACCATCATAAGGGAGACACAATCCAATACACAAATCATCTATGGATAGCCCTGCCAAGCCTCACCCAATCCCGGGTTAGGAGTACGAAAAACTCTAGGAACCCCTACCCTACAACCCTGATACTAGACCTCCAGACTTTCCTATCAAGGGCCATGTCCTCGGAAACCCGCATGCTAGCCATGTCATGCCTAATCACCTATCCTCAATACCTCTTAGGCCTCCCTCTACCTCGCCGTACGCCGACCATCGCCACCCGCTCACAACTCCTCATCGGGGCATCAGGACTTCTCCTCCGGACATGCCCGAACCACCTCAGTCTCGCTTCTCGCATCTTCTCATCCACCGGGGTCACCCCCACCTTCTCTCGAATAACTTCATTCTTAATCTTATCTAACCTGGTGAGCCCGCACATCCACCTGAACATCCTCATCTCCACAACCTTCATTATCTGAACATGAGAGTTCTTCACTAGTCAGCACTCCGCCCCATACAACATGGCAGGTCTAACCACAGCTCTATAAAATTTCCCCTTGAGTTTCCGTGGAACTTTCTTGTCACACAGGACTCCTGATGCAAGCCTCCACTTTGACCACCCCACTCCTATACGATGAGTGACGTCCCCGTCAGTCTCTCCGTCCCCCTGAATCACCGACCCAAGATATCTGACATTGTTCCTCTTGGCGATGACCTGAGATCCAATCATCACGTCCCTGCTACTTCGCTCGGCTCGGCGCTAAACTTGCACTACAGATATTCTGTCTTAGATCTGCTTATTTTGAATCCCTTAGACTCGAGAGTCTGTCTCCATACCTCTAACCTCTCAATAACACCGACCCTCGTCTCGTCTATCAAGACTATGTCATCAGCAAATAGCATATACCAAGGCACATCCCCTTGAATATGTCAGGTAAGAGCATCCATCACCAAGGCAAACAAGAGAGGGCTAAGCGCCGATCCTTGATGGAGCCCCATAACCACTGAAAATGGTCTGAGTCGCCACCACCGTACTAACCTTAGTTTTAGCTCCATCGTACATCCCAAAATATATACTATATATTAGGCTAAGCAAGTGGTTGTAGAAGTTGGCTTATGAAGATGAGACAAGTGGTTTGAGAAAAGAAATAGTAGTATACTGCATATCTGCCATGAGGATGGTTGGTTTCAAAGGACAATTTTATTATTAGGAGTCCGTATCAACGAAAGAAAAAAGAATTACTATAAAAACACATTGGTAACAGAAGAAGGATCCTTTTTTCATTAGACGTATAGTGCACTTTCAAAGTGACATTGTAAAAAGAACTACTGCTACAATCTTGTAGTTTAACATCTTCGGCTACCCTAGCAAGAAAATGTTTTAACTTCACCAGTTCCAGTGAAAAGTTTAGATTTCACGAAGCTCTTTGACGCCAACACGAATTCCACATCACAGTGACACCTCTAAATGTATGGTTTTCTTTAAATATAAGAAAATATCAGCAGTTTAGCAGCCTTGATATATTAAGAGCTAAAGAAAGTGTTTACTTCTCGATAACTCGTTTAGCTCCATCCAAGGTATTCTTGAGAAGCATTGCAACAGTCATTGGTCCAACACCCCCCGGAACTGGAGTTATCCATCCAGCTACCTTACATGCTTCCTGAAAATTGACGTCTCCAACAAGCCTATAACCTGATTTCCTAGTAGGATCATCTACAGCATTTGTCCCTACGTCAATTACTGCAGCGCCCGGTTTAATCCAGCTACCTTTGATCTGAAAAATAAGCTAGCAACTTCGTTCAGAGGCCAATCATCTATGAACTAAAAAACCAGCACTTGCTTCATTGAGAAAACTCTATTGCAAGGGAATAGTAAACAAGGAATTAACTAATGGAAGCAAAATGAGCACAAAAAGGAGGCTTCCAGGAGGGTGATAAGGGAGAAATGAATGCTCCTTGTTACCATCATAGCCTGTCCTGCGGCAGCAATAATAATGTCTGCTTCACGAACAATTTTTTCTGGTTCCTTTGTGCGTGAGTGCACTATAGTAACAGTAGCATCTTCCTTCAGAAGCAGCAGAGACACTGGTAATCCAACAATGTTACTTCGACCAACCACAACGGCATTCTTCCCTTTTATGCTAATCCCACTTCGATGCAAAAGCTCGATGCATCCCTGTTTAGCAGAGACCAGATAGGAGTGCTTTCAGAAGACAACAGATTGTTGTATACAGATAGTATAAGATTTGAACATAAATTCTTAATTTAGGCAGGAGAATTAGAGAACTGGATGTTTCTATCTTCCGTAACATAAATATTAGTTCTTCTCGGAATCAATGAAGTGTCTCACTTTATTACCTTGGGCGTGCAAGGGAGGAACAGAGGTTGTCTGCCTTTCATTGCAAGCTTGCCAATATTCAGAGGATGAAAGCCATCTACATCCTTTTCCAGACTGATTTCACCAAGAACTCTCTCTTCATTAATGTGTTTTGGTAACGGAAGTTGTACCAGTATACCTGTAGCAATGCACAGAGTGCTTTTAGTTCACTTGTCTTTGTTATCTGACATTTGATATTCTACCCCACATATTTGCAAAGAATGTACTTGCAGAACTTTGCAATAAAATGCTTACTCATGGAAAAAGAGAGAAATTAAACATCTATGCAGCATTCAGGCTCAGGCAGAACTAGAAAAAGCCACCAACTGAGAGTGAGTGAGTTTTTTTAATACGAAAAAGGCCTAAAAATGCCACTCAACTTTCAGAAATGGTCTGTCCACGCCATCCGTTAAAAAAATAACCATTTCATGTCACTGTCGTTAAAGAAATGGCCCATCCATGCCATTATTCACTAATGGCAGTGGCATGGATGTGCCAAATAAAAATTGCGCCGTTAATCAATAATGGCATGGACAAGAGGGGTTGCTCTGACGGTAAGCAACCCCCACTTCCAACCGAGAGGTTGTGAGTTCGAGTCTCCCCAAGAGCAAGGTGGGAAGTTCTTGGAGGGAAGGATGTCGGGGGTCTATTTGGAAACAGCCTCTCTATCCAAGGGTAGGGTAAGGTCGCGCTATTCCCCACTCCATGGCATGACACCTTTCGCTCATCCATTCCGCCCGTCCAGACGCGGCGCCCTTTCTCATTATCATCTACCGCCCTTTCTTTCCTCCCAGCTATTCACGCATGAAGATCATCGTATGTATGCTCGACTTCGGTTGCCGCGTACATATTACCCTCCCCAAACCCCACTAAGTGGGATTATACTGGGTTGTTGTTGTAGTCAATAATGGCATGGATGAGCCATTTCTTTAACTGCAGTGGCATGGGAATAGCAATTTTTTAACGGATGGCATGGATAAACCATTTTTGAATGTTGAGTGACATTTTTAGATCTTTTCTGTTTTTAATATTACCAAGGGGAAACCTACTTTAAATAGTCATGTATAGATGGTCTAAATACAGCAACACCATAACACCATATGTATATAAGTAGTAGCAGGTAAATTTTAGCCAAGTTGAAATCAGACCTACAAAAGCCAAAATGTAGGAATGAGCTATAAGATGGGCGGTGCTTTCCCGACACAACATATTAGATAAGAAACCCAATTTGAGGAATTCAACAATGTGTCAAATTACACTTAATATATTAACTGATTATGCAGTACCCACTTAGTACCAATGTCATAAAGTAATATGCAGGTTGCATGTATAATGTCTGGTTACTATAGATACCACTATGTTGCCGACAATTAACACGATTGAGTTTGTCCAATAGAGAAAATTTCATATCAGAATATTTTACTAGGACCTTAAAATTTTCTTTTTAACTCTACGCAGGACAATGTTGGCTAACATAACCAGGTTGTACAAAAATAAAAGTAGGAGCATGGATCACAAAATAACATCTGCAATATGCCCAAACCAAGTACAGACAAAAAGGCTAGATTACCCCACTGAAACAACAGAAGCATAACAATGCAAAATGCTAGAAAGATTAACTTCGTAATAACGCCAATGACTAACCATGTACATCGGGATCAGCATTCAGCTCGTGGACCTTGCTAATTAATTCAGCTTCAGCTACGTCCTCTAGCAGGTCTATGTCAAAAGACTTAATGTGAAGCTCAGCACATGATTTTCTCTTCATATTCACATAACTTTGAGAATCTTTCCTATTTCCTACAATGACTACGGCCAACCCAGGGACCTGAAAATAACAAAGAATTTGGATACTTGAATTCTGCATAACAACAACAACCAAGAATACTGCATAACCCACGAAAAAAAACAATTCCTGATGAAGGACATTGCTTCACCATCTTCGGAATTCAGATACATCATATACACATTTAAGTATGAACATACTCTCTTTGAATTATCTCATAAAATCCACGATGTAATTCCAGATTAATAGGAAAATTTTCGTACATGCATTCGCTTAAGCATGAAGATACACATGTCAGGGAACTAACCTTGCCGTACTTTTCTGAAAGGAGTTGGACTTCAGAAGCAATCTCGGAACGAATAGTTTGAGCAATTGCTTTACCATCAATGATGTTAGCCTTGTGATCTGATGGCGATGCCATTGCTTCTTCAAACGAGAGATAACTTCCCTATAATTTCAGGGCTGCTGGTTTCATACAAGAAAAGATAAGTTAAACAAAAAGGTTGGACTAGGGTAAGAGTAGGCATGTTCAAAGTTAACATTCTACCAAAGAATTCAGTATCAATCCAAAATATACTAAGAAGCTATCGATTTACTTCAGCTGTAGTGATATTTCAAAATGTATTGTGATTAGCCGTGCCTGACAAGAGTGTGGCATTCACAAGGCTAATATATGTCTGACTAAAGTGTATTTATGGACTGATGAGTACATTCTTTCCCTACTTCAGAAGAACAAGTGCACTACTTTTGCTAAAGTTCCATTAGGAAGAAAAAATCATTTAGAGATGGGGTTTTTAAAGGAAAGTCTGGAGGTCTAGTATCAGGGTTGTAGGATAGGGGCCTCCAGAGTTTTTCGTACTCCTCACCCGGGGTTGGGTGAGGCTTGGCAGAGCTATCCATAGATGATTTGTGTATTGGATTGTATCTCCCTTATTGTAGTTATTTATGGTAGTTACTATCTGATATTATTGCATGCTATTTTATTTATGGTTCTTATGTTTCGATAATTATTTACGCTATTTCTGCTGAAGCTACTAATGCTCTTTTGTTGTTATTTTTGTTTTTGTTGTTCCTTTCCTTCACTGAGCCGAGGGTCGATTGGAAACAGCCTCTCTGCCCTTTCGGGTAGGGGTAAGGCCCGTCTACATATTACCCTCCCCAGACCCCACTTTGTGGGACTATACTGGGTAGTTGTTGTTGTCGCTTTTAAAGGAGTGGAAAAACTAATGAATTTGATTGAGTGTTTGTTTGCAAACTTAATGATTGAATAAGAGGTCTATTCAATTTTGACGCTTAATTAAAGATAATTAGGTTCTATTATGATTTGGACATGAATATAATCTTGTTCAGCCAAAGTTAACACTGAAACTTTCATTACCTCAGTCATAGTTATAGTTCGTAGAGAGGCAAGGTGCAGAAAGAACAACTTAGTATGACAGGCACAATTTTCAGAAAAGCAAATTGGTTATGCTACAGAAGCCAATGAGGTTTTTATAGTAAACTTAAAGGTCCTCAATTGGGAGGAAAAAACTCTTGTAGCCTCCCTATTTGAATTTTTCATATAAAGTAATTGGAGATATCCCCAATTCAATTTGACTTCCGCTATTATTGACAGCCGCAAATATCTCAAATCTTTTCTCAATTATTTAGACAGATTTCAAGGATATAAATGCTTAAGTTTAGCACCTTCAAGTAGTGAAAAAATCAACTATGCCTCAATCCGAAACTGGTTGGGATCAGCTAACTATATGACCTTCTATATCCATTTTGATTCTCTCGTTCCCTCTATATAACTTGTAAATAATTAATGTTATAATCACATCATATAATGCTGAGCAAACAAAGATATAATTCAAGAAAGAATAGTCAATGAAACCCGCTTAATTTCAGATAAAAATCCAGCAAATAATTCAGCTCAGCATATGCAATTTCATCCTAAATTTCAGTACACACAATTTTAATTGAGTAGCAGATTGTCAAATCCACAATACCATTTAATACATGTACATACCCCAACAGAGCGGAATAGTTAGCAACAATAGAGGTAGTTAGGATACTGAGTCCTCCATTAACAGTCAGATTTGGGACGTCAATGCAAAAAATAGGGGTGAAATTATGAGATCTTCAACCGCCACAGAAACAGTAAGAGAATTGATACTTACAGTAAAGAAAATCTTGAAGTTGTAGCAGAGAAATTGGGTCGACGAAGTGAGACTGTACAAGGGTCAAAATTACTGTTCCTAAAACATATTTTTGGGTGTGGTGTACATGGGTCAGTTTGGTTCGGATTTTACAATTGTCAAACCAAACTAATTGTATCGAATTATTAAATTTAAAGAGCAAACTAAACCAATAAAAATCGAATTTTTCAATTTCGGTTTTTCTCAGATTTTCGGGTTATTCAAATTTTTTCGGTAAAATCTTAGTAGAATAAAAACATGCGCATGCTCAAAATATTTCTTTAATCCTTATAAGATACAACTATATACAATATTTTTCAAGAAAATAATATAAAATATAAGATGTGTCATGACATTATTCTAAAATATTCGACAATAAAAATAATAAAATTATGTAATATAAATATTGCTAAGTAAAAAGCAATAATAAAAATAAATACAATCTAAAGGTACTAAGTCATGTTAAATATATAGACTAATAAGGGAGTATTAATTACATGACTAATCGCTAAAGAAAAATGAAAATAGGTAATGTTTTTTATCTAAATTATTGCAAAATAAAAAGTAGATATCCAATACATTCTCGTTCGTAATATTAAATTGAATATCTTTTGTAGTATTGATTTGATTTTGGTTTGGGCTTTTGTTAGAATTATTTAATTTACTAATATTAATGGCTAAGCATTCAAAAGTTCTAAGTCCAACCTTAAAATAATACCTTTAAAAGATAAACTTATGAAATTTTCTAAGAAATATTTATAAATTACATCACAATAAGTATATTTATATATTAAATATATCTAAAATTTCTATATATATAATGTCGGGTTGGTTTGGTTTCGGTTTAACTTTCTTTAGTTAAAACCAAACCAAACCAATTATGGTCGGATTTTTTTTTCCAACACCAAACCATAGTCGGGTTTTTTTCTCGGTTTGACTTGGATTATGGTGTGGTGCGATTTATCGGTTTCCTTTGAACACCCCTATTTTTGGGTACCCAATCCTTGAGAATTATCAAAAGGCGAATTGACAAAGTTAAACGTATTAACTAATTCCACTAAATATGAATATTTTTTATTTCTTCCACTTAATTCAATCACCAATTGATATTAACTACTAGGTATGTTTTATCGCTCACAATTATTGACAAAAAACGTAACAATTTATGCAGTATTTTAATTTCATTGCTTTTGATGAGTTAGTAATTGATATAAAGTATAAATTTTAGTTATTGTGTGCTTAGTATGTGGCACCCGTTTTCCATGATAATTTTGTAATCCTAGAAAATACTTATAAAAAATATTTTTAAATATTTGCTTGGTGGTTTAAAATGATATATAAAAAATATTATAATAATAAATAAAAAAAATAGAGAGCATTAAAATGAAACTTTTGAGTAGTCTATTAACAATATGTTCAAAGTTAAATGTTGTAAAGAATTTGCTAATAAGTAAAGAAAGTCATTTTTCTAATTTTTATCGAAAATGACTTTCGTACAAAAGGGGACCTTTCATAAATAAAAACAAATTATCCGTCATGCCAAACACAACCTCGGCTAAAAGTCATTTCCCTTAACACTAGAGATTCAAAACTTAAAGAGCTTTAAATCGGATCTTGAAGGAACTAAGGCACATGGGTCATGAGCTAATAATTGGTTGTGCATTGAGAACATAGTATATTTTCAATTACGAGTTCAATTTAACCCATAACTTTCGATATATAATGTGAATTTACATATAACAACTTTATTAAAATCTCAATAAGTATTAGATTTTGAACTCATAAGTTTAATAGTACAATGAGTTTAAGGCTAAAAATTTTAAAAACTAAATCCATTAAATTTAAATCATGGGTGTGCATCTGATTGAGAGTCCAATAATGTAACAGGAACAATCCAAATCCAGCTTTGGTATTTAGTACTTGAAATATATATCAGTTTTGTTCATATAAGTTACACAAGATTATGCAATATCTATGAAGTTGCCTTGTGGATTTGTAAAACATGTTCGCTCCTTCATTTTTCTAATTTTAAAATGATTCCATAAATCAAAGAGATTATATAAATGGATGAACTGGCATATAATATAATGCAAATGCTGATTTGAAAATCATATAAATCATGTATCGCAATTCGCAAATAAATATTTACTCTTCTAGGGGGTGCCACATCTTCAATTAATGCATCATTTGATTACTATTTAAAAATGGTTAAGCTTTTCTCTTCTTTATCTTGTCCAATAATCTCTAGTAATGATTAAATTAACTTTAGTTTCTAATGCAGCTATGTTTGAATTCTTTTCTTGGACACAACTTTTTGGCATATAGTTTAAATTTTGATAATGTATATTTTAGGTTTGGAAGTATAAAAGCAAAATTATTGGAAATGGTTTTCTTTTTTTTCTTGTTTGTTGTGGGGGGGGGGGGGGGGGGCGGGGGGTGTTGTTAACGTATTACAAAATGATTTGGTAACAAAAGTAATATTAAACACACTTAATCCCAATACAAAGTATACAAAAGCTACAGGCAGAGCAGCAGCACATGGCCAGCAAGAAAATAGTTTTAAAATGTGAAATAGAAGTAATTGGTGCTACTATTTTGCTAGTTGCTACTGTAAGCTTTCATGATCCAACTAAAACTTACATAACTGAAATTCAACATCAACAAATAAATGGGATAAGAATAACTCCAGACATCAATCAGTGTTGATCAGCTGGATTTAAAGTTCGACCTCTAAAGGAACTCAACAACAACAACAACAACAACAACAACCCAGTATAATCCTACTTAATGGGGTCTGGGGAGGGTAGTATGTACGCAGACCTTACCCCTACCCTGGGGTAGAGAGGCTGTTTCCAAATAGGCCCCCGACATCCTTCCCTCCAAGAACTTCCCACCTTGCTCTTGGGGAGACTCGAACTCACAACCTCTCGGTTGAAAGTGGAGGTTGCTTACCATCAGAGCAATACCTCTTGTCGACCTCTAAAGGAACTCATCACACAAAAAATTTAGACAAGAGTTCACAAGGCTCATGCAGTACAAGCCAGAGAATTAAGGAAAGTCGAGCGCTTCTTATGCAACCACACAGTAAAGCAGCTTTTTTAGAGAACCACATTGATCAACATACTTAGAGAATGTTGTTACCTCTGTCTCCGAGGCCCATTATGACATTAATGCTCCCAAATTGACATTTCCTTCATTATTCATCACTAGTAGCCGACAGGGGTTAAATTAGATAGCAACATGGAGGCTGACAAGAGAAACACAGTGCTAACCACAACATAATTACACCTGTAGAAGCTCGTCTAAGTGAACAATTTCAGCACTGACACTATGCACCAAATCCTAATTCTTAACTGACTTTGCCCTGAAGACAGTAATGGACCAGAAAGTGGATTCACAGTTTTTATGGACTAGTACAAATGACTGTATATAGAGATACTAAAAACTGAAACACCACCTATCCAATAAAAGGTTCTAAATCAAAGACTTAAGTATTATTCCAAAGCCAGTCTCCAGATATATCAATAAGACAAATTAACAGGAAATTGCAAATGACAAATCAACAGTTACCCTGAATATCAATCATCTCCTGTTGGAAACAAAGTAAGAACCTTCCTCCCATTAGCAGCTGTAGCTGATTCCAAATCCTCAACATAAGATGGCACCACAGGGCTACTACTATGCACTGATGTTCCCATTCTCTGAACCTGCTGATGCGACTGCCTCGACAAGAATGGAACCTCAAACTGCCCATTTGGTGGCGACCCGAAATGCCTATGCTGCTGCTGAAGCTGTGGAGGGTGTCCAACAACTGCAGCCATCTGATGATGATGATGCATTGCTGCCACTGGCACAAATGGCATATAATGGTCAGAATTACCCCTCCCTGGATGCAAAAAATGTGGAGGAACTGGTGAACTAGCAAACAGTTGATCTGTTGCTGTATCCACCATCCCTCCCCCGGATAAACCCAGTATACTTCCATTCCCATTGCCACTGCCACCATTAGAAAGTCCCTGCATACGTTTCAAATATAGCCTATACTTTTGCAAATGACTAGCCACATTCTCACGAGTTAAGCCATCTACACTCATCAACTGCATTATAGTCTTGGGGACAGCATTTTTGATCCCCAAATGAGCAACTGCATCCACAAACCTCTTGTGGAGCTGTGGGGTCCACACAAGCCTAGGCCTTTT
Organism: Nicotiana benthamiana; assembly: GCA_034376525.1. Classification (NCBI taxonomy): domain Eukaryota; kingdom Viridiplantae; phylum Streptophyta; class Magnoliopsida; order Solanales; family Solanaceae; genus Nicotiana; species Nicotiana benthamiana. Next base: position 14,889,799 of record CM067331.1, on the reverse strand, counting down.
TAAGGTGCGGGCAGGTTCATCAACGCCCCCTGAACCTGCAGTGCCACCCAACTCGGCCGAGTCAAACTCGGCTGATGAGTTAGGGTGAGATGAAGGTGTATGAACCCCTAGTGGTGGAGTAGTCTGCTGGTGTTGTTGGTGGTGAGTTTTGGGAAGTGGGCTATTGGGGTTTTGAATATCAAAAGCTAAGGCTAAATCAGGAGTGATGAGGGTTTGGGATAAAGGCATTAGCTCCTCAGGAGAAGGCAGTTCTTCTTCCCATTTAGCAAACCAATTAGAATCTTCTTCCCTCATTTCACTAGACCTTCAAGTGATTTTGGACCAATTGACAATTGAACTGAAAAAAATGAGTTTTTGACAGATGGGGTTTGGGACAGACAGTATAAAACTAGGAAAAGATCAGATTTTTCTGAGGTGGGGTTGAAAATTTTTCTGGGGTCAATGATGTCTACTTCTTGGAAATTCAGATTGATAGACTAATTCTAACAAATGAACTGAAGACAAAGGAGTGTATTTGAGAAAATGGGATTGTGATAGAGAGAGCAAAGACTTGAAAGATTAGATTTTTTCTGAGATGGAATTTTTGTCTTTTTTTGCTGTCCTCACCCCTTATAGTAAAGCTTTGATATTTGGGTGTTGAAGAAAGAGGAGGAAAATTTAACAGAGGAAGACAAATGAGTTTAGCTTTGTAAATTTGCAATAATGGTATGATTTTGGATGTGTTTGCAGAGGGTGGGTTTGGGTTGGGGGTGGAGAGAAGGGGGTCGGGGTGGAGGGGTGTTCGAGGTGGATCTTGGTTTTTTATTTTCAGCTTTTTATTATGGTTACTGTTCCTGATGCTTTTCTCACGGATTTTAGGGAATTTTGGGGGCTTTTAGAGTGAGAACTTGAGAAAGTGTTGTGCGGAGGTATGATATGTGATTTTATTATTTGGGAATTTCGATGGTCTTTGTGCTTGTCACCAAAATTCAAAGCTTTACCCTTCTGTCCATTTTAAGTAATTTTTTAAAATTATTTTCAAATATATTAAGAAATTCATTTGATAAAGAGGAATTGAATAATAGTTTAAAGGGTGTTTTTTTAGACAGACCATTTGTATGGGATTCTTGATGGGGTTTTAGTGCAAAAATGGGAGCAAAAGTTGGGTTTTGTAATGAATGAAATTGATGGGGTTTCGAGTTTGTTAAGGAAACATAATGGGATTGGAGTTTATAGTGAGTTGTGTAAGAAAAAGAAGGGTCTTGAATTCAAATATTTCAGTTTTTCTTTTCAGTTGGGTTTGATTGGTTAAAGTTGTGGTACTATAGTTGATATTTATGGCAAAATGCATTTAATAGTACATATTTGTAAGTATGCGATTTGAATTTAATCATGCATTATGAACTTCCTATAACCATATTCTTCGTTTTAAATGATTGTTCTGTTAGGTGTTCCAGTTTATATTATAAAGATTAAATTCCAATTAGCTTAGGATTCTATTCTTCGACGTTCAATTGAGGGAATCCGAAAGTTTGTCATGCATTATGAGTACTATATGGTTACCATTTAATTGGTTTTGCTAGATTTTGAGGAGTTCCTCTTCAATTTAAGATGGTGAATTTGGGGTTGTTTACTGGGAACAAGCCTTTGAAGTCAAGGAAGGTGAGCTTCAGAATCCCATATTATACTCATTGGGGGCAGCATCTTCTGCTTGGTTCATGGAATGTGAAAAAAGGGTCTATTATTGAAGCCTTCTTACCAAGGGGAAGAGCTGATATGGTTACGTAGCCAACTTTGTTGAATTAGTTTGGTTTGGTAGTTAATTTTGTTGAATTTTTTTGGGTTGGTAGCCAACTTTGTTGAATTGTGAAAAGTGTGTGTAAATTGTCAAATATTGTAAGCTTTAGAGAGTGAAGCTTTGGTTATAAAAGGAGAGCTTCAACTCTCCACACACTTCAACAAAGTTGGCTACCAACCCAAAGAAATTCAACAAGGTTGGCTACCATACCAAACTAATTCAACATAAGAAAATAGTCTGTGAGAAAAATAGAGAGTAAGCGATATTGTAATAAGGTAGGAATATCAAAAGAGGGTTATTTCTTTTGGGTGTTATAGTGGTATTTGGAGTATTTTACTCGGAACTACAAAGTATAAAATTCCTTACTATAGTTATATCAGTTGCTTCTCTCGGGGCCATGGTTTTTTCCCTTATTCAAAAGGGTTTTCCACGTAAAAAAAATTTAGTGTCGTTGTTATTCTTGTTAATTACCGTATCTCGGTGCTATATTATTATTCTGCTTTATTACCGTGAATATTATTTTGGTAGGGGGTTTATTCCCAACAACTGGTATCAGAGCACATGTTCTGCTCGTTCACTGAAATACTATTCACTATCGGTAGTACTATACTCGGTGAAAATAAAAATGTCCAAAGTAAAGTACGAGGTAGCAAAATTCAACGGAGATAACGGTCACTCAACATGGCAAAGAAGGATGAGGGATCTGCTCATCCAACAAGGATTACACAAGGTACTAGATGTTGATGCCAAAAAGCCTGATACCATGAAAGATGAGGATTAGGCTGACTTGGATGAAAGAGTTGCTAATGCAATCAGGTTGCAGTTATCGGATGATGTGGTAAATAACATCATTGAAGAAGACACTGCACGTGGAATTTGGACAAGGTTGGAAAGCCTATACACGTCCAAAACGCTGACAAATAAATTGTACATGAAGAAGCAGTTATACGCCCTACACATGGGTGAAGATATGAATTTTTTGTCATATTTAAATGTGCTTAACGGACTAATCACACCGCTTGCCAACCTCGGAGTGAAAATCGAGAAGGAAGATAAAGTCATCTTGCTATTGAACTCGTTGTCATCTTCGTACGATAATTTGGCAACAACCATCCTGCACGGTAAGACTACTATTGAGTTGAAAGATGTCACATCGGCTCTTTTACTCAATGATAAGATGAGAAAGAAGCATGAAAATCAAGGACAAGCTCTTATCACACAAGGTAAAGGCAGGAGTTATCAAAGGAGTTCGAGCAACTATAGTAGATCCGGAGCTCGTGGAAAGTCAAAGAATCGATCCAAATCAAAAGCCAGAAATTGCTATAACTGTGATCAACCAGTTCACTTCAAAAGAGATTGCCTAAATCCAAGGAAGGGCAAAGGTGAAACTAGTGGCCAGAAGAATGACGACAACACAGCCGCCATGGTGCAAAACAATGATAATGTTGTCCTCTTTATAAATGAGGAAGAGGAATGCATGCACCTGTCGGGTCCAGAGTCGGAATGGGTGGTTGACACAGCGGCATCTTACCATGTTATACCGGTAAGAGATTTTTTTTGCAGATGTGTAGCAGGTGATGAAGAGTTCGGGTACAGATTGTGGGATCCTGTAAAGAAGAAGACCATCGTAAGCAAAGATGTAGTCTTCAGAGAAAGTGAAGTTGGAACTGCTGCTGATATGTTAGAAAAGGCGAATAATGGTATAATTCCTAACCTTGTTATTATTCCTTCTATTTCTAACAATCCCAAAAGTGCAGAAAGTACGACCAACGAGGTTGCCGAGCAGGGGGAGCAACCTGGTGAGGTTATTGAGCAGGGAGAGCAACTTGAAGAATGTGTCGAGGAAGTGGAGCACCCCACTCAGGAAGAAGAATAACCTCAACCTCTGAGGAGATCGGAGAGGCCAAGGGTAGAGCCATGCAGGTACCCTTCCACAGAGTATGTCCTCAACAGTGATGAGGGGGAGCCAGAATGTCTTAAGGAAGTGCTATCACATACAGTAAAGAACCAGTAGATGAAAGCTATGCAAGAAGAGATGGAATCTCTACAGAAAAATAGCACGTACAAGCTGGTTGAACTTCCAAAGGGTAAAAGACCACTCAAATACAAATGAGTCTTTAAACTCAAGAAAGATGGAAATGGCAAGTTGGTCAAATACAAAGCTCGATTGGTTGTTAAAGGCTTCGAATATAAGAAAGGTATTGATTTTGACAAAATTTTCTCACCTGTTGTCAAAATGACTTCTATTCGAATAATTTTGAGCTTAGCAGTTAGCCTAGATCTTGAAGTGGAGCAGTTGGATGTGAAAACTGCATTTCTTCATGGAGATTTGAAAGAAGAGTTTTATATGGAGCAGCCAGAAGGATTTGAAGTAGCTGGAAAGAAACACATGGTGTGCAAATTGAATAAGAGTCTTTATGGATTAAAGCAGACACCAAGGCAGTGGCACATGAAGTTTGACTCATTCATGAAAAGTCAAACATACATAAAGACTTATTCTGATCCATGTGTATACTTCAAAAGATTTTCTGAGAATAATTTTATTATATTATTGTTGTATGTGGATGACATGTTAATTTTAGGAAAAGACAAAGGGTTAATAGCAAAGTTGAAGGGAGATCTGTCCAAGTCATTTGATATGAAGGACTTGGGCCCAAGACAACAAATTCTAAGGATGAAGATAGTTCGAGAGAGAACAAGAAGAAAGTTGTGGCTATCTCAGGAGAAGTACATTGAACGTGTACTAGAACGCTTCAACATGAAGAATGCTAAGCCAATCAGCACACCTCTTGCTAGTCATCTAAAATTGAGCAAAAAGATGTGTCCTACAACAGAGGAGGAGAAAGGGAACATGGCTAGAGTTCCTTATTCTTCAGCAGTCGGAAGCTTGATATATGCAATGGTATGTACTAGACTTGATATTGCTCACGCAGTTGGTGTTGTCAGCAGGTTTTTTGAAAATCCTGGAAAGGAACATTGAGAAGCAGTTAAGTGGATACTCAGGTACATGAGAGGCACCACGGGAGATTGTTTGTGCTTTGGAGGTCTGATCCAATCTTGAAGGGCTATACAGATGCTGATATGGCGAGTGACATTGACAACAGAAAATCTACTACTAGATATTTGTTTACATTTTCAGGGGGAGCTATATCATGGCAGTCGAGGTTGCAGAAGTGTGTCGCACTCTCTACAACTAAAGCGGAATATATTGCCACTATTGAAGCTGGCAAAGAGTTGGTATGGCTCAAACGGTTCCTTCAAGAGCTTGGATCGCATCAAAAGGAGTATATCGTCTATTGTGATAGTCAAAGTGCAATAAACCTTAGCAAGAACTCTATGTACCATGCAAGGACCAAACACATTGACGTAAGATATCATTGGATTCGAGAAATAGTAGATGATGAATCTCTAAAAGTCTTGAAGATTTCTACAAGTGAGAACCCCGCAGATATGCTGACCAAGGTGGTACCAAGGAACAAGTTCGAGCTATACAAAGAACTTGTCGGCATGCACTCAAACTAGAAGGCATTGCTACCTCCTCTAGATGAATGAGACTGAAGGGGGAGATTGATGATGTCCATCTCATTAAATAAGTATTAGGCATGTGCCTAATAAAAGTTTCTTTGGTTTGGTAGCCAACCTTGTTGACTTGGTTTGGTTAGGCAGCCAACTTTGTTGAATTAGTTTGGTTTGGTAGCCAACCTTGTTGAATTTCTTTGGGTTGGTAGCCAACTTTGTTGAATTGTGAAAAGTGTGTGTAAATTATCAAATATTATAAGCTTTAGAGAGTGAAGCTTTGACTATAAAAGGAGAGCTTCAACTCTCATTTCCACACACCAACAAAGAGAGAAAGAAAGAGTGAGGTTTCACAGACAAGGTATAAGAAAATAGTCTGTGAGAAAAATAAAGAGTGAGCGATATTGTAGTAAGGTGGGAATATCAAAAGAGGGTTATTTCTTTTAAGTGTTGTAGTGGTCTTTGGAGTATTTTACTCGGAACTACAAAGTATAAAATTCCTTACTATAGTGATATAAGTTGCTTCTCTCGAGGCCGTGGTTTTTTCCCTTATTCAAAAGGATATTCCATGTAAAATTTTTAGTGTCGTTGTTATTCTTGTTAATTACCGTATCTCGGTGCTATATTATTATTCCGCTTTTATTATTGTGAATATTATTTTGGTAGGAGGTTTATTCCCAACACTTCATGATCTTTGGCAGGTGCTACTTTTAATTGCTTCTCTTTTCCATACTGTTTTGTGAATGCTACACTACCTAGCATGCATGTCCCTTGGATGAACTTAATTATGAGAAAGGAAGGTGTGAGAGTTGCTGTTAAAATTCTCTCTTACGCTGTACAACTCTTCCGCTTGTATTTTAGTTGTCAAAGACACATAGTATGAACTAAACTATTAAGCAAAAGATTGACAGTTGTTCTAAATGCTTTTCGCTATTCCACAAAAATTGTACAACTTCATGCTATCAAGCCAACTGCACTTTGACCTAACATAATTTTACCATCTTTTCTCCCTTTAGAACCCCAGGTCTGGTAAGAAACATTGTTATTTGGAGTGTGCTTTCTAAAATTACTGTTGAAACAGGTTCAATTCTGCAATTAAGAATCTGCTGCCCCTATTTAGAGGAAGGAACATTTGTAAGATCTCTTTTCACAGAACAACATTTGCTATATGTTTGCTTGTATATGTGGTAAATAATATCCTTGCAATCCATCTTGAAGTCAGACCTGACATACATGTTACTTTATTTTAATTAATAAATATAGATATCATATAATTAGTTATAATAAAAAAATCAAAAATATAAATATATAAAAATAACTACCTGTTCGAATTGGGTGGGAGTAGTTTCAAGTTGGAGTTTTCTAATTTTTTTAAAATAAAAAAATTAAATATAATAAAAAACGAAAAATGAAGAAGAAAAACTACACATTCAAATCCGGCAGTAGTTTCAACTTTCAAGTTGGAGTTTTAAATAATAAAATGACAAAATAAATTTACCATTTCAAATTGGGGAGTAGTTCCAAGTTGGAGTTTTGAAATTGTTTTAAAATAAAAAAATATGAAAATAAAGCAATAACAAAACTTTGATAATTAGTTAATAATTAATTATTAGTTATTATATTTGAATTAAATATCTATAAAAATGAAAAAATAAAAAAACTACAATATATATATATATATATATATATATATATATATATATATATATATATATATATATATATATATATATATTGGTTACTTTATTTTAATTAATAAATATAGATATCATATAATTAGTTATAATAAAAAAATCAAAAATATAAATATATAAAAAATAATTATCCATTCAAATTAGGTGGGAGTAGTTTCAAGTTGGAGCTTTAAAATTATTTTAAAATAAAAAAATTAACTATAATAAAAAAGCAAAAAAAAAAAAGAAGAAGAAAAACTACTCATTCAAATAGGGGCGTAAGTTCAAGTAGGAGTTTTTTAAAAAAAATGAAATAAAAAATTTTAAAATTACATTTCAAATTGGGGAGTAGTTTCAAGTTGGAGTTTCAAAATTTTTTTAAAATAAAAACAATGAAGATAAAGCAATAAAAAACTTTGAATTTAAATAATAATTAGTTAATAGTTATTATATTTGAAATTTAATTATCTATAAAAAATGAAAATAATAAAAAATAAAAACTACCATATATATATATATATATATATATATATATATATATATATATATATATTAGTTTAATTTATTTTAATTAATAAATATAGATATCATATAATTGGTTATAATAAAAAAATCGAAAATATAAATATATAAAATAACTAAGCATTCGAATTGGGTGGGAGTAGTTTCAAGTTGGAGTTTAAAAATATTTTAAAATAAAAAAATTAAATATAATAAAAAACGAAAAATGAAGAAGAAAAACTACACATTCAAATCGGGCAGCAGTTTCAACTTTCAAGTTGGAGTTTAAAAAATAAAATGACAAAAAATATTTACCATTTCAAATTGGGGAGTAGTTCCAAGTTGGAGTTTTAAAATTATTTTAAAATAAAAAAATATGAAAATAAAGCAATAAAAACTTTGATAATTAGTTAATAATTAATTATTAGTTATTATATTTGAATTAAATATCTATAAAAATGAATAAAATAAAAAACTACCATATATATATATATATATATATATATATATATATATATATATATATATATATATATATATATAGTGGTTAATTTATTTTAATTATTAAATATGGATATTATATAATCAATTATAATAAAAAATAGAAAATCTTAATATATAAAAAATAACTATCCATTCAAATTGGGTGGGAGTTAGGGGTGTTCAAAACCGATCCGAAACCGAAAACTGAACCCAACCGAAGCTTAATGGCTTAATGGTAACGGCTTAACGGACGAAGAACGGATTGAATTTTTTTATTAACGGCTTATCGGTTTGGGGGCGGATTATTCAATTTTCTTAACGGACAATCCGTTAACCCGTTAAGAATATATATATATATATATATATATATATATGTATATATATATATATGTATATATATATATATGTATATATATATATATATATGTATGTATATATATATATATATATATAAAATTTATTTTTACTTACATAATTATATATATTAAATATAAAAGCTAAAAACCTTAAAATGAATAATTATAAGTGTATAACAAAAATGAATTACAAAAACAAACCCCCCCCCCCCCCCCCCCCCCCGTTGTTCTGACTGAGTGAGACAGTGAGTAGAGCTGTATGACTTGATGTCTCGTTCTAGTAACTGAATTAAGTTGAAAATTTGATGCCTAATGACCATCTTCACAAGGTTAAGTTTGAGTGTGATTCTATTTTTTTTTAAAAGTACAGTGTCTTCTTAGTTATAGCTTTCTTTTCTATCTATGTTGTTGAAGAAGTTAGTTAAGTAGTCATGCTCTTACTCAAAAACATTCTTTCAGACCGTTAGAATTTCTTTTTCACATCCAAACTGTTAGTAGTAGCATAATGAGCATCTGATTGTTAGAGCTATTTAGTTAATTTTATGTCGATAAGGTCGACTACAAATAGTGATTTCTTAACCTTTACAAGGTAAACTGAAATAAATCATCTCCTACTCTTTCTCACAGTATGGGACTGTATTTCTTTCAGTGTTTTTCATGTAATTGAAATAGGAAAAGAAGTAGAAATGGAACTGGACATTGGATAATGTAGTGTGCGGACAGAAAATGTATACAATTTGCAATTGTCTTCTGCTTTTTAGACTTTTAGTATTGTACAAGTATTGTAATTCGGTATAAGCTTTTCGATAACCCACATAGGTATTAAACCGATAAACCGTCCGGTAACCGCCCGATAAGAGCTAACCCGATACCAATCCGTCCGATATCTTATCGGGTGGCTAACGGATGAATACTTTTAAAAGCCGATAACCGTTAAGAGAAACCGTTAAGAGTAAAAATCCGCCCAATCCGCCCGATGAACACCCCTAGTGGGAGTAGTTTCAAGTTGGAGTTTTAAAATTATTTTAAAATAAAAAAACGAAAAAAGAAGAAGAAAAACTACACATTCAAATTGGGGAGTAGTTTCAAGTTGGAGTTTTAAAATAAAAAAATAAAAAAATTATCATTTCAAATTGGGAAATAGTTTCAAATTGGAGTTTTAAAATTGTTATAAAATAACAAAAATGAAAATAAAGCAATAAAAGAAATTTGATTCAAATTTTGGGTCTTCAGTATATTATTAAAAGGAGAGGATAAAGCCATCTCCTTAAGCCAAGTGGTAGTCTAGAAAAAAATCTTATAAAATAATTAGTGAATAATAAAGAAATTATCTATTGAAAATTAACAAAGAAAGTAAATACATACATTAAATACTAAAACATGGGTGAGCGTTGGTTTAAAAGTTAGTTAATTAATTCATTTTATTTTTTAAATCATTTTTTTAATTTTTGAAATAAAAAGAATATTTATTCATTAAAATTCAAACAATATTATTGATAAAAATATAATAAAATTTAAAATTATATATATATATATATATATATATATATATATATATATTACAAAAAATAGCAGACAAAAATATTAAAAAAGCAATATGCTAATATTCTATCTATATATTATTAAAGCCAAAGAAAAAGGCACCACATTAATCCAAGTGGTAGCCTAGAAAAAAGCCACATGGCATAATCAGTTAATAACAAAAAAATAATTTATTGAAAATTAACAAAGAAGTTAACTACCTAATTTAACTACTCAAACATCGGTGAGGGTTGGGTATATCGTATTGACAAATAAAATAATAATTGAAGTTTATTCAAACAATACGGCCTAATAGGATCAAACTAGCATAATTATAATTTAATTTAATTAATAATTTTTAATATTGAGCGCTTATCGCGCGGGTACGACTACTAGTACTCATTAATAACTATGAGCATATAAACGTTGGTTTTTGTTCTTTCGTTAGACCCAACCCCAAAAAACCCATAGCGCGTGTAAATAACGACCCACTTTAAGTGGACTGTACTGATCAATCAGGTGGCTAATGAATGGTGCTTTTGTAGTTCCTAAAATCAAGGTCTCGTGGTGCTTATCGGGCGGATTGGGCGGCTTTTTACTCTTAACGGTTTGGCTTAACAGTTATCGGCTTTTAAATGTATTAATCCGTTAGCCACCCGATAAGATATCGGGCGGATTGGTATCGGGTTAGCTCTTATAAGGCGGTTAATGGGTGATTTATCGGCCTAACATACATGTTCACTAAATATCTCTTATTCTTCTCGTCTTAGAAATAATGAATTGCCATAAAAAATATTTTAGAGGCTGATGCATTCAATTTTCTTTGCCAGAGCCACTCTATTTGATTTCCGTGATTAGGAAATTAGCTTTACCATCTCCGGCATGTTGCCAAACAGAAGGATTACAACCAAAAATAAATTAAAAATAGAACAAAAAAATTTCTAGATCCCGAGAATAAAAATACTTAGAAGTAGAAATAAACTTTTGTTAATCATTTTCAATGGTTTTAGTTTATATATATATAATATTTGTATTCTTAACGGGTTAACGGATTAGCCGTTAAGAAAATTGAATAATCCATCCCCAAACCGATAAGCCGTTAATAAAAAAAATTCAATCCGTTCCCCGTCCATTAAGCCGTTACCAGTAAGCCGTTAAAGCTTTGGTTTGAATCGATTTTCGGTTTCGGATCGGTTTTGAAGACCCTTAGTCTCGTAGATTCCTCTTTTTTGGGTAAGAGAAAAATGATTGTTAAAATAACAGAAAATAAAATGGAGGAAAAATACTATTCCTACAAAAAATATTGCTTTTTCTGTACTTTCTTATCGAGCAAAAATGATACGCGCATCAGCGAAAAATTATCCCATCAAAAAAGGCCAACAACAACAAAAAAAGGCTGTTCTTTATCCATTTTTTCTTACACAAATTAAAATGGAATTATTTAATATGCTCAAGAATCTTATTTTTTTTATCTCCTCTTCCAAACAAAAGCCGCCCTCTTAACTATTTTTCTTATTAAAAAACAAGAAATGAACTTTTTACACTGAAATAGTAATGAATAAATTCAACATTCATTCAGTAACAATTAACCGGATTAAATACTGCATAAACAAATTAGGTGCAGAAAGTAAAAAAAAAATCACAAAAGAAAAAAAAAAGAACCTTGTAGAGTTCAGGTTAAAGTTGTCTTCCTAGAGATCTGCACAGAGTAAGAAATTATCCTTTATTATACATCAAATGAGCTTTCAACGAAAGAAGGCGTTTCTTTATGTGATTTGGTTGTGGGATATTATTAGGATTAGGAATTGACTCTGCTTCCTCTTATAAACGATTTTTATTACTTTTCACTCTGAATGGACTTTTACTGTACCGAATATGCCCCCAAAAATAGTCAAGGTATAAATTTATGCGAAATTGAGAGAATTAAATTTATAAATTTGTTAGATCTCATTGGGGGTATTTGAATGAAATAGAACAATTGGTATGTCTCACGGATTTAATTTTATCAATTTACCACAACTACTGGAGGAGTAGAAGACGAAGTCAAGCTAGATTTTACTTTTCAATTTCTCAGCCAAATTTGACGAAAAAACAAAATAGAGATCAAAGTTTATTCTTGCCTGTTTTACGGGATTCAGTTGAACAACTATGGAAATATTTCAATGTCAGAGTTTTTAAACTAAATATTTCAATGCAAGAAAAAAAAGTCCCCAGCCCCTTTTGGTTGTACTATTCAGCCAAGAGGGATTTGGCTGGAGGTTGCAGTGCAACAGCACCTCTCTCTGGTTTAGAATACTTCTTGTATATCACTTTCAGCTTGTGTTCTCGAGCCTCCATATGATAGCTTACCAGCAACTTTGCACAACCCCTGTGTTAAAAAAAAACTCAAGTACAATTATTATATGTATATTCATATGGAAGAAAAAATGGCTAAATTTTGTGTTACTCACAGTAGCTGTGACTCTGAGAAACCAGTATACAATTTTAGCGTGTCGTTCCAAAACGGAGTGCAATTCAGCGTGTGTTGAGCAACATAGACTGCTGAGGCAGCAATCATGGATGGGCAGTATATATTGGTTGCATAATTCATTAACCCCAATTCAGCCAGGAAATAAACCATGTTTTCTATCTGTGCATTGGAAACAGCGGCTTTAATGAAGCGGACGAGGAACACGTAAGGTGTTGGAACTGTTAAGTACCACTCCAATTGGCCAAGAATCCTTTTCTCCATTACCAACACCTGCTCATGACTGTAAGCTTTATCTGAGATGCACACAAAGTCATTCACCTGGATAAAGTTCATCAAATTTGGTTGTTAGCAACTTTAAAATTGGGAAAGTAACTTGACATAATTAGACTTGAAATGTACCTCAGGAGCCCAAATTTCTTCATATTTAGAGGCAATGAGCATAGCACTCATGCCTACTAACTGCAATTCCCTCCTTGATGTAGTTGTCACAGCGAGGTAACGATCGATGATATTGATTGTAAGGTAAAGAGTCTCTTGACTAAGCTCAAATTTGTGATGCACTTCAATCAACCAATCAACCAGAATAGCTCTCATCCTTTCAGTTATCTCAGGCTGTGAATCCATGTAGTCATGAATTCTGCTCTCATTCTAGTGTGACAGAAAGACAATAACCATAGTTAGCGTCAATCAAGATTTGTGAACAAGAAACAAAATGCAAATTAAAAAACACAAAAATATACCTCAGCTATCTTATAAAAACTGTAAATATCCTCAACATATTCCACCACAGCCAACTCATTATTCACATCTGCAGCATCAATGTCCACAATCTGGACCTTTGGTTTATGACTCAGTCCACAGGCAGCCTTAGAAAACAGAAGATAAATCAGACAACAAAATAGAGAGAAAATGACAGAATATAATTGTTTCAGAATAAAATAAAAAAGTCTCACCTTGCTCCTAGCAGTGAGAGTTGAAGTAAGAGTTGCTTTCTTTACTGAAGAGTCATCACCAGCCTTCTTCTTTTGCTTATTTTCCATCACTTGTTCTTCAGTATCCGGACTAATTTCAATAACATCAGGCTTTGGTTTTACAGCAACTTTCTTCTTTGCTGCAGCTTTAACCGGTAGAGCTCCTTTAGCAACGATCGGTGCATCCCCGTGAACAACCATAGATTTCTACAAATGAATATAGAAGACCAACAACATTTTTTTTATTAGTATAACAACTTCTTGATAAAACTTGTCAAATATTCTAAGAGAAACTATGATTTTCAAGTCATATTAAATCAAACCTTTTGGTTTTCAGCTGCTGCTTGTGCATTGGCGAGTAATTGTGCACAAAAGCTCCTTGTTATAGGGCGTTGAGGAAGTGGCTTTCCCTCAACCCCACGAACAGTTACCATATTATTCCCAATATCACCAAGCGCCTTGCGGTTTCTCCCTTGTGCTGCCGCCATGTTCTTCTGCTTTAGTGCCCCGGGGACAGCCGCCTCACCTGACCGATGTATAAGTCTTGTATTTAATACTAACATTGGAAGAGTTGTTTTTATACCATTGAGTGGCAAAAGAATAACTGTTAAATTGTTGAAAGAACCATTTCTATGACCAAAACTTCAAGATTTTCACCCAATAAATAGGTCCATGTTTTTTTTTTAAAATCAGGTTTTTCACAAATACCCTGCAAAATGTAGAAATAATACATAGGAGAGAGAAAGAGATAGAGAAACATTCTTTCGCGAATCCTGGTAAAATCCAATTTAGTTTCAATCATATCCCTGATAGATAGGCTAAAAGGTCTATGAAATTAATGCATTTTTTTAATATCGAAATAAATTATATGCGACATTCACATTACACAATAATTATGTTCAGATCTACTTCAGGTTTACAAACATTAGATCAAGATATTCTGCGAAGTAGAGTGCAGAGAGTTTAATTAGTTCAAACAATCCCTAAACACCAACCCATCTTAATAAACAGGCAAGCACAAAATTCTCAGGATCAGTAATCAAAAAACTCCTCAAGAACGTGAATATAATCTTTATCAAATTTAACAAGGAACCCTAAAAGGAATTTAAAAAAATAAGTAAAGAAAGAAAAACAAAAAGAACCAGTATACTAACCTATATTTTGCTGTTGAAGAACGTTTCTTGAAGCCATTACAGAGAAAATATCAAATTGAAATTTCCAAATATTGCTTCCTTCCCCCTCTCTCTCCCCCTTACCCTCTCTCTGAAAAGCCTCTGAGAAACTATGGATTTTGGTACAAAGAAGAAGAACCCTTTTTGAAGCTGTAGAATCGGCGCTACAGTTCTAACGGTCTTATTTTTTTGAAACTCTAGCCGTTAGATGAGAGAGAGCAGATCTAGCGGTCGTAATTGTATTTTCCTATATTCCACCAAAAACTAGCCGTTAGGTTTATTATATATAATAAAGAATTGCGTACTTGTTATAAACTAAAGCAAAAGACAAGAACAATAGAACGAGAACAATAGCAATAGAGAGAAGAGTAGAGAGAGTTCTTCTTATTGAGTTGAGAGGGGTCTCAAGGGATGATTTACAATGGTAGGGGGCACCTCTATTTATAGGGGAGAGGAAGATTTAGCTACCACTAATAGAACTCTAAAATCTCTCTAATTAGATACATTAAAGACATTCACCTTAAATAGAAGTGTAAGAATCTTCTATTTCATAACACTCCCCCTTGAATGTCTATTCAATGATGTGCCTCATAAAACCTTAAAACCAAAACCCAATGGGAAAAATTAAAGTAAGGAAAAAGAGTACACATGTTTGAATATGCGCCTATTGGTTGCCTCGTTAAAAACCTTGCAAGGAAAACCCAGTGGGAAAAAACCTTGTAAGGGAAAAAGAGTGCAACGCGCATTGACTCCCCCTAATGAGTACATCGATTTATATCCTTGAGCATTTGCATTCCAATCTTGTGCATCATCTTGAAATCATCATTCTTGATAGATATGAACATCTTCATATGATGTCGTGGAATAACTCTTCAATATCTCCATAGATGCATTCTCAATGCCATCATGCTTATAGTTATGGCAAGATACATATGTACACAAATTGTACTAAGAATGTGGTACTTCAGGACCAAGGATTGCATATGCTTCAAGCAACTTAAATCTTTCAAGTTAAGTCATGTAAGTCACATAATAGACTTTAGCTGCATATCAAAGTTTCATGTCATGCTAAACAAATAAGATATCGAAAAAATGACTATACATACCTTTGCCTTTATACTTTCAAGCATTTGAACTATAGGTTCAAAACTTCATGTCTTTCATATGGAATCAATTCTTCTTGAATTGTATCTCTTCCATTTAGTTACTTTCTTTGAGTCAGCAAATGCGTATAGCATGCTTTGCAATATGTTGCAATTGCATTTCCTTTTTATGAACTACAGGTTCATATCATGATATTCGGGGATATACATATACAAATGAGGATTCATCCCATGTAACATTTTCTCAAGTGTTTATCATGTCTCCCCCTCATGTTAGTAAAGCTAACATGTTTCCTCAACTATGGGAAATCATCTTTGTGCATTATGTCAATATACACAGCACCTTAATATAAGATGAAATTATTTGGTTCCTGACCCTGAACCACTTGTGAGCGGAGAATATACTCTCGTATACAACTTATATCAAACTGATATATACAACTTCGTTCTCATAAGGAACAGTTTAGCTATTAAGTGGAAGCACTCAATAATTATCTTGCTAAACCAACTTTGAT
The DNA here is from genome assembly GCA_034376525.1 of Nicotiana benthamiana. Taxonomy (NCBI): domain Eukaryota; kingdom Viridiplantae; phylum Streptophyta; class Magnoliopsida; order Solanales; family Solanaceae; genus Nicotiana; species Nicotiana benthamiana. The sequence continues at coordinate 14,873,741 of CM067331.1, read as the reverse complement.
ATAAACCAACTTATCAAGATGAACTGTCTTGAGTAGAGAATTTGGAAACTATGCTCGAAGTTAGATTACTGAGCGATTTACCTCGCAAGCACTGCCAGGCTGCGGGTTAATAACAATGGCGCATGTAACCATATCATAGATGCATCATATGTGGTATACATGGCAGGTGAATGGGCCCATATTCACCTTTGATATTTCCAGAATCAAGGGGCTTCAACCCGAACTCTTTGGTTGGTCAGTTCGTTACTGAGAACAAGAACTTCTAGTTCTTTGATATTCACCTATGTGAATTTGCACATTATACTTCAAATGAGATGGCTAACACGAATGTCAACTGAATAAATTATCAATATTGGTAAACTTCAAATTTACACCATGACATGTGCACTTATCAATAAACTTCGGGTTTATTATGACATGGGTTTTATACCAATAGATATCCACTTTATTGTGGCATTCTTTCGTTTGTGTAGTACAAACTGGAGAACAAAGCGGGTAGCTTTTCATATACAAATTACCCCGCTACAAGTTGTAGTAATAGGAGAATCAAAGCCTTCCTTTATTTATAGTCTCAATATCATCAATCGCCTTCGCGTGTACTTTTGGAAACTGAATAAGTTTCTTTGAGACTTACTACAGCACAATAGTAAATTGTGTTTCTCCAACATAGTAATAATTGGCTCTTCGAGAGCTCTCAATTAATTTTGTACTACCACAGACTGAGGTTCGAGATCCTCACATTCTTGCATTCCGTATTTTCAAGAGTCTCAGGCTCAATAGATTCTTCGTGAATCTCGGAATTAATCAAATCATGAGCGTCCTCATGTGATTCTTTCATAGTGTCATTTAGATCGTTCTTTTTCCTCTTTCTAGGATTTCGATCTTTGGAACCTAATGGTCTGCCACGCTTCTGGCGTGCATTTGACTCATCGGATATGACACTAGATATTTGTCCAATAGGGACTTCAATACGGATCGGAACATTTTCCCGCGTGAATGTGTGATTTCGTTATCCTCTTCAAGTTCGTAAATGCGTCAGGCATTTGATTTGCTATTCTTTGCAAATGGATAATCTTTTGTACCTCTTTCTTTCAAATAGAGGTATGTGGATCAAGATGAGATAATGATACATTTTTCCACAAAATTTCCCATTTGGTTTCACCGACTTCTCCCCCTAATTTTGGGAAAAGTGTCTCATCAAATTGACAGTCTGCAAATAGTGCAGTGAACAAATCTCCTGTCAATGTTTCGAGGTAGCGAATAATGGAGGACGCGTCAAACTCAACATATATTCCTAACCTCCTTTGAAAACCCATTTTGGTGCGGGATGGCGGTGCTACAGGCACATATACTGCGCATCCAAAGCTTCTTAAATGGGATATATTGGGTTCATGACCCAAAACCCATTGCAATGGGGAATATTTGTGTCAATTCGTCAGTCAGAGACGAACTAGCATTGCTGCATGCAACATGGCGTGACCCCAAACCGAAGTGGGCAGCCGACGAACTAGCATTGCTTCATGCAAAATGGCATGACCCCAAACCGAAGTGGGCAGCCGACAAACTAGTATTGTTGCATTCAAAATGGCGTGAACCCAAGTCGAAGCGGGCAGCCTCGTTTTCATGAAGAATTCAAGATTATTCTCATCTATTGTCTCAATATGATATCCATTTTGAATGATATCTTTAAAACTCAACAAGTTCCTTTTAGACTTGGAGGAGAACACTTTGATTGATATCATTAAAACTCAACAAGTCCTTCTTAGACTTGGAGGAGAACATTGCATTCTCTATGATTAACGTCATGCCTTTGGGCAGAGTTACAATTGCTCTTCCGGAGCTTTCAATCAATTTACTACTTCCATAGATTGTAGTAATGTTTGCCTTACACAATTACTCTTCTTTTCTTTGAGTATTGTATGTGTAGTACATGAATCAACTAGGCAAATACTTTTACAATTGGACGTTGGTCCAAGTTCGCTTTGTGAGATATCTATATTTGCTATCCCATAGTTTAACATACAAAAGAAATAAGAATAAACAAGTTCAATTCTTTTGTGTCACATAATATTTTCAAAATCTGCTACTAACAGTTGGCTAACAAAATCAGATATGTTATCCATAATCAATTACTTTGCAGTTTGAAAATTTCAGCGTTTTTCATGAGACAATCGATTATTAAACACACACAATCGATTGTTGGAACACAGACAATCGATTGTTACACATAGACAATCGATTGTGGATGATTTTTGAAAAATTCCAGATTACACTGCCTAACGACAATCGATTGTTAGATATGGACAATCGATTGTGGGTGATTTTTGAAAAATTCCAGACCTCACTGTTTCAAGACAATCGATTGTTAGACAAAGACAATCGATTGTTGGCTATTTTTGAAAATTTCCAGACCTCACTGTTTCAAGACAATCGATTGTTAGACAAAGACAATCGATTGTTGGCTATTTTTGAAAATTTCCGGACCTCACTGTTTCAAGATAATCGATTGTTAGTCGACGACAATCGATTGTTGATCATCTTTGAAGAATTCCAGGCCACTATTTTTAAAGACAATCGATTGTTGATCATTGACAATCGATTGTTTTGCAGTTTTATGCGAAACGTGAGATAACCGACTAGTTTTTCAGGCTAGTCGATTACCTCTACTGGAAAATAAAGGTTTTATTGATATTTGAGCATATTGAAAACATTCTAATGAACTACTACAAACATCACATCATGAACTAACTAATACGAGCTAATGCTAATGACTATTAATTTATTCATTGACTAATACAAGTAGAATCAAACAGCTCCATCTTCTTTCATCACGGTTCCGTCACCGATTAGGTGGTCTATCTTTCCATCGGGTTGCTCAAAGAAGTCTGCCACATCCAGGTGGGTGATATCCTCATTGTCGTCATAGACAAAATTTGTTTCAGGGCCTTTTCTCTTTCGAGATGCTTGATAAAGGTCAACCAAGTGTCTTGGTATACGGCAAGACTTAGACCAGTGCCCGTTTTCACCGCAACGATAATATATAGTTTATAAACTATTTGCTTTTGGATTCTTATCGTATCGTGCTTGTGGCAGAGTGACCAACTTCAGGTTGTCATCTTCTTTAAGCCTTTCCACAAGATGGGTGAATCCTTGATGTTGAGATATTCAATCTTCAAACTTTCATCAAGGTGATGGCGCAAGAAAATCAAGGCCTTCATACAGTTTCAAACCTTCCTTAAGGTAATGGCGCAAGAAAATCAAGGCCTTAGCATAGGTTCAAACCTTCATCAAGGTGATGGCGCAAGAGAATCAAGGCCTTAGTATAGTTTTGGGTGGATGCACTATTTCTGTTTTTAATGGCGTCTTCGAGACCCATAGCATCAAAGTGGATTTCATCATCCAACACCATAGTTCTTGCCCGAAATTTCGAGGGCAACGAACTTTCTTTTCATATGACACAATTACATCAAGAGCGTGTTCATACTTACGGGCTCTATTACAATTATCACATTCACTTCAGGGAATGGATCAAAATCATGTGCTTTACACAAGCTGCTACCACATTCTCTAAAGGGAATGGAGCAAATTCAATTGGACGGAATTCTTTGTCACGTCCACAATCATACATGAATTTAATCATGGCAGGACATAGAGATTTTACCACTTCGTGTGGTTATAATTTCTCACAAACTCTATTAGAGTTATAATCAAACTTTGTATATAAAATTTATAGAATTCCAAGAATTTGAAAAGAAAAAGTAAATTACTTACCTTTAAGGTATACCAAATATATTTTCAATATTTTCTTCCTTTCTTCCTTTCCTTTCTTTCTTTCCTTTTTCTTTTCAACTTTTCGTTTCTTTCTGCCTCCTCCTTTTTTTTTTTTTTTTTCTTTTTCTTTCTTCATTCTTTCTTTGAAGAAAAACCCTACACAAGTAAAAGTTAAGACAATCGAAAATTAAATTAGGAAGAGGGAAATACCTTGGATTTTCGAGAATGATACTTGAGACGGTAGAGTCTCGTGCTGATAACGTGTTATAAACTAAAGCAAAAGACAAGAACAATAGAACGAGAACAATAGCAATAGAGAGAAGAGTAGAGAGAGTTCTTCTTATTGAGTTGAGAGGGGTCTCAAGGGATGATTTACAATGGTAGGGGGCACCTCTATTTATAGGGGAGAGGAAGATTTAGCTACCACTAATAGAACTCTAAAATCTCTCTAATTAGATACATTAAAGACATTCACCTTAAATAGAAGTGTAAGAATCTTCTATTTCATAACAGTACTATTAATTTTACTTCATTAATACAGCTACAGATAGGAAGTACTTGTAGGAAATGTTTTTAAACTACCTAATAACATTATTACAAAAGACGTGACCGGAAGTTGTAATATTACGTTACAGAAATGTATATTTGCTGTAAGTAATATTTTAACTTGTAAGCAAGAAAAATGGGAACTAAATATAAGGCTGTATCCGGTTCCGGTTCTGGGTCTATTTGGGTCTGCGGTTCCGGTTCTGACGGTTCCGGTTCTGGCGGTTCCGGTTCTGCGGTTCTGGCGGTTCCGGTTCTGGCGGTTCCGGAGCCGGAACCGCTACCATACGGTTCCGGAACCGCCTGGTTCCGGTTCTGGCGGTTCCGGAACCGCGGTTCTGGCGGTTCCAGGCGGTTCCCGGCGGTTCCGAGTTTTTTTTTTTTTTTAAAAATCAATATCTTGTATAGTAGTGATTAGTATATTGTAGAATATATTTTTATATGGTGTACTATGTTATTAATTATAGTATATATTGTATTTGGTAATTAGTATATATTGTGTATAAGTAGTGTATATTTTGTATATAAGTAGTATATATTGTATTTAAGTAGTATATATTGTATATAAAGTGTATATTGTGTTTGGTAATTAGTATATATTGTGTATAAGTAGTGTATATTTTGTATATAAGTAGTATATATTGTATTTAAGTAGTATATATTGTATATAAGTAGTGTATATTGTGTTTGGTAATTAGTATATATTGTGTATAAGTAGTGTATATTTTGTATATAAGTAGTATATATTGTATTTAAGTAGTATATATTGTATATAAGTAGTGTATATTGTGTTTGATAATTAGTATATATTGTGTATAAGTAGTGTATATTTTGTATATAAGTAGTATATATTGTATTTAAGTAGTATATATTGTATATAAGTAGTGTATATTGTGTCTGGTATTTAGTATATATTGTGTATAAGTAGTGTATATTTTGTATATAAGTAGTATATATTGTATTTAAGTAGTATATATTGTATATAATTAGTGTATATTGTGTTGTAGTTAGTAATTAGTATAAATTGTATATAAGTAGTATATATTGATAAAAGAATGTTGTCATTAGTATATTGTGTTGTATGTTATATATTGTATGTTATATAAATATTCAAGGATTGATATAGAAGTAAAGACAAAGAATATTGAGACAAAAGATATTCAAGGATATGATAAAGAGCATATTTATTGACCAAAATGGCATATCTTTCTTAGTCTTCCTTCCCCCAATGGAAAAAAAACTAAAAGAAGACATGCCAATATACAAGTTACATCATAATTTATGCATTATTCCCTGAACATGACTTAACTCAGTTATCCCCTGTGGTGAACGCTTATTCTTGTTCCTTGGTGTTAATTCTATTGACAGTTGCACCCACATCATCGGCCACTTCAGTTTTTTCGACATCTTTTGGAGTTCCTAGAGCCGAGCCATATGCTTCTTCCCTGTCCTGTGTGCCTCCATTGATTTCTCAGACAAAGCCCCTACAATAGTAATGCAATAAAATCCAGATAACAAAAAAGGTCTTTTAACTTTTCAGTCATGTTATATCACTCACAATAGTAGACAAATACATATACTGAGCCATGTCGAATACAATGTCAAGGTCCATCAAAAGATAAGTTACTAAGGATTCAAATTGTTCAGGCATTAGAGAATTGAATTACAGCAGATGTCAGATCCTGTAGATAAACTTACCTTAAAAGTTGATGCCATAAGTAGATCTTGAAGCTTAGGGACTATGTTTTACCGAACATATTTTTCCTTTACCGAACATATTTTTCAACGAAAATGCCATAATAATTAGCACGTAAGAGTTGAAAATCGTTGAAATTGAACACTTGAAAACTTCAATTCAACAACTTCACAATGTTTCACGAATTTGCAACAATAAATTAAGCACTTGCACTAGAAAGATTGAAAGAGAGCTTGAGAGAGATTGAGAGAGATTGAGAGATATTGAGAGATATTGATGAATTGGTGAATAAAAATGAAAGAATGAGGGGGTATTTATAGTTGAGAAATAGAAAATAGTGTAATTATATAAAGTTTGGGGTTAAATTAAAGTTTGGGGGCCAAATGGCTATTTTTTAAACTTCCAAACGGCTAGTTTTGAAAAAGAACCGTTTGGAACCGCCAGAACCGTTTGGAACCGTTTGGAGCCGTTTGGAACCGTTTAGAACTGTTTGGATTTTTTCTTTTTAAATTATCGTCACAGAACCGTTTGGAAACGTTTGGAATCGCCAGAACCGGTCCGGTTCCGGTTTCGGTTCCGGTTCTGGCAGTTCTGATTCTGCGGTTCCAACGGGTAGAATCGCGACATCACGGTTTCGGGGAACCGCCGGAACCAGAACCGCCGGAACCGAAACCGGCAGAACCGGCAGAACCGGCAGAACCGCGGTTCCGGTCCGGTTCCGGTCCGGAACCGTGAAACTTACAGCCTTAACTAAATAACAACGGCAAAGCTCTCGACACATGATAGCCTAAAACCTCTCGGCGCATGATAGCAAGATCGCCATTGTGCCCGAAAAATGGCTCGTCGCCGGCGAAATGTGGCTCTCACTACTGCGCAAATAGTTACCCCTGCTCATGGTGTTACTAAGGCTAGAACCACTGACGTTTGGTAATTTCCTTCCCCAGAAATTCCAATCGACAGAGTTGCTGCATGCAGATGGTGTTGCGAATGATTTACCACCTCCGATGAACAAAATTGAAGTGCCTACTAATCTCGCTGTGAGACGATTACAGTTCTCAGATGCTAGTGGGTCTGAGAAATCAATTCCGACTGCTGCTGAGGTTGTGCGTGGTAATCGCAATGCTTAAATGGGTAAGCCATTCTCGTTCGTGCCTCCTACTGACAGAGATGGTAAGAAGGTTGTCAAAATTAGTGAAGATGATTTGAAATCTCAGGTGGATTACTGGAATACTGCTTTAATTGGATACATTATTGGAGATAATCCTAATGAGAAAACTAAGAAAATTTTGTGCTGCATGTGTGGAATTTTGTGTCTAAACCCCAGATTTTGATTCATTCTGAGGGCTATTGCATCTTCCGTTTCAATAGTATAGAGGACAGAGATCTAGTCATCCAATCTGGACCTTATTCATACAGGAATAAACCCATGGTATTGAAGCCTTGGGAAATTGACTTCTCTTTTCAGAATGATATACGAAGTACTATCTCTGTGTGGATTCGATTTCCTGGACTTCCGGTAGGCTATTGGTCTGTTGAAGTATTGAGCAAAATGGCTAGTGTAGTGGGTAAACCATTGTACACAGACAAATTCACAGCTCACTATGAGAAAATTTCTTTTGCTCGAGTACTAGTGGAGGTTGATGCTGCCCATCCTCTCCCTCATCAGATAGAAATTGAGACTCTTTTTGGCCCTAAGATTCAGTTGATAGAATATGATTGGAATCCTAGTTTCGGCAATCACTGTCTGAAATTTGGACATGATTCTATTGATTGTTGGTATAATGCTAATAATGATGTAGAGAAGGATATGGGGGAAGAGGGTAAGACAAGGAGACAGAGGTCCAGATTGAAGAAGCAGGCAAAAGCTACTAAGCAAGAATGGCTTGTTAAACAGCCTATAGCTAGTGCAGATACACAGGAAAGCTTGCCAGTGCAACCAGAACATAACAAGGAGTATGAGAACACTTCTTCTATGGCTATTGTTCAGCAGAATGCACAGCTAGACCCTGACATTCAGGAAAGGCATGAGGCAGTAATCAATGAACCCAATGGCAACATTGAAGTTATGGTTGATAAATGCAATAAGGGGAAGGCTGTTATTGATGTATTAGATGCTAGCAGAAGGGGTCAATAGATTGATCCAGGGCCTTCTCAGAGCTTATTTCGTAATGTCCTATAATTATTGTTACTTGGAACATTAGGGGGCTTAACCAAGCCCATAAGCAGAAAGAGTTGAAAAACTTTCTTGCTGTAAATAAAGTAGATGTTATGGGATGTCTTGAGACTAGAGTGAAGGAACACAAAGAAAAGAAGATTCTAGATAAGATTGCTAAGGGTTGGAAGGTTCAATGCAACTACTCAAAGGCTGTAAATGGGAGAATATGGCTACTTTGGAAACCTCACATCCATGTCCAAATTTCCTGTGTGACTGACCAGCTTATTCAGTGTTTCTTAGAAGACCCTAAAAGTCAAATTAGAACTCATTTAAGTGTCATCAATGCTCATAATACTGCAAGCCTTAGAGACCAGTTGTGGAGTGACTTAAGGACAGTATATGTACCCAGTCTAGATTCTTGGTTGTTGAGTGGGGATTTTAATTCTGTCTTATATTCTGAAGATAGAATTGGCTCTCCTATTACTGATGCTGAAGTTAGAGGTTTTAAAGATGTCATTGCTGACCTTCAACTCACTCCTCTTAGAGTTAAAGGGTGGCATTACACTTGGACTAATAAGCAAGGTACTAACACTAGAGTCTTTAGCAAGATTGATTGGGCTTTGGGCAATTTCCAGTGGATACAGAAGTATGGACACCTAGAAGCTGACTTCATGAATCCCTCAGCTTCTGATCATTCCCCTATTCTTATCAAATTTGGAAATCAAAAACTTTTGTATCCTAAACCTTTCAGACTCTATCTTGCTATTATGGAGAACCCTCAGTTTCATACCATACTACAACAGGTCTGGGGACAGGAAAGTGAAGGAACACCTATGAAGCAGATATGGAATAAATTGAAGACCATGAAACAACACTTAAAGGAGACAAATGTCCATATGGCCTCATACAAGCAGAAACATATTCAGGCTAGGGAGACACTGGATGTTATTCAGACTCAGTTGCAGCACAGTCCACTAACACAATCTTTGTTTGCTGAGGAAAAAACAACACTTGAAGAAATTGAGAAATGGAGTTGTGTGGAGGAACAAATTATGAGACAGAAATCTAAGGCTTGCTGGATTGATTGTGGAGATGCTAATACAAAATATATCCATGCTCAGTGGAAGATCAGAACATGCCAGAATAACATTACTTCTATCTACACTGATACAAGTCTTAAACTCACAGACCCCTTATCTGTGGAGCAGGAGTTTATAAAGGTTTTCCAATCATCGATGGGGGAGTGTGCTGATGAGCTGACTTGTGTCAACACTGTTGTCATTAAAGAAGGACAATGTCTAACTCTATCACAGCAAAGAATGCTAATTGAGGAGGTTATCTTGGAAGAAATTACAGAAGCACTAAAAGATATGCCAAAGGACAAAGCGCCAGGTGTGGATGGTTTCCCTGTGGAATTCTTTACTAGAAACAGGGAGATAGTAAAGGAAGATATACTAGCTGCTACAAAGGACTTCTTCTCCACATGCAAAATGCCTCACATGATAAATACCACTGCTATTGCACTTGTTCCTAAAGTTAGAGCTCCTACAACTGTTAAAGACTATAGACCTATTGCCTGCTGTACCAATGTCTATAAAATCATCTCAAAGTTATTACTAGGAGAATGAAAACTGTTATTGGTGAATTAGTTGGGAAAGCTCAGTCAGCTTTTATTGATGGGAGAAGCATTGTTGATAATATTCTGCTTAGCCATGAGATCTTCAAGGGTTATTCAAGAAAATTGTTGGAAACACGTTTTAAATGCAATATACTAAACGTGTGTTCTTTTGTAGGTTTTGATGAATGTCAAACAAAGCAAAAAGCGATATACAGCAATACTCAAGGACAAGCACAAAATGGATGCATTACAAGAAGCTCAAGACAAAGTTTAGAAATGTTATAATTGAGTCAATATTAATTGTGATCTTGATTCCTCAACTTGGCTCATAACATGGCTTCTCTACTAAAATTATTTTTCCAAAATCATGCATATTTAAATTAAGTGTCAAATGATTTTAAACTATGCATATTTACATTTGTTAAAATGTTTTCCAAACATGCCTCAAAAATCTGGGCTAAGATAATCGATTATGTTCTTATGATAATCGAGTATCTCTAAGCCAATACTGCATGACAATCGATTGTGAATTAATGATAATCGATTGTGAGTAAGTCAGTTAACATCAGGTTTTTGCAAACTGCATAACAATCGATTGTGTACTTATGATAATCGATTGTTAACTGAGGCAAAGTTTTCAAAACTCATAAAAATCGATTATGAACTAATGGTAATCGATTAGAATGAGAAAAATGTCTCCCAGTGATTTTAAATAAAATGATAATCGATTGTGGCTTTTGATAATCGATTATATATGAGACAGAGAGTTTTGAAATTAATTAATAATCGATTATCCCATTTGATAATCGATTGTTGAAGCTGACCGTTGTCATATATTTTCAATTACCGTCAGGTAATCGATTGTTGATATTTAACAATCGATGTTTTGCGTAAAATCTGGAAAAGATTTTCTGAACGTTGTTAAAATAATCGATTGTTGATTTCCGGACAATCGATGTTTTATGCCAAAAATTGGAAAGGATTTCTTAACGTTATAAATAATCGATTATTGATTTGAAGTAATCGATTGTTGACGTAAAATCTGGGATTGAATTTTTGATCTGATAGGCAAACAATCGATTGTTTAGTCTTGACAATCGATTGTCACTGAGTAATTTCAGCAATCCTTAATTGGCAATTAGACAACGGTAAGACTGAGTTTCTCACCTATAAATACAGCTTCAACTCAGTGTTTTCACAACAACAACATATACACTTTGAGTATTTTCATTGCTAAAAGCTTTCTTACATTGATCATCATTTTCCATTCATCCATAAAGCTTTTTGAAGAGCCATTCTATTGAGCTAAGTTGTTGTGATCTTGAGCGTACTATTTCTACTCATATCTACTCATTAAGGAGTGCTTTGTAAAGTGAGTGTGTTTTGTGTTTGTAAGAGAATTGCGATTCTCGTTTGTTGAGGAACTTGTGATTCCTCGGTTGAAGTCTTTGGGATTGTTATCCCCGAGCGGTTGAAGTCTTTGGGATTGTTATCCCCGAGCGGTTGAAGTCTTTGGGATTGTTATCCCCGAGCGGTTGAAGTCTTTGAGATTGTTATCCCCGAGCAGTTGAAGTCTTTGGGATTGTTATCCCCGAGCAGTTGAAGTCTTTGGGATTGTTATCCCCGAGCAATTGAAGTCTTTGGGATTGGTATCCCCGAGCAATTGAAGTCTTTGGGATTGTGATCCCCGAGCACCTAGGTGAGGCTTGTGTCCTCAGCTGTAACGGTTTGTTAAGCACCCGTAAGCTTGACAAGTTTAGTGGAAATCTCGAGAGAGTCTCTCGAGGACTGGACTAACCACGTTTGTGGCCAACCAGGATACATCATTGTGTAAGTTTATTCTACTGCACTTGTTTTAATTTCTGCAAAGTTTTTAAATTCCGCACTAAAACGCTTAATAATTTTAAAACGCTATTCACCCCCCCCCCTCTAGCGTAAAGCGTATTGTCCAACAATTGGTATCAGAGCCATACTCTCTGAAAAACTTAACCGTTTGAGAGAACCATCCATGGCTTCTACTCTAAATTTCTTTGCAGGAATAGGTGAAGGAGAATGCAGCATGTCGCCTCCAATATTAGACGAAAACGACTACTCAGTGTGGAAATATCGGATGCAAGTTTTTACAATGGCAAACGATTTGTATCTATGGCAAGCTATTGAACACAGTGATCAACTGACGACAAAAATCGGGAAAGATAAGGTAAGTGAATACAACACTAAAGCTATGAATATATTACATAACGCCTTGAACCAGGAACTTTGGCGAAAAATCTCCCACTATAAAACTGCTAAGGAAATGTGGGACAAACTTGAGGAATTGCACGAAAACACGCCTCAAAAAGCGGTCAGCACAAACGATGAATCAACTGGTCAGTGCCTCATGGCAGACGAAAAAGACGAGGTAAGTACATCTAACGATATGCAAATTGCTTATAACAAACTGCATGATGAGTTGGTAAATGCTTCTAAGACTATTAAAGATTTACAAAGAACTCTTTCTTTACAAGAAGAGGATTTTCAAAAACAACTCTTTTTAAAAGACAAGGACTTTGAAGAACGTCTTTCTTTAGCTCAAAAAGGTGTTGAAAATCTGTTTCGTGATAACGAGAATCTTGCAAATGAAAATCAATTTTTGTTAAATGATAGTATAGAACTTAGACAAGTCATCAAGACTATGCATGAAGCCTCTTGTGTTGATAAATGCTCTACTTGTACTGCTTGTGAGTCCTTAAAACTAGAAAACACAGAACTTAGGAAAACATTAGAAACACGTAGTAAAGAAGTTCCTAAAGTTGTTGAAAAAGAAACGCCTAAGAAATATCAACGGCATAAAAACAAAAACTTCACTACTCCACCTAGAAATAACTCTAAGGTATTAATTAAGCCTAGAACAAATTCTTTTAGACCACCTAGACATTATGCTAGAATGTATGAAAATAAGGGTAGAACTAATATCTTTAGACAACCTAGATCCGAATCTAGGATTCTTGCAAACAAGCCTACAAATAGTAATTTTCGGCAACCAAGAAATAACTCTAGGAACGAGCTTAGACCACCTAGACATGACACTAGGTCCTTCAACAAGTCTAGCACTAATGACTTTAGACCATCTAGATATTATACTAGAAATGGGAACAATATGTCTAGTGTTAATCTTTTTCATTCGCCTAGAACTTTGTTGGCTCAACCTAGGCATCAACACAACCCGAACGTAGTATGTCATTACTGCAATCGTATAGGTCATATTGCACCTATGTGTTTTACAAAGCATAGAGATTCTTCATATTATTATGGTCGTTATTTGCCTAACCCCCAAGGACCCAAAATGGTATGGGTACCTAAAGAATATTAATTTGCTTTGTAGGTGTGCTTGAAGGGATCAAGTGTACTATGGTACCTTGACAGTGGATGCTCCAGACACATGACAGGAGACGAATCCAAATTCCTTCAACTAGAGCACAAAGAAGGAGGAAGCGTTGTATTCGGTGACAACAATAAAGGACAAATTATTGGCATCGGATCGGTCGGTAAAAATGAAAAATCCTCTATAAAGCATATATTACTTGTCAAAGGTTTAAAGCATAATCTCTTGAGCATAAGTCAATTATGTGACAAGGGAAATCTTGCGTTGTTTGATTCGGATGAGTGTTTAATGTTTAGACGTAGTGACTTCAAGATTATTCTACGTGGTTTTAGAGTTGACAATATTTACATGGTTGATCTTGAAAACTCCTCATCCGAGTATGTTGATTGTTTGTTGAGCAAAGATGATAATGTGTGGTTGTGGCATCGTAGAGTAGCTCATATGAACATGCATCTTTTAAATAAATTGATTTCTCAAAATCTAGTGATTGGTCTTCCCAACTTAAAATTTGAAAGTGATACTATTTGTGATTCATGTCAAAAGGGGAAGCAAACAAGAGCATCTTTTAAATCCAAAAATGTTGTTTCAACCTCTAGACCTTTACAACTATTGCATATGGATTTATTCGGACCATCCCGTATCGAAAGTCTAGGAAGAAATAGATATGCTTTTGTAATTGTTGATGATTTCTCTAGATTTACATGGACATTATTTCTTGCACATAAAAGTGATGCATTTCTTAGCTTCAAGCTTTTTCTTAAAAGAGTTCAAAATGAAAAGGAATCAACTGTCACTTCCATTAGAAGTGATCATGGGGGAGAGTTTGATCACAATCTCTTTGCGGATTTTTGTGATGAACTCGGAATCGAGCATACCTTTTCCGCTCCACGTACACCACAACAAAACGGGGTGGTGGAAAGGAAAAATAGGAGTCTCGAAGAGATGGCTAGAACCATGCTCGACGAAGCTAAGATTCCCAAACACTTTTGGGCAGACGCCGTGAGTACCGCATGCTATGTTTTGAATAGAGTAGCAATTCGGCCGATACTCTTAAAAACCCCATATGAACTCTACAAAGGTAGAAAACATAACATTTCACATTTACGTGTTTTTGGTTGTAAATGTTTTGTGCATAACAATGGAAAGGACCAACTAGGAAAATTTGATGCAAAGTCGGATGAAGGTATCTTCATTGGCTATTCTTCTCGTAGTAAAGCTTATAGGGTTTTTAATAAAATAACCCAAGTTGTAGAGGAATCTCCTCATATTGTATTTTCCGAAGATAATACTCGCTTGGCGAGAAAGGATTGTGGTCTTGATCTTTCAGGCATTCTGGAAAGTCTAAAGGACAAAATTCAAGAAGAACCACCAAGGAAAGAAATTGACAAAACGGTGGAACAACCAATTGAAGAAGCTCCTCAACCGGAAAATGAACCAAAAGAGCAAATAGAATGGAGGACAGTCAAAGACCATCCTCTCGATCAGGTAATAGGCGACGTTGGAGGGAAGGTAAGTACCCGGAGCTCCCTTAGAAATACCTTAGATCTTACTGCTTTTGTTTCTCAAATTGAACCCAAAACCATCTCTGAAGCAATTGGGGATGAATTTTGGACCTTGGCAATGCAAGAGGAGCTTAACCAATTCAAACGTAACAACGTTTGGGATTTGGTGCCAAGACCCGAAGGTCATACCATAATTGGTACGAAATGGGTTTTTCGAAATAAATTAGATGAAAATGGCATAATCACTAGAAACAAAGCTAGGCTTGTGGCTCAAGGCTATAATCAAGAAGAAGGGATTGATTATGATGAGACATATGCTCCGGTAGCTAGATTAGAGGCCATCCGTTTGTTGCTTGCTTTTGCATCTTCTATGAATTTCATTTTATATCAAATGGATGTGAAAAGTGCCTTTTTAAATGGTTTTATTCAAGAAGAAGTTTATGTAAAGCAACCCCCCGGTTTTGAAGACTTTAATTTTCCTAATCATGTTTTCAAACTCAAAAAGGCCCTTTATGGTTTAAAACAAGCTCCTCGAGCTTGGTATGAAAGGTTGAGTAAATTTCTTTTAGAAAATAATTTTATTCGTGGAAAAGTTGACACAACTTTATTTGTCAAGCATGAAAATAATGATATCTTGCTAGTTCAAATATATGTAGATGATATCATTTTTGGTGCTACTAACAATGCTCTATGCAAGGAATTTTCAAACTTAATGACTAGCGAATTTGAGATGTCCATGATGGGTGAGTTACAATTCTTTTTGGGATTACAAGTAAAACAAATGAAGGAAGGTACATTCATTTGTCAAAGCAAGTATTGCAAAGAACTGCTTAAACGTTTTGATATGAACAATGCAAAGGAAATGGCAACTCCCATGAGCACATCCGATCATCTCGACAAAGATGAAAAAGGTAAGGAAGTCGACATCAAAAAGTACCGAGGTATGATTGGCTCTCTTCTTTATCTTACTGCTAGTCGTCCGGACATCATGTTTAGCGTGTGCGTCTGTGCCCGTTATCAATCATGTCCGAAAGAGTCTCACCTTACTGCGGTAAAGCGGATTCTAAGGTATCTTGTCGGTACTACCAATATGGGTCTATGGTACCCCAAAGGTTCTTCATGCCAACTTATTGGCTATTCCGACTCCGATTTTGCTGGATGCAAATTGGACCGCAAGAGCACTAGCGGCACTTGCCACTTGCTCGGTAGCGCTTTAGTTTCTTGGTTTAGTAAGAAGCAAGTTAGTGTTGCGTTGTCCACAACCGAGGCTGAATATGTAGCCGCGGGGAGTTGTTGCGCTCAAACCCTATGGATGAAACAACAACTCTTGGACTATGGCCTACGTCTTGACCACATTCCTCTTAGATGTGACAACACTAGTGCCATATGCTTGACGAAGAACCCCATTCTTCACTCGCGAACAAAACACATTGAAATTAGACATCATTTTATTAGAGATCACGTTCTAAAAGGCGATGTTGAAATTGAATTTGTTGAAACAAAAAGCCAATTGGCAGACATCTTTACAAAGCCCTTAGATAAAGAGTCCTTCTTCCGAATTCGTAGTGAACTCGGGATCCTTGACTCCACGTTGATCTAAGTCATGCATTGCATTTTATTTCTTACATAATTTCTAACTTGAGCGTCGGAGGCGTCTAACACTTTTTTGCAGGTATCACCCTAAAGAAAAGGGGATCATAAAAGCATGACGCAAAATACTCAAGTATTCTACAGGAAAATCGCCGTCAAACAATCGATTACTGTATCAATAATCGATTACTTTTGTTATCTTTATTTTCCAATAAATAAACTTTTGTTTATTTCATATTTTTTTTGCATATTCTTCTCTTGTATATATTTTTGCTAATGGCAAAAGGGGGAAGAAACGGGATATCAAGAAGTATGCTATATCACTCTCAACTTCATTTATGCTTAAAGTGAGGGGGAACATGAATTAAGGGGGGAACATCAAATTGCATACTTTACACTTGTCTTGGATCATCAAAATAATTATTGCATATATCCCGCTTATGTTTGCCATTATCAAAAAGGGGGAAATTGTTGGAAACACGTTTCAAATGCAATATACTAAACGTGTGTTCTTTTGTAGGTTTTGATGAATGTCAAACAAAGCAAAAAGCGATATACAGCAATACTCAAGGACAAGCACAAAATGGATGCATTACAAGAAGCTCAAGACAAAGTTTAGAAATGTTATAATTGAGTCAATATTAATTGTGATCTTGATTCCTCAACTTGGCTCATAACATGGCTTCTCTACTAAAATTATTTTTCCAAAATCATGCATATTTAAATTAAGTGTCAAATGATTTTAAACTATGCATATTTACATTTGTTAAAATGTTTTCCAAACATGCCTCAAAAATCTGGGCTAAGATAATCGATTATGTTCTTATGATAATCGAGTATCTCTAAGCCAATACTGCATGACAATCGATTGTGAATTAATGATAATCGATTGTGAGTAAGTCAGTTAACATCAGGTTTTTGCAAACTGCATAACAATCGATTGTGTACTTATGATAATCGATTGTTAACTGAGGCAAAGTTTTCAAAACTCATAAAAATCGATTATGAACTAATGGTAATCGATTAGAATGAGAAAAATGTCTCCCAGTGATTTTAAATAAAATGATAATCGATTGTGGCTTTTGATAATCGATTATATATGAGACAGAGAGTTTTGAAATTAATTAATAATCGATTATCCCATTTGATAATCGATTGTTGAAGCTGACCGTTGTCATATATTTTCAATTACCGTCAGGTAATCGATTGTTGATATTTAACAATCGATGTTTTGCGTAAAATCTGGAAAAGATTTTCTGAACGTTGTTAAAATAATCGATTGTTGATTTCCGTACAATCGATGTTTTATGCCAAAAATTGGAAAGGATTTCTTAACGTTATAAATAATCGATTATTGATTTGAAGTAATCGATTGTTGACGTAAAATCTGGGATTGAATTTTTGATCTGATAGGCAAACAATCGATTGTTTAGTCTTGACAATCGATTGTCACTGAGTAATTTCAGCAATCCTTAATTGGCAATTAGACAACGGTAAGACTGAGTTTCTCACCTATAAATACAGCTTCAACTCAGTGTTTTCACAACAACAACATATACACTTTGAGTATTTTCATTGCTAAAAGCTTTCTTACATTGATCATCATTTTCCATTCATCCATAAAGCTTTTTGAAGAGCCATTCTATTGAGCTAAGTTGTTGTGATCTTGAGCGTACTATTTCTACTCATATCTACTCATTAAGGAGTGCTTTGTAAAGTGAGTGTGTTTTGTGTTTGTAAGAGAATTGCGATTCTCGTTTGTTGAGGAACTTGTGATTCCTCGGTTGAAGTCTTTGGGATTGTTATCCCCGAGCGGTTGAAGTCTTTGGGATTGTTATCCCCGAGCGGTTGAAGTCTTTGGGATTGTTATCCCCGAGCGGTTGAAGTCTTTGGGATTGTTATCCCCGAGCAGTTGAAGTCTTTGGGATTGTTATCCCCGAGCAGTTGAAGTCTTTGGGATTGTTATCCCCGAGCAATTGAAGTCTTTGGGATTGGTATCCCCGAGCAATTGAAGTCTTTGGGATTGTGATCCCCGAGCACCTAGGTGAGGCTTGTGTCCTCAGCTGTAACGGTTTGTTAAGCACCCGTAAGCTTGACAAGTTTAGTGGAAATCTCGAGAGAGTCTCTCGGGGACTGGACTAACCACGTTTGTGGCCAACCAGGATACATCATTGTGTAAGTTTATTCTACTGCACTTGTTTTAATTTCTGCAAAGTTTTTAAATTCCGCACTAAAACGCTTAATAATTTTAAAACGCTATACACCCCCCCCCTCTAGCGTAAAGCGTATTGTCCAACAAAAATGAGTTTCCCCCAGATGTGTCTTGAAGGTGGATTTGAGGAAACCATATGACACCCTGGAATGGATTTTCCTTAAACAGCTCCTTATTGACCTTGGATTCCCTGCAAAATTTATTCACTGGATAATGGCTTGTGTCACCTCTGTTTCCTACTCCCTAGTACTGAATGGTGGATTAACAAAGCCCTTCACTGCTAAGAAAGGTATTAGACAGGGTGACCCTATGTCACCTTATCTATTTGTACTGGCTATGGAGTACCTGAACAGGATATTGGGACAGTTACACAAGAATGGGACTTTAACTTCCATCCCAAATGCAGAAAACTTAACTGTTCTCATGTCTGTTTTGCTGATGATCTCCTTATGTTCTGTCGAGCTGATACTGTTTCCATCCAGATCTTACAGGAGGCTTTCCTTAAGTTCTCTGAAGCTTCTGGACTACAAGCTAATATTAGCAAAAGTGCAGTATACTTGGCAGGTGTGCAACAGAGTACAAGAGAAGAAATCATTGAGACATTGGGGTTCACTAAGGGCCAGCTTCCATTCAAGTACTTGGGGATACCCTTTGATTCTAAAAAACTTTCCTTCCATCATTACCTGCCTCTGATAGAGAAGATTATTGATAAGATTACTTGTTGGTCAGCTAAGCTTCTCTCTTATGCAGGGAGTCAACTGATCAAAGCTGTTATTTTTGGTATTCAGACTTACTGGGCTCAAGTATTCATTCTGCCAAAAAAAGTATTGAAAGCCATTGAAGCAATATGCAGAACCTTTTTGTGGACTGGAATTGTTAATCTGTCTAAAAAGGCTCTGGTTGCTTGGGAAAGGGTATGCAGACCACTTTCAGCTGGAGGACTCAACATATTAGATATGACTGTGTGGAATAAAGCAGCTATTACTAAACATTTATGGGATTTGGCCAGGAAAAAAGACTGTCTTTAGATTAAATGGGTGCACTATTACTACATCAAATAGGGAGATATTGTAACAATGACCATTCCTAAGTCAGCTTCTTGGGTTGTTAGGAAGATACTGGAAAGCAGAACTGCTTTAATAGAGAATCAGAAGCTTCAAGGGGATCTGTTTAGAAGGTTGAAAGGAGTATGCAGACTTGATAATTTCCACATTCAGAAACTTTACTTCACAATGATTCCCAGTTTCAATAAGGTTGAATGGAATAATCTGATGATGATTACAAATGTTCAACCTCGACACAAGTTCACTGTATGGCTAGCTGCCCAGCAAAGACTTCCTACAGTTGACAGATTGCTGAATTTTGGCATTCAAGTCCCTGCAACTTGTGTGTTCTGTAATCAGAATGTTGAAGAGTTTAACCATCTGTTCTTTGAGTGCTCAATCACTAGTAGACTGTGGTCCAGAATCTGTTGCTGGCTGGGGCACTACAGAACGGTTGGTAATTGGGAAGCAGAGATTCAATGGATTTGCAGTAAAGCTAGGAGCAGAATGTGGCACAATTCTATTACAGCCTCTGTTTTTGTCATTGCTGTTGCTCTTATCTGGAGGGAGAGGAATAACATTCGATTTGATGGGAAAGTATTTGTGGAAGAGAAAATTTGCAGAGAAGTTGCTTTACTAATTCATATCGGTGGCAGAAACTGCAGACGATGGCAAAATGGCTTGCGGTAACTTAATTATTTTCCTTAGTTCTAGTCTAGTAGATTTCCCTATACTGAGGTGGCATTTGTATTCATTGATAGTTGTCTTTGTATAGATGATTGTCTGTATATGAGTAGCAGCTAGTCCAAGCTACTACTATAGAGATTTACAGTGTACATTCCTTTGATATTAATGAAATATAACAGTTATGCTAAAAAAAAAATTAGTTATGTTAAAAAAATATATATTTTAACTTGCTTACCTTTTTTTTTGTTTGAAAAAATTGTTGCCTGACGCACAGGCAAAGGCGGACATAGAGTAGTGGATGAAACGGTGTCACGCGATTATCACTTCATCGAAAATTCTATTAAGCATATGTAATTATATATATCGACACCGCTTACAAAAAATTTCATATACTCCAGTGGCACTAGCCAGTCCATCACCCTAAGCATTGGCTCTATCTAGGGGTGTCAGTGGATATTTAAAAATCGACTAAAGCGGCCAAACCATGCCGAATCGATTTTTAGATTTCTTTTAATAAAGGTAAAATAGCCAAAATGACACGTATACTTGTGCCACTTTGTCATCATGATCCCCAAACTTAGCATTTTACCAATTGAACACGTACATTCCTTCAAAATGTGTATAATAAACGCTTATGACAGGAGGCTGCAGTGCCTGTAATTCAATCTCCTCCACATTAGCTGCCACGTCAAGAAAATTAAACCATGTAGGCTCCAGGTCATTTGTTATGGCCACATATCAAAATAAAACGGGAAATAATTATTATCCCCCCAACCCCAATTTTTCCCCGCACTTTAATGAAGGAAAATCATTGACTAAATAGAAAATCAAAATGGAGGAAAATCAATGGCGGAATAGAAACTAAAAATATGGAAAATTAATGGCAGAACAGAAATTGAAAATGCTGGAAAATCAATGGCGGAATAATGATTGAAAATAGAGGAAAACACAATGGCGGAACAGAGATTGAGAATTGAGAAAAATCAATGGCGGAACAAGGGTTGTTGAGTGTCCTCAGAATTTCAAAATTTAACGGAAAAGAGTATATAGGTTTGCACTTATGAAAATAACCTTCCAATTGAGGCTCAGATCTATAATACTGAAGACAAGGCAAGAGATTGGAGTCACCGCCATGGCTGCAAACACCGGTTGCAAGTGGTCACCGCCCGGAGCGCCCCGCCAAATTACTCAATCAAACCACATTTGTGGAATAAAACGTTCTTAAAGGTGCCATCTGTTATGTTGAAAATACCCATGTCCAAGCCATCTCTTCTACATAGTCCATGTATTGTTCATAAAAATCATCAGTAAAATAAACACAATTGAGTGTAACTCCAAGAAATTGAGAAGCTTGGACTGACATAGATGCATTAGCACTAAAAAAGAGAACCTTGTCAAGTAACGAAAAGGGAAGGGGGTGTTGTTTGGGAGGGGGAGGGGGGCTAGGAGTGGGGAAGAAGAAGAAGTGTACATGTCTCTGTTGCTTCTTTTTTTCTTTTTGTTTTTACTTATTTATTTTTATTCTTATTTTAACGATTTTTTCTTTTTCTTTTAATTATTTCTGGTTCAAAATATACATATTCATGCTTATTATCCGCGTGAATTACACTCACTTTGTCCAACTCAGCCATGATGTTGCCACATATAATCGGTCAACGGTCAAAGGGTTTAAAATATAGGTTTTGAGCGAGTATAAGTGTCCTATTGGCAAAATGCTAAATTTGGAGACCGGAATGATAAAGTGGCACAAGTATAAGTGTCATTTAGGCTATTCTGCCTTTAATAAAAGCATAAGTATGCCTATAAATCTTTAGCTGTACAGATAATTAAGGCATGTTTTTTATTTTATAAAAATAAATCGAAAAAGCACCGAAAATTTAGAAAGTGAAAAATATATTTATATGTTAAGTTTAAAAATAATAATGCATTAATTTTTTTCATGAGCCATGGAATTATGAAGCACTTACAAGTCAACAAGTAATTAAACTAAAAATCCTAATTTCCAAACCTATTATGCTACTTCTATTGAAACTAAATTATTTTCAGCATATTCACTCGCAAGATTATGAGAAACAATCTACAATGTATTGAATATGTTTCCTTTGATATGAGTTAGATTTATCTTTTTGAAATGTTTAATCTACTGTAGACTTTAGTCTTGAATCCCAACTTGATTAATATCTTTCTACTCGATGTGATTATTCTTGAAATGTTTAATCTTCTGTAGATTAGTTTATGCTGCTATAGAACATTTGATGTATATTCTAGTCATTTTTCATATTTTCTTATATTCATCACATTATAAATTGTAAAAACATCTAGAAAGTTTTGTTAAGTCCTATAAAAATATGTATGTTATTGCATTCGACTTCTACTAGTGACTTTTATATGACATTTAGAAAAATTATCGAAAATTTACCGAACAGTAATGATACCTAATAGAAACCGATATAATTGGGACAATTTCGAAAAGTCTAATTTAGGTTATACATAATAGAATAACCGAAAAATTGATATGATAAAAAATTTATTAAGTAATCGACCGAACCGAATCATTAGAGCTGTCAATATGGGCGGGGCGAGGCTACCGCAGCCCAGCCCATGTGGGCTTTAGCAACTGACGGGATGGGTTGGACTAGCCCACCATTTTGATGGACCTTACAATGGTCAGTCAACCCCAACCCTATGCGGGATGTAAGCCCCCACGGGCCGGCCCATCATTTTTTAAATATAATTTTATATTTTTTCTTTAAGTTCTAACCTAAAAAAAAATATTTAAAAGTTCAAAAAATTTTATTGGAAAAATTTTACAAAACGTAATAACTTTTTGTATTATTCCAATATATCAAAATAAACACTAAAAAAGTAAAAGACAAGACTATATTCCATTCACTAAAAGTCAAACCTCAAAGCAAACTATTCAAGAGAACATCCATGACGCTTATGTGATATCCAACACATTTGAATCTGCTTGTGAGTAGGTTGTCTTAACATCTTCATTTTCATCTACATCTACAATTCGTATACAATATTAGTTAGTTAAGTATTAAGAATAATTAAATTTTTAAAAATAATTAACTTTTTAAGACTTTGATCACTCTTCTTGTTATTTTTTGTGTCATATACTTTTTATGCACTTTTAATAAGTATTTTTATTAGGCCCACGGTCCGGCCCGGCCTAACCTCAGTTAAGCCTCACGGGTTTACTCCGGCCGAGCTTAAAAGCCTCGTTTTTAAATGGGCTCCAAAAATTCTTGCCTAGTCCTGTTGGGTTGGCCCAATGGGATGAGCCCACATTGACGGGCGAGGTTGGGCGAACCCGTATTGACGGCTCTACGAACCATTAACAACCCTAGCTCTATCCATGTAAAAACTGCACGGGGCGCCCTATTTGGTCGTTCCATTTAAACTATACTCATTTTTCTAAAAGACTTTTAACTTGTACCCACTTTTTAAACAACTTTAGCTCCCTTTCTTCTCCTCCTTCTCCTCCTCAAAGTTATACCCGCCCTCAATCTCTTTCTGAAGTTCGTGACTAAAGGTCCTTGCTTTTGTTAGGAGTCCCGTCTCATATTCCTGGTCACAACTATTTGACTGAAAGATCTTACCTTTAATCTAATGTTTTATGGTTTTTACCTTTGATTTACCAACGAAGTTGTGGTAATCAAATCTGCAAATGGAAGTATTTTGATAGAGAAGATGAATTTCTTCCAAAGTTTAGCTTTTCTTTCCAAGTAAAATTATGCAATGAAATTATAACCCTGTCATCTATGTCTGTGATGTCAAATAAGAGTGAATTTCTAATTTAACATATACTTTTGCAATTCGTAGTTGATTACTGAAACTGATGATTTTTCTCTACTGGTATTTGACCTTCCAAAGAAGTTAATGTAATGGGGAAAAAATCAGTGAAACATAAGTGAACCTTCATATTAGTAACTACTCTATTTTCAAATATGTGTTTGTTGGCTAGTTATAAATAAAAATTTTAGCTCTAGATCTGAAGTTCGTCAGTTATAAAACAAAAACTTCAGCTCTTCGCTAGTTACAAAAATAAAGCTTTAGCTCTAGATCTAAAGTTCGCTAGATACTTGGTTAAGTACACTTGCTACTTCAGGCTCATCTACTAGAATGCTGAAGTTTTGCGTGATTGTCTTTGCTACTTCAGGCACCTATGTTGAAGTTATGCAAAAAGACAAATAGGCTTGTAAGTTTTTTTTTACAAAGCGAACACAAATTAAAACGTGACACAAATTAAAAAAGCGAATATATACAAATGCCCCTCTATCAATTATTTGCGGTCGATCTAAAATACGCCTACTCCCCCCCCCCCCCCCCCCTCCCTTCTTTTTTTTTTTTTTTTACATAAAATGAAGATCCAAAACCAATGTATATTGCTACTATTTCTTGGGACTAATGTATGTTGGACATACTTATAGTAATGAACCCAACTAGCCAATGGTGACGTGGAAGTGTTAAAGGTTCAACCCCTTCATCTAATTCGAATTAAATTCTCTTCTTCATTGAATTTTCTTTTATGTTATAGACTAACAATGGATTCGTTGTTAAAAATTGGACGACACGTTTTATTTGGTTATCCCCATTTAATCTATATTTATTTTCTGTAAAGTTTTAATTTGTACTTATTTTTTAAATAATTTCAGCCCCTTTCTCCTCCTCCTCCTTCTCCTTCTTCTTCTCCTTCTTCTTCTTCTTCTTCTTCTTCTTCTTCTTCTTCTTCTTCTTATTCTTCTTCTTCTTCTTCTTATTATTATTATTATTATTATTATTATTATTATTATTATTATTATTATTATTATTATTATGTTGGTGCTGCTATAAAACTTCGGTTCATAGGATAATTGCCATAAATATATTTATCAGATTATTTTAAAAAAATTATAAATAATTACGTAAGTTAGTAGACAATAATTTGTGAATATTCCACGCACGTAAATTAGTAGACAATGATAATTCTGTTCTTTTCACGTTTATTATTTTCAAAATTTATGATTTAGATATTGTTGCCAATCTGATTATTTTATCTAGTATGTTAGAAAGCTTTTTCAAAAACTTCAGCTTATATAGTGCTGAAATTTTTACAAATGAACTAAATAACTTCAGCATCTTCTACTGAAGTTTAAAAAAAAACTTTATGACAAAACTAATGAATTCAGGATAAAAAAAAAACTTCAGCTTTTAGTGCTGAAGTTTTTACAAATGAACTAAATAACTTCAGCTTCTTCTGCTGAAATTTTTGAAAAAGCTTATCCAGGACAAGAAAACTTCAGCTTTTTAGTGTTGATATTTTTTATAAATGAACTAAATAACATCAGCATCTTTTGCTGAAGTTTTTGAAAAAGTTTAATGACAAAACTAATGAATTTAGGACAAAAACTTCAGCTTATTTAAAGCAATTATAAACAAAAACTACAGCAAATAGAGAACAAAAGTTCAGCTATTATGCTCAAGTTCAGCAATTACAAACAAAAACTTCAGACATAGAGAATAAAACTTCAGCTACTATGCTTAAGTTCAGCAATTATAAATAAAAACTTCAACACACTTGGTTCAGCACACATGCTACTTTAGGCCCACCTACTAGAATACTGAAATTTTGCCTGATTGTCTTGCTACTTCAGCCCCGAATGCTGAAGTTACGCGAAACAATAGGTACGCTTATATATTTTTTTGCAAAGCAAGCACAAATTAAACGCGATCCAAAAAATGGGTATAAATACAAATGCTTCAAGTTAAAAGGGAAAGATAATAATTATCGGGGTGATTGACAGGAATGGCCGGTAAGGATTTGGTCTTAGTTTAATTAATGTCTTCAAAATTGATGCTATTTAGGCACGCTGGTCCACACTCGAGTTATTGCTCTTCAGTCTTTCTTTATCGGATTAATAAAATTTATATTATATTTACTTGAAGTATTTGTTAAGTTATTCATTAAAGTCTAGCGTATTAGCATAATTTTGCTCTTCAAAGATTTCTCTATCGGATTGATAAAGTTTATGCTTTATTTACTCTACCTATCTGGTTAATTATTCATCGAAGTCTACCCGATTGACATGTATAATCTTTCTATTTTTTTAATAAAGCGTTCTTCGAATTTATAACTTCAATTTTGGACAAGATATCCAGATCTACTCCAAATAATCTTAAATTTGAAAGAAAGCTTTCAAATACAAACAATCCTCAAACATCAATTTAGTCCAATAACACCAACCCACTTTGTCTCTTTCAACATTTCTAAGGTCCATCAATGAAATTTTGAGCTTTTTAAAGTAAATCACTAAATCGATACATGAACCAAAAATTTAAACTTAAATTATCAACATTCAAAAATTTTTAACAAATGGGTTATTAACCTTCTACTTTCCAAACCAAATAAGAATTTCAAATTTTAAATATTGAAGAACTATTATATACAAGCAAAAACAAAAATATTTTGCTAAGATAGTCAAAAAATGTAAACATTCCGCCAAGACTAGTCTTCGCGTTCGCATTCCTTCCATCGCGAACGCGATGGTCTGCCCAGCATACCCTTCGCGAACGCGGCCTTACTCTCGCGAACGCGAAGGGCAATTTTGCCCATTAAATTTCTCATTTCCATAACAGTATAGCTACGGGATTTTCACAAAAACACATGAGCTCCTTCTTCTCCAAGGTCCTTAGGCACCCATTGAAGCCCTATTTCACCGAAACTTCTTGGGTTAGTAAATCTTAAGTCGTTTTCTTCATTTTTCATCAATATTCATTGAATTCCTAAGCCTAAAACATATAATTTAGGGTAGAAATTGGGGGAACTGGGTGTAGTTTGGGTTTTTTTTTCCTTTTCTTGATTTAGACCTTGTTTTGGGATCAAATTTAAAAATAAATTATATATTCGGGCTCGAGGGGGGAATGGGTGATAGTAATTTGGTCCGAACCTCGTGTTTTGACCAAGCGGACCCGTGGTCGATTTTTGAAATTTTGGGGAAAAAGCTTGGAAACCTATAATTAAGCATTGGGTTTGATTGGTTTAGCTTATATTAATACTATGGAATTATTATTACATAGATTTGATTGAGTTGGAGCCAAATTCGAGAGGGAAAGCGGTTGTTGTGGATTGATTTGCTTGTGGAAGTTGGGGTAAGTGTTTGGTCTAACCTTAGCTTGAGGGAATAGGAGTTGAGTCTTGTTTTCTACATGCTAATTGTCGAGTACGATACATAGGCATGGTGATGAGTATCTATACATTGGTGTCTATCATGACCGTGAGTCCCTATATTGCGATTAGTTTGATTTTGTTGTAGCTTTCACGCTTATTTGATGATTTTTATGTGTTGTAAAGAGCATGTGAAAGAAATTGTGATCCTTAAATTCGAGGAGTATTGGCTCGAGTCATGATACAAATTGTGAAGGTGTATGAGATAATTGGATTCTTTGGAGCATTGGCTCAAGTGATAAGGTGAATTATGAAGTAAGAAATGAAAGAAAGTGAAAGAGTTATTGGTTTATTCCCTTGTCGGGATGTTTGTTGTTTTGTTGATTTTCTCCCTTGTAGGGATATTGAAATTATTGATATTGTTCCCCTGCGGGGATTTAAATGTCTAATTGTATTCCCTTGCTGAGATTTCTATCATTAATTACTTACTTACTTGTCCCTTATTTGTGATTGTTGTTGGGTGAGGAAGAGTGATAAAGCACGAAGGGTGATGACGTATATTGTTTGATAATGTGAGGAAAGGGCGAAAGCACAAAGGGTGATGACGTATCGTGCGATATGTCATTCCGTACTAATATTCATTGATTATATATTGTGAGGAAAGAGAGTAAAAGCACGAATATTGATGCCGTGTATATGATTTACTGATATGATTGACTTGGAGAGGAAGTGAGTAAAACACGAAGGGTGATGCCGTGCAAGTTTGTGGTTTCTGATTCTGGCTGCTATTCTGGTTTTATTGTTTCCATCTTTATTTTGGATTTTCTATTTGTGACTGTTATCTCCCCGCAGCATGTTCCCCCTTCCTTTATTGACTGTTTACTTTCTATATTTCTTTCCATCGCATATATATATATATATATATATATATATATATATATATATATATATATATATATATATATATATATATATATATATATATATATATATTTCAACTGCACAGGTTTATCCGATAGCCTGGTCCTAGCCTCGTCACGACTTTGTCGAGGTTAGGCTAGGCACTTACCATCACATGGGGTCGGTTGTGTTGATACTACACTCTGTGCTATTTTGCACAAATCCAGGTTTTGGACTGCAAAAAATGTAGCGTGGGAGTAGACCTTAAGTCCAGCGAGACATCGAGGTAGCCTTGCAGGCGTCCGCAGACCCGGCGTCTCCTCTATCCTTTACTTTAGACTGTTATCTCATTGTATTCAAGACAAACATATATATTTCTTTCAGATATTGTATTTAGTAATAGATGTTCGTGAGTATTGTGACACTAGTCTTGGGCAGAGATTTATATTGAATTCTTCCGCATCTTTATTCGGTTTCTTTAATTTAAGACTTCTGCTTATTTTGTTAAATCCGTTGTTTTTATATTATTGCTATTAATGGTTAAAAAGACTTGTGTTGTTATTGAAAAAGTAATTATATTTGGCTTTTCTAGCTTCCAATAGTAGGCGCTATCGCGACTCCCGAAGGTGAAAAATTCGGGTCGTGATAGAAGTCTCAGTAGAAGCCCAAAAAATTAAGTTGGGATCATGTTTAGGTAAAAATACATGGGCCAGTCAATTTTCGGACTGGTGGTTCAAAAATAGCCAATATTTGCGAAGGCATTAAAAAATAGTCACTATTGTGCTGCAACACAAAAAATTCCAGCATAATATACTGGAGATCGGTGCACCTTTGTATGGATTTCCAGCATATTATGTTGGAACTCCAGCACACAGAAAGTTTCAGTATAATACACTGAAAATTGGAGCAACGGTTCTCCAATGACCGATATATTATACTGCAACTCCAGTCAAATATATTGGAGTTCAGGTATATTGTACTGGAGTATTTTTTTGAATTTTGAACAGTGTTTTCGTTCAAATTTATCTTTACTTGAAAAGTGGTTAAATTTCGATTACTTTTGAAACTTTGGTTTTTTTTTAATGACCACTTATAAATCTAGCTATTTTTTAATTTCTCTCCATGTTCGGGGGTCGAGGATCAAGTCTGGATGTTAAAAAATGAAGAAAAAAGATTACTCTGAAAAATACACTACCGTGACGGGGGCACAAGTCGCTAGTGCAAAATTACTGCGGAGTGATAAAATTAACTCTCTGAAAATCCTCACTGATACGGCACATGACGCGCTGCGCCAATATATTTTGCAGTCCAATTATCCCACTTCGGCTTGGAGAGGGTAGTTTTTTCCGGGCCCGTCCCAATAAAAACACGATTTTTAGAGGACTTTTGACCTTGGAAGCTTTTGGAGAGCATGGGAGGCTACAAGACACACGATTTCATCATCTTTCCATTATTCGACACGGAAGTTTTGATTGTAACATTAGGTTAATATTTTCTTACTTTTAAATTATAATTGTGATGAGTTCCTCCACGATTATGGAATAGTTTCCCTTAATGTTTGACGGATATGTCGTTTTGATTGGTATTTATGGATATTACCTCTAGTTCTTTGCTTGAAATCATTTATGGAGCTTTGAATTATTTGCAATTTTATTCACCTATTTTTTTAATCAAAAGAGGAATAATTTGGTGATTATCTTTGCATTATTTGTTAGTTTTAATTCAATGATTCATTTGAGCAATCGCAAGAGCTTATTGAATTGTTGATAAATCAAGTTAGGAGACTATTCGAGAAACATTTTCCAAGAGACTAATTCATTAATGCATGGTTGCATATTTTCATAGTGCTTATTAAATTAGTTCATCTCGTAGAGTTAAGATTTAATCGACATAGGAGTGTTGGCTGCAAGTTGGAACTAATCATTGAGTGAATTCGTGAGAATCATTAGAACGATAGAGTGAATTGAACCAGAGTGGATCCCAAATAACTATCTTGTACCAATCGTCACGACTCTTATTTCTCTCTTTGATATTTCAGTGTCGCTCAACTCTTGCCTTTATGTGATCAATTGTTAATTGTTTTTATTTCATAGTTAATTTTATTTATTAATCATCCCAACCAAAGTGTTAATCATCCTGAATAGTGTGAATATTTCCACGTACGTAAATTAGTAGACAATGATAATTCTGTTCTTTTCACGTTTATTTTTTTTTTCAAAATTTATGGTTTAGATATGGTTGCCAATCTGATTATTTATCTAGTATGTTAGAAAGCTTTTTCAAAAACTTCAGCTTATATAGTGCTAAAATCTTTACAAATGAACTAAATAACTTTAGCATCTTCTGCTAAAATTTTTTAAAAAAACTTTATGACAAAACTAATGAATTCAGGACAAAAAAAACTTTAGCTTTTAGTGCTGAAATTTTTATAAATGAACTAATTAACTTCAGCTTCTTCTGCTGAAGTTTTTGAAAAAGCTTATCCAGGACAAGAAAACTTCATCTCATTTAGTGTTGACATTTTTTATAAATGAACTAAATAACATCAGCATCTTTTGGTGAAATTTTTGAAAAAGTTTGATGACAAAACTTATGAATTTAGGACAAAAACTTCAGCTTATTTAGTGCAATTACAAACAAAAACTTCAGCTAATAGAGAACAAAAGTTAAGCTATTATGCTCAAGTTCAACAATTACAAATAAAAACTTCAGAAATAGAGAATAAACTTCAGCTACTATGCTTAAGTTCAGCAATTACAAATAAAAACTTCAGTACACTTGGTTCAAAACACTTGCAACTTTAGGCCCACCTACTCAAATACTGAAATTTTGCGTGATTGTCTTGCTACTTCAGCCCCGAATGCTGAAGTTACGCGAAACAATAGGTACGCTTATATATTTTTGCAAAGCAATCACAAATTAAACGCGATCCAAAAAATGGGTATAAATACAAATGTTTCAAGTTAAAAGGGAAAGATAATTATTATCGGGGTGATTGACAGGAATGGCCGGTAAGGATTTGGTCTTAGTTTAATTAATGTCTTCAAAATTGATGCTATTTAGGCACGCTGGTCCACACTCGAGTTATTGCTCTTCAGTCTTTCTTTATCGGACCAATAAAGTTTATATTATATTTACTTGAACTATTTGTTAAGTTATTCATTAAAGTCTAGCGTATTAGCATAATTTTGCTCTTCAAAGATTTCTCTATCGGATTGATTGAGTTTATGCTTTATTTACTCTACCTATCTGGTTAGTTATTCATCGAAGTCTACCCGATTAACATGTATAATCTTTCTATTTTTTTAATAAAGCGTTCTTCGAATTTATAACTTCAATTTTGGTCAAGACATCCAGATCTACTCCAAATAATCTTAAATTTGAAAGAAAGCTTTCAAATACAAACAATCCTCAAACATAAATTGTCCAATAACACCAACCCACTTTGTCTCTTTTAACATTTCTAATGTCCATCAATGAATTTTTGAGCTTTTTAAAGTAAATCACTAAATCGATATATGAACCAAAAATTTAAACTTAAATTATCAACATTCAAACAAATTTAACAAATGGGTTATTAACCTTCTACTTTCCAAACCAAATAAGAATTTCAAATTTTAAATATTGAAGAACTACTATATACAAGCAAAAATGAAAATATTTTGCTAAGATAGTCAAAAATGTAAACATTCCGCCAAGACTAGTCTTGTTGGGCAACATGCGATGCAAGTTTTTGACTATTACTTGCAAATTGCAAAAGCGTCAAATATTGCAATTTGCAACATTAGCCTCTTTTCTTTCCAGCCCAGTTTGAAATGAAGCCTCTTTTCCTACCAGCGCAGTTCTTCTTATTATGTAAAAATTATGTGGGGTAGCCACTATTTAAAGTGATATTTATTTTTTATCCACCATTTTTAATGCTGAGCAAAACTAGCCACTAGTCTATTAAAATTAATGTAATGACCCGACCCGTCGTCATGTGACTTACCGCTCATTTTCTCCGTTTTATGCTTCTATATATTTCGTTGTATGTGTTTTGAGAATTTGAAGTAATTCGGATATATTTCGGTTAGAAATGAGACAATTAGTCTCTTTATGAGAAGGTTAGTTTGAAAAAGTCAACGAATGTTGACTTGTGAGTTAGAGGGCTAGAAATGGATTTCATCACTCTGATGATTTGAATAGTTTCGGGTGATGATTTAAGACTTAGGGGTACAAACGGAATTGAATTTGAAGGTCCGGTGTAGAATTAGGCTTGAATTGGCTAAGTTTTAATTTTGGTCGGTTGATAGGTGATATTTTGATCCGTGGGTCAGAATGGAATTCCGAGAGTTGCAGTAGCTCTATTAGGTGATTTTGGATATGCTGCATAGTTTCAGGTCATTCAGAGGTGTTTAGGTTGGATTTTATATCAAATGCAAGTTCGGAAGTTTTAGTTTGACTTATGCTTTAATCCGTGGTAATTTGATGATTTTGTTATGGATGATTGTGTTTTATGCTACGAGCAAGTTTAAATGAAGTAATAGAACATATCTTTGCGCTTGGTTGAGGTCCCGAGGGCCTCGGGGTGATTTCGGATGGCTAACGGGCGTTCTTGAGTTGGAAAAATGCAGCAGAAAATTTCAGAGAAATGTTACTCTATGAGATTGCGTAGGTCTGGCTGCGATCACGTAGAAGGCCTGTAGGGGGCTCAGACTTGCTCTATGTGATTGCATGAGGTGGTCTTCGATCGCATAGGTCAAGGGGATGGTTCAGTGCGGTTGAGTGGGTGACCGTGTGATCGCTAGTAGGAGGTCGCAGCGCTGTGCGTTCACAAGGAGTCTTCTACTATCGTGTAAGAGGAAATTGAGGGCCTGGAGTTTTGGCCTATGCGATTGCAAGGGATATGGTGCGATAGCATAGAGGTCGCTACAGTAGTCAGACAGAATTTTTAAAGACCCTTTGGTCCGCAACCCACATCATTTTTCGACCATTTTTACTCCGCCAAGAGAGATTTTTTGACCGATTTGAAGAGGGTTTTCGACGGGTATTGATTTGAGGTAAGTCTCTTGAATTACAAACACCATGTTAGTGAAGATAAACACACTCAAATTCATGAAAGTGGGTTGAAATTGTGAAGAACTAGGGCTTGGTTTTTGGAAATAAATTTTTAGGAGTTGAAAGGCCGTTTGAACTCCGTTTTCAATAAATTATATATGTACGGACTCGTGGCAAGATGAGGAATCCTTTGATGTGACTTTCATAATTTTCTAAGAAGTGGGCCCGGGGCTCGGGTTTTACCAACTTTGCAGTTTTTAGTATTTTCGGGTAATTTCGATTGGGTTATGTTTCCTTAGCATATAATGATGTATTCGTTATAATTTTGAATAGATTCGACGCGCGAGGAGGTCGATACAAAAGGAAAAGGCATTGCAGACCAGTTTACAACCGGTAAGAGGTGAGTAGTCTGTATAGATAATGGCATGAGGGTTTGAAACCCTGGTTTATCATATTGTGACATTATATTAGGGCGTGACTCGCACCCCATTACAGGTGCGGGGTTGTTTATGACTGGGATTGTGACTTGGTCCATTCCGAACAAGAATGATACTATATTGGCGACTGATACGCACCCTATAATGAATATATCTGGACTTATTGCCATGTTTGGAGCCTTGTGCCAATCTGTAGCATCCT
The DNA here is from genome assembly GCA_034376525.1 of Nicotiana benthamiana. Taxonomy (NCBI): domain Eukaryota; kingdom Viridiplantae; phylum Streptophyta; class Magnoliopsida; order Solanales; family Solanaceae; genus Nicotiana; species Nicotiana benthamiana. The sequence continues at coordinate 14,839,828 of CM067331.1, read as the reverse complement.
CGGAGGAGGAATATCGTTGTGTTAGCATGATTTTCATAATCATTAATCTCAGTCCTATGATTAATCACTGTTATAAAATGCTAAGTCATTTTTTCTGAAGTTAAATAACTAAGTTATATTTTCTTAATAATTGGAAACATAGAATATAACTGAATCTATTATGTGACTCATATGCATACTATGGACTGAGTATGGATCGGGTTGCATGCTGCAGTGATGATATGATGATATTACACTTGGGCTGTAGGAGCCCCTCCGGAGTCTGTACACACCCCTAGTGAGTGCGGGTACCCTATGGATCGGGATGTACGCCGCAGCGGGTCATGTGCATTGCATTGCATTCTTGCATTATACCTGACTGATATACTTGATATTGTTTTGCTGTTGGTTCACCCTTAATGTGTCTGACTGTTAGTTTTAGCTTTACTTTGTGGAATTTCGTGCATTCTTATCTTCATACATTTTATATACTTATTACTCACTGAGTTGTTAGTACTCACCCCTACTCCCTGCACCTTGTGTGCAGATGCAGGTGCATCGGAGGCTTAGATGAGCAGTCGTAGTCTCCAAAGCTTTATCAGAGTTGTTGAGGTAGTTGCTTGACGTTCGAAAGACCTGACTACTCCTCCTATTTTGGTTATATATATATATATATATATATATATATATATATATATATATATATATATATATATATATATATATATTCATTTCCAGACTTTTTTATTTTCGCTCAGATAATTGTTATTCAGTTTGTTTTAGAGTGTCTAGACTCGTGACCCCAAATCTTATGGGAGTGTTTTATCACTTTTCGTATCTCTCTGTATTATTTTACTATAAACATTGGATTATTATTCTAAAACTATTACATTTTCCTTAAATTGTCGGTATTGAGATTTATTGTCGAATTGAGAACGATTGTTGGTCAGGCTTGCCTAGCGTTATGGTTAGGCACAATCACGACCTGGTTTAGGTCGTGCCAAGTTGGTAAAAAAGCCTAGGTTACTAGGCGTCAGGAGTCATGAGCCGGTTAGTAGAGTCTCGCGGATCGGTACGTAGACGTCCGTATCTATCCTCGGGAGGCTACAGAACCTTTAGGAAATACTTCGCTTTCATGAAATCTTATCGTGCGTCCTTGATTGATCTTGAAGAAGTAACTCTTGAAATTCCTTCCACGTGTTCGCACGTGCGCGTGAGTGCTCGGTAGCATATGTGCCTTGATGGCCTGTATTTCCGCGATCAAAGGGCGAGATGTGATTTCTATGAGTTGATGTTGAGCCAGTCTGGAGGACTTGAGGCCGAATCTCTGACTAAGGCTTGAGCACCGAGGTACTGATTTTACGAGCTGGTAATATGAACTTATATGTTCGTTATTTTCCCTAATTATAGGAAGGAAGCTAGATAGCTACGCTATGAGTATGTTGGTGCTGTGTGATGTGTTTATATGACTTGGAAGTGTCGAAGAAGGTCTGCTAGGTGATAGATGAACCATTAAGTGATTGATTTCCATTGTGATTGGATGTGTTGCACCGAGTTGTGGGTGCGTGGAGAATCTTTTCAGGTCTCTTAGTTGGGAGCGAAGTAAATAACATGTTGCGGGTTGAGTTTAGATCAGGAAGATTAAATGACAGTGTAACATACATGATGGTGGAAAGCAAGCTGAAATACTGAATTGAGGTGAAGCAGGTGGGATATCTCCTACGGATTGTCCTTAAGTGGTATGATCCTTATGTGTATGTTAGAAGATCTCATGTGTAATTGAAAGGTATTCTCTATGTGTTATGATTCGAATAGATGAAACGCATGTCCATGCATCAATTTTGATAATATAATACATGTAATATCGAGATTAAGGTTATTGATATACATTGTGATGCTTTGTCAAGTTGTGGACGTGGTGTTAGGATGGTTTTGGTGATTCTTTGGCAGGGGATATGCCTAATTACAAAGGAAACTCTGCCGAAATTTTTGAAAAATTTGGGACTTAGTAAAAATTTTATCGCCTAAAGAGTGGGCTTAATTATTGTGTAAATGAATGCAAGAATTTCAGAAGGGTTAAAAATTTTGATGATTCGTGTTTCCACAAGCTTATGAAAGAGTGAGTTTAATCTCACCATGATATTACGACAACAAAAGAGTATATGTGTTGTGGTATATATGGCTTCGAGCTAAGTTGGGAGGTTGCTGTTGATTAGTTGATTGTACGATTAGGTACTATGTTAGTTCCGATTTGATGCATGCGGGTGAATCAGTTCTAGTTGCAGAAAATGAGCCGAGGATGGCATGAGTTAAGTAAAATTTTGACAAAGGTTATATGGTACTTCATAGATGTGAGAAAATAATAGGGTGTCTTGAGTTGTGGATAAGGAATGCTTAGTGTAAAAAGAAGGAAGTTATTTGGTTGTATTGGAATGAGATCATGTCCAGAGGTTTCAGAGTGCTGATAAGGCCGAGTGGTCTGATTCTTTAAGTCAAGTAATTTGCAGTGGGTATAAGAGTGGATGACTTTTTTGCGAATGGTTTTTATGTATTCAAGATCCTATATGTAGCACTCATGTGTTTAAGGTTGAGTATGTGACCAAGTCAGTGTTTTTATTAGAATAAGTCAATACTTATGGTATTTTTACATTAATTACGGGATTCTATGTATCAATATCTGGAAAGAAAAGGTAGCGGTCGTAGATTCGCAGGAAGTTCTTCAAAGTAGGGTATTTTAGAAGGTGGTATTTTTGGGAACGTTTGAGATAGTATATAGTGGCCTATTGGTCTTAGACAATGTGGTCTTACGTTCGAGTCTCGTGTGGTAAGCCTGGATTGAGGCGTTGTGGTGATACAACAAGAGAATATATCAAGCTGAAAATGAATCAGAAGGAAATCTAGACAAATGAAGTAGCTTGTTAGTGGACCGAATCAGTATGGTAAAGATATGATCAATTCCATGTTTATGTTCGAGGTAATGAGCCCTTACGGGTATTGGGCGGCGGATCTTTTAAGTTTGGACAACTTGCTTAGACAGGTGTGGATAGAAGGATTTAGTCCTGACAGTTTAGCTTGTGGTTAGGAAAAAAGAGATGGAGTTCTCAGGTTATCCTAGTATGGTATTGTATGTGCGGTTTATTGTGCAGGATTGGGATGTGTGTGTGTGTAAGGTACAGTTCAGTTACGACTGAAAAGTCATTAAAATTCTTAAGCAGCACGGGCAGCTGCAGGTTATTTAAGAATCGACCCTCAGATGATTAAGGAAAATGGTATTGCCATTCTAGTGATTTGACGGGAGTATACGTTCAGTAAGAGGGGAAGGTGATGTAAACTGATAACACTTCAGTGGGATTTCGGCAGTTTCCTATTGGACCGACTGTTGACATTTGAGTTTGTTGATGGCACAGGGAAATTTTAGAATATCTTTCGTGGAATGAATAGGTACTTTATGTGTAATATGTATTCATATGGCGGAATGTGGGACAAGAAATAGTGATTTGTGTGTTATATGGAGTTGGAGACTGGGAGTTCTCCGATACAGTCTATGTCGCAGTTGTGGATCGTGAGTATTCGGCACTGTTTAGTGGAAATTAGGATTTGGAGTCTATTGTGGATCTTTATTGGTTTATACGATGGATTTTGGATGTGATATTGTGTGTAGACTGGTCGCCTCACTGTTGGGTTAATCTAGACTATCGTGTTATGGGCTATGCCAGAAGATGCCACAGGTTGTGTGGCGAGATGCATCGGGTGATGTTACAGCAAGAGTAGGTTGCATTCCAAAGACTAGCAGATGGCTGGGAAGGATAACTTTCCTTTATTGGGCCTTTGAGGCGGATGTCAGTGTAGAGTTTTCTATCATTGATTCGGCGTTGGCATGAGTTATAGTAGTGGAAAAGGCAGCTTTAGACTTATTGGTAATGAGTTTGTTAGTAGGTTGATTGAATACGTGTTTAACTTGAGTTGGCTTGGTTAGTCCTGAATTGTATTAGTAAAGTGGGTTGATTCGATCGTAATTGGACCTACTAGTGATCTGGGAAAATCCATGAGTTGCTTTTCTGTGCTGCGAAGCGTTATGATTTTTGAGCAGTGGCACATATATTGCGGTGCTATCGATATTCATAGTGGAAGCTGCATTTGTAGCTTACAACTCTACAAGTAGATATGATTATGCACTCAGTGTGCTTACAATCGATAGTCGGTATTTTGTGATTATGGGCAAATTTGGCTCGACGGGCATCTGTCTATGTAAGATATTTGTGTGGATTGGGTGGCAGGTCGCCACGGGTACGTTATCTGGATCGGGTTGCATTCTACAACAGTGTGATGTTGGGAATAATTCCATATTTTACTTGTATGCCTTGCTCCCTAGTTTTTTAGGAAAGTCGATACTGGGATTTGCTCGTCGAGTAACGCATTGGTTGTGTCCTTTCAGGATTGAATGGCATATATTAGTTGTTTCACCATGGGTGTGATGGCTTGCTTGGTTTCAGGAATCAATCTGTGCGTGGCGGTCTACTTTGAGCATGGTGACTTGAGGTGCTTCAAGTGTAACAGTGTTTGGATAGGATCGTGCGTTGTGGCGAGGCCATGTGATGTTATGACCTTTTAAGGAAGGTTTTGGCATTCTTTTCTATGATGTGAGATGAGGTCTCGGCCTCGGGTTGTGATGGTACTAATGAGCTTGAGGTACAACACTTTTGTCTGGATCAATTGCCATGATTTGAGTATGTTTGGACCGTCTCTTATTGGTGCGTGTATGATGCAAGTTGTGGCTTAGGCATGTGTTGAGGTGTCATATCACCAGAGTGATGCATTGAATTAGAGGTGATCGTTGGAGTCATTAATGAATACGAACGAATTTGGTTTCAGCTTGTTGGAAGGTTAGTATCGAGGTTCGGCTCGGAAATCTGTTGTGGTAGTAGCCAAAAAGGGAGTGACTTCATGAATGATTGGTTCGAGAAATTGTCACCATTTATTGTGTGTTTCATCATTGTTGGCAGTATATGAAAGTGCTGGAATAAGACCTTAGCTAATAAGAGGTTTCTATCGATAATTGAGTATTTTGGGCAACTATTGTGAATAGAGACTATCGTTTCGAGTGTTGGATTGTGTGGTTTGTTGCATGGGTTCACTTGAGGTTGCATGTATGGGTTATTACAATTGGTTCGGGCCTATTCTGAGTATAAATGTGAGGTTCTGATCTTGTGTATGGTTTCGGAAGTGCAATGTAGTTCTACAATTATGGTCAAGATGGACTGTGAAATTTTAGATGTATTGTATTATCGGGCCTATGTTAGTTAGGGTGACGTGGGATCACCCTAGGTATATGTTTGGTATGGTCATTCAGGTATTGGTTGGCTCCTAGTACAACTCTGGGCACGATGGCGTTTGTTTAAGTTTGGGAGGATGTAACGACCCGACCCGCCGTCACGTGATTTACTGCCCCATTTTCCCCATTTTATGCTTCTTTATGTTTCATTATATGTGTTTGAAGAATTTGAAATAATTCGGATAGGGTTCGGTTAGAAATGAGACAATTAGTCTCTTTATGAGAAGATTAGTTTGGAAAAGTCAACCGATTATAAACGTGTGTGTTAGAGGTCTCAGAATGGATTTTCGATGATTCGACTAGTTTCGGGTGATCATTTAAGGCTTAGGGGTGCAATTAAAATTGAATTTGGAGGTCCGGTTTAGAATTAGGCTTGAATTGGCTAAGTTTGAATTTTGGCGAATTCCGGTTGATAGGTGAGATTTTGATCCGAGATTTGTAATGCAATTCCGAGAGTTGCAGTAGATCCGTTAGGTGATTTTGGGTATGCGTGAAAAGTTTCAGGTCATTCGAAGGTATTTAGGTCGGGTTTTTTTATCAAATGCAAGTTCGGAAGTTTTAGTTTGACTTAGGCTTGAATCCATGGTAATTTGATAATTTTGTTGTGTATGATATTATTTTTATGCTACAAGCAAGTTTGAATAAAGTAACAGAACATATCTGTGAGTTTGGTTGAGGTCCTGAGGGCCTCGGGGTGAATTCGGATGGCTAACGGGCATTCTTGATTTGGAAAAATGCAGCAGAAAATTTCAGAGAAATGTTACTCTATGAGATCGCGTAGGTCTTGTTGCGATCGCGTAGAAGGCCTGGAGGGGGTGCTCAGACTTGCTCTATGTGATCGCATGAGGTGGTCTATGATATCATAGGTCTGGGGGATGGTTCAGTGTTGTCGCATGGGTGGCTATGCGATCGCGTAGTAGGAGGTCGCAGCGCTCTGTGATTGCAAGGAGTCTTCTGCGATCACGTAAGAGGAAATTGAGGGCCTGGATTTTTGGCCTATGCGATCGCAAGGGAATTGGCGCGATCGCATAGAGGTCGCTACAGTAGTCGGACAGAATGTTTAAAAACCCTTTGGACCGTGACCCACATCATTTTTTCACCATTTTTACTCCGCCAAGAGAGCTTTTTCACCGATTTGAAGAGGGTTTTCGACGGGTATTGATTGGAGGTAAGTCTCTTGACTTAGAAACACCATTTTAGTGAAGAATCAACACTCAAATTCATGAAAGTGGGTTGAAATTGTGAATAAGTAGGGCTTGGTTTTTGAAAATGAATTTTTAGGAGTTGAAAGGCCATTTGAACTCTATTTTCGATAAATTTTATATGTACAGACTCGTGGCGAGGCAAGGAATCAGTTGATGTGACTTTCATATTTTTTTATGAAGTGGGCCCGCGGCTCGGGTTTTCCAACTTTGCAATTTTTAGTGTTTTTCGGGTAATTTCGATTGAGTTATGCTTCCTTAGCATATAATAATGTATTCGTTGTGATTTGACTAGATTCGACGTGCGAGAAGGTCGATACAAAATGAAAAGGCATTGCGGACAAGACTACGGCCGGTTAGAGGGGAGTACTTCGTATAGATGATGGCCTGAGGGTTTGAAACTCTGGTTTATCATATTGTGTTGCTATATTAGGGCGTGACTCGCACCCCATGGCAGGTGCGAGGTTGTGTATTACTGGGGATTGTGACTTGGTCCATCCCGAACAAGAATGATACTATATTGGCGACTGATACGCACCCCGTATTGAATATATCTGGACTTATTTCCATGTGGGGCCTTGTGCCGATTTGTAGCATCCTCAGAGGAGGAATATTGTTGTGCTAACATGATTTGCATAATCATTTATCTCATTCCTGTGATTAATCACTGTTACAAAATGCTAAGTCACCTCACGAGCCATGAGCCGGTTAGTAGAGTCTCGCGGATTGATACGTAGATGTCCGTATCTATCCTCTGGAGGCTACAGAACCTTTAGGAAATACTTCACTTTCTTGAAATCTTATCGTACGTCCTTGATTCGGCTTGAAAGAGTAACTCATGAAATTCCTTCCACGTGTTCGCATGCACGCGTGAGCGCTCGTTAGTAGATGCGCCTTGAGGCCGAAACTCCGAGTAAGGCTTGCGATTAGATGTGTTTCCCCGAGTTGTGGGTGCGTGGAGAATCTTTTCATGTCTCCTAGTTGTGAGCGAAGTAAATAGCATGTTGCGGGTTGAGTTTAGACCCGGGAAGATTAAATGACTACATATATGATGGTGGAAGGCAGGCTAAAATACTGAATTGAGGCTAAGCAGGTGGGATATCTCATGCGGAGTGTCCTTAAGTTGTATGATCCTTATGTGTATGTTAGAATATCTCACGTGTAATTGAATGGTATTTTCTATGTGTTATGATTCGAATAGGTGCAACATATGTCCATGCATCAATTTTGATAATATAATACATGTAATATCGAGATTAAGGTTGTTGATATACATTGTGATGCTTTGTCAAGTTGTGGACGTGTTGTTAAGATGGTTTTGGTGATTCTCTGGCAGGGGAATAGGCCCAATTACAAAGGAAACTCTGCCAAAAATTTTGAAAAATTTGGGACTTAGTAAAAATTTTGTCGCCTAAAGAGTGGGCTTAACCTTTGTGTAAATAAATGCAAGAATTGCAGAAGGGTTAAAATTTTGATGATTCGTATTTCCACAAGCTTATGAAAGAGTGAATTTAATCTCACCATGATATTACGACATCAAAAGAGTATATGTGTTGTGGACTTTAGTTACAATTGGACTTTCTGAAAATGTCCTGCGGTGTCAGAGCCTTCCACTTCTCCACTTGTTCAACCAAAAGCAAAGACCATTTGTTCAACATATTTTCTGAGAAGCCATTTTAATATTTCGTTGTAAGAGAAGATTGTTCAATATGATAAACACTTATTGGTTAGGCATCATAAAAAAATTATAATGAAGAAGAAAATCAAAAGGTAAGGACAATATGTCCTGAACTTAGGCTAAGAAGCCCAAAAGTTAAGGACAATATGTCCTGAACTTAGACTAACAAGCTCAAAAGTTAAGGACACTTGGTCCTGAACTTACAGTTACAAGTTCAAAAGTTAAGGACAATAGGTCCTTAACTTTGATTTTCAAGTTCAAAAGTTAAGGATAGACAGTCCTTAACTTACAGTTACAAGTTCAAAAGTTAAGGACAATAGGACCTTAACTTTGATTTCCAAGTTCAAAAGCTAAGGACAGACATTCCTTAACTTACAGTTACATGTTCAAAAGTTAAGGACAATCAGTACTTAACTTAAAGTTACAATTTCAAAAGTTAAGGACAATAGGTCCTTAACTTTGACTTATAAGTTCAAAAGTTAAGGACGCTTGGTCTTGAAGTTTGAGTTCCAAGTTCAAAAGTTAAGGACATGTAGTCTTGAAGTCCTGAAGTTAAGGACATGAGTAGAAGGGTATTTTCGTCCAGGCAGTTAAAGTTTATTAAACCAATGGCTAAAGACTAACGACATTTAAAACACTGGCTTTAAAATAAAGATATGAGCTGTTATTGGCTATTTTTGTACATCGCCCTCTTATTACTCAGAATTCGGATGTACCCAAAAGAGACCCAGCCTGGTTCATTTACACGCTATTTCTCTTTAGAAGAGTTAACCTAAATAGTCAGGGGTAAAATTTAAAAATAGCCATATTTATAAGTGATAGTTGAAAAATAGTCACAGTTTCACAGTCACAGGAAATATACTAATGTAAAAATTAAAGGGAGGGGAAACATGTTGTGGGGTACGACAGTGTAAACATAGAAATCATCGGTAAACAAACAAAACATAACAATAACAACTGATAAGGAAAACACAAGAAGTCTCTACATATGAAAACACTACACTCAGTCCATACTCCGTTGCGGCGCCCAACCCGATCCTCAAATATATCTATTGCGGAAACCAACCCGATCCTCAGTGTATATCTGTTGCGGCGAGTAACCCGATCCTAAACATTTAATACCGTTGTTGCGTGTAACCCAATCCTTAGCAATCAATACCGTTGTGGCGTGCAACCCGATCCTCAATATTTAACAATATGAACTCACCCAAACAGCAATCACAACTCAGGTTTGAGGGGGAGCACCAACAATACGCAAGGAGTCCCGGCGAGGGAACACAATCAACAACTCAAACGTCCCGGCAAGGGAGAAAATAATTAATGCTTAAATCCCGGCAAGGAAAACAAATCAACAAACAAGTCCCGGTAAGGGAATAATACTACACTTCCTCCTTTAACTCATTTCCTTCTTTAACTACCACTTCACAAGAAATTATCAATTAAACAACACAATTGCATCACATCCTTTGAATTAAGAGAAATTACAACTCACGGTCATGCTAGACTCCGGTGCATAGATAACCGTCACCATGCCTATACACCGTACTCCACAAGTAGCACGTAGCAAATAATATCCTAATCCTAATCCCTCAAACCAAAGTTAGAACAAACACTTGCCTCAAAAACTCCAATCTCACTCAAGTCTCTAGTATAGCTTTACCCTTCGGATTCACCACAAAACCGCCCGAATCTAGTCGCAAATCACCCAAATGTATCAAAAAATACTAGTTAAATCAATTTGAATGCATAAGATTGAATTTCCCAAAGTTTTGCCCAAAAATTTCCAAAATGCCCCTGGACCATGTGGTCAAAACCCGAGGTTCGAACCAAAACCCGGTTACCCATTCCCCTGTGAATCCAAATATATGATTGGTTTTGAAATCGGACCTCCAATTGGGGTCCAACTCCCCAAATTTGGAAAGACTTAGGTTCCACCCAAAACCCCAAATTTCCATTTGTGAAAACCTTTGATTGAAGTTGAAATCATGTTAAAAGATGTTAAGGAGTAAAAAAATTAAGTGAATCCACTTACCAATCGTTTTGGGGAAGAAAAGTTATTTGGAAAATCGCCTCTTAGGTTTTGGGCTTTTCAAAAGTGAAAAAATAGCTGAAATCTTCGGACTTTTATACCTTTCTGAGGACCGAGCGCGGACCGCACAAAAATGTGTTGCAGCTGCGCCGAGTGGGAGGAATAATTGGGGCTTCTCTGAACCCTCCCAGCACGGATCGCAATATTTTGGTGCGCATCCTCGTTGGTTAACCTGAATCCCTAGCCTGACTCAGCCACGCGGACTGCACAAAAAGGCCTCGCGGCTGCGTGGCTCCAGCGCGGACCGCACGAAAATGACCGCGACCGCACTAGTGTCTGCAACGCCTGAACCTACTTTTTTCTAAGCCTAATACCTTCCGGGCCTCACCCAAAACTCACTCGAGCCCTCAGGGATCCAAACCCAACACACACACTAACTCAATAACATCCTACGAACACAATCAAGCGACCAAATAGCTAAAATAATACCAAAATCATTGAATGAAACCTCAAAGTCATCATTTTCCTTTGAAAGTTCATAAACTTCCAACGTTAGATATTTAGGTCTGAAACACGTCAAACGATGTCCAATTCCGACCAAATTTCACAGAAAGCGCTCAAACAATATGTGAGACATGTACCAGACGTCAGCGCCAAAATACGAGCCCGGTACCATAGTCTTTTATTCAATTTTCGGTTCCGTTTTCCTTAACAAAATCAGAAAAATAATTTAACAGAAAAATTCTTTTACTCAGGTTCTAGACCTCGGATTTTGACTCCGGGCACATACCCGAGTCCCATATTTGCCTACGGACCTCCCGGGATTGTCACATCACGGGTCCGGGACCGTTTAACCAACATATTGATCAAAGTTAACTATATCCATATTAACATCAAAATTCATCATTTTTCACATAGAATTCATAAATAAGCCTTCCGGCTACACGCCCAGATTGCGCACGCGAATCGAGACAACTAAAAGCGAGTTTTTCAAGGCCTCGGAAGTACGGAAAGAGGAAGAGTTACGGGGATGACCCTTTGGGTCGTCACATCGCAAACGATGACTATCTTTCAATGATCATTCCGAAAACTGGCTAGTCTAATCTATTTTTACTAAATAATCGTTACCCAATAGCTTAAACTATAAATAATTGGTGGATATTAATATTCATGTGTAATCTATATATAGTGGTTAGAAAAATTCAGAGTGTTATTTAAAAATTCATGATTACATCCAAAGCAGCTCTAAGTTGAAGAGTGGGTTCTGAAATGAATATATAAGTTATATTTAAACTTATTTTTGACACAGAAATTGTATTTCAAAACTTTTAATTCCACCGGTCATATGCACTCCCACTTGAATTCTGAAACGCATATCTAATTATTTTTTAACACACACAATTCGACTTCAAAACTTTGAATTCTGGCGATTTGGATTGTCACTGACTTCATCTCAATTTCACTTTTCTTCCCACTGGTGGTTGTGACATCCAGATCTGTACTTTAATTGGGTGAAGCAATATTCTCAATCATTCAACTTAATTATTTTTTTAAGTACAATTGAGTGGGAAGCAAGCTTAAGAGAGATACTGGTTCAAGAAGAATGATTATTTTCAAAGATAACTTCACAACTACTTTCTTATTATGAAAAAACATAAATATTATTGTAAACTATAATTTATTTTTTGGAGTATTAAATTAGTACTTAATAACTATCAATTGATTCATTCAAATTCATTGCATGGTTATAGTAATTTGATATAAATATGGAATGTAAATAATATATTAATCAACAAAATATATGATCAGATGAGAGTGAAACATGGACCAAGGCTCACCACATGGCAGCAATATTATTTCATGTGACCTCTTATTATGTTGTATTTACTTGTACTCATTTGTCTCCTTCCTTAAGCCCATGTTCCCCTCGTGAATATATGACCAATAGTGATCCAACAAGTTACATAATTAATACTTTACTATTCTCTTTTTTAGGATATCACGTGTGATTTCAAAGTCATTGCTATACCAATAGTTTACTTGCCATCATTTGCATAAATTCAAATCTAGTACGTCATTGGTTAAAGTAAAATAGTAAGTACGCGAAAATAAGACGAAACTGTTATGAAATAATATAAAAGACAAGAATAATAACTCAAGAACAAGAGCAAATAGAGAGAGAATAGGGAGAGAGAGAAGTATTCTTATTAATACTTGGGGTGATTTACAATGGTAGAGAGCACCTCTATTTATAGGGAGGGGGATGATTTATCTACCAAGAATAGAACTCTAGAATCTCTCTAATTATAGACATTCACCTTAAATAGGAGATTTCATAACACTCCCCCTTGAATGTCTATTCAACAATGTGCCTCGTTAAAACCTTAAAACCAAAACCCAATGGGAAAAATTAAAGTAAGGAAAAAGAGTACACATGTTTGAATATGCGCCTATTGGTTGCCTCGTTAAAAACCTTGCAAGGAAAACCCGGTGGGACAAAACCTTGTAAGGGAAAAAGAGTGCAACGCGCATTAACTCCCCCTAATGAGTACATCATTTTATATCCTTGAGCATTTGCATTCCAATCTTGTGCATCATCTTCAAAACGATCTTTGGTAGACGTTTGATAAATAAATCAACCATATTGACTTGAATAAATATTCCGCACCTTGAAATCATCATTCTTGATAGATATGAACATCTTCATATGATGTCGTGGAATAACTCTTCAATATCTCCATAGGTGCATTCTCAAAGCCATCATGCTTATAGTTATGGCAAGATATATATGTACACAAGTTGTACTTAGGATGTGGTACTTCATGACCACGAATTGCATATGCTTCAAGCAACTTAAATCTTTGACTTTTATCTTTCAAGCATTTGAACTATAGGTTCAAAACTACATGTCTTTCATATGGAATCAATTCTTCTTGAATTGTATCTCTTCCATTTAGTTACTTTCTTTGGGTCAGCAAATGCGTATAGCATGCTTTGCAATATGTTGCAATTGAATTATCCCTTTTATGAACTTCAGGTTCATATCATGATATTCGGGGATTTACATATACAAATGATAATTCATCCCATGTAACATTTTCTCAAGTGTTTATCATGTCTCCCCCTCATGTTAGAAAAGCTAACTTGTTTCCTCAACTTTGGGAAATCATCTTTGTGCATTATCATGTCAATATACACAACACATTAATAATAAGATGAAATTATTTGGTTCCTGACCTTGAACCACTTGTGAGGGGAGAATATACTCTCGTATACAACTTATATCAAACTGATATATATAACTTTGTTCTCATAAGAAACAGTTTAGCTATTAAGTGGAAGCACTCAATAATTATCTTGCTAAACCAACTTTGATATAAACCAACTTATCAAGATGAACTATCTCGAGTAGAGAATCTGGAAATTATGCTCGAAGTTAGATTACTGAGCAATTTACCTCGCAAGCACCGGCCAGGCTGCGGGTTAATAACAATTGCGCATGTAACCATATCATAGATGCATCATATGTGGTATACATGGCAGGTGAATGGGCCCATATTCACCTTTGGTATTTCCAGAATTTAGGGGCTTCAACCCGAACTCTTTAGTTGGTCAGTTCATTAATAAGAACAAGTGATACAAGAGAATTCGTAAAGAACTTTCTAGTTCTTTGATATTCACCTATGTGAATTTGCACATCATACTTAAAATGAGATGGCTAACACGAATGTCAATAAATTATCAATATTGGTAAACTTCAAATTTACACCATGACATGTGCACTTATCAATAAACTTCAGGTTTATTATAACATGGGTTTTATACCAATAGATATCCACTTTATTGTGGCATTCTTTTGTTTGTGAAGTACAAACTGGAGAACAAAGCGGGTAGCTTTTCATATACAAATTACCCCGCTACAAGTTGTAGTAATAGGAGATATCAAAGCCTTTCTTTATTTATAGTCTCAATATAATCAATCGCTTTCGCGTGTACTTTGGAAACTGAATAAGTTTCTTTGAGACTTACTACATCACAATACTTAATTGTGTTTCTCCAACGTAGTAATAATTGGCTCTTCGAGAACTCTCAATTAATTTTGTACTACCACAGGTTCATCAACATCCATGTGGTGAATATCTTTCTTAAAGAGAAAGTTATACCATTATGGTCATGTCAAACTTATATGCAAGAAATGTTTCTTGCATTATCGTTGTCCTTTAATGGTCATATTTCCAAAATACTTTGGCGTACAATAGGTACGTGACCAACGACCATTCATGCCATATATCATCTCAAACCTCCTTCTAGGGGTGAGTGTGCTATCATCTCAAACCTCCTTCTAGGGGTGAGTGTGGTATATTCAATACCAATTTCATGTTCATATTCTTCCAATAATGAATATGTATTCGTGGATCAAGATGAGATAATGATGCATTTTTCCACAAAATTTCCCGTTTGGTTTCACCAACTTCTCCCCCTAATTTTGGGAAAAGTGTCTCATCAAATTGACAGTCTGTAAATCGTGCAGTGAACAAGTCGCCTGTCAATGTTTCGAGGTAGCGAATGATGGAGGGCGATTCAAACCCAACATATATTCCTAACCTTCTTTGTGCACCCATTTTGGTGCGGGATGGCGATGCAATAGGCACATATACTGCGCATCCAAAAATCCTTAAATGGGATATATTGGGTTCATGACCCAAAACCAATTGCAATGGGGAATATTTGTGTCAATTCGTCAGTCAGAGACGAACTAGCATTGCTGCATGCAACATGGCGTGACCCCAAGTCGAAGCGGGCAGCCGACAAACTAGCATTGTTGCATGAAAAATGGCGTGACCCCAAGCCGAAGCGGGCAGCCGACAAATTAGCATTGCTTTATGCAAAATGGCGTGACCCCAAGCCGAAGTGGGCAGCCTTGTTTTCATGAGTAAATGAGGTATTCAAGATTACACTCATGTATTGTCTCAATTTAATATCCATTTTGAATGATATCTTTAAAACTCAACAAGTTCCTTTTAGACTTGGAGGAGAACACTGCATTCTCTGAGATAGATTCTCAAAACTCAACAAGTTCCTTTTAAACTTGGAGGAGAACGTTTTGATTGATATCATTAAAACTCAACAAGTTCTTCTTAGACTTGGAGGAGAACATTGCATTCTCTATGATTAACGTCATGCCTTTGGGCAGAGTTACAATTGCTCTTCCGGAGCCTTCAATCAATTTACTTCCCATGGTATGACATACAAAAGAAATACACGAACATAAGAATAGACAAGTTCAATTCGTTTGTGTCACATAATATTTTCAAAATCTGCTACTAACAGTTGACTAACAAAATCAGATATGTTATCCATAATCAATTACTATGCAGTTTGAAAATTTCAGCGTTTTTCATAAGACAATCGATTATTAAACCCACACAATCGATTGTTTGAACATGGATAATCGATTGTTAAACACACACAATCGATTATTTGTTATTTTTGAAAAACTTCAGATCACACTGTTTAAGACAATCGATTGTAAGATATAGACAATCAATTGTTGGCTTATTTTGAAAAATTCCAGAGCTGTCATAAGACAATCGATTGTTAACTATAGACAATCGATTGTTGACTATTTTGAAAAATTCTAGAGCACTGTTTCAAGGCAATCGATTGTTAGACAAAGACAATCGATTGTGGATGATTTTTGAAAATTTCCAGCTCTGTTTCAAGACAATCGATTGTTAGTCAACGACAATCGATTGTGGATGATTTTTGAAAATTTCCAGACCTCACTGTTTCAAGACAATCGATTGTTAGTCAACGACAATCGATTGTTGATCAATTGTTTTTCAACTTTAATGCGAAAATAGTTGATAATCGACTAGTTTTTCAGGCTAGTCGATTACCCCCACTGGAAAATAAAAGTTTTATTGATATTTGAGCATATTGAAGATATTCTAAAGAACTACTGCTAACATTGCATCATGAACTAACTAATACGAGCTAATACTGATGGCTATTAGTTTATTCATTCACTAATACAAACAAGTAAAATCAAATAGCTCCATCTTCTTTCATCACGGACCCATCGCCGATTAGGTGGTCTATTTTCCCCTCGGGTTGCTTAAAGAAGTCTGCCACATTCAAGTTGTCGTCAGAGACAAAATTCGTTATAGGGCGTTTACTCTTTCGAGATGCTTGGTAAAGGTCAACCATACGGCAATCCTTTGACCAGTGCCCGTTTCCACCGCAACGATAATATATAGTTTATAAACTATTTGCTTTTGGATTCTTATCGTATCGTGCTTGTGGCAGAGTGACCAACTTCATGTTGTCATCTCTTTTCTTTAAGCCTTTCCACAAGATGGGTGAATCCTTGATGTTGAGATATTCAATCTTCAAACTTTCATCAAAGTGATGGCGCAAGAAAATCAAGGCCTTCATACAGTTTCAAACCTTCATTAAGGTAATGGCGCAAGAAAATCAAGGCCTTAGCATAGTTTTGGGTGGATGCACTATTTCTGTCTTTAATGGCGTCTCCAAGACCCATAGCATCTAAGTGGATTTCATCATCCAACACCCATGTCATATAGTTCTTGCCCGAAATTTCGAGGGCAACGAACTTTCTTTTCATATTGTCAGACATATGACACAATTACATCAAGAGCGTGTTCATACTTACGGGCTCTATTACAATTATCACATTCACTTCAGGGAATGGATCGAAATCATGTGCTTTACACAATCTCATGTCAAATATTACTTTCATAAAGTGAAAGATTATTTTGAGAATCCTTATTGTTCTCATTACCACAATAATGACGATTATAATTTCGTCTATTGCCACGTCCATGGTAATAATTTTGTCTTCTTTCAGACTTACCACATATTGCTACCACATTCTCTAAAGGGAATGGAGCAAATCCAATTGGACGGAATTCTTTGCCACGTCCACATTCATTGATACCTTCATGGTAATATTTTAGTCTTCTTTCAGACTTATCATATACTACTTCCACATTCTCTAAAGGGAATGGAGCAAATTCAATGGGACAAATTTTCAATTCTTTGTCCACAATCATACATGAATTTAATCATGGCAGGACATAGAGATTTTACCACTTCGTGTGGTTATAATTTCTCACAAACTCCATTAGAGTTATAATCAAACTTTTTATATAAAATTTATAGAATTCCAAGAATTTGAAAAGGAAAAGTAAGTTACTTACCTTTAAGGTATACCAAATATATTTTCAATATTTTCTTCCTTTCTTCCTTTCCTTTCTTTCTTTCCTTTTTCCACGTTTTTCTTTCTTTTCTCTTTTTGCCGTTTTTCTTTTCGTTCCCTTTCTGTTCTTTTCTTTGTTTTCTTTCTTTCTTTTTGTTTCTGCTTCCTTCTTTTTTTTTTCTTTTTCTTTCTTCATTCTTTCTTTGAAGAAAAACCCTACACAAACAAAAGTTAAGACAATCGAAAATTAAATTAGGAAGAGGGAAATACCTTAGATTTCTCGAGAATGGTTCTTGAGACGGTAGAGTCTCGTGCTGATAACGTGTTATGAAATAATATAAAAGACAAGAACAATAACTCAAGAACAAGAGCAAATAGAGAGAGAATAGGGAGAGAGAGAAGTATTCTTATTAATACTTGGGGTGATTTACAATGGTAGAGAGCACCTCTATTTATAGGGAGGGGGATGATTTATCTACCAAGAATAGAACTCTAGAATCTCTCTAATTATAGACATTCACCTTAAATAGGAGATTTCATAACAGAAACCACTTTATTGATATGATAAATATGTTGATCTCGGAACCCCACGATAAAAATTGGGAGATTTCGTCAAAACAAATAACTTTGATTTCAATTTTATATTTAATTTTAAATGAATATTTAAAAATTATTAATTTAAAAATTAATCATTTAAAATAATTAGAGTTCGAATTTATTGACTCGAAAATCTAGCTCTGCCTCTGTACGAAAGTGATGTATCCATTATTTAATGACAAATATTTTACAACATTAAGTGCATGATCCATTCGACAATATGACATTTACTGCCTACCATTGCACATTCTTAATGACTCTCATAATTGTTATTTAAGAGGAGTTTTATCTTGCGACCTTGTTCCATATGTACAACTATAAATAGTGAGTTCTACAATTATTGTGAAAAAAAGGAATTTTCAAACAAACCTATATTTTATCGAAAGTTCAATAATACTTTACTTCTCTTGCTTATATGCACTGTTCTTATTGCTTTCGATAGCTCTGCGCTCGGAACTTATATATCTGCCATTTATTTTAATTTCAAGGCTAAGTCGTATATTTGTGTCTAATTCATCTGTTATTTTAGGATCAAAATAATTTACTTGTCTATAAACCACATATAAATTTAACGGTACCGTTTTACGTAAAAGAAGAGGTTACTCGGTTGCCTGATATCGGTTCAATCCGAGAGGTAAGGTATCCTGACTGACTAGTTAACGTAGTAGTAGTTCCAAATAATAATTATAAATTTCGCATGTGCATAAATTATAAAGGCTTAAATAAAACGTGCCTGAAAGACTCTTTTCCATTATTTAACATTGATCAAATGATGATGCAACGACCATGCATGAGTTAATGAGTTTTGTCGATGCTTTTTTCGGGTACAACCAAATCAAAATGAACATGGAAGATCGGGAAAAAAAACTTTATTTATCACAAATTTTGGCACATAATGTTACAATGTGATGCCTTTCGGGCTAAGGAATGCCGGAGCCACTTATTAACGGCTCGTGAACAAATTTTTTAAAAAGCAAGTAGGAAAAATCATTGAAGTTTACATAGATGATATGTTAGTTAAGTTTTTGAACGCATGTGCTCATCTCAAGCACTTTCAAGAAATTTCTGACATCTTAAGGAAGTGTAACATGAAGCTTATCTCCGAGAAGTGAGTGTTTGGGGTAAGTTCCGGTAAGTTCCTGGGATTTTTGGTGTCACGAAGGGGGGTCGAGGTTAACCTTGATAAAATCAAAGGCATCAAAGACATCCCCAGACTAGCTATCTAGCGTAAAAGAGGTTCAAAGTCTAACAGGAAGGTTGGCCGCATTGAGCAGATTTATTTCTCGGTTTTCAGATAAATGCCATCATTTCTTTGCACTTTTCAAAAAGAAGGATAAATTTGAGTGGACATCGAAATGTCATGAAGCTTTGAAGGATCTGAAAAGTTATTTATTGAGTCCTCCATTACTGTCAAAACCACATGAAGGCGAACAACTACTGATCTACTTAGTAGTTTCAGAGGTTGCGGTAAGTGTTGTTTAGTTTGTGAGGATGAAGGTATGCTACTCACAGCTGGAAAAATTAGCCTTAGCCCTCGTATTCACTGCTCGAAAGCTAAGGCCTTATTTTCAATGTCACCCGATAGTTGTGGTGACCACTTTTACCCTACAAAATATTCTTCATAAACCTGAACTTTTGGGTAAGATGGCCAAGTGGGCCGTCAAATGAGAGAATTTGACATAGAATATAAGCCTAGGACTGCGGTAAATCTCAAGTCTGGGCCGACTTTTTGGCTGATTCAAGTCCGGAATTGTTATCTTTGGCTACTAAAGAAGCAGTAATGATATCAAAATCAACATCAGGTGTTTAGACCCTATTTACGGATGGAGATTCTGATGTGAAGGGGCCCGGGCTCGGCACAGTATTAACCACGCCTTCGGGAGAAACCCTAAGGCAGGCCATCAGAACTGTTTCTATGAATAACAATGAAGCGGAGTATGAAGCTTTGATTGCAAGGCTCAAATTGGCCTTGGGATTGGACTCCGAGGTCATAGAAATCAAATGTGACTCCCAGATGGTGGTAAATCAGGTCTACGAGATCTTCGAAGCCAAAGATGTTATAGCATTAGGATGTGCCATAGTAAATCCACATGAGTTCGAAGGGATTATGTCTATTAGGAGGTTATAGAGGGTTTAAGACAATATTATTATTATGAGGCTCTGTAAGTTTATAACCTTGATATCATTAGATATTATATTAGTGCGGTATTTTCTTTTAAGTGAAGTATTTTAGTAAACATTTTATAAGTATAATTTTACATAGTTACCATTATTATTTTTTTCGAAAATGGTAAATTATACATATAATATGAGAAAGTTTATGTGATTTTCTTTATTGTAAAGATAGAAACTATTTTCTCACAAGAAAAGAAGGTAATTTTTTACCATTTTAAGAATTGAACATACAAAAAATTTGCTCTTTATATTAGAGTAAGAAAATTAGAAGTTGAGAAAATACGTGCATTTTTTATATGGATATTTTAATAAAATAATAGTGTACATATTTATTTTGTATGATACCACATGACCATGATAATAAAGTATATTATTATATGATATATAAAGTGTATTAAAAATGAATAGTATTTTAAATAATTCGAGATAATATTTAACTATATGGGTAATTGGTTAGTGAAAAATTAACTATTTAATTAAGAAATGTTTGGATAAAGACTAACCCTCCCATGTGGCAGGCCCCATGCTAGTTAAAGTGACTCACCATGTTAATTGAAAGGTGGCCATTTTTAAGTGAGATTGAACGGAGATACACGAAAATATTCTATTGAATGGTTTGAAAATTATGATGTAGATAGACATCCTTATAACTCAACAAGCTAATCAACTTATCTTGATGTAGGAAAAGAATAAAGAAGACAGGGAAATAAATCTAGCTTATTTAGGTTTGTTTTGGTCAGTGTCTAGTTTGACCTGTTGGCTCAAAAATCTAAGTCCTATTTCAGAAACAAGGAAAATTTGGAGAAGATGAGACTGTGTAATGTTCATTTGGTTCATATGATTGCGTATCCTGATTCCATATATCTTACTTATGTGTTATGACACAATAATAACAGGTATATGCAACCTCGTTGATATTTTGGGAATCAATAAATTAATCCAATATAAGTAAGAACTTTTTATTGAAAGATAAGTCTCAATCTAAGTATAGAATATTTAGAATTTTGTCTGCTAATTTGAATTAAATTGTTATCAATGAAGAGACATGTTTTGGCTGTGTACCATAATCACCAGGATTCTTCTCAGGAAAGTTTTGGCAAAATTAAATGTTGGTAATCTTTAAATTTTAGGCACATTTTTTGAATTTCTATCAAGTCATTATGAATGGTTTACTTCAGATTTATAGGTTGAGTCATTTACTCCATGTTTCTTCCATGTCCTTAAATAATGATATTACAAAAAACAATCAATTTGCGCAGGTTAATTTGTGGTGATTATTATAACCTCCACAATCTATATTAAATTGTAGGGGTTTATTCACCCCCGCAAATATAATAATTTTACAGCGGTCGGTAACCTCCGCAACCCTAAAAAAAAATTAGCACCCAGACACACCAATGTTTCCCTAGTTTTTTAATCCATTCCCTCTCTTTTTTTTTCCCAAACCCCTTTCTCTTTTTCTAGTACAAACTAAAAAAACCCTCTTTCCTTATAATAAATGTTCCTTTAACCAAATCCCTAACAGACCTAGCAGCAGACAAGACAAATGAGAGGCATAGAAATTCCTCAAAAATTACTTTAATTGGATGTAAGTTTGTGTGATTTCTTCGATCATCATACAAATTCCTCAAAAATTCCTCTTTGATTTTGCTATGATTTTACTCTTTCATTCTTTGATTTTACTGTTTTAGTCTTTCTTTCATCATGCATGTAGGTTTTAAGTTTATTTTCTCTATTAATTTGTGCTTTTCCTTTACTGATTTTTTCTCTTTCTTTCATCTTGATGCTTTTCGATTCTCAATATAAAGTAGCAGAATTTAATAAAAACAGTGTAATTTGAAGAAGGATATAATACTCTTTATTGAAATCGAGATGTAAATCCTCTTTCTTCTTTTGCATTAGGTATTATAGGTTCTAAAATTTAGATTTTTTGTGTTTTTGTAGGTTAATTATGTGATTTGGGTCTTAAATGAAATATTTTATGTCGCATGTGTATTTTAGAACTCTTGCAGACCACGCAATTATCACTTGTTGCTTTTCCTCTCAAGGAACATTTTTGGTTTTTCTGTTTAATAATTTCTCATGGAATCGAGTTCATCAATTTTCATCTTTGGCTGAAAGCAAAATGTTGTAAAATTTTCTGCCTTTTTTTTACTGTCAAAGTAGCTTAAGAAAAAAATGTAAAGGAAAAAAATGAGTTCATGATGAGCTTATCATCCTTCATTAAATAAGCTGACAATTGAGTTCAAGCTCGAGCTTTGAAAATTTTGTTTGAGCAAAGGTCAAGCTATGTATGACTTGTATGAGCTCGATTGTACTTTATAATATAACCAGTATTATATGGGAATGGATGGCATAAAGAAGACATCTAGCTGGCTATTACACTATAGAAGTTATGTACAAGATCCGTTGTTAGTTTAAAGGATATTGAATAAGTTGAAAATGTTAGTTGAGTATTAATGTAATGATCCGACCGGTCGTTTTGAGCTCTAGCACGTCATTCGGTAGTCTGAGACCATGAGCAGTTTCATTACAGGTATATTGACTTGTGTGTATGGTCGGAATTAAAATTCAGTAAGTTCGGAGTTAAACTTAAATGAAATTCTCATTTCAGACGCCTTATGTTGGAGAAAATGGCTAGGATTGAATCTTTGAGTAAACGATCTCGGAATCGGGGTCTGGAGGTTTTAGCAGGTTTGTATGTTGATTTCGGACTTGGGCGTATGCCCGGCTCGGGTTTTGAATAACCTGGGAGCATTTTGGCGCTTATTGTGGAAGTTAGCATTTTGGAAAAAAAAATTTAAGTTTGTCTTGAAGTGCATTTCAGCATTATCGATGTCTGTTTGGGATTCCAAGACTGGGAGTAGCTCCGTATGGTAATTCTGGAGTTGGGAGCGCGATCGAAAGTGAATTCGGAGGTCCGTAAGTCATTTTGACGCTATTTGGCTAAAGATAGAAATTTGAAGGTTTTGAGAAGTTTGACCGGGATTGTACTTTTTGATATCGGGGTCTGAATCTGATTTCGGAAGTTGGAGTAGGTCCGCAATGTCAAATATGACATGTGTGCAAAATTTGAAGTCAATCAGACGTGATTTGATATGTTTCGGCATCGGAAGTAGAAGTTGGAAAATTCAAAGTTCATAAAGCTCGAATCGGGGTGTAATTCATGTTTTTAGCGTTGTTTGTTATGATTTGAGGCCTTGATCAAATCCATAATATGCTTTGGGATTGGTTGGTAAGTTTGGTTGAGGTTCCCAGGGCCTCGGGGTGAGTTCGGGTGGCCAAATAGAGAGTTTTTGGATTTATGGAATTTTTACTCTACTGCTTCTGGTATTTTTGCTTTTGCAGTTTTGGAGCCGCAGAAGCAGCTTGGCAGACGCAGAAGCGAAAAGTGGATGTTTGGCTAGGAACCGCAAAAGCAGTTTTGTTCCGCAGAAGCGTAGACCTCAGTAGCGGTTGGTCGGGTGATTTGAGAGACCACAGAAGTGGCCTGGACTTCCGCAAAAGCGAGACCGCAAAAGTCGTCCCTGGACCGCAAAAGCAGAAAGCGCTGGAGGCAGAACCTTGCTTTAAATCATGGGATTGAGTGCATTTCTCTCATTTCTTCATGGCTTGGGGCGATCTTTGGGGAGCTTCAAGAGAGGATTTTGTCGTCAATATTGAGGTAAGTTACCCCTATCACTTTTGAGTTGAATACATCATTTATATATGGATTTAAGCATGGAAATGAGAGCAAATATGGAGGTTTTGGTTGAAAACATAAAAAATCTTAATCTTCGATTTTGGCCATTATTTTGAGTATGGAATTAAGAAAAAATTATATATTTGAGTTTGTGAGTTCATGGGTAAACTTTATCTTCAAAACATTTTGTATTCCAGGCATATGGGCCGGAGGGTATTTTTGTCATTTAACAAAATGGATTTGGGAAATGTTATAATTTGAATAGCAAGTGTTTGAGTATATTCTCATTAGTTTGTCGTTATTTGGCTAATTTTGGAGCTCTGTGCGTTGGTTCGCGCTTTCGAAAATGTAAGACCTCGTTTAATCTCGTTTGGAAATCATTGATATATTTGATATGTGCGCTTTGGTTGTATTAGCATGATTTCCAGGTATAGGCTTTGATGAATGACAAACAATGAAGTCAATTGTCAAACAACGATATTGTATGACAAACGATGAAGATGCATTAGCAAACAATCGAGATGGTTGACGAATCAATGATGATGAATCAAACAATCAAGATTGGATGCCAAGAAGCATATTGATGAAGGGATTGCTTAGACAAGCCAAGACGAGCTCAAAAGTTCAAGACCGAAGACCCAAGGCGTAGGTCGTTAGGTAGAACCAATATAAGAGCAACATTTAAGTTATCTCGTCTTTTGGCTCAACATAGGTCATTATTAATATGCATAAAATCATTTTATTAAATCATATATATCATAAACATTTTTAATATACTTCAAACAAAATAATTTTAACGTTTTCATTTTAACCAAAATGGTTTTTGAAGTAAGTTTTCGATTCTGGTATATTCCAGCTTTGATTCTGGTATATCCTGGTATATTCCAGCTTTGCTGGAAATTCCAGAGAAGTAGGATAATCGATTATCAAGTTTCAATAGTCGATTATTCTCATGTCCGTTGCCTTCCAACGACTAGTTTTTTGACTGTTTTAATAAGATAATCGATTATGTAAATGTAATAATCGATTATTCTGTCAGAATTGAGTATTATTGTTTAAATATTGAGCAACGGACATATCACCTCTAAACTCTATAAATAGAGGTCATTTGAACTCATTTAGAATGAACAACATCTCTCATTATTCTTGAACATATTGATAACATTTATGCATCATAGTTAGAGCTTTTGTTGAGCCATTTGAGAGACAACTTTGTGTTGTTCATAGAGCTTATATTGTATCTCTTTATCTACTCTTCTTAGAGAGTTCTTGTTGTAAAAGAGAAAGGTTCTTGAGAAGACCATACCTTCTCATTGAGCGTTGGGTTTGCTAAGTACCTTCAATCTTAGTGTGTGAAGTCTTGTGGTGCAGTATCCACGAGCAAGGTGAAGTCTTGAGGAGAGGTATCCTCGAGCAAGTTGAAGTCTTGTAGAGCGTACATCTACGAGCAAGTGTAACGGTTTGTTAGGCACCCGTAAGCTTAACGGAGTTAGTGTAAACTCGAGAGAGTCTCTCGGGAGACTGGACTAACCACACGTTGTGGTGAACCAGTATAAATTCGGTGTGTCCTCTCCTTACTCTTTTAATTACTGCACTTACTTTACTCCTGGAATTTTAATTCCGCAAAATTTACCGACATTCTCGTGCCTCACTATTCACCCCCCCCCCTCTAGTGAAGGGCACAAATCCTAACAGTTGGTATCAGAGCCTAACTCTCTGAAAGCCTTAACCGGTTGAGAGAACGATATATATTTTGTTGTTGAGAATATTGAACGCAGGTATGATGAGCGAAGGACACTCTACCATTAGGCCTCCACTATTTGATGGAACCAATTATACATATTGGAAAGAGAGAATGAGAATATTCATCCAATCAAATAACTTTCGATTATGGCACATCATCAAGAACGGTGAACAAATGCCGACAAAGAAAGTTGGAGAAATCACGATTCCAAGGAGGAAGATGAATATAATGCCGAGGACATCAAGAAGGTTGAAAATAGTGCAAAGGCCGTCAATTTGTTATATTGTGCGGTGAATCCGGATGACTATCGAAAGATTTCTTGCTGCACAACCGTCAAGGAGATGTGGGATAAGCTTGAGATCACTTATGAAGGTACGCCTCAAGTCCGAGAATCGAAAGTTGATTTTCTAACACATGAATATGAACTCTTTAGAATGAGGGAGAATGAAAGCATCGATATTATGTTCGATCGGTTCTCAATGATCATCAACAATCTCCATGCTCTCGGGAAAGTATACTCGAGCAAAGATCTTGTTCGAAAAATCTTGCGGAGTCTCACTCCGGAATGGCATTCCAAAGCCAATGCCATCCAAGAGTCGATAGGAATCACGGACGTCACAATTGATGGACTAAGAGGTAACCTCAAAACCTATGAAAGCACTATTCTTAATCCTTCTTTTGTAAACAAGAAAAATTCGATTGCGTTCAAAGCCTCATCTTCTAAAAGAGTAGAGGTAAGTGATTCGGAAAGCGATGACGATAATATTTCCAATGCCTTGATCGAAAAGTTTTATAAGTTTATGAAAAGGGAAATTAAGAAGGAAGAACCAAGTCCTTCATGCCATAATTGTGGAAAACTTGGCCACATCAAATCTCATTGCCCAAAATCCAAGGACAAGAAGAAGAACAAACACCAAAGGCGTGTGACATGGGATTCGGAAAGCTCGGGTGATGAAACGGCCGCCTTATGCCTCATGGCTAACGAGGAAGAAGAGGTAAGTACTTCTAACTCTTACTCGTTTGAAGAACTACAAGAAGCTTTTCATGAATTATATGGTGAATTGAAAAAGACTTCAAAAATCTCCAAAGAGGCCAAGGCTAAAATTAACGTTTTAGGAGAGGAAAATAAATTTTTAGAAAATGATATTATTGATCTTAAAAATAAAATTAAGGAGATGCATGAAGATTCTTCAATTGATCAAAATTCTAATTGTTCATCTTGTGATTCTTTGAAATTAGAAAACATAGAACTTAGGAACACACTAGAAAAACGTAGTGTAGACAATCCTAAAATAGTTGAAGAAATTAAAAAGAAAAGGCCCAGGAAAAATAAAAGGCGTAAAAAGAATAAGAATCATGTTAGAAATTGCGATGCACAACCTAGAAATAATTCTAGGAATTTTGTAAATGAGTCTAGAATTAATCATTTTAGACCACCTAGAAATGGTTCTAGGAATTTTATTAATGAGTCTAGAATTAATCATTTTAGACCGCCTAGAAATGACTCTAGGAATTTCAACGCTTCTAGGAATAACGACTTTAGATCACCTAGAACGTTTTTTGCTCAACCAAGTCATATGCACAACCCGAATGTTATATGTCATTATTGCAACCGGGTAGGACACACAGCACCCGTATGTTTTGCAAAACATAGAGATTTATCTTTTAGCTATGATTATTATTTGCCTAACCCCCAAGGACCCAAAAGTGTTTGGGTACCTAAAACCTATTTTTAGGTACGTTTGCAGGTGTGCTTGAAGACTACAATATCATAGTAGATGCACCAAGCACGAAACCTTATTGCATCGAGGGGGAATTTCGGTTAGTTATCATATTTTTGATAAAAACGTAATAGTTGATATGTGTTAACGATTGATATGTCTTTGTTAACAATTGGTATCAATTATTTTTGTTGATTCATGTTTTGATAACTTTTATTTTGAATAACAATTGGTATCAATTATTTTTGTTAAAAATAATGATTGATTCATGTTTTGATGAATATTATTTTTGGTTTGAATAACAGTTGGTTTATTCTTGAAAAATAAATGATTCATGTTTTTAATACAACTATTGGTTTGTTAAAAATTAACAGTTGATATGTTTTTAAGTAATATGATTTGCTAAAAATAACCTTTAATATGGTTGTTAAGTTTTTACTATCATTTGGTATCATTTTATGTTGGTATGATTTTTTATTATTTGAAAATCGTCATCATGTATATTCCTCATTGTATTTCCAATTTTATTTTTGACACTAACAGGTTGTATACCCAAAAGGCGGAAGTGTGAAAAGGGGGAAGTAGGCTTTGTATAATCTTTTTGCTAATGCCAAAAGGGGGAAGAGCTTAGGCGATATGCATCTAATAAGGGGGAATGTCTCTACCTTTTAGTATGCCTTATTTGAGGGGGAATACTCAATTAAGGGGGAATATTTTGCATGACTTATATGTTGAGATATAGCATGTCTTTAGGGGGGATCCGATATGCATATCTTCTATTGTTTGTCATTATCAAAAAGGGAGACATTGTAAGACCTCGTTTGGAAATCATTGATATATTTGATATGTGCACTTTGGTTGTATTAGCATGATTTCCAGGTATAGGTTTTGATGAATGACAAATAATGAAGTCAATTGTCAAACAACGATATTGTATGACAAACGATGAAGATGCATTAGCAAACAATCAAGATGGTTGACGAATCAATGATGATGAATCAAACAATCAAGATTGGATGCCAAGAAGCATATTGATGAAGGGATTGCTTAGACAAGCCAAGACGAGCTCAAAAGTTCATGACCGAAGACCCAAGGCGTAGGTCGTTAGGTAGAACCAATGTAAGAGCAACATTTAAGTTATCTCGTCTTTTGGCTCAACATAGGTCATCATTAATATGCATAAAATCATTTTATTAAATCATATATATCATAAATATTTTTAATATACTTCAAACAAAATGATTTTAACGTTTTCATTTTAACCAAAATGGTTTTTGAAGTAAGTTTTCGATTCTGGTATATTCTGGTATATTCCAGCTTTGCTGGAAATTCCAGAGAAGTAGGATAATCCATTATCAAGTTTCAATAGTCGATTATTCTCATGTCCGTTGCCTTCCAACGACTAGTTTTTTGACCGTTTTAATAAGATAATCGATTATGTAAATGTAATAATCGATTATTCTGTCAGAATTGAGTATTATTGTTTAAATATTGAGCAACGGACATATCATCTCTAAACTCTATAAATAGAGGTCATTTGAACTCATTTGGAATGAACAACATCTCTCATTATTCTTGAACATATTGATAACATTTTATGCATCATATTTAGAGCTTTTGTTGATCCATTTGAGAGACAACTTTGTGTTGTTCATAGAGCTTATATTGTATCTCTTTATCTACTCTTCTTAGGGAGTTCTTGTTGTAAAAGAGAAAGGTTCTTGAGAAGACCATACCTTCTCATTGAGCGTTGGGTTTGCTAAGTACCTTCAATCTTATTGTGTGAAGTCTTGTGGTGCGGTATCCACGAGCAAGGTGAAGTCTTGAGGTGAGGTATCCTCGAGCAAGTTGAAGTCTTGTAGAGCGTACATCTACGAGCAAGTGTAACGGTTTGTTAGGCACCCGTAAGCTTAACGGAGTTAGTGTAAACTCGAGAGAGTCTCTCGGGAGACTGGACTAACCACACGTTGTGGTGAACCAGTATAAATTCGGTGTGTCCTCTCCTTACTCTTTTAATTACTGCACTTACTTTACTCCTGCATTTTTAACTCCGCAAAATTTACCGACATTCTCGTGCCTCACTATTCATCCCCCCCTCTAGTGAAGGCCACAGATCATAGCAGAAAAGATGTGGAGCGTCGGCTATGAGTCTTCGGAGCGAGGTGCGTCTCCTTTCTAAACTTGTGAGGGAAAATTTACCCCATAGGTGAGTTAAATTAGTTATGTGCTCCTATTTGTGGGGGCTACGTACGCACGAGGTGATGAGAGTCCGTGCGTAGCTACTACTATGCTATTGTATGGGTCGTCTAGGACCCAAAAGCATGTTATACTTGGATTATTTGTAAATCATTGATGGCTTAAAATTCTTTAATCATATTAAATTAATATGCGAATTTTTAAAAAGGCTAAAGCTATGTTTTCCTTAAATTATTAAAAGGAATGGACCTTACTTGGATATTTACTCCACGCTGACTGTTTGATTGATTATCTGTCTGCGTATGTTTATTTTGGAACGGGCTGAACGCCTCGGCAGATTAAATAGATGCATCTATAGTACGGGCCGCTCGACCCTCGGCAATGCACACTTTATATTTCTGTTGGAGCGGGCCGTCGACCTCGACATGATTTGCGCATGATTGTGTTGTTGTCTTGAATTTATTTGAGTTGTTTCATACCTCACTATGGCTCGAGATCATATTGTTTAAAATAACAAGAAATCTAAGGAAATTTCCCATGAAAGAATTATATGTTTACTTGTTTCCTCTATCTGGATTAGAACTATGTTTATAAAATAAATCCACTTTTTAATATGTTTATTACGGATAAATAATCATTGGACTGCTAGTGAGTGTCAAGCTTGACCATCTCGACTCTACCCCTTCAGTATTACGCGGGACACTCATTGTGTACACATTATTTTTATACTCATACTACACTTGCTGTGCATTTTATTGCACAAGTATATGTGACTCCAGTGGTCTGCTAGGCATAGCAGCATGGATGATTCTGGAACTAGGTGAGTTGCATCATTCGAGACGGTCGCAGCTAGTATAGTCCCTTCCTTTGTACTGTATTTACTTTCTGTCCATTGTATTCCGGGCGGATATTGTATTTTATTTCTCTTATCAGTAGATGCTCATGCACTTGTGACACCGGGTTCTGGGATGGTTTG
The DNA here is from genome assembly GCA_034376525.1 of Nicotiana benthamiana. NCBI lineage: Eukaryota > Viridiplantae > Streptophyta > Magnoliopsida > Solanales > Solanaceae > Nicotiana > Nicotiana benthamiana. The sequence goes on along the minus strand of CM067331.1, from coordinate 14,809,295 downwards.
AAGTATTGTATTAATTGTTTAACCTTTAAATTTGATTTGAAAATATATTCCTTAAAATTTTCTAAACAACGAAGGAAAAATTCTGTATTTCAAAAGTGTTAAATGAGATTTAATTTAGTATTTGAGTTGGCTGGCCTAACGGCGATGTACGGCGCCATCACAACCTTAGTGGATTTTGGGTCGTGACAATATGGTATCGGAGCATTAGGTTCCCATCGGTCTCACGAGTCATGTGCAAGTCTAGTAGAGTCTCGCAGATCGGTTAGGAGACGTTTGTACTTATCCTCGGGAGGCTACAGCACTGTTAGGAGTAATTCCCTTCTTGATTTCCTTATCGTGCGGTTCGATTCCTTTGAGGCTTATGCCTTTGATTCCTTCCTACTCAATCTTAATGACGCGAGCGCTTGCCAGAAATCGAGAATTTGAAGAATTGAAATGGCACTACAAATGTGGTGCGGGATGATTTTCCCGGTATAATTGATTGGACTATTATAGTCGCTTTATGAGAGGGTATTCTATTGTTCATCTCAGTAACAGGACTTCTAAGAACCTGAGGCTAGGCACATGTTGCCATGATGCTTATGAGCGATTATTTCCGCAGTGTTGTGTGATGGTAGGATGTTTGCCCACGTGTCGGGGCAGAAGATGAATTGAAGGGAGGTTTACTCATCTTGTAATCAAGGGATTCAGTATTTTATTTCCGGCAGGGGAAAAGGAAGTCAGACTAAGAATGGTCAGATGTGGGCTAGTGAAAGTAATGAGACTTCGCATTTGCAAGCGTGGTGGAGCTTTTCTTCTATGATGGGGTGTCATGGTCCTATTGGAACATACCAAGCTCGTTGATGTTAGAATATGCTACAATTCGCCGTTATGGAAAGATATTGTAAAATAGTATTGGAGATACAACTGTTGGTTGTCGCATGGTGCGGTGGTTCAAGATCGAATCAGAATTTCTAATGTTGACGGATCGATAAAGATGATCTTTGGAAAGGCTTACAGATTAGCAGCTATTGTGGGTCCAAGTGCCAGGAAGATAGGTTTTATTTAAGGCAAAAATTGAGCAGCGGACTATGAGGAAAGACGTGGGAAGTGCCAGGCGGTGTTTAAATTTCTAGAAGGCCAAGTATGAGAATCAAGGTCGAGTGACCGATTAAGGAGATGAGTTTTTCCAAAGTGAGAGAGTCGCTGGGGTTGCCTACGGGCTTGGTAGTAGGAAGGCTATGCGTCTTAAGGAGAGCTTGGATCGAATTGGGTATTTTAAGGATTCGGGATTGAAGCCTGCGGCTATGATGTGAAGTATGGGCTATTGGTGTCATAGTGAATGCACCCCGTGCAGCAGCGTGGGAAGATGTCGGGAGGTGATTTCCCTAGGTGGGTTATTCCCCGTGAGCAGGTTAGCGGCCACGTGGTTGGCGAAGCTTCTGCAAAGAATTATATTGGTTGTTCAACAAAGATATTGGTCGTTTGAATGTGGATGATGATTCAGAATACGAAAGGTGGGCGTTTACAGGAAGATTTCGAGAAATTTTGATAGTTTATGGTGCGAGGTTATGTCAATAAGAGGTCAGGCGAGCTCTAGAATTGCGAAATTATAGCTTAAAGCTAAGTGAGATAGTCCCTCCACTTATGATTGGGCTGTATTGTTTAGTACTTGTGTGATTTCTTGTTATTAGCATGTTGATGGGTTATTTCAGCTATGAGAAAAGGCCATAAGTGGTAGTTCGAGCAAATGAATTGTTGGAGGCATATTATGGTTGGTCTTATTGGCTCATGTTCGGACTGGGGAAAAAAAGGTTCAAGATTTATGCCTCCTAGAGATGTAGGTTTTAGAGGAAGTGATTTTGTTGGGTGCTTCGCGGAGAGAGTGTTCGTGTGTTATAAGATATATGGAGTGAGTTATATTCGGTACCCAGACAGAGCGGGTGGCTCTCAATAATGGTCCTAGTGAATTCAGGAGTTTAAGTGTGGTGCTCAATAATTTCGAGCCTATGGGTACAGTTAAGAATCAAGCTTTGTAACAGCTCATGAGAAGGTGCCCAGAATGTTCTATGATATTTTGACTTGTGATGGAGCATTTGAGTGATATGAAATAGTTCGTGGGAATTTAGACAGCTTTCTCTCATGCTTCAAGGTCACTCGGGGCGAGTGAAGATGGAGTAGGTTATGTGTCGAATGGAGTTAGTCTTATTTCTAAGGCAAGCAAGGACGGATTGGAAGAAGGTAAATTGATTAGCCATAATTGAATTGGCACATTGGGGCCGGCGATCAGTTCATTTCGCGTGATCAAGTTATGTGTATGATTTGCGGCGGTACACGTGAGGCTTGTCGGTCGCCGTAATTGAAGTTATTCAGAAGCCTTCTTCTGTTATGGTTTGTTGAGTGGAAGCGGATTGCGGAAGGGTGTGGTGGCTTGGACCATTACTTAGAGATTTGCATATCCTACGGTTATGAGAAGTTGCCTGTGTGTTGCTGTGATTCTCTTGAAGTGAGTTAAGTGAAAAGTTCTTATGTGATGAAGTGTTAAAATATTAATGATTTTAAAGTTATGATAAAAATCGTGTTCTATCGTATATTGGGATGATGGGTGCAGTAAGTGGCATGGGAATTCGGAGTGAGGATCAAGGTTGTAGTTTGGTGTTGACAAGGATGTCACGGGCTCGAATGAGCGAGGGAAGGGTGGAATAATTAAAATAAATTGGTATTGAATTCAGCGTCACCTGAGATCGATGTGTTGTGAAAGAGGTTTTGCATCCTAGCTAAGGATTCTTGATTGTTTTTCAGTGTTAGTGCATGTTTGGATGTGCGGACCCATTATTCATTTCGGAAGATTTTGGGAGTGTGTCCCACGGGAAGATTGTATAAGTGTGGCATGTAGTCACTTGATTGGCCAAAGATTTAAACCAAGTATGAGGATTGTGATAATATTGTTAATGTGAGAATTTAGGCATGTAGGGCACTTTATTTATTGGGATATGAACGAAGGAGGTTGCTCCGTTTATAATACTTGTTCTTATATGCTATGAGGAAGAATGAGTTACTATGAACCTTTGAAAGGTTATTAGCCAAGTTGGTACAATCAGAAATCGACTTGAGATCAATGGATTGATTATATGTGACAGGGCTTTATATCAGGCTAGTTTTTTGTTCGTTTCGGTAAGTGTACCCTATGGGGGATGCGTCGAGGGTGTTATTTTGTCATCGGCTATTCCAAGTAATGATGTATTGCACCATATGCATTGTGAAACAGCTTGGTAAATTCCTTATGTGTTGAGGTTCCGCGTAGCGGTGATGTTATATGAGCAAGATGGCTCTTGAGATTCAGATCATGTATCGCACCTCAGTTGTGCTTGAGTTTTGTAGCCTATAGCGCTATATGGTTCCTCAGGGATGGTATTATACACCTTAGCGTGTCTACAACAAATATTCGGTATTTTGATGTGAGGAGCTATTTAGCTCAATGTATATCTCCTTATGTGAGCATGTATGTGGATCGGGTAGTACGCCGCGATGGGTATGTTATTTGGATCGTGTGGCACGCCACCATAGTTATGATATGTGGATCGAGTGGCAAGCCACCATGGTTATATTGTTTGGATCGGGTTGTGCGCTGCAACAGTATGATATTCAGTACAGTCCCCCCATATTTACTTTTATATGTTCTGTCTCCTATTCTTCCCAGGATTCTAGTTCTAGTTGTGAGCCCGCGTCGCATGTATGATTCGCAAGCAGGGTAATTAGATCTCCTATTCAGAGTTAGGCTTCCTTTTTGTATCGCATTTTGAGTGGTAGCCTATTGGTACCTTGTGGAATCATACGGGACTTTGATCATGTCCGGGATAGCTTATTGCCTGAGCAGTTCGTACTGGGTGAGATGCGATTATGGGATTTAGGATCAGTGCAATTTGATTATATGAAGTGTATTAAGGAGCTAAGACAATTAGATGGTTCATGATGAGGCGATGATGCTTGTCAGGAGAATAGACCTAATGATTTGTTAATTCGGCAGTTGGTTATGAATTTTGGCACATCTCATCCATCGTGGCGGTATTGTAAGAGTTAGAGTAAGACTTGCGTGTGTCATGAGGTGCAATGGGAGCATCTGATTTGTTGAATTTTGGCTAAGTTGATCAGAAAATGTTATAGTGGTCCTATGAGTAAAGTGATGCAGAGTGTGAATTCAGTAAAGTTATGCAATTATGTTGGGTATGATTTGGTGATCTCTTGATGAAAATAGTCCTAGCATAGAATTACCGATGTTAGAATTGGGCTCGAAGGCTTATTTGCTTGAATAAAGGGGAGCATCTTCAGAATTGATCAAGCTAATGTGCGCATCTAAGTTGTGGTAGCACGAAAAGGTGCATAAGGTGCTAAACAGTGATTTCAGACTATTTCGGTATAGTTCTCAACACGTACGAGGACGAATATATGTTTAAGTGGGAGAGAATGCAACGACTCGACCATTTGTTTTGAGCTCTAGCGTGTCGTTCAGCTGTCTGAGGCCATGAACAGCTTCATTTCAAGTATATTGACTTGTGTGTATGGTCAGAATTGAAATTCAGGAAGTTCGGAGTTAAATTTAAATGAAAATTCTCATTTCAGAAGCCTTAGGTTGGAGAAAATGGCTAGGATTGGATCTTTGAGTAACATCTTCGGAATCGGGGTCTGAAAGTTTTAATAGGTTTGTATGTTGATTTGGACTTGGGAGTATGTCCGGCTCGAGTTTTGAATAACCCAGGAGCATTTTGGCGCATATTGTGGAAGTTAGCAATTTGGAAGAAATTCTTTAAGTTTGGCTTGAAGTTCATTTCAATGTTATCGATGTCCGTTTGGGATTTCGAGACTGGTAGTAGCTCCGTATGGTGATTCTGGAGTTGGGAGCACGATCGGAAGTGAATTCAGAGGTCCGTAGGTCATTTTGAAGCCATTTGGCAAAAGATAGAAATTTGAAGGTTTTTGAGAAGTTTGACCGGAGTGGACTTTTTCATATCGAGGTCGAAATCTGATTTCGGAAAATGGAGTAGGTCCGTAATGTCAAATATGACTTGTGTGCAAAATTTGAAGTCAATCGGACGTGATTTTATAGGTTTCGGCATTGGAAGTAGAAGTTGGAAAATTCAAAGTTCGTAAAGCTCGAATCGGGGTGTAATTCATGATTTTGGCATTGTTTGTTATGATTTGAGGCCTCAAGCAAGTCCGTAATTTGTTTCGGGATTGGTTGGTAGTTTAGTTGGGGTCCCGAGGACCACGAGGTGAGTTCGGGTGGCCAAACGGAGAGTTTTTGGACATATGAAATTTTTAGGCCTCCTGCTTCTGGTGTTTTCACTTCTACGGATTTGGAGCCGCAGAAGCAGAACCGCAAAAGCAGATTGGCAGACGCAGAAGCAGAAAATGGACATTTTGCAAGGAACCATAGAAGTGGATTTTGTTCCACAGAAGTGAAATTGCTTCTACGATAGGTAGATCGCAGAAGCGGTTGGTCGGGTGATTTGAGAGACCGCAAAAGCGGCCTAGACATCCACAAAAGCGGAACCGCAGAAGCGGTCCCTAGACCCAAAAGGAAACGCGCTGGAGGCAGAACCTTGTTTTAAATCGTTGGACTGGATGCATTTCTCCCATTTCTTCATGGTTTCGGCGATTTTTGGGGAGTTTCCAGAGAGGATTTTGTTGTCAATGTTGAGGTAAGTTACCCCTATCACTTTTGAGTTGAATACATCACTTACATATGGATTTAAGCATGGAAATGATAGAAAATCTGGAGGTTTTTGTTGAAAACCTAGAAAATCTTAATCTTGAATCTTAGCCACGATTTTGAGTATGGAATTAGGAAAACAATAATATATTTGAGTTCGCGAGTTCATGGGTAAACTTTATCTTCGAAAATTTTTGGATTCCGGGCACGTGGGACCGAGGGCATTTTGGTTATTTCATTAAAAGGAGTTGGAAAATTTTATAATTTGAATTGTTAGCAAGTGTTTGAGTATATTCTCATTAGTTTGCCATTATTTGGCTAGTCTTAGACCATTGTGCGTTGGTTTGAGCTTTCGGAAAGATGTGGTGCGCTGGCTATGAGTCTTCGGAGCAAGGTGAGTCTCCTTTCTAATCTTGTGAGGGGTAACTAACCCCATAGGTGAGTTAAATTGGTTATGTGCTCCTATTTGTTGGGGCTACGTACGCACGAGGTGACAAGAGTTCGTGCATAGCTACTACTATGCTATTGTTTGGGTAGTCTAGAACCCAAAAGCATGTTATACTTGGATTATTTGTAAATCATTGATGGCTTGAAATGCTTTAATCATATTACATTAATAAGCGGATTTCTAAAAATACTAAAGCTATGTTTTCCTCAAATTATTAAAAAGGAATGGACCTTACTTGGATATTTGCTTCACGCTGTTGATTGTCTGTCTGTGTATGTTTATTTTGGAACCGACCGAATGCCTCAACACATTAAGTAGATGCATCTATGGTACGGGCTGCTCGACCCTCGGCAGTGCACACTTTACATTTCGGTTGGAGCGGGCCATCGACCTCGGCATTGTTTGCGCATGATTGTGCTGTTGTCTTGAACTTATTTGAGTTATTTCATGCCTCATTATGGCTCGAGATCATGTTGTTAAAAATAGCAAGAAATCTAAGAAAATTTCCCATAAAAGAATTATATGTTTACTTGTTTCCTCTATCTGGATTAGAACCATGTTTATAAAATAAATGCACTGTTTAATATGTTTATTACGGATAAATAATCATTGGACTGCTAGTGAGTGTCAATGTTGACCATCTCGTCTCTACCCCTTCAGAATTAGGTGGGATACTCATTGGGTACACGTTATTTTTGTACTCATACTACACTTGTTGTGCATTTTGTTGCACGGGTATATGTGACTCCAGTGGTCTGCTAGGCATAGCAGCGCGGATGATTCTGGGGCTAGGTGAGTTGCATCATTCGAGACGGCCGAAGCTAGAGTAGTACCTTCCTTTGTACTGTATTTACTTTTCGTCCATTGTATTTTGGGCGGATGTTGTATTTCATTTCTCTTATCAGTAGATGCTCATGCACTTGTGACACCGGGTTCTAGGATGGTTTAAAGTATTGTATTAATTGTTTAGTCTTTAAATTTGAATTGAAAATACATTCCTTAAAAATTTCTAAACAATAGGAAATATCCTGTATTTCAAAATTTTGAAACGAGATTTAATTTAGTTTTGAGTTGGCTGGCCTAACGGCAATGTCGGCCGCCACCACAACCTTTGTGGATTTTGGGTCGTGACAATTAATATTTCACTGGATAGAGCATGATATTGCTTTTCAGTTCCTCAATTATGATGTTTCAATTGTTTGTAATTCTTAATTATAGGGACTTAGCAGAATGTATTATCCTTAATGCTCACAATCATCAGTTATAAAAAAATATTTTTATTGCTCCACAATGATATTGCCTGTGGCATGTCCATCAATCATCTTGTCCCAAGCATATTGTTCTTAGTGGATATTTGGAGTCAAACACAGTCTTAAACTTCCCTTCCGTCACCAACCTAACAAGCAAGTACAGTTCCTTATCTCCTTTAGGAATCAACATAAATGGCGGCAACTGCTTTTTAAAGAAGGTCAGTTTCTGAAATACATAGGTGCATATTGCACTAGGTCCAGGAGTCAGATCAATGACATTACCATTCTCACTCAAATTAGGCTCAAATGTTGACCAGGGAATGTCTTTTAACCATCTTATTTTTATTTGACCAATTAAACCAGGGACAAGAGTGAAAAGTTATCCAATGTGTGTGTTATGCCTTGTGAACTTGTTCCTTTGTGCTTCAGAAAGTATAACATCAATTTTCTATCTATTTTTAGACTTTTCGTCCTTTTATTTAATTGTAATAACTGCTCTCCTTTTTTCTTTCTATTTTTGCTTGCGATAGAATTTTAAAGTAAACAAGTTCAGTATGATAATATACTGATATTGAAGTTAGTTGTCTCATAGTTTTTAATTTGCACAACTTATTGTGATTGCCTGAGTTAATGTAGTATCTCAGTTCATTTGTTGCTTCCTTGAACGCCTGCTACTCTAGAAAATATTACAAAACCTGAGTTGATATAGTATCTCAGCTCATTTGTTGCTCTTGAATGATTGCTACTCTATAAAATATTGATAATCCTGAGTAGATGTAGTATCTTGGTTCATTTGTTGCTTCTTTGAATGTCTGCTACTCTAAACAAAATATCTTTAAAGCTAAAGTAGTTGTATGTTTAATCGCAACATTAGTTTGAATTTCAAATGCAACAATTTAGATTGTTAGAGTTCATCCAAGAACACTTTCCGTCTTAGCCAATGCTTTTCTTTTATTTCTTGCAGGTATGCCGAAACCCAAGCGTTACAAGAACTTCCAGAACACCTTTCAGTCCACACCTACATCACAAGGTGTAGCACAACCTTTATCAATAACTCAATCAACACCATCACATTTGGATGATCCACCACAGCTGACTTCATTTATTCAACCGACAGCACGACCAACACCTTCGAGTCATGTCACAGCAAATCTGATTCAGTCAGATCAGACCACAACACAGCAGGTTCCATCAGCCTGAGCTGCATCACAACAGCCACCATCTAGAAATCATAGTGGGCGTGTGTCTTTGAAACATTGAACTGTAGATGCAATAGGTATGCTAAGCTTGAAGTGATTTAAAGGTTCATTCCGTTGAAGTGATTCAGCCAGAGGTTGTCATTATGGTTTCTAGTAATATTTATTTTACCACAATTTTGATGAGAACCTGGTTGATTTTTATAAGATTGAAAGTGTGTTTCTGCTGCTTTCAAGTGTTTCCAAAAAACCTGATTGACTGTTGCTTTCATTATTATCTTTTAAGATTCGCAAGGAGCTAGCAAGATAATGGTTCATGTTCTTCCCAATGCCAAGAGAAGTATAATCAAATGTTGAATACTCACAATCAAAGCCAGGAGAACTACAAAGAAATGATGAATGTTAACACTCAAATGATGAATGCTTTTAAGGTGTATATGATAATGAAAGAAGGGACGATACCTGAAGAATTTGCAGGGATAATTGTTTCTCGTCCTCATTCAACGGTAAGAATAGTTCATAACTTTCTTATTTAATTTCGTAAAGTATGATTGTTCAGTCCAAGTATAATTAGCTATAGGATATTATTGAGGTACTTTTTGTTAATTATATTTTCTTTTGATTATTTGGTAGCCAAGTGATGTGGCTAGCAGATCTATTTTACCCACAAATATAAGAAGATCTTCCGGTGGAAGTAATCCTAACAACAACCATTGAAGTTGCTTGCAAATATATTTGATAATTAAGTATCGTACTCGATTGAATGATCATAGTATATCTTTTGTCCATAATGGTTAGAGTGGATGTTATGTTTTATGTTTTTTTAAGACTTATAATATTGATATTTTGTGTTTAATGGTTGGATTAGTTTTGTTTAAAGAAAAGTTTTTAGACTAATGATATTTTACTTTAATGTATTTTGTGGTTTATTAATATATTGATCTTACTTAATTCAACTAAGCAATTTATATAATATGTTGACGCTTTATTATATTAATATAATTGAAATTGAAATAGCTATGGAGTAACATTCTATTGCAGAAAAAAAAATCAATGAATAGCGGAGGTTGTAGCTGCCACTATTTAACCTATGATAATATTGTGTTATAAAATTCGTGGGGGTTAAATAAAGAAATTGTGGGGGTTCTGACCTCCGCTATTTGTTTTAATAAGCGACAGTCAACTACTGAATTGCGGAGGTTATACCACCGTCAAATATCCACCGCTATATGCTAATGGTGGTATGTCAGAAAACCCTCGCAAATTGGTTGCGGCGAACAATATTAATGGGTTTTGGAAACTGCCGTAAAAGTGTATTGCGGGGGTTTTTGACCGCCGCAATTTGTAGATAAAACCTTCGCAAATGCAGATTTTTTTTGTAGTGTGATGACTTACTGTTATATTTCAGTTTTGCCTTACATACTCAGTACATTATGCGTACTGACATCCTTTTGTTGGGGACACTGCATTAGTGCCTGCAAGTATAGACAATCAGTTTGAGAGCCCTCATAGTAGACGAGGCTAGCATTCAGCGAAGGATCGGTGAGTCTCCACCTCATTCGGAGTGCAGCCGTGTTTACAAGACATCGTGTTAGAGTTTTGCTACAGACTTATGGGTTGGTTGGTACCCTGTCCCATTTTATGTAAATAATCTTAAAGGCTTTGTAGATACATGTTTATTATGTACAGTATGTCAGAGGCCTTGACGACCCATATGTATTCTTGTTTTATGAATGATGGTTCACTGATATAACATTTACTCACTTACAATTAGACATTGCGAGTTGTGGTCATGTTGGCCCATGATAGTTACAAAAGGAATAAATGAGTTACAGAGTGGTTCGCTCGGGCCAGTGCGGCACCGGGAGCCAGCCACGCCTCCCCGGGTTTGGGGCGTGACAAAAAGAGGAACGCATGTAACAATATTTAATGAAGGTTCAGGCTATGCTCGTTCGCTTTTGGGAGTGGTCAATCACGCATATCCCCCGGGAAGAGAATGTAGAAGCAAATGCACTAGCTAACCTTGACTCATATACGAAAATAAAAGGATTGGACTAGGATACGAGTGTACATCTTATGAACTCGATACTAGATGCAGATAGATATTACGGGGTAAATGCGACTAATTTGGTCTAGGACCAGAGAAGAGATATTTTTTACTACCTCGAACACGGGAAATTGCCTAAAGATTCTAAGGCATCTCGGACGCTGCGCACTAAAGCATCTCGATACAAGTTTGGGGGGGGGGGGAGGGTTTTACAAAAGATATTTTCAAGGTCTATTAGCCTAATGTTTGGGAGCCTCCAGAGCTAATTATATTATGTGAGAAGTCCACAAAGGGATCGGCAAAAATCACTCAGGCGTAGATGTAAGGCCCCGCAAATGTTTTCCTAAAACCCAGAATTTTGTGGAGCCAAGTTGGGGATTATGTGTTGGAGATTGTTGACAGAAAGTATTTTGCAGAAGTGTGCATTTTTACGGCTGATTATGCGGCTGCATAATCACTTTGCAGGACACATAATGGTCGTAGAGTGAGATAGTCCTTTCTGCCAATTTTGAAGTCAGTTTTGCGGCCAATTATGCGACTACATATCTATTTCGTGGGCCGCACTTTGGTCGCATAATCGTCTTTGGATTTTTGCAAAGGGAGGTTCTGCAGCGCATTATGAACATGTCTGTGGGCCGTATAATGGTCGCATACCAAAGCAAAAAATTGAAGCCCCTGAGGGCCATCTTTCGTGGTCATTTAGCGGACCATATAGCCATTATGCAATCACACATGCAACCGTAGATCTGTGTTGGGGCTCCTATTTTCTAATCTTTAAACCTGACCCTATTTTGTTAAAAAATTTATATCATACCTCATTTTGAGCTATTTTCTGATATTTCTAAAGAGAGAGAGAGAGAGATCAACCTTCACACTCTTACCCATTAATTCTTTCTAAATCCTTGAAGATTGTCAAGAAGGTTCTCTTATTAAAGGTAAGAATCTATACCCTCGCTTTTAATTCAAAAAATTTAAGTAAACGGAAAATAATTAGTAAGACAATTATTGGGTGTGGGGGTGGATATCTTACATTCATGTATTCCTAAAGTATGTCGGGAGGTTGTGAACTAAGAATAGGTGGAGGAATGGTAGAATCTTTCATAAAAAGCCTTAAGAATAGTAATGCACACATAATGTTTGACAGAATGCTCTAGTGAGCTAGAATTATGATTATATTTTGAGTTCAATTTTTCTATATTATTAAAATAGATTGAAGTTGCTAAATTCAAGATCATCTTAATGTTTTAAGAGTCTCAATTAAGGTATGTATGGCTAAACCCCCTTCTTCTTAAAATCGAACCTCTGATGTTCGTGTAATTAGTGTAAGTTCCCTAAAATGATCATACTAGAATTGCCCTAATGTAATTTACTGAAAGATCCATGTTCAATATTTGCTCCAAATATTTATCATGTCATCATTCCATTTGAGGATGTGTTTACATTGTGGAATATGTGTTGAGGAAGGTTAAGATTTCATGTCAAAAATTGCATGAAAGTTGCTATGCCAATCTGTATGAAAACCTTCTATGTGCTTAGGATTTTCTAAGCTTTTATCTTATGTGTGCAAATGCCTTACATGATAGATCTTATTAATATTGATGATAATGTTATTTGAATGTATAAAAAGGGAAACTTGGATTGTAAAATACGGAAAAGTGCAAATAACGACTTAATAAATGGAGCCATTTGTGCCAATGTATTGAAAGATGGGAAAGAAATGTGAAGTGAGATGAATGATTGAAAGGATGATGTCTCAGTGAGATTCCTAGCTGATTGAGCCATGATCGGATACCATGCCACACACATGGTGGTAACTATGCTGGGAATGATGATTGAAATTGTGGATATGGTTGATGTCTCAAATGACATGACCTAGCTGATCGGGTCGAGTCGGACTCCATGAAAGAACACAGTGGTATTGTGGATTGTGGCACAAGACACTAAGATCACCAACTTAATAAGATGGAAATTGAATCGAGAACTTATGTGATCCTTACTTGATGGTTTAGTATTTTTTGAAGCTCTTATTGTACATCATGACTACTTCCCCTTTATTTCATTGTTCATTCTATTAAGATTGGTGTTTAGCTTTACATCTTAATACTATTCGACGGTACTAATGTCCCTTTTGATGGGGGAGCTACATCTTTAAATGGATGTAGGTGACTCCATAGCAGGTAGTGTTGATCGCAACTAGTGGTACATCATCATCAACTTCCCAGTAGACTTGGTGAGCCCCATTTCATCCCGGGGTGATGTAGTGCATCTTTTGCTTATATGTGTACCAAATTTTGAGGTATAGCCAGGGCCTTGTTGCCGGCATTATCATAAATGTTTTTTGTATCTTTATAGGTTCTATAGACATTTATGTGGGTTGTGTATGGGTGCTAAAATAGCTCATGTGAATTATGACATGTTTTGGACTCTTGTTCCGCTAGATTATAAAGTGTATGTATTTTGGAAACTTATCAACAATGCATTAAAATCAAATGAATTAGTAATGTTGTAAATATTTCACCCTTATACTATTTGAACAAATGGGAACGCGCCTTCTCTAGGTCATAAGCAGGTTGGGTAGAAAATGTCTAACAGGCTTGCTCGACCAAGCCCACTCGGTTGAGCGCCAGTCATGCTCCCCAAGGTTGGGGAGTGACAACAGATGCCTTAGTACTAAAATAAATAAGGGCATGATAATATTGTCCCCAGATGGAACGTGATGCTAAAGTTTACTTAAAAAATATAATAAATGTCAAAACTACACACCATCAGTACATCAACCGGCAAAGACATTGCACTTAGTTTTGTCACCATGGCTATTAATGAAGTGGAGAATGGATATCATCGGACCACTGCCACCGGTCCCAGGTAAGGTAAGATTTTTTATTTATTTTAACTGACTATTTTTCTAAGTGGGTTGAAGTAGGTCCTTATCAGAATATTGGTGAGTGTGGAGTGGTGGATTTGTTATGGAGAATATAATTTGCATATTTGGGATACCATAAAAGATGGCCTGCGGCGACAAGCCACAATTTATAGGCACAAATATCACGAAGTTCCTTCATGATTTGAAAATCAAAAGGATCACATTATCACCCTTTCGTCCGAGCACAAAAGGTCAAGCAGAATCAACAAACAAAGTGATTATACAAAATCTCAAGAAAAGATTGGAACAGTTAAAGGTAAACGGTCTGACGAGCTGCAAGTTATACTATGGGCATACCAAGGAACGACCAAATCGAGCACGGGAGAGACTCCTTTTTCTCTTGTGTGCGGAGCAGAAGCCCTGGTCCCGGTGGAAGTAGGAGAACCTACCCTGAGGTATTTTCCAGGAAAATGAAGAGGCAACAATGAAGCAATGCTAGTCAATTTGGAGCTCTGCTTGACGAATGCAAGGACTTAGAACATATAAGGATGACATCCCAAAAAAGAGAATAGAGAGATATTATAATCGAAGGGTCAACCTACGTTATTTCAAAGTAGGAGATTTGGTTTTATAAAAAGTAACTCAGAACACATGAGAGCTCAATGCGGGTAAACTAGGTTCAACATGGGAAGACCCCTACCGTGTTTCAGTTGTCAACGGGAAAGAACCATACGAGTGAGAAAATCAAGATGGAGAAAAGTTTCCAAGCAACTAGGACGTGGCACACCTCCAGAGACGCTATTATTGATGAACATCACCATATCGAAAGTATACGGTGTACTAGTTTTTCCTTTGTCCAGTTTTTGTCCTAATTGAGTTTTTCTGGCAAGATTTTAAACGAAGAAACAACGAAAAGCATACTGTGAAGGAAGTTTCAGAAACAACAAAAAGACCTGTAAATGACAAGGCACACAAGCAAAGAACCAATACGTAGCGGTTAGTTAGTCTTTTGCTTGATAGCAAAGTTACTACTAGATTTTTGGGTTTGCTATCGAACAATGATTACCAGATCATTCATAAATGCACACTGGGAAATTGTTAGATAATATTTGGCTCGATAACATAAATTCCCAAGGGGAAGTGAAGTTTGTTATCGCACTAAACATTATCTAGCAATTCACTAGTGGAATCCTCAAAGGTGTAAAACTTCCGGTGTTCCAATTCGCATTCTTCGCATTCAAACACTAGGGGGGATGATATGAGGATACAACGACAAAGACTGCCACTTTGATTGGAATATGAAACCCAGAAACATAGTTGTATCATGGGGATCAGGGACTGCGATCAGCACCATTGAAACAAGTTGCAAAAGTTAGCCACAAGAAATGACAACTTCTTTATAGCAAACAAATGCTTATGTAGTTTTGAAAATGGAATGAATAAAGTAAAGTCCTTTTGTTTCTATCGTGTTTCTTGTTTGAATAATGAATTGATTTTTTCAGTTGAAAGTTAAACAAGCACTTCAAATGTAGTGCCGTAACAAAATAGGAGACGTCCTCTTCAAGAGCACTGTAAACATGAGAGGGCTCTCTCTCTTATGAAAACCCTCACATTAAAAGGGTTGATTTCGGAAGAGCTTATGCCCAAAATCCAAATGCTTTCGGAGAAAAATACACCCGAAGACTTGCACAAGTAGATGCAAAAAGTAAACTTGTGCAAACACTTACGCAAAAAAGATGCAAAGATCAAACTTGCACAAATATTTAAACGAAAGTTCGTAGAAAGGAAAAATTATACGATACTTGAATGAAAAAGCATTTTTATTTACAATAAATGTGCCAAACTGCACAAGTACAAAATTTTGAAAAAGAAAGCAAAAACTAAGTTGATGTATCTTCGGAACCCACAGAAAGAGAAGTATCTGCGCCCCTAAGAGAAGTGGATAGATTCATTGCCGGTTCAGTATTTTTGGCCTTCAGCATCATCACCTTCCGATTCTTCTGTTCTTGAGAACTCCGAACTGGAACCTGAAGAATCGGTAGCATCAGAACGAGCTCGAAGATTCCTTTTGCAGCTCACTCCTTCTCATGAGCCTTAGTGATTTCGACATCAAAATCAACGACACCCGCTTTGGCCTCTACCAAGGTTTTTCTCCTCATATGTTTTTCCAACAACGGGGGAAGTCGCTCGGTGTTGCAGTTCTTCTTTAAGTTGGTTGACCTCGGGAGAAAGGTTATCCCACACGAACCAAGTGGATTGAAGGCTAACATCAAGCTCATGGACATTTGAGTTGAAAATTATATTATGCTCATGGTCCACTTATGCTTCTCCTCCAATTGGTCATACTTTGCTCCGGCAGCAGCAAGCTCTTCAGCTTTGGAGTTTAAGGTCACCTCCAAATTATTCAATCTTTCGGCAAGGAATCCCCACGATCGGATTTATCTTCAGAACCCAGAGGAAGAGAAGTATCTGCGCCATAAGAGAAGTGGATAGATCCACCGCCAGTTTAATATTTTCGCCTTCAGCATCATCACCTTCTGGTTCTTCTATTCTTGAGAACTCCAAATTGGAACCAGAGGAATTGGTAGCATCAGAACAAGCTGGAAGATCCCTTTTGCAGCTCACTCCTGTCGACACCCCCTTTTTCCCCTCCTTTAAAATAAAGAAAAATCGGGTTCACGACATTATGGGCAAACCAAATCTATTTCCCGTTTGGGAATTGGGTTATGGAATTGGAAGAGTCGCTACCTAATGATTATAGTACATTAGGACACCTAAGAGAGATTTCTTTGAAAAGAAAACCAGAGTTCGGGTAAGGGCTTGAGATTATCTCGAGGGGAAGGTGTTAGGCACCCCTCAAGATCCACTAGTGTGGTTCCCGGCCGTGTTAATCGTGACTTTATGAAAGATGAAACAAGTAAGGCTTGCAAATATAGCATTCATATAACTTGAAAAAGCTTCGAAGAAGAAAGAGATACGCAGAAATAAAAGAAAGTTGATTTGAAAAGCATCACTATGAAAGAACATTTGAATAGAACAAGCAAAAGAGAGAAGGATCCTAGGTTTAACTATAATATGGATCATTGATGCAATATCCCGCACATATTCCCAAAAAGGGGTCACTTTATGATATTATCGCATCGTCATCATCTCCATATTCTACCCTTCCCACCCCTTAGAGGTTATTTAAGCGTGTGAATTGGCCACGAATGCTTATTGCGTGCTATGACCCGTCCCGTCCTATAGATCCTATAGGGCATTTAGGATCACTATTCCTATAAGGTTGGAACTAAGCTGAACCCTTAAATTTAAAGGTTAAAATACTAGGCGACATACAAAACAGATAAGACTTGCATATAAAGGAATCGTATAAGACATGTAAAGGCTCAAATAACCCTCTATAAGGGAACACGTAATTATCTCGTCTCAAACACATGTAAGGTCTAAGGAAGAGAGAGAGTTTCAAAAGCTGGAGTATGAACTGAAACAGAATTAGGGGAGTTTGCCGAAAGACATAAAAATGTTCAGAACTTAAGAGAGGCAGTATAAGTTATTTTGTTTTTTAGAAATCTCTAGAAGTCATTTAGGAACATTTGGAAAGCTTAGTAAAACAGCCTTAGTCGGGCAGAGTAAAAGAATGAGCGTGGGAGCATTTTGAAGTTACAGAACAGTAAACACACATGCCTTCTGAGCTTTTAAAAAATTAGTAAGCAGACAGTTGAAACAATGGTCGAACCTGGACAAGAAATGCAGCAAAACCTTTTAGCATAGATGATTTAAAAATGTGACATAAGTTTGGGAAAAATAGAGAAGGATTTCAGAAACAAACGGATTCAGAGGAAAATTAACTTGAACAAGACTTGAAAGTGATTAGCCCATTTTGATCCTTTTATCCGGCCTAAGGTTTGCCTAGGCGTCATTAAAATGGTGAGCATACAGTGGTTTCTGATTTTTAATAAGGAGTTTGTTAACTAGTTTTTACATTTTTTGTTTAGCAAGATTAATGAAGCATTCAACGGTTGCAAAAAGAGACCCTAAGTTCATGATTTCTAATGCATATAAAGGCCATAAAACATGGTATCTAAATGCAAGGCAGTGATTTTGATTGTTAACTGAAAAATAACAAGCTGAAAGTAAAAGACCTAAGAGCAGGATTTCTATATATGAGATGCATTTCCAATACATGATTTTTATTACGCAAATAGATAAGTAAAACTCTATGACATACTTTCTACCCATATCTTTAATAATCATGCATAACCCTCCCCAATTTCACTATAATCCCCATTGGTCTTTACAAATTTATTACAACCAAGTAATTAAAAAAATCAACAGTGACAAAAGAAAAATAAGAAGTTATTCTATAGAGAGCCTTCAGCCGGGCCCAAGCATCTCCAACCTCACTCCTTTCGAGTTTCACAGCCATTACCAAGGCTTGGGTGCGGCAAAGTTCCCTAAGGGTTCGTTCGAACCCTTGGACAATACCAAGCACCCAAAAAATGTCACAATTAGACAAGTGCAAACATTGGAAGCGCCAGCCTTATGCATCAGAGTTCCATGCGTGCTCAAGGCTCCCATGGCAGTGCTTACACTAAGGGGGAAGACCCTAAAGCTATAAGAATGAGATTGCAATTGAGAGAGTTAAAAACAATTGAGAGACAATTTAAGAAGAACAGTAGGAAAAATTGAGAAGTTGAGGCAGTTTGAAGAAACATTTGAAATAGTTGAAAATGTTCTTTTGAAATCATTTTAGACTGACCAGTTTTAGAACAGCAGGGCATCACACAAACAGGGGAAGGGAATGGGAACAAATAATAAAGTGAACTACAGACATACATAAGACGTGCTGGAGGAAAATAATCAGATATGGTTAAAAACAAGGGTTTAGCTCTTACAGTACCAGACCCCAAATTTAATCAACCTCCGAGAGAGGTTTCAGGGTTGTTAAGTAGCCAAGAAGCAGTGCACATGGAAGAAGAACATGCATTGAGACAAGGGGAAGGGGAATAGGGGAAAACATGCTAAGTTAAACTAGTAGACTAGTAAGTAACATGCTAGTGACAAAGATAGCAACAAAACCATAGATAAAAGCACACAAGAAATAATATGAATTGCAAAATTAATAGGAACATGTTGTTTTGGAAACTGTATCTCAAATAGGTGACATACCAGTTGCAGGAAATAGGATATAATAGCAATGTAATAGTGCGCAAAGGGAGAGCAAAGTGTGCAAAGAATGAGAGCAACAGTGTGAGAAGAACAACAGCAGGAAGATAATAGCAGCAATAGGAGAATACCAGCAGCAACAGACCCAATGTAGACAAATAAATAGAACCCATTAGTGTAAAGTAACCAATCAAGTTACTCAATCTTGGCTGTTAGCCGATTGAGTGCTCAAAGAAGAGAATGAAAGAGTATATTAATAGTAGATACAGAGAGAATTCAAAGAGTTTTAGATTGTGGGAGCAGTGTGTATTGTGTGTTCAAAGAGAGGCGGGAGCATTTATAGTACTAAAACGAGTAAACAAATAAGGTATCAATCCCTATTTAAGGAACTGATATCAATCATAATCAGACAAGTATAAGGACTCCCCTTTAATTAAGGAATCATAGTCAAACGGTAACAAGCAGTCATTTTTAAAAGGAAAAGCATCACAAAGTATGGCATGGTCACATAAGTAAATAAATAGTATAAGGTATACAATACAGACTAGGTACATGAGACTTAACTAGGGAAATATGTCAAGCAAATAAGTAGACATACTTGTACACATATATAAGGAAAAGTATCATTTTAATTCTGGAAGATAATTTTCGAAATTGAAAACTTGGGAAATCAGTTATTTAATTGGGGAATGTATCCCACTGATTGAGGAAGGAAATTCGAAATCAATACCAAGACTGTAAGGAAAAGACACAAATCACAATTTAAGGCTAGTAATCACAGCCTTAAAGAGGTTGTAAGAGTCAGTATAAAATCACCATATAAACAACCAGAAAAACCTTAAGAGCAGAACAACAGCATGGTATGGGAATGAAACATTGGCAACAAAAATCAAAGCAAAGGCCACGGAGCTCACAGAGGAAACCAGAAGAAACATGCAAATAGGCGGATACAGATACAAACATGTAGGATTAGGCTTTTTATCAGATATTAACAAAATACTTTGGGAGTAGTACTGAAAGCCACTGATTAGTGCTAAAATCAGAAAAGTAAAGTATTTTCGAATAGGGGGTTAAGAAACCCTAAAAACTATAGCATGAAACCCAGGTTAACAAAGAAAACAAACAAACAAGTGAAATAAACAAACACAAACAAATACATAACACTCAGAAAGAGTAGAAGAAACAATTTTGAAGAAGGGGTTAGAAACCCTAATCTTGAAGAATGGTAACCGTTGGAAAAAAAATGAAATAATCAAAAAAACTAAGTAGAAATAGAGTGGAAAACAAAAAGTCAAACTAAGAGTCATTTAAAAGAGTAGAGATTAAAGAAAAAAATTAGGGTTTTCAAACAGATTAGGGAAACGAAGAACCTGGCTGTGAAACACGTATACAATGCCATAGAATGCATCATCGTTCAAAGACCACTGGAGAAAAGCCAGAAAGAGACCTTAAATAGAGCTTCAGTGACCGCCTTCCATGGCGAAAGCTGCTAGGCTTCAAGATTGAGAGAGGAAACCACGATATAGGGACCCCATGGTTGCTGGAAGTCGAGAGGAGTGAAGGAGGAGTGAGCTGGTATGGCGATGAAGGCCATGAGAGAACCAGAAGGTTCTAGAGAGACGAAGGGTTAGAGAGTGTTTGGGAGTGAAAGAGGATACAAGGGCGGCGGATTGAGAGACATGATTTAGGGTAAAGGGGGTCATGGATTTAATTAAGGTAAGATTGATCGTGGACCGTTGATCAAAATGATCAACAGCCACGATTTAAACGGGGATCCGGATGGGTTGGTCCAAATAGGTCTGGGTCGGGTTATTTTGTAATTGGGTCGTGATTTTGGGGGGGAGGGTGAATTTGGGTTAAAAATGTGGCCAAAATTGAAAGGTTAAAGGGCTATAATTTAAATGCCCAAATTTTCCCTAATTTAATTTTGTAAAATAGCAAATAATTATATAAAAAATCTAACAAAAACACTGAGATAACAAAAATACGTTTAGGAATTAATTAAAAATATTAGGAACTATTTTATACTTGAAATTCTTATCAAATTGAGAAATAGGCTAAAATTGCAATTTAATGCAATTTTAGTTGAAAAATTCCTAATGGCTTTGTAAAAATTCTATAAAAATTACATAAATTATATTTTATGTAGATGAGAGAATAAAATAAATTATTTATTAAAATAACAAGATTTGGCACTAAATGATGAATTTTCTAGTACACAATAAGTTGTAAATTGGTTTTGAAAATATTTTGGGTACAAAAATATATAGGAACAAATTAGGTATCAACAGCTCCTGCTCATGAGCCTTCGCGATTTCGACATCAAAATCAATGACACCCGCTTTGGCCTCTACCAAGGTTTTTCTCCTCATATGTTTTTCCAACAACGAGGGAAGTCGCTCGTCATTGCAGTTCTTCTTTAAGTTGGTTGACCTCGTGAGAAAGGTTATCCCGCACGAACCTGGTGGATTGAATGCTAACATCAAGCTCATGGACAGTTAAGTTGAAAATTCTATTATGCTCAATGGTCCACATATGCTTCTCCTCCAATTGGTCATACTTTGCTCCGGCAGTAGCAAGCTCTTCAGCTTTGGAGTTTAAGGTCTCCTCCAAATTATTCAATCTTTCGGCGGAGGAAGCTCCACGATCGGATGCAACAAGAACGGTATTATGAACTTTAATCCATTTGGCTCTAGCCTCTTCAAATTGAGCCCTCAACGGGGTAATCACTTAGCTAAAGGTCACTGCTTCTTGCTCGCTTAGCTGCAATTGAGCTTCTAATTCAACGACCTTAGTAGCTCGTGCTTCCAACTTTAAGAGGCAAGCATTATTCTAGTCTCGCTCGGCTAAAAGTCGATCCTATTAAGAGATAAGTTCCTCCTTATCATGAATCAACCTTTGTAGGCCCTCGAAAGCAATAAAGTTGGCCTATAAAACAAAAATGCAAATTCAAAATCCTACAATAAAAAAGATAGAAGGAACAATAGAGAAAACAAAAAACAATACCACTACTGCGTTATGCATGACATTGTTCAACAAACATTTCTCCCGAGAGAGCTTGTATATTTTTCCTATCTTTTTCTAAAGCTAAAGGCTTCAAGTAGTTTGCAAGTTCCACCAGCCAGGACAACAGATGACATCCGGTGGAAACCGAGATAATAATGCTCCTCCTTCTTTGAGGATCTTCTGGGGAGGGGGGAGGGGGGCTACATAATTTTGCCAGGTTCCCATAAACTGGGGACTGGGGAAAAGGGACGGCGTCCTCTTGGGCAACTGCCGCCCGTGAAGATGATGCAACAATTGTTGGTGGCAGAATCAGGGTTGTTAAAAAAGAACGAGATGAACCTGATGGAATCGAAAGGTGAGAAGTAGGTGCAGTATGTGTTTTAGGATGATGGTGTCCACCGTAGGAGGAGGAGCATTATCAGCTTTACCTTTGTTTTTTTATGAACTAGGATTTCTCAAAAAAAGAGGCTATTTTTATCAGATAAGAGCAATGACCTCACTTGTCATAAAAAAGAATGGTATTGATGAAGGAGAAATAAATTCAATCCATCTGGTAACATTCAGTGAAGAATATTCTACAACATTAAGTACATGATCCATTAGAGAATATGGCATTCACTGCCTACTATTACACATTCTCCAATGTCTCTCATAATTGTCAATTAAAGGGGCTTGATCTTATGACCTTGTTCCTTATGTATAGCTATATATAGTGATCTCTATCATCATTGTAGAAAAACGAGAATTTTCTGACAAGCATACGCTATATTCTACCAAAAACTCAATAATACTTCACTTTTCTTGGTTATTTGGACTGTTCTTGCTGCCTCCAATAGTAAGGCTGCAAAATTGGCAGTTCCGAACCGGAACCGCGGCCCTGTCGGTTCTGTCGGTTCGGACGGTTCCGATTCTAGCGGTTCCCGGGAACCGTGGCGGGGCGGTTCTACCTGTTGGAACCGCCAGAACCGGAACCGGACCGGTTCTGGCAGTTCTAAACGGTTCTGCCAGTTCTCTAACGGGCATTTTTCAAAAAAAAAAAATTTTAAAAAAATAATTTCCAAACGGCTCTTTGCAAAAAGTAGCCGTTTGGAAGTTTAAAAAATAGCCATTTGGCCCCCAAACTTTAATTTAACCCCAAAACTTTATATAATTACACTATTTTCCATTTCTCAACTATAAATACCCCCTCATTCTTTCATTTTTATTCACCAATTCATCAATATCTCTCAATCTCTCTCAAGCTCTCTTTCAATCTTTCTAGTGCAAGTGCTTAATTTATTGTTGCAAATTCGTGAAACATTGTGAAGTTGTTGAATTGAAGTTTTCAAGTGTTGAATTTCAACGATTTTCAATTTTCAAGAAGTTGTTCGTCAATCCGGTAAACTTGTTTCAACTCTTACGTGCTAATAGTATTTTTTTGTGTTGTTAGTTTGCTTAATTATAATTACTATGGCATTTTCGTTGAAAAATATGTTCGGTAAAGGAAAAGCTAAAACTAGTGAAAGTAGTGGCCAAAATACTACCCCTCCCCCGGCTCCCCGACCTAGAAAAGATAAGCAAGTTCAAAGTAGTAGCCAACCTAGAAATCCTAATGAACCCTTCGGAATCCTTGATAGTGATCACCCTTGTTTTCAATTTAGCGATATTGATTTTCTACATGATGTAGCAGTTGGTGATAGAATAGACGATGATATTATGAATGCTCTTTATCCTAATGCACCTATCTCAGAGGGAAATGAGGATGATGATGATGATGATGATGAAACCCAAGCTCCAGTAGATTTAGATGAGACACCTACTAGTCCTGCTCATAACTTAGGTGATGAACCGGCACACTCACCCGTACAAACTCCCACTTTTAGTGGACAACCTCCTAAACGTACAGAAACATCATTAGTTTGGCAATTTTTTATTCAACTAAGAGAACAAAATAAGGCTAAGTGTAAATCTTGTGGGAAATTACTTGTTCATAGGTATACTGGAGATCGTAGCGGCACGGGTAGTTTAGTTAAGCATATAAGATTACACCCTAGCGATAAAGCTAGATATTTGCAATTGAAGCGCAACAAGAGGGGAGGACAAGTGCTGATTCTACAGTTAACCCAAGTACTGGTTCAAATCTAGTTCAACCAGGAATAAACACAGTCATCGGAGGTATATTCTATGGATAACTCTTCTAGCAACACTAGTGCAATAGGTATGCTAACTAGAACACTTAATCCTGCTTTTACTAATATTTTCCATGTTAGATGTATATGTCATATTTATCATTTAATTGTTGGTGATGGTATGAGATATTAAACTTAGAAATTGAAAGGTTAAAATGGCTCTTAATTGGCTATTCTATTCAAACCGTAGAAGTAGACTTAGAGAATATTTTAAAAAGTGTGACGAATATGACCTTAGAGAAAGAAAGGTTCCTAAACCTTGCCCGACTAGGTGGAATTACATGTACGAAATTTTAGTAGTAGCGTACGAATATAAAAACCCAATTAACGCTATGTATAATTCTCGGGATTGTGGTGAGGAAGATAATGACATGCTAACTACACAAGATTGGACTAACGTTAAAATTCTTTTAGATTTTTTAGAACATTTTCATGTGGCTACAAATGCTTTATCTGGCCAATATTATCCAACTATTTCTAACTGTTTAGTTTATATTGCCGCACTTGCTAATTTGTTTGTTGATTTTAGCGAGGGAGGGGACATTTATGAAATTGCAATAACTGAAATGAAAAAGAAGTTTAAAAAATATTTTTTTTTCCAATCCCTCATATATTTGGTGTGTCTACTATGTTAAATCCAACTATGAAATTAGGAGGTCCTCACTTTTGGTATTCTACTATTTATCAATCTTTAGATCTTTCAGAAGTAGAAATTGCTACACTAGATGATGCGAAAGCATCAATTAAAGTTAATGCTCAAACTGTTTATAATGCTTATAAACAGGCGTTAGAGCATGCTAGGCCTAATATTCCAACCCATACTTCGTCTACATCACAGTCGTCTAAAAGAGCTGCTGGCTTAACAGCTCTTAAATCGTGGATGGAGTTCAGGGGTACTCAAGGGGATAAGTTAGATGAAATTTTCCATCTAAATGAGCTTCAAGTTTATTTGTCGCAGGGACTAGAGAATGAGAATCCAGACGGCTCTTTCGACCTCTTGGATTGGTGGAAGACAAGGGAAAAGCATTTTCCCGTTCTTGCAAGGATGGCTCGGGATGTTCTGTCGATTCAAGCGTCAATTGTTGCATCGGAGAGCGCTTTTAGTCAAGCAAGACTACAAATAGGTGATCACAGAGCGTCGATGCGGGATAGCTTGGAAAAATCAGTGCTTTTTCAAGATTGGATTCGCGCAGAAAGAAGGAACTTTGGCCTAGCTGAATCACAACCAGAAATAGATGAGTGCTATGAAGAAATGATAGCAGAACTTGCTCAGGAAGCAACTTCACCCGGAAGTGGTGATGAACAAGCTTTATTTCCACCACCGCCAACACAACCACCTCCAAACCTTGAAGGTTTTATGAGATCTGTTAGAAATAATGCATAAATTATTATGTAACTTGTACATTGGCACGTCTTCTTCTAGTTTTTTTTCCTTTTAATGGTGGTATTAGTACCATGTTGTGCTCATTTCATGGGGGAAGTAAGACTAAGAAAGATATGCCATTTTCATCAATAAATATGCTCTTTATCATATCCTTGAATATCATTTTGTCTCAATATTACTTTGTCTTTACTTCTGTATCAATCCTTGAATATTTATATAACATACAATATATAACATACAACACAATATACTAATGACAACATTCTTTTATCAATATATACTACTTATATATAATTTATACTAGTTACTAACTACAACACAATATACACTACTTATATACAATATATACTACTTAAATACAATATATACTACTTATATACAAAATATACACTACACATTATATACTAATTACCAAAACATATTATATACTATACTAATCACATAGTACACAATATAAATATATTCTACAATATACTAATGACTACTATACAAGATATTGATTTTATAAATAAAAAAAAATTTCAGAACCGCCGGGAACCGCCGGAACCGAAACCGCCAGAACCGGAACCGGATGGTACCAGGAACCGTCACGGGCCGGTTTCACCTCGGGAACCGCCAGAATCGGAATCGTCAGAACCGCCAGAACCGGAACCACCGAAATCGGAACCGCAGACCCAGATAGACCCAGAACCGGGACCGGATACAGCCTTATCCGATAGCTCTGCGCACATAACTATGATATCTGTCGTTTATTTCAATTTCAAGGCTAAGTCTTATATTTATGTCTAATTCATCTGTTATTTTAGGATTAAATTAATATACTCGTCTATAAATCATGTATAAATTCGACCGTACCATTTTACGGATAAACAATTACCTAATCGTATAAGTTCATAAGAAAAGAAAAAAAATAGTTCGTAACAAATTAATAATATCTTTGGTCAAGTTTCTAAAATAAGCTTATTTTGAGAAGTTTCAAAGTACTTTAGGAAGAAGCCTTTTTTTTTCTATTTCTCTAAAATTGTTTCTGCTTTTATTGAGAATCTTTTTTATTTTCTTTTAATAGCTTGGTCAAACATTGCTGGCCAAACAGACACGAGTAAAACAGCTGGGAGGGCATTCAAGTAATTCACAAAGGACATAATCGTCACCAAAATATCTCCAACAATATTTTACATTAAAATCAAATCTCACCATTTTAGATCTCATCGCGACCGTCCGTTTCTCCATCGAGGGCCCAGAAGTAATAGGAGGGAAAAGATTACAACCGTTCATCTTTTCCCCTCCTCAATATAAAATTCTTCATAGGCTTCACTTCTTCGCACCCACTCGCTTCACACTCTATCTACTCTCTCGATCGAGTGAGTAGAGTTCTACTTCTCTCTCGATCAATTTTTAGATTTCTTCAGTTGTCTTCCCGATTGTACAGGTAAAATTTCTGTTTATTTAGCGCAGATCTGTGATTTTTGATTTGCATTTAGTGTCATTTTCATATTTTTACTGTGATTAATGATTGTTTGTCTCATTTTGCTTGTCTACTTCTTAAAAATCATCCGCATTTGAATTTTTTTAGATCGATATTTTTTTTGGGGTTCATATCATTGATTTTGAGTTACTTCTGCAATAAGATATACTTCAATTTATAGATCGAGTGAACTTTCTATGTTTAATCACTGATTTTTGAATTGCATTTTTGTAATTTTTGATAAGTTTTACTGCAATTAATGATTTTCTATATTATTTTCCTTTTCCCCTTTGTAAAAATCTTCCGCGTACGATGTTTTCTTAGATCCGTAGTGTTTTAATGTTTTTTTTGTTCATTTATTTTGATTTGTCAATATTTCGTACTTGAAATTTTAAATCGAATGAACTTTCTATGTTTTACTGACTTACAGATCTGAGAACTTACTGTTAGATCACATATATTAGATTTGCAGTAGTTTCAGGATATTTAATCTACTATGACTAGTCAATTTATTGATATCTAAGGAAAACATGCTTTGTATACATGGAATGTTAGTTTGGATAAACAGTTGTTAATGATGTTAATGCTATTTAAATGCACAAATTGATTCAAATACTAAGAGTTATCTTATGAAATTAGGTAAATGTTGTGGCGATCAACTTTGTTCTCTTTAAAATTTCGTGAAAATATGACTTTAATACTTTGTATAGTGGAT
Source organism: Nicotiana benthamiana (assembly GCA_034376525.1). Lineage (NCBI taxonomy): Eukaryota > Viridiplantae > Streptophyta > Magnoliopsida > Solanales > Solanaceae > Nicotiana > Nicotiana benthamiana. The sequence goes on along the minus strand of CM067331.1, from coordinate 14,781,898 downwards.
TTTGATGTGTGTGTGGAAGTGAACTTAGAATATCTTGGTTACTCTCAGCAAAAATGAGAGAAATCCTTCACATTCAAGGTGGACAATGTGGAAACCAGATCGGATCAAAGTTCTGGGAAGTTGTATGTGATGAACATGGAATTGATCCTACTGGACGCTATGTTGGAACCTCAGATCTGCAGTTGGAACGTGTTAATGTGTATTACAATGAAGCGTCATGTGGGAGGTTTGTTCCCCGTGCAGTGCTCATGGATCTTGAGCCTGGCACGATGGACAGTGTGAGGACTGGTCCTTATGGCCAGATCTTTAGGCCTGATAACTTTGTTTTCGGTCAATCTGGTGCTGGAAACAATTGGGCTAAGGGGCATTACACTGAGGGTGCTGAGCTTATTGATTCTGTTCTAGATGTTGTGAGGAAGGAGGCTGAGAATTGTGACTGTCTTCAAGGTAAATATCATGGATTTGAGTAGTATTTCTTAGGATCCTTAGTATGCAATGTAATCGAGCTTAATTTGGCTAATATTCTGGTTATTGATATATATTTTTTTAAAACTTTTTGCAGGATTCCAAGTGTGCCACTCACTTGGTGGAGGAACAGGTTCTGGAATGGGAACCTTGCTGATCTCAAAGATCAGGGAGGAATACCCTGACCGCATGATGCTCACATTCTCTGTTTTCCCATCACCAAAGGTTTCAGATACAGTGGTTGAGCCATATAATGCTACCCTTTCAGTGCATCAGCTTGTTGAAAATGCTGATGAGTGTATGGTGCTTGACAACGAAGCTTTATATGACATCTGTTTTAGGACTCTCAAGCTTACCACGCCCAGCTGTGAGTATATCTTATCCAAATTGACAACATTACCTTTTGTCTCTGTGCTGCAATTATCTTTTTTAATCATTTTTTATTTATTTTCCATGTATTGATTGACCTCTCTAGTTTACGGGTTTTTTCACCCTTCTTAAACGGGTGAAACTTGTGGCCTTCAAAGACAAGACCTGGTTTCAAGTGGCTTCACTAAATGTATTCTTTATATGAACCGTCAGCAAATCTCTAGGTATTCTGTAGTTGGTGTTAGATGGTTCTACGAGTAATCAATGATTCATGTTGTAGTAGGACACGCATATTTGAGTGAAGGCTATTGTAATTTCAAAGAACCCTAGATTTCCTTGACCTGTGGTCCTGGGGTGGGGGACAGATAATTTGTTATGGATTATGGTCCCTGCTATTTGATTCATCAATCACCCTCTATAATAAGGTAGGTAAGCTGGTGATTTGGTCATTTTCCTATTATTTATATATTGTTGTTTCAGTTGCTTTTGAGCTGCAATGAACAAGCCCAATCAGATACAAACATGAAATGTATTCTCACCAATAAACATGTGTGTGCATGTTTAAGTCAAATATTTTAGCCTTGATTATGCTGCCTGGTTATGGTAATTGATAAATATATGAATTGGGATTTATCTGTTGTTGTCGTTTAGATCCTTTCCTGGCTCATAACTGTTCTTGCGCTATATCTTTTCACTTTATTGTTATTGTAATGTTATGGTAGTCAATGTAGTTTGCGCAAGCTGGCCCGGACCACGATTATCAAAAAGTTATGGTAGTCAATATGGTTATGGATAATTAATTAGCTCCCCTTTCAGTTAGCCCCTATTATTACTTCAACCATCACACAAAGTCATAGTGGAATACAATCTAAATTAAATTACTCTAGCTTTTGGACGTTTGCTTGTTTCTTTTATTTTTTCCCAACCTTTTAGAGATTTTTTTGGTATCTGCTCATCTCGTCTTACACTTGTTAAATGTGCTTTTACATTATGTCGCAGTTGGAGATTTGAACCACTTGATTTCTGCTACAATGAGTGGGGTCACTTGCTGCCTCAGGTTCCCGGGTCAATTGAACTCTGATCTTCGGAAGCTTGCTGTTAACCTGATCCCCTTCCCTCGTTTACACTTCTTCATGGTTGGGTTTGCTCCTCTCACTTCTCGTGGTTCACAGCAATACCGTGCACTAACAGTCCCGGAGCTGACTCAGCAAATGTGGGATGCCAAAAACATGATGTGTGCTGCTGATCCACGTCATGGTCGTTACCTCACTGCCTCAGCCATGTTCAGGGGTAAAATGAGCACTAAGGAAGTCGATGAGCAGATGATTAATGTTCAGAACAAAAACTCTTCTTACTTTGTTGAATGGATTCCAAACAATGTAAAATCCAGTGTCTGCGACATCCCACCCAGAGGTCTCTCAATGGCATCCACCTTCATTGGAAACTCAACTTCCATTCAGGAAATGTTTAGGAGGGTGAGCGAGCAGTTTACTGCTATGTTCAGGAGAAAGGCTTTCTTGCATTGGTACACAGGGGAAGGAATGGACGAAATGGAGTTCACAGAAGCTGAAAGCAACATGAACGACCTTGTGTCTGAGTATCAGCAATATCAGGATGCCACTGCTGATGACGAAGGTGAATACGAGGAGGAAGAGTACGATCATGAAGGCAACTGAAGAAAGACATTTTATTATATGTGGTGTAATACGTTTCTGATCTCCCAGAGATATGAGCAGTTTTTTTCTTGTATGTTGCATCTTTGCGTACACTTTGCTGTGAAGTCCAGCTAGTTTTGGGCTTATGTAGTTTATCAGGAGTGAATGCTGGAGAGTGATAACGTTGGTTTCGAGTTGTAATACTGCTATCTGTTTCTGCTTAAATATTTGTTTATCTTTTTCTTATTGTGGTTAATATTCTCCATTATGCATTTACAAGGTTAGTGCCTTTCAGCCATTCTTGGGTTGTGATTAGTTTATTTCTATCTTTCCATTCATGTCTTTTCGATCTAGAATTTCTCAAATCGTTATTTTGGATGTCTTGTCAACTAGTTATGTTATTTACTTATTTATATACTTTAGTTACTAATATTGGTAGAAGTTGCATTATTGAGAGGGTCAGGCGTTCTCAGTCCCCTTGCCAGGTGAGGTGCTAACATGGTTTTGGTGCTTATTAACTGCATTGCGTGCTTCACCATGTGCTTGAAGATAAGATTCCATGTGCCGTCAGCTATATTCATGTTTCATGTAGAGCCATATCGTGCTGCTCCTACCTTACTTTGATCACATTGTTTGTCATTGTCATAGCTATTGTAATGATTCAGCCATATTTGTGCTCTTCCCACCTTTTTGCACATTGGTTGTCATTGTCATAGCAAAACTAATGGAACCCAAAATCGAAATGATAATTTTTTTTAACTCGAAGTGCTTTTTTAATGTTAAAAAAAAAGTTACATTTCTACCTATTTCGCAATAATTACTGCAAATTAGGTTAATGGAAAAAATTCTGTTAACCTAATTCGCAGTAGTTTACTGCGAATTGATTAAATTTTGTTTTAAAAAAATACAATTTGCAGTAATTTACTGCGAATTTCATTATATTTTTATTTTTGTTAGTTACCTGTTCCAGGCAAAAAAAAGGAACAATTCGCATTAAATTACTGCGAATTAGCAATTTGCAGTAATTCACTGCAAATTGTCCCCTTTTTAGGCCCCAAAAAATTATTTTAATTGACACAACAACAATAATTGAAAATTATAAAACTCAGTATTTTATTGCGTATTCATTTGAAAAATTCTATGTCCCGAGCTCGGACTTGCCTTATTTATAGGCGTTTGATTTTCATGAACATTCATTCAATAAAATTCTCTCTTCTTCTTATCAATCTTTTTTACAATGTCTGAAGTGCAAAAAATAAGGGTTTCGTGTTGAGGTTGTGCTGGAGAATAACTTTGTGAGGTACGGTTCACCTCCACAGTGTCACGTTAAATTACCGCTTAATATGGAGTACGATACATTAATATCGTTGTTACGTAAAATAATGAGTGAGAGGAGGCGTTCAGTTAACTTCAAAGTAACCGGTAGATTTTCGTATTCAGTGACTCTGTAGGGGTTTGCTTATTATTCGGAGTTTAACATCGATGATGATGATACTCTTAGAGATTGTTTGCGAATTCTGGAGGAATACATGGAATTTATCGTAATAAAATTACTGGAAATGTACGTTAAGGTGGAAGAGGGCGTGCGTAGCATGGATAACCCCCAGTCATCGGGTGGTTATTCTGGAGCAATTTTTACCGGACATATTGGTGAAGAAAGAGCTTGCATTGATTTAAACTTGTCACCACCGGCGAATGAGCAGACACAATAATTTATCGAGTTTATATAATCAACAAGAGGACTGGTAAACTTCAATTTTTCTATGGTTTTCCGTTGTTTATTTTACATTTGAATTTGATTTGTATTAACGGTCATATTTTTCATAGGGGGTACCGTCCGAATATGAATTTTACGAGTTATGAGCCGATCCCTAGTTGGAATATTCCTAGTTCTGGAGTGTTGGATCACGATGGTCCATCGGGGAGCACAGATATGAAATGGACACATACAATGAGAATCACTTCAACTTGGACGTCGACTTGATTTCTCTTGTCTTAATTTAATATTTGGAAGTGTCCATTAGGTTCAAGATTAAAGGGTGTATCACATCCGTCCATAAGGAGTATGGTTGTACTGTAACTAAAAGAAAGGCATATCTCGGTCGCAAATGTGCCTTTGAACTTATTTATGGCGACTGGGATAAGTCTTTTTCAAATCTGCCCAGGTACATGGCCGCATTGCAACACTTTAACCCCGGCACTGTTGTTGAATGGAGGCGTGAGCGGAGTCTGGACAGATCCAAATATATTTTCAACTATGTGTTCTGGTCATTTAAATCGAAAATTGATGGTTTTGTGCATTGCCGTCATGTTATTTCCATAGACGGTACCCATGTCTATGGAAAGTATGATATTAAGCTTTTGATTGCAGTTGCTGTAGATGCCAACGGGAAAATATTTCCATTAGCCTTTGCCATATGTGTCAACGAAAGCGAAGAGACGTAGACCCTTTTTTTGAACCACTTGAAGGAGCACATTTTCAAACAGCGTTCAGGTATTTGTCTAATATCTGATCAGCATGGTGGTATTTTAAGTTCTGTGCGTCACTTTCCTGCATGGCAGGAACCATATGCATATCACCGTTACTGTGTGCGGCACCTGAAAGGCCAATTTTCAGAAGAAATTTTCTGGCAAGACCTTGCATGACTTAATGTGGATAGCTGCAACTGAGCACCAGCAATACAAATTCAGTAGGCGCATGGAAGCGATCCGTCAGATAGAACCAAGAGCCTATACTTGGTTGATGGGGCATGAGCTTCACATGTGGACATTGCATGACATTCAAAACAGAGCCCAGAGAGGTTTGTTGAAAGGCATGCAGCTGTCTCAACATTGATGGACCTGGGTGTTGAATTTATGCCAATACCCATGAGAAGATTTGAAAGGTCGAGGAGGCGAGCACAGTGACATTCATTTCTTCAGTACGATCACGAACTGGGTGTTTTTGAAGTTAAGACATCCATCAGCGGATACCGTGGGAATAATCTACATACGGTGAATGAAAATAGAAGGTTGTGTTCGTGTGGAAATGGACCATATACCACATTTCGTGCGCACATGCATTTAAGTGCTTTTAGCAAGTTGGATATGGGGCAACAAACTATATTGATAGGCAATACAATGTTGCTGCATATGTAGACACATATAGTGAAAAGTTGCAGCCATTAGGTGCTGAGCATTAATGGCTGCCAGAACCTTTTAAGATGGTATGTAACAAGGACTATTTGCACAAGTTGCAAGTGAAAAAGAGAACGAATATACGAAACCAAATGGATGTTGGTGACGCAGTTTACGCGCGTAAATGAGGCATATGCTCGCAAACAGGACACGGCCGTCATAAATGTCCTTCAGTCAGTGTGTGAGGCGGTGGTAATCCCGGTGCAAGTTCGTCTAACGTACCCAACTATCATAGAAACCCCTAGTATTTCATTTTTTTTTGTTTTTATTAAAGTTTGTACTTGCGTTAGTTTCAATTTAATGAAATAAAAGAATATTCCAAATTTCATCTTATTTTTTAACGTTATATTTTGATATGATTGTTCAAATATTAAACTTGTTTGTGTTTGAAAACCATGTAAAAATCCAAAAATATGTAATTCACAGTTAGATAATACATATTATTGCGTTCTCATGTCTTCCTGGAAAATTGCTGTTCAAGGGCAATTAAAATAAAGTTGTTGCTCTCATATAATTATTAACAGTATTTACATAGTGCACTATTTACATAAATCACAAACAAAATAAATCAATGCGTCCCGCAGCCAGTGTGCTTTAGTGTCGCCGTTGGCCTGATGACCAATAGCCTGTGAAACATTTAAAGTAGTAATTAAATAATGCTATATCGATATTATAACATATTAACAAGCCGGAAAAGCATACTAGTGCCTCGTGCCTCCCGGCGTACGGTCTGTAACGATCGCCAAGTACATGCACAGGGTTCCCGATCATCAGTCGAGTGTGACGGTTGTACCGCTCAGGATACAAATGAATAGTGCCCTCCTGGAAAATCGTAGGTGCTGGAGGAATACGCTCAGCTCTCTCGTCCTAACCGACTAGCTGCTGTTCTAGCCACTCCGCATACTGCCCGTCCATGTTGCCACGATCGTCGCGCTAATAGTGAGTGGCAACCCATACAGGCTCCCTCGGTATAGCCTGGGGTCAAGCAAACTGTCGAAGGACACGCTCCGTGGCATGATACTCAACGTGATCCCAGAATATCATCGGGGCCGAGGTGCTCCAAATAAGCCGGTAGACTGAGCAACAAGCTGGTAGCTCAGCAAGAAACTCGTCGATGTATGGCATCCAGATGAACTGCCAAATAATAACATAAATGTTAGTACGCAAACACAACTGAGTTCGGAAAAAACAATTGTAGGTACATATATACATGTCCGTCCACCAACATAACTAAGACATCCCTAAGGAGGGGGGATTATGGTGATCCTCAGTCCCTCGGTATACCCAACGCAGCGCAATCCATCTAATAGCTAGAGGGAGAAATGGATAATGCTGACCGGACGGAAAGTGCTGGTGTAGGTGGCTGTAATGGCATGATCCGGTGCCAGGCCCAAACCTAATATAAATGTTGACGTAATATTTATATGTCATTTAGCAATATCGAATTTGAAGTAAAGAAGAAAATATTCGAAAATTTGGTCACCTGTAAGAGGGGGAGAAAACTGCATATATCAACTGCTGGACCCATGCTCGCCCGACACATGCTCCTATATAGGTACGCAAGAACACTATCAACCCAGCTGTACTAGGATACCTGACCCAGCTCTATTATATGATGAATGAAGCGCATGCTCACTTTACTTCTCGAAGTGTTCGGGAACAATACACACCCGAAGAGCAAGAGCAACACACAACATGCATACTGAGCTATCCAGAGATCCTTCGTCCGGTGGGTAATATCAGGGTGCAAATCCACCATATGATCTCTGATGGCTGATAAAGCAACGCGAACGCCCCCTGGTGACCCTCAGGTCTAAGTCCAGTCCACTGACCCATCAGCTCCGCCAACTGTGAACGTGACGCTCCTCTAATGTAGTGGGGCAGTGTCAAGGCGCGTCCTTCTATACGCAATCCACATAAGACCTGGACATCCTCTAAGGTGATTGTAGCCTCACCCGTGGGCAAATGAATTGTATGCGTCTCTGGTCGCCACCGCTCTATCAAGGCCGTGATGAGCGACCAATCTAGCTGCATTCGCCCTAGCTCAAAAATGGGATATAATCATGTATCCTGAAGGTTGTGTACTACACGCTCGTGCAAAAGATGGCCGGCAATAAACTCCCAAAGATCATCAGGTCTCCTAGGCCGGAGAGCCTGCTTTGACAGCTGTCCCTCCCACACATAGGAAGACCTATGGTCGCCCTGTACCACTAATAGTTTATCCTCCATAGGTCCGGGATGCGCAGGCGGAGGAAAGGCCATGACGTCTAATATAATTTAAACAAAATTAATTGGTTGTGTTAGTTTAATAAATTAAATAATTAAATATAATTAAATTAAAATTTAGGATTAATAATGGAATTATGTATGGGTTATAGGCTTAAATTTACTACGATAAAAGGCTCAATATTTTAATACGGTAAAAGAATATTTTAAACTAATTCGCACTATATTACTGCGTATTGTATGAAATGTTGACTATAAATAACGGTTGCACGCTACTTGTTTTTTGCACTTAACATAAGCAAAATTTCTCTTTATGAAATATGTGCACAATCCATTTATGTCCCAAGGTGCTACTGTGGAGAACCATGTCGCTTGTACGAATGGTGGCCAGAAGGTGGACGCCGCTACTGGGTTGTAAGAACGAGCGTGACGAGCAACCAGACAATCCCACGTGTGAATTTGATGTATGGTTTGATGAAGAGTGTAGAATCGAGTTCTACAAAGAAGAAATGTATAAACTTCGTTGTAGGTGTACTAGGCAAGCTGAAAGAGAGCGCCAAACCAACGAACAAATTGAGACGTTGAAAGCCAAACTGAATAAGGTAGAAGAAGAGAAAAGGGGGTTGGAAGACCAACTCGAGTGGTTGGAGAATGTTTTCGGAAGCGGATCTTAATTAGGAAGTAGCTTTTACCTGATAAGCGTAGTAGTTTGATCTTTGTATTTGCCTTTTTTAGTGTTTGTACTAGTTTTACTGTTTGGGTGTTTATGTTTGTAGTGTTTGTATTTTGATTAACACGTTTTAATAAAAATATCTTATTATTGTTTTCAAAGAACACTAGTGTTAACAGATTCTTGTTATTTTCAACACTTAACAACAACCTTTAATCTAGTTTTTTCATAAATCAAGACGTAACTGAAGAAATGTCTCAAAGAACCTCAAATTGCGAATGTGGGACTAAGAGCATGATGATGTATGATGAATGGGAAGAGGCTGGACGCCGCTATTGGGGTTGTAATACTACGTATTGTTGAGTTGTCATTTTGAAAGGTTCAAACCCATGTAGAAAAAAGCTGTTTTTTCCCCGAAAAATGTGCATGGAATTCGTAGTATAATACTACATATTGTTGAGTTGTCATGTCATTTTGAAAAGGTTCAAACCCATATAGAAAAAAGCTTTTTTCCTGAAAAATGTGCATGGAATTAGTAGTATAATACTACGTATTGTTGAGTTGTCATGTCATTTTGAAAAGGTTCAAACCCATGTAGAAAAAAGCTATTTTTTCCCCGAAATATATGTATAAAATTCACATTATAATACTACTTATTGTTGAGTTGTCATGTCATTTTGAAAAGATTCAAACCCATATAGAAAAAAGCTATTTTTTCCCCGAAAAATGTGCACGGAATTCGTAGTATAATACTACGTATTGTTGAGTTGTCATGTCATTTTGAAAAGGTTCAAATCCATGTAGAAAAAAGCTATTTTTTCCCCGAAAAATGTGCATTGAATTCGTAGTATAATACTACGTATTGTTGGAACTTATTCCCTATATATAAAAAGCACCTTCAAGTTATTTTGAACACATAACAATAACCTATCATCTAGCAATTCAATATACCAAAAGTTTTCTGCAAGAAATGTCTCAACTCCCACTTCGTGCCCCGAATTGCGAATGTGGAGTTAAGACCATAATGTATAGTGATTGGAAAGAAGTTGGCCGACGCTATTGGGGTTGTTTGAACAAGTTTTATAGGCAGCCTGATGTACCTATATGCAATTTTAAGGTATGGATTGATAAACCGTGTGACCAGGAATACTACAGAGACAAGTTGTACTATCTTCATGGAGTGTGTACGGGGCAGTGGGATAGAGCGCTCCAATCCAAGCAAGAAATTGAAGAATTGAAGGCGAAAATAGAGGAGGTGGGAAAAGAGATAAAGAAGATCGAAAGGAATTTATTTTTGATGAAGGAAAGAATACTACCCGGTCGTTCCTAAAGAATAATATGTTAAGTGTTTTCGTTAGTCAATCTTCATGTTTGCTTTGTCAACTTATTTCGTTAGTTCTACTGTTTGTTTTTATTTTTGGTTGTCAATGTTTGTGGTTGTGATGTACTATATAAGTAAAATTGCTGCTCAAACGCAATTAAAATAAAATTATTCAGAAAAACAATTGGTTGTGTTACTTTAATAAATTAAGCAATTAATTATGATTAGTATTGGAGAAAATAGTCATCTAGATGCACCGGACTTGATTTAAACAGTCCGGTACCACCGAGTTATGTATGGATTCAACATTTTAAGAATTTTTTTACCTTATAGATTTAAATTAAAAATTATAATTATTATTGGAGAGAATAATTATATATAGGTTCCAGACTTTATTTTTTCCAATTGGAAATAATAATTATATATGGGTTCGGATTTCATTTTTTTGGCCCAGTAGCACCGAGTTATCACTAATTATTATAATTCTCAATTTTAACATTTTTACAGTTTTCTTAGCTAATTATAAATTTCTGATTTGCAGAGAATAATTATGTATGGGTTCAAAGCTTCATTTTATAGGCCCCGTAGCACCGAGTTATCCTTACTACGCAACAAGGCTCTATATTTTACTATGGTACAAGGCTCTAAAAAGCTCTATATTTTTACTACGCTAAAAGGCTATATTTTATTTCGCTAAAAGGCTATATTTTACTACGCTACAAGTCACTATATTTTACTATGCTAAAAGTCACTATATTTTACTACACCACAAGGATCTATATTTATAACTAAAAATAACATGCTTTCATGTTTATAGATCAAATATAATACATAAATTCAGGTATCAAATAAATCAATTTGGGTATATTAAAGAACACAAAGATAATATAAATTCACATGTAAACTACTATACAATACTAATATGCATAAATATACGAGTTTCGCTATAAAGTAAATAGAAATTCCTCGATGTAAAGTTTTGAAATTCAAAATTTTAAACCCGAAATAGGCAATCAAAATCAACCAACAGTGTATGGGACCTACACTCCTTATTATTTAATCCGGGTGGGGCCGAAATTTTTTATATATATAATGACGTGGGGTTGGGAGGGGGGCAGAAAGATTTTTGGTTATAAAAATGGTGGACTCGTTGAATGAGGAAGACAACTGCTATAATCAAAAGGCTATTTCGTAGTAAATTATTACGAATTAGCCTAAATCGCAGTAATTTACTGCGAAATATAGACGCCTCGTTTTACAGGAATTCGCAGTAAATTCTTGCGAATTGTATTTTTTTTTAAATTTAATCAATTCGCAGTAAATTACTGCGAATTAGGTTAACGGAATTTTTCGTTAACCTAATTCGCAGTAATTTACTGCAAAATAGGTAGAAATGTAATTTTTTTTAACATTAAAAAAGCACATTGAGTCCATAAAATTATTATTTCGGTTTCGAACTCAATCATTTTGTCTCCTCAGAGTCAAATAATTTGATGGGAGCAACCAAGGTTGCGACAATAACCCGATATTTGTGTTAGTGGGAAACAACTTACAATCGAATAATCGAATGAGCATAAGTTGGTTGGTCCGGACACTATTATTATGAAAACAATACTTTGTTTTGTAGAGGTGTAGGTTGGTGAGGTGAAGGGACTCTAGTTTAGGTCTCTACTCCTTCGGTTTCATTTTAACTGATCTTTTGGTCTTTTTTTGTGTGGTTCATAATATTTGATTTTTTCGAAATCAAAAAAGGATTAATTTCTTTTTTTCTAAGTTGTCGTTGGAATAAAGAGCCTAGGACTGTTTGTTATATTTTTAATGAACAAATTAAAATTAATATGGTCAATTTTATTATTAACTAATACTAAAAGCTAGATTTCTTAATATATGTGAAAATAATAAAAAAATTAATTAAAATGAACCGAAGAGAGCGGTAATTGTAGACATACTCAGCTATGTTACAGCATTATGCTGTGTATCTTTGTCAATTATGCCTTTGGTAAAGAATCTAACCACTTTGTTATTCTAAAACAGTAAGTCGTTTAAGTTTCAGAATTCAGTTGTTTTACTACCTGGCTACGTCTGTTTTAGGTTTTTATCATTTTTGAATGATCAAACAAAATGTGCACCTGATTTTTTTGTCACATTCTATGAGAGACAAATAACAACAATAACTACCCAATATAGTCTCATAAAGTGGGGTCTGGGGAGGGTAATATGTAAATATGCCTTACCCTACCTGAAAAGGCAGAGAGGCTACTTCCAATCGATCCTCGGCTCAGTGAAGAAAAGGAAAAACAAAAACAAAAATAAAAGAGCATTAGTAACTCCAGTAGAAATGCGTAAATAATTATCTAAACATAAGAACCATAAATAAAATAGCATGCAATAATATCAAACAGTAACTACAATAAATAACTACTATAAGGGATACACAATCATATACACAAATCATCTATGGAAAGCCCTGCCAAGCCTCACCCAACCTCGGGTGAGGAGTACGAAAAACTCTAGGAGCCCCTATCCTACAGCCCTGATACTAGACCTCCAGACTTTCCTATCAAGGGCCATGTCCTCGGAAACCCGCAGTCTAGCCATGTCATCCTAATCACCTCTCCCCAATACCTCTTAGGCCTCCCTCTGCCTCGTCGTACGCCGACCATAGCCAGCCGCTCACAACTCCTCACCGGGGCATCAAGACTTCTCCTCCGCACATGCCCGAACCACCTCAGCCTCGCTTCTCGCATCTTCTCATCCATCGGGGCCACCCCCACCTTCTCTCGAATAACTTCATTCTTAATTTTATCTAACCTGGTGAGCCCGCACAACCACCTGAGCATCCTCATCTCTGCAACCTTCATTCTCTGAACATGAGAGTTCTTCACTAGCCAGCACTTCGCCCCATACAACATGGCAGGTCTAACCACAGCTCAATAAAATTTCCCCTTGAGTTTCTGTGGAAACTTTATTGTCACACAGGACTCCTGATGCAAGCCTCCACTTTGACCACCTCGCTCCTATACGATGAGTGACGTCCCCGTCAATCTACCCGCCCCCCTGAATCACCGTCCCAAGATATCTGACATTGTCCCTCTTGGCGATGACCTGAGATCCAATCATCACGTTCATGCCTTCTTCGCTCGGCTCGGCGCTAAACTTGCACTCCAGGTATTCTGTCTTAGATATGCTTATTTTGAAACCCTTAGACTCGAGAGTCTGTCTCCATACCTCTAACCTCTCAATAACACCGACCCTCGTCTCGTCTATCAAGACTATGTCATCAGCAAATAGCATACGCCAAGGCACATCCCCTTGAATATGTCGGGTTAGAGCATCCATCACCAAGGCAAACAAGAGAGGGCTAAGTGCCGATCCTTGATGGAGCCCCATAACCACTGGAAAATGGTCTGAGTCGCCACCCACCGTCCTAACCCTAGTTTTAGCTCCATCGTACATGTCCTTGATTACTCTGATGTAGGCTTCCGGCACGCTCTTCGCCTCCAAGCACCTTCATAGAACCTCCCTTGGGACTTTGTCATACGCCTTCTCCAAGTCGATAAGCACTGTATGCAGGCCATTCTTCTTATCCCTGAACTGCTCCACCAGCCTCCTGACATGGTGGATAGCTTCAGTAGTGGAGTGGCCCGGCATAAAACCGAACTGGTTCACATATATAAATGTCATCTCCCTCACCCTCGCCTCGATCACCCGCTTCCAAACCTTCATGGTGTGACTTATTAATTTGATACCCCTATAGTTGTTGCAGCATTGGATGTCCCCTTTGTTCTTGTACAAGGGCACCACTGTACTCCACCTCCACTCCTCCGGCATCCTTTTGGTCCGGAAGATCGCATTGAACAACCTGGAGAGCCACTCCACTCCTGGCCTACCCATGCATTTCCAGAACTCCGCCGGGATCTCGTCAGGCCCGGTCGCTCGACCCCTACTCATCCTACGCAAAGCCCCCATCACCTCCTCAGCCCTAATGCGCCTACAGTACCCAAGGTCTCTATGTTGCTCTGAATGCCCCAACTCCCCTAGCTCTATGTTACGATCCCCCTCCTCGTTAAGTAAGTCACGAAACTACGCCTGCCACCTCTTCTTGACTTAAGACTCCCCCATCAGAACTCTACCATCCCCGCCCTTGATGCACCTAACTTGGTCAAGATCACGCGCCTTCCTTTCCCTTGCTTTAGCTAACAAGAATAACTTCCTCTCCCCGCATTTCTCCCATAATTCCTCGTACATGCGACCAAACGCCGCATTTTTAGCTTCCTTAACCGCCAGCTTTGCTTTTTCCTCGCCACCTTGTAGATCTCCCTGTTCGCACTCTGTTATTCCTTGCTTGTGCTCCCTGCCAACTTAGCAAACGCCGCCTTCTTCACCTCCAATTTTCCTTCGACTACATCGTTCCACCACCAGTCACCCTGATGTATGCCTGAATAGCCCTTGGCTACCCCGAGCACATCCCGTGCTACCTCCCTAACCAAGTTCACCGTCTCTGACCATATAGCGTCCGCTTCCCCAGAACTTCTCCAAGCTCCGCCCTCAGCTAACCTCCTCCCCAACTCCTGTGCTTTCTCCTTAGTCAAAACACCCCATCTAATCTGTGGTTGTCCCCGAGCACCCCTCCTCTTCCTCTTCACCCAGAGACCGACATCCATCACTAGGAGTCTATGAAGAGTCGAAAGGGACTCTCCCAGAATAACCTTGTAGTCCTTGCACATACCCCTATCGCTCCTTCTGAGGAGGAGGTAATCAATCTGAGTCCTCGGCGCCAAACTCTTGAAGGTAACAAAATTCTCCTCCCTCTTCTGAAATGTCGAGTTCGTAATCAGAAGCTCGGAAGCCCTGGCGAAATCAAGCAGTAACGTGCCTCCTCCGTGTCTAACCCCAAAGCAGAAGCCACCGTGCACCTCACTATAACCCCCAGCATCAGCCCCAATATGACCATCAAAGTCCCCTCAAATAACTAACTTCTCAGATTGGGGAATACTACTCACCAGATCATCCAAGCCCTCCCAAAAGTGCCTCTTAACCCTTCGTCTAAGCCCGCTTGCGGCGCGTAAGCGCTGATAACGTTGAGGACGCAACCCGCAATAACCAACTTAATAGACATTAACCTATCATTCACTCGCCTAACCTCGACCACGGACTCCCTTAGATCCCTATCTACCAAGATGCCCACTCAATTCTTACCTCTCACGACCTCAGAATACCACAGCTTAAACCCGTCTGCATTCCTCGCCTTCGACCCTTTCCACCTAGTCTCCTGGACACAGGCTATGTTAACCCTCCACTTCTGAAGAACCTTCGCCAACTCAATGGACTTACCCGTCAGAGTGCCTATGTTCCACGACCCAATCCTTAATCTATGAGCATTCGCTACCCTCTTCCCACCCTTACCTCCCGCCCTACCCGCAGGACCACTCCCTGCCCCCTACTCACCCCTGCCACCGCCCCCACCCCTCGAGGACATGACCTTACACTATCATCCCCCACCGCTGCCACTATCTCTCCAAGCGACTATGGAGAATAGTTACGCACACACGCACTATAGCGGAATACGCAAAAAGATGCAAACTAGATAGCAACAGAGTAAACCTCACACGGAATGCTAGCTAGAATACGTAAAAATGTGTACAGAGTAAACACGAGAGCGGGAGGTACCAACTCCCGGTAGAAAAACCTGAAAGTAGGCTTTGATGCGTCCGAGGTCAACTGCTACCAACTCTTGCACTTCCCGGCTGGTGTTGCTTAGCTCCTCACTCCCAAATGCCGCAAACTGGCCTCGCCGCCGCGACTACTACCTGGGGAAAGTTTTTCTGAAGCTTATCAGAACGGGTAGTTCTGCTGCGTCCTGCCGAAAATCTGAACGGGAGTCGCCGAAAGTACTGTAGCTTGCCAAAAATCCTCGCCGGAAAAATAAGGCACCTGTCCAAGAAAACAGAACACACCCACACACACCCACAAAAAACGAAAGAGAGAATAGGAAGAAAAGAAAAAAAGCGAGCGAGGAAAAAGAAAACAGAGAAGGGATCGCCGGAAAAAGAGAACAGAGCAGGGGTCACTGACTAAAAGGCATCGCACTGAAAAATTTCAACACAAATCAAAATCAAATCATGGCTCGAAAATCCTTCCCAATCCTTAAAAAACTGATCCAACAATTCACGGATCGCTGTTTCACCACTAACGCCTCGCCACGAGCCGTCACGCTGATCCCAGGCGATGGTGTTGGTCCACTGGTAACTGATTCAGTGGAACAAGTGATGCAGGCGAAGAAAGCGCCGGTTTACTTCGAGCGATATGAAGTACGCGGTGATAAGAAGTGTATACCGGAGGAAGTAATTGATTCGATTTAGAAGAATAAGGTCTGTTTAAAAGGAGGGTTAAAGACACCGGTCGGCGGATCAAACACTTTGAAAAATAAATAATTGTTTTTCAAAAAATAAATCAAATGGTTCGAAAGGCTTCAAGGAAACAAATAACAGATAAAAAAAAAACTAAACCCAGATAAAGTAAATAGTCTTGAGATAACAAACAGGAAATAAAAATGAAAATGGAAAGAAGACAGACTTACCCCAAGAAATGCGAAGAAATGTTGAAGTAAACTGAAATCAAAAATGGAAAGAAAGATTTTTGATAGACAAGATTTTACAGGGAGAGAAAGCGCCGTGGGTCCAATTTACTGTTTTACTTCAATGCAAGAACTTATATAAAACATGAAACTAATTAAAAGGTAGAAGTACATACGAAGTAATCATTTTGAGAAAACAAAGAAGCTAATAATTTTGAGAATTTTTAGGAAATTAGATAGAGTTGCATTTTTTCTTAATTATATCTGGGGTTTTGATCTTGCTTCTCTCCTATGCTAGATCAATCAAAAGATATCACAAAGAGCTAGAATATTAACAAGAAGCTGATGGAAACAATTTTTGAAGAAAATAATCATCGGTAACTTGAGCTAAAATTAGAAAGTTTTATGAACAATCAAGAACCACAAAAATAGAAATAAATCCAAAATTATAAGAATTTGACAAAAAGAATTGTAAATAAAAGACAAAAGTAAAAGAAGGAAAAGAGCAGCTTACTAATTTGAGGGATTTTGATAGTAGACTAGGGAGAGAAGAAAAATCCTACGAGAGACAAATAGTTGGGACAATATTCCTTCAGACTGGTAAGATTCCATTTAGTTCTGAATAAACCAGAAAGTAATTCCATTTATTACCTTATTATTATTATTATAAATAATCATGTTATTAATTTTACACATCAATATTAGTACACTTAGACACAAACTTAGTTAACGCTGCATAATTTGATACTCCAATTAATATGATCTCCTCAGTTGATGATCTAAGATTTACTAACATTTATTACTAGTATTGGAAAGTACACGACAACGACTTGTATCTTTGCTTCTATAAATTTGGATAAAGTTTTTATTGTTTCGGGTGGATTAACGGGCGCAAGGGTTCGCCGAAAAATTAAATCTGTTTTATATTTTTAATTTTCTTTTCTGAACTCTCTTCGTGGAGATCCTATTGTCAATTCAAGGATTCATCCATATTCTCAATTATCTATTTCACCTTCAATGATATATTTAAGCCTGCTTGCACATGAAATTTTTTTCTTTTCAGATTTTTGTTTCGAAATTGCCGTTTGGCCATATAATTTTCAATTTTCATTTGAAGATAAATTTTGAAATTTTTTGAAAATTTGAAAAACTCCAAAACAGTTAATTTCCCCACTTTTCACTCAGATCAACTCACAAAACTTCAAAAACAACTCAAAATTATATTCATGTCAAAACACAACTCTAATTTTCAAATATCATTTTCATTGTTTGTTTTTAAAGTTTGAATCTTGATTATTCACATCTTAATTATTAAGTATGTTTGTTTTTCTTACTTTACAATCATTTAATGGGTCTGAATATGTCTGTATGATTAAAATCTATAACAGAGACTTAATTTTATTGAGATGCTATCATATATTCATTATTAGTTGTCGCCACCTTCTACTATTATCAACTATCACCACCATACTTAACTACCACCACCACCACCATCCCACCACCGCCACCTCCACCACATCCACCACCATCACACTACGATCATCCTCAATCATAGCCACCAACATTATCGACCATCCCACCCACTATCCTCACCACTTCGACCACCATCATTCTCACCCGCAATCAACACTCATCCACCTCAACTACCACAACTAGGGGTGTTCATGGTTTGGTTTGGATCGATCTTTTCCTAAAAAGAAACCAAATCAAGTAAGTCGGTAATTCATATATTAGAACCAAACCGAACCAATTAAGTCGGCTTTTCTCGATTCTGTTTATGTCGGTTCTTCGGTTATTTGTCGATTTTTTCTTAAATATATGACATACAATACCAAACACATATTCCGGCGACCACATTTTCAATGTAACACTAGCTACAATTTTTTTCCTGAACCCCCTTCGTGGAGATCCTATTGTCAATTCAAGGATTCATCCATATTCCCAATTATCTATTTCACCTTCAATGATATATTTAAGCCTGCTTGCACATGAAATTTTTTTCTTTTTAGATTTTTTCTTCGAAATCGCCGTTTGGCCATATAATTTTCAATTTTCATTTGAAGATTAATTTTGAAATTTTTGAAAATTTGAAAAACTCCAAAACAATTAATTTTTCCACTTTTAACTCAGATCAACTCACAAAACTTCAAAACAACTCAAAATTATATTCATGTCCAAACACAACTCTAATTTTCAAATATTATTTTCTCTGTTTTTTTTTAAAGTTTGAATCTTGATTATTCGGATCTTAATTATTAAGTATGTTTGTTTTTCTTACTTTACAATCATTTAATGGGTATGAATATGTCTGTATGATTAAGATCTATAACAGAGACTTAATTTTATTAAGATGCTATCATATATTCATTATTAATTGTTGCAACCCCCTACCATTATCAACTATCACCACCATACTTAACTACCACCACCACCACCATCCCACCACCTCCACCTCCACCACCATCACACTACGATCATCCTCATTCATAGCCACCACCATTATCGACCATCCCCACCCACTATCCTCACCACTTCGACCACCATCATTCTCACCCACAATCAACACTCATCCACCTCAACTACCACAACTAGGGGTGTTCATGGTTCGGTTTGGATCGATTTTTTCCTAAAAAGAAACTAAATCAAGTAATTCGGTATTTCAAATATTAGAACCAAACCAAACCAATTAAGTCGTCTTTTCTCGATTCTGTTTATGTCGGTTTTTCGATTATTTATCGATTTTTCTTAAATATAAGACATACACTACCAAACACATATTCTGGCGATCACATTTTCAATGTAACACTAACTACAATTATTTTTCTGAACCCCCTTCGTGGAGATCCTATTGTCAATTCAAGGATTCATCCATATTCCCAATTATCTATTTCACCTTCAATGATATATTTAAGCCTGCTTGCACATGAAATTTTTTTCTTTTTAGATTTTTTATTCGAAATCGCCATTTGGCCATATAATTTTCAATTTTCATTTGAAGATAAATTTTGAAATTTTTTGAAAATTTGAAAAACTCCAAAACAATTAGTTTTTTCCACTTTTCACTCAGATCAACTCACAAAACTTCAAAACAACTCAAAATTATATTCATGTCTAAACACAACTCTAATTTTCAAATATCATTTTCACTGTTTGTTTTTAAAGTTTGAATCATGATTATTCACATCTTAATTATTAAGTACGTTTGTTTTTCTTACTTTACAATCATTTAATGGGTCTGAATATGTCTGTATGATTAAAATCTATAATAGAGACTTAATTTTATTAAGATGCTATCATATATTCATTATTAATTTTCGCCACCTCCTACTATTATCAACTATCACCACCATACTTAACTACCACCACCAATACCATCCCACCACCGCCACCTCCACCACCATCACACTACGATCATCCTCAATCATAGCCACCAACATTATCGACCATCCCCACCCACTATCCTCATCACTTCGACCACCATCATTCTCACCCACAATCAACACTCATCCACCTCAACTACCACAACTAGGGGTGTTCATGGTTCGGTTTGGATCGATTTTTTCCTAATAAGAAACCAAATCAAGTAAGTCGGTATTTCAAATATTAGAACCAAACCAAACCAATTAAGTCGGCGTTTCTCGATTCTGTTTATGTCGGTTATTCGGTTATTTGTCCGTTTTTTCTTAAATATAAGACATACACTACCAAACACATATTCCGGCGACCACATTTTCAATGTAACACCAGCTACAATTTTTTTTTCTGAACCCCCTTCGTGCAGATCCTATTGTAAATTCAAGGATTTATCCATATTCCCAATTATCTATTTCACCTTAAATGATATATTTAAGCCCGCTTGCACATGAAATTTTTTTTTTTAGATTTTTTTTTTCGAAATCACCGTTTGGCCATAAAATTTTCAATTTTTATTTGAAGATAAATTTTGAAATTTTTTGAATATTTGAAATACTACCAAAAACTTATTTATCCTACTTTTCACTCAGATCAACTCACAAAACTTCAAAACAACTCAAAATTATATTCATGTCCAAACACAACTCTAATTTTCAAATATTATTTTCACTGTTTGTTTTTAAAGTTTGAATCTTGATTATTCGGATCTTAATTATTAAGTATGTTTGTTTTTCTTACTTTACAATCATTTAATGGGTTTGAATATGTCTGTATTATTAAGATCTATAACAGAGACTTAATTTTATTAAGATGCTATCATATATTCATTATTAATTGTTGCCACCTCCTACCATTATCAACTATCACCACCATACTTAACTACCACCACCACAACCATCCCACCACCGCCACCGCCACCACCATCACACTACGATCATCCTCAATCATAGCCGCCACCATTATCAACCATCCCCACCCACTATCTTCTCCACTTCGACCACCATCATTCTCACCCACAATCAACACTCATCCACCTCAACTACCACAACTAGGGGAATTAATGGTTCGGTTTGGATCGATTTTTTCTAAAAAGAAACTAAATCAAGTAAGTCGGTATTTCAAATATTAGAACCAAATCAAACCAATTAAGTCGTCTTTCTAGATTCTGTTTATGTCGGTTTTTCGGTTATTTGTCGGTATTTCTTAAATGTAAGACATACACTACTAAACACATATTCCGGCGACCACATTTTCAATGTAACACTAACTACAATTATTTTTCTGAACCCCCTTCGTGGAGATCCTATTGTCAATTCAAGGATTCATCCATATTCCCAATTATCTATTTCACCTTCAATGATATACTTAAGCCCGCTTGCACATGAAATTTTTTTCTTTTTAGATTTTATTTTTCGAAATCACAGTTTGTCCATGTAATTTTTAATTTTCATTTGAAGAAAAATTTTGAAATTTTTTGAAACTTTGAAAAACTCCAAAACAATTATTTTTTCCACTTTTCACTCAGATCAACTCATAAAACTTCAAAAACAACTCAAAATTATATTCATGTCCAAACACAACTCTAATTTCAAATACCATTTTCACTGTTTGTTTTTAATGTTTGAATCTTGATTATTCGGATATTAATTATTGAGTATGTTTTTCTTACTTTACACTCATTTAATGGGTCTGAATATGTCTGTATGATTAAGATCTATAGCAGAGACTTAATTTTATTAAGATGCTATCATATATTCATTATTAATTGTCGCCACTTCCTACCATTATCAACTATCACCACCATACTTAACTACCACCACCACCATCCCACCACCGCCACCTCCACCACCACCACACTACGATCATCCTCAATCGTAGCCGCCATCATTATCGACCATCCCCACCCACTATCCTCACCACTTTGACCACCATCATTATCACCCACAATCAACACTCATCCACCTCAACTACCACAACTAGGGGTGTTCATGGTTCGGTTTGGATCGATTTTTTCCTAATAAGAAACCAAATCAAGTAAGTCGGTATTTCAAATATTAGAACCAAACGAAACCAATTAAGTTGGCTTTTCTCGATTGTGTTTATGTCGGTTTTTCGGTTATTTATCGATTTTTTCTTAAATATAAGACATACACTACCAAACACATATTCCAGCGATCACATTTTCAATGTAACACTATCAAATCAATTGCTATTTGAGAAATCTATTATTTACCAAAATATATTGATGATAATTGAATCAAATAGTGATGAATAAATTAAGGAATCAATTAAAAATATATTATTTTAACACGAAATAGATTCTTACATTAAGCAAAAGAAAACTACCAATCAAACTAGAATATAAAGGTAAAGAACTATATTAAAAGTGCTAACTATTAACATTTACCATAAATTTTTTAAAACTTTGTATAACAATATACATATATATATATATATGTGTGTGTAATAATAAATTTGAAATAGCTACTCCATAGTTAAAATCAAAACCAATCCAAATTTGATCGGTTTTTAAAATTCAAAACCAAAACCAAACCAAAGAGTATCAAGTTTTTTTGTCGGTTTGGCTTGGTACGGTTTTTCGGATTTTTATGAACACCCTAACCACAACTGACCACCCCATCACCATCAACAACTACGGTTGACACTGCCTATCATTATAACCTACCACCACCCACCCACTACCTTCCTCAGTCACAACAAATACCACCACCTGTCATTATTAACTATCACCACCCACCATTACTACCATCATCAATCATAATCGTAACCACTACCAATCACTACTAGCCAGTAGCATGAACCACCATCATCAACCAATCCTAACAACAACAACTATCATATTTTAAAAAATTATATATTTTATTGATAAAATATTAGATTAGTTAGTATTTCATTTGGATTTTATGTTTATTAATTTTAAATAAAGAAAAATTTGATACATTCAGAGGTTAAAAATCAAACAGTCTTAATTATTTAGTATTCAGATCTTAATACACATCTTAATATATTCAGATGTGTATTGAGATTCAAATATCTTAATCTTAATACACATCTTGATATTCAAATACGTATTCAGATTCATCGTCTTAATCTTAAAAAAACAAATTAAATAAAGCTTAGAGCCCATTTCTGGGACTGAATTAGTACTATACAATAGTGAATTATCTTAGTTTTCAACATAGCTATACTGAATATATACATTAGTTTAAGCAAAATTGTATGGGTCAAAAGTAGATTCACGATGATTAGCGTGTCTAATTGGCTCCTAAGCTCGTTCGGGCTAATAAAACGTACAATCATTCGCTAACAAATATACTCCGAGGATACTCGACCTAATTAAAAAGACCGCGGCCTGCTCATTGTTCACAGACGTCCCTTCGACGCAGCCACGGCCGTCCATCGCCAGCTGACAAGATTCACAGCTATAAATATTAAGAGAAAGAACCCTAAAAGGGGGGGGGGGGGGGGCTACTTCTTCTTCTTCACCTCTACTTCTAAAAGAGGGGGAGAAAACCATTGTAAGGATTTGAACCTCTCCATAAAGAGGCAGACCATGTCAATCTTAATCAATAAATATGATCTCCACCTTTACCATCTTGATCAAAAGCTTTGCATCATATCTCTTTATTTTATTCCTTTGGCCATTTATTACAACCTGCTATGATTGGCTACTGTTTTGTTAATTGATTTATATTTATGAGGTACACTAGAACTTCAAGTTAAATAATTTGGCACCGTCTGTGGGGAGTGTATAGCAGAATCGCATAGTTTATCCTTGGACCAAAAAGAAAAGAAAACAACCCAGCTCGAACAAGTCAAAGCAGCACGTTTGATAAAAGGAATTCAAAAGCCTCGACATGAGCTTACTTCCACATCCCGCGTCTCCGAGGAAGGGGAAGAAGAAGAAGTAGTAGTATATCCCCCATCCCTACAGAAAAATGCACATAAGTCAAGAAGACTACAAGCACGAGTCATGCAAGATCCTAAACCAGAATTGAATCCCAATGCCCAGCACGAAACGGGTTATGAGGGAGGACAAAAGCTCAACTACGAGTTGAATTGGGACTCAGGCCAAGTACCTTCGCCAGTAAAAAATACAAAAGGTTCAACTACGGTTGAACAACAACTCAGGCTACGTGCCCTCACCCAAAACTTCAACAAAGAGTTGAACTGAGACTCAGGCCAAGTGCCTTCGCCATAAGAAATACAAAAAGTTCAACTATGGTTGAACAACAACTCAGACTACGTGCCCTCACCCAAAAGTTCAACTATGAGTTGAACTGGGACTCAGGCCAAGTGCCTTCGCCATTAAGAAATAAAAAAGGTTCAACTACGATAGAACAACAACTCAGGCTACGTGCCCTCCCTCAAAAGTTCAACTACGAGTTGAACTGGGACTCAGGCCAAGTGACTTCGCCATCAAGAAATACAAAGGTTCAACTACAGTTGAACAACAACTCAGGCTACGTGCCCTCGCCCAAAATTTCAACTACGAGTTGAACTGGGACTCAGGCCAAGTGCCTTCGCCATTAAGAAATACAAAGGGTTCAACTACGGTTGAACAACAACTCAGGCGACGTGCCCTCACCCAAAAGTTCAACTACGAGTTGAACTGGGACTCAGGCCAAGTGCCTTCGCCATTAAGAAATACAAAATGTTAAACTTCTATTGCAAAACAACCTAGGCTACTTGCCCTCGCCCAAACGTCTACGAGTTGAACTGGGACTCAGGCTAAGCGCCTTCGCCAATAAGAAATACGAAGGGTTCAACTACGGTTGAACAACAACTAGGCTACGTGCCCTCACCCAAAAGTTCAACTACGAGTTGAACTGAGACTCAGGCCAAGTGCCGTCACAATTAAGAAATACAAAAGGTTCAACTGCGGTTGAACAACAACTCAGGCTACGTGCCCTCACCCAAAAGTTCAACTACGATTTGAACTGGGACTCAGACCAAGTGACTTCGCCATTAAGAAATATAAATGGTTCAACTACGGTTGAATAATAACTCAGGCTACGTGCCCTCGCCCAAAAGTTTAACTACGAGTTGAACTGGGACTCATGCCAAGTGCCTTCGCCATAAAGAAATACAAATGGTTCAACTACGGTTGAACAACACTCAGGCTACGTGCCCTCGCCCAAAAGTTTAACTACAAGTTGAACTGGGACTCAGGACAAGTACCTTCGCCAATAAGAAATACAAAGGGTTCAACTACGGTTGAACAACAACTCAAGCTATGAGCCCTCAACCAAAAGTTCAACTACGAGTGGAACTGGGACTCATTCCAAGTGGCTTCGCCATTTAGAAATACAAAAGGTTCAAGTACGCTTGAACAACAACTTAGGCTACGTGCCCTCGCCCAAATGTTCAAATACAAGTAGAACTGGGACTCAAGCTACACGCCTCCGTCGTAAGAGTCACAAACTCCACCACAGTCGAATCAAGGCCAAGAGTATACGTCTCCGCAGCTACAAGTCGGGCCACGATCAAACGAGGTCGAGCGCTCCCAAATGTTCAACCACAATCGAACCCTAGCTCGGGCCAAGCGCCCCCGCCATTCAAGTAAGTACGACTAGCTTAAGCTAAAGTTTTGGCACACATAAAGTTCGACCCAAGTCGAACTACAAGGCCGTGCTTTTCATCACCACAGCCAATAGTCCAACTAAGCCCGAACTGGGACTAAAGCTATGTGCCGCCACTCTCAAACATGGCCGCAACCCGCTCCCACCAAGTGGAGGAAGGCAATGACCAAAAGTGCCCATCTATGGCCAAAGCCATCTACACACACCAATTTCCTCTTAAAGTAAGGAAAAAATTCGACAATGGTCGAAATCACCTAACCGGTCAAGATCATTAGCATGCTCACTAGAAAAACTCTAAGGCAAGGCCCCCTCGATCGAGCGCAAAAAGAAAGAGAGAGAAACATATGAAATTGATACAAAACAAATAGAAAGGAAGAAATTTGCATATATTTACAATATCTACAAGGGGTTACCCCCAGTTACATTGGCCAGGTCCAGCAAAAAGGAAAAAGATAGCCAAATGGCAGCCAAAAAAAAGAAAGAGAAAAAGAGAACAAAAACTAAACAATATTACAAACTTTTTCTTTGTTCACTCGGCGCCACCAGCGCCACCTTCAACATTACCAGCGCCACCTTCAACATTACCAGCGCCCTCGGCGCCATCATCAACCCTGAGCCTAGACGGGTCAAAACCACAGTCAAGGCGAGTATCACGAGCCTTTTGACGGGCTCCCTCATAGGTGGCCTCAGGCACAACGCCAGCTTCCCACAACCTCCTATACACGTGGAGCGGGGCCTCGGGGAACGTCCAAAGTTCACGAGCAGGATCGAAAGTAGCGGCCTGGTACCTCAAGCGTTGGTTCTCGGCCTCCAAGGCTGCAATCCGGTCAATTGCATCACAGGCAATCTGCTCGCAAATAGTAATGCGTCCCTCCAATGTCCTCTCTCGAAAAGTAGCCACAGCTCTCTCCAATCCACGTTCTCTTTCTTGGGTGTGGCTAGTCGCCTGCAGTGCTTCAACCCTCGCCAGGGCGTCCTCTACCTGCTTCCTCAGGGCCGCAGTCTCCGTCTCTAAGGCGTCCACCTGCCTAATCAGAGCCTCAGCGGGCTCTGCTGCCATAGACTGATTTGGCGCTCTCTCTCAGTGGCCGCTCTCCTTTCAATGTATGTCTTCTCATTTCTTTGCCAGAGTTGCCCCTCGAGATCATTTACCCTGTTAAGGTCTGTTGCATATGAAGTTCCCTCCTCGCCAGCTCTTCTACCAGCTCCCACTTCCGGGGGTCGTTCCATATGCGTTCACGCAAATCACGGCACTGGTTCCGGTAGCGGCGACACTTCTCCAACTACCGCACAAAGACTCCCGAGCAGACGTTGGCTCGACGAATGCCCTCCACCTCCAATACTAATGACTACAACAAACAGAACATCAGTTAATACAAGAACATACACTAATAAAAGAAATAAACCAAGGCTTCACACGTACCTTTATACCCAGAGCGGCCACCTTGCCCATCAGCCCAACATCTGAGATGTCAAGGACGCGCTCTCAACCTCCGAGAACATAACCTCAACGTCACCAGATTCTCTTCCTCGAGCAGCAGGTTCTGCTCATTAGGAATCTCCACATAACGAAAGTTCCCTTCGGCCTGTTTTGTTGGGCGGGTATAACCCTCTTGGAACAGGCGGACTTCCTCAGCGGACTCAGAATCATCCCCTTCTTCTTAGGCACCCCCTCCTTCCGCCGCCCTGGAAGTCGAGGCTTCTGTTGCTCGGGAAGTTAAAGCACCCGCACCTGCCAAAACATTGGCGCCCGTCTCTTCCACAAAAACAGCTCAGGAACTACCTTCCCTCTCAACAACTGGAACTGAAATTTGAATCGTCGAAGCGACTGTGTAACCTTGGCCTAAGCCAGCCAGGGAAACCCCCTCTGGATGCCCGCCCTCTTGGGCAGGCTCCGCTGCATTCCCCTCCGCTTCCGATGGTGGAGAGTCCAATCTAATCACCACCGGAAGGGTAAACGCCACCCTACCCTGAACCAGCGGTCTCTCGTCTTCTTCCTCATCTTCATTCGGTGGCAACTCCACCCTGGGACGCACGGCCCCTAAATATTCTTCAACTCGGTGCACGTACCGTGCTGGAGAGTGAGCCGCTGAAGATTCAACCGAAGTCACCATCGAAAATGGACGAGGCACCGGCATTGCAATCAATCGGGCAGTCACCCCCGGCCTGCGGAAAGCAAGCTGAGAAGCCCTCATATGGCGTGGTCGCCCTAATCAACAAAGGAAGAAAGGTCAAGGGAAAGAGACTGAGTACCATGAAATAAGAGCAACACAGCAAGTCAGATTCTTACCAGCAGCCGGCCTCTGGCCATGGGCCTCCCAGAAAGATGCCCACGTGCGAATCCCTACTGTAATAGGAAGCACGGCCTCAACCCACCCGCTTATGCCAGAAAACGGTTCCAGCGGTGCACCTCCAGCTACGACACAAGAGGAAGATCAGTATGTACGAATACGAAACAAGATATATAACTAAAAGAAATGAGACTGACGTAAAAGAAACTTACCTACATGGTTCCATTCATCAGGGAAGTCGGTAGCATAAGCCACCAGGTGCTCGGTCCTGATGTACAAAAAGTGCTCATAAGAACGAGCATCAACCTCTTCATCGAGTTCTGCAATTAAGCTGCTGGCCCCACGAGGGACCAATCGAATCATGGAACCTCGTACCCTCTAGGGGGCGTAGAGAGTTAGTACGTGGCCAAGAGTAATCTCCCTTCATGCCAACTCCGCATATTTTATCAGCATCGCCAACAACTTGTAGCAAGAAAGGACGAGCTGACCGGGGCATACCCTATAGTAGCGGCAGAAGTCCATCACTAGCATTGGAAGAGGAAGTTTAAATCCCAGCTTGAAAGGGTAAGCGTAGATGTTGCAATACGCTCGGTGGTCGACATGTACCCTCTCCCCACTCCTAGCGAGGCCGATGTCAGCATAACGAGGAATGTCACACTGATCCTTCATTTGGGCGATTCCTACCTCCCCCATCAATTGGTCTTCGTCCACTTGGTCCTCTCCTTCATAATCGGAGAAATCAATCGTCGGACTGCCATGCAGAGAAAGAATGTTGGTCACCAATGGGAACCTGTCAATATCCACCGAATCGGTGGTTCTCACCATCGTAGATGGACCCCCAGCAGCCGGAACCACCACCGAAGCAATATCGAAATGAGAGCTATTCGCCATTATCAACGTATTAAAAGGAAGTGAGCAAAGTTCACTGAACAGGCAAGAGGAGATGAAGATCGAACGATAAACGATGCAGCATGAAATAACAAGAAGCAGAAGATGAAGTAATCTGAGAAGAAGAAGAGCTGTCTCTCTCAGAATTTCATTGAAGCAAATATTGGAAAAGTAAGAACTGAATGATACAACCCTTTTTTATAGACAAAACATAAATGGCTTTCACGAATCTCAAAGGCCACCATTAACTACCCGACCAACCGCAAAATGGTTCAGATCTATAGTAATGGATATCATTATGACAGATACCATGGAACAATCATCTAAGCGTCAATCGGCACATCACCCTTGAAACGGTTGTAACGGTCCTAAGACACAAAAAGCACGCCCCATGCATCACTAAGTATATGATGCCTTCCTTATACGCGACAAGCATGATCGTATCCTCCTCAATCATATGTAATAGGCTACGGCCATCTCTAAATCAATAGTGGTTACAACCATCTTCAAAGTAATGTTGATTGCATCCATCTCTGAAGTAACAACGGCACAACCATCTCGTAAGCGAGAACAGTTATGGCCGTCTCCTGAATACAAAACGGCTACGTCCATCCCCCAAGTAAGGACGGCTATGGCCCTATCAAAGCAACGAACGGTTATCGTCGTCTCTTAAATATAAGGTGGCTACGGTCTTCTTCCAATATAAGAATACATACAAATAAACGGCCACAGCCATTTCAGATATACGAGCGGCTATGGCCAATCGCTCGAATAAAAACCAACCAAAGGACTGCGACTACGGTCGTCGAATGTGAATTCATCTAATATCAGCTTCATTGTAGTCAAGGATCGTCCCTACAGAGTGGTTTCGGCCGCCAACTTCTATAATTTGATGTCCGTAGCTTAAATAGTTGCGGTCGTCTTCAATCACGACCAAGGCCAAGGCGATATTCGGCTCTCACCTTTGAGCCTTTCAGGATACAGCCGGCGTAGTCCGCTCACCGAGCTCGACCAAGGCACGACCTCAATAAGAGGAGGGACTATCTGTATGGGTCAAAACTAGATTCATGATGATTAGCGTATCTAATTGGCTCCTAAGCTCATTCGGGCTAATAAAAGGTATAATCATTCGTTAACAAATGTACTCCGAGGATACTAGGCCTAATTAACAAGACCGGGGCCTACTCGTTGTTCACGGACGTCCCTTCGACGCAGCCACGACCGTCCATCGCTAGCTGGCAAGATTCACAGCTATAAATATTAAGAGAAAGAACCCTAAAAAGAGGGCTACTTATTCTTCTTCACCTCTACTTCTAAAAGAGAGGGAGAAAACCATCGTAAGGCTCTGAACCTCTCCATGAAGAGGCAGATCATGTCAATCTTAATTAATAAATATGATCTCCACCTTTACCGTCTTGATTAAAAGCTTTACATCTTATCTCTTTATTTTATTCTTTTGGCCATTTATTACAACCTGCTATGGTTGGTCCTTATTTCGTTAATTAATTTATGGTTATGAGGAACACTAGAACTTCAAGTTAAACAAAAATATTAAATCCACTGGATTAGAAATGGTCTTATGGTGGCATTGTCTTTACTATAACCAATAGGCGTTTTTGTTCTAAAATAACGAGAATTTTGTCTTTTAATCTAGATATCTAGTCTTCCTATATTAATATTTTTCCTTCTACCTTTTTATTTTGTTCCACTCCAACGCAACTAATTTTCTTGTTTAAGATTAATTTATTATTCTCTATGTAATACTTTGCTTAAACCTCGTATACATTCAGTGTAATTATATTGAAAACCAAGATGATACATTATAGCAAAGTAATATTTATGTTTTTTATTATAGAAGTAAGAGAAAGTGGGTCGAGTCATGGAACATGTTGAGTAACGGTTTAAATGGGTATTTTTGATTTTTTTAAATGGTTGGACATAAATAAAATGAAAAATAATATTTAAAATGCCCTAAAAGTGCTTAGTGACTTTTGAGTTACAATCTGCCAAGTATAATGACTTTCCAGTTACAAAACAAAGTAAAGTGATTTTCATAAATAATTTCTATTAGTTATGTGATATTCTGAGAAATGGATTTGATATATTTATACTCTCTTGTCTTAGTTTATGTGATTTTATTTTCTTTTTAATTATTTGAAAAAATTATTCATAAATTTTGAAATATTTTTAAAACTTACAACCTTTAAAATTTTTGTAGCCATACAAATATTAGTATGTTTAAGATTAAATTTCATATGTCTATCTGTTTTTTTTTTCTTTCTTAAAAACTCTATGTCCACAATCCTATATAAATAGGCTCACAAAAATTGAAATAGTGGGAATAATAGTTTACTTCTCTTCCAAATAAGTCCTCTTACTTGTCCGAGTCTTAAGATGGACTGGACATAAGATATCAATCAAGTGGAAGATGAAAATAAAATTTAAGGAATCTTATAGAAATGTACCAAAAATAAGAACTATTTACTAACAATTAGCCATTTTAGTCACATTACTAAAATAGACAAAAAATATCAATGACGTACAGTATTCAAAAAACATATGAAAAAAAAAATTCGAATGGGTATTGTTGCAATTGTTGAAAATACATAGATGAGGTCATATACAAAATTTGACAAATTTTGAATGTGGATTAGACTTGTTTGGCGTCAAAATTCATTACCAATAATACACAATATTTATAAAAAAATGCAAAAAAAATCTCCCCCACCCCCCACCCCCTCCCCCCGCCATTAACATACACATATCTAGGAAAAATCATGGATAGACAAAAACATAATCCAGCTGTAAACGTCCCACCACCACTAATCACCTTCCACATCCTTCTTATTATCTCCATTGCCGCCGACCACCAAAAAAGCCTAGACCTTCACCTTACAATTGAAAAAAAATACAAGCTCTAATCAACTACTCCTACCATCTGATTTCTTCTTGAAATTTTTTCATATAATAAGTGGGTTTCTCCATGGCTGCCTTATTGAAAAGGAAAAAAAAAGAAGAGAAGATTTTACTCAATTTTTCTTCCAATCTCACTTGAAAATTTCATTATAGATTCTTCTACATTGTTTACAATTTCTTCTTGAATCGATTTTTTCAGATTTTTTCCCACGATCTGTTGCAATTTGAACATATTTCTTCGTTGAAAGTGTGTCGATTGGAAACAGTTGCTCCATTCTTTTCGGTGGGGATAAGGCATGCATACATATTATCCTCCCCAGACCTCATACTGTGGGACTATAATATGTAGTTGTTGTTGTTGTCATTGTTCTTCACTGAAAGTGGAGAAAATGAATAGTAAACATTTATATTATCTTCAATTTAACCAGATTACTTTAGAAAAAAGAAAAGAAAAAAGGAAGATATTGGGAAAGGACAAAAAAATATTAAACGTAAGATAAATTCTATTAAATATGGACCCTTCAAATAAATTATTAGATATGCAGATTTTTACTACTGAGATGCCTTATTTTGTTTGTCAAACACACACCTGCCACGTAGACAAAGAGGAATGTCTTAGGTATACTCTGGAAAGGTTGAGTGTGTAAGATAATTTTTGTCCATAAAAAGTTTGTATCAGAGATTTGATCCATAGTTCAAGAGGTAACTTATGTATTTTGCAAAAAATATATAGAAGCAATATACAAAATTTGAGCTAGATTGGAGGTGATTTGGTATCAAAATTTGTCGTTAAAATTGAGTTCAAAAAATTCTTCTCCGGTACATGTATCACATATATATCACACATAGGTATATATGTGATGAAATATGTGAGCTCCAGAGAAATCATCGATGGCGAAAAATGAGAGAAGAAGGTTCTAGAGAACAGTGAAGTGGAGAAGAAGAAAATGATTTTATTATTGGAGCTACCACTAACAATATATTGATAGTGTGTGTTTGTGGGTATATATATATACATATATATATATATATACATATATATATATATACATATATATATATATATACATATATATATATATATACATACATATATATATATATATATATATATATATATATATATATATAAAATCCAACTACCACTACCCTCTCTTCACTAAACTACCCAATCCAATAATTAGTTACAACTAACTAATTATTTTGTCCGCCTAAATGCCTTCACGTGATAGGCACGTGACTATCCCTTTCTTTAACACTCCCCCTCAAGCTAGATGGTGCAAACAAATTCAGCACCCCTAGCTTGCTCATTAGGTAGCTATGTTATGATTTTCCCAATGCCTTCATGAACAAATCAACCTCCTGTTCTCTGGACATTACATGTCTTGTTTCAACAGCTCCTTGCTGAATCTTTTCTCTGATAAAATGCAAATAAAATTCAATGTGCTTTGTCCCGTTCATAAAATATAGGATTTGCAGCAATCAGGATCGCTGCCTTGCTACCACAAAACAGTTGCACTGGTTGCTCAATTTCTGCACCCAATTCTTTGCAGAATCCAGTCAGCCATAGAATCTTTGAAACTGCAACATCCATACTCTTGTATTCAGCTTCTGCTGAACTTAGTGATATTGTGCATTGTTTCTTTGATTCCAAGAGATCAACGAATTTCCTAGCTTCATCACATACCCTGCACAGACCTTCTGGACACGGGACACGAAGCCCAATCAGCATCACAAAAGGATTTGAGCTCATCAGCAGGCCTAAGCCCGGTGCTCTTTTTACATGTCTAACCATCCTTATTGATGCTTCCATATGAGACCTCTTGGGACAATGCACAAATTGGCTTAACACATGCACTACATAACAAATTTCTAGTCTTTTCATAGTAAGATACAACAGCTTTCCAACCAATCTTTGATATGGAACTGTATCTGGTAACTTCTCATCACCTTCTAGCTATAAGTGTTGATCATACTCTACTATTGTGAATCTTTGATTGCACTCCATTGGAGTAGCTACTAATTTTAATCCTGCCAATCCTAGATTAGTAATTAATTCCATTGCAAACTTCCTCTTATTCATTAGTATTCCTTCCCTTGATCTTGCTATCTCAATTCCCAGAAAAAACTTCATTTCTCCCAAATCTTTAATCTTGAAACTACTTTGTAATACATACTTAGCTTCTGAAATTTCGCATTGATTATTCCCAGTTATGAGAAGATCATCCACATACACAAGGATAAGTACTAGACTAGTTCCTTGTATTTTTGTGAACAAGGAGTAATCAAAACGACTTTGCACAAATCCTGAGTTAACCAAGGCTTCAGACAACTTCAATTTCCATTGTCTAGAAGCTTGTTTCATGCCATATAAGGGATTTATGCAGGCTACACACTTTCTCCCCCTAGCTGTAAAATCCGTGAGGTACACATGTATACTTCTTCATGAAGATAACATTGAATAAAAACATTGTATACATCTATTTGGTACAAGTTCCAACTATGTGAAGCTGCTAGAGCAAGGACAACTCTAAGTACCACTATTTTGACAACAGGAGAAAAGGTCTCCTAGTAATCTAGCCCTTCAATTTGATTGTACCCTTTAAAAACCAACCGGGCCTTATATCTCTCAACTTCCCCATCAGCTATGTATTTGATCTTGAATACCCATTTGCAACCAATGAGAACTTTTCATGTTGGTAAACTTACCAAGGACGAAGTGCCATTGTCTTTTAGAGCAGCCAACTCTTGGTTCATATCATCCATCCACATAGGATCAACTGCAGCCTTCTCATAACTGTTAGGTTCCCTTAGGCTAGTGACTTAGGAAATATAAGCTCTATATTTAGCTGAAACTCCATCATGAGTCAAGACATCTTGCATGGGGTACTTGCAAGTAGACAATGTACTTAAATGTGTCAGTGAACCGTGACAAACATAATCCAGCATCCATGCAGGTTCTTTCACAGTCCTGCTGGATTTTCAGAGCTGGTTGTTGAAATCTAAAAAAGAAGATGCCTCTGAAGGTGCCATCTCAAACTGGTAGGATTATTGTAGAACTTCAGGGCCTGGTGATGGTAAATCTGCATCAAGGACTATCTCATGTGGCACTGGCTCATGTATGGGCGAAGTACTAGCTGCCTCATGTGTTGGATCAGTAGTTATGGGTGAAAATGGTTTATCATTGTTGATTACTGGTGTGATAACACCATTTGGAAAAATCTGTAACTTCCCTTCTTTCAAGAGCTGGAAAGGGAAGATATTCTCCATTAATTTGGCATCCCTGCTAACAAAAAAGGAGTTAGACAAGAGATTAAAAAGTTTGTATCCTTTCTGTGAGGAAGAGTAGCCCATATGGACAGCTCCAATATCCCTTGCTCCAAATTTGTCTCCCCAATTAGAACCTTGGTAAAACATAGACAGCCTATGGTTCTCATATGTTGCAAGGAAGGTGCTCTCCCATATATCAACTTAAAAGAGGACTTTCCTGAAAGGACTGACAAAGGAACCCTGTTGATAATATACACTGCTGTATGTATGCACTCTCCACATAACTTAAGAGGAAGATGAACCAGTAATCTAATTACTCTAGCCACTTCTAGAATATGGATGTGCTTTCTTTCCACTACTCCATTCTGTTGTGGGGTATGAATACAAGAACTTTGATGAATCACACCATACATTTGAAATAGATTGCAGCATTCAGAGTTAAAGAATTCAGTCCAATTGTCACTTCTTAGAATTTTCGCTGTTGCCCCACTGGGTTTTTATTAAAGCAAGAAACTATTTTAAGCATACAATGACATCACTTTTAAGTCTCAACAAGTAAACCCATATCATTCTAGTGCAATCATCTACTATGGTGAGAAAATATTTATAACCATGGTGACTAGCTACTATATATGGACCCCATACATCCACATGAATCAGCTCAAAAGGTGTATTTGACCTACTTGTATTTTTTTGAAAATGGTAATCTGCTTTGTCTTGCTAGAGGACAAATTGTGCAGTCCTATATTCTTTCACTGTTTGGTTTGAACATCATGTTTGGGATTTGCTTCATCACTTTGTCAGGGACATGGCCTAGTCTCCCATGCCAAACCTCCAAATCTTCTTCTACTCTGAGATGATTATGAGATCTCACGGTTGCAGCTTTTATGTTGTCCTACTTATGCTGCAAATTGTACAGTCCTTCAAGTTCCTTACCAATCCCCTTCACTTTCCCATTGCGAAGGTCCTGCATGATCCAGAAATCAGGATAAAAAACATTGTAAGTCTCATGTAAGCTTAGAGACTGACAATAAACTGTATTTAAAACCAGGAATGTATAGCACATTTTTTATGACACCACATTCTCCAATCCTACTCTCTCCTGTGCAGGAAATATCTAATGATGTACCATCATGCAGGTGAACTTTAGACTGTGACATTACGGTATTGGTATCAATCTTATCAAGTAATTTCCTGGTATGAACCATGTGGTTGGTCGCACCAGAGTCAACTATCCAGTTTTTATCTTTTGTTGTGTCATCTAATGTAGTGGTATTGGTTGTACATGTAAACTGCTGAGAACTGTCACCTGAGTCTTTGTTCAGCAACTACAGGATCTGCTCATATTGTTCCTGAGTGAACATCACTGGGTGAGGCAATGCAGGTGTTGTAAGTCCAGTTGATGAGTTCTGCATTTGCTGCCCTTCCGGAGACACTGAGTTTGCAATTGCCTTCCCCATATGTTGTTACTGCTATCCTTCATTCACAGTATTATTAGCCATTGACCTTTGTGGAAAGTTATTGGTTTTCCTTCTCATCTTGAAATCACTTGGATATCCATGTAACTTGTAACATGTCTCTCTAGTGTGACCCTTATAATTGCAGTAATCACATAACAAATTGTTCCTTCTAGGCTTACAAGAACTGCCTGCTGTCATACCATAATTTCCTGCAGTCATGCCTCCTTTATTAGTGAACAATGCTGTACTATCTCCCATGTCCAACATCTGTGTACATTTCCCTATATTCCTCTAACTCTCTTCATACACATTCATAGAATAAACCTTATTGACAGAAGTAATTGGACTCATCATCAAAATTTTACTCCTAGCTTGTGCATACGTCCCATTTAATCCCATCAAAAACTGCTGTAATCTCTTATACTCAAAATGTTCAAAATAACTTTTAGATTCTGGATAGCCACATCCAGGACATGGTATCAAGGCATCATATTCTTCCCACAGATCTGTCAGTCGTGAAAATTAAGGAGATACACTAGATATCCCTTGCGATAGAGTTGCAATTTCCTTATGCAGAAAGAAAATTCTAGAACCATTGACCTTATCATATTTATCTTTCAGATCTGTCCATACTCTGTGTGGATTTGATTTATACACAATACCACTAAGTAATTCATTGCTTACAGCATTCATAATCCAAGATAAAACTATTGTGTTGCATTTTTCCCAAAGTTCATGTAATGATTGATCAAATTTATCCTCAGTACATCGTCCATCAACAAATCCTAATTTGCTCTTGCCTATTAATCCTATCTTCATATATCTACTCCATATAGCGTAATTCTCACTTCCAGTTAGCTGAATTGAAATCAATGAACTACCTGGAGTGTCGCTTGGCTGTAGATATAAAGGATGATGATGATCGATAGTTATAGCAGTTGTGTTCGTGCTCGCTTCAGTCACAGTTGCATTTCTAATCGCCATGTCTATCAACTTGAATTCTCACTTATAAAAAACAATTCTCAGTTGCTAATTGCGAAAAGGAAGGAAGAAAACTTGTGCCCTAACTGAATCTACCTGGAAGTAAAAAACACAATCGATCTTTGACAAAATCGTCGTAGAAGAAGAAGTTGTTGAGAACAAGTGAATGCAGTGAACGTGAATCTTTCGTTCCTACATTTATACATTATTGAAGTGCTGTGATTTGTTTACGATTGAGACTACGGGTTCAATTCCCGAGAGATCCTCAAATATTAGTATTATGGACTACGGGTTCGATTCCCGGGAGATCCTCAGATATTGGTATAATGGACTACGGATACAATTCCTGGGAGATCCTCAGATATTGGTATGATGGACTACGGGTTCAATTCCTAGGAGAGCATCAGATATTGCTATGATGGACTACGGTTTCAATTCCTGATAGATCCTCAGATATTGGTATGATGGACTACAGGTTCAATTCCCGGGAGATCATCATATATTGGTATGCTGAACTACGGGTTTAATTCCCGGGAGATCCTCAGATATTGGTATAATGGACTACGGGTTCAATTCTTGGGAGATCCTCAAATATGGGTATGATGGACTACGGTTCGATTCCCGGGAGATTCTCAGATATTGGTATGCTGGACTACGGGTTCAATTCCCGGGAGGTCCTCAGATATTAGTATGATGGACTATGGGTTCAATTCCCGGGAGATCATCAGATATTGGTATGATAGACTACGGGTTCAACTCCCGAGAGATCCTCAGATATTGGTATGCTGGACTATAGGTTCAATTCCTAGGAGATCCTCAAATATTGGTACGATGGACTTCAATAATGTATAAATGCTAAGTAAAGACAACAGGTAATCTAATGTCTAGCATACTTCACAAAGAGCAAATATTGTAATTTATCCAAATAGAATAAGTAAGCCAACTAACATGCTTTCCCAAAGCTAAAACAAGTGAAATTTGTATTTATAACAGTTAAACATGTGAAGAACACAGTCTAAATAAGTCAAGTAAGGTAAAATTCCCAACAATTAGCACAAGTACACGCTCGTCACCTCGTGCACAAGGCTTTTTAAATAATAGTCAAGATATCCTAAGGGAGGAGGTCCCCCACACAAAGTTAAACAAGCCACTTACCTTGAACCGGTACAAAATCACTAAGAAGCGATGCCCTTGCCACGAGTATCTGACTCCGAGTGGCCCAAATCTATTCAGACCAATTATATATTGTAAATAACATCACAAGTAACTAATTCCACTATTAAAATTAAAGCTAAGGCATAAAAATAGGTAAAATAACCAAAATGCTCCTCAAGACAATGTCTCGAAATCAAATAATTTTCATATTTTCATAAATCTCGTACTCTCACGAGTCTAACCATATAAAAATCTCCCAAATCGGGGGTCAAATGCCCCTTCAAAACGCAATAGCTTAGTCAAAGAAGTTTTACCCAAATTATCCAATTTTTAACCTAAATTTGAATTTAAATGATGGATTTAACCACAAAACTATGGAATATAACCAAAAAGGATCATAGAAACGTTACCCAATAATCTCCTCTTAAAACCCTCTCAAAATAGTTTCTGCCCGAGCTCAAACTTGATTTTTCAAACTTTGAAAAATATGTGAGCCCCAGAGAAATCATCAATGGCGGAATATGAGAGAAGAAGGTTCTAGAGAATTCAGTGAAGTGGAGAAAAAGAAAATGATTTTATTATTGGAGCTACCACTAAAAATACACTGTTAGTGTGTATCTATATATATATTCACACATACACACATACACACACACATAGTCGAACGACCACTACTCTCTCTTCATTAAACTACCCAATCCAATAATTAGTTACAACTAACTAATTGTTTTGTCTGCCTAAATGCCTTCACGTGATAGGCACGTGACTGCCCCTTTCTTAAACAATATGGATATATATATATATATATATATATATATATATATATATATATATATATATATATATATATATATATATATATATATATATGTGTGTGTGTGTGTGTGTGTGTGTGTGTGTGTGTGTGTGTGTGTGTGTGTGTGTGTGTGTGTGTATTCCTTCACTGAGCCGAGGGTCGATTGGAAACAGCCTCTCTGCCCTTTCGGATAAGGGTAAGGCTCGTCTACATATTACCCTCCCCAGACCCCACTTTGTGGGACTATGCTGGGTAGTTGTTATTGTTGTTGTTATTTGATATATATGTGATACACAAATAATTTACAGTGTGATATACATATCATATTTTTCCATGTTAATATTTTACTTTAAACTTTCAATTCAAACCACCTTAAAACTCTACTAAATTACCCCAAAACTAACGTTCAAACTCTTTAAGATGTTCCCAATCTATTCCAATAATAACCACTCTAGCTAAATAGTTAATATTGGTAGCATTTGGCTAATATAATAATATGTTATAAATTAGCCAATTTATATAATAATTTGCTTATGGGCGAAAAAATAACGATATGAAACAAAATGAATGGAGTATTATTTCAGTTTAATTTGAAATTGAAGAGAGGAGAGAAATTTTCATAAAATACTATCTTTTAGTAGTAATTAGTCATTTATAGATATCATTTGCTATATTACGGATTATAGATACCTTTTACGTGGCTATAAGATGTATTTGATGTATTTAAGCTATTATATTAATGAATACAGTAGCAAAAATAGGCTTGAATCAAGGAAGTCCAGCTAATCAGTTGTTGTATTCGAGTATATTCGACTGTATTCATGGAGTAAAAGATTGGATTACAGCTTGATAAATTATTATATTCGACTGTATTCACGGCTTCAAATAGGGGATTATACTATTTTTAAAATGGAAAGAATCAATTAACATAATAGACTCCTAATATAACTTAACAAACTCAATTATAACACACAAAATTTTATTTTCAATTATAAAAAAGATTCTCAACCGAAAAATACCTCAAAAACATAGAAATCTTCCGAGAAATTATATAATACATCTGAATACATTAATTATATTAATTAAAAAAAAACTTATGAATACATTCATAGCATATAGTGAGACAGTAAATACAACAAAATACATAAAATACAGCAAATACATTAAAATACAATGAGAAAAAAAGACCGTAAATATAATAAATACATGAAATATAATGAGAGACATTGAATTATAATAAAAAGTATTAAATAAAATAAAATATATGAAAATACATCGAAATGGTATCTATAAGAACTGGTTAGACAACTGGTTAGAAAGATCACTACCACCATAGAAACAATAAGAACCCTAAGCATCTAACGTTCAGAAAAATTACCGACCGAATAAAACCAAAGGCGGATCCGATGGATGGAAAAGGTAGAGGAGCAGCAAGGAGACCGGCAAGAAGAGAAAGGGGAAATGGTTTTGTGATTAGGAAATGGCGAGAACACCGACGATGAGGGAAAGGTAATTGGTAAGGACATAGGAAAAGTTTTTGCGGATACGGAGGGTAGCATATAATGAGATGTATCAAAATAGAGAGAGAGAAAAAAATATAGCTAATAAGCATATTCAGTTGCTTAGGGCTAGGAGGTAGCTAAAATTAAATATTTTGTTATAAACCTTAAAAGATATCTATAAAATATAATTTTTTAAAATAGTATTTATTTAAAATAAATAATATATTAACATTTGCTATAGGAGGTCAAATTGTTTGGGCTTAACTCAAAGGGAATGCGAATCCATTGGGCTGATTTCACATCAAACTAATGATGAATGAGCCAGGTTTTGGTAGTCTAAACCCAATGTCCAATTCGTATGTTTCGCCCAACAAGCCCAATTCATATTTGAGTTTGACCAAAAAGAAGCGGAGCAGTTGACTAATATCAATTTTGTTTCGATTTATTCAAATTTCTATGTGGGCTATGATTTCAAAGAGTTAAAATAAATAAAGCATGTACATTTTCCTACGGACTTCCACTGTTGACCATAATCTTCAGGACATCATCAACTTACTAGCGACCTTAGACTTTTCTTCGATTCGTCATGGTTAAAGGTTGACTTTCCTTTGCCAAACAAATATTTTGTCTAGTTTTGTTGGGTTGACTTAACCCCTTTTTATCAAATATTTTTGTATACTGGAAAAAGAATTTCAGGTACTAGACAAATTAATATAATTAGGTATTTTCAAATTAATAAAAATATAACCAAATTACGAGATGGTGCATGGAGTTAATTAAGGTATAATCATGCCCAACTATGCCTTATAAAAAGGACACATGGACGTTACAAATATAATTTGAGTATTTTGCCCAGAGTCAAACACACAATGAATTAACCTATCACTTACTCTCGTTAGACTTACGAAATTCTACGTAATCAACTTCCCAAACGTTTTGAATAACAATTGAGTGTGTTTCTACTAACTAAGGCTGACTATGATTAAGCAAGTAAAGATTAACTATGAATAAGGGTGTGTTTGGTACGAAGGAAAACATTTTCCGGAAAATATTTTTCATTTTTCCATGTTTGGTTGGCTTAAATGTTTTGGAAAACATCTTCCTTATCAATTCATTTTCCTCCAATTGGAGGAAAATGTCTCCTTCTCAACCTCCTCCACCCTCACCAACCCACCGCACCCCCTCTCCAAAAAAAGTTCTTTTTCCATTTCAGTTTTTTCGTCACCACTCACCCTACTACCCCTCCATCCCCCCACCCCCCACCCCCGCAAAAAAATATATTTTTTATCTTAATTTTTTTTTTTTGCAATTTTAAATTTCTGTTTTTTTATTTTTTTTGCATCACCCACTCCAACCCCCACTCGCACCCCCCAACCCCCTCCAATTTTTTTACTTTTTTTGTTTAAATTTTTGTTTTATTTGTTTTACAGCCCCATCCCCGCCCCCACCCCCTCCCAAAAAAAAATATTAAATATATTTTTCAGTTTTAATTTTATTATTTATCGGTTTAAAGGCTAAAATTTTACAAGTTTTAAAATTATGAGTTCAGAGGTTTATGTGTTTGAAAGTTTACGGATTTAGAAATTATAAAGTTTATCGGTTCGAAATTTTACGGTTTTGAATGTTTAGCGATTTGACAGTTTGTGAAATTTGTGGGTTCGAAAAGTTGTTGATTTGAAAGTTTATGGCTTCATAGTTATTATATCTAAATTATTTATGAATACTCTCGAGAAATTATTTTCCTTAATTTGTGTACAAAACACCGGAAAATGAATAAGATTACTACTTGTTTTCCAAGAAAATATTTTCTTGAAAATTATTTTCCACGTAAAATATTTTCTGTTATACCAAACACACCCTAAGTTGTAAACAATTTAGAGTATGATCTAAGGTTATGATTTCCCCTATTGATGGAAACCCTTCCGCTTATGTTTCACATAGATTCACCTAATCATCTCTATCAATCATGAGCGCTCTTATTACCATAAATCTCTCCCGAGTAATCACGATAATTTACTAGACGCACTCTCCCGAGTTATGCTAGCTGGCTTTGTTTATTATAGCTCACTTTAGATGCACCCAAGACTTTAATTATCCGTAATCCCGCCTTTAAACCCTCGGTTATTGATCCCTCACATACTTTGGGAGTGGTGTTGTTCAATACCTAAATGTGCACTCTCTTCCGAGTTATGCACACTAAATAGGCACATCTAATTGAGGATCCTATCAATTAACTACAACAAGAACGTAGTTGAACAAATAGAGATTAAACTGGGCAAACTATATTAACATAATAAGAAGTTCATCCTTCAATAGGTTCCATCAAAACCATATACTAAGGAATTAGCTACTCATGACAAAACAAGATAAAACTACTAAGGAATTAGTTCTTCTCACACTTGTTCTTGCCTCCAAAGTAATCTAAAAACAAGCTTCAAACTTTCTTGGGCGAGCTTCTTGAGTTTATAAGGGTTTGAAATAAGTTTTT
This sequence comes from Nicotiana benthamiana, assembly GCA_034376525.1. Classification (NCBI taxonomy): domain Eukaryota; kingdom Viridiplantae; phylum Streptophyta; class Magnoliopsida; order Solanales; family Solanaceae; genus Nicotiana; species Nicotiana benthamiana. The sequence goes on along the minus strand of CM067331.1, from coordinate 14,738,674 downwards.
TCAATTTACACTTTGGTCCAAAAAGTTTTGGGCAACTGCACAATTCACCGCGACCGCGTCAGAAACGCGGCGCGACTGCAATGAGAAACAATCATTCTGACTCGCTTCAATAGCCTACCGCGGTCGACGCGGTGACGGTGGCTCAATCCCAGTCCTCTTATTTGCTTCTTTTCGCTCGGGTGCTTCTTGATTGTTTTTTCCCCCACATTATGGACTCCAAAACACTCCATAGCTTCCTAATTTGGATTAATCCCTGCGAAGCAATAGAACACCAATTAGAGCATTTTGTTATCATTTAACTTTTAAAACAACAATAAAGCATGATATATTTAGGGTGTAAATATCGTCTAAATAGCCTATTATCAAGGTACAACTACAATATTCTAGAGATGAAAAAATGTATTATAATTTGACTTTTGGCGAAAATTTCTCACTACTAGAAATCCGGCAAAAAACGACCACAAAAAGCGATCAAAGTTGGTCGCTTATAGGCCCAAAAGCGACCAAAAAGCGACCAAAGAGGCTTGGTAGCTATATTGATGGTCCCTTTATTTTAGGGACCAAAGTTGATCGCTAATTAGCGACCAACTTTGGTCTCTAAGCTAAAAGGACCAAATATTCTGGATAAAACTATAGAGACCAACTTTGGTCGCTTTTATTATTCTAATAAAATAATTTTAGCGACCAAAGTTGTCTCTAAATGTAAAATATATTTTTTAAAAATTTATTATTAATAATAAAAAAACGACCAATTTTGGTCGCTAATCTCAGTATTTTTTTGACCAAGCAAGTCTGACTAGTCCGGTCAATATTTTGACGAAATTATTGACCAAATAGAGACCAACCTTGGTCACTAATGTATTTAAAATAATTATTTTATTATTTTCTCCAATTTATAGATCATCGTTGATTACTTTTTTTGATAGACCAACTTTGATCTCTAACGTTTGGTTGCTTTTGGGGGAAATTCTAGTAGCGTCTTCTTTACTTCTTTATGGGGAAATTGTGAAATATATAAATTATATATCACAATTTTTGTTATTTTTTGGAACACCTAAGAATATATATTTACTCCATATCTGCCAAATCAGTCAACTATATATTATACTCGTTTAGAGGTGCTGATTAGGGCTGAAAAACATAATAAAAAGATGGAAAAAGGTCTAAATTTTCTATGTGGTATTGGAAAGTGTTCAATTTGCCTTTCTTTAATATTTTCATCTATTCAAACTCTTGTCATATACTCTTGTTGGTCATAATAACTGATCATCTCTCGTATTTGCTATTGTGATTATCAGCGCTACCTCCAGCATATATAAACAAAATGAACTCTCAAGAATAAGAGGGGTTGTTCTGATGGAAAGCAACCTCCACTTCCAATCGAGAGGTTATGAGTTCGAGTCTCCCCAAGAGCAAGGTGGAAAGTTCTTGGAGAGAAGAATGCCGGGGGTTTATTTGGAAACAGCCTCTCTACCCAAGGATATGGGTAAGGTCTGCGTACACACTACCCTCCCCAGACCCCACTAAGTAGGATTATACTGGATTGTTATTGTTGTTTGTTGTTGAACTCTCAAGAATAAATTAAATACTCAAATTTACTTCTCGACTTTTGATTATATTAACCTCAATATGGAGTTCCATTTGGGGTCAAAGGCAAACATAATACTTTTTCCTAACAACACACTAAAATTAAACCATCAAAAATTTGAAAGAAAAGCAAAACTCAACAAATTTGAATAATATATGATGAACAAATATGTCCCTTCTCCTAAAGAGGTTTCTCCAACTTTTGGGATAAGAGGGTGTTGGAGAAATCTTCAAAACCAACTGTGAAGTGAAGTTATCTATTTTGTATTCTCCATTTGCTATTGGTTTGGATTAAAAAAGAGTGGCTCGTGATAAGGAAGAACGAAAATAAGCTAGCGTTTCGATATGGATTTGGTTGAATTTTTTATTTTAAAGTTGTGTTAGAAATTATTTTCAAAAGTTAAAATTATATTTGAATATGCATTTTTTTTCCTAACCAGTTTTTGGGAACTTGAATCAAATTTTTTAGATGCACAATTTTATTATTATATATAATTATTTGACTGCATGTTTAATTTTATTTATGAAATTGTGTTGAGTTGCTTGTAAATTATGATACATGCGATGGAATTTGAATAAGTCAAAAAAATAATTTTTGCAAGAATTTATTTATTTGGGATATTATGTAAAACATCGAACATGCATGCGTTCCCTCCCCCCCCCCCCCCCCCGCTCCCCCGAACAACATGCATGTATTTTCTCGTGTAGAAAGAATGAATTAAAAAGAAATCCAAAGTTTTTGTTCTTGAAAAGCCTAACATTTTGAGGTTTTAAAAGAATCAAGCTGATGTGTACACCAAATTCATTCACAGCAACACTCCTTAATTTTGTGATCTTAGCTTGATGGCATAAAACCATTGCCTATGAAAGCCGATGTTGTAAAAAGTACTGCAATTTAATAGAATGAAAAAAGAATTTAAAAAAGAATTAATTCAGTAATACATTATTTACTTCTCAATTTCAACTTAATATTCACCTCTAGTTATTCCGGTCAAATTAATGTCTATTTTGCTAAATTAGTAAATAATAAGATTTGACTTTGTACTAGTATAGTAGAGTAGAAGAGCTTCAAAAATAGAATTTAAAAAGAATATTACAGTGAATTGTTATTCCACATTCACCTCTAATTATTGAGTATAAATTTTATGGGCCGACATTGACATTGGGAGTAATATTGATGCAATTTAAAATATCACTTACAAATTAGTAAAAGAAAATTTCATGATAATTAAACCCTAGTTACCAATGTGGTAAAAATAATATAAAAAGGGTAGTCCGATGCACAAAGTATCTCGCATTCATGCAGGTCCGAGTAAGTACCGCACTCTAAAAGGTGTGATGTGGCAGTCTATCATGATGCATGCATACAGAACCCATAACTTATAGGTTACACAGAGACTACTTTATCTTTGCTCTAGGGATCCCATTATGTGTACCCTAAAATTGGATAACAAAACTTATAATGTGATATTAAGGATATGTGATTTCATTTAATACCAATTGAGAGATATAAAGATAAGCAATGGGAATTGACAATAACGTAAAGTAAACCAGAACAAAGCCCTCAAATTGGAATACCCTTGAGCTAGTAAAGCAAGAAAAGTTAAAAGCAGCAAACTGATAAACAAGAGAATTAAAGAGAGAATGTTGTATTGCTTTGATCTGCATCATTGTCCGTCTAGATGATAATTGCTCTACTATATTATATAGTAGAGCAATTATTATTTATCCTAAAATCGAGTAATAACTAAATTAATTGTAATGTGGTTTAAGGATACTGATTTCACTAAATGCCAATTGACAAACGTAAAGATAAGCAATAGAAATCGACAATAATATAAAGTAAATCAGTGTTTGGACAGAGCCCTCGAGTTGGAATACCCTCGAGCTAGTAGAGCAATAACAATTAAAAAGCGATAAACTGATGAACAATACAACATAAATTAAAGAGAGATTATTGCATTACTTTTGTCTGCTTTGGTGTCCAGTCCTTACAAATGATGAGGACTCCACTTTATATACTAGAGAAATCCTAACTATGGTGCAATTCTAATCACAGAAGTAAATCCCATGATTGTTACAAATAACAGCCCTTGATTTGATCTGTTCTAGAATTTCCGCCTTGATATTCGATTGGTTACAAATATCTCGCCTTTCTGTTATTGTACTTTACTCGAAGTCGGCTATACTTAGTCTCAATTGCTCCTAGCCTCAGTCTTGATGGACACCTCGATTCCTGAACTTGACACCTCGTCCTCGTGATCCATTACGAGGTTGACTTTCGACGTGATCCCCCGGTCTAGATTAAATAGCAACATTAGGCAAGCCCGATTTTAACCATATATAATCCTATTTAAGGTACAATTCTAACTATGGAAGTACATTCCATGATTAACTAGATAACCTCCCTTGATTTGATCCATTTTGGGAATTTTTGGGTAAAACTTTGGGAAATTCATTCTTATGCATTCAAATTTATTTAACTAGCATTTGTTTATATATTTGGGTAAATTGTGATTAGATTCGATCTGTTTTGAGGCGAATTCGAGGGGTCAAGCAATCCTATAGGCGTGAGTTGAGTTTGGAGCTTTCGAGGTAAGTGTTTGATCTAACTTTGGTTTGAGGGAATAGAACTAGGGTGTTTGATTGCTATTTTCTAAATGATCGAGTACGGTGTATTTGCATGGTGACGAGTATCTATACACCGGTGTCTAGCATGACTGTGAGTCGTAATTGCTTTTAAATCCAAAAAAGGTGAAACAATTGAGCTATTTACTTGTTAAATAAAGTATGAAGTGATGGTTGAGAAGCATATGAGTTAAGGAAGGAAGTATGGTACTTTTCCCTTGCAGGGACTTGCTGTTGAATTGTTTTCCCTTGCCGGGACTTGTTGTTGAGTTGGTTTCCCTTGCCGGGACTTGTTGTTGAATTGTTTTCCCTTGCCAGGACGAGTAGGCTGTTACTATTAAATCCTCCATTGCCGGATATATTGGGCTGTTAGTTGTACCCTTGCTGGGTTTAATTGTTATACTGTTGTTCTTCCCTAATGGGACCTCTCTTTGGAAAGATCATTTGAGATAATCAATTAGAATACGGGTTGGTGTGGCGCTCCGTCCACTTATATGTTATAATACGGGATCGTGTGGCGCGTCGCCCACAGCTTATACGGATAATTGTTATTGGCCTGAGATGCCGTTGACATTGTGCACGGAGAATATGGGTTCGTGTGGCGCGTCGTCCACTTATACATTACATTACATGAGCGTGTGACGCGCGTCCACTTATACATTACATTACGGGGGCGTGTGGCGCGCCGTCCACTTACATATTACATTACGGGATCATGTGGCGCACCGTCCACTTATATACTACATTACGGGATCGTGTGGCACGCCGTCCACTGTAGATGTATGTATCACAAAACCGGAAATAGATCTGTTGTTGTTTCTTATTGTTCCATTTACATCTAGTACTCCCCGATAGCATGTCCCCTCCCAGCTTTATTTGCATTATGTTGTTATTGTTTCTTTGTACTTGTATATTATATTTGCACAGGTTAATTGTAGTAGGTCCTGTCTAGCCTCGTCACTACTTCTCCGGGGTTACGCCAGGCACTTACCAGCACATGGGGTCGGTTGTGCTGATGCTACACTTATGTGCCCTTTTGTGCATAGGTCAGGGGACAGCTTACAGACCGCAGCAGTAGCTTAGGAGCGTGCCTTTAGTCCAGAGACTCCTAGGTAGTTCGCTGGCGTTTGCGGGCCCTGAGACTCTTATATTTCAATTATGTTTGTTTTTCATAGTATCGAAACAGACTCCTTATGCATTTTCTTTCAAACTCTTATTTGTAGTAATTCATAGTAGTCAGTGAGTATTGTGACACTAAATCTTGGGTAGAGGATAATGTTAATTTCTCCTCATTTTTCTTTCATTTAATATTAAATTTAGACTTCCGCTTGAAATTATTGTTTTATTATTACTGGCTGTTGAAAATTAGTTGAAAATGTATGTTTAAGTTGGCTTTCCTAGCTCCGACAGTAGGCGTCATCACGACCCCCGATGGTGAGAAATTCGAGTCGTGACACCGACAAACCTTGAAGTAGGGGGCATTTGTAGACATCGAAATTTTAATGGATCAAGGTAAATCCTAAATTCAAGATACTACAAGAACTCTTGAAATTCTAGGAGTCTATCAGTGTTGCTTGTAGGATACTCTACCTAAACCCTAGGTCACTCCAATAAAAACGGTAACATATTTCTTTAAAAATATCTCAAAAATAGAGATCATCTCAAAAATCTCGTAAACTCACGGGATATTTACAAAGAGATCAAGAAGTAGCCAGATAAATAAATCCATGAAAATCTGCAAGAATCCAAGGAACAAACATAATTGTACCCGCATTATTTTATCAATAAAACTATGTTTCTTCATATTTTGTATTGTGCTTGCAATTTATTTTTTTATTCACAAATAATTTGTTGCAAACAGATGTTATAGAGATGTATGATGACTATATCAATTGAGTGATAGCCTATTTGACCAAACTTTTTTTTGATCAAAAGTAATATTTAAAAGTATATTTGAGTAGAAGAAAAAATAGTTTTTGAGAAACATGAAAAAATAATTGTTCCCCAAAAATACTTTATTTGAAAAGCACTTTTGAGAATGCATTTGTATTGTTGGTGTCAAGCATGGTTGTGAATCTTATACTATAATCAATGTGAATCCGTTTGTATTGTTCATGCATTATGTGATGATTCCTATTATTGAACAAGACTTGTAAAAGTAATATTGGTATTTGAACATTGAAGAGAGTTGGCTCAAGTTGTAAAACAATTTGTGGAAGTATAATTGAAAATTGAACCTTATAGAGCATTAGCTCAAAGAAGTAAATATGAAAAAGAAAAGAGGATTATGATATCGTCTCCCTTGCCGAGATATTATTATTTTAATATTATCTCTCTTGTCGGGATGTTATATTTTTTATATTATTCCCCTTGCCGGGATATGATTGTTGTATTGTTCCATTGTCAGAATTTTATTATAAATTTATTGATTCCCTTGCACTTATTGCTTGTGATTATTGTTTGGGTGAAGAAGAGTGTTAAAGCACGAAAGGTGATGCCGTGTATGATTATGTGGGGAAGAGTATAAAGCACGAAGGATGGTGCCGTGCCGTACGATGTACAATTCCGTACTGATTATATTAATTTTTATGGTGAGGATAAGAGTAAGAGCACGGAGGATGATGTCATGTAGATTGTATTGATTCTTATGGTACGGACGAGAGTAAAATCACGAAGGGTGATGCCGTGCACTTGTTTGATTTCTGATTCTTGTTGATAATTGGGTTATGATGTTCTTTATATTTACCTTCTATTTTTCTGTTATTATTTGATGTTTCCCCGCAGCATATGTTCCTCCTCCCATCCTTAACTGTACATTCTTGCTTTTATTTTCCGAAGTATGTGATTCATAGGTTTATTTGGTAGTCTGGTCCAAGCCTCGTCACTACTTTCGCATGGTTAGGCTAGGCACTTGCCAGCACATAGGATCGGTTGTGCTGATACTACACTCTACACTGTGTGCAGATTCCGGTGTAGCATCTTTCGGACCATAGCTTTGGGGTTGCTGCCTTCAGTCCATTCGAAGATCCGAGGTGGTCCTGCAGGAGTCCGCAGACCTTGGCGTCTCCTTCTATCCTTTCATCCTGTTTCATTTATGTATTTCCGAGATAGTATAGTATTTATTTCTCGAATCTTTTTTTTTTGTAATATTCCTAGACAATCTGTAAGTTGCCATACTAGTTCTGGGTCGTTTATGTATGAATTGGTATTGGATCTTTATTAAAATATTATATTTAAGTCTTCCGCTTATTAAATTCCATTGTTTATCTAATATTGATTATGTAATTGTTAAAGGATTAAAATGAGAAAAAGGCAAATTATTCAATTAGTAAGTTTGTCTAACTTTTATTAGTAGGTATCATTACGACTCTTACTGGTGAGAAAATCGGATCGTGACAAAGAAGAAGATAACTAAAGAGGGAAAAATAAGAGGAAGTGTATTTGGTCAAGTACCAGCTAACATAGATTATTAACTTGTTTCAGCATTAAGATATTTGAGTTTGACCAAAAACAAGCGGAGTAGTTGACTGATATCAATTTATTATTTAAATTTTTTTGTGAATTATGTGGGCTAAGATTTCAATGCATTAAAATAAAGCATGTACCCTTTTCCTACAGCCTTCCACTATTGACCATACTCCTCCTGACTTCTTGAATTTACTAGCTACCTTAGGCTTTTCTTCGATTCTTTCATGATTAAAGGTTGACTTTCCTTTTGCCTAACAAATATTTTTTGGGTTGACCAAAATATTTTAGCCCCTTTTATGAAATATTTTTTGTATACTGGAAAAAGAATTTCAGGTACTAAAATATAACCAAATTATAAGATGGTTTATGAAGTTACCAAATAACGTACAATATAAAGATGCAAAGATATGTTATAATTTGACCTCTGGGGAAAATTTCCTCTTTTCTTCCTAACACAGTGAAATCGTGAAATATTTAAATTACATATCACAATATTGTTACTTTTTGGAACACCTAATGACATATATTTACTCCATATCTGCCAAATCGATCAACTGTTATTCTTTCTCAGTTAGAGGTACAGATTAGGACAGTTTTTCGAATATCAGACAAAGAAATATTCCCTTGAAAAAACTAGTGAGGAATGCCAGCCCGGGCCCGAACCTGATAATCTCTAGTATGTCGTATGATCAATCTGTGAAATTGAGATGTATGAGTTTCAGGTAATGATTTGTTATTTGAGGTATCGTCCTGATTGACTCATTGGAGACATCTCGTGAGAAGCTTAAAATGTACATTTTCTTCTACACCAAGGTTGATATGTGATGTCTCATTAATGTCTCATTAAACTTACCCATCGGATAGGAGCGGGGTGGTTAAAGTGGAGGCTTGCTTCAGGGGTCTTGTGCGACAAGAAAATTCCATACAAACTCAAGGGGAAATTCTACAGAGCCGTGGTTAGACCTGCGATGTTGTATGGGGCGGAGTGCTGGCCCGTGAAGAACTCTCATGTTCAGAGAATGAAGGTTGCGGAGATGAGGATGCTTAGGTGGATGTGTGGGCACACCAGGCTGGACAAGATTAAGAATGAAGTTATTCGTCAGAAGGTAGGGGTGGCCCCGGTGGACGAGAAGATGCGGGAAGCGAGGCTGAGGTGGTTCGAGCATGTACGGAGGAGGGGTCCCGATGCCCCGGTGAGGAGCTGCGAGCGGCTGGAGATTGTTGGTGGTCGGCGTGGGAGAGGGAGGCCTAGTATCAAGGTTGGAGGCTAAGGGCTCATAGAGTTCTTTGTACGCCTCTCTCGGGGCTGGGTGTGGGATAGTAGGGTTACCCATAGATGATTAGTGTTTTAGCTTATGTCCCCTTATGGTTGTTAGTATGGTAGTTACTGCTTGTTATTATTGCATGCGACTGTATTTATGTTTCCTATGTTTTCATAATTATTTACGTTATTTCTGCGGGATTACTTATGCTTTATTATTTTGTTTTGTCTTGCTTTTGTTTTTAATTTTGTCTTTGTTTTGATGCAGCTTTTCATTTTAGCCTATGCACCGAGGGTCAATTGGAAACAGCCTCTCTGCCCTTTCGGGTAGGGGTAAGGCTCGTCTACATATTACCCTCCCCAGACCCCACCTGGTGGGAATATACTGGGTAGTTGTTGTTGTTGTTGTTGTTGGGTAGTTTGATAAAGTATGTATATAGCATTACTCTATTAAAAACAGAATATAGCTGTATGGGTCAAAACTTGACCTCATGATAATGAATGAGATCGACGCATTTATTAAAGTCTATTTATGGTTAATAAATGGTATGACCATTTATTCACAAGATTATCGGGTATTTATCCAATTTGACAACTAAGGCCACGGCCTGGCCGTCCTCACGAGGGTGTCCCCTCTATGTAGTCCCAACCCCTTGGCGCTAGCTGACAGATCTCCTAGCTATAAATACTAAGAGAACCCTAAAAGGGGGGTTCTTCTTCTCCACATCTACTTCTAAAAGAGGAGAGAATATAACATTGTAACGTTCTAAACCTCTCCATGGAGAGGCAGACCAAACCAATATCATTAATAAAATATCCTCACCTCACTCCCTTTATCTAATATCGATTGTCTCTTGCTTCTTATTCTTGTGGTCTTTAGATTTATTACGATGTGCTATGATTGGCCCTCTATTTATTTTGATTGTTTTATGCTTATAAAGTAAATGAAAACATTGAGCTAAACAATAGCATTACTCTATTTCATTTGCACATCTGAATATACAAAACGAACATACAAAGCAAAACCAAGCTGAAAATTTTAAGATTTCATGTTTCAAATATCTCATCAACAGTAGCATTTTCTTGATTTGAATTATTTGATTTCTCACCTCAAAACTGCAGGGCGCACATGTTGATAGTGAATGTATATGTTGGATTTTTCTATTTATTGTCAGTTTCAGTAGAAATTGACTTTACACGAGTAGAATAGCCCTTTTGTATGTTTACTGAGTTATAACTTAAAGGTGCACTTTTGGCCCAAATTAAGTTTGCCTTTGGCAGTAAACCAAGGAAACCTAAACAATAATACCATGGGTTGTGAAAGCTCTTTAGCCGAGACTATAGTCTGTCATGCTTTCCATTGCAATAACATATCAACAAGGGTAGAATGTTTTTCTAAAGTGCAATAAATTCTCGAAATAACTAATAAAGTCTTTTATTCTCATAACATACCTTTACACAGAATATTCATTTCTGCAGAGGTAATTTCAAGAAATTTCTCTCCTAAAATAAGAATGAATATATCAAGTGTCAACATGCCATCCAAGTACTATGTACGCAAAGCTCTAGTGTGTTGATCTGTGTCTTAAACAAATCTTAAGGTCGATTACACCCAAGAGTAGGGCCATTTAACCAAAAAACAAAATTATAACTTCTAACGGAAAAAGTAAAAGTGATATCTCCAGAATGCTAAATCTTGCGAACAGCTTGTATCTTTTACAAGGATTTGTGATGCATATGCATTACACATATCCTGAGATAGAAATATAACTTACGACGAGGAACCATTGAGAAAAGCCCAAGAAAGCTAACAACAAAAATAAACCCTATCATCCATCCCAGAGAGGGGTTCTTAATATTAGCGGCATTATTAGCTTCAACTGTCTGTTCGGCGACAACTTCACTCGTGCCAAACAGATAGCTCCCCAAACCTCCTGCTCATCCAAAGTAACTTAAACAAAAATCAAGTAAGAGTAATTGAATTTGAGATGCTACTATCATTCTTAAGAAGAAATCTATGAAACATTTACACATCTTTTCAAATAAAGGCATGGAAGAAAAATAGTGAATAATAAGACGTAGAGAGGGATACATTCTTATGTTCCGCGAAAGCAGGACTACAAAGATTCCTCTCTCACTGCACCTCTTATCCCTTCCCTGCCCTGATATACCCCTATTATTTCAAAATGTATTTTAGAAGTTAAGAAATGCATGGAGTAAAAAGAATGTAGATACTACCATTATATTTCCTCTCTGATTTTATAAAGTGAAGATACTAACCACTTAAAATATCATTCTGGCTCATCAGCGGAAACATAAGTGACCAAGAATCATTGCTCATTTCAAATGCAAGTGCAACATTTAATATAAAAGCTTCACATTTTAGTTCGCTCGATTCTCCTGTCTTGAGTAACATTATGAGAAACTTAGCCATGTGGTTCGATTTAAGGCATGCCCCTCTTTATTGGCGGCAGCTAGCTTAGTAGAATCTCTATTCTCAAAATAGAATCACGCTTTTTTGGTACAGTGCATAAATCATGTGTGTGCATTCTTTGGCATGTGAAATTCGATTACAAGGAATATTGGAGAATGAACTATAACAAACTTCAATTACCGAATGAATTATACACAATGGAACTTAGTTGTCCAACATCTAAACTTTGATAACCTCACTATGTAATTCAGCCTTAATTACAAGTCAGTGACTCCTTATGGAGCGATTAGTAAGTCCTCAATCTGATTGTAAATACTCTGACCTTTAGTTGCTATTATTTCATTTGTGAATCAGATAAAGTAGCAGTTTCTCGGTTCAACTGATAATATTCTCGTTGTAGCTTTTTTTCACATAGAGTAAGAAAAGTTGAAGTAATGCAGGTTTATCTATTATCTCTTTATGAAAGAAGAAGGCTTTGTAGGAGCTGTTTGAAGACACCTAAAGTTGGAGGGTAATTTTGGAGTGAAAGCATCTAGTTTTAGAATGGGAGTATTTGTGGGGTATCCTAAAAATGGATCTACTTCTTCTTTTGTTATTTAACTACAACTGTCATTACTTTGGGTTGTTACTACACTCAGTTTTTAGATACCTGAATATACCTAGAGGATCAGCTAAGATTTTGAAAATGATATGACTAACCTTATGGATATTTTTGCAGATGACACTATTATGCTAAGGGGTGTAAAATTCTACAATGATCTATCATGCAGTAAGACAAGAGGGGTTGCTCTGATGGTAAGCAACCTCCACTTCCAACCGAGAGGTTGTGAGTTCGAGTCTCCCCAAGAGCAAGGTGGGAAGTTCTTGGAGGAAGGATGCCGGGGGTCTATTTGGAAACAGCCTCTCTACCCAAGGGTAGGGGTAAGTTCTGCGTACACACTACCCTCCCCAGACCTCACTAAGTGGGATTATACAGGGTTGTTGTTGTTGTTGATCTATCATGCAGTGAGAGTTGATTCATCAGCTAGAAGATTACATAAGAACTTTGAGCTTCAAAAATTTGTAAATATGGAATGAGGGTGAACGCAGTGTAAAGAACGTATTCACACATATCTATCAACTCCCTTTTGTATAACATTTAAACTTTTTCTAAGTAAGAGCTTAAGTTCCCTCTTTATTCAATTTGAATCTCCCTTTAAACATAATCGTTATCATATATTCTGGACTTTCCAGAGCACAAACTCAATTCTGATTCCTAATAGTATCAGACTTTCGTCTAATATAAATTTTATACCACACGTCATAATTTATGGTAATAAGACATAAAACTCTATCCAAACTCATGTACATCTAGATAGAAGAGCCATATCAACAATATTTGTATACATGTGGTCTTTATTTATATTTTTTATTTTTTTGTGAGATTGAAGGAAATTGATCTGTCTAGTGAGATATAGATAGCTATAATTTAAAATAATTTCTAGTGGTAGGGGTACGACTTCCTTCCTATAACAATGTAAGGAATAGAAAAGGTTTTTTTTTCCTGTTGTTCTTTCTATTCCTGCAATTCATATGGTTCTTTATCTTATAATCATGTTAATTTTTATTCATGACTGATTTAACTTTCGTTTATCATTAAGACTATAAGGATCTAAAAAAGGAGCCTAAAATTGGAATAAGAAAAATAGAGATGGAAGTAAAATTGTAAAATGTCTAGAAGAGCTTTTCAAAAACTTCACGAAATCCATAAGCAGGTCATTTAGATATAAAGGAGGAGGTGAAAGATGAATGCTAGAGTACTAACAATTGATGTTATATTTATTCTCAAATACAGAGCTTCCTTTATACAATATAATAACTCATGAACCATCAATTTGCATTACAGTTCATTTCTGCACGCCATCTGCAGGAGGTTGTCTTTTTATAGCTTTCGACCACTGTGGATTGTGTAGTAAGCAATAGCAAAATACAAGCTTAATAATCAGGAGATTTCTCCAAACATATCAAAATCTAGCATAAATCAACAGTAAAAGAATCATATTTAAGTAGTCAACAGATAATGTAAATATAGTGAAATTAGAATGAATTCTCTGAGTAAATCAAAATAGCAGAATGAGCACAAATGATGCACACAATCCAACCAATAGCGATCAGTGGTGGAGTCCGAATTTTGAATAAGGGGATTCAAAAAAATGTAAGAATATCATAAATCGGATATGAACTTATGTCAAGGAGGCTCAATGGTTGGTATATACAAAGAAATTTATTTTTATCCTATTTTCAAATTGTAACTTTCCACCTGAGGGGATTCAATTGAACCCCTTCACCAAAGATAGCTACACCCCCTGAGTGGGATTAACCATTGCGCAAGACCAGGGTAAGCGCATGAAATTTCAACAAGGTCAACCTCAAATCCAATTCTTTCTTGGACGGCAACTACTCTGAGGGTTTCAGCTTCTAATCAGTCAAATAATTAAATTACAATGCATCCTGTGAGGCTCTGACTAAAATCAGCGGAACAAAGTGGATGCAGATGATTCATAGAACAATAAATTAGTTCACATATAAACCATTAGGGAGTAGTTCAAAGTTGCCGAGCCCGTTGCGGTCCATTAACGCAGCCACACAAATCTTAAGAAGGAGAAGAAATATGAAGAGTACTTACCTTTCAGCCACCAGACGGAAACAACAACAACAACAACAACAACTACCCAGTATATTCTCACCAGGTGGGGTCTGGGGAGGGTAATATGTAGACGAGCCTTACCCCTGCCCGAAAGGGCAGAGAGGCTGTTTCCAGTCGACCCTCGGCGTATAGGATAAAAAAGGGAAAGCTGGAAACATAAGCAACATAAATACTCCCGCAGAAATAACGTAAATAATTATGGAAACATAAGCAACATAAATGCAGTCGCATGCAATAATAACAAGCAGTAACTACCATACTAACAACCCTCTGGGGACATAAGCTAAAACACTAATCACCTATGGGTAACTCTACTATCCCACACCCAACCCCGGAAAAGGCGTACGGAGAACTCTATGAGTCCCTAGCCTACAATCCTGATTCTAGACCTCCAGACTCCCCTATCAAGGGTCATGTCCTCGGTAACCTGCATTCTGGTCATGTCCTGTCTAATCACCTCTCCCCAATGCTTCTTAGGCCTCCCTCTCCCTCGCGGACCACCAACAATCTCCAGCCGCTCGCAGCTCCTCACCGGGGCATCGCGGCCCCTCCTCCGAACATGCCCGAACCACCTCAGCCTCGCTTCCCGCATCTTCTCGTCCACCGGGGCCACCCCTACCTTCTGTCGAATAACTTCATTCTTGATCTTATCCAGCCTGGTGTGCCCAAACATCCACCTAAGCATCCTCATCTCCGCAACCTTCATTATCTGAACATGCGAGTTCTTCACGGGCCAGCACTCCGCCCCATACAACATCGCAGGTATAACCACGGCTCTGAAGAATTTCCCCTTGAGTGAAGCTGCAAAAAACATTAAAGGAAAAACAAGCAAAACAAAGGCTGTTTCACAATTTATTGGGCGATCACAGCTAATCAGTGCGGTAAATTTTCCGATTAACGTTGAGGTTAAAGCGCAAATATGCAGAAGCAAGGGGTACCAAAGTAAACAGAATTCAACGGATAATGTTAATTGCAGATACCCACCAAGAACATAGGTGGTGCAGAGCGAGAAGAACAGGTCACAACGCCAAAAGCGAGAACCAGTTTATCATCCACGTCGGAAACGGAGGAGACGACGAAAAGGCGCGCGTATCTAAGAGATAGAAACAAAGCAGGGAGGGAAAGGAAAAGAATTCAGTGATTTCGCGTCCACAAAATCGGCTCGGTAAGACATGACAGAAAGACCAAAATAACCCTAGAATTTAATACAAAAAAGGAGTTTGTTGTAATTGCAGCAGCAGGTCGACGAAAGCACCTTAACTCTCGCTTCTAAATAAGTAGAAAATCCATCTCTTTTGAGGAAAGTAGTATATACCAAATTTAGGGAGATCATGGGAACTCTTATTAAAACAAAGATAATGCTACTGTTTAATTCACTTTAATATCATCATTTAATTTCTTTTAACATATTCAATTATTTTATTCTTACATAATCATAACTTTGACTAGTAATTATTTTGTACATTGAGATTTTACTTTCATACTTTAAATGACAAATTAATAAACATAATATTATTGATCAGTAATATAAAAACTATAACAAATAATAGACAAAAAATTAAGAATTTTTTATAAATACACTTCTATTTAAGGTGAATGTCTTTAATTAGAGAGATTCTAGAGTCCTATTATTGGTAGATAAATCATCCTCCTCCCTATAAATAGAGGTGCCCTCTACCATTGTAAATAACTCCTAACATTCTCTAAGTATCAATAAGAAGAACTCTCTCTACTCTTCTCTCTATTTGCTCTTGTTCTTGAGTTATTGTTCTTGTTCTTATATTATTTCATAACACGTTATCAGCACGAGACTCTACCGTATCAAGAACCATTCTCGAAAAATCTAAGGTATTTCCCTCTTCCTAATTTAATTTTCGATTATGTCTGACATTACGAAAAGAAAGTTCGTTGCCCTTGAAATTTCGAGCAAGAACTATATGACATGGGTGTTGGATGCTGAAATCCACTTAGATGCTATGGGTCTCGGAGACACCATCAAAGATAGAGAAAAAGCATCCACCCAAGAATGTGCGAAGGCCTTGATTTTCTTGCGCCATCACCTTGATGAAGGTTTGAAGATTGAATATCTCACCGTCAAGGATCCACTCATCTTGTGGAACGGCTTAAAGGAGAGATATGACAACCTGAAGTTGGTCACTCTGCCACAAGCACGATATGATTGGGCTCATCTGAGGCTCCAGGACTTTAAGTCCGTTTCTGAATATAATTCTGCAATGTTCAGAATTACTTCTAAATTGAAGCTATGCGGGGATAATATCTCCGATTATGATATGCTTGAGAAAACGTTTACAACGTTTCATGCATCCAATATAGTACTGCAACAACAGTACAGAGAGAAAGGTTTTACAAAGTACTCTGAACTGATTTCTCTTCTACTAGTGGCTGAGCGAAATAATGACCTGCTCATGAGAAATCATGAAAATCGACCCACTGGGTCTACACCACTGCCTGAAGCAGATAAGGTGCACTCTCATTATGCCAAACATGAAAAGGGCCATGGTCATGGTCGCAAACGGGGTCATAGCCAGGGACGTAGACAAGGAAGAAATTCCAATGAAGTCCGTCAACCCCCAAGGAGAGATAACCGCCGAAAGCAGAAACGGGGTCATGAAGATCCTAAGGCAAATGGTTCAGAAACTATATGTTATCGTTGCGGTGGGAAAGGGCACTGGTCAAAGACTTGCCGTATACCAAGACACTTGGTTGACCTTTATCAAGCATCTCGAAAGAGAAAAGGCCCTGAAACAAATTTTGTCTATGACGACAATGAGGACATCACCCACCTGGATGTGACAGACTTCTTTGAGCAACCCGAGGAGAAAATAGACCACCTAATCGGCGATGGGTCCGTGATGAAAGAAGATGGAGTTATTTGATTTTATTCTACTTATTTGTATTAGTTAGTGAATAAACTAATAGTCATTAGTATTAGCTCGTATTAGTTAGTTCATGATGCAATGTTAGCAGTAGTTCTTTAGAATATCTTCAATATGCTCAAATATCAATAAAATTTTTATTTTCCAGTAGGGGTAATCGACTAGCCTGAAAAACTAGTCGATTATCAACTATTTTCGCATTAAAGCTGAAAAATAATTGATCAACAATCGATTGTCTTTGTCTAACAATCGATTATCGTTGAGACAGTGTAATCTGGAATTTTTCAAAAATCATCCACAATCGATTGTCTTTGTCTAACAATCGATTGTCGTTAAGACAGTGTAATCTGGAATTTTTCAAAAATCATCCACAATCGATTGTCTATGCATAACAATCGATTGTCTTAAAACAGTGTGTTCTGGAATTTTTCAAAATAGCCAACAATCGATTGTCTATACTTAACAATCGATTGTCTTAAAACAGTGTGCTCTAGAATTTTTCAAAATAGCCAACAATCGATTGTCTATGCATAACAATCGATTGTCTTAAGACAGTATGATCTGAAGTTTTTCAAAATAGCAAATAATCGATGGTGTGTGTTTAACAATCGATTGTCAATGTTCAACAATCGATTGTTTGTGTTTAACAATCGATTGTTTGAAGAAAACGTTTAAACTGAAATTTTCAAACTGCAAAGTAATGGATAACATATCTGATTTTGTTAGTCAACTGTTAGCAGCAGATTTTGAAAATATTATGTGACACAAACGAATTGAACTTGTTTATTCTTATGTTCGTGTATCTCTTTTGTATGTCAAACTATGGGATAGCAAATATGGATATCTCACAAAGCGAACTTGGATCAACATCCAACTGTAAAAGTATTTGCCTAGTTGATTCATGTACTACACATACAATACTCAAAGAAAGGAAGTATTTCTCTCAACTAAATATGTGTAAGGCAAACGTTACTAAATCTGGAAGTAGTAAATTGATTGAAGGCTCCGGAAGAGCAATTGTAACTCTGTCCAAAGGCACGACGTTAATCATAGAGAATGCAATGTTCTCCTCCAAGTCTAAGAGAAACTTGTTGAGTTTTAAAGATGTACGCCGGAATGGCTATCATATTGAGACAATGGATGAAGATAATCTTGAATATCTCGTCATCACAAAGAATGTCTCCGGCCAAAAGAGGGTTATTGAGAAATTCCCGTCTTTATCTTGTGGCCTGTATTGGACGAGAATTAGTGCAATTGAGGCACATTCAACAGTAAACCAAAGGGTTACTGATTCCAATACCTTTGTACTTGGCATGATCGATTGGGACACCCAGGATCGGTCATGATGAGACGGATTATAGAAAGCTCATATGGGCATCCGTTAAAGAATTTCAAAATTCTTTCAAATAATGAATATCCTTGCACTTCATGTTATCAAGGCAAGTTGATTATCAGGCCATCACCAACAAAGGTTGGGACTGAGTCACCCACGTTTCTGGAACGTATACAAGGGGACATTTGTGGACCTATTCACCCACCTAGTGGGTCGTTTAGGTATTTCATGGTCTTGATAGACGCATCCTGTAGATGGTCTCATGTGTGCCTGTTGTCATCACGCAACCTTGCGTTTGCGAAGTTAATGGCACAAATAATTCGACTACGAGCACAATTTCTAGATAATCCAATCAAGTCCATTAGACTGGATAATGCTACTGAGTTTACATCCCAAGCATTTAATGATTATTGCTTATCAATCGGGATAAAAGTTGAACATTCTGTAGCTCATGTTCACACTCAAAATGGTCTTGCAGAATCGTTAATTAAACGCCTACAGTTGATTGCAAGGCCATTACTTATGAGAACGAGGCTGCCCACTTCGGTATGGGGTCACGCCATCTTACATGCAGCAATGCTAATTCGTCTCAGACCGACGAATTACCACAAGTATTCCCCGTTGCAATTGGTTTTGGGTTATGAACCCAATATATCCCATTTAAGGATTTTTGGATGCGCAGTATATGTGCCTATTGCACCGCCATCCCGCACCAAAATGGGTCCGCAAAGAAGGTTAGGAATATATGTTGGGTTTGAATCGCCCTCCATCATTCGCTACCTTGAAACATTGACAGGCGACTTGTTTACTGCACGATTTGCAGACTGTCGATTCGATGAGACACTTTTCCCAAAATTAGGGGGAGAAGTTGGTGAAACCAAACGGGAAATTTTGTGGAAAAATGCATCATTATCTCATCTTGATCCACATACCTCTATTTGTGAAAGAGAGGTTCAAAAGATTATCCATTTGCAAAGAATAGCAAATCAAATGCCTGACGCATTTACGGACTTGAAAAGGATAACGAAATCCCACATTCCCGCGGAAAATGTTCCAATCCGTATTGATGTCCCTGTTGGACAATCATCTAGTGTCATATCCAATGAGTCAAATGCACGCCTGAAGCGTGGCAGACCATTAGGTTCCAAAGATCGAAATCCTAGAAAAAGGAAAAAGAACGATCGAGATGACACTACGAAAGAATCTCATGAGGAAATTCATGATTTAACAAATTCTGAGACTCATGAAGAATCCATTGAGCCCGAGACTCTGGAAAATACGGAACTATCCCTAAATCCAATTAATATTGAGGCAAATATTAATCGAGTGGAAATTGTGGTGGATAATGCCTTTGCTTATAATGTAGCATCTAGCATTATGCAAGAATGTGAGGATCTCGAACCTCAATCTGTTGAAGAATGTCGAAAAAGACAGGATTGGCCAAAGTGGCAAGAAGCAATTCAATCAGAATTGAATTCGCTGGCAAAACGTGAAGTTTTTGGCCCTATAGTTGAAACACCTAATGGTGTTAAGCCTGTCGGCTATAAATGGGTCTTTGTACGCAAAAGAAATGAGAAAAACGAGGTACAAAGATATAAGGCACGCCTTGTTGCACAAGGTTTTTCTCAAAGGCCTGGTGTCGATTATGAAGAGACATATTCGCCTGTAATGGATGCAATAACCTTTCGTTATCTCATAAGTTTTGCTTTCCATGAAAAGCTTGACATGCACTTAATGGATGTAGTTACTGCCTATCTTTATGGCTCACTTGATAATGAGATATACATGAAATTCCGGATGGACTCAAGGTGCCAAACGCGCACAACTCAAAATCTCGGGAAATATTTTCAATTAAATTGCAAAGGTCCTTGTATGGTCTAAAGCAATCTGGACGAATGTGGTATAATCGTCTTAGTGAGTACTTGTTAAAAGAAGGCTATATAAATGACGCCATTTGCCCGTGTGTTTTTATAAAGAAAACAACATCGGAATTTGTTGTACTTGCCGTATATGTTGATGACATAAACCTTATTGGAACCCCTATAGAACTCCAAAAGGCAATTGATTATCTAAAGGATGAATTCGAGATGAAAGATCTCGGAAAGACTAAACTATGTCTTGGTTTGCAAATTGAATATTTGGCAAACAGAATTTTTGTTCATCAATCTACCTATACAGAAAAGGTACTGAAACGGTTTTACATGGATGAAGCACATCCTTTAAGTACACCGATGGTTGTTCGATCACTTGATGTGAACAAAGATCCATTCCGACCACAAGAAAGGAATGAAGAGCTACTTGGTCCTGAAGTACCATATCTTAGCGCAATTGGCGCACTAATGTATCTTGCAAATACTACAAGACCTGACATATCCTTTTCAGTTAATGTCTTAGCAAGATTTAGCTCGGCTCCTACGAGGAGACATTGGAATGGGATCAAACACATATTGCGGTACCTAAAGGGAACTACCGATATGGGCTTATTTTATGGCAAGAATTGCAGCCCGGATCTTGTTGGTTATGCTGATGCTGGATATTTGTCCGACCCACACAAGGCTCAATCTCAAACGGGTTATGTGTTTACCTGTGGAGAAACCGCCATATCTTGGCGATCGACTAAGCAATCAATTGTGGCTACTTCATCTAATCATGCCGAGATAATTGCTATTCATGAAGCAAGTCGGGAGTGTGTGTGGTTAAGGTCGATAATACATCATATCCAAGACAAATGTGGTTTGAAGTGTGATAAACTACCCACAACTTTGTATGAAGACAATGCAGCATGTATAGCTCAATTGAAGGGAGGATTCATAAAAGGAGATAGAACGAAGCATATTTCACCAAAGTTATTCTTCACACATGATCTTCAAAAGAATGGTGATATCAATGTTCAACAGATTCGTTCAAGCGAAAATATGGCTGATTTGTTCACAAAATCTCTACCAAAGTCAACCTTCAAGAAGCTAGTTCACAAGATCGGGATGCGAAGACTTAAGGACATAAATTGATGTTCTTATCAGGGGGAGTTAATGCGCGTTGCACTCTTTTTCCCTTACAAGGTTTTGTCACACCGGGTTTTCCTTGCAAGGTTTTTAACGAGGCAACCAATAGGCGCATATTCAAACATGTGTACTCTTTTTCCTTACTTTAATTTTTCCCATTGGGTTTTGTTTTAAGGTTTTAACGAGGCACATCATTGAATAGACATTCAAGGAGGAGTGTTATAAATACACTTCTATTTAAGGTGAATGTCTTTAATTATAGAGATTCTAGAGTCCTATTATTGGTAGATAAATCATCCTCCTCCCTATAAATAGAGGTGCCCTCTACCATTGTAAATAACTCCTAACATTCTCTAAGTATCAATAAGAAGAACTCTCTCTACTCTTCTCTCTATTTGCTCTTGTTCTTGAGTTATTGTTCGTGTTCTTATATTATTTCATAACAGAATTATTAATAAAAAGAAGAAATAACAAAAGGAAAAAAATACAATCTAAAAAAGATAATTGCGATAATATAAGATAATAAGTTGCGATAAAAAAGATTTTTTGTCTATTTTAAGTTAAGGGAAGAAAAAAAAGGAAAAAAGAAAAGGGAGACCAAAATAATAGAATCAGATAATAACAATCAGATCAATGAATTACAAACATGCAATATTATGTAAATTATAGTAATATCTTAATTACAGTAGCTTTAACCACTTCAAAGCAAAGATAGAAATCACTTTCTTGGGTCGTTCGGTTATCGGGATTAGGATATTAATTTCGATATAAATTTTAAAAATTATATTTTTCTCGTTTTTGTCTGTTGATATTAAGTACAGTTAGTATACAATTTATATAAAATCTTAGTATTATTGATTTCGTACAGAATTTGAGATTGTAATCTAATTATATCCTTATTCCGATCTAATTGATTTCTTAAAATTTTATTTATCCATATTTCCTCATATACTCTATTCGGTCCAATTTATTTGATATAATTTCGATTTCAAGAATCAAAAATTTTTTTTTATCATAAGGTTTATATACTTTTTAAATATTTTAAATAATTAATTATTATGACTTACAATACTTTTAATATAATTTATTATTTAAATTTTATATCAAAAAAGTTAAAAATCTTATGTCCAAGTTTATTCCTATTAAAATTGAGAAATTTGAGTTTTCTTAATATGAAAAATGCCATAGTTATCCCAATGGGTTTTGTCCAAGAAAGAAAATTGACCCTTCTATGAACTCCCCATCATGTAGCCTTATCACCAACCCCCATTTCAACCCCGCCCCCCTCTCCCCGGACCAAAAATAAAAAATAAAAAGTTAACAAAAGAAAACAATACATTCCACAATACATTCCCTTCCTCTGTTTCCAGTCTCTTAACAAATAGGAGATCCAAAAAGAAAAACAACTCTTACAGAATATTGAAAAATGGGAAGTTATTGAAGAATAAGTTATGAGACAGAAATCAAGAGCAAACTGGATTCAACTGGGAGATAGTAATACTAAATATTTCCATGCTTACATGAAATCCAGACAATTGAGCTGTATCCTAACAGACAACCAGATGAAGCTTACAGATCCACAGCAGATTCAACAATTCACACAATTCTTTCACAATCTACTGTGCACAGCAGCAGTTTAACTACCAGGCGTTGACATCAATGTGGCCAGGGATGGTCCCTGTCTAACATTGAACCAACAGCAGCAACAGTTGATGCCATAACAGAGAAGGAGATCAAATAGATAGTGCAGAAGCTTCCCCAAGATAAGACTCCAGTTATTGATGGCTATCCTGCAGAATTTTATAAAGAGTTTTGGCCAATTGTGGGTGAGGAAATTACAAAGGCAGTGCAGCAGTTTTTTCAAAATGAAAAACTCTTAAAACAGATTAATTGCACAAGTGTTACATTGATTCCAAAAGTGAAAAATCCCAACTATGTCAAAGAATTTCGACCCATTGCCTGCTGCACAACACTGTATAAAATCATTTCTAAGATCCTAACAAATAGGCTAAAAATGGTTGTGGATCATTTAGTTGGGCAATCCCAGTCAGCCTTCATATAGGGGAGGAATATTCTTGATAATGTTATTATGGCACATGAACTGATCAAAGGTTACAACCACAAGACTGTTGGAAACACGTTCTCAATGCAATATACTAAAACGTATGTTCTTTTGTATAGGTTTTGATGAATGACAAACGAAGCGAAAATTGATATATGACGAAGTTCAAGAAACAAGCGCACAATTGATTACAACGAGATTCAAGCTCAAGACAAAGTTTTATAGTTTAATTGAGTCATTCTTAATTGTGATCTTGATCCTACAACTTGACTCGTAACATGGCTTCTCTCATAAAACTATTTTCCAAAATCATGCATATTGAATTTAATGTCAAATGATTTTAAATCATGCATATTTACAGTAGTCAAAATAATTTTTAGACATGCCTTAAAAATCTGGACTAAGATAATCGATTATGTACTTATGATAATCGATTGTTTTAAGCCAAGACTTCATGACAATCGATTGTGAACTAATGACAATCGATTGTGAGTAAGACAGTGAGCATCAGATTTTTCAAACCTGCATGACAATCGATTGTGAACTAATGACAATAGATTGTAACTGAGGCAATGTCCATCAAAATTTTTCAAAACTCAGAATAATCGATTATGAACTAATGGTAATCGATTATGTTGAGACAGTGTCTTCCAATGATTTTCAAATTTATTAAATAATCGATTGTTACATTGGACAATCGATTGTCAAAAAGACAGTGTCTAAAATGTTTTTCAAAAACTGATAAGTAATCGATTGTTGACTTTGTGCAATCGATTGTGAAGCTGACCGTTGTCGTAAAGTTTTCAAATACCGTCAGGTAATCGATTATTGATTCTGTATAATCGATTATTTTGATTAAAATCCGGAAAAGATTTTTTGAACGTTATTGGGTAATCGATTATTGATTTTGTATAATCGATTGTTTTGATTAAAATCCGGAAAAGATTTTTTGAACGTTGCTGAGTAATCGATTGTTGATTCTGGACAATCGATTGTTTGTGGTAAAATCTGGAAAGGATTTTTTGAACGTTGCCAGTAATTGATTATGGATTGTAAGTAATCGATTATCAAGCGTAAAATCTGGGATTGAATTTTGATCTGACTGGCAGACAATCGATTGTTGGGGTTTGACAATCGATTGTCAGTGAGTAAAATCAGCAACTCTTAATTGGCAATTAGGCAACGGTAATGCCAAGTTTTTCAACTATAAATACAGCTTCATTTCAGTGTTTTAAACACAACACCATACTACAACTGATCATTACATTGCTATAAGCTTGCATACTTTTGTTTATCATTTTATATTCAATTTCATAAAGCTTTTGAGAGCCATATTCTTGTCCAAAGTTGTTGTGATCTAGAGCTTACTTCTTTTACTCATATCTACTCATTAAGGAGTATTTTGTTTGAGTGTTTAGTGTTTTATACACTTGTAAGAGAATTGTGATTCTCTTGTTGTAAGGAACTTGTGTTTCCTTGGTTGAAGTCTTGGAGTGTTGTATCTCCGAGCAAAGGTGTTAAGGCTTGTGTCCTTAAGTTGTAAAGGTTTGTTGAGCACCCGTAAGCTTAACAAGTTAGTGGAAAATCTCGAGAGAGTCTCTCGGACTGGACTAGCCACGTGTTGTGGTGAACCAGAATATATCGGTGCGTTCTTTCCTTTTTGTTTATTTAACACACTTATTTATTTCCTGCAAATTTTAATTTCCGCAAGTTTACGCAAAATTTTATTATAACGCTATTCACCCCCCCTCTAGCGTTAAGCGTATTTTCTAACAATTGGTATCAGAGCCATACTCTCTGAAGACTTAACAGTTTGAGAGAACCATCCATGTCTTCTACTCGTGACTCTTTTGCAGGAATTGATGAAGGACAGTGCTCCACACGACCACCTCTATTCAACGGTACAAATTACATGTACTGGAAGGAGAGGATGAAGATCTTCGTTCAGTCCAACAGCTTTCACCTTTGGAAGGTGATAATGAAGGGAAACCAAATTCCAACAAAGAAGGTGGAAAACGAATGGGTTCCCAAGTCCGAGGATGAGTATGACGCGGATGACATCCGAAAGGTTCAAAATAATGCAAAAGCAATTAATTTATTATATTGTGTTGTTAATGCTGACGATTACAGGAAAATATCGTGTTGCACAATGGCAAAGGAGATGTGGGACAAGCTAGAAGTTACATACGAAGGTACGGACCAGGTAAGGGAAGCAAAAATTAATTTCCTAACCCATTCTTATGAATTATTTCACATGAAGGAAGGTGAAAAGGTGGACGAAATGTTTGAGCGATTTTCAATAATCGTAAATGACCTACATGCTCTCAAGAAAACATTCACGGATAGAGAGCTCGTTCGAAAAATTATTAGAAGTCTCACACCGGCATGGAGATCAAAGGCCGATGCAATTCAAGAATCCATTGGCGTTTCAAACGTCAACATCGACGCACCAAGAGGTAACCTTAAGACCTATGAATCTACTATTCTTAACCCTTTTGTTGATGATCAAAGGAGGCAGAGAATAGCTCTAAAGGCGAGCACAAGCCAACCGCAAATTGATGAGGAAGGAGACAACGAGTTTGGACTTGTTATCAAAAGATTTCAAAAGTTCATGTGCAAGGAGTATGAACGCAAGGGCAAAAAGCAAGGCGAACAAATCAAGTGCTATGAACGTGGTGAAACCGGGCACATCAAATCAAATTGCCCAAACATCAAAAAGGAGAAGAAACCTTTTAAAAAGCAACGTGCATACATTTCTTGGGGAGGCGACTCCGGAGATGATTCAAGCGAAGGAGAAGAAGACGAAGCAGCAAATCTTTGCCTTATGGCACAAGAAGACAACAAAGATGAGGTATGTCAAATCTCGTCTAAAAACTTCTTTACTCTTGAAGAAATGCGAACTGCTTTTGATGAATTATATGCTGAGTTTATTAAGGCTTCAAAAACTGTTAAGGGCATAAAAGAAAATGCTTCATTAAAAGAAAAGGATTTTCAAAAACAGCTTTCTTTGAAAGAAAAGAATTTAGAAAAACTGGTTTTAGAAAATGAAACGCTGAAAGAGGAAAACAAGTTTTCTGGAAAAAGAAGCGCCGATAAGCTCGAAAATTCTACTAAAAATTGTTCTTCTTGCTTGCATCTCAAAAATGAGGTAGATAGACTCAAAGGTACCTTAGATAAGTTTAATTCTTCCCACAAGAATTTGAATGAGGTCCTTGTAAATTTGAAATCAACCAAGCATGGCATAGGATTTAAGAATGAGGTTAAAGAAAAGGTTGAAGCCAAACCCCA
Source organism: Nicotiana benthamiana (assembly GCA_034376525.1). Taxonomy (NCBI): domain Eukaryota; kingdom Viridiplantae; phylum Streptophyta; class Magnoliopsida; order Solanales; family Solanaceae; genus Nicotiana; species Nicotiana benthamiana. Next base: position 14,712,028 of record CM067331.1, on the reverse strand, counting down.
ACCACCTAAGGCTCAACCTAGGACTAATAAAACAAATGCTTATCCTAGAAATAACAATCCTAGAACCAATATGCATGCTAGACAAAATGTTGAACATTTTAGGAGACCTAGAAATGCTGCCCATCCTAGAGCTCATAGTAGGAGAAATAATTCTCATGAAATGCGAAATAGTCATAGTGTTCAAAATAGAGTAAGAAATTTTCATCCGTCTAGTTACTATGAACCTAGAAGGATGCATAACCAAATGTGACTTGTCATTATTGTAGATGTATTGGTCATATTGCTCCTGCATGCTTTACACGTCATAGACATATTACTCAATCGCATCATTATAATATGCCTAACCCCCAAGGACCCAAGATGGCATGGGTACCTGAAGAACATTAATTTGTTTTGTAGGTGTGCTTGAAGGGATCAAGTGTACTATGGTACCTTGATAGTAGATGCTCCAAGCATATGACGGGAGGTGAATTCAAATTCCTTCAATTAGAGCACAAAGAAGGAGGAAGTGTTATCTTCGGAGATAACAATAAAGGAAACATCATCGGCATCGGCTCGGTCGGTAAGGATGAAAATTCCTCTATTAAGCATATATTACTTGTTAAAGGATTAAAGCATAATCTCTTGAGCATAAGCCAATTGTGTGACAAGGGAAATCTTGCTTTATTTGATTCGGATGAATGCTTAGCGTTCAGACGTAGTGATTTCAAAATTATCCTCTGTGGCTTTAGAGTGGATAATATTTATATGGTTGATCTTGCTAATTCCTCACCTGATTATGTTGATTGTCTAATGAGTAAAGAGGATGATACTTGGCTATGGCATCGTAGAGTAGGACATATCAATATGCATCTTTTGAACAAATTGATTTCTCAAAACTTAGTTGTTGGTGTTCCAAATATAAAATTTGAAAATGACTCTATTTGTGACTCGTGTCAAAAGGGGAAGCAAACAAAAGCATCTTTCAAATCTAAAAACATTGTTTCAACTTCTAGACCATTGCAATTGCTTCATATGGATTTATTTGGTCCCTCTCGCATTGAAAGTCTAGGAAGAAATAAATATGCTTTTGTGATTGTTGATGATTACTCGAGATTTACTTGGACTTTATTTCTTGCCAATAAAAGTGATGCTTTTCAAAATTTTAAATATTCTCTTAAGCGTGTTCAAAATGAGAAAGAAACAACCGTCACTTCAATTAGAAGTGATCATGGGGGAGAGTTTGATCACAATCTCTTTGCGGACTTTTGTGACGAACTCGGAATCGAGCATACCTTTTCCGCTCCACGTACACCACAACAAAATGGGGTGGTGGAAAGGAAAAATAGGTGTCTCGAAGAGATGGCTAGAACCATGCTCGACGAAGCTAAGATACCCAAACATTTTTGGGCGGACGCCGTGAGTACCGCTTGCTATGTTCTAAATAGAGTAGTAATTCGGCCGATACTCATGAAAACCCCCTATGAACTTTATAAGGGTAGAAAACCAAATATTTCCTATTTTAGAGTTTTTGGTTGCAAATGTTTTGTTCATAACAATGGCAAAGACCAATTGGGTAAATTTGATGCTAAGTCGGATGAAGGTATTTTCATTGGATATTCCTCACGTAGTAAAGCATATAGGGTCTTTAATAAAAGAACCCAAATTGTGGAGGAATCCCCTCGTGTTGTATTTTCCGAAAATAATGCTCGCTTGGCGAGAAAGGATTCCGGTTTTGATCTTGCAGGTATCTTAGATAGCTTGAAAGACAAAATACAAGAGGAACCACCCAAGGAAAATAAAGATGAAACTGAGGAACAACCAACGGAAGAAGCGCCACAATTGGAAAAAGAAACAAAAGTGCCAAATGAGTAGAGGACGATCAAAGATCACCCTCTTGAACAGGTAATTGGCAACGTTGGAGACAAGGTAAGTACCCGAAACTCTCTCAAAAATACCTTAGAACATACTGCTTTTGTTTCTCAAATTGAACCCAAAACCATCTCAGAAGCAATTGGGGATGAATTTTGGACCTTGGCAATGCAAGAGGAGCTTAACCAATTCGAACGCAATGACGTTTGGGATTTGGTGCCAAGACCCGAAGGTCATACCATAATTGGTACGAAATGGGTTTTTCGCAATAAACTAGATGAAAATGGTATAATCACTAGAAACAAAGCTAGGCTTGTAGCAAAAGGCTATAATCAAGAAGAGGGTATTGACTATGAGGAAACATATGCTCCCGTAGCTAGATTAGAAGCTATTCGCTTATTGCTTGCATTTGCCTCTTCTATGAATTTCAATTCATATCAAATGGATGTGAAAAGTGCTTTTCTAAACGGTTTTATTCAAGAAGAAGTTTATGTTGAACAACCCCTCGGTTTTGAAGATTTTAAATCTCCCGATCATGTTTTCAAACTCAAAAAGGCTCTTTATGGTTTAAAACAAGCTCCCCGAGCTTGGTATGAAAGATTGAGTAAGTTTCTTTTGGAAAATGATTTCATTAGGGGGAAAGTTGACACAACTCTCTTTGTTAAGCATAAAAACAATGATATTTTGTTAGTTCAAATATATGTAGATGATATTATATTTGGTGCTACTAACAATGTTTTATGCAAGGAATTTTCCGATTTAATGACAAGCGAATTTGAGATGTCTATGATGGGTGAGTTAACATTCTTTTTGGGATTACAAGTAAAGCAAATGAAAGAAGGTACATTCATTTGTCAAACCAAATATTGCAAAGAATTGCTGAAACGATTTGAGATGAACAATGCAAAAGAAATGGCAACTCCCATGAGCACATCCGATCATCTAGACAAAGATGAGAAAGGTAAGGAAGTCGACACCAAAAAGTATCGAGGTATGATTGGCTCTCTTCTTTATCTTACTGCTAGTCGTCCGGACATCATGTTTAGCGTGTGCTTATGCGCTCGTTATCAATCGTGTCCGAAGGAGTCTCACCTTACTGCGGTAAAACGGATTTTAAGGTATCTTGTTGGTACTACAAATATGGGTCTATGGTACCCTAAAGGCTCTTCATGCCAACTTGTTGGCTATTCCGATTCCGATTTTGCTGGATGCAAATTGGACCGCAAGAGCACTAGTGGCACTTGCCATTTGCTCGGTAGCTCTCTCGTTTCTTGGTTTAGCAAGAAACAAATAAGTGTTGCGTTGTCCACAACCGAGGCTGAATATGTAGCCGCGGGGAGTTGTTGCGCTCAAATCCTATGGATGAAACAACAACTCTTGGACTATGGCCTAAGTCTTAATCATATCCCTCTTAGATGTGATAATACTAGTGTCATATGCTTGACGAAGAACCCCGTTCTTCATTCGCGAACGAAACACATTGAAATTAGACATCATTTTATTAGAGATCACGTTCTCAAAGGCGATGTCGAAATTGAATTTGTTGAAACCAAAAACCAATTGGCAGACATCTTTACAAAGCCTTTAGAGAAAGAGTCCCTCTTCCGAATTCGCAGTGAACTCGGGATCCTTGACTCCACGTTGATCTAAGTCATGCATTGCATTTTTTTTACATGATTTCTAACTTGAGCGTCGGAGACGCCTAATTCTTTTTTGCAGGTATCGCCCTAAAAGTAGGGGGAATTATAAAGCATGACGCGCAAGAATCGAGTCTTCTTCAGAAAAATCTGTTTCCCTCATCTAATAATCGATTATCTCGTATCAATAATCGATTGTAATGCTATCATTTAAGCTATTATACTCTCTTTAAATAATCACACCTTCTTTCCAATAAATAAACAAGGTTTATTTCATCTTTGGCATCTTATTATTATTTTTGCTAATGCAAAAGGGGGAAGATAACGGGTATGATGCACTCTCAAGTTATAAGCTTAAACTGAGGGGGAATTCTCAAATTGAGGGGGAACAAATTACATACTTGTTGCATGTATATACTTGTCTTGAATCGTCAATATTAATTGCTTGTCTTGCATATCCCGCTTAATGTTTGCCATTATCAAAAAGGGGGAAATTGTTGGAAACACGTTCTCAATGCAATATACTAAAACGTGTGTTCTTTTGTATAGGTTTTGATGAATGATAAACGAAGCGAAAATTGATATATGACGAAGTTCAAGAAACAAGCGCACAATTGATATACAACGAGATTCAAGCTCAAGACAAAGTTTTATAGTTTAATTGAGTCATTCTTAATTATGATCTTGATCCTACAACTTGACTCGTAACATGGCTTCTCTCATAAAACTATTTTCCAAAATCATGCATATTGAATTTAATGTCAAATGATTTTAAATCATGCATATTTACAGTAGTCAAAATAATTTTTAGACATGCCTTAAAAATCTGGACTAAGATAATCGATTATGTACTTATGATAATCGATTGTTTTAAGCCAAGACTTCATGACAATCGATTGTGAACTAATGACAATCGATTGTGAGTAAGACAGTGAGCATCAGGTTTTCAAACCTGCATGACAATCGATTGTGAACTAATGACAATCGATTGTAACTGAGGCAGTGTCCATCAAAGTTTTTCAAAACTCAGAATAATCGATTATGGACTAATGGTAATCGATTATGTTGAGACAGTGTCTTCCAGTGATTTTCAAATTGATTAAATAATCGATTGTTACATTGGACAATCGATTGTCAAAGAGACAGTGTCTAAAATGTTTTTCAAAAACTGATAAGTAATCGATTGTTGACTTTGTGCAATCGATTGTGAAGCTGACCGTTGTCGTAAAATTTTTAAATATCGTCAGGTAATCGATTATTGATTCTGTATAATCGATTTTTTTGATTAAAACCCGGAAAAGATTTTTTGAACGTTATTGGGTAATCGATTATTGATTTTGTATAATCGATTGTTTTGATTAAAATCCGGAAAAGATTTTTTGAACGTTGCTGAGTAATCGATTGTTGATTCTGGACAATCGATTGTTTGTGGTAAAATCTGGAAAGGATTTTTTGAACGTTGCCAGTAATCGATTATGGATTGTATGTAATCGATTATCAAGCGTAAAATCTGGGATTGAATTTTGATCTGACTGGCAGACAATCGATTGTTGGGGTTTGACAATCGATTGTCAGTGAGTAAAATCAGCAACTCTTAATTGGCAATTAGGCAACGGTAATGCCAAGTTTTTCAACTGTAAATACAGCTTCATTTCAGTGTTTTAAACACAACAACATACTACAACTGATCATTACATTGCTATAAGCTTGCATACTTTTGTTTATCATTTTATATTCAATTTCATAAAGCTTTTGAGAGCCATATTCTTGTCCAAAGTTGTTGTGATCTAGAGCTTACTTCTTTTACTCATATCTACTCATTAAGGAGTATTTTGTTTGAGTGTTTAGTGTTTTATACACTTGTAAGAGAATTGTGATTCTCTTGTTGTAAGGAACTTGTGTTTCCTTGGTTGAAGTCTTGGAGTGTTGTATCTCCGAGTAAAGGTGTTAAGGCTTGTGTCCTTAAGTTGTAAAGGTTTGTTGAGCACCCGTAAGCTTAACAAGTTAGTGGAAAATCTCGAGAGAGTCTCTCGGGGACTGGACTAGCCACGTGTTGTGGTGAACCAGAATGTATCGGTGCGTTCTTTCCTTTTTGTTTATTTAACGCACTTATTTATTTCCTGCAAATTTTAATTTCCGCAAGTTTATGCAAAATTTTATTATAACGCTATTCACCCCCCTCTAGCGTTAAGCGTATTTTCTAACAAAGACAGTATCTCCTAGATGCATGATCAAAGTTGACATTAGGAATGCTTACGATTCTGCCGAATGGGATTTTCTGAAGGTAGTACTACTTGAATTTGGAATACCTTACAAAATAGTAGTACTAATAATGAAATGTCTCTCCACAGTCAGTTACTCTCTTTTAATAAATGGAGGTTTGACCAACACATTTGAAGCAAGGAAAGGACTAAGACAGGGGGATCCAATGTCCCCCTACTTATTTGTTCTAGCCATGGAGTATCTAACTAGATATCTAAAGAAGCTAAACAGGAACCCAAACTTTTACTTCCACCCCAAATGCACAAAACTAGAAATCACACACATATGCTTTGCAGACGACCTCTTGATGTGCTGTAGGGCCAATGAAACATCATGAAGTTATTGATGAATAAATTTGAACAATTCTCAAAGGTATCAGGCCTTCAAGCCAATATGGAAAAAAGCTCCTTATACATAGCAGGTGTTCATCTGAATTCAAAAAGAAAATATCTTCTGAACTCCACCTAGCAGAGGACAATTTTCCTTTCAAATACCTAGGAGTACCCTATTCCAAAAGAAAGCTCACAATACCACAATGTATGCCCCTAGTAGAGAAGATAGTGAAAAGAATTAGAAGCTGGACATCCAAACTCCTATCTTGTGCTGGTAGACTTCAACTCATCAAAATCGTCCTGTTTGAAATGCAAACTTATTGGCCCCAGGTATTCCTCATTCCAAAAAAATTATAAAACTGGTAAATAGAATTTGCAGGGAATTACCTGTGGACTGGAGGTCACAAAACTAGTCACAGGGCTCCAATAGCTTGGGAAACACTGTGTAAACCAGAGGCAGCAGGAGGTTTGAACATTATCTCCTATGAAAGATGGAATAAAGCAGCCCTATCAAAACTTCTCTGGGCCTTAATGTCCAAAAAAGACAAACTTTGGATCAAATAGATCCATTGCCACTACATAAAGAAAAGGGACATTACTACTATAGAAAGTCCTAAACAAGCTAGCTGGCTCGTTAGGAAATTGTTTGGAGCAAGAGAATGGTGGGCAACTGATGGAACAGGAATGCAAACATGTTCTCAGAATGGGCAATTCAACATCCGGAAGGCATATATTCATACCACTCCACAATACCCCAAGGTTCGATGGAAAACATTATTGATGGCAACTGACATACTCCCAAAACAGAAATACATTTTATGGATGGCACTACATAGGCGATTGGCAACAATTGACAGATTAGCTAAATGGGGAATTCATACTAATCAGTCTTGCATATTATGTGGAAGAGATATCGAAGAAACACATGACCATTTATACTTTGATTGCTTATATTCCCATGCCCTGTGGCAAGGTATGTAACAATGGTTGAAGTATCAAAGAACGACAGGCGCATGGGAGTCGGAAGTGCAATGGTTAACTGATAATGTCAACAGCAGGAACCCCAGAAAAGTCATCATAGGTGTGATGTTTGCCGCAGTAGCCTACAATATCTGGATGGAAAGGAACAACAGAAGGCTTCAACAATCTAAAAGAAGCGCCCAAGATCGAGCAAAGGAGATTACACTTCAAGTGCACTTTACTGGAATGAAGCAAACAAAATGGTTACCCACTCCACAACAACAACAACAACAACTACCCAATATAGTCCCACAAAGTGGGGTCTGGGGAGGGTAATATGTAGACAGGCCTTACCCCTACCCGAAAGGGCAGAGAGGCTGTTTCCAATCGACCCTCGACTCAGTGAAGAAAAGGAACAACAAAAACAAAAACAACAACAAAAGAGCATTAGTAGCTTCAACAGAAATAACATAACTAATTATCTCAACATAAGAACTATAAATAAAATAGCATTCATATCATAGTTCTTTATAATTCGAAAAAGGGTTGTGATTATGTCAGTGGGAGAATAGCCCAGGTCATATAGGGCCTTTAAACCAGCACAAGCATCATCAAACTTCCCTTCAAGGACATTCTGCACCATATTCTTCACATGCAAGGGATGGGGCTGGTCACATACCTTGAAGCTTGAAAACATTCTCTTGATAGCTATTTCTGAAGACTATTAGTAGGTATCCCTCATGCGATTCTTCACATTTATAACAACGCTCATCTTTTTATGTGATAGAATTTTAAATTAACAATAATAGATGTAGAATATTTTAATTCGATTATACGTTTAAGATCTGCTATAGAGTGGAAAAGGACAGATGATGCAAAATTGCCACATGATTGAAAATAAAATTTTCTTTCAAAAAAAAAAAAAAGAAGAAAGAAGCAGCACCTTGTATTGCATGTTGAGTCTTGAGAGTTGAGAGAGAAATAATTAAATAAACAAAGAGAAAATAGGATAGGAGAGAGAGAATATCTATACTTTAACATATATTCTTACCTGATGAAATTTTCTTTCCAATCGGCATAACTTTCTCTACATTTATCCATTGAACATTTTTCTATTCCTCTATCTCACCAAAATCTTCATCAAAATCTTTACTTATTATTCCCTATTGATTTTGAGTTTCAGCATGTGAAGTTTCCCTTGATACCATATATTGAGATTTATCCCAATTTTTTCATCAGATTACCATCAATTTGTTATATCTTTATAAGAAAATTCAGAACTGAGCCTCTGATCAATCTGTAAAACGTAACTGATATTTATTTGTTAGTTACCAAAACTGCCCATTCACACCCTTTGGGTCAAGACTGATAGAAAATCAGAGTTTTATTGCTTAAAAAGCCTTGTCTCTGATCAGAATTTGTATCAAGAATCGATTTTTGGTTTGTGGGTATTATCAAAATCGGATAAAGATTGAATTTTGTTATCTGGGTGTCAATAAAGATTTGATTTTTTGATCTGGGTATTGAAAAAGATTTGATTTTTATTTTATTTTATAAGCTTTCAGTTATGGCCAAGAGTTTTGGGACTCTTGAAAAATGGAGGGATTATTTTAGGACAGAAAATTCAGATATATTTGATATAATTGAGCATGCAGTTATGGTGGCAGCTACAGATTGTCCAAAAGAGTTTAAATTGAGAAGAGATAAAATTGCTGAAATGCTTTTTACATGTAAAGTCACAAGGTGTTTTGGTTGTGATAAGGTTGAATTAGCAGTGCCACTTGCTAATGATGATGAGGGAAAGAATAAGAATAAGAGTGAGTTTGGTGGAGGATTTGAGGCTAAAGAGAGCAAAGCCAATAGTAGTATAGATCATCATATTGAATTGAATGTGAATCAAGTTAGTAATTATAGCTATGGAGATGCTGAGGCATTGACTGAGGAGATAGAGGAAGAGACTCAGACTCTTGGAGAGGTTCTTAGGATCAAAGATATCATTGATAACAGTCAACATGAGGTTCATCTCTTTTAACTTGTGATCATGTTGAAATTTCAGTCTGTTCCTTCATTCTATTTTCTTGAGCCGAGTTTCTATCAGAAACAACCTCTCTACTCATCTGGAGTCGGAGTAGGGGCATTGTCTGGCTACACAGGGTAGATTATGGAGTTCTTTTTTAGGGCTACTAGACACAAGGAAGAAGAATTTTGATAATTGAGCTTAAATGTGGTTAGATTCTTAAAACTTCTGATGTAGTCTAACATAAATATGGTCACTTTTTTATGTGGGTGAATTTGAGGGCCATTCTATTTTCTGTACTAGTGTTTGTAACTGGAAAATCTGATAATAGAGTTAGGAAATGTTTATGTTTTTAGTTTCCTTTTTTCCTCCTTTTAATCTTTAGATGTAGTTGTACAAGGCTGTTGCCTTTTTTTTTTTTATCTTAAAAAAATATATGAAGCTACTTTAAACTTTATCTTTGATTTCCTATTTTGCAATTTCACTTGCTTGGTTGAGGGAATTCATAGTTTTGAGATTTTGATTGCTTTTTCTTTTCGACAGTCCGCAGAGGTATATGAGTGCCTAAGAAGGCTTCAACTAATGGCTTTGTCTGTGGAGACCCTGAAGGTTTTGATCTTTTGCCACTTCCAAATTTTTATCTGCTATTTGTTTTAGTTGCAGTTTTAACCCTTATGGTCTGGCCCTTCCCCAGATCGTGCGCATAGCAGGAGCTTAGTGCATATGACTGCCTTTTTTTTTTAATTTCATTTCACTTTTTATTTGGGCGTAACGTAATTGTTTCTATATCAGGCTACGGAGATTGGAAAGTCAGTTAATGCTCTCAGAAAGCACAGCGCAAAGGATATTCGGCATCTATCCCGGACATTGATTGAGTAAGAAACTCACGTTATTGCTGAAGTAAATTATCAATATGAATCCACAGCATGGTTCTCGTAATCTGATACAGCATCCTTTTAACGTTACTCAATTTTGTTGTTTTCGCTAAGGTTTGAGCTTTTGTCCTCTAGTCGAACTAACATTTCATATCGGTGTTTGCCAGCTTGCTTTGTCGATTATACTTTTGAGCTAATATTACTTTTTAATGTTTGCCACTATTTGTGCTTATAGCTTTTCTCGAATTGTTGTAATCTTGACCATATACGTTGAGTACGTGATAGCTTAGTTATCAACGCATGGTAATGAACTAATGATACTCATCACTTTATCCATTCAGTGCTTCACAAAGTTTCTGACTCACTTCGGTAGCCCCTTTGCATTTATCAGAAGTATATGACTAACCTTGCTCCTTATCCCTGCAATTCGGGCACAAATTTTTCTGTTTTATATCCGTTCTTGTTGATCAGTGCAACTTGCTTAGTTACTGCTTGGGGACCTCGTCTGTTTCTATAGAGTTCTTTAAGTTCGACATGTTTATAGCTTATAGCTGATCGCTTTTTAATATATCACAGGGATTGGAAAGTTTTGGTAGATGAATGGGTGAATGCTACTGCAGCCTTTACAGGTGGTTGTTTAAACCTTCCTCTTGTTTTTTCTTTTCAATTTTCAGGAAAAGAGAATTAAGTATTCCGTTATCTATGTTTGTTTTCTTTTGCAATTCTGAACTGAAGTTTAATTATTACTTGCTTAAAGGTACCGAAAGCACTCCAGAGTCTATGAAAGTATCTGTAGTTGATGAAGAGGAGGAAGGACTTCCTTCCCCGCCGTTGGATGACTTAGCTTTCTTTGCTGCTCAGACCACTTCAATGGAGTTGTCACAAGTATGCACAGCTTCTTCTCTTCAAGAAAATTAATTATTTTTCTTTGGAGGTTACCACTGACTGATTTTCTCTTTGTTGTTTGTGACCAATGAAGTTCTTTGACGGCATGGATGATGATGGAAGTGAGTAGAATTGGTGTCCATATTCTTTCAGTATAAGCTTTGCTATTCGGTTCTTTATTTGAATTCCCCACTAATAAAGGTATATTTCTCTGTTTGGGGATTTTATTTCAGATCCTCGAAACAGTGGGGAATTCAACGAGAACCGAGGAAATGGCAGAAAGTCGTCACTGGATAACCAGAATATTCCAGTTCAGAAGAAGCAGTCCGCTGATTTCTTTGATGCTGCTCCCAAGGAGAGGAAGGGTGAACAGCAAAAGAAACAAGAAACTGTAATCAAGAAACAAACACCAGTTATGAGACCAAATAAGCCATGCGGAGGTGACTCTGGGCCCGGAAGACCGATAAAACCAGTCTCGGAACAGAGGCTCAAGATGAGCGAGATGAACTTCCAGCAGAAATCCGATAAGGGCACAGTTCACAAGAGGCCTGTGCCTGCTCAAGAAAATGTGAGTATCAGAAAGGAAGTTATCTTTTGATTTATGTAAACCTCTGATCTCTATCTAACTGTGCATAATTTCATTGCGTAGAAACTTAGACGCTCAGATGAGGATGCAGTTCAAGTCAAACTTGAGGCAACAAAGAGAAAGCTTCAGGAACGGTACCAAGAGGCTGAAAATGGTTAGTTTCTTTCTCAAATATATGGATATTCTAAATTCTATTCTTCTATTGAGAATACTGCAATTGATTGACTTGTGACTATAAGCTCCAATTATGATCTGAATATATTTTATAATTGTTGTTTAGCCAAAAGGCAGCGGACAATACAGGTTATGGAGTTGCACGATATCCCCAAGCTGGGTATCTCCAACCAAGGTCTTGGCCTTAAAAATCCTCATATGAGACCGGGCAACAATAACAGGCATTGGGCAAATGGACGACGCTGAATTTTCTATCAACCGACTGTCTCAATAAGATCTCAGTTTTCATCCACCTTTGCAAGTTATTCTTGTAGAAAAACACTGATGACTCCTCAGTCTACTAATTTCTCAACTTGCTGTGGAAACAGAGGATCTCGTCGAATTTACCTCAATAGTAGAGGCCACTCTCAAATCGGGAGGGACACGCGAATGTTATCTGAGCTACAGTACAGGGTTTGGCATTTTTGGTCTTAACTTTTTTGATCTTTAGGAAGGACTTATTACCATCTATTGATTATTATTAACCATATGCTTTCATAGGAATACTCTGACTATAAATTTGCACAGAATAAGTGCATTTTCATTTTGGTCAGAACTTTTGTATGAAGCACAGAACATTGAAGTATGAATGGAATAGAAAAGGCTGGTTACGTTCTCTTTTTTTGGCAATTAGTTAGATGGCTATCACAAATGACATTGTTCTATAATTTATGTCATGTTTCCCATCTATCAAAGCCATAGTCGACAAAGTACCCGTGCTAGTGGTAGATAGCAAGTAATGCAATCCGGGGCATTAAGCTTTCGCTACGTGCATGATCCGGGGAAGTATCGGACCACAAGGGTTATTGTAAGCAGCTTTATCCAACATTTCTATAAGAGGTTTTTACAGCTCAAATCCGTGATTTTCTAGTAACATGATATCAACTTTACCAGTTGCGCCAACTTTATACAAATTGGTGAAAGATAACAAATATCACGTGGAATTAGTTAAAGTGCCAACAAGCTAGCACTTTTATAAAAATAAAAAGTTATGCCATGCAGTTTGTTGATTTTACTGGTTATGGATAAGGATTTGTGTAAAGGTATTCTTTTTTCTTCCCATCTCTTTATATAGGTGGGAAAGTGTTTGTTGATTGTTAGTTTGGTAAGGCTTTGAATACCCTAGTTATCAGGTAAAGCAAGTGGGGTTTGATGACTGCTTTAGGTAGGGACACATTTCGTAAAGATTTGGTTGTTGCTTAGGGGAATGGTGGATAAGCAACAACAAAATGATGTGGAGTGCATTTAATTTTACAGTAATCTATCCTATTATATACGCCTTTTAAAATATTTTTTCACTTCAAAAAGAATTTATCTTTTCTCTCTTTAAACATTTTACTTCACTAATCGAAACAGCCAGGATAGATTTGGTAAAAAAAAAACACACTAAATGGCTTCCTTTTCTTTATAACATCAGGTATTTTGAAGCAAATTAATAATATTAAATGAGTTTGTTTTAAGATGGTAATATTAGGGCGGATGTGTATACGGTCAAAATCGGGCTTGTCCCTTTTAATGATTAATCGAGACCGGCGTGTGACAGACCAGGGTTCGACCCCACGTCATACTGGATCGTGTCACGAAGTTAGATAGCCAAGATCGTGACTCGAGAACCGATTGAGATCGAGACCAACCAAGATCTAGACCGTGCGAGATAGAGATCGAGCAAGATCGAGGGAAGCCTGTCGAGCTAAATAATAGAAAGTCAAGCTATCCGCGATCGGGCAAGGATCACAACGTAATCTCGGTACATATCAAGAAGAGGCCGATTAATTAGCTAATCATGAGATTTCTTACCATATTTAGGATTGTATTAAGGGTAGGATTCCCCTACTAAATAAAAGGGGTTTGATCATTTGCAAAGGACATGATATTCACGTTACATAAAACGATATATTAACATGATATTCATGTTACATAAAACAATATACTATCTTCTTCTTAAGCTTTCAATACTCTGTTATTCTGTTCATACTTTTCAGTGAAATACTTGTTTGATTTGAAGACGATCTAGCTCGAGGATAAAGCTATACATCTCTTTTGGTTTACTTTATTTTTATTTGCAATTAATTTAAGTAATAACATTGCGTTTTTCTCAATTTGGGCCAAGTAAAATCACGTGTCCTTAAAACCACAACATAAATTCAACTGTTATCCATTTTAGGGTAAACACGAAAATAGTAATCCAAGATTATAAATATGAAGTTATCGAGTCTTTAGTTATTTGTACTTTACTCAATTTAAGTTTCAACTGGTATTCGTACCCGCACAGATGCGCGATCAATATTAAAAAATACTAATTAAATTGAATTATGCTTGAGCTTGTTTGATCCTATTAGATTGTATTGCTTTAATAAGTTTCAATTGTCATCTTACTTGGCAATACGATATACCCAATAATAAAATATCTATTAAATCAAAGGCACTTATATAGTTAGTGGATAACTTTTTTGTTCTATATTTTTTTATTGTATTCATCAGTATTTAATATTCGCTTTCTTTTGGTCATATATGAGAATATTTATTATTTATTATTGTTGAAATATTTTTTATTTTTTAAATTTTATTCTATTATTCTTAATAATATTATCTAAATTTAATGAATAAAAACTCTATTAAACTAACGGGACTTATACATGGAGCGCATTGAATAACTTTTTTGTTATATATTTTTCCTTATTATATCATCTAATATTTAATATTATTACATTTTTAATAGATATATTTATTAGCATGTTATTTTATTTAATATTTTTCTCTGAAAGTTTTAAATTTCTTTATTTTCATTTTTTTATTTAAAATTATTTTAAAACTCCAACTTGAAACTATTTCCCGATTTGAATTGGTAGTTTTTCTTCTCTTTTTTCATTTTTTATAGCTTTTTTTCCTTTTATTTTGAAATTATTTAAAAATTCCAACTTGAAACTACTCCCGTCCAATTTGAATGGTTATATATATATATATGGTAGTTTTTTATTTTATTTTATTATTTAACCAATAACAAATTATGAACTAAATAACTAATTATATCATGTGGTATTTTGTTAGGTTGTCACTTAACTTAAGGAGAGGGTTTTTTTTCTCTCCTTTTAATAATATATAGATAGATTAATGACAATGTAATAAAAAAACATTTATACAATTAGATTATTGAATGACAGTTAAATAAAACTTCTCCAGGCTCAATACGTGACAGGTTTGGAGACAAGAGTTTGTGGTTGTGCAACATTTGGTTGTTCGAATTTTAGAAGATTTTTACACGTCTCCTTAAACTTTTGCTTTAGCACTAAGCACTTGACAAAGGGAGAAATAAAAGACAATATTTTCAACAGAAAGCCCAAGTGGACCCCACATATTGCCTTTTTCAAAACCATTGTCCTCCCAACACCTCAATTTATCACTCATTTAAAATATTAATAAGTGGATGTCTTATTATCCGATATAGTTATGTTGGTAATTAAATGTATTTTGTATTTAGGTAGAGCTGGTAAGGAAGGTTAAGTGTTAAATCATACACTAATAAACAAAGAGAGACATATAATGAACAAAAGGGAATACTAATATATGATAAGTATGTCAAAAATTATAACATATTACTAGTTATATTTAACCTTTCCTACTAATAGTAATACTGTGATTTACCATTAACCAAACAGAACCTCTAGATTTACCACCCAAACCTTCGGTTACCTAGCCGCCCTCGTCCGCTCGGAAGGACACAATCTTGACTAGATTTCAGAGTTGTAGCCCGCTTCCACAAATATTACAGTTCGTACACAGCTGTCTAATTTTAAATTATCACATAAAATGATGTATTCATTTTTAAAAGGATCTATATTAGCAAAACATAAAATTCAATACTCGAATGATTATTTAATTATTTTAAATTATTTTTTAAAGTTACTTTTCTTTTATTTGTAACAATAAAGTCACTAAACTATATCTAGTACACTCAGAATATCACTCAACTAAAGTTTTCAAATTTTAGATTGTCAAATACCTATTTTATCCTCTAAATTATACACATTTATCTTCTTTTTTTAAAAATTTTTTTTAATATTATAATTTCTCCCTTTTTAATTTATATTTTGGACTTATTTATAGAATAAATAAATATTATCTATAAATAAAAAACAAAAAATATATTTAAGCATATATAATGCCGGAATAAAAAAATAATGAGCATAGTAAAAATAATTAAATAGAATAATTTGTTAGTAATAATAATTTTAGTATTAACAACCAAAATTCAAAAAAATATTTAGACAATTCAGAATGAAAGAAAATAAATGTTGTCAAATATATATTTTATGCATGTAATATAAATATAATTATTTAAATAAAGGTATTTTTATAAGATACATTATATATTATTTAAAATATGCTCAATTATATATATATACACACACACACACACATATACATGCACGACTTAACATAGCATATTTTACCCTATACAAATAGTCATCATGCTTTTCGGTGGCATAACTTTGTGTCGTTGGAAAGTTGGTAGAAACATAATAATGTAATTGAGTATATTTTTTAAGGATATATAACGAATAATATAATAATACTTTTATTTAAATAATTATTTTTATATTGCGTGCATATATATATTTTAAAAACTTTTGTTTTATTTCATTCTGAATTGTGTAAATAAAATTTTTGAATTTTTATTGTTAATACTAAAAGGTTTACAAAAAATAAAAAAAGATAAACGTTTATAATTTAGAGGGCAAAATAGGAATTTAAAAATTTAAAATTTTAAAAATCTAATTGAGTGACCTTCTAAGTGTAATAAATATAATTTAATGACTTTGCTGTTACAAATAAAAAAATAATTTTAAAAGATAATTTAAGATAGTTGAGTCTACGCAACTTTGAGTATTGATCTATATCCTCCTTTATGACTTTGAAAAATCACAATAATGTTGATGATGTTATGAATAAAATTCTATTTGGAGTGAATGTCTATCTTGTAGAGAGTTTTACTTTATGGCTAAGTTATTTTTCCCTTATAAATAGAGGGATTTTACCCCATTGTAAATCACCCCAAAATTCAATAAGAATTCTCTCTCTCTTTCTGTGTAATATTGCTCTTATTCTTTTATTGTTTTATAACACGTTATCAACACGAGACTCTAACCAATTGAGTAGAAGCTTTGGGATTGAGCATATTTATTTTCAATTATTTTATGAACTTCCTTCATGATTAAATTCTGAATTTAAGGTAAGTATTTTTTACTTTTCTCTTTCAAATTCTTAACATTCTACAATTTAATTTTAAATACAAATAAAGACGATAAATCTTGATTAATGTAACTCTAATGGAGATTGAAAGAAATTATAACCATCTAAAGTGGTAAAATCTCTATGCCTTGTCATGATCAAATTCATGTATGATTGTGGGCGAAGAATTAAAAACCCGTCCCATTGAATTTGCTCCATTCTAATTCCCTTTAGCGAATGTGATAGCAACATGTGATAAGTCTGAAAGAAGATAAAATTACTATTATGAATGTATCAATGGATGTTGACGTGACAATAGACGAAATTATAGTCGTCATTATTGTGATAATGAGAATAATAAGGATTCTCAAAATAATCTTTCACTATGTGAAAAATATATGTCATCAATTTGACATGAGATTTTATATAGCGCATATAAATGATTATGGTCCATTCATGATGTGATTGTGATAACATATGATTTATGAATACATATTCATTCTTGGAAGAATATGAACGTGCTAGTGGTAGTGAATATACCACTCGCCTTTAGAAGGAGGTTTGAGATGATATAAGAAAATAATGTCATTATTATGGCATGAATGGTTATTGGTCACGTACATATTGTACGCCAAAATATTTTGGCAATGTGATTATTAAAGGACAACAAAAATGCAAGAAACATATCTTGCATATATTTTGACGATGACCATAATGGTATAACTTTCTGCTTGAAAGAGATATATGACTATATGGATATTAATGAATATATGGTAGTACAAAATTAATTGAGAGCTCTGAAAGAGCCAATTATCACTATTTTAAAAAAACACAATTAATTACCAATAAGGTATTGTGTTGTAGTAAGTCTCAAAGAAACTTATTCAGTTTCCAAAGTATAAGCGAAAACGGTTGATTATATTGAGACTATAAATAAATGAAAGACTTAATATCTTCTATTACTATAACTTGTAGCGAGATAATATATATGTGGAAAGCTACCCGCTTTGTTCTCCAGTTTATGATACATAAATAAAATAATACCATACTGATGTGGATGTTTATTGATATAAAAGTTCATATCATAATAAACTTGAAGTCTATTGATAATTGCACACGTCATGGTGTCCTGAACTTATCAATATTGATAATTTATTCAGTTGGCATAATCAGTTTAGCCATACCAATTTAAGCATGATGTGCAAAAATAATAGAGAACTCATATGAGTAAATATTAAAGATTTAGAAAGTTCTTTACAAATTCTTTTATATTGCTTGTTCTTATTAATTAATTGACCAACTAAAGTTGGAATTGAATCCCATGAATTCTGAAATATCAAAGGTGAATATGGGCCAATTCACCTGCTGTATATACCACATAAGATGTATTTTTGAGATAGTTACATGTGCGATTATTATTAACGCACAACTTGGTGTTTGCGAGGTAGTTTGCTCAATAATTTAACTTAGAGAATAATTTCCAGATTTTCTGTGCAAGATAATTTATCTTGATAAGTTGGTTTATATCATATCTAGTTTAGCAAAGTAGTTTATTGAGTGCATCCGCTTAATAACTAAACTATTGCTTTTGAGAACAAAGTTATCTATATTAATTTGATATACATTATATATCAAAGTATATTATTTTTTTCCTCTCACAAGTGGTTCAGGGCCAGGAACCAAATAATTCCATCTTATTGTTATTGATGCAGTGTATATTTTGATTAACACCATAACACACAAAGATGGGTTCTCAAAGTTGAGGAAACTAGTTAGTTTTTCTAACATGAGGGGGAGACATGATAAACAGTTGAGAAAAAGTTACATGGAATGAATTATCATTTGTACAACTATATGCTCGAATAAAATAATGTGAACTTGAAGTTCATAAAAGGATATCATTTGCAATATATTGCAAAGCATGCCGTATGCATTTGCTGACCAAATAAAGTAACTATATTCTCATTGCAAATGCTCATATTAAGTCCTTGAAGGACAAAGTCTATGGTACACTTAAAGCATATAGACAAATCGATTTCAGATAAAAATTCTTGATAAAGAAGATGAGCAAATGATCAAACTGATAATAATAAGGAGGTAATTAATCTAGAATATCACATGACATAACACTTCATAAAATCACATGAGAGATTCAGGTACCTAAATGTATATAAATGAAGAGATCTCCATGTTATGTCTTTATGAAAAATTATTGGAATCGATATAAAATGTTCGCCGACGACATCTATCATAGCACTAAGTATAGATGGGAATTTTATGACTGTC
This sequence comes from Nicotiana benthamiana, assembly GCA_034376525.1. Taxonomy (NCBI): domain Eukaryota; kingdom Viridiplantae; phylum Streptophyta; class Magnoliopsida; order Solanales; family Solanaceae; genus Nicotiana; species Nicotiana benthamiana. The sequence goes on along the minus strand of CM067331.1, from coordinate 14,692,895 downwards.
GAGACAGACAGAAAATATTAGCCAAATAGATGCTACACAATTCAAATAGAATTGGCTTAATATGAAAGACATGTAGTTTTGGATATGTAGTTCAAACACTTAAAAGTATAAAGTCAATGGTATAAGCAATCAGTTTTCGATATCTTATATGTCTAGCATAACATAAAAACTTAATATGCATCTAAAGTCTATTATATGGCTTATATGACTTAACTTATACGACAATCGATGAAGGATTTAAGTTGCTTAAAGCATATACAATTCTTGATCATGAAGTAGCACTTCCTCAGTGCCATTTGTGCGCAAATGTATCTTGCTATAACTATATGCATGATAATATGATAGCAAGAGTTTTCACCTCTATGTGAAAATATTGAACTGGCGATTCAACCAAGATCATATGAAGACAAAACATCTATTAGGAATGAGTATTTCAAGGTGAATCAAATTTGTTCAAGAGATCTTTTGAAAATGATGCACAAGATCGGAATGCAAATGCTTAAAGATGTGAATTGATGCTCTCATCAGGGGGAATTGATGCACGTTGCACTCTTTTTTCCTTACAAGGTTTTGTCCCACTGGGTTTTACTTGCAAGGTTTTTAACAAGGCAACCAAAGGCGTGTTATTAGATATGTGTACTCTTTTTCCTTTTCTAAAATTTTTTCCCATTGAAATTTATTTTAGTTAATGTTTTAACGAGGCACATACTTATCGAGTAGACATTCAAGGAGGAGTGTTATGAATATAACTCTATTTGGAGTGAATGTCTATCTTATAGAGAGTTTTACTTTATAATTAAGTTATTTTTCCTCTATAAATAAAGGAATTTTATCTCATTATAAATTACTTTAAAATTTAATAAAATTTTTTTTCTAATATTATTTTTCTTCTTTTATTGTTTTGTAAACGTGGTGATTCATCAGTTGAAGGAACTGCATTAACTACACTTGAACTAATCCGGCTGTACAGTATTTTCTCAATTAAAGGCATTAAATTCAATTCCTCTTGAATCAAAAACAGTGAAACATGTTACTTCAATGAGTAATAAACAAATAAAAAGATAAAGAGATCTCTAAAGTCCAGACGAATTTATTGACTTTTTCTATGGAATTTTGGGCCCACAAGTTTTGATTCCTCCCTAACTTCCCTGCAAAATCACCCCTTATTTATCAATCAAGTACAATTCCTATTTCCTGTCGTCCACATGTTACAAACACTATAGCCATAACAAATTTATCTTTTTATTTATATTTTTAAAGCCCAGTCCGAAATTGAAATGATGAGTTTTTGGACTAATAATATTTAAAAAGGTCTTTACAGTATTATATTGCGAATATAATTAACGAAAATTTTACCGTTAAATCAATTTGCAATATGATGTTGTGAACTACTAAATATATTTTTAATGTAGTTAGCAGTACTATATTGCAAATTACCAAAAACTCTGTGTTTCATTAAAGATTTGGGCCCAGACTTATTTTATATAGGTTATTTGCAGTACTGTATTGCGAATTATTATTTCGCAGTACAGTGCTGCGAATTACTAATTCACAATACTATATTACGAATTACTAATTCGCAGTAGTTTTTGGCCTCACCTAAATAATTTAACTGACACAACAATAATTTAAATACATAAAATGCGGTATTGTATTGCGAATTCCTTTGAAAAATTCTACAGCTCAAGCTCGGACTTGCCTTATTTATAGGCGTTTCATTTTCATGAATAGTCATTCAATACTTAACTTAAAACTTACGTTCATACTTCTCGCTTATTTTCAGTCACAAACATAATATAAATTCGGGTATCAAATAAATTACTATACAAATTTCGAGATAATCTAAATCGAAATACATCGATTGAAGTTTTTGAATATTATTAAAATCAAATTTTTTGCACCAAAACGACGGAATCAAAAACTTATTTTTTCGCGTGGGACCTTCATTCCTTGTTCTTTAGCGGACGAGTGGGGCCGATTATTTTTAGAATAACAGGGGACGGGGGGGGGGGGGGGCAGATCGGGGCTGAATCATTTTTTAATTGAGGTTTTGTGGTAATTCGTAGTACTATAATGAGAATTGCCAAGTTAAAATAAGTCTGGGCCTAAATCTTTAATTAAACGCCGTGTTTAGGTAATTTACAGTATAGTACTGTGAATTATATTAAAAAAATTATTTAATATTTTACAGTATTATACTGCGAATTAATTTAACTGCAAAATTTCTATTAATCAATTCGCCATATAATAACGTGAACTACCCAATTTTGTAATATTAATTTTGAAAATTTAAAAAATATTTGTGTCCCAATTCTTATCATTAAAGTTTGACTGCCCCTATGTAAAAATGCCTATCTTTGTTGACCTTTTTGTTTTACATACTTTTCAACTCTACTTTTTGAGGAACTATAGAGTGTGCCTTTAGTTTTCAGTGGTATGCTCGTTAGTTATTTCTAGTAACTTTCTTGTTCAACAGAAACACAAATACATATATAAAATAATGACAAATTAATTAAGTGAGGTGGTGGCTGGTCTCCTTATAAAAGCATGTCAAACATCCCATCCATGATAATACTCGGGGCGGCAAACAGTCGAGTTCGATCTGATATGAACATCACAAAATAAGTAATGTAAAAAAATAAAGTATTCGATCCGATTCATAATTAATACGGATAAAAAATAGGTTAATCGATAAATAATATGAATTCATATTAATCATGATTTTTAGAATATGATCAATTTTGGGAGAATTCCTAATCTCCCAAACTTGAGGAATCCGAAATTTAAATCTTTACAAATATATAAAAGTTAAACTCATTAGTTATCTATATTTTTAAGTGGATAATATGGTTCTTATCCATATTTAACCGAAATTTAAAAAATTCATTGTCTAACCCATTTTTTAATGGATAATACAGTGAATAATTATTTAATATCCATTTTGCCATGACTAATTGTACTCTTGAAACAAGGATGTTTCGGGATTATAATCCTAAATTCTATATGAGATAAATGATAACAAGATTTTGGTATAAAGTTTTATGACAAAATTTTGATTTTAGCTAATAAAATTTTATGACTTTAATGTTTCATTAAGCCACAAGGTGTTTCCTATAGTTTTCTTGAAATCTTTCTGAGTCTTTGTGTGCATAAATACTTCAGTCTTCACTTTTGTAAAAGACTTTAACGGTTCTTCATTTGCTTGCTGCAACAACCAGACGAAAAAAAAAAGGAGAAAATTGTGGAATGTCTGCTTTTCTGTATCAGAAAAGAAGAAAAAGAAATCTTTCATCCATTCACTCTAACAGTAAGCCAACCAAGTGACCAACCACCCCGACAAATTAATACCTATTCCCCCCCTCCCTCCCCCAAAAAAAGAGAAAAAAGATCCATATATCTAGATGATTATGCAAACAACCAATTAAAGATTGAACTTGCTTTGAAATGAAAATAAATATTTTCATCCGGGAAAGAAGAATTAAACAATTCTTATTTAATTCTCTCTGTTAAAACAAGATTAGAACTTTCCAAAAAAAAAATTTGAGCGTACGAACTAGCTTTGCAGTGTCAAATATCAATGGCGCCATAAATTGTTTAGCTGGTATTGAGAAGGTAAGCCATCAAAGAAAATGAGTTTCGTCGAAGTTTGGTAATTTGGGGATAAAAGACGGTTCAAGTTATGATATACAATATTTATGGAATAGTGTCATATAAGGTATTATATGACTATGATTATAAAATGTATAAAGTATATTATAAGTGAATAGTATTTTAAGTAACTTGAAATAATTCTTAATTATATAGGTAATTAATTAATTATTGAATTAATAAGAAATAAACCATATAATTAAAAATTTATGGAAGTGGAGAAAGATCTAATAATGACTCTTGATAATTTAGGACACATGGACAATACTCCTAGCGATTCCTTGCAAACACGCAGGATGGAAGTTTATATTAGTCTTACGCTTATCTTCAATTGATATCAAGATTCATTTGGAGGGGATAAGATAATTCAAACAAAACTCCATATTGTAATAGCAATGGGGGGTTCTTGGTTTAGCAGAGGATTCGTACAAAATTATATTGTGTAATCGCAAAGGAATTTTACGATTTTAAGGGAGTACAAGTACAACCTTTCTCAAGAATATCATACAAATTTTTCCTAATTCGATTCGTCTTTATGTGATTTGTTGCAATTACGTATGTTAGAGGGATTGTCAAGAGAATTGGCTCGGTATGTTACGGCTATCCCTTATTTCTTTTGGCATGATCTATCCGACACACACGAAACAAACAATTGCACGATTTTCATAAATGACTCTACTCATAGAAATACTAGAGATGTTTATGTTCTTGATTCCCCATGTATCATATTATTCTATCATTTGTTCGTGGGTCTCAGAAAATAAGTAAGTTGATAAAGTTTATTTCATGATATTAATCAAAGGCATAATGGTCTTATTACACTACGAAAGATTTTATTGACATACTTCTCATGCATTGCATTCATTATACATGTACATTGATCCATGACCACAAGATGTTATATACACATATATGTATGTATATGGATATGGGAAAAGGTTATGGCGTTATATGCACACCACCACATGATCAGCTGGTATATGTTGATGATTTGCCCATAATAGCCCAGATGATATGCCCCCAGAGGCTTAATGATGTTATGAATGCATATACCTATGCATGGTATGATATTTATACGTATATGCATGAAATTATAATATTATATAATTGACAGAGCTATTCAGATATACATGTTGAGTCTTTTACTCCATGTTTTTCTCATGTCTATTTTTTACTGATTTTCATTCCATACATACTTGGTACATTATTTATACTGACATCCCTTTTCCCTGGGGACATTGCGTTTCATGCATGTAGGTCCTGATAGACAGGTTGAGAGACCTCCAAGTAGGCTATCAGCTCAGCAAAAGATGTTGGCGCACCCCATTTGCTCCGGGGTTGCTTATTTGGTTAGTATAATTTAGACATGTATTGACTGGTATGTTGGGGCAGTGTCCCGGCCTTATGACGTTTATGTACTCTTAGAGGCTTATAGGAATATGTCATGTATATGAAATATTGTATGGTTTGTCAGCCTATGTTCAATGTACGAGTGATTATTTTGGCCTTATAGGCTCGTACATCATATGTATAAGTCAATATATCATGTTGGGTCGTTTTACGCCGAGTGTTCTCTCATGTTTTATTCTTGTTACCTCATAAGGCCCTTCGGGCCCATTTACCCTTGTTGATGTAATGAGAAAGATACATTACATTGGTACTCGGTTGAGTAAGGGCACTGGGTGCCTGTTGCAGCCTATCGGTTTACGTCGTGGCATAAGTGGTATGAGAGCAGATATGTCCTAGGAAATCTACAAGCCGTGTCTAGTAAAGTCTTGTTTATGGGTGGGTCATGCACCAAACTTATAAGCAGGATGCTACAGGACATTTAGGACTGTCACTCTTTCTTCCTACTCTAGATTGTATGGTAGAGCTAAGTTGTAAGAATTCGAACTCCTAATTTCTATTTTATTCGTAATACGACAATACCTACATCCACAAAGATAATTAGTAAGAGGTTGCATGTGGCTGTGGAAGACAGTCAGAGGAACTCGATTTTTCATGATGCTTATGATGAGTAAATGTAAGATCTTCAGTAGATCATGTGTGTACTAAGACATGTAAGACTTTTGACAAGGAGTCTTAAGGCAGGAATATCTATCCATCCCTACGGTAAAAAGCAATAAAAGATTAAGAAGGTAGCTATAATTTTAACAAGTAAAAGAAGTATGGTGACGAAGGGTACACGAGACCCAATTAATGAAGAATATCAATATTTATAATTCAAGCAGAGAAATATAAGCATTTTGAGTTACTATCAATTGTAACAGAGGTATGTACAATTAGTTACTCCCATCTCAGTTATGCCCTATGGGAGCTAAAAGATATGGTTTAAGTGAAGGACAGGACATCAGGACCCAGCTGGGATTAGAGTAATCCAAAGGGATGGATGGATTGTTTACGTTAGTTGATATTTTCGAAGGATATTACAAACGTGGTAATAAATCTCCTTGTGAGACATCCAAATGATGCATTCTAAAATAGTACAGCTATATATTAATACTAGAGTGTTGAATTTTTTTTTTACAAAGACATGCACTAGAATATTGAAAACGATAAATATTACCTTAGTATAGCTCCCATCCCTAGTAGAGAAAGAATGTTAGGTAACTCAGAGAGCAAGTGGATAGAGTAAAAGGGAGCTAAAAGCAAAAGAATATTTTGCTAAAGCTTTCAGAACAAAGTGATAGACAGAAATATCAGCAGAGAAATAAGAAGATAGAAAAGGAAGCATTTTGAGTAAGATATGATACATGGATGGAAACAGTAGATAAAAAAATGATGACGATATTACAGAATCTATAGAAAAGGAAAAGAAAATTCGATATGTAACAGGACTTGAAGCAACAAAAGAATATAGGTCATAAAGTCACTTCCTCATTTCGAGAAATAACTTCGTAACTCTAACATGATCACCAAAAGGAAAAGTTAGACCCCAGAGCAATAAAATATATGGATCGGTGAACAAGATAAACTAAACATGAGTTAGGGATTGAGTGATTTGATAATGGTCGGCATCATGAGAATTTCAGATTGCATTTTGGTGATGATAGAATGGAAAACAGAAGAATATTCATGAGAAATTCAGAGAATGGTCATTGAGGAAGACGCTTCCCTAAAGCAAGCAATGCGAGCAAAGTTAAGCTAGATAATTCTAAAGGATTTTCATGGTTTTACTGTTTGTCTTACAAGGTTGTACTGTCCTATATAGCATGATGGAGTGTTCTTACGTTATTTCTTACCGCTCAATTATTATTTACTCTTATTACCACTGAGTTGGAAGTACTCACTTTACTCTCTGCACCTCGCGTGCAGTTGCAGGTATTGTTCACCTAGTAGCGGGTAATTAGCGGACCAAAGGCCTTATTATGGTAGTTGAGCAACGTGACCGCCAGTATTCACGGAACCGCACATCATCTTTGATTTCAAAATTTTATTTTGTATATATAAATTATTAGCCCTATAATAGTGTTCCTGCTCCTTAGATGCTCATGACTTCTGACACAACGGTCGGGTTTTGAAGAGTGATAAATATCGGTTATTAATGCTAATAAGTCATATTATTCATTCATTTATAGTTATTTATTGTTAAATAAGGCATTGTTGTCCTGTTGGCTAGCCTTGTCTTCACGAGAAGCGCCATCACGACCGGGTCTGAGAATTTGGTCATGACAAGTTGGTATCAGAGCCTAGGTTACTAGGTCTCACGAGTCATTAGTAGGTTAGTAGAGTCTCGCGGATCGGTACGAAGACGTTTGTATTTATCCTCTAGAGGTTGCAGAACCATTAGGAAAAACTTCACTTTCTTGGAATTCTTATCGTATGTACTTGATTCAGCTTGGAATATAACTTTTGAAATTCCTTCAACACGTCTATATATGCATATGAGCGCTCGGTATTGTATATGCTTTGATGGTTTATGATTTCACGATCGCGAGGCGAGATGTGATCTTCGTGAGTATGCCGGATCCTTGCCTATGGCTTGAGCATCGAGGTGCTGATCGTGTGAGTAAGTGCTTTGAACTTATATGTTCTGAATTGTCATTAATAGCCGGAATGGCGGTTGATTATCCATGTGATAAGTATGATCGTACTATGAGATGTATCTATGTGATCTTGGTAGCGAAGAAGGAGTCTGCTGAATAATATATGAGTTGTAGAGTGTTCGATCCCTACCATGATTTAATGTGTAGTCCAAGTTATGAGCGCGTAAAGAATATTTTCATGTCTCTTAGTTGGAAGGTAAAGGACAATGCATGTGGCGGTATGAATTATGACTAAGGGAGAATAAATGGTTGTGTTATGTGTATGATAGTGGAAGGTGTGCTGAAATGCTAACTAAGGTGAAGCATGTGGGTTAATTTATGCGGAGTGTTCTTAAGTTGTACGATTCTTGGGTATATTGTTAGAAGATCTCATGTGTAATTGAAGCGTACGTGTTGAATTTGATAAATTCGGGTCGTTTAAGAGTGCGGACCCAACTGATATGGGGATAAATGCGCGATTTGTAGAGGATTACAGTACTAAGATGATCTGTGTTTTCATAAACTAGTAAATGATTTGAGTTAATCTAACTATGGCATGGTGGTATCAATAGAGTAAAGGTATTATGAGTTGTTGAGTGTGTCCTGATATATGGCTTCGAGCCAAGTTGGAGAGGTGGTTGTTGAGTAGCTGAGTAAGGGGATATGTGTAATGTGATTCCGTTTTGAGGTATGCTGGCGGATCAATTCTTGTTGAGAAAATTGAGCCGATGATGGTACAAGTCGCACATAGGTTATATGGTGCTTCGTAGATGCGTGGAAATAGTAGGATGTCTTGAGTTCTTGATGATAAAGAATGCTCACTGTATAGAAAAGGAAGATGTTTGTTTTTATGGGAGAGAGATCATAACTTGCGATGTCAGGATGCTAAGAAGGCACGAGTATTTTTGTTCTAAGTCAGATGTTTTTTACAGTTGAATAAAAATGAATGACTCTCGAGAATGGTTTTATTGCGTACAAGATTTGGAATGTAATAATCAGGTGTTTTAAGGTTGTGTATGTGGTTAGAGACCGTGTTTCCATTGGAAAATGTCAAGGCGGTTAATTATGGGATTCTATGCTTCAGTATCAAGAAAAAAAGATAAAGGTAACAGAGTTGGATTTACAGGAAGCTCTTCCTAGTAGATTATTTTGGGAATGTGGTAATTATGGGAATATTAGGGAGAGTATTCGGTGGCCTACAAGTCTTAGAAAGTGTGTTCTTATGTTCGAATCTCCTGTGGTGATCCTGGATTGAGGCATTGTGATGCAACAACGAGGGGGGAATATCAAGTGGATAATGAATAAAAGGAGAAATTTGATAGATGGAATAGATTGAATGGGTGCGGTTGGGGTATGATTAGTTCTTTGTATGTGTTCGAGGCAATGAGCTTTTTCAGGCATTTTGCAGCAATGCTCTTGGGTTTTGACGGCTTGCTCGGCTTGGTTTAGAAAGAAGCATTCAGTCCTGATAGTTCATCTTGTACAAATAGAGATGGCATAGATGTTCATGTTGGGTTTTACCGTGGTTTGAAGATGAGTATATTTTCTATGGGTATGCGAAGCTTGGAGTGTGTAAGGATTTTTCTTTTGAATGGGATCAATGAAAGTGCTCGACTAGTTGAGTGCGTCGATGTCTGCACCGCGAAATGGAGATAAAAGTTCTCATGATTATCCCAAGTGCGGTACGGTATATGCGATATGTTGTGGAAGATTATGATTTGCGTGTGTGAGGTTTCGGTTCAGATCAGAATGGAAAGCCATTAATTTCTTAAACATCACGGGAAGCTGCAGGTGATTGAAGAATCGACCTTCGGATGACTAGGGAAATGGTGTAGCTAATCATAGTGATTTGACTAGGGTACATGTTTCAGAAAAAGGGCAAAGTTATAAAGTTGATAGCACTTTAGCAGTGTTGCTGCATTTTCTTAATAGATCATTTGTTGATATATGAGTTTGTTTGGTGGCACAAGTGGGATTTCAGAATATCTTTTGTGGAATGATTGGGTAGTTGAGATGTAATATGTATTCATACGACGAAAGTTGGGATCAGGTAAAGTGATTCGCGTGCTATATGGACTTGGAGACTGGAATTTCTCATGATCAGGCTATGTAGTGGTTGTGGATCGTGTGTATTGGTACCGTTAGTGGATACTGGGATTTGGAAGCCCTAGTAGACCTTTTATTGCTTTGTATATTAGATTTTGGATATGATATTGGTGTGTAGACTAGTTGTCTCCGTGTTGGGTTATTCTAGACTATTGTGCTATGGGTTATACCGAAAAATGCCTCAGGTTGCGGGCGAGGTACATTGGACTATGCTCTAACTGAATGGTTGTGTTCCACAGACCAGTGGACGGTGGGAAGGATTGTTTTCGTTAATTGGGCCTTTGTAATGGATGTCAGTATAGAGGTTTCTACCATTGATTCAGTTTCGATATTGAAGGACCTTTTCAGATGCGTTCCTTGTGGCTGGGCATATCGCAGGGCGAGATTGTGGAGTTCGGTATTGATTTGGTGTCAGGCACCGTATCGTACGGCTTCGGCATGAAATATAGTAGTGGAAGGAGCAGCTTCACGCTTCTTGGTAATGAGTATATTAGTAAGCTGATTGGTTACATGTTTAGCTTGAGTTGCTTTGGTTGGCCCCGAATTGTATTGATGAAGGATAGGTTGATTCGATTTTTATTGAACCATCTAGTGATCTGGGGAGATCTATGAGTTGCTTTTCTGTGCTATGAGGCATTATGATTTTTCGGACTGTGGGAACATATAGTGCGGTGCTATCGAGATTCATAGTGGAAGTTGAGTTTATTTGTGTAGCATACAACGCTATAGATATCATTATGCACTCAGTATGCTTCGACCCATACTCGGTATTTTGTTATAATGAGCAAATTTGGTTCGATGTGCATCTCCTTATGTGAGATATTTGTGTGGGTCGGGTGGCACGCCGCCACAAGTATGTTATCTGGATCGGGTTGCACACCGCAATAGTGTGATGTTGAGAATAGATTTCCATATGCTACTTTATATGCCTTGCTTCCTGGTTTGTGAGGAAAGTTTGTATAGGGAGTTGCTCGGCGAATAGCGCATCGGTTGTGTCATGTCAGGATTGAATGGTTTATATTACTTGCGTCACTGTGGGCGTGATGGATTGCTTGGTTTCAGGAATCAATCTTTGCGTGGCTTTCTACTTTGAGCATGGTGACTTGAGGTATTTCATGTGTAATAATGTTCGGATAGGATCGCACGTTGTGGCAAGGCCACGTGAAGCTATGACCTCTCAAGGAGGATTCAGGTATTATATCTCCATGACGTGAGATGGGGTCTCAGCCTTGTTTTGTGATGGTAGTGATGAGCTTGAGGTACAACTCTTTCATTTGAATCAGTTGCCATGATTTGAAGATGTTCGAACCGTTTCTTATTGGTGCGAGTATTATGCAATTGTGGCTTAGACCGGTGTTGATGTGTCATATCAGCAGAATGGTATGGAGTATTCGAGGTAATTGTTGGAGTCATTAATGAATACGAACGGATGTGGTTTTAGTTTGTACGAAGGTTAATATCGAGGTTCGGTTCGGAAATCTAATCTGGTAATTTTCAAAAGGGAAGTGACTTCATGAACGGTTGATCTCATAAATTGTTACAGTTCATTGCGTGTTTCATTTATCATTGGTAGTATATGAAAGTGTTGGAACAAGACGTTCGTTGATAAGAGGATTTTCAGTGAGTATTTAGTTATTGTGGGCAGCTGCTATGAATAGGGTCTATTGCTTCGAGCGTTGGATTGTGTGGTATGTTGTATGATTTCACCTGAGGTTTCAGGTGTGGGTTACCAAAGCTGATTCAGGTTTATTCGGGATATTATTTTGGAAGTGCAATGTGGTTCTACGGTTTATGGTATAGATGGAATGTGAAATATCAGTTGTAATGTATTATCGGTGTCTATGTGAGTTAGGGTGGCGTGGGATCACCCCAGGTATATGTTTAGTAAGGTCATTCAGATATTTGTTGGCTTCTAGTAGAACTCTCGGTACACTCAAGGACGAGCGATTTTTTAAGTTGGGAAGGATGTGACGAGCTGACCCGTCATCTCATGTGTTACCGCTCTATTTTTCCCTTTTATTGCTTCTTCATGTTTTGTTATCGGTGTGTGGTGTGTGAGAGTTGATTTGGACTGCTTTTGATAAGAAATGAGACACTTAGTCTTTTTAAGGAAGGCTTAAGTTAGAAAAGTCAACTGGACGTTGACCTATGAGTTATAGGGCTCGGATGTGAATTTTGATGATTCAGCTAGCTTCGGGGGATGATTTCCGGCTTAGGAGCGCAATCAGAAGTAATTTTGGAGGCTCGGTGTAGAATTAGTCTTGAATTACCTAAGTTCGTATTTTGGCGATATCCGGTTGATAGGTGATATTTTGATCCGTGGGTAGTAATGAACTTCCGAGAGTTTCAGTAGCTCCGTTAGGTGATTTTAGATATGCGCGCAATGTTCAGGTCTTTCGTAGGTATTTAGGTCGAGTTCTTGATCGAATGTGCAATTCGGAAGTTTTTAAAAAACTTAGGTTGTGATTTGATGATAATTGAGGATTTTGATGTTAACAATAGTGTTTTGAAGCTCCGAACAAGTTTGAATTAGGTATTAGATCATGTATGTCCTTTTAGTTGAGGTCCCGGGGGCCTCGGGGTTAGATCGGGTGTTAAAACGAGAATTGTTTGAGTTTGGCGGTTTGTATTGATGGTTCTGTTGTTTCTGCATCTGCACAAAGGGGACCGCATAAGTGGTTCCGCATATGCGTCGTATTGGTCACAGGAGCGGTCCTTGAGGGACCATGGTTATCCGCAAGAACGGACTTGGATCTGCAAATGCAGAGACCGCAGAAGAGGTTCTAGACCGCGAAAGTGGTCTGGTGGATATTGAGTCAGACCGCATAAGCGGTCAGTTGGTCGCGTGTGCGGTAACCAAAGGTGCGGTTTTTTGACCGCATAAGCAAAAAGGATTGTTGGCAGAAGGGTTAGAAGGTTTTATTTCCTCCCTGAGCTAGGAATTATTTCCACCATTGTTGAGCGACCTTGAGAGCTTTTGACGAGATTTTAAGAGGGATTTGGCGGAGAATCGAATGGCGGTAAGTTCCTTGGCCTAATTATTCAAGTTTATGGTAGAATTAACATGGAAAGTGGTTGAAATTTATTAAAAAGGGTAAAGCTAGGGCTTGAGTTTTGATATTTCAACTTGGGATTTGATAGGTCATTTGAGTTCGAATTTGGGAGTTCTTGGTATATATGAACTCGTCGCTTGACGAGGAATCCGGTAATGTGAGTTTTGTAATTTTTTGAGAAGTGGGCTCGGGGCTCGGGTTTTGCTAGTATCCAGATTTTCAACATATTTTGACTATTTTCGATTGGCTATTGTTCCCTTGGCATAGTGTGATGCATTCACTCTTCTTTTGGATAGATTCGATGCGCGTAAAGGCTAGTTTGAGGGGAAAAGCGTCGCGGGCTAGAGATTTTGCCGGTTCGAGGTGAGTAATACTTGTAAATAATATCCTGAGGGTTTGACACCCCGGATTTGTACATCATAGTGTTGTATCGAGGTGACTTGCACGCTGGATATGGGTGTGGGGTAGAGCAGCGTTAGGGATTGAGACTCGGTCCGTCCTGATTGATGAAATTACTACGTATTTGACTGAAACTAATTGATATTATCATGATTTGGGTTGAGTGCCATGTTTTGGGCTTCGTGCCAATTATTTGAATCCATTAGGAATTTGTATCACTATTTTTACATTTCTCTGCATATTATTTGATCTCAGTCCAAAGTTTTAATACTGTTTTGCAAACTCAGGCGTTTTCCTAAGACTTGAAAACCTAGATGATATTTTACTCACGTTTGAGCTGAGAACTGTCATGTTGATTTTACCCAAGTGGCTTATTGCATTTCTGGATGGTGCATGGATCGGCTGCACACTACAGCGGTGTGATATTGATATTGCGCTTGGGCTCTAGAAGCCCCTCCGAAGCCTGAACCCCACTGTAAGTGCGGGTTTCCCAAATGGATCGAGCTAAACGCTGCAACGGTCATGTGCATTGCATTGCATTCATGCATTGGTTCCTATTTGTACTACGTGGCATGACATTTAGTACTCTCATATCATTGGCATCCATGCTATATCTTGCACCGTGTACCCGATACCTTGGTATTATTTATTAATGGAGTGATGTGCCCGAGGGGATGATTTGTGTGCGGACTTGCACTACCTGTTATCATGGTCATATGCTTAACTGTTAAAAACAATGAAAAAGAAAGGGGATATTTTCAAAAGAGGTATTTATTGAGCTAGATAATTCTAAAGGATTTTCATGGTTTTACTGTTTGTCTCACGAGATTGTACTGTCCTATATAGCATGATGGAGTGTTCTTACGTGATTTCTTACCGCTTAATTATTATTTACTCTTATTACCAGTGAGTTGTAAGTACTCACTTTACTCCATGAACCTTGCATTCATTTGCATGTATTGCTTAGCCGGTAGTAGGTTATTAGCTGACTGATGGCCTTATTATGGTAGTTGAGCAAGGTGTCTGCCAGCATTCACGGCACCGCACATCATCTTTGAATTCCGATTTTTATCTTGTATATATTAATTATTACCCTTATAGTAGGGTTCCTGCTCCTTAGAAGCTCATGACTTGTGACACCTCAGTCGGGTTGTGGAGTGTGATAAATATCAGTTATTAATGCTAATAAGTCATATTATTCATTCATTTATAGTTATTAATTGTTAAATAAGGAATTATTGTCATGTTGGCTGGCCTTGTCTTCGCTAGAGGCGCCATCACGACCGGGTATGGGAATGGGGTCGTGACATGGTATTTTTTAACTAAAAAGCCTCGTCATTACTCCAACAAGGTTAGACAAGATACTTACTGGGTACATAGGGTTGGCTGTATTCATACTGCAGTTCTGTACCTTGCATGCATATTTTTGGAGCGGAGCTGCTGGTGATGTCGGGAGCTGACTCTGAAGATGTTCATGCATTTCATATATAGTTGCCACTTGTCCTTAGTAGCTTTCGGTTTTGCTAATCTATTTATGTAACTTTCTAACATATCGCGTAATTATTTATATTAGCTTTGTAAATTTCAAGTCTTAGAAGCTCGTAATTCATACTGCTAGTTCTTGGGTTAATTGGTAAAATTTTTAGATAATTTTTCACTATTTTCCTACAATCTTAATTTAATTGTTCGACTGTTAGTTGGTTTACATAGCAGATCGACTTAGGTGCCATCATGATTAGTGATTTTTTGATCCTAAAAAAAAAATACTAAAAAGTGCTAATAAAGGAAATAAGCAAATCAAGAAAAGGAAACAAATATTTAAGGAGCATTACTAAAGGACAAAAAAAACAGCAAACATAGGTAATGAGAAACTAACTTTAAAGCAAGAATATTAGTACTTCTATAGTAAATTAATAAAATTGATCATTAATTGACCTTTTGATAACATTGGTACTTCGAATTAAACTTTCTGCAAAGAGAAGGATTAATAACCTACACAAAACATAGATTTTTTTCACACAAAATCTTCATTAAGCTTTTAACATTTTCCTTCTCTACAAGGTGACCAAGGTTGTCATGAAATATTACTTAAATACAACAACAACAACAATAACAACAATAATCCAGTAAAATCCCATATGGGGTCTGGGAAGGGTAGTGCGTACGCAGACCTTACCCCTACCCCAAAAGGTAGAGAGGCTATTTTCAAAAGATCCTAGACTCAAGATAATAAAGAGACAAAAGAAAAAGACGAAAGAAGAGAGTATTAGATTTACCATGAAAATCATAAGGAAAAAGGAACATAGAAAGCAGGAAAGAAAAAGAAAAACATTTCAAAGCAAAAACGATGGTTTGTAAATGGATCATGCATCAAAAATACAAAATAATAAAATATGACATTGCCCCTAGCCATATTAGACAAAAATCCTACCGAACGAGGCTCACCAAGGTACGAAGAAATGCAAGACTCAACTACCTCCTAGCCTACAACCGTAATACGTGACTTCCACAACTTCCGTCGTGCCATGTCCTCGGAGATCTGAAGCCTCGCCATATCGTTCCTGATCACCTAACCCAATACTTCTTAGGCCGTCCTCTACCTCTTCTCGGGCCTTCCACAATTAGCCGCTCACAACTCCTAACTAGAGCGCTTGGGCTTCTCCTCTGTACATGCCCGAACCATCTGAGTCTCGCTTCCCCCATCTTGTCCTTAATAGGGGCATCGTGCACCTTCTCCCGAATATCATCATCCCTAATCTTAGCCTTTCTTTTGTGCCCACATATCCACCTCAACATCCTCATTTCTGCTACTTTCAACTTTTGGATATGTGAGTTCTTAATAGGCTAACACTCAGCCCCAGACAACATGTTCGGTCTAACCACCGCTATATAGAAATTGCCTTCGAGTATCGTTGGTACTCTCTTATCACACAAAACTCCAGATGCTAACCTCCACATCATCCATCCTACACCAATACGGTGTGCGACATCCTCGTCAATCTCCCCTCCCCTGTAGATAGTCGAACAAAAGTACTTGAAGCTGCCTCTATTTGGGATAATTTGTGACTCAAGCCTCGCATCCATATCAACTTCCCCCGTCCTGGCGCTGAACTTACACTCGAGATATTACGTCTCGTTCTGTTAACCTTGAAGCCCTTACACTCAAGAGTCTATCTCCAAACTTCCAATCTCTCGTTAACACCGGCTCGTGACTCGTCAATCAGAACTATGTCATCAGTGAATAGCATGCACCATGGCACCTCTCCTTGAATAAGGTCTGATATCGCATCCATCACCAGGGTGAATAAGAACGGACTGAGCGTAGAGCCTTGGTGTAATCCCATTTCAACCGCGAAAGGCTCAGAGTCCCCTCCTACTGTCTTAATCCTAGTCTTAGCCCCTTCATACATGTCCTTGATTGCCATAACATAAGGAACTGGCATACCTTTTGCCTCCAATCATATCCAGGGAACTTCTCTAGGAACCTTGTCATATGTTTTCTCTAGGTCAATTAAAACTATGTGCAAATCCTTCTTTCTTTCTCTGTACAGTTCCACCAACCTCTTAACAAGGTGTATAGCTTCTGTGGCGGAATGACCCGTCATTAACCCAAACTGGTTGTCGGATACAGATAATGCCATCCTCACTCTTGTTTCCACCACTCTCTCCCATACTTTCATGGTGTGGCTCCGTAATTTGATACCCCTATAATTGTTAAAACTCAGAATATAACCTTTGTTCTTGTACAATAGAACCACCGTACTCCACCTCCACTCATCCGAAATCCTCTCTTCCTCAAATATAACATTAAACAACCCAGTCAACCACTCCACACCTGCTCTCCCTACACACTTCCAAAATTCCACCGGAATCTCGTCTGGCCCAGTCACTCTGCCCCTACTAATCTCATGCATAGCCCCGACGACCTCCTCGACCTCGATACGCATGCAGGGCCCGAAGTCACGATGGCTTTCAGGATGCTCCAATTCGCCTAGCACAATATCACGATACTCTTTTTCATTCGGAAGTTTATGAAAGTAAGTTTTCCATCTTCTCTTAATCTGGGCATCTTCCATCAATACTCTACCATCTTCGTCCTTAATACATTTCACTTGTTCCAAATCTCGAGCCTTCCTCTCTCTCAGTTTGGCCCACCAGAATAACTTCTTCTCCCCACCTTTTTACCCTAGTTCCTTGTACATACGACCATAAGCCGCATTCTTAGCCTCTGTGCCCGATAACTTAGCTTCTTTCCTAGTTACCTTATATCTCTCCAAGCACGCACTCCTCTCGTCCTCACCTATGCTCTTCAATAACTTTTGGTATGTTGCCCTCTTTGTTTCCACTTTTCCTTGGACCACTTCACTCCACCACCAATCACTTTTGTGCTTGCCAGAAACACCGGATGAGACCCCTAACACCTCTCTCGCAGATTCCCTTCTACAGTCTGCTGTCGCTGACCACATAGTGTTCGCGTTCCCACTACTCCTCCAAGCTCCCACATCCGACAACCGATACGCTAACTCTTGGGCTTTATCCTTAGTCAAAACTCCACACCTGAAATATTACTTCAATACTAACAGAGAATACTACAAGGAAATAAAAAGCATAAAAAAGTCTTGGATTTAACATTACGACCCCAAGCTTGATTTCTAGATTGAAACCTGAAACCTCAACATTTATCCATATGGTAAATTTCCTGAAGATGCTTCATGTAATCTAAACATGCTCAAATCTTCATCAACTGCTATTAAAAATCTGCATTACAACATTCAAACGTTACCTGGGTCGCAGAAAAAATATATAACAATAAATAATAAGAGCTTAACAATAGAAATAGCAGAAAGCAACAACTAAAACAACAGAAAACACGCAGCATATTCGCGCTTAAACAGCCCAAAAATCTTAGAGCAGGAGCCCATAACAAACTCTAAAAAACTTGTCTTACTGAATGACCTTTCACTATAAGAACCGCTTACAAAGCTTACAATTTCACCTTACTTTCTTGATGTTCGGTTACTTTTTTTAACTCTCAAAGTTACCTTTTTAGCGTGTAAAAGTTGCATATATTGTGTGATGGAGTGGCTGTTATGTGAGGAAAGAGAAGTCATTTAAGGACAGAATTTGTATACCAAATACTGTTCAAAGACTATCCAAAAGGTAAAAGAATAACCAGAAAATCTGTTGTGGCGGAAGCAAGGAGGAAAAGGGTCTTTTCAGCAACCCTACTAGCAAAAGTATGCTACTAATGTACCCTATTTCATGATTGATTTTCCAATATTCGGCATTAAACCATCAACACCAAGCAAACTTGCTCAACATAAACCAAACTCAAACTAGAATTCAACTCACTAATTGAATTGGCTAATGAAACATAACCTCAATCATAACTAAACTATGTACTCTCAACTAACTAGATTAAACCAAATTAAATTATGCAAACTAAAACGAAAAGTTAAACAATTGACTAGTAGTAATTGCTTAACTGACAAATCTTCAAAGGTGACATTACTAATTTCGATTTGAACACGCATAACACTTTGGCAAGTGATATAATTGACGACTAGGTTAGACAACAACAATTCCAAATACAACTATACTAAAACCAGGAGCGATCACATTCGAGTACTAATAATTATTAAAGACCAATAATTAATGATAAAATTACAAAAGATGAATTATAACCTAAAGCATGGCATACTGGCGGAGAATAAGGAAAATAGAAAAAAGGGCGAGATTTGGTATTTGTTACCACTCGAGGAGACGGTTCCGACCTTCGAGCACCCTTTTCTTGATGAAAGATGATGGTTCAGCCATCCTCGAAACCACAGCCTTGGCAACATCATCCTGTCAGAAATAAAAGAATGCTTAAGAGTCGCGGAGGAAAACTGGAGGAAAGTGTGATAGTTTGGTGGTGGATGGCGGAGCAGTCGGCGGCAGTGGAGGAGCTGTTGAAGGTAAATCTACATCTCCTTAAGATCTACACGTTTATATATAACTAGCTAATTAGGCCGCGCTTCGTGTGGTAAATATTTCTTTTTATAAATTTGGTTGTTAAAATTTTTCAAAAGAAATTTTTTCAGCAACTTTGGTGCCTTTTGTATTCGAAGCTAATCATAGAGATGCCACACGGGGCAGGTCGGTAGAAGTGGAAATCTTCATACGCCTGGGGGTGGAGAGTGAAAATTGTACCTTTTATTTTCAACTTCTTTTGCACGTTAACTTTTTCCATTCATGTCAATCTTTCAGCATATGAGGAAAATGAGATCAAACAATCATCGGGAATTTGTTGTTTAACGTTAATTTCTAGCGCTTACAAATGATATAATAAATATATTCTAAGTCATTCCTTGCCGGAATTATCTAATAAACTCCTATAAATATGTCTGGTATCAGTTCAGCTTGTTTAACTTGAAAAGATTCAATCTGCAACCTTAAATATATGAAAATAGATTCAGGTGCAATTAGGACAAGAGGGGTTGCACTGATGGTAAGCAACCCCCACTTCCAAACGAGAGGTTGTGAGTTCGAGTCTCCCCAACAGCAAGCTGGGAAGTTCTTGGAGGGAAGGATGCCGGAGGTCTATTTGGAAACAGCCTCTCTACCCAATGGTAGGGCTAAGGTCTGCGTACATATTACCCTCCCCAGACCCCACTAAGTGGGATTATACTAGATTGTTGTTGTTGTTGGATTGGAAAGTCACAAACGCAATAATGTTTAGGAAATTTTTACATACACATATATTTGAACTCATTCTTTGCATGAATGATATGGTAAAACTCATTTATATATATCAGCTCTCAGTTGTACTTGTTTATTTGTAAAATATTCAATTCGTATTTGTGAGATTTCCCTATAACTCAAATATGTGCAAACTTCATATTCTTTAGCAGAACCTGTAAAATAATAAACATAATGTTAATTGAGGAAACCAAAAAAAACAGAAATAACATTGTTAAATATTGAATGAAAATTTACCTGAGAAAATATTTGTAATAGGGCTGTGCATCAATTGTAGGAATCCTGTATGATAAAATATAGTGTGAAGATAAAAGCAAGGGAAAACCCATAATTTTAATGCATATGTACAACAATACCACAATTTGGGATTCATGGTGAAAGGATCCAGATGGGAATACAGTTGGTACAAAGAAAAGATGAGAAAAAATTAGTTTGCAAGTGCTACTGGAATTGAAGCAGTATATGGTTTTGCTAATCTTATGAACACCAGTATTATAGTTTTCTATATTCATACAACAATTTAAGAGTATAAATATCCACTTTGCCATTATACATAAGAGAGATAGCTAACGAACACATCATACAGCAGGGTAAAACATAATTAAAGGAAGAAAGATGGAATTTATTGTGGGGTTTATATAAGATTTACTTTTTTTTTCCTCTCTTGTAAATCATCACAGTAACACAACTATTTGTTACTTACTATCAAACCAACATCTAAATCCCTAATATCCCTTCGCCATTTACACCGAAGGTTTTCATCACATTACTACTTTAAAGAAAATACATGCATATGAATGATTCTCCCAAAGTCAGTTCTTTCTCGTTCCTATAATAGTTAAGCTTCTACATTAAATTGTCCTCATGTTGAATCAATTTGTATGAGTTAATTTTAAGATTTTAAGATTATTTACATTATGCATAAGTAAATATCATTTTGTTGCAAAAATTTGGATTCTGTCAACTTAATACGTTTATAAAGAGAGGGCGTGCCTTTGGAAGGAAGACAAAGAATGCTTACATTTGACAAAATGGCAAGATATGTGAAAATCGATAAAACGGATTACCTGATAGGACTAATATTGCTGAAACTAAAAGTATTTTGGGGATCATTAGCCTTCAAATGTTGTGTTAAATGCATATGTCGATCTTAAAGATGAACACAAAAGAGTAGAGCATGAAAAAATCCAGTTTTTTTCTTTGCATAACTATCATTAGTTATGCGAGACCTTGTTTTATCTCACATATATGTTAAATATTTGGGTCGACAAAATTATGAGACGACAAAGTTGTGTGACAAAAAAGAGGCATGTACAATATAAAATTTTGCATTGGCAATGGAAGAAAGGTCTCTTTCTGGTAGGACAATTGGCTGGGCTTGGGGCATTAACCTCTAAGGGAATAACTTTTCAGTAGGCTTTATTATGTTGGAAAGAATATTTATGTGACAGCTGGATGCAACAGGGAAGGTAATTCTTGGAGTATCACATTCAATAGGAGTTTAAATGAGTGGGAATTGGATAGAATTTTAGGGTTTCTTATCATCCTCTCCTCAGTCTAAGGTTACAGTAACAGAGAAGATTAAATGATATTGAAAAGGCAGGGATGTAATCTACACAGTAAGATGATGCTACAAATTTACATGGACATTTAGGAGAGAAATTTAAAAAGGAATAGCAAAAGGACTTTCATATCTAAATGAAAAAGTGAATCCCTGCCTTGTACGCAGAGATACTAATGGCAACAATATAATATACTTGTTGATCAGAATTTTACACCAAAAATTGCAGATTATGGACTGTGTAGGCTATTTCTAGCAATAAAAATCCGAAGGTATAAACACTTGATTTTCGACTTAAATGTCCACAGTCGGCGTAAGGTAATTAAGTGAAGTAATTAACAACATGATCAGCAATAAACACTCAAATGTAGATCCAAAATGAGCAAAATGTTTGAACTTACAATGTTCCGGCAGCTCTGGTAGTTAGGTGGGAAGTTTTAAAAGTGTAGAGTACAAATTACTAATAGAGGAGGAAGTTGAACGACTATCCAATAGTAATTTATATGGTGACGGTGAACAACTAACATAGTCTAAACATCATATCACCAATTTTTTTATAAACAAAATTTTATAGATATTGTTTTTGAATGAGTGAGTTTTGAAGGAAGAGAAGTAACAGGAAGTTGAACTAATATGCAATACAAAATTCCAACGCTATAATAAGAATCTAATAGAGTTTAAAATCCATAACACTAAATTATATAAACAACATTTTTAGATATAGATTTTGTCCATAGATATAAGAATTCTTCTGGTTGATCAGCGTGAAATAATTGCAGGTTCTATATTATTTTATGCATGAATCATATTAAAAAGTGCATTACATAGTGCAAGCAATGTGAATTTGTTAAATGATAACGATATCTTAACCACTATTATTGGCTTTCCAGATTAACAGAATTAGAAAGACTTGAGATAATGTTCAAGTAACCTCAGTAAATAATTAAACCCAATCTTACGCCCTTATTAAATCATAAAGTTCGAACCCTATAAACAGTGGCTGCACTACAAATATAGTGACACTGCCAGTTCGAAGCCCAAACAGAAGAAGAAGAAATCCACCATAACAAATCATTGTTTGGGGGGGGGGGGGGCGGGGGCATTGTAGTATCAAAGATAGATATAACCTATGCAAGTAAGAAATAAAGCAATGAAGGGAGACGTAGTTGAGTAAAGCATAGGTTTTTGAATGTCAGTAATTAAGAGGCATGTGTGTATTTGAATAAGGGAAAGGAAGTTGTAAATGCAAAGATGTTTGTGTAAATTGAAGCAGAGGAAATGTAATTGGTAAGTTAAAGAGGCGGCGCTGGAGGAAGGGAAAGTGAAAAGAACCGGCGACTAAAGAATTTGAAATGCGGCTTTTTTGGGAATGTAAGTGTGAAACCATCGGTAAAAAATCTTCGATGCAAAAAGTTGAATTGCTGGTTGTTGGGAGTGCCACCTCACCGGGGTTAGGGCCCTCTATTATATATATATATATATATATATATATATATATATATATATATATATATATATATATATATTTGTGGGGTGGAGTGGTCGCATTGTCACTAATTAGAGAAGGAAAATTTGGGTGGCTATGGTTTCAAATTTGGCCGGAGTTGTGGGGATTGGTGTGGATTTAGAGGATCTGGAGGTTAGAATCAGAAAGAGGAGGTTGAGAGTAGGGGGGATGAAAGTTTGGTGGTGATTGGAGTTTGACGGCCGCCAGTAGGCGATTTCCGATACGTGATGATAGTAAGCGGAGCTAACGGAGGTCTAAAGGAGAAATGAGAGAGTGAAATGAGATAGAAGGAAGAGAAAAGAAGTGGGAAATTGTACCGACCCAACTGGCCATTTTGAGCAATTTCGTCCATTTCAGCAGTTTGAGGCCAGAAGTAGCTTCATATTATATATGTTAACTTACGTGAGCAGTCCGAGCGTGAAACTGGAAAGCTTTTATGTAAAAGTATGAACGGAAAAGGGTCAGAACTGACCCTAACGTATTGACACCAGTTTAAAAATGCCTTCCGTCAACCTATTTTGAAAAAAATGCCCCTACCGTTAATATTCTGGAGTCAATACGTTAGGGGCAGTTCTGACTCTTTTCCCAAATATGAAAAACAAAATAGTAATATTCAGAGTTAAAATTTGGTTTTTAGTTGACTTTGGTTAATATTTTTTGTAAATGAACTCGGATCTGTGTTCCGACCATCCCGGGAGGTCTGCGGTACAATATGGGACTTGGGCGTATGCTAGGAATAGAATTTTGAGGCCCCTAGCCTTAGAATATAATTTTTGAAGAAAATTGTTGTGCAGGTTTTTAAAGGAAATAAATAAATGAATTCATGTTTGAACTTATTGGTGGACCCATATTTTAATTCCGGAACCTGGTACAGAACTGTTATGATATTTAAGTCATATGTTTAAAATTTGGTAAAAATCGAAATTTATTTTGTGTGGGAACAAAATAAATTATTCACATATATTATTAACATCCGGAGAGCACCATGGACTCCACTTCGTGCATCTCATCTGCCAAAACTCTCCTTGGGCTTTCAAATAAAATGCAGGCTTCGATAATAGGTGGATATAATC
This sequence comes from Nicotiana benthamiana, assembly GCA_034376525.1. Classification (NCBI taxonomy): domain Eukaryota; kingdom Viridiplantae; phylum Streptophyta; class Magnoliopsida; order Solanales; family Solanaceae; genus Nicotiana; species Nicotiana benthamiana. Next base: position 14,668,782 of record CM067331.1, on the reverse strand, counting down.
CTCCATCAATTATAGTTTGGTTAAAACATGAGATTCCTCAATCAAACCTACTGAACATGGCCCCTTAAGCTCACATTCGATTGGGATTGTCTTCCTCAATTCTTGAATTTCTGGTTTTCCACATGAGAATTTGCCTAGTACCGCCATATGTAATCTTTGTTGTACTATATATTGCTTCACTTCTAATTTCTTCCATCTAACCATAGGCTCGCTGTGTAAAATCTCGACAGGTTTATGTTTACATTAGTTACGTGCATGGGAGAATTTATTGCTTGTGGTTGGAGCAGATTTGCGTATGTTTGAGTAGTTTGTGGATTAGTAGATGATTCTAGGGATATTGTAGGGTTGATAGATGACTGCCCAACCTCCGATGAAGTCTGGGCAGTGGCCGGAGTGGCCATCGCCGGACTGTAGGTTTAGCCGTGTAGTTTTAGGGTTTTAGGAGTGAGAAGAGAGCATATTCTCTTCACTTTGTGACCGAGTTTGAACCGGTGACCTCTTGATCTGCAGTAAAATGCACTACCACTGAGAAACCGGTGACCTCCAAGCCTTTCGCATTTCTAGGATTTCAAAGAAACCCTAGCTATTTGAGGTTTTTCTCTGTTTGTTTTCTTAGATATATGTTATATCTGTGTTCTACTTGAGTTCTAAAATATTTTCCCTAAACTTTTCTTTCAAAATTTTTTCTCTTCGATTTAAGGTTTCTTATAAGGATTCTAAATGTTTCTCCGACTCTTTTTCTTCTTTTCTTGTGTGTAAATGCCTATGCTATGTTTTCATATTTTGTTTTTCTACCTAGCATGTTCTTTTGACTTTGAACTTTTCTATGCTAGGCTTTTCTAAGTAGAATGACAACTCTTTCGTGATTCACATGTCTATGCACTTTATATATGATGAATTCATCCTTCAAAAAAAGTTTTGCCAATTTGTAATTGATTTACAACTCCTTTTAATAAGCATTGATTGATTGTTACTGATTTTCTTCAGTTAAACCTTTCTTCGCCTTTTTTGGTTGGATTCATTCATACCAAAACTCAATTTCTAATTTTTGACTAACTATTTATTAATTGCCTTTAATTATTGTCCCAAACCATATACTATCAAACCCTTTCTTTAATTAAACTTTTGTTTAATTACCCTTCTTATGCTACTTTGGGAAAATTTTTGATCAAACTCTTTCCTTAAATTCTCTTTTACCCGTTTGAAATCAGAATCCCCTAAATTGAAGGGGACTTGTGCAATTGATTTTTGAATTATTTTCTCACCTATTTTTACTTGCTTTCTGCACTATAAGGGGCATGAACCTTTTACACTTTCTACACACAACAATTATTGAACACTTTCAATTTCAATGCTCCTACATTCTCAAATTCAACATTCTACTGTCATCTGAAATCTTCTGGCTGTATGTTTGCAATTTGGCCTTACTACTACTCATCTCTTCTTGTTTCTCTAAAACTGATATGTTCTAATTAGGCTTTCAGGCTCATTCCTAAGTATTTGCTTTACAGTTTCAACATTCTTGTCTACTTTGCTGTTTATGTTCAGTATTGAATATGATGTTCTCTTTGAATCTATTGTTGTGTGAATTCCCAATAACTGTGTTCCCCTTTGTGTTTTTGAGTTAAGGTTCAGGTATAGCAATATCCAAATCACTACTCATGTCTGGCCCTGATCCTTTAATGGATCCTTACTCCTATGCAATGTTGCTAACATGCTGGCTAGGGGTGTGCCAGCACTCCCAATTGCTGGGTATGACCACCAGCATGTCTTGGCATTCCCCTAAATCCCATTTATGCACTTTCCTTATCTCTTAGATTCTAAGTTATGCCCCCTCCTATGAGCCTTACTTTGGGACCTTGAGCTTCCTCTGAACTTGGACATTTGAGGGCTGGCCCATCCACACTGCACTATAATATAGTTCTGCAATATATTAGGGCTAAGCACTGCCCGAAGTCAAGTTGAGACTCTTAAGAAACTCTGACACATCCCAAATAAGAGAAAGGATTTGGAATTTCATCTTTGGAGTTGGTTTACTTTATGCTTCTGATAAAAGTATAAATCAGGCTCTACTTGGTTGGGATTTTAGCCTTCTAATGTATTTTTTACTTTTATGCATTCATTCTAGACTGTAATGATTTGTAATAACTCATGGCCCTTATTGTGAAAAGAGGAGGGTTACTTATTGTATGCATAAGGGTAGATATCATGCTCAAGTCAAGTTCTACACTTCTGCAAATCATGTCAATTCATCTTTGAATCCTGCCTATAAGTTCTGCATAACTATCACATTGATAGCTTTTGCATTATTGCATCTCATATAGAAAACATGCCAATAGGATTCTGCATTTTGCCTATCATATAGAAAGCATATCTATCTGCCCTTACCCAAACTCTGATTTTCTAAACAAATTCTTCATAGTGTCCTAAATCACTTTATTCATTAGGTGGCGACTCTTCAATTGAAAAACCCAATTTCCAAAAGGAAATGAGTTGTCCTCCAAAATGTCATAAACCCGATTTCGCAATAAAAAGGGGGCACGATAGCATGGAAACTCTTATGGGGGACTTCTCTAAGGCTTTTTTCTTTTCATGTTATTTGTGAGTTTATGCCTCTTTCAATGTCTTTAATGTCTTTATTTATTTCCTTCTTCCACTATGAAACTGACTTGACTCTTTGTTTCTTTTCTTTATTTCTCTTAATGCTTTCTCTTATCGTTTTTATAACTATGAGCAATTATTGTAATTATTACTTTTTGAATATGCAATTACATGACAACTTGTTTAATTATTGTAACTACATATTCAACATCATATTCCATTCGTGCCAAACAAAATACCATAGCAATGCTTATAATGAGTGGTTGTAACCTTCCGATATTAAAACCCTCTAAATTTGGAAAATGCATATTTGCGGTAATACCAGTTGATCAACGGTGCAGTCGCCGGTTTTGTGCCCTTCCCTCTTGAGTTGTCCGCTCAAGGGTACTAGTTTAATACCCCATAGAAACCCTACTCTATTTAATTGTGCATGCTTGACTATCAAAACATAGCCAAGTCATGTATGTTGTCCGCATGATTACTCTTTAAGATAGCATTGTCCAAAGTCCATCGGGTTTCCTTGAAACCCAAACTGACACTACCACATTCTGTGCATTGATTTGGAGAACGATGCTTTCGCCAATTATTTATATTTAAATAGTCGAGTCCGGCAGGGGTAAGGGCCTAACATTTTTATTTTGAAGAAATGAAGAACGAAGTCCCCAAATTCCGCATGGTCACCAACATCCACTGGAAATTGCAAAATTGGTGGGAACACCTTCATTCCAGTGATCAGACCCTCGTTCGAAAATACTTGGGAAATTTACCTTCCCTTCTGGTAACCCAACCCAACAATAAAATTATTGATGCTGCCACCATGTTCTGGGATTACGATAGGTAAGTATTTTGCTTCGGGGAGATTGAGATGACACCATACTAGAGAAAATAGGAGGACTGGCTGGTATACCATGGGACATTCTGGGTATGCCAATGCCAGAGAACCGCAAGGGTCGATGTTTTCTCAAGATGATGGGTCTAGAGAAGAATCTTGATTTAACTTGTATGAAGGATTTGTACGAAAACTACGGTCAAAACAGATCTTACCGTACTTACCCTGAGGATTTCGACCTCACATCATTGGAACATATCCATAAAAAGGTCTTTGTCATCATGTTCGGCTTTTTGGGGATGATAGTATTTCCTATGAAGAAAGCAAGTTCCATACCCGACTAGCCATGGCCAGCAAGACATTAATGGAGGGAATTTGTTGGCAACCATTTAGCATAATGCCCATGATTATTGCAGAGATGTATCGAGCCATAGAAAAGTGTCAGCAGGGAGCCAAGCACTTCGAGGGTTGCAACTTGTTACTCCAAATCTTGCTTATGGAGCACCTCCAAAAGGGTGAATATCGATAAGAGATCCAGCATAGGAATTGGGATGAGCATATTGCCTTCCATCATCCAAGGTGAATGAACTATATGCCCAATATGTTCAACCAGAAGATGCCAAGGGATGGGTAGAGTTGTTCGAAAATTTACAAAGAATAAAGTACAATGGATGTTGTAATGGTTCCCTACTGAAGAATTCATTGCCCATTTTATGGATACATTGTTTCTTATACTTATCGTTTTGAGAGGAACTTATCCTTATGTCCCACTCCGAGTTATGAGACATGCAGGAAGGAAGCAGGTTATACCAAGGGTTGACAAGATGAGTCATTCTTGGCGAAATTTTGAGACAATGAATAATCGTTACAAGTGTCAAGCCCAACACATGTGCACTAAAAAATTATCATGAGAAATGATACTATTGAGCCAGACAGATAATGTGATGGTTACACTCCATACTATCCAAGTTTGCTGGAGGATAATCATAATGGCTCGGGTCAACCCAAGTTTGTTCGAGGTCATATGATCATCAATGAAAAGGCTAAAGCACATGTTAAATAGAATCAAATGCGCAAGAGGATTCAGGAATGCGAAAGTGAGTACCGTGGAATTCAAGAAGCCAACCAAAAGCTTGTTGAAGAGTGGAAAGACATGGCTGTCAGTGCCAACAACCGACTGGGGCATTTGGAGCGGGATTTAGTGGATCTAGAAAGGAAGTTCATTAAGAGGATCGAGACTGCCAGAATCCCGAGGGAAACGAAGGCGGACACCTGGGTAGAGCCTACTTGCTGCTAGGACTTCGTGAGATGGTGAAGCTGTTCGATAGAGCCAAAGCTGACGAGTCTGGAGAAGGCCCTTTTGGGAATAAGTAGTTAGGATTCCTTTTTCTTTAATTGTAATAAGGTCAATGGCCATTAGTGACATTTTATCTTCTACTATTTTAGTGTCGTTTTGGGATTCATCTTATTTTTATCAATAAAATTACACATTTAGCATTGTATGTTCTCCAAATTAGCTTGATACTAGGCCTACCTCGGGAAAAATGAGGCTCCCAAATTAGGACACGATTTACATTCTCGCACTATGTGTTTAAATATTGCAACATCTTTTTCTTATAATCCACACTATCTTGTTACCTTGTTTGTTTTTAATTTTGTTTTATTCCCCTTCCCCAAAGGTGAGTTCGTGCACTCTGGCATCGTCATCATACTCCAGAAGATCCAAGGACCCTCCACCCACTCCTCTTGCTAGTCTTATCAGAAATAGGAACAAGGGAAAGATGGAAGATTTGAGTAATATCAGAAAGGAAAACTCTGTTGAACGGGTAGAAATCACTCAGCGTACTCATGTCTCAAAATAAAGTACATCCCAACTCGAATAGAAACTATTGAAATTTCAGGAGGAACTTGATTAGGTCCGCAATTCGCAAGCTTGTCATTTTCCCTCAACACTTCAGATGTCAATTTTCCTAACATTTAAAACCCCACACCTCCAGAAAACATCCCAAAACCACAAAATAATCTCGCTGCCCATCACCACTGGAACACTTGCCACACTTCCAAGAACACCCTGCTACTCATCCCTGAACCACTTAACTCCACAAATGACCATCTCCACACTCACCATAACATCCCCATCTTTGAGGAAATCATACCACACTCCATTCAAACCATCTCAAGCACACCTGAATCTGATCACGAATACTCCCTTATTTAGAACCTTGCTGTTGAAGTCGAGAAGATGACTAGCCGAGTTCAGGGTGTTGAAGGAAGCAAGGGGATCGAGGGATGAAACTACGAAGAACTTTGCATACAACCAGATGTCAAACTTCCCGAGGGGTACAAGCCTCCCATGTTTGAGATGTTTGATGGCACGGGGGATCCCGGAGTTCAGTTGAGGGCATAGCACGACAAGCTGATCAGAGTAGGAAAGGACAAAAAGATTCCCATGAAGCATTTTATAAGAAGTGTGAAAGGAGATGCTCTGTCTTGGTACATTATCCAAGACCTGAAGAAGTGGTCGAATTGGGTAATTGTGGCATCCGATTTCATGGACAGGTTTAGGTTCAACACAGAAAATATGCTAGATATGTTCTACATCCAGAACCTAAAGAAGAAAGCCACAGAAATGTTTTGCGAATATGCCACTCGTTGGAGATCAAACGCTGCTAAGGTCAGACCAAATTTATAAGAAGAACAAATGAACATGTTTTTCGTCCTATATCAAGACCTACAGTACTACGAAAGGTTGATGCTGATTGGAAGCCAGAAATTTTCTGACAAACAAGGCTCTACACTCTGGTAGCACATCCCAGAAAAGCGACATGAGCAACATGATGGTTGCACAGAGATCAAAATCCCCAATCAAATACCAAACCTACCCAATACCTCTACACACATATCAACCTACCCCAAATTACCAAGCACCCTCGCCCTCTTACCAAGCTCCACAATCAACTTACCAATCACCTCCACCTCCCACATATCATCCTACTTCACCCAGATACTCCCAACCCGCATACATCTACAAAGCCTGCAACACCCAACAAGCCCACTATCAATCACCCCCCTCACTAAAACATTCCTAGACCACGACGAAATTTTGACCGCAGACCTCCCAAACAATATACCGCCATTGACTAACCTATTGACCAGCTGTATAAAAGGCTCAAAGCTACTGGTTATGTCACCCGTATTTCTAGCATAACCCCTAAAAACCCCTCCCAATGGGTAAGCCCAAACAAAACTTATGCATACCATTCCGGCATGAAAGAGCATACCATTGATGAGTTGCTATCTCTGAAGGATAAGATCCAATATTTGATTGGCAACAAGGTCATCGTGGCAAAGAAGTATGCTCCGAATTTCTGCAACAACCCTTTATCAGACCACAAGGGTGCAGGTTTTCACATGATTGATATAGAAGATAATTGGGGCCCTAAGGGATCGATCAGGTTGATGGAAGAAGGTGACGAACCAAAGAAACCAACAGTCACCCTTAACCTGATTGTGGTCCAGATTCATCTTTCTGGGGATGCTGAGGTGAATTTGTCCATACCACTTGAGTTCAAAGAACCTGCTTCTGCAAAGGCGCCAACACCAATTGAGTTCGAGTTTGGGTCCCCAAAGGAACCTGCGCCATTTGAAGTTGATGTGTTACCTTCCAAGGCAAGGGTACCCATTATAGTAGCAATGTCGACTATTGTACCATTCCATACAAAGGAAGTCAAGGCAAGAAGAATAAGGAAAGCCAAATCCGGACAAGTAGTTGCGGCACAGGGTATGACAAGGACCGTTAGAGTTTATACCCCAGAATATTTGTCTGAATCACGCAAGCAGGCCTCTGGATGGCCAACCATCACTGAAACTGGGTCTGACGACCTCTGGAGAAAGCTACAAGCCAAAGAGTATTCTTTCATTGATCAGTTGAACAAAACCATAGCCCATATCTCTATCTTAGCTCTGCTACAAAGCTGTGATGCACATAAGGAAGCTTTATTGACGGTGTTGAGTGAGGCGTATGTCCCAAGAAATATCATCAAAGGAGAAGTGGAAAACATGGTAGGGCACGCATTTGAAAGTCACAAAATAATTTTTCATGAAGATGAGTTGCCAATAGAAGGGTTGAGCCACAACAAGGCATTGCACATCACCATTAAATGCGATGATTATTTGATCACCAGGGTCCTGATCTATGGAGGGTCCAGCCTCAATATTTGTTCATTGGTAACACTTTGGACATTGGGAAAGGGTCTGCATGAGATCAAAGACGGGGCCATCAACGTCAAAGCCTTTGATGGTTCCCAAAGGTCCACTATTGGGAAATTTTCCTGTGTTTACAGATGGGGCTTACATGGTTTGATGTTGACTTTCAAGTAATAGACGTGCCAGCGTCTTACAACTTGCTATTGGGACAACTATGGATTCATACAGCCGGAGCTTTAGCATCAACACAACATCAGGCAGTAAAGTTTGAGTGAAATCATAAGGAGGTGATCTTTCACGGGACGACAGCAATCCCATATACAGTCGCCAGACCATCCCTGCAGTCGGAGGAAGAAGAAAGATAGGTGGAGAGACATATCACCACATCGAGCGAGCCAATGCCGTTGATAAGGACAAATGGTGGAATAATAAAATTGAAAGCATACTGAACTAGTGCGAGTATAAACCAGGTAAAGGACTCGGCATGAATCTCCAAGGGAAAGCCTATAAAACTGAAGAAACATGGTACCACTTTCGGTCTGGGATACAAGTACACCTGGAAAGAGTTCAATGAATTTGTCGCCCCCATAGCGCGGACGCTATTATCCACCTGAGCATCTGATACCTCTGTTGGACCAGATTTTCCATTCAAGTGATGTTATATATGATTCAAAAAAAGGGGGAGCATGGCAGCGATGAGGGATTTTGTTTTTCGAAGAGGATGACATGGATTGTTGTTTCATTTTCGAGGAGCGGGGGAGGAAGGCCCTTCAATACAAGTCACTGTTGACACCTAATTTTTTTCTATATATTTTTGTACTCAAAATACTCTCAAAATAGTATATGCATGTGTATATGAGCATCCAAAAAGATTTTGGCATTTTAAAGGATTTTTAAAGTAATTTATGGCCTATTTTTACACCAGAAATCCCACAAATTACTCCCAAAATCTTACCATTTTTGAGAATAGTTTATTTTATTATGACATTTGCATAAAAACATATTTTATATAATCTTTGTATAATTTTATGAGTCTATTTGGTATTTAGAAACTAAATTACATGAAATTGCAATTTTTGTCCATTTTCGGATTTAATAGCAATTTTAATTAAAAAATCAATGCCAATATTTTAAAATTAATACTTACATATTGTTTGCTAACCCAATGCTTTTAATTTATTTTTTTCTGGCATCTTTTACTATTTGATAAATTCAAAAGGGAAAATTGGCTATTTCAGTTTTGGCCTCAAATTACTTTCAATTGTAGTCCAATTCGGGTCCCAATTCGAACCCTAACTAACCCAATTAAATGACCTAGTTACCCGACCCATTTGCAAACCACACAGTCATTGTTTTAATCCAGTCCGTTGATCATTTTGATTAACGACAATAGTTTCACCATTCCTTTTTAACATACCAACCCCTAACCCTATCTATCATTTTCAGTTTGACAGCCGCCTCAAACCCTCGTCTTCTCAAACTCTCTCTAGCCCCTCCAAAACACTAGCCTTCTCCTACCGATTTCCACAATGTTTCACCGGAATCCATAGCATCACCACGTCCTAGGCGACATGTACTCATCGCCATGTGCTCTTGTACACCTGCTACTAGAAAATTAAAGGTCTGTCCTTGAAGGCTTTTTGCTCAGATCTTCTCTGATTCAAGTTTCACGGCCATATCCAGCATGTCCTGGTCCTATTAGCCTATTTCTGGCTCAGCAGGCTCAGAGCAGACCTTTTACATGACTTTCTCACTTCTAGCTTCCTTCTAAAACCCTAGCCCTTCGAGGTTTTCCTATATTTCTCTAGATCCGCTTTAGATACATGCTTGTCTTAAGATTTTCAAATTATTTCTTTAATCTCTTTCAAATGTTTGCCTTCAAAAACTGTTCATCTTCTCCAATTTAGGGTTGCTTTGATTTTAGGCATTCTACTATGATTTTATGTGGTGTTCTTACTGTATTCATCCCACTGTGACTCATGTTTGTTTCTACTTTGACTCATATGTGTTTCTTCTACTATGTTTCCTCCTAATGCTTCCTTGTATTTTATTTTAATGTGTTTTCCCTCAGAATGTTTCACGGAACGATTAAGTTCCTTAGGATTTTTCTAAGTTTGCTCTTGTCTGATTTGTTCGTTTTCATCCCTACACTGGATTAATGACAAAAACCCTAGAATTTGGGGGGTTTACGGACCACCTGTATGAGACTTGCATGTCCTCATCTCTGAACTATTTTGATTTCAATTTCTAAAAGTCATCTCTGTTTTTTCTGAACTTTTTCGAAAAGCTCTTCTACACTAGATTTTCCTATTGATTATTTACAGTGATGGTACTGCCTTCTTTCATGTTTGACGTGTTCGTATGCTCCTTATATACTATGAATTCCCCATAAAATGTTTTTTCAAATTTGTAATAAGTTCTTCTGAATATAACTTGATTGATATCTTTCCATTTTTACCTGTGAGTCGACCTAAGTAAAACCCTTCTTTTTATTTCAGACTTGATTCATTCGCATAAGAATCTCAGGCCTTTTGATTTATTGTTTGTTAATTTGTTTTCTTACCTTATTCTACGCAAACCATGTATTTCAAAAACTTTTCTTTAAATAACTCATATGTATCTACCTTTATTTGTATACTATGCACAATGTTGTTTATTTGACCCCGTATCCTTAAATATTTCTAGTCCTTTACTGAGAAAATTGGGATTCCTTAGTCAAAGGAACCTCTGATAATTGATTGATCTTAATTGATACTCTACTAATTCTCTTTTCCTGCTTGCATGTCTGGTTTCAACAATAAATACATGATCTTCTTTTCACTTCATCATCGAATTCTGATTGCAAATAAAAATCATAATTCATCTCTCTGTCTTGAAAATTCATTACCACTACTATTACTACTCTCTATATTTTTACACTACTACTGAGCATTTTACATTTGTACTTCCTGTTGTTTGAACTTCAAAGAACTTGGGGAGTTTTCTTGAGTCTGTTCCTGTTGTTCGAACAACAAAACACCACAAAAGACCATAACACTCCTATTTTTGTGAACACTATACCCCACTACACTCAGCCAATCACAAGTGCACCCGAATCAGATGACAAAGGCTCCCTCATTCAGAATTTGGCCGCTGAACTCAAGAAATGGAGTGGCCGGGTCCAAGGTTTCGAAGGTAACAAAGGTGTTGAATGGTTGAATTATGAAGATCTCTGTGTTCAGCCAGATGTTGAGCTCCCGGAGGGGTACAAACCTCCTAAGTTTGAGATGTTCGACGGTATAGGTGATCCTAGGGTCCACTTGAGAATGTAATGTGATAAGTTGGTAGGAGTCGGAAAGGACGAGAAAATCCGCATGAAGATGTTCATGAGGAGTTTGAAGGGTGATGCTTTGTCATTGTATATCATCCAGGATGCAAAGAAATGGAAAAATTGGGTGAACATGGCGTCAGACTTTATGAACCGATTTAGGTTCAACTCTGAGAACGCACCATATATGTTCTATATCCAGAATCTAAAGAAGAAGCCCACAGAGACCTTGCGAGAGTATGCTACTCGTCGGAGGTCAAAAACTGCTAAGGTGAGGCTGACCTTTGAGGAAGAACAAATGAACAGGTTCTTCCTCCGTGCTCAGAATCCGCAATACTACAAAATGCTGATGCTAATACACGGACAAAAGTTCTCTGACATCATCAAGTTGGGAGAAAGGATCGAGGAAGGCATAAAAAAATGGTATGGTCACTGACCACGAGGCATTGCAAGCAACCAACAAGGCTTTATAGTTTGGTGGCTCGACAAAGAAGAATGATTTAAGTTCCGTAAAAGGGAACAATTCCCCTATGTAGTACCAATCCTACCCCTCAACCCCACATACATATCAACCTACCATAAATTACCAAGCACCCTCACCTACATACCAAATGCCATCATTTACCTACCAATAACCTCCACCACCCACATATCAACCTACCTCACCCAGATATTCCCAACCCGTACCCGTATACCAAGCATACAACTCCCAACCTTCTCACTACCACCTACTCGCAAAAACTTCCCTCGGCCCAGACCAAATTTCGACCGTAAGCCTCTTAGACAATAGACCACCATTGCCGAACCAATTAACCAGCGATATGAAAAACTCAAAGCAGGCGGATACGTTACCCCAATCCCAACTGTAACTGCAGAAAATCCTTTTCAATGGATTAACCCAAACAAACTTGCGCATAACACTCCGGGATGAAAGACCACACCATTAACGAGTGTCGCTCGTTAAAAGACAAGATTCAGAATCTGATCGATAAAAAGGTTATTATAGGAAAGGAGCCCGCTCCTAATGACCGCAAATCCTCTTCCTGACCACAAAGGTGGAGGCATCCATACGATCGAGATTGGAGATGAGTGGGACACCAAGGGGTCAATCGGCTTGATAGTTGAAGGAGATGAGCCTAAAAAGCCAACAACTACCATCAATCTCATTGTTGTTCAGATCCAGCCCTATGAGGGAGATGTGGTAAATGTGTCTATTCCACTGAGTTTGAAGTACCTCTTACAAAGATGCCAAGACCAATTGAAGTTGAGTTCGGGATTTCCAAGGCACATGCACCACTTGAAGTTACTGTGTTACCTTCCAAGATGCCGATTTCAGTTTCCATGACAGACATGACCCTGTTCAAGTCAAATGCCTACATCTGGATTACACAGGCGAGGCTATAAAGAAGGGAAAGACATACACTAGAGAAGCAATCGCCGCAAAGGGCATGACCACGACAGGTAGGGTGTACACCCCAGAACATGTAGCCGAGTCCAGCAAGCAAGCCTTTTGACAAAATGTTGAAATTGGACCCGAGGACCTTTGGAGGAAGATAAAATCCAAAGAGTACTTAGTCACTGAGCAACTGTACAGAACACCAGCACAAATATCTATTCTGGCTCTTCTGCAAAGCTCTAAGGTGCATAAAAATGCCTTAATGAAAATGCTGAGTGAAGCTTACGTTCCCAGCAACATAACAGGAGGAGAAATGGGAAATATGGTAGGGAAGGTGTTGGAAAGCCATAAGATGACCTTCCACGAGGATGAGTTACAGCCAGAAGGGCCTAGTAACAACAAGGCATTGCACATCAGTGTGCAATGCAAAGATTATTTCATCACAAGGATCTTAGGCGACGGGAGTTCCAACCTTAACATATGTCCACTAATAACTCTTAGGACATTGGGAAAAGGAATGCACGAGATCAAACACGGAGCTATCACTGTCAATGCTTTTGATGGATCTCAAACATCCACTATCGGAGAAATTAGCCTATGCCTACAAATGGGACCCACCTGGTTCGATATAGACTTCCAAGTTATAGACGTGCCGACATCCTACAATTTGTTGCTGCGACAACCATTGATGCACGCAGCTGGGGCTTTGGCGTCAACCCTACATCTAACAGTGAAGTTTGTATGGAATCATCAGGAATTGATCATTCATGGCGATAGTAAAAACCCTATATATAGTCACCAAACCATCCCGATGATCGGAGGTAGAAGGAGAATAGGTGGAGAAACATACCATCACATAGAGCGAGTTAACGCCATAGACAAACACAAGTGGTGGGGTAACGAAATTGACAACTTTCTGAATTAGAGTGGGTCTGAGCCCAGAAAGGGACTTGGCAAAAATTTGCACGGCATCACCAAGCCTTTCAACTTGAAGAAGCATGGAACCACTTTTGGCGTGGGATACGAGTACACCCGGGAGGAGTTCAATCACTGGTCACCATCGTGGCGCAATCCGTACTATCCATTGGAACATCCCATATCCCAGCTGGAGCAGACTTTTCAGCTAGCCGACGTTATATATGGATCAGAGGAAGACGAGGCGCTGGCAGCAATGAAGAACCTATTGCTAGAGGATGATATGTATTGCCATGTTATCTTCGTGGAGGAAGGGGAGGAAGGCCCTTCAATTAAGGCTATAAACCAAGGAGAACACCTCACCAAATGGTTAGTCAGGACTACTAGTACCTAGAAAGCTTTGGGTAGCAAGGCTAAACAACACACTATGCATTGCATTTTTACTTTTTAGTTGATTTTACTCTTCCACAGTGTCCTTACTTTTGAAAAGAGCACCGACGTTTCATATAGTCATTAAATTAGTTGAAAACAGTTTCGAAGTTTATCTTTATATCTCACTCTTATTATTTTTCTCTACCATTTACTTAATTTTACATAGCATTACTATTACATATCCTGATGACTAACTAACGACCATGACTTGCAACGAGGCAATGCAACAAAGGGACATAGATTCACAAGAGGATGAAATATTAGAAGAGGTTGTCAGAGAGGACGAGAATTTTTAGAGCAGGACTAAGTCAAACTTGGACGAAATTGAGGTTGTTAATTTGGGAGATGTAGAGAATGTCAAGGAAACACGTATCAGCATACATTTGTCACCACTAGAAAAGAAAGAGTACACAGAGTTCTTAAAAGAGTATGAGGACATCTTTGCATGTTCCTACGATGACATGACCAGTATCAGCACATCCGTCGTCGCTTCCAAATTGCCAATCGATCCTGCATACCCACCGGTAAAACAGAAGATCAAAAAATTCAAGCAAGACATGAGTTTGAAAATCAAAGAAGAGGTTACCAAGCAAGTTAAAGCCGTGGTTCTCGGGGTGGTAGAATATCCAACATGGTTAGCCAACATTGTGCTGGTACCAAAGAAAGACGGGAGAATTAGAGCCTGTGTCGACTACCAGGATCTCAACCGGTCTAGTCCCAAGGACAATTTCCTTTTGCCAAATGTACACATACTGATTGAAAATTACGCCAAACATGAGCTAGAGTTGTTCGTCGATTGTTTTACTTGATACCACCAGATATTGATGGATGAATAAGATGCAGAGAAAATGACATTCATCACGCCATGGGGAATGTACTATTACAAAATGATGTTGTTCGATTTAAAGAATTACGGTGCCACCTACATGAGGGCCATGACTACTATCTTTCATTACATGATACATGAAGAAATCGAGGTGTATGTGGATGAAATAATCATCAAATCCAAGAAAGCTGCAGGTCACATGGAAGAATTGAGGAAGTTCTTCAACATATTGAGGAGATACAACTTGAAACTAAATCCAGCCTAATGTGCATTCGGGGTCCCTGCCGGAAATTTATTGGGTTGCATTGTGAGTCGCCGGTGAATAAATTGGATCCATCAAAGGTCAAAGCCATTTAAGAGTTATCACCACCAAAGAGAAATAAGGATGTAATGAGTTTTCTGGGAAGACTCAACTATATCAACCGGTTCATAGCCCAGTCCACTATCATTTGTGAACCCATCTTCAAGATGCTAAAGAAGGATGCCACCACTAAATGGTCTGAGGATTGTCAAAAGGCTTCCGATAGAATCAAGGAATACTTGTCAACGCCACCAGTTTTAGTTCCACCCGAGCTAGGGAGAACTCTATTGCTTTGCCTTGCAGTATTGGATGGGGCATCTAGTCGTGTTTTAGGACAACATGAAGAGACGTGAAGGAAGGAGCAAGCCATCTACTACCTCAGCAAGAAGTTTACCCCGTATGAGGCTCGGTATTCCTTATTATAATGCACTTGTTGTGCTCTAACCTGGGTAGCTCAAAATTGAGGCATTATTTCTGTGCCTACACCACTTACCTCATATCTAGAATTGACCCATTGTAATATATCTTTCAGAAGCACATGCCTACCGGGAAGCTCGCCAAATAGAAAATACTGTCAAGTGATTTCACATTGTTTATGTTACAAAAAAGGCAGTCAAAGGATAAGCTCTGGCAGATAACCTCGCCAAGAATGCTTTAGGAGGAGAATACGAGCCTCTAAAGACGTATTTTCCTGATGAAGAGGTAGCTTTCATAGGAGAGGACATTCCAGAATCCTATGATGGTTGGAGAATGTTCTTCGACGGAGCCTCAAAATTAAAAGTAGTCGGAGTAGGAGCGGTCATGGTATCAGAAACCGATCAGCATTACCTAGTATCCGCCAAGCTCAGATTCCCATGCACCAACAACATAGCTGAATACAAAGCCTGCACCATAGGGCTCAAACTGGCAATTGACATGAACATTTAGGAACTATTAGTGATTGGAGACTCGGTCCTACTCATACTTCAGGTCCGAGAAGAATGGGAAACCAAGAATTCCAAGATACACCCTTATCTACATCATATACAGGAGTTTAGGAAGAGATTTCGAAAGACAGAATTCTAGCACGTCCCCAGAATACAAAATGAGTTCACTGATGCACTACCCACTTTATCTTCCATGATCCAGCATCCAGACACAAACTTTATTGATTCCATCCCGGTCAAGATTCACGACCAACCAGCTTATTGTGCTGTTGCTGGGAATCCTTGGTTCCATGATATCAGGGAATACTTAACAACAAGATAATACCCAGAATATGCCAATGCTACTTAGAAATGCACGCTTTGGAGGTTATCCAACAACTTCTTTCACATCGGAGGAATCCTGTATAGGAGGACTCCTGATCTAGGATTGTTAAGATGCTTCGAGGCGAGAGAGGAAACCAAACTATTAGAAGAATTCATGCAGTGACCTGCAGACCACACATGAATGGTTTCATTTTTGCAAAGAAGATACTCCGAGCAGTGTATTTTTTGATGATTATGGAGACAGACTGCATGCAGTATGTCCGGAGATGGCACCGTTATTAGATACATGAAGACATGATAAAAGTACCTCCAAATAAGCCTACTGCAACCAGCTCACCATGATCGTTTGCCTCCTGGGGAATGGATGTTATTGGACCAATCGAACCAGCCGCATAAAATGGGCACAGGTTCATCCTAGTGGCAATTGATTAGTTTACCAAATGCGTTGAATCAACATCATACAAAGCAATAACCAAAACAGTTGTAACAGATTTTGTCCGCGATCGTATGGTTTGTCGGTTCGGAATTTTTGAATCAATCATCACTAACAATGGTTCCAATCTCAACAACGACTTGATTAAGGCAATGTGCGATACTTTCAAAATCAAACATAAGAATTCCACAGCTTCCAGACTACATATGAATGAGGTTGTGGATGCATCCAATAAGAACATCAAAAGGATTCTAAGGAAGATCATCGAAAGGCACAAGCAATGGCATGACAGGTTGTCGTTCGCATTATCGGGATATCGTACCACAGTCCTCACATAAACCAGGGCAACTCACATGTTGGTTTATTGTACATGGGCAGTCATCCCCGCCGAGGTAGAATTCCCCTCCTTGATGGTCATACAAGAAGCAGAGTTAGATAATGTATAATGGGTGAAATGTCGCTATGAGGAATTAACCCTTCTGGATGGAAAGAGAATGAACACAGTTTTCCATGGTCAATTACATCATAATAGAATGTCCGGAGCCTTCAACAAGAGAGTTAAGCCAAGGAACTTCACACTATGATAGCTGGAATTGAAGAAAATATTTCCGCATCAAGATGAAGCCAAAGGAAAATTCTCTCCCAATTAGCAGGGTCAGTACACAGTTCATCGGGTTCTAACTGGAGGAGCCCTCATCCTCGCAGATATGGAAAGAGAAGTCTAGCTGAAGCCAATCAACTCAGACGCAGTGAAATGATACTACATTTGATCATGTACATTTTTTTCATGATGTAATTTGAACTACGCCTGACCTGATTCCCGTTTAAGTGGGGATACGTAGGCAGCCCTATGGGCTCGGTCACACATTTTAATAATATTCTATTTTTCTCTGATATTGGAACTGGGGTAGAATTTTAAGGAGGTCCCTAAATATTCCGAAGTAAATTTATCAGTCTCTTCATCAGCGCCAACCCACTAAACTAAGGCAGAATTTTGAGAAGGACCTCAAAATTCGGGAGCTGATCCACCTTCAATTATTCAGCACGTCCGTCAGTAGTGCCAGCCCAGTAAACGAGGGCAGAATTTTAAGGAGGACCCTCAAAATTCCGGAACAAGCAAGGTTGTCGTGCCTTTGAACCACATTGTAGTTGTTTGTTTATCCAAAATAAAATCGTTTTTCAAATTTGTACTTACTATACTAAATCATGAGTAAATATCATTCGCGTCATTTTTGTTAGCGACGCTACCCCAATGATGAGTGACGTTAAGGGCTAGGGCATTCCAACTAACCTTCCCCCCTCTACGGAACATACGATTTTTCTTTTAATGAAGGTACTCCAGGTCACAACTTATTGAATTCATTCACACACTCGTGCTCTTCAGGAGTGAGGAACAATCACGCATTCGCAATGTTACTATCTATACCTAACATCCCCAGCAGCCACGATATCACAATCAGCCGTCGGCTCAGAAAATTTCATTACTATTCACTCTTTGCATTATCTACATTTTTTGCATATGGCTACTTATCGACCTTCCGAGACTAATATTTGTCTCCAATTGCATCTCATAAGGCTACTCTTCTGCCTTTCGAGGTTAAGCTCTACCTCCATCCTGCATAAGGCTATTTTTCTTCCTTTCAAGACAAAGCTCTATCTCCATAAGTATTGCATAAGGCTATTTATCTGCCTTTCAAGACTAATCTCTGTCTCCATCTGCATTTTTGCACAAGACTATTTTTTGCCTTCCGAGGTTAAGCTCTACCTACATCCTGCATAAGGCTACTTATGTGTCTTTCGAGACTAAGCTCTGTCTCCATCTGTATTTTTGCATAAGGCTATTTTTTGCCTTTCGAGGTTAAGCTCTACCTCCATCCTGCATAAGGCTACCTATCTGTCTTTCGAACCTAAGCATTGTCTCCTGCATGGCTGAAATATCGCCAATTGCATTCTTCGAACGGGTGAAATAGTGCCAATTGCAATTTAAATTATTGCTCCGACTGAAAAAAGCAGCATCCTTTCGTTTATTGGGTGAATGATTGCCACCTTCTCATGGGCTAAAAGAACGCCAAATATTCAAAGGTGTCATAGTTCGAGGGCAGCATAGCCCGAGAACACCATTTCATGGCCTGCGAATCTTTACTTTTATGCTCTTCACGACCCAGGACATCATAGTTTGAGGACGTTATCCTAACTGTTCGAAGACAACATTCATGGTCCAACAGGAACTTGCATCATGTTTAAATTGTGCACAATATACACTGCATCTCCCATTCACACGTACACCGGCTAGCAAACGCCCGTCTAAGCCGGAGCACTCCCACTCCGGTTTTTTGCAACATGTTCGACTTCATAACCTTTCTCATATTAGACCATCGCGGTCATTATTTTCCTAATCCCCAAGATTGGTTCCTAAACTACATATGGCCTGATTCTTGTAAAACAAAGGATATACAGTCAGCTCAGCAACCGGAGCGGGGTTAGAATTTTTGCAAAATCGCCAATTCCGGTCACAATTTGTGGCCTATTGTTACACCATAAATCCAAACAATTACTCCGAAAAGCTTTCCATTTTGGAGAATAGTTTATTTTATTCCGACATTTGCATAAATACAGATTTTACATGATTTTTATGTAATTTTAAGAGTCCATTTGGTATTTTTAATACTAAATTGCATGAAATTACAATTTTAGCCCATTTTCGAATTTAATAGAAATTTTAATTACAAAATCAATTCCAATATTTTTAAGTTAATACTTACATATGGTTTGCATATCCGAGTTCTTTTAATTTGATTTTTAACATCTCTTACTATTTTTATAATTTCAGAAAGGAAAAAATGGCTATTTCAATTTTGGCCTACAATTGCTATCAATTGTAGCACAATTTGGACCCCAATTAGCCCAATTAAACTACACAATTAACCGACCCATCAACCCACACGGCCATTATTTTAATCCAGAACGTTGATCCATTTGATCAATGGCCGCGGTTTCACCATTCCTTTTTAACTTACCAACCCCTAACCCGATCTATCATTTTCATTTTGACCGTCTCCCTAATAGCCTCATCCTCCCAAACTCTCTCCTGCCCCTTCGTAACCCTAGCCTTCTCCCACTAGTTTCTACCATGTTTCACCTGAATCCATGGCATCCCCAAGCCCTAGGCGATCTGTACTCACCCTCATGTACTCTTGTACAACTGCTACTAGAAGATTCAAGGTCTGACCTTGAAGGCTTTCACTCAGATATTCGCCGATTCAAGTTTCACGGCCATATCCGGCATGTCCTGGTCCTATGAGCCTATCTGTGGCTCACCTCACTCAGAGCAGACCTTTTCCATGCCTTTATCACTTCTAGGGTTCTTCTGAAACTTTACCTTTTCGAGGTTTTCTTATATTTCTCGAGATCCTATAAGATCCATGCTTGTCTTAAGGTTTTCAAATAATTTCGTAAATCTCTTTCAAAAGTTTGCTTTTAAAAATTGTTCATCTTCTTCGAGTTTTCTTTGATTTTTATCGTTCTAATGTGATTTTATGTGGTGTTCTTACTGTATTCGTCCTACTTTGACTCCTGTTTGTTTCTACTTTGACTCTTATGTGTTTCTTCTACTATGTTTATGTTTCCTTGTATTTTCTTTTACTCTGTTTTCCCTCAGCATGTTTTCACGAAACGATTGAGTTCCTTTGGGTTTTTCTGAGTTTACTCTTGTCTAGTTTGTTCGTTTTCATCCCTACACTGGATTAATGACGAAAACCCTAGAATTTGGGGGGTTTTCGGACCAGTTATATTGCATGTTCTCACCGCTGAACTAGTTTGATTTCAATTTCTCAAAGTCATCTATGTTTTTTTAACCTTTTGCCAAAAGCTGTTATACACTAGCTTTTCTTTAATACCTTTATTTGTATACTATGTAGAATTTTGTTTATTTAATCCCCTATCGTTAAATATTTCTTGTCCTTTGCTGAGAAATTGTTATTCCATCGAATTCTGACTGCAAGTAAAAATAATAATTCATCTATCTGTCTTGAAAATTCTTTAATACTACTATTACTACTCTCCATTTTTTACACTACTACTGCGCATTCTACATGTGTACTTACTGCTGTTTGAACTTCTAAGCATTTGGGAGTTTTCTTGAGTCTCTTCTTGTTGTTCCTGGCTGCCATTTTGCTATTACTATTTTAGAATTATGTTCTTCTATGTTAAATAGTATCCTTGTTGTGCGTTCTGTTAGAATATACGCTTAACGCTAGAGGGGGGGGAGGGTGAATAGCGTTATAATAAAAAATAATATAAAATTGCGGAATTAAAAATTGCAGGATTGAAATAAGTGCAGTAAGTAAATAATAAGGAACGAACGCACCAAAATTATCCTGGTTCACCACAACCTGTGACTAGTCCAGTCCCCGAGAGACTCTCTCGAGATTCCACTAACTTCGTTAAGCTTATGGGTGCTTAACAAACCGTTACAAACTGAGAACTTGAGTCACACAAGCCTCAACAACCTTTGCTCGAAGATACCACACTTCAAGACTTCAACTGAAGGAATGAAAACGTTCCTTCTTACAACCACAAGGGATTAACACTTCCCTTCAAGTGTATACAAACACTTAGCACTCAAGACAAGACTCTCTTTAAGAGTAGATATGAGTAAAATAAATACGCTCTAGAACACAACAACTTTCGTCAAGAGTTTGGCTCTCAAAAACTTATTAAATGAATAGAAAATGATGAATATGAGAGTATGCAAGCTTTAGCAAGAATATAATCAGTTGTTGTACTTAGAAGACTGATTTTGAGTTGTATTTATAGTGTTCAAAACCCCCACAACCGTTGCCTAATTGCCAATCAAGAATTGCTGATTTTGTGCTAAGATAATCGATTATCTGATTTGCATAATCGATTATTTTCCAATCGTTCAAAAATCAATCCAAGATTTTAAGCAGAATAATCGATTATCCAAATCGTATAATCGATTACCTGACAACGTTCAAAAAATCATATTCAGATTTTACTTAACATAATCGATTATGAGATTGTGTATAATCGATTACCTGACAACGTTCAAAAAATCATATGCATATTTTACTTAGCATAATCGATTATTAGATTGTGTATAATCGATTATCTTTCAGAGTTTAAAAATACTTTGGCAACGGTCATTTTCATAATCGATTATGCTATAAGGATAATCGATTATCTTTTATATTTTGAAAACTTCGGACAACACTGTCTTAACATAATCGATTATCATAAAGTACATAATCGATTATTTTCCAGTCTTGTAAAATTTGATAGACACTGCCTCAACATAATCGATTATCATAATGTGCATAATCGATTATTTTATAGCTTTGAAAAATCTGATGGACACTGCCTCAACATAATCGATTATCATAATGTGCATAATCGATTATGTTATAGCTTTGAAAAATCTGATGGACACTGCCTCAACATAATCAATTATCATAAGGTACATAATCGATTATCTTGTAGCTTTGAAAAACCTAATTTACACTGTCTTAACATAATCGATTATCATAAGGTACATAATCGATTATTGTTCAGCTTTGTAAATCTGGTGTACATTGTCTTAACATAATCGATTATCATAAAGTACATAATCGATTATCTTTGTCCAGATTTGAGAGGCATGTTTAAAAATCATTTTGGCTAATATAAAATGTTTGAAAATCATTTTGATTTAAATTAAATATGCATGATTTGATAAAAATGATTTTACGAGAGAAGCCAAGTCTTGAGTTAATTGTCGGATCAAGATCACAATTAAAGAACGACTCATGTATAACTTTATTTCTTTGCTTGATCATGATCTTTGTTCGTCTTGTGCTTGAACCTCGTTATGTGTCAATTGCGCGCTTGTGCTTGGACCTCGTCATATGTCAATTGCGCGTCGTTTGTCATTTATCAAAACCTACAAATATGAACGCACGTTTAGTTTAGTGCCTTGAGAACGTGTTTCAACAATTTCCCCCTTTTTGATAATGGCAAACCAATATCGGGATATGCATATTAGATAATCCATAATGACGATCCAAGACAAGTATATAGATATGCAATTAGTTCCCCCTCAACATATGAATTCCCCCTCAATTTATGCCAATAAGTATTAAGTGCATAGCCCTTATTCTTCCCCCTTTTGACATTAGCAAAAAAACATTAGTAAATAACTTGTTTATTGATTAACCAAAAATCGCAATTATAAAAGGGACAATATAATGTCAACATAATCGATTATTGATACTTGATAATCGATTATGTACTTAAGAGAAATCGATTATTCTTAAAAGAGATCGATTTTTCTGCACCAGTGCTTTATAATTCCCCTTGTCTTTGGGGCGATGCCTGCAAAACAGAATTAGGCGCCTCCGACGCTTAAGTTAGTAATGAAAAACAAAAAAAGTGCAATGCATGACTTAGATCAACGTGGAGTCAAGAATCCCGAGTTCACTACGAATTCGAAAAAAGGACTCTTTCTCTAAAGGCTTTGTGAAAATGTCGGCCAATTGAGATTTGGTTTCAACAAACTCAATTTCGACATAACCCTTGAGAACGTGATCTCTTATAAAGTGGTGCCTAATTTCAATGTGTTTTGTTCTTGAATGAAGAACGGGGTTCTTCGTCAAGCTTATGGCGCTAGTATTATCACATCTAAGAGGGATATGATCGATACTTAGTCCATAGTCTGAGAGTTGTTGTTTCATCCAAAGGATTTGAGCACAACAACTCCCCCCGGCTACATATTCAGCCTCGGTTGTGGACAACGCAACACTTACCTGTTTCTTACTAAACCAAGAGACAAGAGAGCTACCGAGCAAATGGCAAGTGCCACTAGTGCTCTTGCGGTCCAATTTGCAACCCGCAAAATCGGAGTCGGAATAGCCAACAAGTTGGCATGAAGAACCTTTGGGATACCATAGTCCCACATTTATAGTACCAACAAGATACTTCATTATCCTCTTAACCGCAGTTAGGTGCGACTCCTTCGGACATGATTGATATCGAGCACATAAACATACGCTAAACATTATGTCCGTTCTACTAGCAGTAAGATAAAGAAGGGATCCGATCATACCTCGATACTTCTTGGTGTCGACTTCCTTACCTTTCTCATCTTTGTCAAGATGATCGGATGTGCTCATTGGAGTGACCATTGCATTGGCGTTGCTCATTTCAAATCGTTTTAGCAACTCTTTGCAATATTTAGATTGACAAATGAAAGTTCCTTCTTTCATTTGTTTCACTTGCAACCCCAAGAAGAAGGTTAGCTCACCCATCATAGACATCTCAAATTCGCTTGTCATTAAATCAGAAAATTCCTTGCATAAAGCATTGTTAGTAGCACCAAAAATAATATCATCCACATAGATGTGAACTAATAAAATATTATTATTTTTATGCTTAATAAATAATGTGGTGTCAACTTTCCCCCTAATGAACTCATTGTCCAAAAGAAATTTGCTCAATCGTTCATACCAAGCTCGGGGAGCTTGTTTAAGACTATAAAGGGCTTTCTTAAGTTTGAAAACATGATCGGGAGATTTAAAATCTTCAAAGCCCGGGGGTAGTTCAACAAAAACTTCTTCTTGAATAAAACCATTTAGAAAAGCACTCTTTACATCCATTTGATATAAATCTAAATTCATAGAAGAGGCAAAAGTAAGTAATAAACGAATAGCTTCTAACCTTGCTACGGGTGCATACGTTTCTTCATAGTCAATTCCTTCTTCTTGATTGTAACCTTTTGCTACAAGCCTAGCTTTGTTTCTAGTGATTACACCATTTTCATCTAATTTATTTCGAAAAACCCATTTCGTACCAATTATGGTATGATTGTCGGGTCTTGGCACCAATTCCCAAACGTCATTTCGTTTGAATTGGTTAAGCTCCTCTTGCATTGCCAAGGTCCAATGCTCATCCCTAATTGCTTCGGAAATGGTTGAGGGTTCAATTTGAGAAACGAAAGCAGTATGTCCTAAGGTATTCTTAAGATTGTTTCGAGTACTTACCTTTTGTTCAATGTCGCCAATTACCTTGTCTAGAGGATGATCTTTGATTGTCCTCCACGCGTTGGGCAGTTTTGTTTCTTTCTCCAGTGGTGGCGCTTCCTCCGATGATTGTTCCAAGATTTCATCTTGAATTTCCTTTGGGTTTTCCTCTTGTACTTTTTCTTGAGGACTTATTGTGTTTAAAATACATGCAAGATCAAAACCAGAATCCTTTCTCGCCAAGCGAGCATTATTTTCGGAAAACACAATATGAGGGGATTCCTCAACAGTTTCGGTTCTATTATTGAATACTCTATATGCTTTGCTACGTGATGAATAACCAAGAAAAGTTCCTTCATCCGATTTGGCATCAAATTTTCCCAAATTATCTTTTCCGTTGTTATGAATAAAGCATTTACAACCGAATACTCTAAGATGGGAGAGATTAGGTTTCCTTCCCTTATAGAGTTCATAGGGAGTTTTCATGAGTATTGGCCTTATGACTACTCTGTTTAAAACATAGCATGCGGTACTCACGGCATCCGCCCAAAATTGTTTGGGAATCTTAGCCTCATCGAGCATGGTTCTAACCATCTCTTCGAGACACCTATTTTTTCGTTCCACCACTCCATTTTGTTGTGGTGTACGTGGAGCAGAGAAGGTGTGCTCAATACCGAGTTCGTCACAAAAGTCTTTGAAGAGATTGTGATCGAACTCTCCCCCATGATCACTTCTTATGGAAGTGATGGTTGCGTTCTTTTCATTTTGAACACGTTTAAGAAAACATTTAAAATTTTGAAAAGCCTCACTTTTGTGAGCAAGAAATAGTGTCCATGTAAATCTAGAATAATCATCAACGATAACAAAAGCATAACGATTTCTACCAAGACTTTCAATGCGAGATGGTCCAAAGAGATCCATGTGAAGAAGTTGCAAAGGTCTTGTAGTTGAAACAATATTCTTAGATTTAAAAGATGCTTTTGTTTGCTTCCCTTTTTGACAAGAATCACAAATAGTGTCATTTTCAAATTTCAAATTTGGAAGACCAATAACTAAATTTTGTGAAACCAATTTGTTTAAAAGATGCATGTTGATATGAGCTACTCTACGATGCCATAACCACATATCGTCTTCTTTACTCATAAGACAATTCACATACTCTGAAGAAGAGTTTTCAAGATCAACCATATAGATGTTATCAATTCTAAAACCACGAAGGATAATTTTAAAATCACTACGACGAAAAACTAAGCATTCTTCCGAATCAAACAAAACAAGATTTCCCTTGTCACATAATTGACTTATGCTCAAGAGATTATGTTTTAGACATTTAACTAGCAATATATGCTTAATGGAAGAAGATTCATTCTTACCGACCGAGCCAATGCCGATAATTTTTCCTTTGTTGTTATCTCCAAAAATAACGTTTCCTCCTTCCTTGTGTTCTAGTTGAAGGAACTTGGATGCGTCTCCGGTCATGTGTTTGGAGCATCCACTATCAAGGTACCAAAGTACACTTGATCCCTTCAAACATACCTACAAAACAAATCAATGAGTTTTTGGTACCCAAGCTGTTTTGGGTCCTTGAGAGTTAGGTGTAAAATGCTGTTGTGCTTGACATGCAGTTAAGTGTCTGTGTCTAGTAAAACAAGCAGGAGCAATATGTCCTATTCGACTACAATAGTGACAAATGACATTGGGATTATGCATTCTTCTAGGTTGGTAGTAGTTGGAGGTATGAAAATCGTTTGCTCTATTTTTGACAATATGGCTATTGCGCAATCCTTGAAAATCATTTCTCCTACTGTTTGTTCAAGGATATACAGTGTTTCTAGAATAATTGTTTCTAGGTCGAGTATGTCTAGGTTGCGATTGTTGAAGGCCATTTCTAGGCGTTCTATAATGTTCAAAGTTTCTTCTAGTGTTTGGTCTAGGATGCATGTTGATTCTAGGATGGTTATTTCTAGGATGAATGTTTATTTTATTTATCCTAGGTTGAGCCTTGGGTTGTTGGGGGATGGCTTCAACTTTTTCTTTAGGCTCGTTTTTGAAACCTATGCCATGTTTGGTCGATTTCAAATTGACAAGAACATCATTCAAATTTTTATGAGAAGAATTAAACTTATCTAGGGTGCCCTTAAGTCTTTCTACTTCATCTTTTAGATGCATGCAAGAAATACAATTTTTACTAGAACTCTCGGGTTTGTCGGCGCTTCTCTTGCCGAAAAATTTGTTTTCTTCTTTCAACTTCTCATTTTCCAAAATCAATTTTTCCAAATCTTTTTCTTTCAAAGAGAGTTGTTTTTCAAAATCTTTTTCTTTCAAAGAAGATTTTTCTTTACGTCTCTAACAGTTTCGGAAGCTCTAATGAATTCACTATATAATTCATCAAAAGCATTTTGCATTTCCTCAAGAGAAAGGAAATTTTTCGAAGAAATTTGACATACCTCTTCTTGATTGTCTTCGTGTGCCATGAGACATAGATTTGCGGCTTCGTCTTCTTCATTGTCGCTTGATTCATCTCCGGAGTCACCTTCCCAAGATATGTATGCTCGTTGTTTCTTGAAGGGTTTCTTCTCCTTTTTGACATTTGGGCAATTTGATTTAATGTGCCCGATTTCTCCGCATCCATAGCACTTTACTTGATCTCCTTGTTGTTTGCCTTTTCGTTCATACTCTTTTCGCATGAACTTTTGAAACCTCTTAATAACGAGTCCGAACTAGTTATCTCCGTTGTTTGAGTCCTCATCATTTTGAGGTTGAGCCGTGCTTGCCTTGAGGGCAATTCTTTGTTTCCTTTGATCATTAAACGGAGGGTTAAGTATAGTAGATTCATAGGTTTTAAGATTACCTCTTAGTCCGTCGATGGTGACATTTGAAACGCCGATAGACTCTTGAATCGCGTCGGCCTTGGAGCGCCATTCCGGAGTGAGACTTCGGAGAATTTTTCGGACAAGTTCCTTATCCGTGAAGATCTTCTTAAGAGCATGTAGGTCATTGACGATTTTTGAAAATCGTTCGAACATGTAATCGATCCTCTCGCTTTCTTCATGTGAAACAGTTCATATGCATGGGTTAGAAAATCAATTTTAGCTTCTCTTAACTGGTCCGTACCTTCGTACGTGATTTCCAGCTTATCCCACATTTGCTTAGCCGTTGTGCAACATGATATTTTTCTATAATCATCAGCATATACAGCACAATATAATAAGTTGATGGCTCTAGCGTTGTTCTGCACTTTTCGGATATCATCCGCATCGTATTCATCTTCGAATTTTGGAACCCATTCATTTTCAACCTTTTTGGTTGGAATTTGTTCTCCCTTTGTTATAACCTTCCATAGATGAAAATTATTCGATTGGATGAATATTCTCATCCTCTCCTTCCAGTATGTATAGTTTGTGCCGTCGAACAGTGGTGGTCTGGTGGAGCATTGTCCTTCACCTATTCCTGCATTAAAGTCACGAGTAGAAGCCATGGATTGTTTCTCTCAAACGGTTAAGTCTTTCAAAGAGTTGGGCTCTGATACCAGTTGTTAGAATATACGCTTAACGCTAGAGGGGGGGGGGGAGGGTGAATAGCGTTATAATAAAAAATAATATAAAATTGCGGAATTAAAAATTGCAGGATTGAAATAAGTGCGGTAAGTAAATAATAAGGAACGAACGCACCAAAATTATCCTGGTTCACCACAACCTGTGACTAGTCCAGTCCCCGAGAGACTCTCTCGAGATTCCACTAACTTCGTTAAGCTTATGGGTGCTTAACAAACCGTTACAAACTGAGAACTTGAGTCACACAAGCCTCAACAACCTTTGCTCGAAGATACCACACTTCAAGACTTCAACCGAAGGAATGAAAACGTTCCTTCTTACAACCACAAGGGATTAACACTTCCCTTCAAGTGTATACAAACACTTAGCACTCAAGACAAGACTCTCTTTAAGAGTAGATATGAGTAAAATAAATACGCTCTAGAACACAACAACTTTCGTCAAGAGTTTGGCTCTCAAAAACTTATTAAATGAATAGAAAATGATGAATATGAGAGTATGCAAGCTTTAGCAAGAATATAATCAGTTGTTGTACTTAGAAGACTGATTTTGAGTTGTATTTATAGTGTTCAAAACCCCCACAACCGTTGCCTAATTGCCAATCAAGAATTGCTGATTTTGTGCTAAGATAATCGATTATCTGATTTGCATAATCGATTATTTTCCAATCATTCAAAAATCAATCCCAGATTTTAAGCAGAATAATCGATTATCCAAATCGTATAATCGATTACCTGACAACGTTCAAAAAATCATATTCAGATTTTACTTAACATAATCGATTATCAGATTGTGTATAATCGATTACCTGACAATGTTCAAAAAATCATATGCAGATTTTACTTAGCATAATCGATTATCAGATTGTGTATAATCGATTATCGTTCAGAGTATAAAAATACTTTGGCAACGGTCATTTGCATAATCGATTATGCTATAAGGATAATCGATTATCTTTTATATTTTGAAAACTTCGGACAACACTGTCTTAACTTAATCGATTATCATAATGTACATAATCGATTATTTTCCAGTCTTGTAAAATTTGATAGACACTGCCTCAACATAATCGATTATCATAATGTGCATAATCGATTATTTTATAGCTTTGAAAAATCTGATGGACACTGCCTCAACATAATCGATTATCATAATGTGCATAATCAATTATTTTATAGCTTTGAAAAATCTGATGGACACTGCCTCAACATAATCGATTATCATAAGGTACATAATCGATTATCTTGTAGCTTTGAAAAATCTAATGTACATTGCCTTAACATAATCGATTATCATAAGGTATATAATCGATTATTGTTCAGCTTTGTAAATCTGGTGTACATTGTCTTAACATAATCGATTATCATAAAGTACATAATCGATTATCTTTGTCCTGATTTGAGAGGCATGTTTAAAAATCATTTTGGCTAAAATAAAATGTTTGAAAATCATTTTGATTTAAATTAAATATGCATGATTTGATAAAAATGATTTTAAGAGAGAAGCCAAGTCTTGAGTTAATTGTCGGATCAAGATCACAATTAAAGAACGACTCATGTATAACTTTATTTCTTTGCTTGATCATGATCTTTGTTTGTCTTGTGCTTGAACCTCGTTATGTGTCAATTGCGCGCTTGTGCGTGGACCTCATTATATGTCAATTGCGCGTCGTTTGTCATTTATCAAAACCTACAAATATGAACACACGTTTAGTATATTGCCTTGAGAACGTGTTTCAACACGTTCAACTTCTATTCTTCTACCCTTTCTTTCTATGTGTGTTTATTTATGCTTTCCTGCACTATGTAATTACCTTCAAGAGTGCTATGTCTCTTTATGTCATGTTTAATCACTTTCCCTCTATTCCCTTTGTATGTGAGTAATGTCCTGGCTCATAGCAGCACTATGAATTGATGCTTGTGATCCAGAACTAGACTCTTCTAAGTCTTTACTCGATTTCTTTCCCATTCCCTTTCCCCTCAATGTGCTGAGCTCTAATTTAAGTCTGTTGGTGTCCTGATCACCATTCACACCTGAGTTTAACTCTATAAGATTCTGCTCTTATATGATTGAATTTAATCTAGAGGTTGGGGGTGTGATAGTCTATGCTATGGTTGGGTATGACCACCTCCTGCTAAGGTTCCTCCCTCACTTTACACTTACTCCTAGCTTTGAAGTTCTACCCCACTCTGGTAAGCCATGCTTGGGACCCTATGGCTCCATTTGAACTTAGATGCCTAAGGGCTGGTAATTCCACATATTGCACTACTCTGTTACAACATTCACTTTTTAGGGTGTAAGCATTGCCTGGGCTCTGGAAGCTCTGTGGAACATGGAAACACTCTAAGAGAAGACCTTGGAATCTGGAACCCGAATTTGGTACAACATATGTATTGGATATCAAGATTGCATTAGGCAGTTTGGATCTAGCTGTGGGCTATGATGTATTTTGTTTTTTCTTGGTGATTTGTAACAATAACTTCAAAGTAAAACTTGGGGACTATAATAGGAAAGGGTTTGGGATGGTCTTTTAGTTCTTTGCATGTTAAAGGGTAGAAATCTTGTCTATAGGACTTTTGCTATTTTAAATCACCTAGAAATCATGCCTATAGGATTTAATACTTTAAATCACCTCAAAATCATGTCCATAGGATTTAGTACTTTGAATAGCGTAGATATCATGCGTGTAGGACTTTTACTACTTTGAATCACTTAGATATCATGCCTATAGGCTTTTATTGTTTGAATTACCTAGAGATCATGTCCATAGGTTGCATTTTTATTCATTAGAAAATATAGAAATCATGCCTATAGAATTGCATAAAAAATAGGCACACCATAGGGTAACACAACTCTCGTCTGCATGAAACGTTTAAAATAGCATTGAGTAAATAAAAATTGAAGTAGATATCCAGCCTATAGGATGTAAAAGTTCGCCCAAGTTTTAAGCAAGTAATCTGGAAACAATTTCAATATTTTTTCAATGGATTCTTCCAAACCTGTCTGCAATTTAATAAACACGCGTTCCTTAAATTGTTTTATTAATTGTCTGTCTGAATTTTCTATTCCTGAAGTTACTATAAAAAAACAATTTTCAAACTCTTGCGCCCTTTTTATGAATACTTTATTCCTGAAATTCTGCTGTACATTTCTTTCAAAACATGTTTGTGCACGTCCTTAATTATTAATCCGATAAAATTCTCTAGATCCTAACAATTGGATCCAAGTTTCCCAATGTAGACCTTTTATCTATTTCTATGCGTTCAACTGATCTGTACAACGCTTAATTTTAATTTATGACCAAACAAGTATATGCAAGATATGCTAAACTATATGTTGTCTGTTTTAAGGGGTTTGTTTGAGCCTTGGTTTGTCTTATTGTTCTTTCACCTACTTTGTATCTGTTTTGAATGACGAATTTGACTTTTATCCTTTGAAACTCCATGCAAAGCCCCCATACCTTTCTTCCCTTTTTAAGATTAAAGTCCTAAAACCCCATGACTGATAGGTTGGGGAGGGTACTAACATGCAATAAGTAAAACGATACTAATCGCATTTAAATAACTTATCGCGGTGGGATGTGTAGAATATGGATATGATGACTGGTGCGCAAATATCTCGTATGAGAATGATTGTTGGGTATTGCACTAAAGTGAGCCATATTATATTTAACCTTCGGACCCCTTTCTTCTTCTTTATTAATGTTCTATCTTAGATTAATGTTTTCAACCAAAATTTGTCTTTTCAAAACAACTCGTGTCTTTCTTCTTTCAATGTTTTCAACGTGTTATGTTTCCTATGTGCAAACTTTGCTTGTTCACACCTACTCTTAAAGTCACAATTAAGCACGGTCGGGAATCACACTAGTGAATCTTGAGGGGTTCCTAACACCTTCCCCTCGAGATAATCGTTAGCCCTTATCTGAACTCTGATTTTCTTTCAAAATCTTCTTTTCTTCTTTTAAAGTGTCCTAATGCACTACAACCATTAGGTGGCGACTCTCCAAAATCCATAACCCAAATTTCCTGAAAGGGGATAAAAGAGTCATTCCACCCATAATGTCGAAACCCGCTTTTCTCCTTTAGAAAATGGGGGTGTCGATAGCCGTGAGCCAAGGAGCGCACCTCAATAATTGGTCTATCAGAACCACAAGAGCCCGAAAATTCGGAGTGGCATGGCTGAACAAAGCACCATGTAGTAGCTTTTATCTCTTTTCACATTTTTAATTTTGAAATAAAAGCTCAAATGTACAAAACTGCTATGAAATTTATCAAAGCAGTCCAGTTTCTTATGTTTCTCACTCTTATTACTTTCTCTCGTTTACTTTATTTATAGCAGTACTATTACTTATCTTGATAAACCAACAACCGTTACATGAAACAAGACAATGTAACAAACGGATATAGACTCAAAGGAAGATGATATACCAAAAGAGGTTGTTAAAGAGGTTGAGGATTTTTAGAATAGACCCAAGTCCAACCTAAACGAGACTGAGGTTGTTATCCTGGGAAATTCCAAAAATGTCAAAGAAATGTGCATCACTTTTCATTTGTCACCATTAGAAAAAGAAGAGTACACAAAATTTCTAAGGAAATATGACGACATATCCACCTGCCAATTGATCCGACATGTCCACCGGTAAAGCAGAAGCTCAGGAAGTTCAAACCTGACATGTGTTTGAAAATCAAGGAAGAGGTCACCAAGCAAGTCAAAGCTAAGGTCAAAGTAGTAGAGTATCAAAGATGGTGAGCCAAGATCGTGTCAGTGGAGAAAAAAATACGGGAAGGGCAGAGTCTCTGTCATTTACCGGAACCTCAACTGGGCCAGTCCCAAAGATGACTACCCCTTGCATAACATACACATCCTGGTTGACAATTGCGCCAAGCACGAGTTGCAGTTATTTGTCGATTGTTTTGCTGGGGATCCTCAGGTATGGATGGATGAGGAAGATGCTGAGAAAACGACTTTCATTTCACAATGGGGAGGTATTGTTACAAGATAATGACATTTGGGTTAAAGAATGATGGGGCCACCAACATGAGGGCCCTGACTACAATTTTCAATGATATAATACACAATGAGATCGAGGTATATATAGATGATATCATCATCAAGTCCAAGAAAGTCACTGATCACATGGAAGATTTGAGGAATTTCTTTAATAGACTGAGAAGGTACAACTTGAAGTTAAATCCAGCAAAATGTGCTTTCGGGGTTCCTTCCACAAACCTACTTGGATTAATCGTGAGTCGCTAAGGAATAGAGCTAGATCTGTCAAAGGTCAAATCCATTCAAGAGTTGCCACCCAAATAACAACAACGACGTAATGAGCTTCTTGGGGAGTCTTAACTATATTAGCCAGTTCATAGCACAATATACTATCATATGTGAGCTAATATTTAATATGTTGAAGAAGGACGCCACTACCAAATGGACATATGATTGTCAAAAAGCCTTCGAACACAATCAAAGAGTACCTGTCCACAACTCCAGTCTTGGTTCCGCCCGAATCGGGCAGACCTCTATTGCTCTACCTTGCAGTATTGGATGAAGCATTCAGATGTGTTCTAGTGAACGTGATGAAATGGGGAGAAAGGAGCAGGCCATCTATTATCTCAGCAAGAAGTTCACCCCGTACGAGACTTGGTATTCCCTATTAGAATGCACCTGTTGTGCTTTGACTTGGGCAGCCCAGAAGTTTAGACATTATTTTTGTGCCTATACCACGTATCTCATATCAAGGATGGATTCATTGAAGTACATCTTCTAGAAAACCATGCCCACTAGTAAGCTAGCCAAGTGGTGAATCATGTTATGTGAATTTGACATTGTCTATGTGACTCATACGGCAACCAAAAGAAAAGCTTCGGCAGATCATCTTGCCGAGAATCACGTGGACGGAGAATACGAACCCCTAAGGACGTATTTTCCTGATGAAGAGGTATCATTCATAGGGGAAGATATTGCAGAATCCTATGACGATTGGAGGATATTTTTCGATGGAGCAACAAACTTCAAAGGAGTTGGCATAGGAGCAGCCCTAGTATCAGAAACCGGTCAGTATTATCCGCTATCCACCAAACATAGATTCCTTGCACGAACAATGTGGCCGAGTACAAAGCCTGCATCTTAGTGCTCAATATGGACATTGACATGAACATTCTAGAATTGCTAGTGATCGTAGATTCATACTTTCTTATACATCAGGTTCGAGAAGAATGGACAACAAAGAACTCCAAGATACTCTTGCATTTGCATCATGTACAGGAGTTGAGGAAGAGGTTCACAAAGAGAAAGTTCCGTCATATGGCCAGAGTCCCGAATGAGTTTTTCGATGCATTGGCTACCTATCATCTATGATTCAACATACATATAAGAACTTTGTAGATCCTATTCTGGTTAAGATTCATGATCAGCTAGCTTACTGTGCTCATGTTCAGGTTGTGGTGACCATAAAACCTTTGTTTCATGATATCAAAGAATAGTTGGAAAAACGGAATACCCAGAGCTCGCAAATCTCAATCAGAAGCGCACACTTCATAGGTTATCTAGCAATTTCTTTTACAGCAGAGGAATCCTGTACAGGACAACTCCTCATTTGGGATTATTAAGGTGTGTCGACGCAAGGGAAGTATCCAGACTACTAGAAGAAATCCATGTTGGGATCTGCGGTCCACATATGAATGGTTTTGTCTTAGTAAAGAAGATACTCCGGGCTGGTTATTTTTGGATGACTATGGAAACAAACTGCTTCTAGTAAGTCTGAAAGTGCCATAACTGTCAGAAACATGCAGACATGATAAAGGTACCTACAAACGATCTTACTAAAGCAAGAGCCATGGCCGTTCGGCGCTTGGGGAATAGATGTCATCGGACCTATCGAGCCTGCCGCATCAAATGGGCACAAGTTCATTGTAGTGGCAATTGATTATTTCACTAAATGGGTTGAAGCAACATCATACGAAGCAAGGACTAAGAAAGTTGTGACAGATTTTGTCTGCGACCGTAATGTTTGTAGATTCAGGATTCCAAAATCAATCATCAAAAGAAGACTATGTGTGAAAGATTCAAGATCAAACACAAGAAGAATTCTAGAGCTTATAGACCTCATATGAACAAAGACGTAGAAGCCGCTAATAAGAATATCAAGAAGATACTAAGGAAAATGATAGAGAAGCATATGCAGTGGCACGAGAAGCTATCACTTGCTCTATTAGGGTATCACACGTCAACTGGTGAAACTTCCTATATGTTGGTTATGGTACTGAAGCAGTCATTCCCACTAAGGTAGAAATTCCATCCTTAAAGATCATATAGGAAGCGGAACTCGACGACACATAGTGGGTGAAGAGTGGCTACGAGCAGTTAGCCCTTATAACTAAAAAAAGAATGAACACAGTTTTTCATGGTCAACTTTATCAGAACAGAATGTCCAGAGCCTTCAATAAAAGAGTGAAGCCAAGACAATTCACATCGGGAAAGCTGGTGTTAAAGAAAATTTTCCCGCACCATGATAAAGCCAAAGGGAATTCTCTTCCAACTGGCAGGTTCCATACATGGTTCATTGGG
The DNA here is from genome assembly GCA_034376525.1 of Nicotiana benthamiana. Lineage (NCBI taxonomy): Eukaryota > Viridiplantae > Streptophyta > Magnoliopsida > Solanales > Solanaceae > Nicotiana > Nicotiana benthamiana. The sequence goes on along the minus strand of CM067331.1, from coordinate 14,633,151 downwards.
TTCTAACAGGAGGAGCCCTCATACTTGAGAAAATGGACGCAGAAGTCTGGCCAAAGCCAATTAATTCAGATGCGGTGAAGCACTACTATGTGTAATCTTATGCTTTCATATATGATGTAATTTTACTACGCCTGACCTGATTCTATTTAAAGAGGGGATACGTAGGAAGCCTCGTGAGTTCGGTCGCAATTTAATAAAATTTTAATTTCCCCCCTAACTGGAAACTGGGGCAAAATTTTCAGGAGGACCCTCAAAATTCTGAAGTAATTTTAGCCATTCCTCACACGCAGCTTCCAGAAGCATCAACCCGTTAAACTAGGGAAAAATATTGAGAAGGACCCTCAAACTTTCGAGGCAGGAGAGGTTACCATGTCCTGAACCACGTCACAGTCATCGGTTTATCTAAAAGCTATTTTTTAAAATATATACTTATGTCATAATTTTACAAACTCATGCATGCTTGCTTTGTTTAGCAAAGCTACCCCAAGAAAACGTACAGTATCACCGAAGCAGAGATGAGTAGGCCATGCAAAGTCAGCGGGATACGAACTAACCTTTTCCCTTTACAAAACTCACGATATTTCTTTGGATGCAGGCACCCAGGTAGCAAAATTCTCGAATACATTTATACACCCACACTTTTCAAGAGTACCACTCTCAGAACCATCACCTATCTATGATTGCAATCTATGCACAATGTCCCCAATAACCACAATATCACAATCAACTATCAGCTAATAAATTTATTATTACCTGCCTTCTGTATTTTTGCTTTGCATAAGGTTAGCATTCTGCCTTCTGAGACTAAGATCTGTCTCCATTTGCATTCCTTGCATTGCATAGGGATACCATTCTACCTTCTAAGACTAAGCTCTATCTCCATCTGCATACCTTGCATTGTATAAGGTTGCCATTCTGTCTTTTGTGACTAAGATATGTCTCCATCTGTATTTCTTACATTGCATAAGGCTACTATTATGCCTTATGAGGTGAAGCTCTACCTCCATATGCATTCCTTTCATTACATAAGGCTACCATTCTGCCTTCTGAGACTAAGATTTGTCTCCATCTGCATTCCTTACATTGCATAAGGCTACCATTCTTCCTTCATAGGTTATGCTCTACCTCTTTCTTGTACTTGGCTGAAATATCGCCACCCTTATTTACATTCTGGCATGGCCGAAACATCACCATTTCTATATACATCTATAGTGGCTGAAATATTGCCACTTAATTTAAATCTGCATCGGCTTAAATATTGCCACTTTATTTAAATCCCGCATTAGCTGAAACATCGCCACCCTTTTGCATCTCATGGGTTGAAAGATCGTCAAATTGTCCAAAGGCATCATTGTTTAGAGGCAACATTCTCATAGCCCGTGAATGCCATGTCATGGCCTTAGGACCCCATTTTTATATCTTGCCTATCATTATTTAATGGCATCATGGTTCGGAGGCATCATTCTCAGAGCCAGAGAACATCATTTCATATACGCTTCATGGCCCATGACATCATGGTCTGAGGCCGTCATACTCACCGTCGAAAGACAGTATTCATGGTCCAAATAGAAACTTGCATCACGTTTTAATTTATGCACAATATATGTTCGTATTGCTCATCAGCAGGTAAGCCGTCTAGCAACGGCCATCCCAGCAGAGGCGATTCCGCTCCATTTTCCACTGCCCTACTAGACTTTGACCATCCTTTCTAACCTGAATATCGCGCCCATTCTTGTAAAATCTCTATCGGCATATTCCGCCAATGAATGTTGAACTACATATGGCCTGATTCCTGTAAGACAAGAGATATGAAAACAACTTAGGAACCATAGCACGCTAATATTCTTCAAACCATTTCATTCGGTCAAATTGGCCATCATATCTTTACCCGACAACTCTTTCATCCTTTCATGGTAAAGATGGGCAGTTGTTGATACCCAATTTTTCGTTGTATATTTTCATATATACAAAATACATACATACATATATATATATATATATATATATATATATATATGTATGTATATATATATATATATATGTATGTATATATATATATGTATATATATATATATATGTATATATATATATATATATATATATATATATATATATATATATATATATATATATATATATATATATATATATATATATATATATATATAAAAGCATGCAAGGTGTTTGTTCTAATTTTTAAAAGATAATTTAAAATCAATTTATTATACATTTTAGTAGTACAAAATCACTAATTATTCCCAAAATCATCAATTTTATTGAATAATTTATTTTATTCCCATATTTATACCAATGTATAATTAAGGTAATATTTATGTATTTTTACATACTTATTTGATATTTTAAAATAAATTATATACAACTATAATTCTAGCCTATTTTAAGATTTAGTTGTATTGTATAATTATGAAATTGGGTCCAATATTTTTAAATTAATATTTATATATTATGTACTGACTCAGTACGTTCAATTTAATCTCAAAATCATTTTTTCTATTTTGTTTGTAAAATAAAAGAGAAAAATTGGCTATTTAATATATAGCCCCAATTCATTTAAATTGCAGCTCGTTTTATATTTCAATTATAGCCTAAATTGACCTTCCAATTGACCCGATATTAACCAATTGAATCGGCCCAATTTCAATTTTATTCCAACCCCTTGACCCATTTATCTAACCTGCTCCGTTTTCTTTTGATCCAGGCCATTGATCCTTTTGTTTAACGGCCACAATTGATTATTTCCTTTTTAATTCACCTAACCCTAAACTAAACCCCCCACACTTCATTTTGATAGCCGCCGTTTGATACTCTCCTCTCCCAAAACTCCCTCGAAGGTTCCACGGAACCATAGACTCTCTCGTCCTCTCCGACCACAACTTCACCTGAATCCATGGCTTCTCAGGCCGTTGATGGCTTGTACTCACCACCCTCCACTCTCAAACATTTGGGGTTAGAAGCTTTGAGGTCTAACCTCAATGGTGTCCTTTCAGATTGTTGGAAACACGTTCTCAATGCAATATACTAAAACGTGTGTTCTTTTGTGTAGGTTTTGATGAATGACAAATGAAGCGAAAATTGATATATGACGAAGTTCAAGAAACAAGCGCACAATTGATATACAACGAGATTCAAGCTCAAGACAAAGTTTTATAAGTTTAATTGAGTCATTCTTATTTGTGATCTTGATCCTACAACTTGACTCGTAACATGGCTTCTCTCATAAAACTATTTTCCAAAATCATGCATATTTAATTTAACGTCAAATGATTTTAAATCATGCATATTTACAGTAGTCAAAATAATTTTTAGACATGCCTTAAAAATCTGGACTAAGATAATCGATTATGTACTTATGATAATCGATTGTTTTAAGCCAAGACTGCATGACAATCGATTGTGAACTAATGACAATCGATTGTGTTAAGGCAGTGAACATCAGGTTTTCTCAAACCTGCATGACAATCGATTGTGAAGCTAATGACAATCGATTGTGAAGAGACAGTGTCCTTCAGATTTTTCAAAGTCACAAAATAATCGATTGTGAACTTATGACAATCGATTATGTTGAGGCAGTGACTTCCAGACTTTTTCAAAACTATTAAATAATCGATTGTGAGTATATAACAATCGATTGTCAAGAGACAGTGTCTAAAATATTTTTCAAAAACTGATAAGTAATCGATTGTTGACTTTGTGCAATCGATTGTGAAGCTGACCGTTGTCGTAAAGTTTTCAAATATCGTCAGGTAATTGATTATTGATTCTGTATAATCGATTGTTTTGATTAAAATCCGGAAAAGATTTTTTGAACGTTGCTGAGTAATCGATTGTTGATTCTGGACAATCGATTGTTTGTGGTAAAATCTGGAATGGATTTTTTGAACGTTGCCAGTAATCGATTATGGATTGTGAGTAATCGATTATCATGCGTAAAATCTGGGATTGAATTTTTATCTGACTGGCAGACAATCGATTGTTGAGGTTTGACAATCGATTGTCAGTGAGTAAAATCAACAACTCTTAATTGGCAATTAGGCAACGGTAATGCCAAGTTTTTCAACTATAAATACAGCTTCATTTCAGTGTTTTAAACACAACAACATACTACAACTGATCATAATGAAAAGAAAATATTCCTATCTATTTGGTTCCAGAAGGACCTTCCCAGACTCGGCATATTTGGCTCCATCGAACAATTTCACCAATTTGTGAAGTCCTAGCAGCAAAAAGGCTCTAGCCAAGTACATAATTCTAAAAAAAAAAATACAAAATAACGAAACCCGACCCGGCCCGGACCATTACAACCCGTAACCCGTACGGTTCAATCTTAACCCCTAACAACCCAGCCCGGTTAAACCCGGCACTGTTAGGTTGAATTGTATTTGATTATGATTTACCCTTATTTATCTTTTGATTATTTTCTAAAGCTTACAAAGTATGTCAATAACTTTTGAGCGAAAGAGAAAGAAGAAGATTTGAGGAACAATCATATCACTATTTCTAACGATAAAGTGGAATAGAATAGAAGGGAAACTTTTAAAAAAATTGGTTGGTTTGATGCATTCATATCAACTAATAGTGATAATGCACGAACAACCGTTACTACATAACTTCAAGAATATAATATAAGATAACAATTTACAGCAAGTGACAAGCAAATTTGCTACGGGGACGTCAGTTTATGATAAAGAATGTAGAATTAGTTTCTTTTATAGTTGTAAAATTCTAGAAACCTAATTTGATTTCAAAACAAAGAGAAGAAACGGAAGGGACAATCCTAATATCATATTGATTCTAAAATAATGATCCAAAATAATGATCAAAAATAATGATCAAAAATAATGGGAGAAGCCTAATACAGTCAGGAAAGAAGAAATTGAATCGTAAAATAAGACCAAAGAGACAATGGAATTGGAATCCAAAACTGATACAAAATGGAGGTAAACAACAAGTAGTCGACAATTTGCTTTTTTTGTTTGTTTTTATTTTAAAGAAAATAGTTCTTACAATTACAATTATACCCAACATACAATATACCTACGAAGGGTAAAAAAGGCGATCAACATTTCCATAGGGTCTTCGTGCTTTTAATATAGTAAATAAAATATAAAAATAAGTATATATATAGACACACAAACACTTCATGTCATATCTTGTCACAGTTTATTCTTTTAATATTAAAATTGTTAATTTTGAGTGGGAGTTTATAAATGATATTTTATTTATTATAAAAATAGATCTTATTTCTCTCATAAGATAAGTTATATGTTTTCCGTTTTGAGAATTTATAGTATAAAAAAATTTCATTATTGTAAAAATATAGATTATTTTTTCACAAGAAAATAAGGTTATCTTTTTACTATTTTATAAATTAAGCATATGAAAATATGTACTCTTTATATGAGATTAGGAAAATTAGAGGTTACGAAAATATGTGCATCTTTTTACATATATGTTTTAATGAAATGTTGGTGTATGTATTTATTTATATGATACCCATAATAGCATGGTACATAAAGTGTATTCAAAATAAGTAAAATTTTTATTAATTTAAAATAATTCTTAATTATGCGAGTAATTAATTAATTATCGGATAACGGAATACTGCCTAATTACCTAATTAATTTATTCATTATTTGGGGATAAGCTTGCCCACCCCAAAACGTGGCAGCACCTCCCAATTCAATTTTGAGGACTCTTAAAATTATTGCTTTTCTTGTATAGATAAACATGTCGAAGCAAAGCTCTTTGATGGCTGCCTTGAAATTAGATAACTGCAAAACGTTCTTGACGCCTAAGCTATATGATTTGATGAGTGAACGTGTGAAGGAAACTACTATTCCTATCACGGAAAAGATTTACTGCCCAAATCCTAAGTGTTCTACAATGATGTCAAAAGCTGAGGTCCAAACCTTTGCCCAACCTAGGGCCATAACGTGCGCCAAATGTCGCCTCATTTTCTGTATCAATTGCAAAGTTCCTTGGCATCAAAACATGACTTGTCTTGACTATAGAAGATTAAACCCTTACAAGTGCGTAGATGACCCAAAGCTCAAGTCTCTTGCTACAGAGTCTTTGGCGTCAGTGTAAAGTGCAACCATATGGTGTCCTTTGGAGAAGGTTGCCATCATATTTATTGCGGGTCCTTTACTTCTCCTTACTTCTTACATTCTTGGTGTACATGTTGGGTTACACTTACTTGATTAGGTAATAGCAAAATGATGACATTATACATACCAAATAAAAAGGGAAATGATGACTTTTGGAATGATTCACAAGAACTTATGATGTTACACGCATAACGATAGCTCATTCTCTGGTTATGTTAAGGCTATCCCTTCTTTTTTTTTTTGGAATGATCCAAATTATACAGAAGAAACAAGAAAACGCTCATTTTTCCTAAGTAACTCTATTCATATAAGTATTTGAGATGCCTATGTTTTTGGATTCCCATAAGTCTTATCATTCTTTTGTCTGTTCATGAGTCTAAGAAAAATACGCAAGTTGATAAAAGTTTATTTCACGATATTAGTCAGAGATATAATGGCCTTATAAAGTTCCGAAAAGTTTTATCAAGGTACATCTCATGCATTGCACTCGTTTACAAGTGCATTTAGCCATGACTCAGACGGCGTTATATACGCATGCATATATATATATATATATATATATATATATATATATATATATATATATATATATATATATATATATATATATATATATATATATATATATATATATATATATATATATATATATATATATATATATGGAATATGGAATATGGAAAAATTTTACGTCATTATATACGTACCGCCACCTGGTCAACTAGTATACATTGATGTGTTTGCCCACAGTGGCACCAGATGGTGTTATATATACGTATATATGTAAATATATGTACATGGGATATCAAAAAAAGGTTGCGGTGTTATATACGTACCACTACCTGATCAGCTGGTATACGATGATGATGTTGCCCATAGTGGCTGAAATGATATGATGGGATACCCTCACAGGCTTGATGATGTTATGTACGTACATGCCTATACATTACATAACATTTATATGCATATGCATGACCTTATAAATATTTCATAATTTGCAGAGCCATCCAGATTTACAGGCTGATTCATTTACTCCACGTTTTCTTCAATGTTCTTTATATACTTATTCACATGCCTTACATACTTAGTAAGCTATTCATACTGACATCCTTTTTTTGGGGACTCTGCATTTATGCCTGCAGATATAGATAATCAGTTTGTCGAGTCTTCATCTTAGACGAGATAGGCATTCAACAACGAATAGGTAGGACTCCACCTCATTCGGAGTGCAACGGAGTCTATATGTAATCGCGTCTGAGTTTTGCTACAAACTTATTGGTAAGCCGGTACCTTATCCCATTTGATGTTAAGTAATCTTAAAAGCTTTGTAGACAGAGGTTCTTTTTGTACATTATGTCAGTAGCCTTGACGGCATATATTTATTCATGTTTTAAGAATGGTGGTTCATTAATATAACATTTTTCCACTTATAATTGTACATTATGAAATGTGGCTATGTTGGCCCATGATAGTTACAAAAGGAATAAATGAGTTACAGAGTGATTTGCTCGAGCCACTATGGCAATGGGTACCAGCCACGCCTCCCCAAGTTTGGTGTGTGACTTACTCTAACTCCTAGAATCGGAATCCGAACTCGAAAGTAACAAGGTCAACTCTCAGTCAGACCCCTTAACTTTCCAATCCTTCGACTTTCTAGCTTTCGCTAAAATGCACCAAATCCACTTACAGACCACCAAATCCAAATTCGAATATGTACTTAAGTACAAAATTACCATACGAAGCTATCGGAACCATCAAAACTCCATTCCCGAGTCGTTTGCACCAAGGTCAAACTTCAGTAATCTCTTCTAATTTAAGCTTGCAGTGCTGGATCTAATTGTCCCAACTTACTCTAAAACATTATGGAACTGAACCAACTACCCTGAAAAGTCATATAACCACAAATGAACATAGAAGAAATAATAAATAAGGAGATGGGGGTAGAATACGCAAAAACGACCGGCGAGTTCATTACATTCTCCTCCTTTTGAAATAAATATTTATCCTTGAAGGGGTCTAAAATAGGTGTGGGTAACTGCTCTACATCACTTGCTCTATCTCCCAAGTAGCCTCCTAGACCGGTTGTCCTCTCCATTTAACTTCAGTGATGCAATATTGTTTGATCTCAATTTTTGAACATGGTGATTCAAAATGGTCACTGGCTCCACATCATAAGTTCAATCTCTATCTAACTTAATCGTGTTGAAATCCAAAACCAGTGTTTTAAAAGGCTTTCCTGGGGTGAGCCCTGGGGCTAGGCGTACAGAAAAACGCCCCGGGGCGAAAGTCAAGTAAGGTGGACGCCCAAAAGTTCGAGGCGTCTGCTCGGCGAGTTTTTTGGTTGAGGCGACTTTTTTTGGTTGAGGTGTAAGCCCAAGAGACGTATTTTTAAAAAGGAATGAAAAATATTAAATTTAAAAGTAAACTTTTTAATATTGCTAAAAGCCCTAAATTAGAAGTGTTTCCCAATTCTTTCAGCTAGTCTACCTCTACCAAGAACAACGGTTATCACTTATTTTGCAACAGAAAACGTCATTCTTCTCCGTAAGTCAAATTCAACTGGTTGGTTCCTTCCTCCATGTAAAAATTTTATTATTTTGAACTCATTACATTCCTCTCTTTTTATATTTCATTGTTAGTTTGTAAATATGTATGTAATTAGTTTTTGAAGTTCAGTGCTTCTCTTGCTCTCTTTTAAAATATTATATGGGATTATATGTATGCGTGCTTTTATATGTATTGATTAGATTTATATATAATTTTATTTATTTATTTGAGACCTAATTTCATTAGATAATATGGGATTTCACATAAATATAATTATTTGAATTTTACTTTATTTGCTGACTTCTATATAATTTTAGTAGATAATATATATGTTTCACCTATTTATAATTTTTTCGAAAAGTTTATGCAATTTTTCCTATTTAACAATATTTTTAAATTATATTATTTTATAAAATATTAAAAATGAAATACCCATGGGGTTACGCCCCGCTGAGGCATATTCAAAACGACCTTAAGCCTGTGCCTTTCAAGACACAGTCCAAAATATGTAACGGATCACCATAATACTTTTGGGGCACAGAAACATGAACACTGGGTGAACGCCCGATAAAATAGGTGGCAAGGCAAGTCTGTAGGTCACATCTCTGATCCTCCCAAGCATCTCAAAAGGGCCAATATATGGAGGCTCAACTTGCCCTTCTTCTCAAACCTCATCACACCCTTCATAGACTAGACTATGCGTAACACCTTCTCCCCTACCATATATGCAACATCACGAACCATCCGAACAACATATCTTTTCTACGTAGACTATGATGTACAAAGCTGATCATAAATCGATTTGACTTTCTCCACGGCATCCTGAACCAAAGTACTGCCCAACAATCTAGACTCTCCGGATCAAACCAACTGACTGGAGAACAACACTTCCTCTCTTATAGGGAGCCATCTGAATACTCGATTAGTAGCTATTACGGTAGGCAAACTCGATAATCGGCAAAAGTTGATGCTATGAACCCCCTGAAATGCATAACATAGGCATGTAGCTTATCCTCCAAGATATGAATAGTACGCATTAACTGTCCGCCTGTCTGGGGGTTAAATGATGTACTCAACTCAACTCGTATACCCAACTTACATTGCGCAGCCCTCCAAAAATTGTTATGTGAACTGTGTACCTCGATCTAAGATAATGGACATCGGCACACCATGAAGGCTAACAATCTCACAGATAGATTTGAGCTAGCTGCTCTGAAAAATAGGTAATCACAACTGGAATGAAGTGGATAAAATTGGTCAGTCTATCAACAAGAACCCACACTATGTCAAATTTCTTCAAATCCTGTAGGATCCTAAAAACAAAATCCATGGTAACCTGTTCCCATTTCTACTAGGGAATCTCAAGTCTCTGAAGCACATCGGTCGGCTTTTGATGCTTGTGTTTTACCAGCTGGTAGTTCAAACGACGAGCCACAAGCTTTACTATATCTTTCTGCATTATTCTTCACCAATAATATTGTCTCAAATCATTGATATATCTTAGCGGTGCCCGGATGAATGGAATACCGCAAACCGTGGGATTCCTCAAGAATCAACTCACACAACCCATCCATATTGGAAACACAAATCTAACCTTGCATTCAAAGTACTTCATCATGTCCAATAGAAACCTCCTTGGAATCGCCGTGTTGCACTGTATCCTTAAGGACAAGCAAATATGGGTTGTCATACTGACTGTCTCATGCGCTCATACAGAGAATACCAAAAAAACACGTAGGCAAGAACATGGCTAGGCTCCAAAAACATATGACCTCATGAACTAATTGGCCAAAGCTTAAACATCCAACATTAGATATCTCTCTATAACTGAAATATATGTAAGGCTACGCATACTCTCAGTTTCTCAAGGCATCGGCCACCACATTGGCCTTGCCAAGATGATAAAAAACAGTGATATCAAAGTCTTTTAATAGCTCTAACCACCTATGGTGCCTCAAATTTAGATCGTTCTACTTATTAAGTGTTGTTGACTCTAATTCTCTGTAAGTACCTCACAAGACGCATCGTAGAGATAATGCCTCCACATTTTCAATGTATGAACAATAGCTGGAAATTCTAAATCATGAACGGGATACTTCATCCCACGAGTCTTCAGCTGATGCAAAACATATGCAATCACCCTACCCTCATGCATCAAGATAGATCCGATGCCATTCCACAAAGCATCACAATAAAAATTGTGTATGAACCTCATGCGTACGAAAAAACTAGAACTGGGGTTGTAGTCAAAGTAGTCTTGAGCTTCTGAATTCTTCCCTCATATTAATCACACCACCTAAATAGGGCACCCTTGTGGGTAAATCTAGTCAAAGGTGCAGCAATGAAAGATAAACCCTCCACAAACCAGTGATAATAACCTACCAAACCCAATAATCTTCAAATATCTATAGCTGAACACTGTCTAGACAACTCTGAACTACCTCAACCTTGATCCCCTCACTAGACAACACGTGTCTCAACAATGCCACCAAATCAAGCTATACTCCCACTTGGATGATTTAGCATATAGCTTTTTCTTCAAAGTCTGGAGGATAATCATTAAATACTGCTCATGCTCCTGACTGTGTGAGTAACACCAACATATTATTAATGAATACTATGACAAAAGAGTCAAGATATGGCTGGAATATACTATTCATCAAATGCATAAAGGCTTATGGGGCATTAGTCAGCCCAAATGACATCACCAAAAACTCGTAATGATCATAGTAGATGCGAAATTTCATCTTCATAATAGCAAATCTTGAATATTCAACTGATGATACCATGAACTCAAATCAATATTCGAAAAACATGCTCTCACCCTGAAGCTGATCAAATAAGACATTAATGTGTGGTGAGGATACTTTTTCTTGATTGTAACTTTGTTCAATTGTATCTAATCAATGCACATCCGCATAGTACCATCCTCGTTCTTCACAAATTTAACTGCCGCTCCCCAATACGACATCTTAGGACTGATGAAGACCTTATCGGGAAACTCTTAAAGTTGCTCCTTTAACTTTTTCAATTCCACTAGTGTCATGTTATATGGTGGAATAAAGTGGGTTGAGTGACCAACACCTGATCAATACCAAAATTATTGTCCCTGTCGGGTGGCATGTCCGATAGATCTATAGGAAATATTTCTGGAAAGTCTCTTACTATCGGAACGGGCTCAGTGGTAGGAGTATGAGCATTAATATCCCTCATTAAGGTCAAATAGGCCATACATCTCTTCTCAACCATTCATTGAGCCTTCAAATATGGAACCACTCTACTGGGAACATAACCTAGGGAGCCTCTTCACTCAACCCTAGGAACTATGACATCGCTAATGTCACGTTCTTAGCATGACAATTAAGAATAGCATGACATGGTGAGAGCCAATCCATGCCGAAATCACATCAAAATCAACAATGCTAAGCAGTAAAAGATAATATCTCGTCTTTAATATTCCAATAATCACCACACATGACAGAAATACAGGATCCATAATAATAGAATCACCAACCAGTGAAGATACATAAATAGGCATAACTAAGGAATCACGGGGAATATCCAATAACGAGCAATGTATGATGACTCATATAAATAAATGGAACTAGAATCAAATAATATCGAAGCATTCCTGTGGCATATTGAAACAATACATGTGATCACGCCATTAGAAGCAGTTAGCTCTGGCCTGGCTGGAAATGCATAACAATGGACTGGACACCACCTAATCGACCTCCCCTTCTAGAGTGACCTCAAGCTGACTTAGCCCCACCTCGAGCTGGCTGTGCGACGGTGTAGTTGCTATTACTGAAGTAATAAGCTGAGAACTTTGTTGTGGGAACTTACTCAATAGTATGTGGCACTTCATCTTGATATGACTTTCAAGTCGCTGCACTCATAACAAACCCTCCTAAAAGGATGCTGAACTTGATAGCCCAAAGAACTGTTTGTGGAAACCATAGCAAATGGATCATAGTAAGAACGCTATACCGGTAACACACTGAATGATGACTGAGAAGGGTGTGTGTTGTAGGAACTGTGACTAATTGAAAAACCACAAGGAATATGGAAATCTGCCTAAATGGGTCTAAAATTATGACATAAGGTAAATAGGGTGAAAAACATTCACCTAATCTACTTTGTGAGCCAAATATGAGTTAAAAATATTATTTTAGATCGAGGAACTAAATTTACATACTTATGATGTCTAACTATTATCTATACAACATTCTTTATGAGATAAAGACACATGCTCCCCAGAAAAAAAGGAGAAAATTTTGTAGCATGTGCTTCATACCATGTGTGATAATATCGAACAATTGGGTTAATATCATTCCATTCTCAACTTATTATTGTCTTAGACCTAGAGCTTTTATGGCTGCTCAAGATATTGTACCCTCAAAGACTCCAATCAGATACTTTAGACTTAGGGTGATATTAGCTCTCTTAGTGTGTTTTCAAATGACAATAAACACATATTCGGTCTAGCGGAGCATATCTTGAAAAGTAGCCAAACTATTTTATGTTAAGGGGATCGTGAAGAGGATGATCATTGATGGAATCTCATTTATTTGTGTTATGTGGAGCACTAGTTATAACTTAGAGTTTTGATAGTTACTATAAAAAATAATGACATATGCGATTTTGAGATTATATCAAAATGTGACTCACATGATCTAGGGTACTGCATATTTTATGATCAACTTGAAGGTTTGCACTCAACTAGAGGCTATTTACTCCTAATAAATATATAGCACTTAGGTCTCACAATATGTTGGTCGCAGAGTCTACTTCCCTATATGAATGATCTAGGAGATAAGATGTGAATATGTCTCTCAAATTAGATGAGCACTCCCAATATGTGTGAGTGGGAGATGTAGGAACAGAGTCCACCCATAAAGGCTGCTCCTAGGATTCACTAGGGCAAAACCCAATAATTATTGCGATTATTGTACCTTAGCTATCTATATTTTAATACACATACATTGTACTTCTAAAGTGAATGGAAATAATATTTTTTACACTCGTTTCTATCTCCCAATCCAACATAGGGTTTAGGCTGTGGTATAAAAGGTTTTTTCGTCACAATGTGACAACCACCATCGAACGATAACTCCAGTCACTGTTCGCTTCAAATATTTGCTTTCAGCCTGGCACCAGGTCAATACCAATGTCAATATCCCTTTCCGGTGGCATGCCCGAAAGGTCTGCAGGAAACACATTGATAAAATCCCTCGCAACTGGAACAGAATCAATACTGGGAGTCTATGCACCGACATCCCTCACAAAGGCTAGATATGAAAGACAACTATTCCCAACCATACGCTGAGCTTTCAAGAACGAGACCACACTACTGGGAACATAATTAGTCACACCTCACCAATCAATCTGTGGCACACCCGGTATAGCTAATGTGAGTGTCTTAGCATAACAGTCCAGGATAGCACGACACGGAGATAGCCAATCCATGCCCAAAAAGACATTGAAATCCACCATACACAATGGTAAAATATCCACACGGGTCTCCAGACCCCTAATAGTCACCACACACGACCAGTGCTCACACTCTACAACAATATCACCCACCGAGGTAGATACATGAACAGGTGAAGCAAGAGACACACGTGCGTACCCAATAACGAGCAAAGATGACGACACATAAGAAAAGGTTGAACCGGGATCAAATTGTCACGCCCCAAATCCGAGGGCATGACCAGCACTCAACCGGTATCCCAGTCGAGTGGACCTGGGTGCCTTTCCTATTCCCCACGCGTTGCCCCAACTTATTCAATGATAATTAGCCAAAAGATACTAAATTTTGCTAACAAAAGAACATATGATTTCTCTTTTATAACCACACATTATGATTAACAGGGAACATCTTTTACAAAACATATACCATGATTAACAGGGAATGTGGTATACAAGTTTTACAGCGCCCAAAACATACACCTTTATACATAAGTTCTAACCCACATACCACTGTCTACGGAGCCTTTATGAGAAAGATAGTACAACATATGCCGGCGAAAAGGCCCTTGATATACCTTTGCAAAAGGGACAAGACTCCAAAATACAACAACATAGGTGGCATGAGCCACACAAGGCCCCAAAAGGAAAGGGGCTCACCAACACGAATACCGTCGATAGAGAGGAGGAGGAGCTACGAATAGTGGACTGGAGTGCCTTCCACGGATCCACCTACAATCATAACATGAATGTAGCGCCCCCGCAAAAGGGACGTCAGTACATTTGAATTGTACTGACATGTATGATCAAATGCTGTCCGAAGTAAACTCAAGTCAAACTTCCACATAAAAGTACAGAACTGAAAAACAATGGTACAAGTACAACCATGGAGCAACAATCAAACATTTCACAACAATTGATTGAAATTGTCATACAAAGGGGCAATCAGTGCCCCACAGGTTACAAACTCTCATGTTGTCTCCTTTCACATTTCCATATTTATCATTTCATGATTCATATTCATATCAATAGTGATGTTGGATCAAATTTTTCCACCCTTATTGCCTCGTACACCATTATTACCTCGGCCACCCTTATCACCCTAACACACACATTATTTCACCGTGTTGCGGCGCGCAACCCAAGTCTACCTGACAATTTTCAATTCACAACAGCAAACAACATAACAAATACAAGAAATCAACTATGGCACATTGTTCACATAGATCCACAACAAGGGTAATGCAATTCCACAACTAGCAACAACAATTTCCTGATGTTCATAAAATTGGTACACTATTAGATCATCACAACAGTTATTGACAACTAATAACACACGTTGTTCCACAATATTTCCATTTCCACTGTTCCACGTTATTCCCATTTCCACTGTTCCACATTGTTTCCATTTCCATTGTTCCACATTACTTCCATTTCCAATGTTCCACATTATTTCAATTTATGTTGTTCCAATTAAAAGTTCCACAACATTGACCACAAAGTGTAACCACACAAAGCTTCACAATGATTCTCACACGAATATCAACTATCAACAATTTCACAACTAGCATAGGGCGATTTCAGAAGGATCACAGTTAGCCATACATACCTGGAGTTGATTATCCCCTTTAAACCTCTAGTACGATTTGCCAAGCAATCAAGAAGTCAATCTTGTTCATGAACAACACTTGGGTTTTGGAAATTTAAACTCATATTTACTACCCAATTCCTTTTCTATAAGATTTTTGAGTTTTAAAGAGATGCATGAACATTTTATGAAGAAAATTCAAAGCAAGTGTACGGCGTTCCCTTCCCAAGCTTAATTTCGAAATTTGGATTAAATGTGTTAGGCTTTTTACTTGAGAAATCAATAGAGAAGACAATGCACCAAGAACTTTCCAAGCTCCAATGGTTTTGAAATGTCAATTGATGAAGAATTTGCTTTCTCTCTCTAGGATCCCCTCTTTCTCTCTCTTATTTTGTTCGGGAAATGGTTTAAAAATTAGGGGTGTGGTGTTTTTATTAAACAGGGGTCTGGCTTAGATTTTTAGAAAATAACTAGGCAAGCTCAATCTGCGACGCAGCTCTGCGATCACAGAATAGACATGCGGTCCGCAGAATAGACCGCCGAAATGGCTCAAACTTCAAACCTCTCGGGTTGGGAATGCAGTGAATATGCGGTCCACATTTTAATTCTGGGGTCGCAGAATGCACCGCAGAACTGACCTTCGAATTTTCTCATGGACAATATGCGATCACTCTCTGGTCCGCATATTGATTATGTGATCGCAGATTTGACCGTATTTTTAACATCAAAGTTTCGTTGCTCTCTGATTCACTCTGCAGTAGGAATGCAGTCTGCACAGGTGATCTGCGACCGCATTCTGGACTGCATTTTGACCATTTTCTGGAAAAATTACGATTTCACATTTTGAAGTTCAAAACAGTAAAAAGGATCCGATCCACATGGATAGACTCGACTCTATGAGCTGCTAATTTTTGAGCACTCATTTTCACAGGGCCTTACATCCTTACCCGCTTAAGATTATTCGTCCTCGAATGAGGACTTGGGAACCAAATGAGTTTGAAAAACATGATATGCAAGTTTCTATACTTTTATTAACTTTCATGTTTGTTTTAGAAAAGTTTTGCCAGAGTTTCCTTTGTAATATGGACATTACCACTTGAAACAAATCTCTAAAACACATTCCCAAGGATTAATACACAACTTCCTATCTTTACAACAGTTTTAAAACGCATAACCCTTACACTTGTACATATTCAACCTCTTGATACACTTTTAACCATTTGGCACACAACATATAATCAAAT
The DNA here is from genome assembly GCA_034376525.1 of Nicotiana benthamiana. NCBI lineage: Eukaryota > Viridiplantae > Streptophyta > Magnoliopsida > Solanales > Solanaceae > Nicotiana > Nicotiana benthamiana. The sequence goes on along the minus strand of CM067331.1, from coordinate 14,616,175 downwards.
TAAGCATTAATCGTATGCACTATTAAGGCCAATTACCTATCGCAAGGGTACGACATAGTTATTCATTTCAACATAATTCCTCCATACAAAAACTAATCAGTAGAAAATTAGAACATTTTGATTCAAAATCTCCATGCAAAATTAATTATTACTTCCATATATCACCTTACCATGAGAGCACAAAACTTTTCATTACCAACGAGGACTTCACATTGCTCAAATAGTTACAACATAAACTTGGTTAGCACAACTTGGAGAAACTACAACAATAAGGCAGCTGGAAAGAGAAGGAAAGATTCTTAAACCTAATGGAACACACAACTAGCTCTCCTAGGGACAAGATTCGCACGATCATTCCTAGACTTGATCAAATAGATGGGCGTATTTCATCTTCATCTCATCTTCCGCTTCCCACGTGGCTTCCTCGACTTGTTGGTTTTGCCACAACACTTTAACTGAAGCAATCTCCTTGTTTCACAACTTTTGGATTTGCCTATCCAGAATTTCAACCAGAATCTCCTCACATAATAACTCTTCTGAGACCTTGATGTCTTCATCTGGCATAATTTTAGACGGATCACCCTCAATTTTCCTCAAATGGATACATGAAACATCGGGTGCACAAGGTACATTTCAAGGGGCAATTCCAACCTATGCGCAACTTGACCAATCCTTTGAATGACTTGATAAGGCCCGGCGTACATAGGACATAGTTTTACCTTCTTCCTAAAGCGCATGACTCCCTTTATAAGAGACACCGTCAACAATACCAAATCTTCTTCTTGAAACTTCAATTTTCATCGATGCACGTCCGCATAAGAATTTTGGCGACTATGAGCAGCCTTCATTCTCTCCTGAATGACTCGTACCTTCTCCATGGCCTGATGAACGAGATCTAGCCCTATTAATTCCGCTTCACCAACCTTGAACCACCCGATCGGGGACCTACACCTCCTTCTATACAATGCTTCAAATTGGGCCATTTGGATGCTAGCATGGAAGCTGTTATTATAAGAAAACTCTATAGGGGACAGGTGATCATCCCAATTACTGTTAAAATCCTAGACACATGCCCGCAACATATCCTCGAGCGTCTGAATAGTCCGCTCTGCTTGGACATCGATCTGTGGATGAAAAGTTGTGCTAAGATTCACTTGAGTACCCAAACCATGCTGTAATTTCCTCCAGAAGTTAGCTGTAAACTAAGATCCTTGATCTGAAATGATAGAAAGTGGCATACCATGAAGCCTCACTATCTCCTTGATATATAACCGAGCATATTGTTCTGCATTATCGGTGGATTTGACTGGCAAAACGTGAGCTGATTTGTTGAGCCTATCCACTATTACCCAAATTGAATCGAACTTGTGCTGAGTACGAGGTAGTATTGTCATGAAGTCCATATTGATCTTTTCCCACTTCCACATCGGTATTTCTATAAGCTGATTCAACCCTCCCGGCCGTTGATGCTCGGCCTACGCTTAGCGACGAAGTCCGCTACACTCTTCTTCATACCACTCCACCAATAAATATACTTGAGATTATGATATATTTTCGTAGAGCCTGGGTGCACTGAATACCTGGAATGATGAGCCTCCGCCATTACCCTCTCCCGAAGATTATCCACATCTGGGACACATAACCTGTTGTGTCATCGCAGCACGCCATCATTGCTACCGAGTGAAAATGATGAAATTTCGTTACATAGAACTGCCTCCTTCAATTGAGCCAATGCTGGATCAACAAACTGCTTTTCTTTAACCTCTGCCACGAGCGCAAATTCTGCTGTATTATGCACCATAAGTTCCTCCTCATTCGGGGCCGAGATACAAACCCCTAGGCTGGCCAACTGATGTACCTCTGGAGCTAAGAACCTCCAATCCACTCTCAAGTGAGCCAAGCTACCCATGGATTTTCGACTGAGGACGTCGGCCACCACGTTCGCCTTCACTAGATGGTACAAGATGTCCATATCATGATCCTTAAGCAATTCTAACCATCGGCCCTACCTCAAATTTAGCTCCTTTTGGTTGAATAAATATTGATGACTCTTGTGATCTAAAAACACATCTACATGAACCCCATAAAGATAATGCCCCCATATTTTCAATACGAACACAACTGCTGCAAGCTTCAAATCATGTGTCGGATAATTCTTCTTGTGATTCTTGAGTTGCCTAGAAGCATATGCTATAACCTTCATGTGATGCATCAGAACACACCCTAAACCAACCATGGAGGCATCACAATAAACCACAAACCGCTCTGTGCCTTCTAGCAAGGCCAATACTTGTGCTAAAGTAAACCTTGTCTTCAGTTCCTGGAAACTCTTCTCACAAGCATCTGACCACTGGAATTTAGCTGATTTCTGCGTCAATTTAGTTAAAGGAGAGGCGAGGGTGGAGAATCCCTCTACAAACCTCTGATAATACACTGCTAACCCTAGAAAGCTACGGATCACCTTCGGGTTTGTGGGCCTAGGCCAATCCTTCACCGCTGCAATCTTTTGGGGGTCCACCTGAATCCCCTCACTTGAAACAACATGACCCAGAAAAGCGACGGACTCCAACCAAAATTCACATTTGGAAAACTTGGCATACAATCGGTGCCGATGTAGAGTCTGCAAAACCGCCCTGAGTTGACTGGCATGGTCCTCCCTACTTCGCGAATATACGAGGATGTCGTCAATGAAAACAATCACGAAGGAGTATAAGAATGACTTGAAGACCCGATTCATAAGATCCATAAAAAGCTACAGGGGCATTGGTTTGCCCAAAAGATATGACCAAGAATTCATAGTGGCCATAACACATTCTAAAAGTGGTCTTAGGAATATCCTGCTCCCTGATCTTCAATTGGTGGTACCCGGACTGCAAATCAGTTTTGGAGAAGAACCTTGCACCTTGCAATTGATCGAACAAATCATCTATCCGAGGCAAAGTGTACTTATTCTTGATGGTGACTTTATTAAGCTACCGATAATCGATACACATCCGAAGTGACCCATCCTTCCCTCTGACAAAAAGAACTGGAGCACCCAATGGCGACACACTTGGCCGGATAAGCCCCTTCTCCAATAAATCCTTCAAATGCTCTTTTAACTCTTGCAACGTTGTTGGCGCCTTTATGTACGGTGGAATAGATATTGGCTGGGTATCTGGAAATACATCAATCCCGAAATCAATCTCTCTATCTGGAGGGATTCCCGGAAGCTCCTCTAGAAATACCTCAAGAAACTCATTCACAACTAGGACTGACTCAAGGGCCGGAACCTCTGGAGTAATGTCTGCCACCTGGACGAAATCATAGATAGACCCCTTCCTGATCATCTTTGAAGCCTTGAGGTAGGAAATAAACCTACCCCTTGGCAACACACCATTTCCTTTCCACTCAACAACCGGCTAATTAGGGAACTCGAGTCTTATGACTCTGGTCCGCCAGTCATAATAGAGCCAATCCATCCCCATGATTACATCCAAATCCACCATGCCAAGATCGATAAGTTCAGTCGTTGTAACACGACCACCTACCATGACAACACAATTCCAATAGACCCGCGCGGATGTAATAGAATCACCAAGCGGCGTCGATACAGAGAACCGCTCAAGAAGCTGCTCGAGTTCAATCCCAAAACTCGACGCAACAAATGGATTGACATAGGACAAAGAGGACCCCAGATCAATAAGATCACAGCAATCAAATGTTTGAACAGATAGGATACATGTGACAACATCTGGGGAAGCCTCGGCACTCTGATGGCTATTCAATGAATAAAACCTGCTGGGTCCGCTCCTACCACGAGCTCACCTCTGGCTGCACCACGCCCTGCTGGGGCTGGAGGGTGCACCGATGATGTAGCAACTGATGAATTCGATGGCTGAGCAAATCGTCTGCCCGTGCCCTACCTGGGCGCACGGCAGTCCACCTATATGTGACCTCTCACGCCACAATTGTAACACATTGGAGCATCCAAGTAACATGCCTCTGTATGAAATCTCCCACACTTGGGGCATATACCTCCCTGCCGTTGAGGTTTCACCCCTGAATGACTAAACTGGCGGGACCTCCTGCTGTCTGAACCTGGCCCCGAAGGGCTACTTTGCTTGAAACGGTGCACAAATGACGGTGCACTAGCTGAAGACTAAGTATAAGACTAAGATGGTCCTGATAACCCTCTCCCTGGAGCGGACGTCCTTGAGTGACCCATAGACCGTGCCCTGCCGCTACTCTCCCTGTCTGCCCGAATCTTCAACTTCCTGACCATTGTGGCCTGAGCATAACCCACGATCTTTCCATAGTTCATGTCTGAATGTAAAGCCACTATAGCGGCCTCATTTACTACCAACGGACAGAGACCCTGAACGAATCGTCGAACTCTAGCCTCTGTAGTCGACACCAAGCGAGCAGCATATTTGGACAACCTCACAAACTCTATATGATACTCCCAAACACTCATGCTACCCTGCATAAGAACCTCAAACTCGGTGGCACGGGCTTCCATGGTCTCGGCATGCAAAAAGTGGTCCATGAAGGAATCTAGGAACTCATCTCATCTAGCTGTAGGGCTTCCCTCCTCGCGGAAATCCTCCCACATCTCGAACCAGAAACGCACATCCCCCTTCAACCTGTATGAAGCCAATTCTACCCATTTTATCTCTGTAGCCTTCATCACTCGAAAGGTCTTGTACATCTCATCAAGAAATTCTTGCGGATTGGCCTCTAGGTCTGTACTTAAGAACTCTGGAGGATTCAATTGCAAAAACTGATGAACTCTTGAGTTGGAGGGATCTCCCTGTCCGCTGGAGGACATAGGGGTATCATGAGATCTTTGGGTCAGGGCGGCCACTAACTGGGTCAACATGCTGATAGCTCCCCTAAGGTCCCTATCAGAAATCCCGGGATCGGAAGCTGGGAGCATTGGCAGGAGGGATAGTAGCACCCTCGACCGTTGCTGGAACATGATTGCTTGGATCACGAATGGATGGAGCAGGCAATGGGGAATCACTCTCACCCACGGCAGTTGGCACATGATCCACAGCCACATTGGAAGTGGCATTGGCCCCTAGGCAAAGTCTAGCTTTCTTCTTAGGTGCCATTACTGAAAAGCAAAATTAGAGCACGAATTAGACACAATATCACTTCACCGCACAAACTTGGAATAACAAAGAAGAGGATCGTTTTTCCTAAATGCCCATGTAGCCCCTAACTTATAGATATGGTCGACAACACACCGATAAGAACTGCTCTACTAGGCACGGCTCCGAGACATCCTAGTAGTCACCACATACGACCGGTGCACATAGTCTACAACAGTATCGCCCACCGATGTAGATACATGAACAGGTGAAGCAAGAGACACACGTGCATACCCAAAATAACAAGCAAATCATGGTGACACATAATAAAGATGGAACCGGGATCAAATTGTCACGCCCCAAATCCGAGGGCATGATCAGCACTCAACCGGGTATCCCCAGTCTAGTGGACCTCGGTGCCTTTCTTATTCCCCACGCGTTGCCCCACATTATTCAATGGTAATTAGCCGAAAGATACTAAATTTTGCAAACGAAAGGACATATGATTTCTCTATTATAACCACACATTATGATTAAAAGGGAACATCTTTTACAAAACATATACAATGATTAACAGGGAACGTGGTATACAAGTTTTACAACGCCCAAAACATGCACCTTTGTACATAAGTTCTAACCCACATACCACTGTCTATGGAGCCTCTAAGAGAAAGATAGTACAACACTTGCTAGCGACAAGGCTCCGGATATACCTTTGCAAAAGGACACAAGACTCAAAAATACAAAAACATAGGTAGCATGAGCCACACAAGGCCCCAGATGAAAAGGGGCTCACCAACACGAATACCACCACGCATAGAGAGGAGCAGGAGCTACGAACGGTCGACTGGAGTACCTGCCACGGATCCACCTACAATTATAACACGAATGTAGCGCCCTCGGCAAAAAGGACGTTAAGAAATTTGAATTGTACTGGCATGTATGAATAAACTCTGTCCCATGTAAAATCAAGCTAAACTTGCACATACAAGTATAGAACTTAACAACAATGGTACAAGTACAACCATGAAGCAACAACCAAATATTTCACAAAAATTTATTCAAGTAGTAATACAAAGGGGCAATCAGTGCCCCACAGGTTACAAACTCTCCTGTTGTCTCCTTTCACATTCCCACATTTATCATTTCATGATTCATATTCATATCAATAGTGATATTGGATAACATTTTTCCACCCTTATTGCCTCGTCCACCCTTATTACCTCGGCCACCCTTATCACCCCAACCCACACCTTATTTCACCGTGTTGCGGCTCGCAACCCAACTCCGCCTGACAGTTTTCAATTCACAACAGCACAACAAATACAAGAAATCAACTATGGCACATTGTTAACATCGATCAACAATAAGGGTACTGCAATTCCACAGCTAGCAACAACAATTTCCTCATGTTCATCAAATTGGTACACAATTTAGATCATCACAACAATTAATCACAACTAATCACACACGTTGTTCCACAATATTTCCATTTCCACTATTCCACATTATTCTCATTTCCATTGTTCCACATTGTTTCCATTTCCATTGCTCCACATTACTTCCATTTCTATTGTTCCTCATTATTTCAATTGCCATTGTTCCAATTACAAGTTCCACAATATTCACCACAAAGTGTTACCACACAAAGCTTCAAAATGATTTTCACATGAATATCAACTCTCTACAATTTCACAACTAGCATAGGGCGATTTCACAAGGATCACAGTTAGCCATACATACCTGGAGTTGATTATCCCCTTTAATCCTCTAGTATGATTTTCCAAGCAATAAGAAGTCAATCTAGTTCACGAACAACACTTAAGTTTTAGAAATTTAAACTCATAGTTACTACCCAATTCCCTTTTTGTAAGATTTTTGAGTTTTAAAGACATGCATGAAGATTTTATGAAGAAAATTCAAAGAAAGTATATGGGGTTCCCTTCCCAAGCTTAATTTCGAAATTTGGAGGAAATGGGTTAGGGTTTTTACTTGAAAAATCAATAGAGAAGACAATGCACCAAGAATTTTCCAAGCTCCAATGGTTTTGAAAGATCAATTGATGAAGAATTTGCTTTCTCTCTCTAGGATCCTCTCTTCCTCTCTCTTATTTTGTTCAAGAGATGGGTTAAAAAATTAGGGATGGGGTGTTTTTATTAAAGAGGGGTCGGGATTGGATTTTTAGAACAAACATGCGGTCTGTAGAATGGATCTCAGAAATGGCTATTACTTCAAACCTTTTGGGTTGGGAATACGGTGAATATACGGTCCGCATTTGCTTATGCAATCACAAATTTGACCGCATTTTCAACATCAAAGTTTGGCTGCTCTCTCATTCACTTTACGGTAGGAATGCTGTCCACATAGCTGATCTACGACCGTATTCTGGACCGCATTTTGACCATTTTTTGCAAAAATTTTGAATTCACATTTTCAAGTTCAAAACTGTAAAAAGGATCCGATCCACATGGGTAGACTCGACTCTATGAGTTGCTAACATCTGAGCACTCATTTCAAGGGGCCTTTCACAAATAATATAGAAGAATCTCTGTGGAAGACAAAAGAAATACATGCAATAACAACATCTAAGGTAATAGCATTGGGTCTATCTGGAAGTTCATAGAAACAGGCCTGACCGCTACCTTATCAACCTCCCCCTCTGGGATGGCCTCTAGGTCACTAACCTACACCCATAGCTGGGAGGATGGTAAGTGGTGAAGTAACTGGCACTGAAGCCTATGACTCACCCCTCTGCTGAGATGAAATCGCAAGACGAACCTGATGAGAACTGTGAGCACCATGACCCGATGATGCCCTACGATAACCTGGGCAAGTTCGTTGAGCATGCTTGAATGGTTGGCCTATGTCGTGCTAAAACTGACGTCTTCAAGGAGCATCACTATAATTACCATATCCTCGAGGCCTCTTCGACTCCCTCTCATCTCACTCCTCACAATGAGCAGTCTCAATTTAACGATCAATGTCTACAACTTCCTCAAAGGTAGCACCGATCACCCTCTCCCTAGTCATGAGATTACGAAGATGATAAGTGAGGACATCAACAAACCTCATAATACTCTCTTTATCTGTCGGACCAACCAAATAGCATGATGGAATAACTCGGAGAACCTTATCTCATACTGCATCACAGTCATCTCTCCATGACTTAAAAACTCAAATTTCCTACGCAACTCCTCTCTGCGAGACTGCGGCGCATACTTCTCCATAAAGAGAACAGAGAAGTGCTGCCAGGTCAGTGGGGCTGCACCAACAGGCCTCCTTTCAAAAGCCTCCAACCAGTGAAGTTAGCTCCATAAAACTAATAAGCGGTGAAAGCGACCCTACTGGTCTCCAAAATACGCCTTGTACGAAGCATCCTCTGAGACTTATCCAAGAAACCTTAGGCATCCCGCTCTCTGAAGCACTGGAGGTTTTAGGCTGAAGTCTACAAAACCTCTCCAACCTACGCTGCTTATCCTCTGTCATGGCAGGAACTATATAGTCCTAAGCAGCTGCAACCGGCTGGGCTGGATGTTCCCCCGGTGTCTGAAGTCCATACACGACCTGCTCAGGTGTGGGAGTGGTAGGAGTCTGATTGCCTTCCCCGGCCTAAGAAGTGGTTGCAGTTGTAGTGGCTGAGACTGCCTAAGCTAGGCCAGTGCAAAGTGATAGGATCTGAGCCAAGGCCTCCTGACGATTCAGAATCACAATAGGCACAACATGTGCTTGAGCTGGTGATGCTAGAGCGCCCATAACTGGGACTTGATCCCGAACTGGGGCAGCTAGTGAATCTACAGGTGCTGCCCTAGCTACTATGCGAGGCACACCTCTGCCATTACTGCAACCACGACCGCATCCACGGCCTCTAGAGGCCATAGCTGGTGGTACTGGTAATCTTTCATCTTGACCGGTAGCGCGTATCCTCACCATATGCGAGAGAATAAAATGACAGAAGTTTAGTACTCGGACCAAAAAATTTGCACGACAAGAATACAAAGAATATGAAGTTATTCCTATTGTTTATGCAACCCCTCGAGGATATATACAGACGTCTCCGTATTGATCCGCGAGACTCTACTGAACATGCTCATGACTCGTGAGAACTATGTAACCTAGGATCTGATACCAACTTATCATGACCCTAAATCTAAATCTCGTCGTGATGGACTCTTGTGAAGACAAGGACATCTGACACTTTTTTCTTTCAGTTTTGAGCAATCAAACAATAAGAATTTAAGTCTAAAACATGATAATTAATCCAAATGTGAATAGTTAATAGTACAGTTGCGGAAGATAAACCCAACACAGCTCGATTTCGGGGTGTCACTAGTTATGAGTATCTAAGAATACGCAAAAATTCAGAAATACCCACTAAATTATTACAGAACAAATGATAAAGAGATAGAAATGAGATAAAGGGGAAGAAGCACGGTTCTGCGGACGCCGAACAACTACCTCGTGGACTCCGAAGTCTATCGAGAGATCTCAATTCATGCTGGAAGGATCAGTAACGCCTGAATCTACACACTGGGTGTTGGTAGTCAAGTGAGTACTCTAACTCAGTGAGTAAAAATCATAAATAAACGATTGAGAGATATGAAAAAACCTAAGGCACGTTACGGGCTGTAATAAAAACAGTACAACCAGTGAAAAGTCGTGAATCAATAAAGATATGTAAAGTCATTTAAGTTCAGTTTAAGCTTCATGAAATACCATTTCAAAAATTAAACAGGTAAGATAGACAAATAAAAAAGATAAATACATAAAGTTTCGCACTTCGGGCACAATATCAACAAATCTGGCCCTCGTGCAATATCTCAGAACACTGCCAGCCCCTCGGTCTATATCTCATATCACAATGCGTACCCGCACTCACTAGGGGTGTGCACACTCCTAGAAGGGCCCCTTACGGCTCAAGCGCAATATCAAGCCATCTCATGGCATCATCTCTAGGCTCTCTACCTCATATCAACAAGCCACCTTGTGGCGTACATATCTCAAGCCCTCAACCTCATAATCATAATTAGTATTCCATCACAACATAGGACCTCCTCCTTACACAGTCAAAATCCTCACAAGCCACTTGGGCAATAGTAAAACATGATTCTCCGCCCAAAATATCAATTAAAGATCATTTAAGCGTTAAAATAGAGTAAACATGCGTGAGTAATGAAAATTTTGAAATATAGCATGACTGAGTTCAAGTATAAAGTCAAAACAGTGCGAAAATATCAATAAAAATCCCTTAAGGTTTCAAATAGTTGGCACGAGGCCCAAATATAGCGTTCAACCCAAAATATGATGGGAGAAAGTAGATTTCACTCAAATACACGGAAAAATAATCATTCGAGACTGACTAAGTCACAATCCCCAATAGTTCACGACTCCACGCTCGTCATCAAGCATGTGCGTCACCTCAATATAGCACAACGATGTGCAATCCGAGGCTTCATACCCTCAAAACATCATTTACAATAATTACTCATCTCAATCCGGTCCAAACTCTAGCCCGTTACTCCTTTGTCCCTCGAATCGGCCTCTACTCGAATTGAATCTACCCAAAATTAGATTAACGACATCAGAATATGCTAAGGGAATGAATGCCAAGAAAAAATAATCAATTTACAACATAAAATTCGAAATTACCAAAACCCGACCCCCGGGACCATATCTAGAATTTCGGTAAAAATCGCATCAATGGATTCCTTAGCACTTTCTGAGTTCATTCATACAAAAAGAATCAAAACCCAACCGTGAATGACCCCTCAAATTCTAATTTCTAGGTCTCAAATTTCAAGCCCTGGTTCTTCAATTTTAAGCTTAATTTCCATGATTCATTAGGTAGATTTCACATTAAAATCGAGTTTTAAGTTCATGAATCTTACCTCCAAGTGATTTCCCTTGAATCCTTCTTTAATCCTCTTGAAAAATCTCCAAAAACTCTCAATAGTTGAGGAAATAAACCCTAAAACTTCGGAGAAGACGGCCATTTAAACCTTCTGTCCAGGCCTGAAATCCTTCTTCGTGAACGCGGTCAACACCTCGCGTTCGCGAAGCACAAATCAACTTTGACAAAAATTTCATCTTTCGCGATCGCGACCATCCCATCCCGAATGCGATGCTTTCCACAGACGACTCTTCACGATCGTGTGCTCCTCTCGCAAATGCGATGAATAAAATACCTCAAGTCCTGCTAACCAAATTACTCTACGGGAACACAGTCCACGTCACGCTAACGCGATGACCAAACACTCAAACCTTTGCGAACACGTAGCTTTCCTCGTGAATACAAAGGCTTGAACCCCAGCCTTCATCAACTGACCCTTCGCGAACGCGAGGACCCACTAGCGAACGCGAATGTCTAAATCTTCTGCAACACACAGCAGTTCTCTACAATTTTAAACATCATGAAATGGTCTGATTGACCATCTGAAACTCACCCGAGACCCATGGAACCTCAACCAAATATACCAGTATATCCCCAACATTCATCAACTAACCATTCGTGAACACGAGGACCCACTCGTGAACTCGAAGGTCTAAATCTTCTGCAACGCACACCAGTTTTCTACTATTATAAACATCATGAAATGGTCTGATTGACCATCCGAAACTCACCCGAGGCCCCCAGGACCTAAATCAAACATACAAACATATCACATAACCTCATTAAAATTTGTTCCAACTTTCGGAAAGCTCAAAACAACATCAAAACACCAAATTCGCATCCTATTCAAGCCTAAGAATTTTAAAATCTTCTATGGGTTTTATCAAACACCCAACCAAACAACATCCGAGTGACCTGAAATGTTGCAAACATATCCCAAATGACACAACGGAATTCCTGCAACTCTCGGAATCCCATTCCAACTCCAATATCAAAATCTGACCTATCAACGAGAAATCGCCAAAAATATAATTTTGCCAATTCAAGCCTAAATCTACTCCGGACCTCCAAAACTCATTTCGATCACGCTCCTTAATCTCAAATCACCCCCCGAAGCTATCCTAACAATCAAAACTCCCATCCGAACCCTCTAACAAATAAGTCAATATCCGGATGACTTTTCCAACTTAAGCTTCCTTAAAAGAGAGTCAGTGTCTCAAGCCTTACCAAATTATTTCCGAATCAGAGCCAACAAACCTGATCATATATAGAACCGGTTGAAGCAATATGTAGAAATGAGAGAAACGGAACGGTAAATCATGAGACGACTGGACGGGTCGTCACATTTTTCTTGATAGATATTTCTGTTGTGTCAAAGTCAATGTGATTATGATAACTTTCACAGATTGAAAGTTAATTGAAACCGTGAGGGAAAATGAAAATTTGGAAAGGTCTGCGCGATCATCTAGACATTTAAAATTTAGCCTAGCCCATTAAAAAAACATTGCACGCCATTATATGAAAACAAGCATAACGGCTTTCTTATTAGCTTAGCATCTTCACTTGTTTGCTTCAAATTAATGTATAAACAAAGACAAAGTATTTGAAAAATACGAATAACGTATACATATTGGCAAAGGAGGAACCCAGATATGAAGGTGTCGGGCATATGAGCGGACTGCTCGGCCAGTGCCCCAAGGATCTTTCATCTTAAGGGTTCCAAGAAAAATATATGACTTTTTTCAATTTATATATATATATATATCCATAATTTTTGCAAATTAACGGAGTCCGGTAACTCCTGACTCTAAACATAAGTCCGCCTCTACATATTGGATGTACATAATTGTTTCCACGCACCATTCTCTAGTGAACATATGCTTTAGCCAGAAATATGAAATTTATCACGGTAAATATATGGGTAGCATAGATTCAAATTCCAGAACAGGGTTTAAGCTCATCAATGAGAAATATTAAGCACATATCAATGCCAATTGCCTCACATATGCATGCTTCACCGGGATTCTTTAGAACAACATTAAAGTTGTCTTCATGTGACTTATAGGTCATGAATTTTAGACGAGTAATCAACCACTAATGCTTGTATCAGGATAGACTGATTCCAACACATTCTCAACGAATCCCCACATTTTAGTACAAAATGGATATATTAATATCTCGTAGTGTTTGTGTAGCTTCATCAGCGAATTGTATTAGTAGTTGATTCTAATTAATTGTCACGCACAAAATTCGAGGGCATGACCAACACTCAACTGGGTATCCCCAGTCGAGTGTACCTGGGTGCCTTTCCTATTCCCCATGCGTTACCCCACCTTATTCAATGATAATTAGCCAAAAGATACTAAATTTTGCAAACGAAAGAACATATGATTTTTCTTTTATAACCACACATTATGATTAATAGGGAACATCTTTTACAAAACATATACTATAATTAACAGGGAACTTGGTATAAAGTTTTAAAGTACCCAAAACATACACCTTTATACATAAGTTCTAACCCACATACCACTGTCTATGGAGCCACTAAGAGAAAGATAGTACAACGCTTGCCGGCGACAAGGCCCTGGCTATACCTTTACAAAAGGACACAAGACTCAAAAATACAAAAACATAGATGGAAGAGCTACACAAGGCCCCGGAAGGAAAGGGGCTTACCAACAGGAATACCGCCGGTAGAGAGGAGGAGCTACGAACGGTAGGCTGGAGTGCCTGCCACGGATCCACCTACAATCATAACACGAATGTAGCTTCCCTGGCAAGAGGTACGTCAGTACATTTGAATTGTACTGGCATGTATGAACAAACTCTGTCCCAAGTAAACTCAAGTCAAATTACATATACAATAATAGAACCGAACAATAATAGTACAAGTACAACAATGAAGCAACAACCAAATATTTCACAACAATGATCCAAGTGGTCATACAAAAGGGTAATCAGCGCCCTACAGGTTGCAAACTCTCCCGCTGTCTCCTTTCACAATTTCACATTTATCATTTCATGATTCATGTTCATATCAATAGTGATATTGGATCACATTTTCCACCCTTATTGCCTCGTCCACCCATATTAACTTGGCCACCCTTATAACCCGAACCCACTCCTTGTTTCACCGTGTTGCGGCGCACAACCCGACTCTGCCTGACAGTTTTTCAATTCACAACAATAAACAGCACGATAAAATATACAAGAAATCAACTATGGCACATTGTTAACATAGATCATAACAGGGGTAATGCAATTCCACAACTAGCAACAACAGTTCCTCATGTTCATCAAATTGGTACACCATTTAGACCATCACAACAGTTATTCACAACTAATCACACACGTTGTTCCACAATATTTCCATTTCCACTATTCCACATTATTCCGATTACCATTGTTCCACATTATTTTCATTTCCATTGTTCCACATTATTTCCATTTCCATTGTTCCACATTGATTCCATTTTCCCAATTACAAGTTCCACAACTTTCACCGCAAAGTATTACAACACAATTATACAACAAAAGCTTCACAATTATTTTCACATAAATATCAAACAATTTAGCAACTAGCACAGGGCGAGCTAACAAGGATCCCAGTTAGCCAATAGATACTTGGAGTTGATTTGTTCCCTTTAAACCTTTAGCCCAATTCGCCAAGAAATCAAGAAGTCAATCTAGTTCATGAACAAGACATAAGTTTTAGAAATTTATGCTCATAGTTACTACCCAATCCCTTCTTTACAAGATATTAGGGTTTTGAAGTCATGCATGAAAATTTTATGAAAAAATTTCAAAGCAAGTGTATGGGGTTCCCTTCCCAAGCTTAATTTCGAAATTTGCGGTAAATGGGTTAGGGATTTTACCTGAAAAATCAATAGAGAAGACAATGCACCAAGAATTTCCCATTCTCCAATGACTTTGAAAGACTAGATGATGAAGAATTCACTTTCTCTCTCAAGAACCCTCTCTCCCTCTCTCTTATTTTTGATCAGAATTGTGTTAAATGAGGGAGAAGGTGTTTTCATAAAAGGTGGATCGGGTCTAAAATTTTAGAAAAATACCAGGCGAGTTGGATCTGCGACACAATATATGATCGCATAACAGACATGCGGTCCCCAGAATGGACTGCAGAGTTGGCCCAAATTTCAAACCTATCGGGTTGGGAATGCGGTGAATATGCGGTCCGCATTTGAGTTCTGCGGTCGAAGAATGTTCCCCAGAACTGACCTTCGAATTTCCTCTGGGACAACATGCGATCACCCTGCGGTCCTCATATTGATTATGCGATCGTTGATTTGACCACATTTTCAACATTAAAAAATTGGTTGCTCTATGATTCACTCTGCGGTAGGAATGCGGTCTGCATAGCTGATAACCGACCGCATTCTAGACCGCATTTTGACCATTTTCTGGAAAAATTTCGATTTCACATTTTCACGTTCAAAACAGTAAAAGGAATCTGATCCATGTAGGTAGACTCGACTCTATGAGCTGCTAACATCTCAGCTCTCATTTTCACGAGGCCTTACATCCTCCCCCGCTTAAGATCATTCGTCCTCAAATGAGGACTTGGGAACCAAATGAGTTTGAAAACTTGATATGCAAATTTCTACACTTCTATTAACTTTCAAGTTTGTTTTAGAAAATTTTTGCCAAAGTTTCCTTTGTAATATGGTCATAACCACCTGTCAAAGAACCTTCAAAACACATTCCCAAGCATTACTACACAACTTTCTACCTTTACAACAGTTGTAAAACGCATAATCCTCACACATGCACATATTCAACCTATTATTATAGTTTTAACCATTTGGAACACAAAATATAATCAAATTAAGCATTGATCGTGTACACTATTAAAGCCAATTACCTATCACAAGGGTATAACACAGTTATTCATTTCAATGCAATTCCTCCATGCAAAACTAATCATTACACAATTAGAACACTTTGATACACAGTATCCATGCAAAATTAATTATTACTTCCAACATCACCTTACCATGAGAGCACAAAACTTCCATTACCAAAAAGGCAGCACATTGTTCAAATAACCATAACACATAAACTTGGTTGGCACAACTTGAAGAAACTACAACAATAAGGCACTTGGAAAGATAGGGATGAGTCTTAAACCTAACAGAACACAACATTAGCTCTCCTTGGGAAAAGATTCGCACGATCATTTCTAAGTTATTCAAATAGATGTGGGTATCTTATCTTCATCTCATCTTCCGCTTCCCACGTGGCTTCCTCGACTTGTTGGTTTCTTCACAACATTTTAACTGAAGCAATCTCCTTGTTTCGCAACTTTTGAACTTGCCTATCCTGAATAGAAACCGAAATCTCCTCATTGGATAACTCTTCTGTAACCTTGATGTTTTCCACGGCAACAATTTTAGATGGATCACCCATAATTTCCTCAACATGGATACATGAAACACCGGGTGAACTAGAGACATTTCATGGTCAATTCCAACCAACACACAACTTGACCGACCCTTTGAGTGATTTGATATTGCTCAACATACCTAGGACTTAGTTTTCCCTTCTTTCTGATGCGCATGACTCCTTTCATAGGGGACACCCTCAAGAATACCCAATCTCCTTCTTGAAACTTCAATTCTCTTTGACGCACGTCCGCATAGGATTTCTGGCGACTTTGAGCAGTCTTCATTCTCTCCTGAATAACTCGTACCTTTGCAATGGCCTGGTGCACGAGATCTGGCTCTATGAATTTCGCTTCACCAACCCCGAACTATCCGATCAGGGACCTACACCTTCTTCCGTACAATGCTTCAAATGGGGCCATTTGGATGCTAGTATGGAATTTGTTATCATAAGCAAACTCTATAAGGGGCAGGTGATCATCCAATCACCTTTGAAATACAAGAAAAATGCCCACAACATATCCTCGAGCGTCTGAATAGTTCATTCAGCTTGGCCATCGGTATGCGGATGAAAAGTTGTGCTGAAATTCACTTGAGTACCCAAACCTTGCTGAAATTTCCTCCAGAAGTTAGATGTAAACTAAGCTCCTCGATCCGAAATGATAGAAAGTGGCGTACTATGAAGCCTCACTATCTCCGATATATACAATCGAGTATATCGTTCCGCACTATCGGTGGACTTGACCGGCAAAAAGTGAGCTGATTTGGTGAGCATATCCACAATTACCCAAATTGAATCGCACTTTTGCTGAGTACGAGGTAGTACTCTCACGAAGTCCATATTGATCAATTCCCACTTCCACATCGATATTTCTATAAGCTGAGTCAACCCTCCCGGCCGCTGATGCTCGGCCTTCACTTTCTAGAAATTTGGACACTTAGCGACGAAGTCCACTACACTCTTCTTCATACCACTCCACCAATAGATATCCTTTAGATCGTGATACATTTTCATAGAGCATGGGTGCACTAAATTCCTGGAATGATAAGACTCCGCCATTACGCTTTCCTGAAGATTATCCACATTTGGGACACATAACCTGTCGTGGCACCGCAGCATGCTCTGCCGAGCAAAAATGCTGAAATTTTGTTACTTAGAGCCGCCTCCTTTAACTGTGCCATTGCTGGATCAACAAACTGCTTTTCTTTAACCTCTGCCACGAGCGACGATTCTGCTGTATTATGCACCATTAGTTCCTCCTCATTCGGGGCCGAGATTCAAACCCCAAGGGTGGCCAACTGATGTACCTCCCGAGCTAGGAATCTCTGATCCGCTCCAAAGTGATCCAAACTACCTATGGATTTCCCGCTAAGGGCGTGGGCAACAATGTTTGCCTTTCCTGGGTGGTACAAGATGTCCATATCATAATCCTTAAGCAATTCTAACCACCGCCACTGCCTCAAATTTAGCTCCTCCTGCTTGAATAGATATTGAAGACTCTTGTTATCTGAAAACACATCTACATGAACCCCATAAAGATAATGCCGCCATATTTTCAAGGCGAACACAACTACTGCAAGCTCCAAATCATGTGTGGGTAATTCTTCTCGTGATTCTTGAGTTTCCTAGAAGAATATTCTATAACCTTCCCGTGCTGCATCAGAACATACCCTAATCCAACTCTTGAGGCATCAGAATAAACCACAAACCCCTCTGTGCCTTATGGAAAGGCCAATACTGGTGCAAAAGTCAACCTTGTCTTCAATTCCTGGAAAGTCTTCTCACAAGCATCTGACCACTGGAATTTAGCTGATTTCTGCGTCAATTTAGTCAAAGGAGAGGCGAGGATAGAGAACCCCTCTACAAACCTCCGATAATACCCTGCTAACCCCAAAAAGCTACGGATCCCCGTCGGGGTCGTTGGCCTAGGCCAATCCTTCACCGCTGCATTCTTTTGGGGGTCCACCTGAATCCCCTCACTGGAAACAACATCACCCAGAAAAGCGACGGATTCCAACCAAAATTCACATTTGGAAAACTTGGCATAGAATTGGTGCTGATGTAGAGTCTGCAAAACCGCTCAAAGGTGACTGGCATGATCCTCCCTACTCAGCGAATATGCGATAATGTCGTCAATGAAAACAATCATGAAGGAGTCAAAAAATGACTTGAATACCCCGATTCATAAGATCTATAAAAGGTGTCGGGGCGTTGGTCAGCCCAAAAGACATGACAAACAATTCAAAGTGGCAATAACGCGTTCTGAAAGCAATCTTAGGAATATCCTGCTCCCTGATCATCAATTGGTGGTACCCGTACCGTAAATCAATTTTGGAGAAGAACCTCGCACCTTGCAATTGATCGGACAAGTTATCTATCCGAGGCAAAGGGTACTTATTTTATATGGTGACTTTACTAAGCTTCTGATAATCGATTCACATCCGAAGCGACCCATCCTTCTTCCTGACAAAAAGAATCGGAGAACCCCATGGCAACACACTTGGCAGGATAAACCCCTTCTCCAATTGATCCTTCAACTGCTCTTTTTACTCTCGCAACTCTGCTGGAGCCATTCTTTACGGTGGAATAGATATTGGCTTGGTATCTGGCAGTACATCAATCCTGAAATCAATCTCTCTATCTGGCGGAATTCCTGGAAGCTCATCTGGAAACACCTCAAGAAACTCATTCACAATTGGCACGGACTCGTGGGCAGGAGCCTTTGGAGTAGTGTCCGCCACCTTGACTATTTGATAGATACACCCCTTCCTGATCATCTTCTAAACCTTGAGGTTGGAAATAATCCTATCCTTCGTCACAACTCCATTTACCTTCCATTCGACAACTGTCTCATTAGGGAACACGAGTCTCATGACTCTTGTCCTGCAATCAAGTTTGGAAAATCATAAATAGAGCCAATACATTCCCATGATTACATCAAAATCCACCACCCCAAGCTCAATAAGGTCAACCGTGGTAACACAACCACCTACCATAACAACAAAATTCCTATAGACCCGCGCGGCTATATAGAATCACCAACCGGAGTTGATACAGAGAATGGCTCAAGAAGATGCTCAGGTTCAATCCCAAAACTCGAAGCAACAAATGGAGTGGCATAGGAGAAAGAAGACCCCGGATCAATAAGACATAGCAATCAATAGTCTGAACAGATAGGATACCAGTGAAATCAATGGTCTGGGGAAGCTTCAGCACTCTGACGGCCACTCAATGCATAAAACCTGCTGGATCCGCCCCTACCACAAGCTCCACCTCTGCCTGCACCACGCCCTGCTGGGACTGGAGGGCACAATGATGACATAGAAGCTGATGAACTAGATGGCTGAGTAAGTCTCCTGCCTATGCCCTACCTGGACGCACGGTAGTCCCGTTGTATGTGACCTCTCACCCCACAATTGTAACACACTGGAGAATCCAAGTAACATGCCTCTATATGAAATCTTCAACACTTGGGACATATACCTCCTTGTTGTCGAGGTTTTACCCCCAAATGACTGAACTGGCGGGACCTCCAATTGTCGGAACCTGGCCCCGAAGGGCTACCCTGCTGGAAACGGTGCACAGCTAACGGTGCACTAGCTGAGGACTGAGCATAAGATTGAGATGGTCCTGATGACTCTCTCCCTGGAGTTGACCTCCTTGAGTGACCCGTAGATCGGGCCCTGCTGCTACTCTCCCTGTCTGCCTGAATCATCATTTTCCTGGCCATTGTGGCCTTAGCAAAACCCACGATGTTTCCATATTTCATGTCTGAATGTAAAGCCGTTGTAGCGGCCTTATTTACTACCAGCAGACTGAGACCCTAATGAATCGCCGAAGTCTAGCCTCCGTAGTCGACACCAACTGAGGAGTATACTTGTACAACCTCACGAACTCCATATGATACTTCCAAACACTCATGCTACCCTGCTTAAGAACCTCAAACTCGGTGGCACGGGCTGTCATGGTCTCCGCAGGTAAAAAGTGGTCCATGAAGGCATCTACGAACTCATCCCATCTAACCGGAGGGCTGCTCTCCTCACGAAAATCCTCCCACATCTCGAACCATGAACGCACAGCCCCCTTCAACATGTATGAAGCTAATTCTACCCCTTCTATCTCTATAGGCTTTATCACTCGAAGGGTCTTGTACATCTCATCAACGAATTATTGCGGATCGGCCTCTAGGTCTGTGCCTGAGAACTCTGAAGGATTCATCACAAAAACTGATGAACTCTGGAGCAGGAGGAATCTCCTGTTCGCTCGAGGCCATAGAGGCATCATGAGATCTCTGGGCCTGGGCGGCCACTAACTGGGCAGCATACAGATAGCTCCCCTAAGGTCCCGATCGGAAATCCCTGAATCGGAAGCTAGAGCAACATCAAGATTAGGTGCATTGGCAGGAGGGATAGTAGCAGTTTCGGCCGATGCTGGAACATGGTTTCTTGGATCAGGAATGGATGGAGCAGGAAAATTTAGAACGGGGGAATCACTCTAACCCACGGCAGTCGGAACGTGATCCACAGCCGCACTGGAAGTGGTATTGGACCCTAGGCCAAGTCTAGCTTTCTTCTTAGGTGCCATCACTGAAAATTCGAAATAGAGCACGAATAAGACACAACATCACTTCACCGCACGAACTTGGAATAATAATGAAGAGGATCATTTTTCCTAAATGCGCGTGTAGCCCCCAACTTAAAGATGTGGTCGACAACACACCGATAAGAATGGCTCTACTAGGCATGGCTCCGAGACATCCTAGGACTCATTTAAAACCTTAGGCTACGATACCAAGTTTTTCACGCCCCAAATCTGAAGGCATGAATGGCACTCAATAGGGTATCCCCAGTCGAGTGGACCTGGGCGCCTTTCTTATTCCCCACGCGTAACCCCACCTTATTCAATGATAATTAGCCAAAAGTATACTAAATTTTGCAAACAAAAGAACATATGATTTTTCTTTTACAACCACAGATTATAATTAACACCGAACATCTTTTACAAAACATATACTATAATTAACAGGGAATGTGGTATACAAGTTTTACAGCGCCCAAAACATACACCTTTATACATAAGTTCTAACCCGCATACTACTTTCTACGGAGCCTCTAAGAGAAAGTATAACGCTTGCCGGCGACAAGGCCCCGGATATACCTTTACAAAAGGACACAAGACTCCAAAATACAACAACATAGGTGGCATGAGCCACACAAGGCCCCGAGTGGAAAGGGGCTCACCAAAACGAATACCGCTGGTAGAGAGAAGGAGGATCTATGAACGGTAGACTGGGTGCCTGCCACGGAACTACCTACAACCATAAATTGAATGTAGCACTCCCGATAAGAGGGACGTCAGAACATTTGAATTGTACTCGCATGTATGAACAAACTCTGTCCCAAGTAAACTCAAGCCAAATTACATATACAAGTATAGAACAGAACAACAATAGTGCAAGTACAACCATGAAGCAACAACAAAACATTTCACAACAATGATCCAAGTAGTCATACAAAGGGGCGATCAGTGCCCCACAGGTTGCAAACTTTCCTGCTGTCTCCTTTCACATTTTAACATTTGTCATTTCATGATTCATATTCATATCAATAGTGACATTGGATAACATTTTCCACCCTTATTTCCTCATCCACACTTATTACCTCGGCCACCCATATCACCCCAACCCACACCTTATTTCACGGTGTTGCGGCGCGCAATCCGACCCCGCCTAACAGTTTTTTAATTCACAACAACAAACAACACAACAACAAATACAACAAATCAACTATGTCACATTGTTAACAAAGATCCATAAAGGGTAGTGCAATTCCACAACTAAAAACAACAATTCCTCGTGTTCATCAAATTGGTACACCATTGAGACCATCACAATAGTCATTCACAACTAATCACACACATTATTCCACAATATTTTGATTTCCACTATTCCACATTATTCACGTTTCCATTGTTCTACATTGTTTTAATTTCCACTGTTCCACGTTATTTCCATTTCCATTGTTCCACATTGACTCCATTGTTCCAATTACAAGTTCCGCAACTTTCACCAAAAAGTGTTACCACACAGTTATACAACACAAAAGCTTCACAATAATTTTCACATGAATATCAACTATCAATAATTTCACAACTAGCACTGGGCAATTTCACAAGGTTTACAGTTAGCCATACATACCTGGGGTTGATTTATTCCAATTAAACCATTAGCCCAATTCGCCATGAAATCAAGAAGTCAATCTAGTTCATTAACAACACTTAGGTTTAAGAAATTTAAACTCATATTTACTACCCAATCCCCTTTTTAGAAGATTTTAGGGTTTTGAAGACATGCATGAAGATTTTATGAAGAAATTTCAAAGCAAGTCTATGGGGTTCCCTTCCCAAGCTTAATTTAGAAATTTGGGGGAAATGGGTTTGGTATTTTACATGAGAAATCAATAGAGAAGATAATGCACCAAGAATTTCCCAAGCTCCAATGATTTTGAAAGACTAGATGATGAAGAATTCCCTTTCTCTCACAACAACCCTCACTCCCTCTCTCTTATTTTTATCAGAAGTGTGTTAAAAATGAAGGAGAAAGTGTTTTAATAAAAGGTGGTAGGGTCAAAAATTTTAGAAAAATACCAGGCGAGTTTGATCTATGATCACATAACAGACATGTGGTCTTTAGAATGGACTGCAAAATTGGCCAATATTTCAAACCTCTCGGTTTGCGAATGCGGTGAATATGCGGTCCGCATTTGAGTTTTGCGGTCGCACAATACACCGCAGAACTGACCTTCGAATTTCCTCACGGACAATATACGATCACTTTGCGGTCCGCATATTGAGTATGCGATCGCAGAAATGGCAGCATTTTCAACATAAAAAAATTGGTTGCTATCTGATTTACTCTGCGGTAGGAATGCGGTCCGCATAGCTGATCTGCGACCGCATTCTGGACCGTATTTTGACCATTTTCTGGAAAAATATTGATTTCACATTTTCAAGTTCAAAACAATAAAAAGAATCTGATACTCGGCTCTATGAGCTGCTAACATTTGAGCACTCATTTTCACGGGGCCTTACATTAATTTCCATGAGGAAAACTTATATTTGTTAAAAATGTTGAAGTAACAGTTTAATTGTGTGTTGTAAACTAATTTTTTGTAATCGTTGTAAAAGCTATGTGAAAGTTACTCATTGTATAATAGATAAATATTTTAATATAAATACATGATCAAAGTAAAAGCTTCTAAATTTATTAGGCCCGTGCCTAATATTCTAGCCCCGTTTGCGATTGCCAAATGAGTATTGGCAAGCACAAGTGTCACTTTCTTTTGGCTGGGAAGACAAAGATGTGGGAATTTGCAGGGAGTTATACATATCAGTCCTAAATGATGAGTTAGATATTAATGTCATTCATGTCCTCTCAGTTCTCTCATTGTTTGGAAAATCTCTAACAAGGAAGGAAGGTTTATTATGCTTATAATTTTAATGCACTTCTACTTCTTCCCAAATGTTTCAACTTAAGTAAATATTGGACACTATTTGAATTGAAGTTGAAGAGAAAAGTACACAATATTAAGGAGTTAATAAAAGTTATCTGGGAGAAAAAAATTTAATGAAGTCAAATCCAGCTTATGATAATAAGATAGAAAACAGAAAGAGAATTGGAAATTTGAATCTTTCAAGTGTAAGGTATTAAATTTTAGGCCTACGTGTATTCCTTTCGGAAAAAGAATATTAACTACTCGAATATGAGTTTAGTTATTGATGTGATTTCCTAATACAACCATATAAACTGATTTTTTTAGATTGTATCATCTTTAGTCTTTGATTTATTAGATAACGGAAACAATTATAAAATTCTATAACGAATTAGATCAATGTATTTGTTGCCATCGTGTTCCAATAAATAGAAGGAAGTACCTCTTTTATTATGACCATTTTTAGTAAGGATTTATCAGTCGCCGACAACTATTTTTCAACCTTTATTCTAATTTCTTTTGGGAAGGGGCATTGACATAACTAGCAAAGTTGTTTCTATGTAATCAAGAGACTACGAACTTGAATAGTAAAAACAATTTTCTTCATAAATATAGGGTAATGCTCAGTGCACTGATCTGTCCTATTTCTTCCAATATTTGTTCACAATCGTAGCCAGTGGAACCGATTTGCTTAACAATACTATATATTTGATGGTGTGCAGTTTGGTTAATATAAATACTTATATGGGCATAATAATATGTGACTTTAACTATCTGCAGGCCCTAAATAATCACTTTCTTGCATAGTTTTGGTAATAAAAGTGATAACCAAATGCTCTTACGAGTGCTTTTCATGATTTGCAGGTTATATATGACAAGGGAAGGCTCGGGAGTACTTTTGGAGTCAAAAAGAAGAAAAAGAGGCCAATCGGGAAAAGTTCTAAGTGAACCACGCCAAAAACAGGCTCAAGAATTACAGAAATTTTTTTGTCATTGTACCACCGCGACCGCGGCAGAACCGCGGTGAGATGCTACCGCGGACAAGAGGAGTATTAGAGGGGATGTTTGGTCGCGGTTCTACCGAGACCGCGGCAGAACCACGGGATAAACTTGAGGGACGAAGTGTCAACACGGTAATTTAGCCCTAAAACCTATTTGAAACACTAGACATCAACCAAAGGAGGCATGTATTAAGTTTTTAGATTTCTTTGAAGGAAAAACAATTGTGAGGGAATACCCAAACCATATTTCTTCTTTTCCTTTGAGTTTTATTAGTAATTTATGATGAATATTAATTTAGTTTGTTTAGCATACCCATGAGTAGCTAAATTCCTTGTCTAAGGTTTTGATGGAACCTATTGTTCACCCACATCTTTATTCAGTTTTTTTACCCATGCCCATGATCACTCATTTTCACGGGGCCTTACATTAATTTCCATGAGTATAACTTATATTTGTGTATACTATTGAAGTAACAGTTAAATTGTGTGTTGTAAACTTATTTTTTTGTAATAGTTGTAAAAGCTATGTAAAAGTTACTCATTATATAATTGATAAATATTTTAATATCAATACATGATCCAAGTAAAAGCTTCTAAATATTTTAGGCTCGTACCTAATATTCTAGCCCCTTTTGCGATTGCTAAATGAGTATTGGCAAGCACAAGTGTCACTGTCATTTGGCTGGGACGACAAAGATGTGGGAATTTGGCATGGAGTTATGCATATCAGTCCTAAAGGACGAGTTAGATATTGGTGTCTATCATGTCCTCTCAGTTTTCTCATTTTGGATAATCTCTAACAAGGAAGGAAGGTTTATTATGCTTATAATTTTAATGCACTTCTACTTCTTCCCAAATGTTTCAACTTAAGTAAATATTAGAAAGTATTTGAATTGAAGTTGAAGAGAAAAGTACTTAATATTAATGAGTTAATAAAAGTTATCTAGGAGCAAAAGATTTTATGAAGGCAAATCCAGCTTATGATAAGTAAATAGAAAACAGAAAGAGAATTTGAAATTTGTATCTTTCAAGTGTAAGGTATTAAATTTTAGGCCTACGTCTATTCTTTTAAGAACAAGAATATTAACTGCTCGAGTATGAGTTTAGTTATAGATGTAATTTCCCAAACCAACCATATAAACTGATTTTTTTACATTGTATCATCTTTAGTCTTTGATTGATTAGATAACGTAAACAATAATACAATTCTGTGAAGAGTTGATCAGAGACATAGAACCAGTATCACGTGAGATTCTTTCTTTTCTGACGAATTAGATCAATGTATTTGTTGCTATCCTGTTCCAACAAATAGAAGGAAGTACCTCTTTTATTATGACCTTTTTTAGAAAGGATTTATTAGTCGCCAACAACTATTTTTCAACCTTTATTTTAATTTCTTTTGGGAAGGGGAAATGGCATAATGAGCAAAGTTGGTGTTATGTAATCAAGAGATTAGAATTTGAACTGTAAAAACTATTTTCTTCATAAATATAGGATAATGCTCAGTGCACCGATCTGTCCTTTTTATTTCAATATTTGTTGACAATCTTAGCTAGTGGAACCGATTTGCTTAACTATACTATATATTTGATGGTGTGCAGCTTGGTTAATATAAATACTTAAATGGGCCTAATAATATGTGAATTTAACTATCTTCAGGCCCTAAATAATCACTTTCTTGCATAGTTTTGGTAATAAAAGTGATAACCAAATGCTCTTACGAGTGCTTTTCATGATTTGCAGGTTATATATGACTAGGGAAGGTTCGGGAGTACTTTTGGAGTCAAAAATGAAGAAAAAGAGGCCAATCGGGAAAAGTCCTAAGTGAACCACGCCAAAAACAGGCTCAAGAATTAGAGAAACTGTTCTGTCGTTGTTCCACCGCGACCGCGGCAGAACCGCGGTGAGATGCTATCGCGAACAAGAAGAGTATCAGAGGGGATGTTTGGTCGCAGTTCTACTGCGACTGTGGCAGAACCACGGTAGGCATAGTAAACTTGTGGGACGAAAGTGTCAACACAGTAATTTAGCCTATAACGTATTCTAAATACTAGACTTCGCTCAAAGGAGGCATGTATTAAGTTTTTAGAGTTCTTTGAAGGAAAAACATTGTGAGGGAATACCCAAACCATATTTCTTCTTTTCTTTTGCATTTTATTGGTAGTATATGATGAATATTATTTTTTCTTTTTTAGCCATACCCATGAGTAGCTAAATTCCTTGTCTAAGGTTTTGATGGAACCTATTGTTTTCGCATTTATCATTTCACTATTCATATTCATATCAATAGTGATATTGGATCACATTATCCACCCTTATATCCTCATCCACCTTTATTACCTCGGCTAACCTTATCACCCAAACATACACCTTATTTCACCGTGTTGCGGCATGCAACCCTACGCCGCCTGACAGTTTTTTAATTGACAACAACAAATAGCACAATAACAAATACAAGAAATCAACTATAGCACATTGTTAATATAGATCCATAACAAGGGTAGTGCAATTCCACAACTAGAAACAACAATTCCTCGTGTTCATCAAATTGGTACACCATTGATACCATCACAACAGTCATTCAAAACTAATCGAACACGTTGTTCCACAATATTTCCATTTACACTATTCCACATTATTCCTGTTTCCATTGTTCTACATTGTTTTCATTTCCATTGTTCCACATTATTTCCATTTCCATTGTTCCACATTGATTCCATTGTTCCAATTACATGTTCCTCAACTTTCACCACAAAGTGTTACCACACAATTATACAACACAAAAGCTTCACATTAATATCAACTATCAGCAATTTCACAACTAGCACAGGGCAATTTCACAAGGATCACAATTATCCATACATACCTGGGGTTGATTTATTCCATTTAAAACATTAGCCCAATCCAAAAAATCAAGAAGTCAATCTAGTTCATGAACAACACTTAGGTTTTAGAAATTTAAACTCATAGTCTTTACCCAATCCCCTTTTTACAAGATTTTAGGGTTTTAAAGACATGCATGAAGATTTAATGAAGAAATTTCAAAGCAAGTCTATGGGGTTCCCTTCCCAAGCTTAATTTTGAAATATGGGGGAAATGGGTTAGGTATTTTACCTGAGAAATCAATAGAGAAGACAATGCACCAAGAATTTCCCAAGCTCCAATGATTTTTAAAGACTAGATGATGAAGAATTTACTTTCTCTCTCAACAACCCTCTCTCCCATCTCTCTTAGTTTTTTCAGAAGTGTGTTAAAATGAGGGAGAAAGTATTTTAATAAAAGGTGGGTCGGGTCTAAAATATTAGAAAAATACCAGGCGAGTTCGATCTGCGACGCAATCTGCGATCGCAGAACAAACATGTGGTCTGTAGAATGGACCGCAAAATTGGCAAAAATTTCAAACCTCTCGGTTTGGGAATGCGGTGAATATGCGGTCCGCATTTGAGTTATGCGGTCGCAGAATACACCGCAGAACTGACCTTCGAATTTCCTCAGGGACAATATGTGATAACTCTGCGGTCCGTAAATTGAGTATGTGATCGCAGATTTGGCCGCATTTTCAACATAAAAAAATTGGTTTCTCTCTGAGTCACTCTGTGGTAGGAGTGCGGTCCGCATAGCTGATCTGCAACCGCATTCTGTACCACATTTTGACCATTTTCTGAAAAAATTTCGATTTCACATTTTCAAGTTCAAAACAATAAAAAGAATCTGATCCATGTAGGTAGACTCGACTCTATGAGCTGCTAACATCTGAGCACTCATTTTCACGGGGCATTACATTAATTTCCATGAGTAAAACTTATATTTGTTTATACTGTTGAAGTAACAATTAAATTGTGTGTTGTAAACTAAATTTTTGTAGTCGTTGTAATAGCTATGTGAAAGTTACTCATTATATAATTGATAAATATTTTAATATAAATACATGATCTATGTAAAAGCTTCTAAATTTGTTAGGCCCGTACCTATTATTCTAGCCTCGTTTGCGATTGCTAAATGAGTATTGGCAAGCACAAGTGTCACTGCCATTTGGCTAGGAAGACAAAGATGTGGGAATTTTGCAGGGAGTTATACATATCAGTCCTAAAGGATTAGTTAGATATTAGTTCCATTCATGTCCTCTCAGTTCTCTCATTGTTTTGAAAATCTCTAACAAGGAAGGAAGGTTTATTATGCTTATAATTTTAATACGTTTCTACTTCTTCCCAAATGTTTCAACTTAAGTAAATATTGGACACTTATTGAATTGAAGTTGAAGAGAAAAGTACTTAATATTAAGGAGTTAATAAAAGTTATCTGGGAGCAAAAGATTTTAAGAAGGCAAATCCAGCTTATGATAAGAAAATAGAAAACAGAAAGAGAATTGGAAATTTGTATCTTTCAAGTGTAAGGTATTAAATTTTAGGCCTACGTCTATTCCTTTAGGAAAAATAATATTAACTGCTCCAGTATGAGTTTAGTTATTGATGTAATTTCCCAAACAAATCATATAAACTGATTTTTTACATTGTACTATCTGTAGTCTTTGATTGATTAGATAACTGAAACAATTATACAATTCTGTAAAGAGGTTATCTGAGACATAGGACCAGTATCACGTGGGATTTTTTCTTATCTGACGAATTAGATCAATGTATTTGTTGCCATCCTGTTCCAATAAATAGAAGGAAGTACCTCTTTTATTATGACCTTTTTTAGTAAGGATTGATTAGTCTCCGACAACTATTTTTCAACCTTTATTCTAATTTCTTTTGGGAAGGGGCATTGACATAATTAGTAAAGTTGGTGCTATGTAATCAAGACTACGAATTCGAACTGTAAAAATAATTTTCTTCATAAATATCGGATAATCCTTAGTGCACCGATCTGTCCTTTTTATTCCAAAATTTGTTAACAATCTTAGCCAATGGAACCAATTTGCTTAACTCTAATATATATTTGATGGTGTGCTGGGCCTAATTAATATGTGAATTTAACTATTTTCATGCCCTAAATAATTATTTTCTTGCATAGTTTTGGTAATAAAAGTGATAACCAAATGCTCTTACGAGTGCTTTTCATGATTTGCAGGTTATATATAACTAGGGAAGGGTCGGGAGTACTTCTGGAGCCAAATATGAAGAAAAAGAGGACAATCGGGAAATGCCTAAGTGAAAAACGCTAAAAACAGGCTCAAGAATTAGAGAAACTGATCTGTCGTTGTTCCACTGCGACAGCGGCAGATTCGCGGTGAGATGCTATCGCGGACAAGAGGAGTATAAAAGGGGATGTTTGGCCGCGGTTCTACCGCAACAGTGGCAGAACCACAGTAGGCATAGTAAACTTGAGATACGAAAGTGTCAACACAGTAATTAGCCCTAAAACCTATTTTAAACACTAGACATCGCCCATATGAGGCATGTATTCAGTTTTTAGAGTTCTTTGAAGGAAAAAAATTTGTGAGGGAATACCCAAACCATATTTCTTCTTTTCTTTTGAGTTTTATTTGTAGTTTATGATGAATATTATTTTAGTTTGTTTAGCTATACCCATGAGTAGCTAAATTCCTTGTCTAAGGTTTTGATGGAACCTACTGTTTACCCACATCTTTATTCAGTTTGTTTACGCATACCCATGAGCACTCATTTTCATGGGGCCTTACATTAATTTCCATGAGTAAAACTTATATTTGTTTATATTGTTGAAGTACCAGTTGAATTGTGTGTTGTAAACTAATTTTTTGTAATAGTTGTAGAGCTATGTATAAGTTACTCATTATATAATTAGTAAATATTTTAATATAAATACATGATCTAATTAAAAGCTTCTAAATTTGTTAGGCTCGTGCCTAATATTCTAACCCCGTTTGCGATTGCTAAATGAGTATTGGCAAGCACAAGTGTCACTATCCTTTGGCTGGGAAGACAAAGATGTGGGAATTTGGTAGGCAGTTATACATATCAGTCCTAATGGATGAGTTAGATATTGGTGCCTATCATGTCCTCTCAGTTCTCTCAATGTGGAAAATCTCTAACAGGAAAAAAGTACGACCCAGTACAATACCACTCAGTGGTGTCTGAGGAGGGTAGTGTGTACGCAGCCTTACCCCTACCCTGGGGTAGAGAGGCTGTTTTCAAATAGACCCCCGGCATAAATCCCCAGAATATGCTCCTGGGGAGACTCGAACTCACAACCTCTCGGTTGTAAGTGAGGGTTGGTTACCATCAGACCAAGCCCCTCTTGTCGAAAATCTCTAACAGGAAAGGAAGGTTTATTATGCTCATAATTTTAATGCACTTCTACTTCTTCCCAAATGTTTCAACTTACGTAAATATTGGACAGCATTTGAAATGAAGTTGAAGAGAGAAGTACTTAAAATTAAGGAGTTAATAAAATTTATCTAGGAGCAACAAATTTTAAGAAGGCAAATCCAGCTTATGAGAAGAAAGAAGAAAAATGAAAGAGAATTGGATATTTGTATCTTTCATGTGTAAGGTATTAAATTTTAGTCCTACGTCTATTCCTTTAGGAAAAAGAATATTAACTACTCAAGTATGAGTTTAGTTATTGACGTAATTTATCAAACCAACCATATAAAAAGATATTTTACATTGTATCATCTTTAATCTTTGATTGATTAGATAACTGAAACAGTTAAACAATTCAGTAAAGAGTTGATCTGAGACATAGGACCAGTATCACATGAGATTCTTTCTTATCCGACGAATTAGATCAATGTATTTGTCATCATCCTGTTCCAATAACTACAAGGAAGTACCTCTATTGTTATGACCTTTTTTAGTAAGGATATTTTAGTCGTCGTCAACTATTTTCAACCTTTATTCTAATATCTTTTGGGAAGGGGCATTGGCATAATTGGTAAAGTTGGTGATACGTAATAAAGAGATTACGAATTTGAACTGTAAAAACAATTTTCTTCATACATATAGGATAATGCTCAGTGCACCGATCTGTCCTTTTTATTCCAATATTTGTTGACTATCTTAGCCAATGGAATAGATTTGCTTAATTATACTATATATATGATGGTGTGTAGTTTGGTTAATATAAATACTTAAAAGAGCCTAAAAATAGGTGAATTTAACTTTTTTCAGGCCCTATATAATCACTTTCTTGCATAGTTTTGGTAATAAAAGTGATAACCAAATGCTCTTACGAGTGCTTTTCATGATTTGCAGGTTATACATGACTAGAGAAGCCTCAGGAATACTTTTGGAGTCCAAAATGAAGAAAAAGAGGCGAGTCGGGAAAGTCCTAAGTGAACAACGCCAAAAACAGGCTCAAGAATCACAGAAACTGTTCTGTCGCTGTTCCACCGCGACCGCCGCAGAACCGCGGTGAGATGCTATCGCGGACAAGAGGAGTATCAGAGGGGATGTTTGGCCGTGGTTTTACTGCGATCGCGGCAAAACCACGGGAGGAAAAGTAAACTAGAGGGACGAAAGTGTCAACATAGTAATTTAGCCCTAAAACATATTTTAAACACTAGACTTCACCCAAAGGAGGCATGTATTCATTTTTTAGAGTTCTCTGAATGAAAAACAATTCTGAGGGAATACCCAAACCATATTTCTTCTTTTCTTTTGAGTTTTATTGGTAATTTATGATGAATATTAATTTATATTGTTTAGCCATACCCATGAGTAGCTAAATTCCTTGTCTAAGGTTTTGATAGAACCTATTGTTTACCCACATCTTTATTCAGTTTGTTTACCCACACCCATGAGCACTCATTTTCACGGGGCCATACATTAATTTCCATGAGTATACTTATATTTGTATATATTGTTGAAGTAACACTTAAATTGTGTGTTGTAAACTAATTTTTTGTAATAGTTGTAAAAGCTATGTAAAAGTTACTCACTATATAATTGATAAATATTTTAAAATAAATACATGATCTGAGTGAAAGCTTCTAAATTTGTTGGGCCCGTGCCTAATATTCTAGCCCCGTTTGCTATTGCAAAATGAGTATTGGTAGGGAGTTATGCATATCAGTCCTAAAGGATGAGTTAGATATTGGTGCCTATCATGTCCTCTCGGTTTTCTCATTGTGGAAAATCTCTAACAAGGAAGGAAGGTTTATTATGCTTATAATTTTAATGCGTTTCTACTTCTTCCCAAATGTTTCAACTTAAGTAAATATTGGACACTTATTGAATTGAAGTTGAAGAGAAAAATACTTAATATTAAGGAGTTAATAAAAGTTATCAATGAGCAAAAGATTTTAAGAAGGCAAATCCAGCTTATGAGAAGAAGGAAGAAAACAGAAAGAGAATTGGATATTTGTATCTTTCAAGTGTAAGGTATTAAATTAGGCCTACGTATATTCATTTAGGAAAAAGAATATTAACTGCTCGAGAATGAGCTTAGTTATATATGTAATTTATCAAACCAACCATATAAACTGATTTTTATATTGTATCACCTTTAGTCTTTGATTTATCAGATAACTGAAACAATAATACAATTCTGTAAGGAATTGATCTGAGACAAAGGACCAGTATCACGTGAGAATCTTTCTTATCCGAGAGAATTAGATCAATGTATTTGTCGCCGTCACGTTCCAATAAATACAAGAAAGTGCCTCTTTTATTATGACCTTTTTTAGTAAGGATTAATTAGTTGCCGACAACTATTTTTCAACCTTTATTCTAATTTATTTTGGGATGGGGCATTGACATTATTGGTAAAGTTGGTGCTATGTAATCAAGAGACTACGAATTTAAATTGTACAAAAAATTTTCTTCATAAATATAGGATAATGCTCAGTGCACCGATCTGTCCTTTTTATTCCAATATTTGTTGACAATCTTAGCCAGCGGAAAAGATTTGCTTAACTATACTATATATTTGATGTTGTGCAGTTTGGTTAATATAAATACTTATAACAGCCTAAAAATAGGAGAATTTAACTATATTCAGGCCCTAAATAATCACTTTCTTGCATAGTTTTGGTAATAAAAGTGATAACCAAATGCTGTTATGAGTGCTTTATTGATTGCAGGTTATATATGACTAGGTAAGGCTCGAGAGTACTTTTGGAGTCAAAAATGAAGAAAAAGAGGCCAATTGGGAAAAGCCCTAAGTGAACCACGCCAAAAACAGGCTCAAGAATCAGAGAAACTGTTCTGTCGTTGTTCCACCGCGACCGCGGTAGAACCGCTGTGAGATGCTGTCACGGACAAGAGGAGTATCAGAGGGGATGTTTGGCCGCGGTTCTGCCGCGACCGCAGCAGAACCACGGTAGGCATAGTAATCTTGAGGGACGAAAGTGTCAACACGGTAATTTAGCCCTAGAATCTATTTTAACCACTAGACTTCGCCCAAAGGAGCCATGTATTCAGTTTTTCGAGTTCTTTGAAGGAAAAACAATTGTGAGGGAATACCCAAGCCATATTTCTTCTTTTCTTTTTAATTTTATTGGTAGTTTATGATGAATATTAAATTTAGTTTGTCTACCCATACCCATGAGTAGCTAAATTCCTTGTCTATGCCTTTTATGGAACCTATTGTGGGATGAACTTCTTGTTTATGTGAATACAAATTGCTAGTTTCAATCTTTATTTATTCAACTGTATTCTTGTGGTAGTTAATTGACAGGATCCTCAATTAGTTGTGCCTATTTAGTGTGCATAACTCGAAAGAGAGTGCATATTTAGGTTATTGTTGAATAACACCACTCATAAAGTATAAGCGGAATCTATAATTTCGAGTTTAAACGCGGGATTAGGAATACTGAAGCCTTGGGTGCAATCTTAAGTGAACTGCGTTAATTAAAGATAGCTAGTGCATCTCGGGAGAGTGGATTTGTACATTACTGTGATTATTCGGGATAGATTTACGATAAGACGAGCATTCATGATTGATAGAGGTGTGTTGGTAAATTTGTATGAAGCATAAACAGAAGGGATTCCATCAACAAGGGAAATCATTACCTTAGTTTTCTCTCATCATTGTTTACAACCTTAGTTATTTAGTTTAGAGCTTGTTATTTTACTACAATCTTAGTTCATAAAGAAACATCCAACTGTGATTTGAAAGTCTTGGGAAGTTGGTTCTGAAAAGTTTAGGGGATCTAAAGATAGTGGCTGATAGGTTATCTCTCAATGGATTTGACCCTGGGCGTAATACTCGGGTTATATTAACAATGTCTGCAGAGTCCTTTCCAGAGGACATATTTGGGCGTGATCAAATTTTGGTGTTGTTTCCGGGGATTTAACGGAATTATCAATTGCCATTGCTAGAAATATAAAAATTCTTTATGCAGCTAGTTTCTTTACACCCAAATTTTGATTCAAACATTTGACGGTTGCTGACTTGGTTGCACAGGTGTATGCTAGAAAATCTATAAGGACTAGAGAACTACTTGAACGACTCTTAGACCCAGAAAACATAAGACTTCAACCACCTCAACAAACAGACAAATTCAAATCTGACATTGAAGACGTAATCGGCCCCCAACAGAAACGGCAGGCAAGAGCAAGTCAACTTGAATGATAGAGAAGCGGCACCTCTTATGCCCGAGGGTGCACTGTATGACAAGGCACAGCCAACAGCTGACAATCTGGCCACTTCCATAGTTGTGTCCGCCATACAAGCTGAGTCGTTCCAGATCACAAACAATATTCTACACTTGTTGCAAAACAATGGACTATTCTCTGGGACACAACTTCAAAGCCATCAGCATCACCTGAAGAATTTCCTATCGATATACAAAACTCAAAGGCAGCCCAATGTCACACCAGAGCCAATCAGGCTATTATTGTTCCCATTCTCGGTGACAGCAGTTGCACATGTTTTGCTTAACTCACTTCCCATAAATTCTATTGAAACATGGGATGAGTTAGTCAAAAAATTCCATAACAAGTTTCATCCACCCAAAAAAATTGCCCAACAAATTGATGAGATCGTGAGCTTTAAGCAGAAACCGATGGAGACACTGCATGAAACATGGGGTAGGTTCAAAGGAATGTTGGTTATGTATCCACATCAAGGTGTTCCAAAATAGATGTTTGGACAACGATTTTATATGGGACTGTCATAAGGGTTAAAGAATATTGTGGATGCCTCAGCTGGTGGGGATTCCTGAGCAAGACAAGGAGAGAGCCAGAGTTTACTTGATAAAATGGCACAGAATTTGGAATGGACATCCAGAAATTCACCTATCACTCCAGTGGTGCACTCAGTGCCTCTTGATCCTTCAAACACTATGGCTGAATATATGGCGATTCTCCTGACACAAATGAGCATCATCACCAAAAAGGTGGAGGAATCAGGGAAGAGGCAGCAGGTACACATAGTAAATACTACCAATGGGGGCTTATTCACATCTTGCATTAGTCAGCCAATTGGTAATCCTTGGAACACAGAGCTTGATCATCATCCTCAGCACCCTAATGATATGAAGTACGTGGCTAACAATAGGGGTCAGAGACAGGGAAACCAGAACTGGCGTCAGCAGACTCTTCAACAGTATAGGCCACCTCAGCCACAGTATAACGCCGGAAACATGGGAGGTGTGAGACCCCCTAACAACATGGAACTGTATCCTAGACAAAAGGGGCATTATAATCAGCAGCAGGGGTACAATAATCAACAACAAGGGTACCACCCACCTCAGCAACAGCATGGTGGAAGACAAGATGATGGGTTTGCTAGATTGGAAGCAATGATGCAGCAGGTTATTGGGTCCACTACAAAGATAAATTAGCAAGTAGATGCACATGAGGCAGCTATCAAAAATATTGAAGTGCAAGTGGGCCAAATTTCAATGTCTCTGAACAACCGTCCTCAAGGGACACTACCTGCAGATACCCAAATCAATCCTAAAGATCAGGGCCTGAAGCAGCTGATCGCGGTGAGTCTCTGCAAAGGCATGGATCTTAATGTAGAGCAGGAGAGAGCTCGTGACAATGTACAGGATGAGACACTTATTCAGGTACCCATTGAGCTGGATGAATCCACAAGGCTAACAGATGTGACAGGCCAGCCTGTTTAGGAAGAAAAGAATAATCAGCAGGAGACAGAGAAAGTAGCTGAAGCAGTTGAAGAGCCGGTAGTGGAGATAGTAGTTGAGATAGAGAAGTCCCAAGTGATTGTGAAGAAAAGACCTCTTGCACCATTTCCACATAGGTTGGCCAAGCATCAAAAGGAGGAGAAATACAAAAAGTTCTTTGAGATGCTCAAGCAAATTCAGGTAAATATTCCATTGATTGAAGCATTAAAGAAGATGCGTGGATACGCAAAAATGATGAAAAACTTGATGTCCCGGATTGAATTCCATGACTTGGCCACGGTGACACTTACTCAGACTTGCAGTGCAGTGGTAACTAGACATGTTGCTGAAAAGCTCTCTGATCCAGGGAGTTTTACTATCCATGCACTATTGGAAACTTTGATTTTGCAAAAGCACTCTGTGACTTAGGGGCCAGCATTAATCTTAAGCCCCTGGTTATTTACAAGAGGTTGGGCATTGGGAGAGCCAGACCCACCTCTATGTTGTTGCAGCTGGCTCTATCTTAGGAAGATCATTCTTGGCCAAACGGAGAGCTCTGATTGATTGTGAGACCGGGGAGCTTAAAATGAGGCTAAATGAAGAAGAGATTATATTCAATGTGCATAAATATATGAGGCAACTTAGTGAGTTCGACAATTGCTCCTTTATTGACACCGTGGATGTAATCGTACAATATGATGATGAAGTCTTGACAGTTGAGGATCCCGTCGATGCATGTCTTATGATTATAAAGGAAGTGATGGTGAGGACTTGGCGGAATGGGTATTGGCATTGGAAGGTAGAGGGTTTTGGGAAAGAAATCTAGAGTTTGAGCCCCTAAACATATAAAAGACAAAGACTCCTCTAGCTAAGCCATCCATTGAAGAACCACCAAAGCCGTACTAATGCCATTGCCAGCCCACCTCAGGTATGAATTTCTAGGTCCTTACTCCACTCGACCTGTTATTATCTCATATAGTTTGTTAGATGTTCATGTCCAACAGCTTCTACAGGTATTGAAGGATTGAAAACTGCCATTGGATGGACCATGGCAGACATCAAGGAGATGAGTCTCGCTTACTGCATGCATAAAATTATGCTGGAAGAGGGGCACAAACCTTCCAGGGAACATCAGAGGAGGTTGAACACAAATATGAAGAAAGTGGTTAAGAAAGAGGTGATAAAGTGGTTAGATGCGGGAATTATTTTCCCAATCTCTAAAAGCAACTGGGTTAGCCCAGTTCAATGTGTTTCTAAGAAGGGTGGCATGATGGTTGTGAAGAAGGACAATAATGAACTTATCTCAACGAGAACCGTCACCGGCTGGAGAATATGCATGGATTATCAAAAGTTAAATCTAGCCACCCAGAAAGACCACTTCCCACTTCCCTTCATTGATCAAATGATGGATAGATTGGAAAGGAGGTCACATTTCTGCAACCTGGATGTGTACTCGGGGTACAATTAGATTTCCATTGCACCTGAGAACCGAGAGAAGACCTCTTTCACATGCCCTTATGGCATTTATGCCTTCAAGAGGATGCCTTTTGGCTTATTTAATGCACCCGCCGCACTTTAATGGTGCATGATGGCCATATTCACCGACATGGTTGAGGATATAATGAAGGTTTTCATGGATGACATCTCAGTGGTGGGGAACTCATTTAAAGAGTGCCTAGTGAATCTGACGAGTGCGCTGAAACGGTGCATCGAGACTAATCCGGTGCTGAACTGGGAGAAGTTCGATTTCATGGTACAAGAAGGCATAGTCTTGGGGCACCGGGTGTTAAGCAAGGGAATAAAGGTAGTTCGATCAAAGGTTGATGTAATAGTAAAGCTGCCTCCACCAACTATGGTCAAAGCAATCAGAAGTTTTCTTGGACATGCCGCTTTCTATCGGCGGTTCATAAACAACATCTCCGAAATCGCCAACCCTCTCTGTATGTTATTAGAGAAAGATCACCTGTTTGCATTTTGTGATGATTGAAGGGTAGCTTTTGAGGAGTTGAAGTAGAGGCTACTCATAGCACCCATCATTGTTGCCCACGGCTGGGAGCAACCATTCGAATTAATGTGTGTGACGCTAGTGACTATGTAGTGGGGAGTTGTGCTAGGCTAGCGATAGGACAAATTGATGCACCCAATATACTATGTTAGTAGAACACTGAGTGGAGCTCAGTTGAATTATATGGTGACATAAAAGGAGATAATTGTTGTGGTTTTTCCATTAGACAAGTTTTGGTCCTATCTGATAGGATCAAAGGTAATTGTAAACACTGACCATGCTGCTCTCAGGTACTTAACAGAAAAGAAAGACTCTAAGCCACGCCTGATTCGTTGGGTGTTGCTGGTGCAAGAGTTCGATCTTGAAATACGTGACCGCAACGGCACTGAGAATCAAGTCGTTGATCACCTATCATGACTTGAGGGAGCTGAAAATGTAATTAAAGTTGAGGAAATTCTGGAAACTTTTTCAGACGAGCAGTTGCTCGCCACCACTCCTCAGGAAGCGCCATGGTATGAGGACTTTATCAATTATCTGGCCAGTGGTATAGTTCCTCACGACCTTTCATCGGTCTAGAGGAAACGATTCTTTCGTGAAAGCCACTCGTATTATTGAGATGAGCCCTATCTCTTTAGAATATGCCCGGATGACATGATCCATATATGCGTCTTTGAGATGGAACAACCTTCTATTTTGCAATCTTGTCATGCATCGGCTTATGGTGGACACTTTGGAGGGATCAGGAAACTAGCAAAGGTGCAAGAGCCCAGATTTTTTTGGCCGACTGTGATTAAAGATGCTCACTCATGAGTGAAGGGTTGTAGTATTTTAATGCATCGACAACATTTCCCGGTGCCACGAGATGCCCATGAACCCAATTCAGGAGGTTGAAGGTTCGATGTCCGGGGAATTGACTTCATGGGTCCCTTCATCAGCTCCTATGGCAATAAGTACATTCTTGTTGCTGTAGACTATGTATCCAAGTAGGTGGAAGCTGCAGGGTTGCCCACCAATGATGTAAAAGTGGTGGTGGGTTTTCTAATGAAGAACATATTCACCCACTATGGGATACCACGTGCAATAATCAGCGATAGAGGAACTCACTTCTGCAATAGGGCCTTTGAAAAGTTGTTGGCTAAGTACGATTTGCGCCACAATGTAGCTACTCCTTACCACTCGTAGACCAGTGGATATGTTGAGGTATCCAGTAGGGAAATTAAGAGTGTGTTAACAAAAACTGTGATGCCACAAGATCTGATTGGGCAAGGAAGCTAGATGATGCACTCTACCACTTACAGAAAAACTTTCAAGATACCAATTGGCATGTCACCATACAAGTTGGTGGTTGGGAAGTCCTATCACCTACCTATCGAACTTTAGCATAAAGTGTGGTGGGTGCTGAAACAACTCAACTTAGACATGGAAGCTGCAGGCACATCAAACATCACAGAATTTCATGAGCTCGAGGAGTTCAGGTATCTTGCTTTTGAGAGCACAAGATTGTATAAAGAGAGAATGAAGAGGCTACACGATCAGAACATTGTGGAGCGAAATTATAAACCGGGGGACATAATATTGTTATACAACTCAAGGCTGAGGTTATTCCTGGGTAAGCTGAAGTCACGATTGTCTGGACCATTATAAGTAGTCGAAGTTTTCCCGTCAGGCGCTGTTGAAGTTGCGGGAAATAGTTATAGAAAATGGGGCATAAGTTCCAAAGACGACTAGCCGAGTCGTCGCAAAATTCATGTTTTCTATTTCAGTAGGTATGATGTGATCTCTGAGTATTCTTGGTAACGAGCTGTAATCTGTGGTCCACCAGTGTGGGAGCCAAGTTGTGTTGTAATTTGTAGGCGGAGTTGATCTAGTGAGATTATTTAGATGGGGTGATGTGTACCCTACCTGTGATTCACCATTGAGGGCATGACCCTCGTGATTTCGGGTGATTCGATATGTTGAGACTGGGTTGTGTGCTACGGTCAGTGTTATATCAGTATAAGATCCTTGTGAGTCCTTTATATGCTTTCATTCTTTCTTGTTATATGTCTTTGTAGATAAGTGTTTTAGGAGAATTTGTGCTAGTTGATTTGTTTGTTAGTTCCCTTATGTGTTTTTCTTTCCCATATTCATTCATTTCCATTCTTTGCTTCTTGAGTTTTAGTTTGTGGGGTGTGTACCCATTGGTGTTGGCTGAGATTTAGTCATTCGGGTGTTTTATTATGTGGTTTTAGTGGTTATTGTATCATCGCTAGTGTTGTGGAGGTTTGAAAGGAGTTCCCTATTGAATATGAGGCTTGAGGACGGTAAGGATTTGATCTAAGGCAAATATTGATATTAAAAATGTTATTATGAGCCTATTTGTGGTGTTTCTTGTTGTGTGGTTGTACCTTGTGTGTATTGGCTTGTATTGAAATAGCTGGTTGAGACTGATATCGGATAAGGATTTATAATCCGGTCTTTTGGAAATGGATGTAAGGTGAAAATCATAGATTGAAGGCTTAATGGTATTGCTAGCAAGGTTAAATTTCAGCTTCATAGCCGAGAACACCATTTCATGGCCTGCAAATCTTTACTTTTACGCTCTTCATGGCCCAGGACATCATAGTCCGCAGACATCATCCTAACTGTCCGTAGACAGCTGAGAATGACTCTCGTACATTTAGAGTGAATGGTCAGTGAATGAAGTTGTATATGGGCATGGGTGACCCTAAGGAAGGATCTGAACTAAATTTGAATGAACCAGAGAGGTCGAGCGAGCCGTAATTGCGCTCATCTGAGTCGTGCCGCGATGTTTAATCACGCGCTGGATGGGAGGCAACCCATGAAATTATTGTAAGTGTAACCCTATTTATATGAACAAAATGAAAGGAAAAAGCACAATCTACATAATGCCTAGTCCTCGGTTGCACTGCGACCGCGGTCAAACCGCGGTCCCGACCCTCTTTGAAAAAGGTCTACCGTGATCCTACCGCGACCGTGGCAGAACCGCGGCGGACCCCAGACGGGCCCAAGTATGTTTTTTTATTTTTTGTTTCGATTTTTACCCCCTTTTTCCCGAAAATACCACCCACCCAACCATTAATTCACCCCATAATATCCCCAAACCCCCCCCCCCCCCCCAAACGCCAAAAACTCTAACTTCTCTCTATCTTCTCTCTTCTCTTCTCCTCCTCACAAAACGCCCTCTCTTACCCACCCAAAAACTCCATTCTCATCCTCCCCTACTCTCCACATTCACCACCCACTTTCCCTCATCCAAGTAAGTAAGTTTCCCTTTCTCTTTCTGTATTTCATCCTTTAATTTAGTGTAATTTAGCATAAATTCTTATAAGTTTAACCCAAGGTAGGCTTAGTGTAAATTTTTGCTTTCTTTCGTGGTTTTTGTTGTTGTATGTTAATGTTGTGAACTTTGTTGGAGCTAAGGTACTTGGGCCTTCATGGTGTTTCAATTGTAAGGCGTGTTTTGATGTTTTGGAGGCCTAGCAATTATTTTTGGGGTGTAGTGGGTGTGAGGCCTAGTTTGACTGAAACTATGGGGTTGTTTTGATATTTTGGGGTGGTTGGTGCCTATTGTTGTTTGTGGGATGTTATAGTTAGTGATTGGGGATGTTGCGATTTTTTGAAAATATGTGAAGAAGTAAGTGTGGGGTGGTGTAAGCCGAATGCTATAGGCAGCTCTATTGTGAGGCCCTTGTGGAGGTTATGCCCTACACCACCCTACTAGTGGGGCTAGTTTACAAAGCAGAATACAATGGAGGTATTATGTTGTTGCCATCTGGTGGTGAAGTCTGAGCAACCCTCTTATTGGAACTAGCTAGGATGAATCTGATCGTGTTTCTGAACTCTTTGCAGGTACTATGGCTCCCAAGAGGCAAAGGAGAAGGGCAGGCACAGACCAAAAGTCGGCTTATAATGAGTCCAAGTTTGTCTCGGAACTCGCTGAGGATGATTTTAATGCTAAGGATGTGAAGAACTTCATTCCTGAGATTCAGATTGACCGGGCAGCCCTCCGTGTGGAAAAGGAGGAAATGTATGATAAAATTTGGAGGAGGCAAATGGAATTCCTCTTTGATGATCCCTGCCCGGTGAACAGGATGATTTTTAGGGAGTTCTATGCGAACTTCCCTGCAAACTTAGGTCGAGATGTGATTCTGAGGGGTACGATGTCCCTATACACACTCCCTATATTTGCCTGGCTTTGCAGTTGCCTGAGTTTACGGGCGACATTAACTACTACCATGACAGACCGGATGTTACGTGGGAAGTTATGGATGAGGTCATGTGGGCTGGCGGGCGACCAACTTGGATCAAAGACCACATCACGCACTTGGCTGTGTTGGTTGACGGTCATCTACAGCAGGTTTATGCCTTCCAGCAACACCACTGATGTGAAATTCAATAGAGCCTTACTGACATGGTGCTTTGTCACAAAATGGGATTTTGATGCAGCACAGGTAATTGGTGATGAATTGGTCTTGCAAAGGCCGCTGCTGTCAAATGGGTTTTACTTCCTTTCCTTGGTGACTCAACTGTGCTTACGGAGGAATGTCCCCACTAATCTTGTCGATAGAACAGTGGCACCTGAAGCACCATTATGAGCTTCATGCATCAGAGTGGGCAGGGGCACACGAACGACAATTGAAATAGATGATGACGAGGATGCCCCTATTCCTCTGGCATTGTCTGGACGATCTACTGATAGTGTTGGACCCTCTTGGTGCCCCCATACTAGGGCAGGCTTCTCCAAATCTCAGTTTACCGGGCCAATGCTACGTTCCATGGAAGAAGATGTCGCAGATCTAGCACCTCAATTGATGGCCTACACATACGGTTGGATGCCATGTCTCAGAGACAGGCCATGTCCAAGGGACGGTTCATGTCTTGGTTCCATGCTTTGGGGAGAGCTTGCGATGTGGAGCCTAGAACCGTCTCCGACTCTGATTGAGTCTCAGGGAAGTCTTCTTACCCTTCTGTGCTTTACTATATTTATATGACATGGGGACATGCCATGATTTTAAGTGTGGGGTGGGAGACTCACTCTTATGTATTGTACTGTATATAGAATTTGTGACTGCTGTAGTAGGGAATTGTGGTTATTGTATATAACTGATGATAGGTATATTACGAGTACATGACATGTTCCAACGATGGACACTTGTCGAAGGGTCTCTTAAGGGTCCAAGTCGGATACATATAAAATAAAAAATAATAAAGGTAGAGGACTCTTCCTGAGGACGGACCACTTGGACAGTACACTTGAGGGAAGTAGTCCACGTAGATTTTGTTT
Source organism: Nicotiana benthamiana (assembly GCA_034376525.1). Lineage (NCBI taxonomy): Eukaryota > Viridiplantae > Streptophyta > Magnoliopsida > Solanales > Solanaceae > Nicotiana > Nicotiana benthamiana. The sequence goes on along the minus strand of CM067331.1, from coordinate 14,572,023 downwards.
TAGTTATTTTTTCCTTTTTAGGTAGTGTAGTACGACACCCTTGGTTTTTTTTTTACCACGGTTCTTTTTCAAGGGTTTTTATTCAACCGGGTTAAGTAGTTTTCCTTTTTTAGTTGTAGGATTAAGATAGGGAAAGGCTAGAATGCTACCCCTGATGTACACACCTGCAAATAACTAAAATGAATTGAGAGTGTTCGTCCAAGCTAAGTTGTGGACTTGTAAATCTATGCCTTAATTTCGCATATCTTGCCTTGATTTAACGCTCGTAGGAGTGTGTTGATAAACTAATTCAGAGCGAGTTTACTTGCATTTTGTGCTTGCATGTGGTACCTAGAACTTGCCCTGTGTGTTTGCAAAGCAAAATAGAAGCTATTTCATTTTAGGGATGATTGAGTCATTTCTTTGCATAAGCCTATACATATAATTGTGAATTTACTTGTCTATATTGCCATAGTTAGCCCCTCTGAGCCTGAAGCATGTTCTTTGATAACCCTATAATGACCTATCTCCTTGTGATTGACTAGATGATTGTTTGAACCTATACCTTCTAGAATCACTTTAATCATTAAAGAACATACAAAAGTTAAAGTGTGGGGTGGTAGGGAGTTAGCGAAAAAAGGGAATCAGAAATGAATCATTGGAATGGGGCACTGGCATTATTAAAAAAAAGAGAGAAAGAAAAAAAGATGAGACAAAAAAAACAAAACAAAATGAAGAAAAAAAAGAGAAAACAAGAAGCCAATTGCACCTAAAGGAAAGTAGGGTTCACCTGTGAAACAAAAATGTGGAGGAATGATTAGGCTGAGCAGAGAAATTAAGATAAAAGGAAGTGTGTATTAAAAGTGCTTAGGGAGGCTAGTCACTATACCCAAATGTATCCTACCCGTCCCTTAGCCTACATTACAACCAAATAAAGATCTCTTGAACTTTGACTTGAACATCTCGATTAGTAGAGTATTACACTAGGGGCAAGCTTATAGTGTGTTTGTGTGGAATGTGAATGTTCTTTGCTGAGAATAAGTGAATTCTTTCTATCTCTGGTTCAGTGTTCCTTGAATTTAATGTTTGTGGAATCTCTCTCAGACTTTTGATGTGAGGGCATGTGACTCGGGAAGGAAAAGTAAATCTTCACCTCTGTTAGAGTAGTAGAGTCAGAGCGAGCATGTCATGGCAATAGAGTCTGCGTCTGGGTATGACTATATCATTGCTTAGGTTGTTTCGTCAAAATGGTTGATGTGACATACTTGGGGTAATGCATCAAACGGTTAGGCCCAGAAGTGTGGTTTAGCTTGCTCGAGGACGTGCAAAGGTTTAAGTGTAGGGTGTTGATAATAGGTGAATTTAACTATATTTAGGCCCTAAATAACCACCTTCTTGCATAGTTTTGGTTATAGAAGTGATAATGCTCTTATGACTGCTTTCTATTATTTGCAATTTATTTATGACTAGGAAAGACTAGGGAGTACTTTTGGAGTCAAAAATGAAGAAAAAGAGTCCAATCGTGAAAAGTCCTAAATGAACTACGCCAAAAACAGGCTCAAGAATCCTAGAAACTGTTCTGCCATGGTTTCACCGCGACCGCAGCAGAACCTCGATGAGATGCTATCGCTGACAAGAGGAGTATCAGAGGTGATGTTTTGGCCATGGTTCTATTGCGACCACGGCAAAACCGCGGTAGGCGCAGTAAACTTGAGGGACGAAAGTGTCAACACGAAAATATTAGCCCCAAAACCTATTTTAAAAACTAGACTTCACCCAAAAGAGGCATGTATTCAGTTTTTAGAGTTCTTTGAAGGAAAAATAATTGTGAGAGAATACCCAAACTATATTTCTTCTTTTCTTTTGAGTTTTATTGGTAGTTTATGATGAATATTAATTTAGTTTGTTTACCCATAACAATGAGTAGCTAAATTGCTTGTCTATGATTTTGATGGAACCTATTGGGGGATGAACTTCTTGTTTATGTGAATACAAATTGCTAGTTTCAATCTTTACTGATTCAGCTGTGTTCTTATTGTAGTTAATTGACAGGATCCTCAATTAGTAATGCCTATTTAGTGTGTATAACTCTGAAGAGAGTGCATATTTAGGTTATTGTTGAATAAAACCACTCCTAAAGTATAAGAGAAATCTATAACTGTGGGTTTAAAGGCGGGATTAGGGATAACGAAGCCTTGGGTGCAATCTTAAGTGAACTGTGTTAATTAAAGCTAGCTAGAGTATCTCGGGAGAGTGCAATAGTATATTACTGTGATTACTTGGGAGAGATTTACGGTAAGACGACCATTCATGATTGATAGGGGTGTGGAATGAAGCATATACAGAAGGGGTTCTATCAATATGGGAAACCATTACCTTAGCTTTCTCTCATCATTGTTTACAACCTTAGTTATTAAGTTTACAACTTGTTATTTTACTGCAATCTTAGTTCATAAAGAAACTTCCAACTGTGATTTGAAAGTCTTGGGAAGCTGGTTTTGAAGAGTTTAGTGGATCTAAAGATAATGGTTGATAGGCTAACTCTCTGTGGATTTTACCCGTAATACCTGGGTTATATTAAAAACGTCCGTAGAGTCCTTTCTAGAGGACATATTTGGGCGTGATCGTGGCCTAAAATGCCCTTTACTATGTGAAATAGGATAGGTTATCCCTCCATTAAAAGTTGGCCTAGATTCTGCCCTTGTCGTTAACAAATAGGCTCATATATGTCCTCCATCACTAACTGACCATTCATAAATGCATGCGGAATACCATTTTGCATTTTATAATCCAAAACTATATACTTCCTAATTAAAAAAAGCCACGTGGAAATACCCCCACCCCTCTCTTTTTCCATACTGGGCCCCTATCCTACCCCCAAACAAGAGCTCCATATCTCTCTTTCTTTCTTTCTCTCTCAGAGATGCCTGCCACCCCTCCCTTCTTGCCGGCCAGCTTGATTTGATCACTAGTACTTCTAGTCAACAAGTCATGGCTACTCCCATATCTTTTGCTTCATACCCGTTGTTGTGGATAAAAACACTTTCGATTGACAGTGAATCGCGTAAACTGCGGACCCCAGATTTAGCCGGAAACATCTCTCCGGCAAGCTTTGGCTTTCTTTAACTTTTTTGTATTTTATCTACTTCTGCTTGCCAGATCTAATTAAAGACAAACAAGAAAAGGTTGGAATTTTTGTGATGAGTATCTATGCATCATTTTCAAGCATTCCCATGAGTCTTAAATTGAAATCGCTGTATTCTTAAAAAGTACTGCCAAAGCCTATGTTGTTGATTCTCTGTGTCAAGATAGAATTATGATTATTCACGTGGAAATTTCCTATGGTTGAGAATTGGTGCTAGTTGATGTTTCTTTGTGAAATTAAATGTTTGAACAAGTTTGGTTGTAATCGATTCCCTTGCCGGGACGTATTTACTTATACCGTCGATTCCTTATCAGGATGTTGTTGTTCCCTTATTGTTCCCTTTGCCGAGACACTTTGTGATTGGTGTAGAATTGTATATTGGGATAGGATTCCACCCCGCAACAATATTATATTTGAATGGGGTTGCACGCTGCAAGAATATTATATTTGGATCGGGTTGCACACCGCAACAATATTATATTTGGATCGGGTTGCACGCTGCAACAGTATTTATTTATAATTTGAATTGGGTTGCGCATCGCAACATAAAGGATAAAAGTGGTTATTGATTTGTTGTGTTTTACTTATTATTTCTGGTACAAATTTTAAATTGTTCTTTATGCTTTTCTCCTGAGTTACTGTCGTTAAATGATGTTCCCCTATAGCATGTTCCCCCCATCCCATTCTTAAGCGTAAATTCTGATTTATTTTCCGTTGTATATGATATAATTGCACAAGTCTATTTTTGTAGTCTACTCCTAGCCTCGTCACTACTTTGTCGAGGTATGGCTCGGCACTTACCAGCATATGGGGTCGGTTGTGCTGATACTACACTCTGCACTATATGCAGATCCTGAAGCAGCAGCTTTTGGACTACTGCCTTCAGTCCATACAGAAATCTCAGGTAGTCCTGCAGGCATCCACAAGCAATGGTGTCTCCCTCTATCTTTTCTTCTTGTTTCACTTATTTAATTCAAAAACAGTGATGCATTTATTTTTCGGACCTTGTTTGTAGTATTTCTAGACCGTCTGTGAAGTTGTGACACCAGTTCTGGGTAGCCTTTATTTAAGAAGTTGTATTGGATATATTTAAATGATTTTATTATTTCTTCTGCTTGTTTAAATTTTGCAGTTAATAAGCTATTGTTTCATAATTGCTAAAGGGGTAAAATGGGAAAAAGGAAATTTGTTCAAATAGTTAGCTTGCCTAGCTATCATTAGTGGGTCCATCACGACTCCCAATGGTGAAAAATCTGGGTCGTGATAAGTTGTTATCAGAGCTCTAGGTTACATCGGTCTCATAATTCCCAAACAACCTTAGTAGAGTCTGAGGGATCGGTATGGAGATATTTTTATTTATCGGAAGAGGCTACAGAGTTAGTAAAAATTTCACACCTTTCTTTCCTATCGGTAAAGATTTCACACCTTTCTTTCCTATCGTGCAGTTGGTTTCTCAATTCTAATTGAATTTCTACTCTATTTTTTCACAGATGGAGAGAACAGACGCTTCCGCATGCATTCATCAGTAGCTCGAACCCCTAGCAGCAGCTCCCACTAGGGCCAGAAGGAGAGACCGAGGCCGTGCTAGAGGCCTAGGTAGGGGAAAATCTCAGCCTAGAGCAGCAGCACCTGCAGCAGAGCCTCAGGTTGAGTTTGATGATGAGGTCTCAGCCCAGGCAGATCCATTGGGCTTGGCTCAGGACCCAAAGGGGTTCATTGCTATCCCAGTACTCCAAGATGCTCTAGTCCTTCTAGTGGGCCTTATGGAGAGTGTCACCCGGGTAGTCTTGCTTCTAATAGCGCCAGCCATCTCTTAGTTTGGAGGAAGAGCCCACACTCTTGCTACTCGTACTCCAAAGACGGTGGCTCCCCAATTTAAGACTCCTGCCGTTCAGCCAGTTGGATCAGTTCAGCCGGTGTGGTAGCTTAGACCGGTGATGGAGCCGCTACGTCTATCGATGCTTTGTGGAGGTTGGATAGGGTCACCAAGCTTTTCGCTAATACTTTCATGGGTGCATCTTCATAGGACCCCCAGTATTATCCAGACAGTTGTCATGAGGTTCTCACGAACATGGAGATAGTGGAGACAGATGGGGCCAATTTTGCCACTTTTTGTTTATCTGGATCCGCCAAGACTTTGTGGAGAGATTATTGTTTGGCTAGACCAGTCAGATCACCTGCTTTGACTTGAGAGCAGTTTACTCAGCTATTTTTTGAGAAGTTTCTCCCTACAGGTCAGAGAGAGATCTACCAGTGGCAGTTTGAGCGTCTCCAACCGGGTCCTATGACTGTTACTCAGTATGAGACCAGATTCATCGACTTGCCTCGTGATGTTTTTATCATATTTCCCACCGAGAGAGAGAGGACGAGGAGGTTCATTAAGGGACTCATTCAGCATGTTCGAACTTAGATGGCCAAAGAGACAGGGAGTGATGTTTCTTTTCAGGAGGCGTCCAATGTGGCCAAGAGAGATGAGATTGTTGTATGGCGGGGAGGTGGTCATGGGTCTGGAAAGAGGCCTCGTCATTCAAGAATATTCAATGATGCCTCGTATAGACGCAAGGATTCATATGGTACATGTCATCCTCCTAGACCTTTTCAATCAACACTTTAGGTTTCTCACAGCGCTTTAGGTGGTCGGGGTTCTCATATTCAGTATTCTTATCAGCAGCTCTACAGTGCACCACCAGCTCCTATCAGTAAACCGCCGCTCCATAGTTTTTGGGGTTGTCATTTAGGTTGCTAGGATGAGTCTAAATTTCCTCATCCATAACTCTCAGGTGAATGCTTTGAGTAAGGTTAGTATGGTCATTTTGAAGGACTTGTCCGAGGTTAGTGGATACTTAGTCGCAGCAGCAGGGTTCTCGTGCTATGGTTCAGGCAGTAGGTATTCCATCGCTCGCTCCGCCAGCTAAGGGTTGAGGTAGATGTGCTATAGGTGGGAGTAGAGGTATTAGATATGGAGGTCAGGCAGCTAGAGGTGGAGGCCTCCCAGCAGCAGGCCGTCCAAGAGATGTAGTTTAGGGTGGAGGGGCGCAACCCCGATGTTATGCTCTTCCAGCCAGGCCTGAGGTTGAGGCTTCCGATGCAATTATCACAGGTACTGTTCTGGTTTTTAGTAGAGGTGCGTCAATTTTATTTGAACCGGGTTCTTCATACCCCTATGTGTCATCTTATTTGCACCATATCTAGTCATGCCTAGTGATTCTTTGAGTGCTCCTATATATATGTGTATACAACGGTAGGTGATTCTATTATGGCAGATCGAGTCATGTGGCAAATCGAGTCTATCATTCATGTATAATTGTGATTGGGTGTCTTGAGTTACGTGTTAGTTTGTTACTTCTGTTCATGGTTAATTTTGATGTCATATTGGGGATGGACTGTTTATCACCTTACCATGCTATCTTGGACTGTCATGCTAAGACTGTGACCTTAGCCTTGGCGGGGTTGCCTTGTTCGCAGTGGAGAGGGACTCTTGGTCATTCGACTCATAGTCTTATCTCATATATGAAGGCTTGGCATATGATCGAGAAGGGGTGTTTGGCCTCTTTGCATATGTTCATGATTCTAGTGCTGAGATTCCTTCTATTGATTCTATGCCTGTTCTTCGAGAGTTTCCTGAGGTATTTCCTTTAGAACTTTCGGGTATGCCACCCGACAGTGATTTTGACTTCTACACTTATTTGACTCTGGCCACTCAGCCCATTTCTATCCCATTGTATATGGCCCCGCCTAAGTTGAAAGCGTTGAACGAGCAGTTGCAAGACTTGCTTCAAAAAGGTTTCATTAGACCTAGTGTTTTACCTTGGGGTGCGTCGTAGTTGTTTGTTAAGAAGAAGGACGGATCGATGAGAATGTGTATAGATTACCGGTAGTTGAACAAGGTTACAATCAATAATAAGTATCCATTGCCGACGATTGATGATTTGTTTGATCAGCTTCAGGGTGCCAAGGTATTTTCAAAGATTGACTTGAGATCTGGCTACCATCAGTTGAGGATTAGGGCATCTTATGTCCCTAAGACAGCTTTTTGTACTCGGTACATGCATTATGATTTCTTGGTGATGTCATTTGGGTTGACAAATGCCCACTAGCTTTTATGGATTTGATGAACGAAGTGTTCAGGCCTTACTTGGATTCATTCATCATAGTCTTCATTAATGACATTTTAATCTATACCCGCAGCCGAAAAGAGCATGAGCAGTACCTTAGAGTGGTTCTTCATACTTTGAGAGACAGTCAGTTGTATGCCAAGTTTTTGAAGTGTGAGTTTTGGTTAAGTTCACTTGCATTCCTGGGTCATGTTGTATTATCAGAGGGTATTCAGGTAGATCCGAAGAAGATAAAGGCAGTCGAGGACTGGCCTAGACCAGCATCAGCTACAGAGATCCGGAGTTTCTTAGGTTTGGCACACTATTATAATGGGTTTCTGAAGGATTTTTTGTCTATTGTAGCCCGATGACCAGGATAACCCAAAAGGTGCCCAGTTCAGGTGGTTGAACGAGTGTGAGGCAAGCTTTCAGAAGCTCAAGACATATTTTACTATGGTACTGGTGTTGGTTTTGCCCATAGGTTCAGGGCCTTACACAGTTTATTCTGATGCGTCTCATATTGGACTTGGTGCAGTGTTGAGGCAGTATGAGAGGTCATTGCCTATGCTTTACGGCAGTTGAAAATTCATGAGAAGTACTATCCGGTTCATGAATTGGATTTAGCAGCCATTGTTCACGCGTTGAAGATTTGGAGGCATTATCTGTATGGTGTGGCATATGAGGTGTTCACGGATCATAAGAGTCTTCAGTGTTTGTTCAAGCAGAATGAGCTAAATTTGAGGAAGAGAAGGTGGTTGGAGCAATTAAAGGACTATGATATCACCATCTTATATCATCCGGGAAAGGCCAATGTGGTCGTCGATACTTTGAGTAGGAAGCCAACCAGTATGGGAAGTCTTGCTTATATTCTAGTCGGTCAGAGGAAGCCAATCGGTTCGTTAGGTTGGATGTTTCTGAGCCCAGTCATGTGTTAGCTTGAACAGTCACTCATTTTTATTTATTGGAGTGTATCCGATCAGCAGTATTATGATCCTCATTTGTATGTCCATAGAGACACGGTGCAGCACGGAGGTGCCGAGCAGGTTACCTTAGGATATAATGGAGTTTTGAGATTGCAGGGTCGAGTTTATGTGCCTAATGTGGATGGTCTTCGAGAGTTGATTTTAAAGGAGGCTTGTAGTTCCCGGTACTCTATTCATCCGGGTGCTGCTAAGATGTATTAGGATTTGCAGCAATATTATTGGTGGAGGAGAATAAAGAAGGACATTGTTGCATATGTGACTTAGTGTTTGAACTCTCAGCAGGTCAAGTACGAGTATCAGAGGCCTGGTGGTTTGTCCAGATGATTGAGATTCCTGAGTGGAAGTGGGAGCGTATCACTATGGACTTCGTTGTTGGACTCCCACGGACTCAGAGGAAGTTCGATGCAGTGTGGGTTATTGTTGATAGGCTGACCAAGTCAACACATTTCATTCCTATGGCGGTCTCATATTCTTCCGAGAGGTTAGCTGAGATCTATATCTGGGAAGTTATTCGTCTTCATTGTGTGACCGTGTATATTATTTCGAATCGAGGTTCACAGTTTACCTCACATTTCTGGAGAGTAATTTAGTGAGAGTTGGGTACACAGGTTGATTTAAGCACAAACGTTTCATTCTCAGACGGACAGGCAGTCCTAGCGGACCATTTAGATTGTGAAGGATATGCTCCGAGCTTCAGTTATTGACTTTGGAGGCTCGTGGGATCCGTTTTTTCCTTTAGAAGAGTTTTCTTAACAGAAACACCTACCAGTCGAGTATCAAGATAGCTCCTTATGAGTCTTTGTATGGTAGGCGGTGGCAGTCGCCGGTTGGATGGTTTGAGTTGGGTGATGCTCGGTTTTTGGGATACGGATCTATTACAGGATGTCTAAGACAATGTCAGGATCATTCATGATAGGCTTCGTACAGCTCACTACCGGCAAAAGCATTATGCCGACCGTAAGGTTCAAGATATGGCATTCATGGTCGGTGAGCGGGTATTGCTTCGGGTGTTGCCTATGAAGGGCGGGACGAGATTTAGGAAGAAGGGAAAGATTAGCCCTAGGTTCACTTCTTGATATTATTGATCGAATGGAAGAGGTGGCTTACATACTTGCATTGTCACCGAGCTTATTAGTCATGCATCTAGTGTTTCATGTGTCCATGCTTCAGAAGTATCACGGTGATCCATCCCACGTGTTAGATTTCAGCACTGTCCAGTTGGACAAGGATTTGTCCTATGAGGAAGAACCGGTAGCTATTCTAGACCGGCAAGTTCGTCAGTTCAAATCAAAGAATTTTCCTTCTGTTCTGTTCAGTAAAGAGATCAGCCTGCTAAGTCAACGGCCTAGGAGTCCGAGTCCGATAGGCCGAGCCGTTATCCCCATCTTTTCCCCGACTCAGGTACTTCCTTCTTATGTTTTTTCGAGGACGAACGGCTATTTTAGACGTGGAGAATGTGATAACACTTAGGGTCATCACTTATTTTAGAAATAAGTTCCGTGTTTTGAGGCCTTAAAAATCTCTTTTTGTCTCACCTCGATTTGCATGCAAAGTCCGGGCGCGTAGACAAAAAGCCATTATGTGACAATTTGTGAAAATGATGAATTTTTCCTTTAAAATAAATTTAAATTGACTTCAAACAATATTTTCAATAAACTGACCCGAACACGTAATTTGACGGTCACGAAGGCTCCGTAGAAAATATGGGACTTGGGCATTTTCCCGAAATCAAATTTCGAGGTCCCAAGCCGAGAAATAAATTTTTAAAGAAAATAATATTTTTAGAATATTTATGACCTATTGGAAATGAAATGTGTTTGAAATTTGATAGTATCGCACCCGTATTCTTGTTTCGGAGCCCAATATGGGTCTTATATGAGATTGAAGTTGAGTCTGTAAAATTTTGTAAGAAGCGGACTTGAAATTACATGAATCGGACCTTATTTGAGAAAGTTGGAAAATTTGATATTCTTAAGTGATTTCATGATTTTGATGCAAAATTCATAATTGTTGATGTTATTTTGGTGATTTGAATGCACAAGAAAGTCCGTATGATTTTTCTTAGGTTGGTGTGGATGTTTGGTTTGGAGCCCCGAGGGCTTGGGCTAGTTTTGGATAGGCCATGGAGTGACATTTTTAATTTAGGATGTTGCATATTTTTTAGATGGTGTTGCAGGTCTTCTGGCTTCGCATTTGTGAAGCCAAGCTCGCAAATGCGAGAAAATTGTCGCAAATGTGAAAGGACCTGGTCTACCTTAGGGTCGCAAATGCGACGTAGTTATCGCAAAAGCGATATCACAAACGCGGACGGCCCATCGCATTTGCGAAGTGGCCTGGATTCCCACAGTGTCGCAAATGCGACAGTATCGTCATAAAAGCGAGTTCGCAAATGCAAAATTTTGTCACAAATGCGTGAATAGCAGACTTCTGGGTTAGCAATTGCGAACCCTGGTCTCAATTGTGATACCTGCAACCTGTAAATTCATAACTTAGTCGAAAATCTTCCATTTTTCAAACCCTTCCAAAACCAAAACACTATTAGGCGATTTTTCAAAGACAATTTCTTTTCCAAATCGATTGTAATTTATTTCTAACTTGTTTTTATTAAACTTTAAAATCTTTTCTGATAATTTTATCTCAAAATCAAAGATTCTAATGGGAAAAATTGGGTGTTTTGGGTAGAACCTAGGTTTTCAAATTTTTGGGATTTGGACCTCGATTTGAGGACCGATTTCAAACGAAATTATATATTTGGGTTCGTGGTGGAATGAGTAACCGGTTTGTGATTCGAACCTCAGGTTTTGACCATGTGGGCCCAAGTGCGATTTTTAACTTTTTCGGAAAAACTTCATAAAACCTATTTTCATGTATTGGAATTGATTCACTTAGCATTTATTGATATGGTTAAGTAACTTCTGGCTAGATACGAGCGAATTGATTGTCAAATCTAGAGGTAAAGCGGTAGTTAAGGCTTGAATTATGTTCGTGGCATCGATGCAAGTGTTTGATCTAACCATAGCTTGAGGGATTAGGAGTCGAGCCCTATTTTCTATGTATTATTTGTTGATTATGATGTATAGGCATGGTGACGAGTATATGTATCATTGTCAAGCATGCCCGTGATTCTTAAATTGAAATCGTTGTGTTATTAATAAGTACCACCAATGCCTAAGTTGTTGATTCTCTGTGTTGGGATAGAATTATGATTATTCTCGTAAAAATTTACTATGGTTGAGTATTGATGCTAGTCATTGTTTCTTTGTGAAGTTAGATGTTGGAACAAGTTTGGTTATAGGTGATTCCTTTGCCGGGACGTATTTATTTATACTGTCGATTCCTTTGCCGGGATGTTATTACCTTATTATTCCCTTGTCGAGACTCTTTTGTGATTGGTGTTGAATTGTATATTGGGATCGGGTTGTACGCCTCAACAATATTATATTTGGATCGGATTGCACGCCGCAACAATATTATATTTGGATTGGGTTGCACGTCATAACAATATTATATTTGGATTGGGTTGCATGCAGCAAAAGTGTTTATTTATGATTTGGATAGGTTTCCTTATTCTTTCTGCTGTGAATTTTAAATTGTTCTTTATGTTTTTCCCTTGAGTTACTATTGTTAAATGATATTTCCCTGTAGCATGCTCCCCTCTCCCATTCTTAATTTTATATTTTTGCTTTATTTTCCGTTGTATGTGATATAATTGCACAGGTTTATTTGGTAGTCTGGTCCTAGTCTCATCACTATTCTGTCGGGGTTAGGCTAGGTACTTACCAGCACATATGGTCGGTTGTACTTATACTACACTCTGTACTGTGTGCAGACCCCGGAGCAGCAGCTTTTAGACCTTAACTTGTGTGGCTACCTTCAGTCCATACAGAGATCCAAGCTAGTCATGTAGGCGTCCGCAGGCCCTGGCGTCTCCCTCTATATATTTTTCTTGTTTCACTTATATATTCAGAAAAAATGTTGCATTTATTTTTTGGACCTTGTGTATAGTATTTCTAAACTGTCTGTGAAGTTATGACACTAGTTCTAGCTAGTCGTTATTTAAGAAGTTGTATTAGATATATTTAAATGGTTTTATTGTTTCTTCCGCTTGTTTAAATTTAATAAGCTATTGTTACATAATTGTTAAAGGGTTAAAATGCAAAAAAGGGTAATTTGTTAAAAGAGTTGGCTTGCCTAGCTTTCATTAGTGGGCGCCATCACGACTCCCGAGGGTGGAAAATCCGGGTCGTGATACCTGAGCAGCAGAATATATTTTCCAAAATTGTGGGTTTTGTCCATTTTCATCTTTCGAGCTAGAGACATCAAATTTGAGCAATTTTTGAGGGGTTCTTGATGTGGTTGTTTAGGGTAGGTGATCTTTACCTGGTTTTGATATTGTGACGACTCGGCCCGTCATCACGTGAGTGACCGCCCGGTTTCCCTCATATTATGTTTTCCTATGCTTCATTATCGGTATTTGAGGTGATCGAGTAGAATTGGATTGGTTTTAGATGCAAATGAGGCATTGTCTCTAAAAGGAGAGCTTGTTTTGGAAAAGTCAACTAGAAGTTGATTATTTAGTAAGAGGGATCGATAGTTAATTATGATGATTCGGTTAGCTTCGAGAGATGGTTTGTGACTTAGGAGTGCGATCGGAATTGATTATGGAGGTCTGGGGTAGAATTAGGCTTGAATTGGCGAAGTTTGAATTTTGGTGAATTTCGGTTGATAGGGGAGATTTTGATCCAAGTGTCGGAATGGAATTTCGAGAGTTGCAGTAGCTCCATTAGGTGATTTTTAATATGGGTGCAAAGTTTTAGGTAATTCATAGGTGTTTAGGTCGGGTTTTTGATCGAATGTGCAATTCGGAAGTTTTTAAGAAACCTAGGATTTGATGATAATTTAGGATTTTGATGTTAAAGATAGTGTTTTGATGGTTCGAGCAAGTTTGGATTGGGTAATATATCATGTATGTGCTTTTGGTTGAGGTCTCGGGGGCCTCGAGGTGAATTTGGGTGGTTAAACAGAGAATTCGGAGTTTGTTACATGTTTGAAGTTTTCTGGTTCTAACATTTCCGCATCTGCGGAAAAAGGGCCGCATAAGTGGTTCCGCAGATGCGGCTAAGGGGTCGCTTAGGCGGTTTTCTGGGAGGCTTGGCCTTCCACAGAAGCGGACAAAATTCCGCAAAAGCGGCGACCGTATAAGCGGTTTTGGGTCGCAAAAGCGGTCCCCGGTGAGTTTATGTTAGACTGCAGGAGTGGTCATTTATACGCATATGCGGTCACCGCAGTTGCAATAATTTAACCGCAGAAGCGGAAATCGACTAGGGTTTAAGTAAACAGTATTCACGATTTTGAAAAGACAAGAAAACATTTTGGGACTTCGGTTAAGGAGATTTTTGGGCGATTTTCGAAGAGAGTTAGAGGGGTTTTCATCAGGTATGAATTATGGGACTCGGATTATGTTATTATGGTGTAAAATCATGGACTAATCACTGAATTTCAAGGAATTAAAGGTTAAAAATGGAGGTTAGGGTTTAAAACTTAATAGAGTTTAAATATGGGTTTTGAAGGCGCAATTGAAGTCTGATTATGGTAAAATTGATATGTATAGACTCGTGGCGAGACGAGGAGTCAGATGATGAAAATTAAGTAACTTTCAAGAAGTGGGCCCGGGGCTCCTGTTTTGCCAACTTCGTGATTTTTATGTTTTTCGAGTCTTTTCGATTGTGTTGTGTTCTATTTGCCTATTGTCACGTATTCGTTGTGGTTTTGGCCAGATTTGACATGCGAGGATGTTGATTCGAGAGGAAAGGGAATTACGGGCTAGTCTTCGGCCGGCTTGAGGTGAGTAATAGAAGTAGATGATGACCTGAGGGTTTGAAACCCCGGTATATCATACTATGATTCTATATTGAGGCGAGATGCGCACTCCATGATGAGTGCGGGGTTGTTTGTGATTGGGGATTATGGTTTAACCCGCCTTGAGTGGTGTCCAAGCTATGCTTTGGACAATAGACTGATTAGTAAACATCCTACTTGGATTGTTATGATATATTTGGGTTGTGTGCCAACTATTTCAAACCCATGGGGAATTTTATCACTGCTTCCATGATGATTAGCATGCTATATAATTTCAGTCCTGAGATTTAAACGTTGTTTTAAGATACTTAGTCACATTCCTAAAGTTTTAAAGACTTAAATGATAATTCTATAATAATTGGAACTGAGAACTAAAATCTAACTTGGTTGTATAACTCACTGCATATTCTAGACTAAGTGTGGATTAGGCTGCACACCACAACGATGTCACGATGATATTGCGCTTGGGCTTTAGGATCTCCTCCGGAGTCTGAACCCCTACAGTGAGCGTAGGTACCCAAACGGATCGGGTTGTACCCCGCAGTGGTCATGTGCATTGCATTGCATTCATGCGTTGATGTTGTCTGATTTATCTGATTCTATTTTGTTGACATTTCACCGTTAATTATGCTAAATTATTAGTTTTAACTTTATATTGTCGTATTTTCAAGATTTCTTACCTTAAGCAATTATATATATCTATTACCACTGAGTTGGAAGTACTCACTTTACTCCCGGCACCATGTGTGAAGATTCAGGTGCATCGGGAGCTTAGTTGAGTTATTTGCTTTTTCAGAGCTTTCAGGATTTGTCGAGGTAGCTGCTTGACGTCTGTAGAACCCGACTCCTCCCCTTATACCTTTTATCTTTTCTCATTCTAGAACTCTGTAATACATGGGGATTCGCTTCTTTGTTATCTTAGAGGCTCTAGACTCATGACCCTAGGTCTTTGGGAGATGTTGGTTATGTCAGTGTTTCCTACTTTTTCTAAATAACTTATTGGTTAATAGACTTGACAACTTGCTAATTTCATGTTGTTACTCCGTAATAGAATTTGTTATTGGGATGTGAGTATTGACTGGTCGGGCTTTCCTAGCAACTATTTTGGGCGCCATCACGACCGGGATTGGGGACGTGACAAGTTGGTTTCAGAGCCTAGGTTACTAGGCCTTATGATTCATAAGCCGGTTAGTAGAGTCTCGCGGATCGGTACGGAGACATCTATATTTATCCTTGAGAGGTTGCAGAACCATTAGGAAATAGTTCATATTCTTGAACTCTTGTCGTGCAACTTTGTTGATCCGAGAACCAAATTTTTGTATTCTGTTCTCTCGTAGATGGCGAGAACCCGTGATACCGAACATGACAGATGACCACCATCGCCACCCGCTAGAGGTCGTGGTCATGGTCGAGGTATACCAGCGAGGGCAGCTCCTTTAGATCCACCAGTTGCCTGAGTTTTAGGACCAGCCTCCATCTGTAGATGCTCCAGCAGCACCTGTTCAGGCACCAGCAGTGCCCATTGTGATTCCTGGTCTTCAGGATGCTTTCGCTCAGATTTTATCCATCTGTACTGACCTGGCTCAATCCGTCTCAGCCACTACTGCAGCATGTACTTCTCAGATTAGAGGTGGTCAGCAGACCCCCGCTGCTCGCGCACCCGAGTAGGGTGTTCAGGGATTGCAGACACCAGGATTAGCCCCAGCTTTGTCAGTTGCACCAGTTGCCCTAGTTGTGACAGTCGCACCAGTCCAAACTTTATGGTTCCAGCTATGCTAGACGACGAGCAGCATCGACTAGAGAGGTTAGGTAAGCTCCAGCCTCCGGCGTTCAGTGGCACTAAGGGCGAGGATGCCCAAGGATTTCTAGACAAGTGTCAATGTATGCTTCACACTGCATGGATATTGAAGTCGAGTGGAGTGGCTTTTACTACTTTTCAGTTCTCCGGGACTACATTTACATGGTGGGAGGAGTTTGAGAGGCGTAGGCTTTTGGAGCAGCGCCCCTTACTTGGCAACAGTTCTCCACTCTCTTTCTGGAGAATTATTTACCGCAGTCTCGCAGAGAGGAGTTGCATTGTCAGTTTGAGTGGTTGGTTCAGGCAGACATGACAGTTACCCAGTATGAGTTGAGTTTTATGCAACTAGATCGATATGCTACTTGGATGATCCCGACTGATTGTGAGTGGATTTGGAGGTTTATGGATGATCTTAACTATCTAGTCAGCATTTTGATGACTAGAGAGAGGGTTGTGGCCACCTTGTCTGAGGAGGTAGCTGATATGGCTTGACAGATTTAGACATATCGAAGTCAGGAGCATGAGGAAAGGGAGGCCAAAAGGCCTCGAGGTTCAGGTAGCTTCAGTGGTGCTCCGTCTATTGACCAGTTCCAGTATGGTAGAGGTTATTCCTTCAGACCTCCTCAGTCAGGTCGTACAAAGTCCAGTGGGGCTTCTTCAGGCCATGGTCATTAGGGTTATCAGTAGGGCCAGTCTTCACTTAGCGCCCCTCTAGCTTATAGCTCTACTCCTGCCTCTTCAGCCTAGGGTTCGTCTGCAGCGAGGGGTTCCCCTCAGTCCCCTTCTCAAGCTCTGGGTCGTTTCTACGAGTGCGGTGAGTTTGGTCACATAAGGAGATAATGTCCTCGGCTTCGTGGTAGTCAGTTTCAGCAAAGGGATCAGCCCTCGTCTTCTGCTCCTATTTCATTAGCACCCACTCAGTCATCTAGGGGTGGAGGCTAGGTAGCCAATGGCCACCCCAAGGGTAGAGACCAGACTGGCGGTGGTGAGGATCGATTCTATGCTCTTCCAGACAGGAGGGACGCCATTGCAATAGATGCTGTTATCACAGGTATTATCTCAATCTCCCACAGGGATTCCTTGATTTTGTTTGACCGTGGATCTACCTATTCCTATGTATCTTTATATTTTGCTCATTATTTGGGTACAACTCGTGGTTGTCTTGCCTTGCCTGTGCACGGTGGGTGATACTATCATTGTGGATCATGTATATTGATCATGTATTGTGACTATTAGGGGTTTGAAGACCCGAGTTGACTTGTTATTGTTGGCCATGGTATATTTTGATATGATTCTGGGTATGGATTGGCTATCCCCATACCATGCTATTTTGGACTGTCATTCCAAGACAGTTACGTAGGTTATTCTGAGTGTTCCGAGGATCGAGTGGCAAGGTATGACTGATTATGTGCCCAGCAGGGTGATTTCTTTCTTAAAGGCCAGGCAGATGGCTTGGAAGGGTTGTTTATCGTACATGGCTTTCGTTAGAGATGTTGGAGCTGAGACTCCTAGTCTTGATTCTATTCCCGTTGTGAAGGATTTCTCTATATAAGGGGTTCATTCGCCCGAGTGTGTCACCATGGGGTGCACCGGTCTTATTTGTGAAGAAGAAGGATGGCACGATGAGAATGTGCATTAACTACAGATAGTTGAACAATGTGACAGTGAAGAACAAGTAACCACTACCTCGTATTGAGGATTTGTTTGACCAGTTTAATAGGGAAAAGGTATTCTCTAAGATTGATCTCCATTCAGGCTATCGCTAGCTGAAGATTAGGGATTCGGACATTATGAAGACAGCTTTCATGATGAGATATAGGCACTATGAATTTCTGGTTATGTTATTTTGGCTGACTAATTCCCCAGCCGCGTTCATGCACTCGATAAACAGTGTATTTCAGCCATATCTGGATTCATATGCGATTGTGTTTATTGATGATATCCCAGTGTACTCGCGTATCCAGGAGGAGCACGCATAGCATTTGAGGGTGGTATTGCAGAGACTGAGAGAGGAGAAACGCTATGCAAAGTTCTCCAACTGTAAGTTCTGGATTAGTTTTGTGGCTTTTCTGCGACATGTGGTGTCCAGTGATGGTATTTAGGTTGATCCAAAGAAGAATGAGGTAGTGCAGATTTGGCCTAGACCGTCCTCAGCCACTGAGATTCAGAGTTTCCTCAGTTTAGTGGGTTGTTATCGTAGTTTGTTCATGGTTTTTCATCTATTTCTTCACCCTTGGAAAAGTTAACACAGAAGAATGCTCCGTTTGTGTGGTTGGATGAGTGCAAGGAGAGCTTTCAGAAGCTCAATGCATCTTTGAACACAGCTCCGATATTAGTATTTCCATTAGCTTCAGGTTCTTTCACAGTGTATTGTGATGCTTCGAGAGTTGAGATCTATTGTGTATTGATGCAGGAGGGTAGCGTTATTTCTAATTGTTCTCGTCAGTTGAAGTCACATGAGAAGAACTACACTGTTCATGATTTAGAATTGGCTGCAATAGTTCATGCTTTGAAGATTTGGAGGCACTATTTACATGGCGTATCTTGTGAGGTGTTCACCAATCATCGCAGCCTTCAGCATTTGTTCAAACAGAAGGATCTTAATTTAAGGCAGCGGAAGTGGCTTGAGTTACTCAAGGACTATGATGTTATCATTTTGTATCACCCGTGGAAGTCCAATGTAGTGGCCGATGCTTTGAGCCGGAAGGTGGTTAATATGGGTAGTTTGGCTTATATTCCAATTGGGGAGAGCCCTTTGCAGCATTTGTCCATGATTTGGCCAATCGAATGGAGAGATTAGAGTTTTCTTATCCCAATCTGGTGTTGTCTTGTGTGGTTTCTCGATCTTCCTTGTATGACCGCGTTAGAGAGCGCCAGTATGATGACCCGCATTTGCTTGTCCTGAAGGACAAGGTCTAGCATGATGATGCCAGAGATGTAACCATTGGTGATGATGGTATGTTGTGGATGTAGGGCCGTATTTGCGTGCCCAATGTGGATGGGTTCTGGGAGTTGATATTAGAGGAGGCCCACAGCTCGCGGTATTCCATTCATCTGGGTGCCGCGAAGATGTATCAGGATTTGAGGCAGCACAACTTGTGGAGAAGAATGAAAAAGGATATTGTGAGTTATGTAATCGTTGTCTCAACTATTAGTAGGTCAAATATGAGCATCAGAGGCCGGTGATGTACTTCAGTGGATGGATATTCCATAGTGGAAATGAGATAGGATTATTATGGATTTTGTGAGTGGTCTCCCTTCTACCTCGAAGAAGTTTGATTCGATTTGGGTGATTATGGATAGGCTGACCAAGTTATCCCACTTCATTTCGTTGTGTACTACCTATTCTTCGGAGAGGTTAGCGGAGATTTTCATCCGGAAGATTATATGGATGCATGGGATTCAAGTTTCCATTTTCTCAGATAGGGGTACTCAGTTTACTTCCCAGTTCTGGACGACTTTTCATCGAGAGTTGGGTACACAGTTAGAGTTGAGCGCTACGTTTTATCCTCAGACGGACGGACAATCTGAGTGTACTATCCAGATATTGGAGGACTTGTTGCGTGCCTGTGTTATTGATTTTGGAGGTTCTTGTGCTAAGTTCTTGCCACTTGCAGAGTTTTCTTACAATAACAGCTACCAATCCAGCGTTCAGATGGCACCGTACGAGGCCTTATATGGGAGATAGTATAGATCTCATGTTGGTTGGTTTGAGCCTGGCGAGGCTATACTATTGGGGACAAAGTTAGTTTAGGATGCCTTAGAGAAGGTGAAAGTTATGCAGGAGAGACTTTGTACCACTCAGTCATGTCAGAAGAGTTATGCGAACTAGAAAGTTTGAGATGTATCTTATATGGTGGGCGAGAAGGTCTTGTTGAAGGTCTAGCCCATGAAAGGCATTTTGAGGTTTGGGAATAAAGGGAGGCTGATTCCACTGTACATTGGACATTTTGAGATACTTAGGAGGATTTTTGGGGAGGTGGCATATATGCTTTCTTTGCCACCTAGTTTGTCGGGGGTTCATCCGGTGTTTCATGTTTCTATGCTCCGGAAGTATGTTGGGGACCCGTCTCATGTCTTGGACTTCAACACGGTTCAGATGGATGAGGATTTGACTTATGATGTGGAGCCAATGGCTATTTTGGGTCTACAGGTTCGAATATTGAGGTCAAAGGATATAGCTTCGGTGAAGGTTCAGTGGAGAGGTCGGCTCGTGGAGGGGGCCACTTGGGATGCCGAGCAGGAGATACGGAGCAGATATCTTCACCTATTTGAGACTTCAGGTATGTTTCTTGACCTGCTCGAGGACGAGCATTTAGTTTAGTTGGTGAGGATATGACAACCCGGCTCGTCATCACATGAGTTACCACCCTAATTCCCTCATATTATGTTTCCCTATTCATCATTATAGGTATTTGAGGTGATCGGGTAGAATTGGATTGGTTTTAGATGGAAATGAGACACTTAGTCTCTTAAAGGAGAGCTTATTTTGGAAACGTCAACTGGAAGTTGACTAAATAGTTAGAATGCTCGGATGTGAATTCTGTTGATTCGGTTAGCTTCGGGGGGTAATTTGAGACTTAAAAGTGCGATCGGAATAGATTTTGGAGGTCCGGGGTAGAATTTAGGCCTTAATTGGCGAAGTATGAATTTTGGCGAATTTTCGGTGAATTTTCGGTTTATAGGTGAGATTTTGACATTAGGGTCGGAATGGAATTCCGAGAGTTTCAATAGCTCTATTAGGTGATTTTGGATATGCGTGCAAAGTTTTAGGTTATTCGGAGGTGGTTAGGTCAGGTTTTTGATCGAATATGCAATTCGAAAACTTTTAAGAAACTTAGGCTTTGATTCGATGATAATTTAGGATTTTGATGTTAATGAAAGTGTTTTGATGGTTCGAGGAATTTTAGATAGGGTAAAAGATTATGTCTGTGCTTTTGGTTGAGATCACGGGGGCCTCAGGGTGAATTCGGGTGGTTAAACGGAGAATTCGGAATTTGTTGCATGTTTGAAGTTTGTTGGTTCTGTCATTTCTGCATCTACGGAAAAGGGACCGCATAAGCGATTCCGCAGATGCGGCTAAGAGGTCGCATAGGCGGTTTTATTGGAGGCTTGGCCTTCCGCAGAAGCAGACAAATATTTGCATAAGCGCAACCACAGAAGCGGTTTTGGGTCGCAGAAGCGGTCATTGGTGAGTTTAAGTTAGATCGCAGAAGGGGTCATTTTGACTCATAGGCGGTGAATGCAGGTGCGATAATTTAACTGCAAAAGCGGAAATCAACTGGGGTTTAAGTGAACAGTGTTCACGATTTGGAAAAGAGAAAAAAATATTTTGGGACTTCAGTTAAGGAGATTTTTAGGCGATTTTCGAAGAGCGTTCGAGGGGCTTTTGTCAGGTATGAATTATGGGACTTGGATTATATTATTATGGTGTAAAAACATGTATTAATCACTTAATATCAAGGAATTAAAGGTTAAAATGGAGGTTAGGGCTTGAAACTTAAGAGAGTTTAAATGTGGGTTTTGAAGGGGCAATTGAACTCTGATTTTGGTAAATTTGATATGTATAGACTCATGGCAAGACGAGGAGTCCAGTTATATAAATTTGGTAATTTTTCAAGAAGTCGACCCAAGGCTCAGGTTTTACCAACTTCGTGATTTTTGATATTTTTCCGGTCTTTTCGATAGGCTTGTGTTCTATTAGCCTATTGTAACGTATTCGTTGTGGTTTAAGCCAGATTCGACATGCGAGGTGGTCGATTCGATAAAAAAGGGCATTACGGGCTAGTTTTCGGTCGGCTTGAGGTGAATAGTACTATGACCTGAGAGTTTGAAACCCCGGTATATTATACTATGACGCTATATTGAGGCGAGATGCGCACTCCACGACGAGTGCGGGGTCATTTGTGATTAGGGATTATGGTTTAGCCCGGCTCTAGTGGTCTCCAAGCTGTGCTTTGGACTATAGACTGGTTAGTAAACATCCTACTTGTAGTTATTATGATATATTTGGGCTGTGTGCCAACTATTTGAATTCTTTGGGGATTTTGCCACTGCTTCTATGATGATTAGCATGCTATATGATTTCAGTCCTGAAATTTTAAACATTGTTTCGAGATACTTAGTCACATTCCTAAAGTTTTAACGGCTTAAATGATAATTCTCTAATAATTGGAACTGAGAACAAAAATATGACTTGGCTGTATAACAAACATGCATATTCTGAACTGAGTGTGGAACATGTTGCACGCCGCAGCGATGTCACGATGATATTGCGCCTGGGCTTTAAGAGCCCCTCCGGAGTATGAACCCCCTCAGTGAGCGCGAGTACCCAAATGGATCGGGTTGTACACTGCAGCGGTCATGTGCATTGTTTTGCATTCATGCGTTGATGTTGTCTGATTTATCTGATTCTGTTTTGTTGTTATTTCACCGTTAATAATGCTAAATTGTTAGTTTTAGCTTTACATTGTGGTATTTTCGAGATTTTATACCTTCAACCATTATATATGTCTATTACCACTGAGTTGAAAGTATTCACTTTACTCCCTGCACCATGTATGTAGATATGTGCATCAGGAGCTTAGTTGATTTGTTTTCAGAGCTTTCAGGAGTTGTCGAGGTACTCCCTGGCGTCCGCAGAACCCGACTCGTCCCCTTATCCCTTTTATCTTTTCTCATTCTAGAACTATATATTACATGGGGATTTCCTACTTTGTTATTTTAGAGGCTCTAGACTCATGACCCCATGTCTTTGGGAGATGTTAGGTATGTCAGTGTTTCATAATGTTTTTAATTAATTTATTGGTTAGAAGAATTGACAAACTGCGAATTTTATGTTGTTACTCAGTAATGGGATTTGTGATTGGGATGTGAGTATTTATTGGTCGGGGTTGCCTAGAAATTGTGTTAGGCGCCATCACGACCGGGTGGGGTCGTGACAGATATTATTTTAGATTTTTATCTTTGTTTTCATCATTAAATAGAGAATTAAGTTGGAAATTTTGGAATTGATATCAAATTTGCTAATTTTTGTATGGTTGAACTCGTATCAGAATGAGTGTTCAGGTTTTGCAAATTTTGTTGGGTTCCAAGGAGCAGGGGTTGACTTTTTAGTTTTTGTTAAATATTGAAGCTTTATTATTAGGAATTATTTCCTATGAGTTTAATTTTGTTATTTGAAGTTATTTTTGCTAGATTTGAGCCATCGAGGGATTGTTTCACTCGAAAAGATAATTTTAAGTAACGGTGTAGCTTCTTTGAGGTAAGTATCTTGCCTAACTTTGTGTGAGGGAACAGCCTCTTAGTATTCGAGTCATTTATGCTAATTCTGTCATGTGAAGGTCGTGTACACGAGGTGATGAGTTCGTGCTCAGACTTATTTGTGAAAATTTGACTGTTAGGGCCCTTAGGTTCTTATGATCATTACATATGAAATTGTATTTATCATGTTAAATTCCCATTTGCTAAATTCACCCATACATGTCTTATCTGAAATTAATTGCTTCATGTTTCACCCTTATTGCCGAATTAAACTCTTATGGACCTAAACTGAAGTTGATGCCTCTTTTATTGCCATGCTATCCTTTCTGTGATTGCTTATCCTTAATTGAAGTTACTATTATCTTCTCCTGTAGGTATCTATCCTTAATTGAACTTGTTGTTATCTTTTCTGTAATTGCTTATCCATAATTGAATTTTTTGTCTCTTCTGTAATTTCTCAAATATAAATGAAGTTTTGTTATCCTTTTTTCATTATCGACTTATCTTTATTTGCAATCACTTATTCATATTATCTCTCTTATCGTCGAATTATACTTTTGCGAAGTCAGTGCTACACATTATCTCTTCCTTGTTGAGCTATTCTTGTTGAGATCATTATTCCTTCTTGTGTCTTTCTTTGCGATCTCGTTCTACCTTCTCTTTTTGTTTTGAAGTTCTTGAGTTGATTTACTTGCCGTATTCTCGTGTTGTTGTTGTTGTTGCTATTATTATGTTGTTGCACGAGGTTTCTATCGTGCAGTTGTTACTGTTGATACGCATGCGGTGGTATAAGGCCTTGGTGTTAAAATGCATATGGTGAGATAAGGTGGGCTTGAAACGCGTGGTTAGTAGGGAAACTGTTAGAAGCCATACGATCTGATAAGTTGAGCTAAAACGCAGGTGCTATTTTGGAAAAATAATTCACAAAACTAAATGTATAGGCTCCCACGGTGATATAAGGAAAGTTTGTGATTCGTTTTATAATTTGAGACTACGAGACGGTACCTTGGTAGGGCTCTTGTTTAAAATTCCCCTTTATCGGTGCACTTGTCTTTGATTGTTGCTTTTCTTAGCATACTATTAGTTGTTTCCCCATGTGTTGCACTATTTTCTTAGTTCTACGTAGCTAATCTTGTTGTATTGGTCGTTGCTTCAACTTCATTATTGTCCTTATTACATTGTACATTTTGTGATTATCGATTCTTAGGTGTCATTCATTGTCTCTACTCTTGCCTGTTGACTTGATTTGTGATAGAACACTTGTACAAGAATACACGTAAATAAAACTCTCATATCGGTTAAAGAAGATGAATCTTGATGTTATTGACAACATATATGTACTCTCGTCTATTTACTTTATGCATGTTCTATTGGCATGTGAGTCGTCCATGTGGTTATAAATTGTAATGTGGGCAGAAGGTCCCAAGTGATTAGGGTTCATAAATAGGGACACATGACCTATGATTATGACGTTTGGTACCTCGTGAAAATGCTTGAACATATGTGATATGAAAGCGGTTGTTCTTATTGAGTTGTTCCTGGTTTTTCCCTTATTCTGTTTCGCCTAATTTAGTCAAACTACCTGGCGGGCCTGGGCCGGTCCTGGCGGGCCCAACGGTTATTTTTAAAAAAAATATATATTTGGAAAAATTAGTAACGGCTCTTTGCAAACAGTAACCGTTTGGAACTTTGTAAAATAGCCATTTGGCCCCCAAACTTTATATAATTACACTTTTCCCATTTCTCAACTACAAATACCCCCTCATTCTTTCATTTTTATTCACCAATTCATCAATAGCGTTGAATCTCTCTCAAGCTCTCTTTCAATCATTCTACTACAAGTGCTTAATTTATTGTTGAAAATTCGTGAAAAATTGTGAAGCTGTTGAATTGAAGTTTTCAAGTGTTCAACGATTTTCAATTTTCAAGAAATTGTTCGGCAATCCGGTAAACTCGTTTCAACTCTTACGTGTTAATAATATATTTTTTTGTTGTTTAATTTGCATAATTCTAATTAGTATGGCATTTTCTTTGAAAAAAATATTTGGTAAAGGAAAAGGTAAAACCGGTGAAAGTAGTGGCCATAATACTATCCTTCCCCCGGCTCCCCGACCTACGAAAGATAAGCAAGTTGAAAGTAGTCGCCAACCTAGACGTCATAATCCGCCTCCCATAATGCTTGATAGTGATCACCCTTGTTTTCAATTTACCGATAGTGAATTTCTACATGATGTTGCAGTAGGTGATAGATTAGATCATGAAATTATGAATGCTCTTTATCCTAATGAACCTATCTTAGAGGAAAATGAGGATGATAATGATGATGATGAAACCCAAGCACCAGATGTAGATGATACACCTACTAGTCCTGTTCATAACTCAGGAAATGCACCGGCACACCCACCTATAGAAACTCCAACTTTTAGTAGACAGCCTGCTAAACATCAAGAAACACCATTAGTTTGGCATTTTTTTACTCAAGTAAGAGAACACAACAAGGCTAAGTGTAAAACTTGTGGGAAATTACTGGTTCATAAATTTACTGGAGACCGTAGCGGCACAGGTAGTTTGACTAGGCACATAAAATTACACCCTAGAGATAGGGCTAGATTTTTTTAAATGCAAGCGGAGCAAGAGGGGACAAGTGTAGATTCTCAAGTTAACCCCAGTACAGGTTCAAATCTAGTTCAACCAGGAATTAACACTGTCACTGGAGGTATTTTATATTACGATCCAAATAGGGATCATGAATAATTAGCAAAAATGATTACAGTTATGTGCTTGCCTTATGCTTTTGCTTCTAATCCTAATTGGGTTCATTATATTAGAAGAGCTTTAATTCTACTTATAAAGGTTGGCCTCGCGCAACAGTTAATGCCGATATTTATAAATTCAAGCATGAATATGAACAATATTTGCGCTATTTATTTACTCACATACCTAATCGTATTTCTATTACAACTGATATTGGTAGAAGTAATAATGACTGTGATTATCTAACTGTTACAAGTCATTGGATATATGAGGATTGGACAATGCAAAAATGCATAATTGCATATAGAATAATTAATTCACGCCACACGGGTAGGTTTATAGCTAACACTGTTTCAGATATATGTAGATATTTTTGCTTTAGAGATAAAATAATGGCATTTTCTATTGATAATGCTTCTAGTAACACTAGTGCAATAGGCATGCTAACACAAACCCTTAATCCTGCATTTAGTAATATTTTAGATGTTAGATGTATTTGTCATATTTATCATTTAATTGTTGGTGATGGTATGCGAATATTAAACATAGAAATTAAAAAGGTGAGAATGGCTCTTAATTTGCTATTTTATTCAAACCGTAGAACTAGACTTAGAGAGTATTTTAAAAAATATGACGATATGGCCTTAGAGAAAGAAAGGTTCATAAACCTTGCCCAACTAGGTGGAACTACATGTATGAAAGTTTAGTAATTGCGTATGAATATAGAAACCCAATTAATGCTACATTTAATTCTCGGGTAGGTGGTGAGGATGATGATGAAATGCTTACTACCCAAGATTGGACTAATTTTAAAATTCTTTTAGATTTTTTAGAACATTTTCAAGTTGCTACAAATGCATTTTCTGGGCAATATTATCCTACAATTTCAAACTGTTTAGTTTATATTGCCGCACTAGCTGATTTGTTTGTTGAATTTAGCGAGGGTGGGGATATTTATGAACTTGCTATAAATGAAATGAAACAAAAGTTTAAAAAATAATTTTTTCTCTCTCCCTCCATTTTTGGTGTAGCTGGAATGTTAAATCCAACGATGAAATTAGGAGATCCTCATTTTTGGTATTCTAATATTTATAAAGATTTAGATCTATCAGAAGAGGAAATTGCTACACTTGCTGATGCAAAAGCATCAAGTAAAATTAATGCTCAAACTGTTCATAATGCTTATAAACATGCGTTAGAGCATGCTAGGCCAAATATTCCAACCCCTAATTCGTCTAGCTCACAATCGTCTAAAAGAGTTGCTGTTTTAACAACTCTTAAATCGTGGACGGAGTTCCGGGGTTGTCAAGGTGATAATTTTGATGAAATTTCCCAGCTAAATCATCTTCAAGTTTACTTGTAACAGGGACTAGAAAAGGAGAATCCAGATGGCTCTTTCGATCTTTTGGAATGGTGAAAGTCAAGGGAAAAACATTTTCCCGTTCTTGCAAGGATGGCTCGGGATGTTTTGTCGATTCAAGCTTCAACTGTTGCATCGGAGAGCGCTTTCAATCAAGCAAGACTGTATCGGTGATCATAGAGCGTCGATGAGGGAGAGCTTGGAAAATCGGTGCTTTTTAGAGATTGGATCCGTGCGGGAAGAAGAAACTTTGGCATTGCAGAATCACAACCGGCGATAGATGAAGCATATGAAGAAATGATAGCAGAACTTTCAGAGAAATCGGCTTCGCCCGGAAGTGGTGATGAACAAGCTTCATTTCCACCACCACCAACACAACCTCCTCCCAACCTTGTCGGATTTATGAGATTTGTTAGAGATACAATGTAAATTATGATGTAACTTTACATTGGCACATCTTCTTTTAGTTTTTTTTCTTTTAATGGTGGTATTAGTACCTTGTTGTGCTCATTCCATTGGGGGAAGGAAGACTAAGAAATGTATGCCATTTTGGTCAAAAAATGCTCTTTATCATATCCTTGAATATCTTTTTTCTTAATATTTCTTTGTCTTTACTTCGATATTAATCCTTGAATATATATATAACATACAATATATAACATATATACAATTTATACTAATTATATACAATATATACTAATATATAACATATAATTTATAAAATACAATCTATAACATACAACACAATATACTAATTACTACAACAAAATATATACATTATATATAATATGTACTAATTATTACAACACAATATATACATAATATATATCAATATGTACATAATATACAATATATACTAATTACCACAACACACTATATGCATAATATACAATATATACTAATTACTACAACACATTATATACATAATATATATCCATATATACATAATATACAATATATACTAATTACTACAACACAATATATACATAATATACAATATATACTAATTACTACAACATAATATATACATAATATACAATATATACTAATTACTACAACACAATATATACTATACTAATAACTTAGTACACCATATAAAATATATTCTACACTATACTAATGACTACTATACAAGATATTGCCTTTAAAAAAATCCCCCGTCAGGGCCGCCAGGCCCAGGACCGTAGTGGACTTAGGCCCGTAACGGGCCGGTCTCTACCGTGAGGACCGCCAGGCCCGGGACCGCAAAGATCGCCACGCCCGGCACACCAAGCCGGGACCGCGAAGCCTGGCCCGTTTAGGACTGAGCCCGGGCCACAGTACACCATTAAGTGTATCATTGGAAGTATTGTGTTGTATTCCTTATCTTTCTTAGCCTTATATTAATATTGTGTCTTTGTTAGTTCACCTTCATACTTTTTCAGGTTGTTTAGTACAGTACGTGTCTTGACTGTCCCTCGTCACTACTCTACCGAGGTTAATTTTGATATTTTTTGGGTACTACTGTGGTGTACTCATACTATGCTTCTGCACATTTTTGTGCAGATCTCAGGTGCCTAGGGTATTGTTGATTATTATCTAACTAGTCGAGTATTGCCGCAGAGACTCAAGGTAAACCTGTCGTCGCATTCGCAGGCCTCAGAGTCACCTTCGGATATTGTACTTGTACTGTTTATTTCTAGTCCAAAATAGTTGTACTTATAAGACTTTCTAGTAAACTCAATGGAGCTTATGACTTGTACTACCGTCTTTGGGCTTGTGAGTTTTGTATAGAAATTTTTATTTCATATTAGACTTACCTAGTCTTAGAGACTAGGTGCAGTCACGACATCTTACGAAGGAAAATTGGAGTCGTGACACTAGATAAATAAAAATAATAATTTGATACGAAATAAAATTTAAATATAATAAAAAATATCTCATGTAAGTAATTTCACTAATGAAGTAAAAGCCAAATTTTGTATCTTGAAGCTAAAAGAGAAAACAAAATAAATGAACGTAGTACAAAAAATAATTATCAGTAAATTCAATAGATTTGAATATTTATAAAAAGAACTTATGCATTAATTTTAGACTAATCCAAACTTATATTTTAAAATAATATGTAATATTATTTGAGTATAGGTAAAATATTTATGTAAAAAGCTAATTAGAATTTTTTAGTAGGAAAGAGAATATATATATATATATATATATATATATATATATATATATATATATATATATATATATGTGTGTGTGTGTGTGTGTGTGTGTGTGTGTGTATATATATATGTGTGTGTGTGTGT